>OY728161.1:983925415-985407915 GCA_963277665.1 Viscum album
ACAGATCTCTGAGGTAGTTTTTTTTGTCACTGAAGGGTATCATTTTTCATGGATGGATCTCTGAGAATGGAATTTTTTCATTGAATGGTAGTGTTTGTCACTAGGATGATTTTTCAGAGAGAATATGGAGTCATTTTGGGGTGTTCTATTAACCATGTTTTTTTCTACACCATAATTATAATTGAATTTTGGTAATTTACATATATTTTTAACTCTTAAATTTATATTTTAATTTATAGAGTTACACAATAGTTTTTTAATCCTTCACATCAGAGTGTTTTTCATTTTTTTAAAAAAATATTATGTAATAAAGTTACTCATTATTATTTGAATTAACTCTCTCATGTTTCTTTGGGATTCTTAAGAATTATTTAAAAGATATTTTTGGCTTGGGATCAAAATTCCTTCCAAAAAATACAACATGTGATGTTCTTGACACCTTTGAATAGTTATTTTTAATGAATTGGTTGTGTTTAAAAACAAGTCTTGTGGATTCAAAACTAAGAAAACTCCATCAGATTCGTATAAAATCATTTTGAAACATTCTTATCATTAGTTGAGAAATGTTGGAAGTTGTCAGGTGTCAATCTATGTAATATTTTTCTTGGGTAGACTAGAAAACATTTTTAGTGTTTCAAAACACTCAAATGTCCACATAACTATCAAAACCCTAGAAAATGGCCATAGATTAATGTGAAATCATAGGAAAATTGTCTATGATTTATTTGAGATGATTATGAGTATTAATGGTATCAATATCTCATGTGAAGTTCATGGGATAATCGAAATAATTATTTTCAATGATTTGAATTTATTGGTAAAACATCCCCATGGTTTCGATTTATTGTGTTTGGATTGTTTTTGTTTTTTGAAAAAGATAGTTGACAAAATTCCAACATGGTTGTTATTAAATCAATTTATTTTGAATGTTTCATAGTTTTCTACAATTTTCCACGTTTTTGGGCCTAAATTTTATGATTGTTTTATGAAAATGGAAGGATTCCCACATAGTAAAATGGGTGGACTATATAGCAACAACACTATGTGGGCCACATAAGGAATTTTAGGAACCATGAAGTAGGTATGTCATTTGTGGTCAAATGCATTGATTTATGAAAACAGTATCGTATGCTTTCCACGTATCATTTTTCACTATTCTAACCATTAAGGGTTTTATTTTGTGGGTAAAGGTTATGAAATAATATGTATAGAAAAGGTTATTTCATTTGTGGATACAGGTGGCTAGTCCATGCTAACTGCATAATTAGTGTACCATACAATGATGTACAATCTACAAGGGAGTATTCGGTAATTATTAGTTGTGAGGTTTTTTTATCCATTTTCTTTTATATAGGATTCCTAATCACATAATTATGAGAGAATGTATCATTATAAATTATTCTCAATTGAAGAATATGGCTATATTGGGAAGTGTTTAGTGAAAGTATATGGGTGTTCTTTGAAGGAGAAATTTCATGGAGGTGGGGGTTCTAAAAGGAGAGAATCTGTATAGCACAATCATTTAGGGAGAGGAATTTTCATGGATATATAGTCTAAAATGTGAATATGATCATGAATCCCTCACACTATATGGTGCATGGTTTTCATGAAGGAATAATTTCATGAATAAATTGGTTCAAAAAGTAGATCACAAAACAATTTCTCAATTTAGTGAAATTTATTTTATCATGTGTTTGGAGGAGTTTATAGATGAACATGAATAGTTTACAAAAGCTATATCTATTATTTATTCCCCATATGATTAAGTGTATTTCATTTATCAAGTGAAAACAAATCATCTTGACATGCTCATATATGAAACTATTCAATGGTTTTTCAGAAGAATGGAAGAATCTTATAATGAAAAAGTGAACACACTTCATTTGAGATAATTGTTAGCTTTTAAATTATAAATTTTAATGAACAAGGGGGGATAGTGATTCCACTCCAAACCTTGTAATAATTGTTTACTTTCATGAATTCGTTACATAGGAGAATTTTCTTTTTATGTTCCTAGGATGTATCCAAATGAGTGTGAACCATGTAAATTTATTATTTCTTGTGCATTATTTAATTCTCATATTATTCTCTACTATGGGAAGGATAAAGAATAGTATTTTTAATGATGAAACGAGATACGAAGGTGTAATTGTTTTAATATTCCATACTCTGATTCACCCCTACCTTATCAGGGTATTTAACCTAGTTGGTCTAAAAATTGGTATCATAGGTAATGGTAAATTTCAGTGTTTCACTCTCAATAATTTCAATTGAGGTTTTCAATCCTAACTGTATTATGTTATTCATGAGAAAAAACTTCAATTATGGAATACTCAGATGCATCGCTACACTTGATCATTATGTGTGGTTGTCTTTATAGTTGCAATGTATGGTATTTTTCCCAATGTGTATAGTGGTGCTTTATCAAAAGTAAGACCAAGTGAATTTGATTCTACTGTTATAGTAATAAATGCGTTAGGGGAGAATTTTCCAAATAAATTTACATAAGGATGAAGTCAAGTGCGTCCATGAATTACATTTGGAAATAGATATAAAATATATTTGAAGGAGATTCAGAATCCTGAGAAGAAAAATAGAAGGTTCTATGGAACAAGTGTGACAACCTTATAATGAACTTTGATGAGTATACAAGAAGAATTCTTTGACCGGCTGAATGATGTTATGGAAGACATTCATAGTCCCATATAATTTCTTGAAGATGTAAATATTTCTAAGTGTTTCTTGATAAGACTTCACCCTCTTTTCAATATTTATGTATCTATACGAGAAGATAAAGATCAAAATAATATATTATTGTATAGCATTTATAGAACTCTTGTCACTAATGTTATGATAAATGAAGATATTGATTCTCTGTAAAAAATGGGGTCTAAAGAGGTGGAAGTCAAGGCCATGAAGAAGTTCTCTATTAAATATGGTAGAAAGAAGAAGAGATAGATAAGGTTATGTCATTTATGTTCTCAAACTTAATGTTTAAAAGGAATGTTCCACAGGAAAATCCCACTCACAATAATTTGGTGTGGAAAGGTTTGAAATCATGAAACAAGATAGAAAAATAAATTTCAAGAAAATGATGGTGATGAAGTCTAAATTTAGATGAAAAAGTGATTCATCCTATGTTAATGGTAAGAAAAATTTTCCAAGAAATTTATTCTAAAATAAGAATCTTCATTCATAATAAAATGACAGATCAGAAGAATATAAGGTAGAATAGATGGATAATTGCAAGGATCAGGGAAAAAATTCTATGGTAATAGTTGTATGTAGCTCCCATACATTGAGATAAAGTAAAAATGAAGATGAATAATTCAGAAGAATAATCAATCATCAAGATGAATTAAAATCCTACCTTGAGGAGATAGGATCATAGAGATGTAAAACATAGAAATACAATAGAGTGGTTATTGATTAAAAACAATATATCAAATAGCATGAATAAAATACATTTGAGATGATGGATGAAATTGAAAATATTATTCCTATAATTATATAGAACATATAAATGGTTATTGAGTATAATCTAACTTTTAAATAATTAAAAAGAGTGATTTATGTTTTAACTATAATAAAAAAATATCAAGTCAAACGTAATGAATCATGTGAAGTAATATTTTTTGAAATATGAAGAAAATTATAACATCTTGATAGAATATGGGCTCTTAGTATGACAATGAAAAATAATATTACTCGGGATATAGAAAATATAGATGTGAAGAATATAGGTATATAAAAATGATTCAACAATAAAAACCAAAAGATAAGGCTCATATAGGGATTAATCTGAAATATAAATCTATGATGATTGATGTCAAACCTCAAATGCCCACTCATAGATGGAAAATTGAATTGGGTTCAAATCCAAATCATAATATTCATAAAACATAATGAATAATTCTTTCTATAATAATGTACATGAATATACATTGAATCAGTTTTTTATTATAATTGAAATATAGGGTATTCTCAAAAAAAGTGATCCATAACCAAAAGTTATCAAATGGAACAAGAGGAACAAAGGGGTCCGGATAAAGTTCAGTATTTAGTGAATGACTTTTATGGACCCTATATTTTGTGTGGATGATTTGGACACATAAAAAGATATTTCTCATCAAACATTTAGAATAATATGCTAATGAAAACCCAAAATGGTTGTAAGAAGCATCTCAATGAATCAAAGAATGACTTGAAATGGAAAATTCAATTTTTAGCACTAAAATTTGATGTTGGTCCATCATAGTCTATGTATGATCAAGAATATCAGTCCACAATATGTATGAAGTCAGAGACATTGATCAAAATGAAATTGATAAGATCGCAGTGGTTCTTCATATTTCTCTTAATGCGCCTGATCATACTTGTTTATGGATACTTGATAGTGGATGCACATCCCATTTTATGAGAAATATGGATCTTTTTATAGCCCTGAAATAGGATACGGAATTTTTTTTCAAAATTATAAATAATGAATCCCAAAATATTATTGTCTCAGGAAAATAAAAATTTTGGGGAAATGATATGAGATTTGTAGATGCATTGGTTAAGAAAATTCTCAGTCATAACTTTCTATGTGTTAGTCAATAGTGTAACTCGGTTCATGAAAAATGGTTTCATAAGAATTTCTATATCATAAATGGAAAATATGGTGGAGTAGTTTTATAGGGAATGTAATAAAGGGGAATCTATACCACAGATGTGAAGAATACGATATGTGACTTCTATCTAAAGAGGAAGAAAATTGGTTGTGGAATAAAAGTTTTGGCCATCTATTACAAACATCCCTAGAGGCTCTGGTCAAATGGGATAAAAATAAAGATCTACCAATGTTATCATGGGATCATACTCAAACATGTGATAATTTTAACCAATGAATGGATAGTATAAATTTATAAAAGGAAACAAATCATCTAGAGTTCTTGAATTGGTGCATAATGATGTGTGTGGACCTATCTCAACAAAATAAATTTTCAATAAAAGGTGTTGTGTTATTTTAATTAATTATTTTAGCATCATTTCAGGGGTATTGGGCATTGGCCTCATGTATAACATGTTTAGTTACATAAAAAATATCAGATGGAATCTAAAAGGACGCATATATAGAATATTCGGATGTTTCATACTTATAATGGTATGGAATTAATTAATGTCCAAGAGGAAGATTATTACAAGAAACACAAGATTAGGCATCATGATTCATCAGTGAGAAAATCTCAAAACAATTGATTTGTTGAGGGGAGGAATATGATCATAAACAACATGGCTAGGAAAATTATTATTGAAAAGGATCTAATAGAGAAATTCTGCAAGGAATTAGTCTTGAAAGCATCCTACTTATCCAATAAGTATTTTTTGTGTCAAAAATAAGAAGTTAATCCATATGAGTTTTGTTTTGAAAATAAGACAACATTGAGATTCTTTTGAATCATTGTAAGTAAATTTAATATTCCCAATAAGGATGAAAAGTATAAATTGGAATTTGGTGGAGATGAAGGGATATTACATATATATTCAAGAAAAATAAAATCATACATATGTTTCAATGAGAGTGATTTAAAAGTAATTGAATGTAATGATATCATTTTTGTATAAAATTAATTTAATCTTCAACAACATAGTGAAAATTTTCCTAAGGAAATTGATGGAGAGGAAAGAAAATAAGGGGTTCATAAGTGGAAAATGATGATTCAGAGGACTATAATAATGATTAGCATTAGCAAGTAAAATTTTGTTCTATATTAAAGCCGATGAGTTGAGCTGAAATTAAGAGAAAAAACAATATTAGAGATCAGGTAGTTCAGGTTCCAACATAGAGATTTATGAATTTATAGAATGAATCCTTTCCATGTTTGGTAGAGCCTAAATGTTTTAAATAATAAGATATAGAAGAAAATTGATGAATGAAGATCTTGACCAAATTGAGAATAATCAGAAATGGTATATTTTATTGAGACTAGAAGATAAAAATATCATCATGACCAAATGGGTGTTCTGAAAAAAAGCAGAAGGATTATGGATTAGTAATTCAAAATAAAGTACAACTAGTTTGAAAAATATAATCATATATTGATGTTATTGATGTTGAAAATACATTTTCACATGTTGTAAGGATCGAGACCAATGTCCAATTCTTGTCCATAACAATGCAAAGGTAATTCAATGCTTTTCACTTGGTTTTCAAGTCATGATTTTTGAATGGGGATCTTTAAAAGGAATGGTATATATATAATCTATATGGTTTTATGATACATGAATATGAAAATATGGAATTTAGCTGATGAAGGAATTATATGGGTTTTAGCAGGGACCAAGGTCAGGGTATTCAAGACGTTATCAATTTTTTAATATGCTCGGTGATCATCATGGTGGAGTTGATTACAATATATATGTTAATAATGATAGTAATAAAAACATTATAGTTTTGGTGTATGTTGATGACATAATATTTGGTTGATCAGATAAATAAAAATACAAACAATTTTCTAAATTAATTAAAAGTAAATTTTAAATGTTAATGATTATTGAACTGATGTTTTACCTTTGGTTACTATTGACATGAGGAAGGAATGGAACATTTATTTCTAGGTCCAAATTTTATAATGAGGTTACAATAAGGTTTTCAATGTATAATTCCATGGATATGATGACTATGGTTGCTACCAAGATGAAACCATCGTGATATGATAAAGGAAACATTGTTATTATTAAAAAATATAGGAAGATAATTAATAGATTATTATACTTAAAAATTACATGACCTGATATTTTTTCATCCACATTACATGTATTAGGATTTCATAGAAACAAAAATTAAAGACACATATTTACATTGAATTTAATATTTCATTACATATTAGCATATGGTAAATTTTTATTCAGTATAAAATGATAAATATCGGCAGTACTTATTGGGTTATATAGATGTAGATTGGTTTGGATTAACAGATGATAGAAAATCAATTAATGGTTGTAAATTATATATTAGTGAATTGTGTATTTTATAGAAAATCTAGAAATAATATTTCATTTCATTGACCTCTGCACAAGGTGAATATATTTCAGCTACTCAAGATTTCACGTAGTTATTGGGCACAAAGTTGCAGCTCTATGATATGGTAGTTGAAGTGAAATCCCTAATCAGAATCAATTGTGTTAATTCAAGTGTTATATATCTAAGAATAAATTCATTAAATAACTCATGGATGAATAACATTGGAATTGAATATCATTTTATCAAGGAAAAGGTAGATCATGGGCTTGTGAAGTTGGAGTATGTGCTTAAATAATTACAGGTTCCAAACATTCTAATGAAGGAATTACCAAAAGAGGCATTTATGTAACATTAACTAAATCATAGAGTTTAGTATACTCCCCACACTAGAAAAAGTGTGTATTTGGTACACCCTCTCCCTAAGGTATGGTTTATTTTTCCCTTATGTGCTAATATGTGTTCCATACAATATTGCAACCAAAAAGGAGTGTCCTTTGGGTATGTTGAAAAAGCAGTAGAAAATATCTTGATCAATACAAGGGGATATGTTGATATGGGTAGTAGTGAAGTAGTGGGTGTTTTAAATTTAACAATTTTAAGGATGATCAACCAAATGTTAAATATCATATCATATATGGTTCATGATGATGTAAATTGACTATTTTAGGAATGAATTGATTCATTGATGAACAACCATGCTAGACTTATTTCTTATGTCGAGAATAGATCACATGGTCTTAGAGTGTTTGTTGATTAAATCTTTGATCACTGTATAAAATAACATGAAGAAAATGTTGATGGAAGATGGAAGAGCATAATAAACTTTCAATGAATTGGAAATATAATCATTAGTGTGGTATCAAAAGGTGTGGAGTTGTAAAAAACCAAAGGGGATATTATTGAGAAGAATCCATTAAGATGTCATATCGTGGTTTTTAGGTTATTTTTGTTCTCGGAAAAATATGTTGGACCACATTCCAACATGGTTGTTTCTGAAGCAATGTATTTTGAAGGTGGTTTAGTTTCCAAATGTTTTCCAAAATTTTAGGCCTAAAAATAAAGATTTTGTTTTTGGAAAAGGTAGGATTCCCAAACAGAAAATGGGTTCCTCGAATAATATTTTCACTATGTGAACCGTATATGATGTTTCAGAACCAAGAATGAGGTGGGTCATTTATTGTTAAGGGTGCTGATTTAAGGGCACTTCATATCATGTTTTCTACATAGAATTTTGTACTATGTGAACTAAAAGGCTTGTCATTTTCGGTTGAAGGAAGTGATTTAATGAGTGATGCAAAAGTTTTTTTCTTTTTTCACAAATGATTCAAAAAAACAACAACCTCATAGTTAATGTTGTACATGTTGATGGCCAATCCACATTGTATACTTCTATAATTGTGATTAGTGGGTATTGGTGATCTTTTTACATATATAAGGTAACCCTAATCACATCATTAAGATATATAATTTAATTATAGAATATTTTCTCACAAATAATTTTTTATGAGTAAAAGGGTTTCATGAAGGGTTTTTTATATTTTGAAAAGGAGAAGTTCTATAAAGAAGGACATCGAGAAATCATGTTCAGTTCATTAAAGGTATTTTCATAACTCTGTAATTTGTAAAGGTGAATATGATCACAACAAACACATGCTACATGGTGAAAGGTTTTTGGGAAGGATTAATTTCATGAATGAATTGGTATGTGAAGGAGAACATGAAGCCCTAACACTACGTGGAGCATGTCAGTTCAACAAGTGTTTTAAGTAGTTCACAAAGGAATATGAATTGTTCATGAATGGTGATTTCAAGAGGTATTATCCTTGTGGTAAATTGAAGTTCCTCAATTAGGTAAAAATGGAGAACAACAACACACTCATGTGAGAAATTATTCTTAGTTGTTTCATAATAATGGAAGAATATTATGGAACAATTCTCACACTTCAGCTAAGAGAGTAGTGAGATTTCAAATTTTAAATGGTAGTGAACCAAACAAAATTGTGAGTTTTCTCTAAACATTGTAATTATAGTGTGATTTAGTGAATTTGGTACATATACCCATTTCCATTGTTTTCTCCTTGGATATAACCCAATGAGGGTGACCCATGTAAAATATTTGTGTCATGTTCAATTTTTAATTCTCATATTATTCTATGTTACAAAAAGGAGATCGAAGGGATTTTGTTAATTATAAGAAAATATATCAAGGGGAATTTTTTTTAATCTAACATAACATAATTCACCCCACCCTAACCACACCCCATCCCCCCATCTCAGGGTATTTACCCTATTTGGGCTAATAGAGTGCATTCAAATACATTTTATGGGGGTTAAAATAATAAAAAAGACCTCTAATTTCTATAAAAGCAGGGAGAAACAACCATGGAATTTTTTTGAATTGTAGGAATTGATTTCACATTGATCAGATTTTTCATTTACCAATAATTTCCTCAAAGGTATTAAATTGATACCAATTAATCAAACATGCACATAATAGAAAAAATCATATAATAATACCTTGGATTGTATGGAAATCATAATAGATCGATCATTGAATTGTTTTTATGTGTATGAGGATAAAATGTGTCAGTATGACCTAAAGTGTATAAAGACACACAAAATTATGCAGTTATTAATTATTTTATAATCACTAAAAACATGGCCCAAGTGGTAAAAACAGCGAAAATTACCTCTAATTTCTATGAACTATTTGTAAGATAACCAAATCCTGATCTTTTACATGTAGAAGCTAGAACCATATCAATTTGAGATGTTATTTTCCTGGGATGAATTAAAAAAAAATTATGATTTCTGGAGCATTAAAACCTACATGTAATATTAAAAATAATAGAAAAAGATTACATATTGATGTGGAATCATATGATAATTGTTTTCAAATTATTTCTGACTTGAATGTGTAGACGGTATGCCAATATGACATATGTTGTCGCCAAAAAACCTGGATAGGCATTCTGAAAATATTTTGATAGTAATTTGAAACATGGTGCATGGGATAAAAACCATGAAAATTACCTCCAATTTCTGTGAAGTCTATGATAAATAACTGTATCATAGTTTTCAAAATATTGGAACTGATTTTGAATCAATCTGAGTTTTTGTTTCCCTGTGATGGATGAAAACATATTTTTAGTCTATTGAAACACTAAATCATGTGTATAAAATTAAAAAAATGAAAATGGCCTATGAATTAATTGAAATTATTGGAAAACTATATTTGATTATTTTTTGTTCCCATTAGTATAAGGCATATTAATCCAATATTTTTTTTCTCAACATTAAAAAATAAGAAGTTTTTAAAGATTTGATAATGTTTAAAAACATATAGTGGATGGTCAAAACAATCAAACAACCTCAAATTTTCAGAAAATAGGGATTAAAATATTTAATTAGTTTTGAAATACATTATCTAATGGTGCATAAATTAGAGTATTCATTCTTATTTCATGTCTGAAAATGCATTGTTACTTTTTTAAAATATTAAAATTTGTTTTAGTTGGTAAAAATCATATAAAATGACTTCAAATTTATGTGTAACCATAGGAAAAGTTTATTTTAATAATATAAGATGTTTATGAATGGAATTATCATCATGCTTACATGTGTTGTTCTTAGAATAATTAAATAAGACTTTTTAGATTAACCAAATGATTAAAAATATGTAAAATTTTGAAAAACTAATAATAAAATACTTTTTGATAATCTTTGGGTGTGAATAAACATCTATGGATGGGAAATCTTTTAACATTAGAAATGTTCCAAAGGTTAATTTTTGTAATAATATGTTCCTTGATGATAATAATTTTTTGTGTGTGACTCCTCCAAGTTTCCAGAGTTTTAAAAATTAAATAATTAAAGAATTATTTAATGATAGACTTTATGGTTAGTGTTTGTATAAGTTATCATATTCATTTAGTGAATGGGGAATCAATATTACTTTTAGAATACCTATTATCTTTTATGTTGGAGCATTTCATTTATAATGGTTTTGGGAAGCCTCATGTAAATGTTTTGTTAAATTTAGTTTCCAACACTCTTTTGATGCTTCCCCTCCTCAGGACCCCCATCCATGGTTGTAGATATTTAATTTTCATATCCCTCATAAATTCATATTTATATGGTGGTGGGATTTCTCATTAAATCTTCACAAAAATTCTTCCATCACCTATTGGAATTCATCTTGCGATGCGTTATTCCGACGTCATGTTGGTAATGAGAAATCATCTTATCCTGTGATTTTATGCCACACTAGAGCGTGGGATATTTGGATTCCTTATGATGCAGATTTTCCAGGTTTCATTAACCTTTCTAGTGAATTATTGATGAATTCAGTAAAATAGTTTTTTGTTCCCTCAAAGAAATATCCATCCATCTATGTATGGTGGAATAAATAATTTTCATCCACTATAATGATTTATCTTTTAATAATTTTTAGAGTAAACCCCACATTAGCGTGTTAATATTAGTGGAATGGTCATATTTTTGAAATACTAGAACAAATTTTTAGTCCATGATGATGAGTTTTCATGGTGATATTATTTGTATCCCCCTATAGATGGTATAAAAATTAATGTGGCTACTTCGGTGCCAGGAAATAATAGTATAGTCATTTGTTTCATTTCATGGAATGATCATGGATTTATTTTTATAGCATTTTATAAGTATTTAATTTTTTAATCGGATCCCTTCTATTATTGAGCCCTAAGCAATTATTATGGGTTTTCAACTATCTTGAGATCATGGTTGGAATACGCTTATCATGGAATAAGACTTCTAGTTCATTGTTAATAATATTTTGTTCTATGATGATGTTGTAAAAGATTTTGGATTAATTTTAAGAAGATTAACTCTGTTTTATATCTTTTAATCATGATCTTTCTCATATTTTATGATATATGGGAATCAAGTTACACATCATGTTTCATCCTGAAGTGCAGTTGGGGATTCTATTTATTGGTTATTTTAAATTCATGGTTTCATTTTTTCTCTTATATGTAAAAATTTTCATGAAAGATAATTTTTCCATTTCCTTTAAAAAATAAAAATATATATATTTCTTTATAATTGTTAGTTTTTACTTATTTTTTATGGACTATATTTTATTTTTTATTTCATTCATTTTCAGTTATTTGAGATGTTGGGTGCGGGGCTTTGAAAACTAGTTGATGAATTTTGTGGTGGGGTTTTAAAATTATATGTGATATATACGTATACCAAATTTATGAATTTTGATTATTTTTTATTTTTGATAAATAAAAATACTAGTTTTATTTTGTATTGATTGTATTTTAAAAAAATTATTTTCTTATTGTGGCTGCCCTTTGACTATTTCATAGTTTAAGGGGGTAAGGAAAAATCAGTCATTATAGCCATTATGGTGGCAGCATATAGCAGCTTCCAAATGAAGGTCTCTATAGGCCATAGCCTCACAACCCTATAGTGATAGAAAAATGGGGGTTTTTATATACCTCCACTATTTGTCCTATAAAACCCATCAAATGGATTTCACTATAGACAATAGAAATGTATTAATATTGATATCCATTGGGTGGTCATTGGTCGGAAGATTAGTCCTTTAGAAGCTGCTTAGGGTACATTTTCTAATCACTAATACAGAACTCATAATAAGAAGCAGCGACCTCTGTCAGTAATAAATAAAAGAACTAATAAATTGTAATATTTATTATCACTGTTATTTACCACTAATAAAGCATGGTATCTATCAATTCTAAATAAAATTGATGATAAAGAGAAACCTTTATCATCACTTTTTTAATCTCTGGTTAATGTAAACTTTTATTAGTACTTCAAAAAGTGATGATAATGACTACACATTATCTATGCATAAATAAGCACTAAAATAGGGTTGTCCCATGTGGTGTTCATTCCACATAAAAAATCCCCTGAGTATTGGATCAGTTTTATATTCAATCATGTGGATACTATTCGTTCGAGCTGGCTATGTGTTTTGGCATCTATTACACATGCACACCACTTTAGCCCCACATGTCACACCTACACATGCTATCCCACCTACCTGCACCCATGCATGCCTACCTAGGATCCATAAACCTCTCATATCTATACCATAGTAGGTGGAGGTTGAAAATCCTTCCCATGTAGGCAGTGGCTTTCATGAGGTTCCATCATTGGCTTGGAATTTGGCCAATTATTTAATTTAAATTCACACAATAGTTAGTATATTAATTATTTAATTATATATATAATTATTATACTACTTATCACTATATATATATTAAATTTAATTAGAAATACTATATTAATAATTTCATTATATATATAAATATTCATAAAAATATTCATAAAAATTTCATTAATACACTTTTTAATATTTTATTAATTTATTAGTTTCTAATTATATAATTAAAATAATATTTATAATAGTAGAAAAAGATTTTGCGGATTCAGTAGCTTTACTATAATGGGGATTCATTGAAATATATGGTTTTCCTTCATGGTTCACATCAATTGTGGTTAGGTCACCACTAGGGATAGTGCATCGTCTGCTAGGGTTGTTAAGGATCATGTTGTTTGGATTCCAAACATGGAAATTGCAAAGCTGGATGGTGATGCGTGTCATTCAAATTTGGTGTAGGGTTTTATCACCACTGGTTTGGGTGATAAAGGTGATTCGGGGTCCGATATGGTGAGAAATTTGGGTGCTCGTGGTGATGTGAGGGGATCTCCATTTGATGCATTGCAGAAATTAGATTTATCTGATCCAATTTTGAATGGAAGATATTTCAGGATTCTACTGGATATAAGGCACATTAACGCATGAAAATATGTTGTATATATGGTTTATTTTTCCGACCCTATTAAGGTACTGTCGAAGGTGGTTGTGGCACTGGTTGTAGCCTCGGTGTCCAAGTTGGTTAGAGGTTGTGAATCTAGACCAGATGTTCCAAATTATCACTTGAGTGACTTGAAATTCCTTCTCTCAATATATAGAGATCATTATTGGGGTAATTCTTTAGAAGGGAAATTTTTTTCACATCATAGGTGGTGATGATGAGGTCTCGGAATGCCTAAATTTAGGTAAAAACAGGATTATTTTAAGGTTAATCCTTCTTAATATTTCAATACCATAGAAGATTGATGACCTAGTTTTGTGTCTATAGGAATTATGGGGATCTAGTAATTGGAGTTTTTTTTTCATTTGGAAGATGATTTTCTCCAAATCATCTTTCCCACAAATGATCTATTTATTTTTTTGTGGGGGTATGGTTCGATTTTGATAAATCTTGGCATCATGCATCTTTGTGAATGGGATATTAATTTCAACCCATTGTAGGTACATAGATCATCCACACAATTCTGGGTGAAAATATTTGGTTTAAACTAGATATATTTGTATCTAATGATCCTATATTATATTACTCTTTCTCTTGGAGTTCCTATTAAATTTCAAAAGGGGACCGATCATTCCAATTTTGGACACTATTATAGATTTCTTTTGAGTTTGACTTAGGCCCCACCATGACTAATAAAATTTTTCCTTCAACTGGTCTTGAAGATATTGATTTAAGAGTTGAATATAAGAAGGTCCTGAAATTCTCTTTGAACTACAAATTAATTGTTTGTGACTAGTTAAACTACAAAAAAATTAGAATTTTTTCCCTACTATTTAACGCATGGGAATGTTTCACATGATTTTAATAGGAAGGCTCGGTCTATGAAGACATCTATTGGGGATACATTTCTATATCATATTGATGATGGGATTCTATCAAGGGGTATTTTAAGTAATTTTTCCTCACAACATAGAGCCCATTTGATAATGATTTTTGGTGGGATGGATTCCTCTTCCTACGTGGGGAGGAAATATAGAGAACCTATCCTTTAAAAAATATCATTACATGATTAAAAGCATAATTAGACATGAAATTACAATCTAAGGATCATAAATTCTAGTCTCATGGATGACTAGGTATATAAAACATTAAACATAGGATAAAAAACATTTCTTTATTTAATTTTCATAAAGATATCCTAAGTCCTATTGTGATAATACATCATTATAGTATAAACTAGGGATAACATGAACAAATTTTTGATCTAAAATCTCAATAAGGTATAAAAACATATTAATAAAGCTTCCGCACATTGATTAGGAAGCATGGCATAATGATATAAAAATGAATATAATGTAGTTGAACATATGAAACCATAACATGAATATCTTGAGATCATATAATCATAGAATCATAGTAATGTGTAAGTGAAATAAAACATGAATTTAGCATGACTTGTGTCACATTTCACTTAGAGGATCACAAGTCAAGGTTATCTACCAAGACTATTGAGCATTGTAGCACAAGACAAGGCTAACCGCAAACACTGTTGCGCATAACATGTCATGAGACTCAACTTTAACCAATTAATTAGAGAACTATCTGGGTAAACCCATCATAACATGTTCATTAATATTCTTTCCACATAAATAATCATACATAATCAATCACATATAACATAAGGTTTACCCTTGAAAAGAATTGGGTGTCATAATCATGTCAAAAATCATTTAAAACAATAAAGGGAATAGTCTTTTATATAAAATGATAACAAAAAATAATGTTTTTAAAATAAAAAGATTTGTTTTATAAAAAAAATTTTTGCTTAAAAATAGATTATATAGGGTACATGAAAGTGGATAATAATTTGGGAAGTCACTTAAAACAGGTTTGATTTTCTGACAGTATTGAGGAGGGAACCACTTAAAACCTATATATCCCTAAAAGATAATAATGGATGGATCTTGTTAAAATGGTTTGTAACATGTAAAAAACATTTATAACATGTAAATAAAAATAAATATTAATTAATTTGTTGAAAAATAATGATAGATCAACCCGAAGGAATAATGATGTTTTAGGAAGAATATCTTACCTTAAGTCTGATGGTGTTATCCACTTGATATTAATGACTAGAATAATCAAATTAGGTTCATTAATTAATAATTCTAGAACCCATTTTACATTTAATTTATTTAGTATAACATTTTTGAGTACTTTCATAAAAATTTTGATTGGATATGTGGTTCAATTTCATTATTTGGGAGCTTTTTTTCCTTGTTTTTAATGATCAGTTTACTAATATTCATGTGTGGATAAACATGTATGATGATAATGGATTTCCAAAATTGAAGTTATATGTTATTAGTGAACATAAATATAATGAAATGGTTACAAAAATTATTTTTTTCTTTTTATTTATGGTTAATCATTATATAAATAATTAATGATAAAAGCTTGGATTAATATGGCGATTTCCCTCTCAATTAACTTGTTTTGTATTATTATTTTAAATTAAGTGTTTATATGGTTTTCAAAACATTACATAAGTTAAAATACATATATAATAGTCTGGTTTAACCATAAAAATGGCTTCATTACTAGAATTTAATATAGTAATTGAAATGGATAACATGTCGTCCTTGAATGTGATAAATTAGCACATCTCATATGGTGTTTTCATTTATTTCATATAAAAGGATGGGAAATGAGATATAATGATTATTGGTCCCATTAGAATAAAAAAGTTCATGTATAGGTAAGTAATGAATGTTATCAAACCATTTGTATGAGGATTTGTTAGGAATGAGAAAATAACATGAATATAGAATGAAAGAAATGAAAAGCGGAATTTACCTCTTAAATTAATCCTCCTTGAGATCCTATTTTGGGAAGAAGATTTAGTCTTATGAGGTGAAAAAGACTATTGGATGTGGAGGAGGAGCTTGGGAGGGGATTTGGGAATAATTGTTTCAAAGAACAAGGTATGGGAGGAGTGAAGAGAAGAGGTAAGGAGGGGTGGTATTTATAGTGGAGGAGATGAGGGGTTTCTTAATATTTTAATCATTAGTTCATTATTTTTTCAGAAGACAAGAAAAGGTTATGATTCTATGACCAAAAATAGTAATAAGTGAATTTTATTTCTCACTAATGGTTTTTACATCATAATAACATCATCCATGACTCTATAAATCATGATATAGCTTAATTTTCAAATTATCATATTTTACTATTCATCATAAATTCATGTATTTTAGAAAAATCAAAAAAAAATCACCCTAACAGTTTTTCGAGAAGTATAATCCAAAAATAAATAAATAATAATTTTCTAAAAATGATAATTTTAATTATTAATTAAAATCATAATTTAATTGATAAATTCAAATTTTAAAATTATAACTTGTTTTATATTGCATTTAAAAATAAGATAAGGTCATATAAAAATTTCTTAAATCTAGAAGACATAAAATAGTAAATTTGTGAAAACCATTTATGAAAATAAATTAAGTTTTATATTAATAAATTAATTGTAATTAATTATTTATGACTTTCAAAAATACCAATACTTTTATTTTGGCCATATTACCTCTTATAAGATGCTGAAATTTTATTTATATATTCATGGTAGACGATTATATTTTTTTAGATGATTTACTATTCACAAGGGTCATATTACTATTCATAAGGGGTAGGTTACAATTCATAACGGTATTTTACTATTCATCAAAAAATAAAATTTGTTTAATCAAACCCCAAAAACCATGATGAACGCAATTGTGTATGTCATATTTTCAAAATTCAAAACACAAAAGTGGAAAAATTATGTGTAATGGTAGCATTGTATTTAGTATCATGATAATTAATTTTGTTTGATACTATTATTATACAATATGGAATAAATATAAGAATGAAATTCCATTGATAAAACATTGGGTCATTACATTCTTCCCCACATATGAAATTTTTCCCCTGAAATTTTGTTTTACATTCTAAGCCATAAACAGGTGTAGATACTTTTCCTTTCTTTCTTCCTCTAGTTCCTGTGTTTCCTCATTTTACTTTTGTTTCCACCATAATATATTGACTATGTGATGAGTCCTATTATGTAGAACTTTATTTCTACGATCCATGATCTTCACTGGTTTCTCTTCATAAGAAAGATCATTCTCCAACTATATGACCACTGAAGAAAGTACATGTGAAGGATCTGGTATGTACATCCATAAGAGGGATACATGGAAGACATCATGTACTTTAAACATGGTAGGTGGAAGTTCTATTCGAGAGTCCATAGCCCAACAACATCAATAATCTCAAAGGGACTGATCACCAGTTACTTTTCTTTCCATTCTTCAAAACATTCATGAACAACTTCCATATAGATATGAATAGGAATACCTTATCTCTAACATCGAACTGAAGGTCTGATCGACAATTTTCTACATAACCCTTTTGTAGACTTTGGGATACCTTGATGTTATTCTGAATGGATTTCACCTTCTTTATCATTTATTTGACTCTTTTAGGTCCTAGAAGCTTATGTTCACCAACATCCTCCCAACACACTGGTGTTCTACACCTTTTCTTCTAAAGAGATTCATATTGTAGATTTTTGATGCTGGAGTGGAAACTATTATTTTAGAATAATTCAACCTATATAATATGTTGGTCCCACTAACCTTTTAAATCCATAAAACATGTTCTCCCCACATCTTATAATGTCTGAATATTTTACTCAGTTTTTCCATCAGTTTGATGGTGATAGGCCATGCTGAAATTCATCTTTGTTCTTAGAGTATATTAGAGACCATTCCAGAACATCGAGGTGAATCTTGGATCTCTATTTGATATAATAGATAGTGGTACTCCATGCATCCTTACCACCTTTTTTATATATATCCATGAAAGTTAATGTAGTAATATGTCATCTCGAATTGGGATAAAGTGATTTGTGTTTGTAAAATAATACACAATGAACCACAGAGCATTGTATACTCTGGATGTCCTTGGAATTCCAATGAAAAAGTACATGGAAATGTTCTCCCACTTACATGTTGGTCTGGGTTGTGGTTTCATCATCCCATTATAATTATGTCTCTCTGCCTTCAGTTGTTGATGTACGAGGAACCTTGATGTATATTCAGCAAACTTCTCCATCATATTGTCCAACCAAATGTTCTCCCATGGATCTTGATACATCTTTTTGCACCCTGGGTGAATAGAGAAGGTTGAGAAATGTTCGTCATTCAAATTCTCCTTCATTATCTATAGATCATATGGTCAACATAATTGTGACCCAAATATTAAAAATCCTTCATCAATCATGATCTTAGAGGATTTCCAATTTCTAATAGTGTGAACTATTTTTAGAATTTTCTTATTACTTCATCGAGCATCCTTTATTTTCTCTATGAGGGATTGTTGAGAAACCATTTGATAATTTATTGATTATTTTCCCCCCTTAATGATTCACATTCCCATCCTCAACAAATCTATGAATATTGGATACTTCTCAACTCTCATCATGGATAAAGTTGCATCATCTTTTCTACTTAGAGAAACATCCACCTTATTTTCCTTACCATGTTGGTAGTGGATTGAGAATTAAAAATCATTGCTGATCTTTAACTATCTATGTTGGTTCATATTAAGCTCCTTCTGTGTGAATATATATTGGAGAGTCCTGGGATTAGTATATATTTCACACTTTTCCCCATAGATATAATGATGATAGAATTTCAATGAAAATATCACAACTACCAACTCCTAATCATGTGTGGGATACTGTTTCTCATGTATTTTCAACTATATTGATTTTAATGCTATTAATTAATAAATTTGAATTAGTACACTACCTAAAATATTATTTGAACCATCACTATATACCACAAAAATATCTCCACTTTAAGGAAGTGTGAGCATTTGCGTAGTGATAAGCCTCTTTTGCCACTCCATAAAGTAGTCTTCTCATTCTTGAGTCTAGAAATATGTCACTCTCAACCATTTAATCTTGGTCATTGGGTTTGAAAATCATGAAAATTTCTCCACAAATCATCGGTAATGACTAGATAGTCCCAGGAAACTAGAGATCCCTATTATAGATATTGGCATGGGTCACTCTTCGATTTCCTTTTTATTGGAAGGGTCCATAGATATCCATTTTAAGCTGATAACATGCCCCACAAATGATACATTCTCCATCCAGTTTTCAAATTTACTATACATGGAATAATGCTTCTTCCTTTTCAAATTCTTTATCATAGTGTTCAAATACTCCTCATCTTCCTTCGTTCTCTTGGAATATATCAAAATATAATCGATAAAAACTACAAAATATTTTTAGAGGTAGTATCTAAAGAATATATTCATTATATCCATGACCATTTATAGATAATTAGTGAGTCCAAAGGGAATAACTATGAATTCATAGTGTCCATACCTCATTCTAAAGGTAGTATTTATAATGTCTTCATTATTCACCATTATTTAGTGATATCCTGACTGAAGTTCCACCAAGGATAAGATTCTGACCCCTCTAAGCAGATCGAATGGTTCATATATCTGAGTTAGGGGATACTTGTTCTTTATTGTGATTTTCATAAGCTTGTGATAATAAATGAATAATCACATTGAACCACCCTTCACCTTTACAAAGATGACTAGCGCTCCCTAAGGTGAAGCACTCAGGCATATAAATACTTTGTCCAGATTATCCTGTAACTGCTTCTTTTTCTCTTATAGATCAACAGTGGCCATTCAATAACGTTTCATTGATATAGTTAGAGTTCTATGAATATGTTCAATTGAGATCTCAACCTCTCGATTATGAGGAAGACTAAGAAATTATTTAGGAAATACATAAGTGTAGTCCCTTACAATGGGCATGTCATTGAGCATGATTCTCTACATTGACTCAATAATTTGAGTTTGAAATGCTTTCTCATAAGGATTAATATCCACCCTTTAATCAATGATTCTAATTGAGATTAATCTTCCTACTTACACTTTTAATGAATTGGAGGATGCTTCTGGATATGAACAGTGATCTCCCTTTCCTAAAAGTTGATAATAGATTTCTATAAGGATATCCAATCGATGACCAAAATAACATCAAACTCCACTAAAGGAAGTACGAAAAGATTTTCTAGGCATTTCAATCCACAAACATTAACCAGGGAGGATTTATAAACTTCTGATGCAATAATTTCCACATTTTATGTTCTCCCAGATAACTCAATATCTAAATTTTGAGGTGGTGTTTGAATTATTCTACTAAATATTCATGATATGAAAAAATGTGTAGCAGCAGGACCAAAATGTATGTTTGTTACTCTTGAATGAATAACCAGCGTTCCTTTCACTGCATCATTTTCCAACTCCATCTCAGAAGTAGTTATAGCATAATACATTCCTTGTTTCCTTTGAGGTTGTGGTTGATTTCCTCCAAAAACCATTGTCTTAGGGAAATTGTTTTCACAATGACCATGTTCCTTACATTTATAACACTACACCACTAGTTGAGTGTTTATCGGAACCTTCCTTTATTAATCTGCATTATCATGATTCTTCATATCCCTTCGTAAATTTTTAGCAACATGTCTAATTCTTCCACATTTTAAGCAATTCTGGGATCCCTTTAGATAGTTTCCAGGATTCTTCTTCCCACAATTTTCACATGTGGGATGTTCAGTCTTCATTCCATACTTGGATTTATTTTCTAAACCACCAATATTAGAATCCATTTTCGGCTTCCTGACACTAGGCCCAGGAGACCATTGTGTGTCTTTGATCTCCATTTCAAACTTGAGTGTACAACTAAAAATCTCATCAGAACTGTCAATGTCTCGAATCACCAACTGGTTTCATAGGCTTGGCGTTAGTCTTCTAAAGAAGTAACCCACCTTCATTTTGGTCTTCATGAAAAACCCATAGCTGTAGCATGAAAACCTTGTACAGTTTTCTTCATATTTCCTGATCGACTCTTCTTCCTTCTACTTGAGTCAGAGGAACTCTCTTTCGATCATCAGATTGAGGGTTCAGGGAAAATATTTACTGAAGACCATTCTCTTGAATTCCCAAAAATCCCTAGAATCAATTTCTTCTTGAGGATTCATATTCATCATCAGTTTCCACCACTAATCATTTTCCTCATCAAAACAATAGCATACCATCCCAACTTTCTCTACCTCATAGCACCAGTGGGTGGTGAATAATGTTTTTTCAATGGAGTTAATACACTGTTCTCCACGGAGGGGATCAAAAGATACACTAAAAATGGGAGTACATTGTTTCATAATGGATTCCACATAAACATGATCTTTACATGGAGTAGGAGTACATTCCACATTATTCATGTTATTATTCATAACGTGAGCCTTCTGAGAAAGTAATGTCATAATGTTTGGAGCCCTCATTATAATCATATCAGGCATATAATTAGGGAAATAATTACATTATCTATTACATTGATTGTCAGAAAATGTGATTTTATTTCATAACATTAACAAAGAAAAATAATGTACAATTAGGGGGGGCTTTATTTTATATCTATCAAGCACTAAAAGGAAACATTAAACATAAAAATATAAACTCTTAATGTAAAATTATATCCAAACTTGTGATTCCCTAGGTTTCAAACTTGGTTACCCACGGTCTATTTCCTAACATATATTTTTATGGGATAGTTTTTTTGATTCCTTATTAATGGATCATACTAGGCTTATGAATTTAACAAAGAATATCTTCCCAAAGTTTCAAACCAATAGTATAGCAAGGGTCATTGTCCTGCACCAGTTCCCATTTGGGACTAGATCAAAGTTATATTTTAGTATTTTACCCTAATATAATCCACCTATACTTATTTATATCTATATAGGGATATTTTTTATTCAATATAAAATTAATATATACATAACAAAATTTATGGGTATATTGTTCTAATTAGTCACATCCTTAGGGTTCCTACTAAAGTTTTATATTCCTAATGTCCCAAAATAACTAAACATACCTCTGATACCAACTATAGAAAACCTATAATTTTTAAACATATCATTACATTATTAAAATCAAAATGAAACATTAAATTACAATACAAGAATCATAATCTAGCACGTCTTGAAATAATAGGTACATAAAACTGATAACATGGGACAAAAAACCTTTTTTTTTCTAATCTTCATTAAGATATCCTAACTCCCATTATGCTCAAACAACTTCATATGATAACTTGGTAATAACATGAAAAAAGGATGATATTGAATCCTAGTAAGTTAAAAAACATAAGAATAATTCTTTAACACATTTTTTAGGAATCATTAAATAATTATATAAAAAAGCATATAATGTAATTGAATATATGGAACCATAACATGTATAACATGAGATAATATAAACAAGAATCATGGTAATGTGGTAGCAACATAAAAAATGACTTTATAACTATTCAATGATTGTTTCACTAAGAATATAATAAGTCAAGGGTAACCTACAAGACCATTTCACATGGTAGCACTAGTCAAGGAATACAACCAAAACTATTGCACAAGGTAGCACGATTCAAGGCTAACTGTTAAGACCATTTCACAAAATATCTCATGAAACTCAAAATTTCCCAATGTTTTGGAGAACTATCTTAGAGAAACCATCATAACATGTTCATTAATATTTTTTCGACAAAACATATCATACATAATCAATCATACATAACATAAGGGTTACCCATGTATTGATTTGGATATAATAATCATGTCAAAAATCATTTAAAAGAGTAAAGGTAACTGTATTTTATATACAACCGGAAGTGAAAAAATAGTGATTTCATAATCAAAATAGTCGTTTAAAAAAAAATAATGTCCTAAAAGCAGAAAATATTGGGTACTTAAAAATGGATAAGAATTCAAGAAGTTCCCTTAAAACAGATTTGCTTATCGGAATGTATTGAGGAGGGAAACACTTAAAAACTTGAAAATCCCCGAAAGAGAAAAATGAATTGATATTTATACAAGATATTGTAACATTTAAATATAATTTATAAGATGTATGTAAAAATAAAAGATAAGTTTTTTTTGGTAAAAAAATTATAGAGAAACCCAAAAGAATAATAATGGTTCAGGTAGAATCACATACCTTTTGTTCAATGGTGTTCTCAACATGATAATAATGACCTGAATAATAAAATTAGGTTAATTAATTTATAATACCCGAATCTATTTTATATTTAATTGATTTATTATAAACTTTTTAGTTCATTCATAACCTTTTTGATTGGTTATGAGGTTCAATTTCATTGTTTGGGGGCATTTCTTTATTTTGTTTTAATGATTTCTTTACTTATATTCATGTACGGATAAACATGTATGACGAGAATGGTTGTCCATAATGGAATTTATATGTTATTGTTGAATATAAATAATATTACATGGTTATATAATTCATTTGGTTATTAGCAGTGAATATGAATCATTATATAAAATATTAATGATAAACTGTTGGATTGATATGTTGATTTTGCTAAAATTTAACATGTTTTGTATTATTATTTTACATCATGTGTGCATAAGGATTCCAGAACATTTAAAAATATAATATATATATATAAGAGTCTTTTTCAACCCTAAAACTCGTTTCAGGACCATAATTGATGATAGTAATAGAAATTGATAACTCATTCTCCTTGAATGTAATAAATTAATACGTATCATACATTTTATTCATTTCTTCCATAAAATAAGAGTGGAAATGGATGATAATGATGATTTATCCCATTATCATAACAAAATTACATTACATGTAAGGTACTCTATTTATCAAACCATTTGGATAAAGAGAGGTTAGGAAATAAAAGAGAACATGAAAAGAAAATGAATGAAATGAAAATAGATATTTACCTCTTGAATTAATCTTCCTTGACAGCCTCTTAAAGGGAGAGTATTTGGTCTTTTGATGAGACAAAGGTCTGATGGACATGGGGGGATCTTCGGTGGGGATTTTAGCAGAATTTTGTCAAGGTACAATCATTGAGAGGAGTGAAGAGAATAGGTAAGTAGGGGTGGTATTTATAGTGGAGGAGAGGAGGGTTTTCTTAATATTTTAATCACCAATTTATTATTTTTCAATAATAAAAGAAATTGTGATGATTCCATAACCAAAAATATTAATAAGTGAATGTGAGATCTCAGAAATGGTGCTAATAATGGTATAACATCATCCATGACACTATAAATCAGTTATTTAGCTTAATTTGAAAATTATAATATTATACTATTCATAAGAAATTCTTGTATTTTAGAAAAATCCTAAAAAAATCAACCCTAAACATTTTTCAATTGGAAGATTCCAAAAATAACATTAATATTTCAAAATAATTTTATAAATATGATAAATTTTATTTTTTATTTAAATAATCATTTACGTGAAAAATAAAAATTTTAGAATAAAAAATTGTTTTATAATGCTTTCAAAAATTACATAATGTCTTATAAAACAATTTTAAAATAAGAAGACATAAAAAATTTTATTTATAAACACATTTTATGAAAATAAATTTTATTTTAAATTTATTAATTAATTTTAATTATTTATTTATGACATACAAAAATACCAATACTTTTACTATGGTCATATTATGACTTATAAGATACCTAAATTTTATTTATACATTCACGGGTAAGGTTACTATTATTTTGGATGATTTACTATTCACATGGGTCATATTAATACTAATAAGGGTATTTTACTTTTCTTAGGGGTAGGTTACTATTCACCAAAAATTATTTTTGTTCCATCAGACCCAAAAAATCACCATGAACACAACAATGTATGTCATATTTTCAAAAATCAAAACACAGAATAGGGAAAAAAATTAATGGTCACATAGTATTTTTTTATGATATTCCATTTGGTTTCCTAATTTTATTATACTATAATTCATAATTATAAAAATGTAATTCCCTTGATAAAATATTATGTCATTAGAATAAAACATGGTATGATATTACTACAGGGGAGGTCAATCCAACAACGCAGCCTGGTGCGCAAACACTTTTTGGGAAGGAGGGGGATTATACCCATTTTTTAAAGAATGTTGGTTCTTATGACACACAAAATCTAGATAATGTTGATGTCATAGGTGAGTATGATCATGTTGATTCTGTTATGAATTCTAATGATTTGGCAAAACCTGAGCATGCTATTAAAGATAAGGTTGACAAGGAATTGATCAAGGAACAAGATTTTACCTCCTCTATAAGGATGGTAAAATATAATATGTTATTGGATTCCACAATTCTTGTTAAGAAGAATTTGGGTGGTATCACTTCCATGGACCCTAGACAACCCCGTTTGAGGAATAGTTTTATGGTGTAGGTCACTTATGATATTTCTCCTTAGTCTAATATCAAGGAAGCACCATTTATTGGTAGATCCAATGATGTTGATGTCCCTTCTATGGATATTGTGAATATAATCATTAAATAACATATTATTTCTAATTTTGAAATTAAATATCTTGGATGGAAGTTGATACATGTTAAGACTTGGTTGAAGGGTCGACATCCAAAAAATCATCAACGAGGACATGGTTGTGATTATTAGGATGGTTCACGAGGGTGTGGTAGAGTGTCCACCAGGTCTTCCTCAAAGGGACTCACTTTGAAACTGAAAAAGATAGAGAAAAGTATTTTGTTCTCTTCAATCAAAGGAAGTCACAGTCATAGTGGGAAATATTTGATGATAATTAGGACTTTAATCATGATTATGGACTTGTTCTTGATTTTTAGTCATTCATTAATGGATGTGGGTTTCCCTTGATTGATCTCACCTATCTATTATGTGCTTGTTTCTTTTACATTCATTTTAATAATAAGGGTATTTACCCCAAACTTTTTCAGCTATATTTAGAAATATATATTTATATATTATATTTATTAAAAAATATATATATATATATAATTACATAATTAATATAATTTATATAATAATACATTTAAAATTATATATATTTAGAAAAAAGTATTATATCAAATATATATATATATATAATCAAATAATTAAATCATGGTTTATTATTAATAAAAATAAATTAATTTAGTAAATACTTAATATATTGATTAAATAATTTATTTACTATTTATTTCTATATATATATATATATTAAATTTTATCATATTTTTAATAAAAATTTCAATAACATTTATATATTTTTTTAAATTTTGACATTTAATGTTTCTAATCTAGTTTTAATTTCCATAATTAATATATATTCATTTTTATTTAAATGTATATGCATGTGGGTTCATAGGATGGACTGGGCCATCCGACAAATTTTTTATAATTTATTTTATTAAATTTAAAATACATATATATAGTGATAAATAGTATATTAATAACATATATATATATATATATATATATAAACATTCTATTTATAATTAAAAATTGAATAAAATTATTAAAAAATAATAAATGTAACATGTATTCTAATAAAATATTACGAGAAGCCAAAATTAATTCATTTTTATTTATTATAAACTGTATATTACTTAATTAATTATATATATAATTAATTTTCACTCATTTGTAACATGCATTCATTCAATATAATTGATTCATTTATAATTTTTTTTGAAAAAGTAGTGGTCAAATTCCATTTATTAAAATCATAAAACACATAAAGAGACAAGAAGATAGGGTGAGACATGCCCAAGATTCCCACATCAAAGAATAGTCAAAGGCCATGTTTTTCTATAATCATTAATCAAATCCATCAATCCTCATCTCAAAAATTGTTCTAACCCACTCTTCCTCAGCAACTATGCCAGCTTCAACCACAAGTATAGTGGTGACTAAACCATTAACATAATGTAAAAGGATTTCTATGTAGTGTCTTATGAGTTAGTAGTCCCATACATTAATTGATCTTCCATTTTCATTGGTGTGTCGGGATGAGAGATACCGGCCGTGACCTTACATTACTCATCTCATACTGCATCCCAATCACTTCATCCATGTCCTCATCTAAGACATTTTGGATGCTTACACCATCTTTGAGGTTTTATTTTTTTCCAAGTCCCTTCAGATTCATCCTTTTTTGTATAAGATTTTTCCTTCCCCATGAATTTTTGTACCGTATAATTGGGGTTTTCAAATCCTACAAAGGGTTCATCATCTATATTATTATTTTCCAGAAGGGGATTGTTAACCATATTTTCTTGAGGTACCATCTTTTCCTTAGATTCCAAAGCATGTTAATTCATCAGCTTTATAAAAGGATCATTAGTATTTATCACTTGAGTACACTCATGTATTGTCCTATCATTTTTATCATCGTTGTTAAGTGTTTCTTACCACGATTGCTCATTAATAGAATCTAGCACTCAAAAATAATTTGATGTTTATAGTTTCACTTAAATTATATAATCAAGTTCCTGTCAAGAATGATATGAATAAAAAATAGGAGTACCATATCAATCAAGTCAATTTGAATCCGTCAAAATTGTCGATTCAAGTGGATTGGTATTTCTATAAGTGTCCACTAGAAAGTATTAATTCTCGATTGATGTCTTGGATATAGACCTCTAATTTTCTTCATTGTATTTTCCCTAAAGAAGGGATTTAATTTTTTATTTATCTGTTGAAATTTCATCCACAAACTTGAACACCAACGAAAATTCATTCCCAACATCTCTCTTATTTTTAGTCATCATAGTGATTTTAAAATTCAAATTTTTCTTACCTATATGGTTTCTTGATTCCATCAATTGCTCATGTAGAAACTTCTCATCTAGTGCAGTCCTTATATTAGTCTCCCAAAATACTTGTTCTTTTAGTTGGATTTCATCAATTCCACCATCTATTTTACTTTGTACATTGTAATCACCTGGAATACATTCCTTACTGACAATATCGAACCACAATTTTTTCCTTCACCCATATTACTCATCATTCTACTGGAAATGAAAATCTGAATGACTCTGGAAATCCTCCACATCTTCACTTTCAAGGATGAAAACATCCAATTCTGCCGAACATCCATTCTGTTACTCCCATCAGTGAAATACAGACCAGCCTTACTTTTATTGTTGACAATTTTTTCCGTAGGATTAGTATTTGTGTGTCCAGTAGCATCACTAATCACAATCCACACCCACCAAGATTTATTTACTTCTTTCTATGACCTATATTGATCAGGTAGAATATAAGTTGATTTATTGTTTGAATTCTTACTCATTCTAAAGCATGAATCTGTATCATGTTCACTAGCGGATCAAATTTTACAAACAAGGGATCTCCTTCAACTAGAAATATCATCTCCAATTACCATGGAGTCTAAAAAATATAGTAATTTTCACATAAGAAATCTTCATCTTGAACATATCATCATATATAGAGAAAAATAATCAATTTAATAATGTAGAACACATATCGACATCATCCAAAAAAATAGGCAAAGATCCAAATTTAGTTATTTCTATTTCCCTGTCATTTTTAATGGGATCCCCAATCGATAAATATTTATCTGAAGCCCCATGATCATGTAATCATATCTTAATAAGGTAAGAGGTGTTGATAGAACTCGCGGCCCAGTGAAACACATGTCTAGTTGGAGAACCCCAGTATTTTCGATTGACGATCTGCTATATCTTTTACCTTCAGTGGGATGGAATCCCAAAGCAATGTAATAAGAGAAATAATAGGATTTTTACGGTATTCAAGTTGCATTGAAACTACAATAGGATCCTATTTAACATGGTATATGCTTCCCTTCTGAAGAATTGAAATGGTAGCTGATCACTTATAGAGAGAGAAAAAGAATTTAGTCTCACCTTCATCTACCATGAGTGCCACTTCACGATTGAGCTTCTCATTATTCAATACATCATTATATTGTATGAAGGCATCTAAATGCCCAGGTGTATGAAATATTTCCTCCATTGAATGAGAAGATGAATCGACTACATTGATAAATCCATTATCTTCATCATTGTGGGAGAGAAGCTCATGCCACCCCAAACTAAATGGTGAAGATAATGGGTTTAACTCATCGTCTCCAAATTTTATTAACGAAAACAAATTTATTGTGAAACAACAATGGGGATCAAGAAATACCCTGAGACACGGAAGAGTTCAATGAAGGACCCATCAACAATGAGATCCTTTGACACATGACCTAATAAGTCCACAAAAACCCACCCAAAACACAAAATAGAGCTTGTGACAAACTGAAAAAACCAATAGCAGGCCCATAATTTGGAGACCCCTGATAGATTGGTCCCCACTAGTGGAAATGCAAAGATATACACAAACATACCGATAGAGACCAGCATGAACACGCATGTCGCTTGGCTACCATCACACATGTTGAAGTCAATATTGCATCTTGAGGACTCCATCACACCATTGAGTGTCCACTTGTTCCTACATCTCACAACCAATGCCAGCCACCATCGTTGCTCCATCCCGATTTTGACGTTCCATCCTAAGGGAAACACATGCCAAGAACATCACATCCTCTAGTCGGCGTGCACCTCCTATTATGCACACACAAAATCAACACCATCCATTCCTTCACTAGCCAGTGCCTCCTACTTCCCACATCACTGCCCATGAGCTACCGTCGACATCCACAAGAGCACATCCTTGTTGTCAAGGTCATCATCGTGGTCCCACACCCACCACATTGTCACTGTTACACGAGGCACATCCCTTCATGCCCCACCAGAGTAGATTCTAATACCATTGCAAGCCACCATCGAGGGTGGACTGCGAGCCTCCATCATTAGCCCCAAATTTCCAGATGACTTTGTCCGCCTTCCCTTAGCCTGCCAAGACTAGAGATCTATCCTTCCATCAAGGTGGGGCTCCTTTATCATTATAGTGTGGATACCTAATTACTAATCATATTTCCACAGTAATCACCTTAATAAAGGGATCCTTCATCAACAATAATTGCACCACGAAAAATATTAAGTTTCTCTATAATTGGTTGGTCAAGACTATGATCGTCAAGAGTGTGTTACTCTAGTTCTTCATGGCCAGCCAAACCCTAGTTTTTCATTTGATGATGATTGCCACCACATGCTGAAAACATCTCATAATGCCCAGTGAAACTTGTACATTTTTTAAATATTTTAAATATATACTCATTTTAATTATTCAATTTCCCACAATTTTAACATTTAAGAATTTAAGATTATATATTCATTAATAATGATAAAAATTTATTTGTAAATAAATATATATAAATAAATATATTTATAATTATATATTTACAATTTTTATAAAATTATATTTTTTTAATTATATATAAATAAATATAATATTTTTAGAAAGTTATTTATATAATTATATATAAATGACTATATGTTTAAATAATTATAAATTTATAGTAAACGTATTTAAATAAGTATTTTATTTTCATATATTTGTTATATATATATATATAATTATATAAAAATATTTATAATTATTTAAAAAAAGTTATAAATACATTTATTTATAATTATAATTATAATTACATTTATTTATAATTATATTTATAAATATATATCTATAAGACTATTTATAAATAAATATTTACCATTCCTTTAATATATTTATAATTATATAATTAATTATTTTTTATAATGTTGAATATTTATATTTATTTATAATTATATTTTTAAATACATATTTACAATTCATTAAATAAATTTTAAATTATATACATTCGTATTTAAAAAATTATTAATGAGACATTTATTAATAAAAATTTATAAATTTAATATATATATATATATATTAAAAATAGTATAATAATTATTTATATTTAAAATTAAATTTTTAATATTTTCAAAATTACTTTTGGAGTTAATATTTTTTAGCTAAAAATATGTGAAAGAGGGAAACCCCTCAACCCACTGGGCATTCTACCACATAGTAGACCCAAATTATTCCTTCCGGCCAATAAAATCCATAAGGAAAGCCCACAACATTGCGAGAGGAGATAAGCTAGGAAACTAGGTCATCAAGTCGGTATGTGGTGATTATTCCCACATAGAAACCAAGATGAAGGCATCACAATCATGGGGAGACACCGGCTATGGTAGGAGTCCTCTAATACTAGACTGACTTCATTGCTGGCATAGTGTCGAGGGTTAACATATAATGAATCATAGACCACATCTAAGAATATGATATTGGGAATTCACATATGCTATGTACTGTTTATCTTCTCTTAGAAAGCACAAACTAACTCTACCATTTATTAGTGATTTTATATAAGCACTGATAAATTTTTTTTTCTATCATCACTTTTTATTTTAGTACTGATAAAACCCATATTTATTTTTGTTTTTTTATCATTGGTAAATCCCTTCCCTATCTTTTAATTATAACACTACTCAAACTAATTTCTCTAGAATTGTTCAAGCAATCAAACTTCTCTCGAATGAATCATCCCCTTAAAACCCTAAGGTATGTTATTATTTCTAATCATCTCTCGTTTCTATTTCAGTTTGCCTTTATTTCTTACGTTCTCTTTTATTTTAACTTGATTCTTATTTTATCATCATTATTTTATCCTTAATTTCTCAAATTATTTAGGTAGTAGAATTCATTATTCATCACCTGATCTCAAGTTCTCATAAGGGTTTCGAATTTGTGAATAATAAAATATTTTCTATATTAATAATAGGTTACTCTTCTAATAGATTTGATCCATCCATTTATATGGTGTGAAATATGGAAAAAAATATTTATTTTATTGCAAAATTTATGATGGATATACACTATTTATATTTCATTATTATCATTAATAAAATCACTAAATAATGATTCATCACCAATATAAAAATAGAACGTCTTGATTTGTTTTGGAAATATTCACCATTTCCCAATAGAAGTAAAAAATTTATCAATCATAAAATTTGATTCTAATCATTTAAAAATTATATTTTGATGTTTTTTATGATATAATAATAATATTAATAGATTTCCCTGAATAATGAGTGTGATGTATGATTCCTTAGAATCATTGAGAGTGACATGTTTTCATTGGCCTCATAAATCAATAATGATTTCGATAACACTAATAATTTTTTTATGTTAGGTGAATAAGGTTGCCTCAGAAATATAAAAGAAACACACTAAATCCTAAAATTATTTTTTTATTAATTTTTTCAATGAATTGAATCATGTTGAGCCATGAGGATGGTTATTGTGTATGTCTATGTTAAAAAAATTTAATAATTATTGTAAAACACTATGTTAGCTATGAATGGTAATGAAATATAGATTCACCTAGTAGTATCTAAATTTATAGATCAATTCCACTATCATAAAGCTTATATTTTAATCAAAATCATTCATATGTAACGACCTTCTATTTAAATTATATAAATATATTAACTTGCTGAGACCTCCTAGATACACAAAATATCACCTCATACATAATTTAGATTTTTAATAACACCATGGAAATAGAATGTAATTTAATCCATCTATCTTATAGTATATTCAACACAACCCAACTCTTGCAATAATGGCCTCAGAGGAAGCTAAGAGATTCTAAAAATTAGTCCTCATACCAATGGCCTTTTCTATTTCATGGAGTAATTAATGTCGTGATTTGTATATTGAAACTACAATTTTTTTTCTCAGTATGAGTGTGTGTAAGACCATCCAATTGAGTCTTCTTGCAATAAAAAAATCATTTAACCCCTTGTAGGGATTGGAAAGATTCTTCTAATTTTTTTCTTTTGGAAGAAAATTATGAAATTTTGTCTGGTTTTTTGTTAACTCCCCAACTCATAAACCTTTATATTAATGGAGAATGTTGTCATACTCATTATCTTTATCTCCCATTCTATTATTATTGAATTTTATTTCTTGAGACTCATCCCCAATATCTTCTGGAAATGCACTAATGTTTCTTTATCTACATTGATTCTTACTCATCTCATAATGGGTACTAATGAAAATTTTGGATGAACTAACATGATAAAACCTACCACCAGTGGAGTAATTCATTTCTTAAATTCAATTACCAAATTTATACAATGAATGATGAGATTATTTGAGAATATTCAAATGTTTCATTCCACTTATTCTAATTATCTATAAAATTATCTTTTGATTATGAATATCTTATGTGTATATATTTAATTTTTGTACAAAATGAATATTTTATAAACTGAATAAGATTGATGTGAAGTGGAAATGGATACATTATAATCATTTAAACAAGGTGTTTGGATATCTAGTTAAAGAGATAATCATGTTTGTAATAGTGCTTGTATACAACCCTTATAATTCTTTTTTCCATGTTTACAAAATTTTTATTCAAGAAAAATTTGTCTGAATGAGTTGGTAGATCATTTTTACCACATAATAGATAAGAACATGAAATATTGGATTAAAAATTGGAAAAAATGTAATTTACAATCCAATTTGGTTAATATTATAGGTTATGGTTTATTTGATATGAATACAAATGCCAATTTTGTTTTAGATTGTATGGAATAAATGCCAATTAAAATTGAAGATTCACTTCTGGATTGTCTAATGTTTTTTGAGAAGTTAAACAGTTGTTATAAGAGACCATTTAATAATTTTTAGGATAATTTTATAAAATCTCCAACTATATCAAATTTATATTATTTGAATGTTCATAGAGGATAGAGAGACACAATATTTACAGAACTACTTGGCATCTTGAATGATATGCTACCCAAAGAAAATTATCTTCCTTATCAATCATATGATTCTAAATGATTGATTCATTCCATAGGAATGATATATAAAAAATAAATTCTTATCCAAATTATTACATATTGTTTTTCAAGGACCATTAATCACTTATAAAATTCACTACATGTGGTTTGAATTGATACAATAATGATTAATATATCCCTTCTAAATATGTATGAAATTTTAATATAATTCCATTATTTAGGAGAGTATATATTTGTTTGGAAACCATGAGAAAATTGATATGGGACATAGATACAATAACTAAATGTGTAAAACTATCTCACTTAGTGGACACTCTTTATTGGATTAAAATTTATTAGGAGTATCCTAAATTTGGAAATGATCTGTGAAGTAATTGTCTAGAGATATCTATAGAGGGAATAAACCCTTTTAGTATACATAGTAGTAGTAATATTACATAGCTATATATGCTGGTAAATTATAAATTTCCACCATTTTTATTCATGAAGCACAAATACATTATGTTTTCACTACTTATATCTGGATCGGAACAACCTGGTTTGGATATTGATGTCTATATGGTTCCATATATCGATGATCTAAAATTGATCTGGGAAATTTTTTTCATAATCTATTATTCTCATATAACTAAATAATTCACATTGCGGTGCATTTTGTGTGTGATAATAAATTACATTCATGTTTATAGAATTTTGTTAGGATATAGAATTAAGGGAATGTTGAAGTGTGTCATTTTTAGCACCCCCCCTGATTTCAAGGATGTAACCCTTTATTTATAATTTTTATGTATGTAAATTGTTTGGGTGGTGTTTTTGAGTGTTTGGAATACTTTTAAAAAATATTTGGGCCTTCCTAAAGGTTCACAGTTTGATCATGGTTAGTCAAAACCATGCAAATGCAATAGGAAACCATGTATGAGGAGACTATCGGTTTTGGATAGGTGCATAGTTTCTCCAAACCATGTGGACACCTAGGTATAACCATTCAACATGGGACAATGATCATTTTCATAGTTGTAACATAGTTTTTCACACTATGTGGGCTAATCATGAGTGGTTTCCCTTAAGCAAGGAGATGAATCATGGTTAGCATATAGTTTTCTTAACTGTGAGACTAACTGTGTATGGTTTAAATGTGAGATCCTAAAATAGTGGATAACACTCATTTTCACCTATAAGCCCCTATTTAAATCTCTAATTTCGTCATAACATGATAATTTTTCCTCCCAAACTCTATGGAGGCTTTACCCATTGATTTATGATTGATCTGAAGGAAATTTTTGGTTTGTTAAATCCCAATTTCCTAGGTGATTCATCGATTGTGGTAGTTTCTCTTAGATCTAATTTATTTACACACATAAATTCTTAGATCTAGGATGTTGTGGATGGATAAAGGGTTATTTAAGCAAATATTAATGATATTTTATTGTGTTAATGTTAATGGAATACATTTAATGGGGGATGTGGATATTTAACCTAGTTTTGTTGAGGAATTCATGTCGTTCTTCATTCTCTTCATAATTCTTGACATGTGTAGCTTCAATTTTGAATCATCTTTCTATAATTATAGGATTATATTATAAATATTTAAGGGGACTAATTTTTTTTTGAAATGGTAGGGAAAATCATGGTAGAAACCTATTTTAGTGATGGTTTGTGGATTGGTGTAAATTGCCAAATTTTTGTGAAAATTCATTTTTTGTTGATTTTTAAATGATGATTTTAAAATTGGTTGTTTAGTTTGATTGTTGGAAATGTTTATGTTGAATTGCATTCAATAAAAAAAAATTGTAAAAAATGGTTTTGTATATAAACAGCTTGTTGGAAGGGTTTTCAATAAAATAATTATTTTATTAAAATTGATTGGAATTTTTATTTTGGCATGGTTTTGAAATACATGATTGGTGTGAGTTCATGATTTAGACATGAACCTGAATAAGGGGCATATTCCATTGGGGTAAAATGTGACATGACCTTGGATAATGGGTGTGTGTCGTTGGGGAACAAATAGATTGGCCACTCAATGATGACTTCGAGGCTGGATGAGAAACCACTAATGAGTATAGAACTATCATGAGGGAACGCATGTTTGGGAGTGTTAACCATGGGTTGGGTTTTCCAAAAAGAATATGAAACGGTCTAAATCATGGTTTTTTGGTTTTATTTCCCTAGAAACAATTTGGGTTGGAAACAGTTTTGGTATGAACATCATGGATTTAATAAAACTATTGAACTATTTTAATGTTTTTTATATAACATGATTTATATGAATGTGATATCTCGTTCTGTCCTGGTAGCATATCATGGGATGTAATTTTGGTAAAATCTATTATGTTTCTTTACTCTCCAACTGCTTTGAAACATTGGTGCTTTTGTAGATGTTGTTTTTCGAGACACGGGTAATGGTAAAGCATCATACATGTTTAGTGGTGTTAAAAGGTACATGGGAATGGAGATGGAGTTTAATATTTTTGAAATGTCAATGGAGTATTAGTAGTTTCTATTAGACATGGATTCTACATTGTACTTTGATGTTAATAATCTTCCACTTTGGTACTCTATTTTAGTTTAGTTTTGATATCAACGGTATTGTATAGAGTTCTCTTACATTTGTTATAATGCATCATTTAGTGGTTGTGGTGATAAGTGTTTGGTTGTGGTTCCACATATTCTTAAATGGAAAGTCATCCCCCAACTATTCTGAAGCCCTTTTAATTTATTTTTTGGATTTATCACCTTGTGGATGTCACTTAAGTCCAAGTAGAAATTCCACCTCTACTCAAGACAATGAGGAATGGTGGGATTTTAAAATTGGTATCATCAAGTTCAGTCCTTATGTTACAAATGATATATGTCATTGTTATTCCATTACTTTTAGACAAATTGTATCAGTTTTTAGACATGGTGTTGAACATTATTCATAGTTAGTCCTTATATTGGCATGGTAGAAAGGACCAGGATTGTTGTGACTTGAAATTTAGAGAATAAAAATACATAGCGAACCTTCTTCTGATGAACTTCATGTCATGAAGGATTTGGCTACAAAACTATTTTAGAGAAACTTATAGGAGTGTGATCTCATTTATTTGGATTACCCAATGAGATAGCACAACATGCATTGTATAAATAAATTCCCAATGGGATTGAAATTATTTTGAGTAATGATTGAGGATATCTGTGAAAAAGTACTAATTTTTTTATAAAATTAAATATTTTCAAATGCGATGTTTTGAAAAAGGATTGGTTTTTGTATATTGAAAATGGTTTGATTTTAAATAAAATAGATGGATTTTTTAAAAATGGTTGAAAGTGGAAAATTATGAACTCTGGAATGAATTATTGTGATATCTGTGATGTGGTAGAATTTAAAATTGTTAAGCCTTCAGTTTCTAGAGAGTGAGACTTATGGAATTTGTAGTCTTTATAGAAAATGGAACCCTGTATGTGTCGTTGAAAACAACAAGAAGAGGCTGTTGAGAATGTGGTTTCACCTAAGACATAGGTGAACCAACAGTGGGTTCATAGTATAGACCAATATTTTCAAGATGGGTATAGATGTAGCTAAAGGGATAAACCAAATAAATTGGATCATTCTGTTCAGTTTTAGAAGTTGAATCCATCCATTATTTGGGGTTATTTGGAGCTAGAGAAGGTTGAGGTGTGGCTAAATAGGATGAATCAAATTTTTGATTTCCATGGCACACTAAGAAAGAAAATAGTGGGAACTCTAATGCTATGAACAAGTGGAAGAGGGTCACCTATTTCCAAAATAGAGGGATGGAAGATAATCATATGGTTATATCTGTGAATCTTTATCCTAGACATAAGATAAAGGATGGATGTTTTTAGTGTGGTTCGTTTGGCCACATAATGTGAGAATGTAAGACACCATCAAGACCGTTACATAATTTCAATCATATGGGGAACCATCTATGCTATTGTCATAGTGCTCTAGGTTTGGTTGTTCCAGAAAAATATCATGTGTCACAGACATTGTATTCTTCACTGGGATGAGGTTAGTAGAATACCTCTCATCATCATAACTGATCTAGACATGGGGACTCCAAGAATACCATTACTCCACATCAATGAAAATCTAAAAAATAAAATAATAAACAAAGTGAAATGAGTAGGCAGTTATATAGAGTTGAACTAGTTATTATGGATGATCAATCAGGACCTTCAATAGTGAGAGGTATGGTTCATTTAAATTATAACCTTATATAATATTTTTTTTGAAATGGTTTCGTCCCATTTATTTTTTGTTTCTTATGATGTTGATTTTTTGAGTTTAAATGTTGAGATGATGCATTCTGTTTTGAATCATCAAACTCCTCTTTGTCAAGGGGAATGTTGAGCCCTTATGTTTAAATAATGTTATATAAATGTTTATGGTGCTATGTTGACATGGTATTTCACTATTCTTGATATATATGTTTATGAAATAACCATGGGTATGGATTAGAATACAATGTTACAGGAATATGTCGACTTTAATACACGAATACTTCATTTTACCACTGATGATTGCATCGATAATATCATTAATGTAGATTGGAATGTAAAATTAGCTGAAATGGGATTGTTTTCACTAGAATTTAGAATGATCTCATAATAGTTGGTATCTTTGACATTGTAACTGATGGAATAGATTGAGAATATATATTTTACACTGATTTTCACCTAGTTTTAGATTGTTTTTTTAGAAAATTTATCAGGGTTTCTACCAACAAGAGAAGAATAATTTACAATTGATATACTACAAGATACCATTTCTATCACCCTCTTATCTTATTATATGGTACCAACATATTTAATGGAATTTAATTTTTTGTTGGAAGATTTGGAAAGAAAAAGAATTTATTCAGTCGAGAATGAATTTATGGGCAATATCGGTCTTGTTTTTCAAAACGTTGTAAGGAACTCTACGGTTATGTGTGGATTATCATAAGTTTAACTAAGTTTTCATAATGAATCATCATCCAAATCCACTAATTTGTGATCTATTTCATCAATTTATGGGATCTTTGTGGTTCTCTAAAATTGAATTTTAGACAGGATATCACCAATTGCTGGTTTGAAACTAGGATATTCCAAAAATAGCATTCAGAACATTATGTGGTCATTAAGAATTCACTGTTATGCCTTTAGGACTTATGAATTAACCAAAATTATTTATATAACTGATAAATCAGATATTCTGAATATATATGGATTCTGTTATAGTGTTTTTTGTGGATGACATATTTGTGTATTCGAGGATAAGTGTTGATCATGAGAAACACTTGGATATAGTGTTGGGAATCATAAGAGATCATTGATTGTATTAAAAATCATCAAAGTGTGATTTTTGGATAAAAGAGGTACCTTTACTTGCCAATATTATCTCATAAAGAGGTGTTTCTATGTATCCATAAAATATTGAGGTTGTAATCTCTTAGAAACTACAAAATAATGTCTGTGAGATACATAGTTTCCTTGGATTGGATGGGTATTATTGAAACTTTTTTGTGAATTCTCATTACTAGATTCACCTATGAAATACTTTATAAGGAACAAAAATTTCATTCCAAAATAATTAGTAATGTCAAAATCCTTTTCAATAGTATAAATTTCCATTTAGGGAAACACTGATCTAGATTTTCCCAGAATCATGATAAGGTTACGTGGTGTACTGTGAGGCTTCAGGATTGGGGTTGGGATGTGTTAACATGTAGAGAGAGAATATTATTTCGTATTTATAATGGTAGATATTGTTTCATGAGAATAACTACCCCACACACAATTTAGAGTTAGCTATTACAGAACATGCTTTGATGATTTGGCTCTATTAACAAGTTGGTGATAAATTTATGGTGTATATGGGTCATAAAAGAATGATGAATATTTTCTCTCAAAGGTATTTGAACCTAAGACAAATAAGATAGATGGAGTATCTCAAAATATTTGAATTGGACTTGATTTATAAACCGAGTAATGTTAATTTGATGAAATATTCATTATATAAAAATTTTTATGCTCAATTGAAAATAGAGGCTTCCAAATGAAGGAAGTTGATGTCTGTGATAAATGACATGCACTTGGAATGTGACGACTGATATGATGGTGTAATTTTCATTCCAGTTTCATTTTTACCAAGTTTTTTTGAGATAGGTAAATAGGAACATAAATTTAATTCATAGTTTGTGTAAATTAGGTAAAAACTCAATGGTGGGGAGAACTTTTAGGGGAAGATGCTAGACGAGAGTTCGGTTTTATGTTTTCGAGATCAGATGGCCATACCTATGACTTTTCAAGAACAAATTCCTCATGCTTACCACTATTAAATATGATTTTTTCATCCTATAATAACAAATATGTATTTTTAATTGAAATCATAGTTTTGGTGGTTTAGTAATAAAAAAAATGTGGTTGAGTTCATTTCAAAATACTTAACTTTTTAGCAAGTCACTACTAGAAAAATGATTTTTCCCAAGGCTTTTATACCAACGGTTTGTAAAAACCGTTGGTATAGGTACCCTTTTCGCAATGGTTTTGCCAAACCGTTGGGAAAGCCCATTTTTTGCCACCTTTCCCAACGATTTGCCCAAACCATTGGGGAAGGTTGAATTCTGGACCCCCTTTCCCAACGGTTTGGGAAAACCATTGGGAAAGGTGAGCCTATCCCAACGGTTTGCCCAAACCATTGGGAAAGGTTGAATTCTGGACCCCCTTTCGCAACGGTTTGGGAAAACCGTTTTGAAATGTTATCCTTTCCCAACGGTTTGCCCAAACCATTGGGAAAGGCAGTCTAGAATTCAACCTTCAACCAAAATTTCGAAAAAAAGCAAGACCTTTCCCAACAGTTTTGAAAACCGTTGGGAAAGGTCCTTTGATTTTTTTTGGAATCTACCTATGGAGAACATTATATAAATCAAATTTTAAAATAATTAGAATGATACATATATATATTTATGAAATTATTTTAACAAAAGTCATGTTAGCTAAGTGGTTAAGTCATTCAGTTATAATTTATAGGTCCTGGGATCAAATCCCACCGGATGTTTCTTTTTTGAAATACATATACCAACGGTTTTGAGAACCGTTGGTATAGATTTTCTAATTACTTATACCAACGGTTTTTTAAACCGTTAGTATAGACCCTATACCAACGGTTTTCCCCAAACCGTTGGTATAGACCTATTGTAATGGCTTACTTTCCAATGGTCCTCCGAACCGTTGGTATAGCCTATACCAACGATTTGGGGACCTATACCAACGGTTCCAAACCATTGGTATAGGGTATTTTTCCAGTAGTGAGTTAAGATAGACCATCCATGCCTAGTAGATATGTTTTAGTATTTGAATATTTTAGTTTGGAAATGCGAGAAAATATCCATGGATTTTGTGATGGGTCTCCCAAGGAAGGTTCAGAAATAATATATCATATGGGTGATAGTGGGTGGTCCCATAATGTCAGCCCATTTCATCCCAATTTGTGAGTCTTATATGGTGGAGGAATTATCTAAAAGCTATATCTAATAAGTGGAAAAATAACAGGAAATACCAATTTTCATAGTATCAAACAGAGATCTATGGTTTACATCTCCTTTCTTGTAATCCATATATCAAGACCTTGGGACTCAATTGACTATGAGTATGGTGTATCATCCTCAGATAGATGGTAAATTTGAAAGGAATATATAAACAATAGAAGAAATTTTTACGGCTTATGTAATAGATTTTGGTGGCTTATACGAGGAGCACATTCCACTAGTGTATTCCACATATAAAAATAGTTATGTGGCATCAATAAAAATGACTCATTTTATAACATTGTTTTTGCAACCTTATCTCTTTAAACCTTTTTTGGTAGAAATAGTTGAGACTTCACTAGTTGGGTCAAGCCTTATCTGATGGCCAATGGGGAAGATTCAATTGATCAGTAAGAGAATGGAAATGGCTTTGATTCATCATAAATCATATGGGGATCATTAAATATTTCCATTGATGTTAATGGAGATTGATCATGTGTTCTTGAGTATCTCTCCAAGGATTTAGTATCATTTTCTTGGAATACATGGAATGTTATCTCCTTGATAAATAGTCCATTTTGAGATACATGAATGGGTTACTGAGGTGGATTCTCTGTTGTAATTACCACAATGATTCAGTATGGAGCATAATGTGTTTTATGTATCTCAGTTGAAAAAGTATCAGCCTCATCCTGACTATGTGATTCGATGGGCTCAAGTTGACCTATAGGTGGATGCTTCATTGGTGCAAATTTCCGTGTGGATTGTGGATAGGTAAGAAAAATATATTCATCAGAAAAGCATCATTCTAGTGTAGTTTTTGGGGAAACATGGTATGATTCAAGAAGAGACATAGGAATGAGATAAGGAAGAGTTTGAGTAATGGTCTATACTCTATTGAGACTATTGTGGGTTTCTACTTTCTAGGTATGGAAAGGCTAATGGTGTGGATAATTTAGCACCCCTAATTTAAAGTAAGTAACCCTTTATTTATTATTTTATGTATGTAAATTGTTTTGTTGAAGTTTTGGTGGGTTTGTAACACTTTTAGAATGTTTCGGTGAATTTTATGAAGGTTCATGGTGTGAGAATAGTTTGTTAAAATCGTGAAACTCCTATAGAAAACTGTGCACAATGAGATAGGAGCCTTTGGTTAGGAATACAATTAATGTGCATGGTTCGGAAAAACCATGCATCCTCCCAGTTGTAAATGTGTGATGTTGGATGGTGAGAATTTTCATGGTGGGTGTATAGTTTGTCTAACTATGTAGTCCAATCATGTGTGGTTCTCTTTGAGGATATGGATGGCCCATGGTTAGCATAGATTTTTCATAACCATGTGACAATATTTTCATGGATTGAAAGTGAGATCCTAAAAAATTAATCTCACATGGTCTCACCTATAAGCCTCCCTTTATTCCACCATTTTATCCTTAACTAGAGATTCATTCTTCCCAAAGTCTATGGAGGCTTTCCCCATTGTTATAGGAGTGGTCCAAAGGAATGTGTTTGTGATTTGAAGCTTAATTCCCTTGGTAATTCATCATTTGAGGTATTTTGTCATTCATCTAATTTATTTCTACAATCATATTCATAGATCTAGTTCATTATGGATGGATATGGGGTTTTTTATACCAATTTTGATCAGATGTGGTTATGTTGATATTTGTGAAAGAGATCTATTGTGGGTTTTTAGTGATTTAACCAAGTTTTGTTGAAGCATTCATGTCGTTCTTCGATCTGTGCATGATTCTTGAGGTTATTGGATTCACTCATGACTCATCTCACTAGAACTAGATGAAGTAGTTTAAATTTTTGAAAATTGACTAATTTTTTTTTGGAAATTGTTTTTCAAAACATGGTATAAACCTTATTTATTGATTGTTTATAGATTTGTGGAAATTATGGAATTATTGTGAAAAATGATTTGTTAATCGATTTTAAAATGATAATTTTAGAATTGGTTGTTTGGTTTGATTTACGGAAATGTTTTTGTGGAATGGTTTTCAATAGAAATTCTGTTTTATAGAAATGGTTTTGGATTAAAATGGTTTTCTGTAACAGTTTTCAATAAAGAACAATTTTATTGAAATGGATTGAAATGTATTTTTCATTGGTTTATTTTTACATGGTTAGTATGACTTCATTCTTTCAATGTGGCCCAAAATACGGGGCTTCTACCATTGGGGTACAATGTTACTTGACCCTTGATTAGGAGCATGTTTCATCAGGGAACAAGGAGATTGGACACTTAGTTATAACTTACTGGATGAATGAGAAACCGCTCATGAGTCTGGAACTATCACTATAAAATGCATGTATGGGTGTGTTAACCATCGTTTGGGTATGCCAAAAAGGAGTATGTAATGGTATAAATCATGTTTTTTTATTTCCTTGAAAACTATTTTGGTTGGAAATATTTTTTCCATGAACAACTTGATCATTATATAACTATTTAATTGTTTTAAAATTTTTAGGTAAATTGTTTTTTAAAAATTTTCTAACTTGTTATATACTAATGGAATGAGTAGGGAAGTAATTTGTGGAAAATCTACTAAATTTCATTACTCACACCCTAATTTTGAACATTGGTTCTTTTGTAGATGTTGTTTTTCGAGACACAGGTAAAGGTAAATCATTAAACATATTTAGTTGTGCTTTGTGGTTATTGGTCATGGATTAATTACTAGATCATGGAGATATGTCTCTCAATTGTTATCTGTTTATATTGGTTTTGGTTTCCACTATTTACTTTGATGTTATTAGTCTTGCATTATGGTACTCTATTGTATTTTGGTTTTCATATCAATGGTATTATATTAAGTACTCTTAAATTTGTTATCATGCATCGTTTAGTGATTTTTTTAATAAATGTTTTGGTTGTGGTTCCTTAATTTTTAAAGGGAAAATCTCCCCCCAATTATAATGAAGCCATTGTCATTTACTTCCATCCTTTGGCGCCATGGGGATGTCACTTGATGACAAGTTGAAATTATGTCTCAACTCAATCCAATGAAGAGGAAAATGATGTTACATAATTTTTAAATAATTCATACACTCATTTATGTTGCAAAAAATCCCCAAAGAATATGTTTTTTGGATATCTGAAATTTTTACCTTGATGACATATATACATATCCAGGATGATATCATTTTTTTAATACCAAATAAGGTACAGCACTATCTCTACTATTGGGTCATAAAATATATGATAATTTAAAAGGTATTGAAAAAAATTTGTAAACCATATTTGAACATCATTATACAGTCAAGTTGGAAAACGAGATAAATTTTCTTTGAATTTTCCTATTAGAATTGTTTTTACATCATCCATTTTATTGATGTTATGCATGTAGAAAAAATATGTATTTGATAGTGTTATTGGCATGTTAGATAATTTATTTTTTGGTAAAACAAAATATGGCATCAACTGTATTATTTATATGATTTACATGGGGAAAAGGGAAGAGTTCGCACTAGGGAAGGGTAAAAGGAAGATTTTTCATTCTTTAGTATCTTATGCCCTATCCAGACCATAAAATTTTCATTTTATTAATTTTCCATAATGGTGTTAAATTTTTAAAGGGGTATCAATCAAATTTCAATAATGTTGTGTAAATTGCTAATTTTAAGTAACAAGGTGTAAAATCAAATTACTTTCATGTTTTAATGAAATATTTGATGCCCATAAATTTATGTTTCATTATTCATAAAAATGTATGACATATATTAAGAAAACGTTTATTATTTTTCAAATCCATTTACAGTAAATTTATAGACATCGTGAAGTTTCCAATCATAAATAAAGAGATAAAAGTCATATTATGTTAGTTATAGATGTTATTCCCACCTTAATTATTTGATATAATGGTTAACCTAATGGTTCACTTGGTTAGAGAGGTTATGGAATGTGGTCCAGTCTATTATAGATGAATATACCCCATTGAACTCTATATGATGTTTTTGAAATGGTGTTTCATGAATCGAAGTCATTCTTATGGTTTTATTGTATAAAAATATAGTTTTGAAAAGATGTTGAATTCTGTACTGTTCACATATCAGATGTTTATAGCATCGATCTCCCAAAGTGTCATTATATTTGATGCCTAATGGGTATAGGGATTTATATTAGAGATGTTATTAAAATTACCATCATATATAGGGTTAAATTTCACCATTACAATTTACATAATAGTGATGATGTTTATTCACACATTGAATCCCATAAAAAATTTTGAGACATGTGAATCTGCCATGGGCTGATGGATGGATATCGAATAAACATCATCAATATTTTATCGGATAGTTATAAGATCATATTTTTAATAATTTATCTAAAAAATCATATTCAATAGTCGAAAAACATCAATAACTATCTATGGGATAAAATGAAAATTTTATATCCTACACTATATTTTTAATTAATGGTTATACATTCTATACAAAAAAAACTGCAGTAAAATGAAAAACAATGGAGTTATGTTTGTGGTAGAAGCAATTCACATATCTACTTACATTTATAGAAATCCAATTTATGAAAATATGTCATATTTATACATCAACGAATAGATATACATGTTGTATTATACATCATTTCAAGTGTTGATTCTCCGTTGAAAATGGGATGAAAATGGGAATGTAGTGAAAGTTGATGAAATAGGATTCATGATGGTGAATTTCAATGTGGAAGGGTATAAGGAGGAACCATTCATAATGGCATCACATTTTGCGGAGGTATTTTATGTCTCACATCTATAAAACAACAATTGATCAATTTCCCTTTTGGAAAGTAAAACAACTATTAGGTCAAATAAAAATTCAATTGTGAATAACCCATTCATTGGGAGATAAAAATCATTTAATAGTGGTCCCAATTTAGGAAATGTCATGTATATTGGATGGGACCAAAAATAGAGGATTTTTTTGTTGATTGAGGATCCAAATATGTTAAAACTCTAAGTAAAATAAGGAGAGATCAATGAGTAGGTTAATGTGTTTGGTAATATAATGATCTTTTCATCATAAAATTTTTGTGTTCTCTACTATATTAACATAATATGAATTAAATTTTTGACTACTCATATAGACAATGAATTTTTTAGATTATGAAATTAAAAATCTTTGGTAACAATAGGCGATTGATGATGTAACTATAGAATTATTAGGGGATTAACAGTATATTGATGAAAAAAAGAATGATTTAGCATCATTATGTAGACTAACATTATTGAGGTAATAATAATGGGTATAAATTTTTTGGTTTTATGGAATCAACAGAGCCTACTTATTAACCAAAAAAATCAATATTCATTAGTTATGTTCGGGTCGCATTGAGAATGAATATTCCAATTGATATTAATTTGCGGTGACATCTCCCTCATGTATCAAAAGAAACCCTTTGGTTTGATATTAATGTAATATTAAAATATAAAATATATATTTAACTAAAAATATATACAATGAAACTTTGGTATAGATTATGTTATCCCTTATGGAGTCTGTTTTTTTAGATTATTTTTTAAATTAATATGTCATGATTCGTGAAATAAAATCCCATAGAGGCTTTTAGAAACTACTTTCCAAGATTAAACTTGTGGATGCTAAGTAGAAAGTAAATCCCCACCTAAAAATTATGTATTCATAGATATAAAGAATAAAAAATGGAATGATTTCAAGAGATATCAAGATAATAAATCATTTTAGGTTCATTGTAGTTGATAATATATCATTTTCCATTTTTTATTTTGTCTATTTTTTTCAAAATTGTTAATTTATTTAACACAAATGGAGTGGTGAAAATATACAATGTTCAATAAAACCAATGTTCCTATGTCATGAAGAAATGATGGGGTATGCTTCACAAGAGATGAAAATGGTATATGTTTTGAATCTACAATAATAATTTTATGCGATATAAAACAACATATGGTACATTGTTTATATGATGTTTTCTAAATCTAAATATAAATCCACTTCCATTACACATTATGTACTATGAAAAAATGCCAGCATAAATAAAGGGGGTAAACTAGTTGATGAAATAAAGTATCATGGGTATCATTTGTAATTATGAAATAGTAGTAATTAGTTATGATTTATAATATTATTACATAAAATATCTATTTATGATAATTTTATATGGTTTAGACATAGGTATTTGAAGCAAACATACCTAGAGAAAAACTAATTTCAGTAGAATTGAAGTGGCCACAATAATATTGTCATGTTAGATGTATAGGTTATGGAGTGACACCTCAAATATATTTTTAGAAAAAAAAGCTACAAGATGATACATATCAAATGATGAAAGGATTTCGAGCACAAATATATTCCTTCCATGATATTATTCTTCGTTCAAGTTTGACAGGCTAATATATGTGAAAAAATAAATGTCCACCAATAGTTGACAAAATATCAACAAATGTTGATCCCAATTACCCCCAATAACATTGGGCTAAGAAATTACCCTCAATTAAAAACCTTAACTAAGGTAATAAATTTTTTCTTTAAAATTTGTCCTTAATGAGAATCATACAACCTATAGTAACTTTATATATCTAATATTATACAGGATGAAGTTATATGTGATTTCAATCTGTCTACATCCACACACCACCATGTTTTTAGGGGTATGGTGTATAATATCCTAGGACACATGCTATATAAAAATTAACTCCCAAAAGATCTCATGAGAGTAGGGATCAATGTAGCTCAAGAGTCGAGTGCTCAGTTTCATATTCCACTTGATAATTTAGATATTACAATGGTTTATACTGATATTTTAACTTTTTTAGAAATCTCAAATAATAATACAAAGATACATATGGTATGTCATTAAAAACATACGAGAAAATGAAAAAATATTTGATGAAAAAATGTTTTAAGTGAGGTATGGTATTACATATGGATAAAAATGGGGGAAAAGATGTTCAGATCAAGAAAATCTAGTGAATTGTCCATGAAAACAAAATGACCTTCCAGGAGTACCTTCTCCCCATATGTTCACTAAAATATATATTAATGATAAATGTTCATGAATACAGAACATTCAACGATAGATATTTTCTAACATTCAATGTGAATAATAAATTTTTGGGGATTTCATTACAGACCCAGTTGGTCTCAAGATTGTAAATGAGATTCTCATGTGTGAGTGGTTTGGAGTCTCAGTTTCAATACATACATGACCTACATTTTATGAATCTATCTATCCAAATAATTATCTACTATGTTCGTTTAAGTAAATAATTGTTTATATTTTCTACATGCATTTACATTACTAATATATTAAGGGAAAACCCTACAAAACTAATCGGATTAATTATTCCCTGTATCGTTTATAAAGAATAATTTTTTTTGGAGTTGGTAGAAATTGATAAGAAAAATGACGATATAACTATGTAATCTGAGAAGAAAATAATAGAAGTTGTACTACTATTGATACCTAAAACATAGGGGTAAGGTATTACAATCTAATCACATAAAATATATAAATTTTTTTACTTTTTTAGGAATCATACAATGTTGATCATCATAAATTTCTATTCTCTAAATATTATTTCTATATAATGTATGGATTTCCATCAAACTGAACACACATGTTGTGTATTCTGAGTTTGTAATGCAATAAAATCAACATTGTATAGAAAAATATCAAATTATATGTTATAGTTTGTGTTTTAACAACAATTTTATTATTATAGGGTAATCTATAATTATAAGATAAATCATGGTATGGGGTCAGTGATTGAACATAAAAAGCCTATGGATTTATTCAAATGTGAAAAAATTAAGGTATATATGTAAATATTTAACAATAAAAACAAATTTCAAAAACATTTACTCAGTTTTTCAATGTTTCTTAATAGTCCAAATCATGGTAACAACAACAATTTTGTATATCACATTTTCAAATTTACAAAAAATTTCATATACAATCAAAATACTAGAATCCTTAAAGTTGTAATTCCAATGTTAATTACAATTTCAATAAAAAATAATTCTTAATCCTTTTTTGTCAATATTTTCTCAGTAGTACCCTGATTTTCAACAATATATGCACTTAAAAGAAGAAATAAATTTATTTAGAGAATGATGGTTGAGTATATGGTGCTATTATTCTTGTAGGCATCAAATTTAGGTCATTGACTACTATATTTGTGATCAGGTATGGGCCATGACCATAGAGATACAATTGGTATGTAATTAATTAGTATTGTAATACTTATATATTATTGTTGATATGTTTCTCAAGTAGAATTATAATGGACACTACCACAGATCTGGACAAGGGATGCACTATGTCTTATCAGTGCTAAGAAGAAAGCAATGTTAAAAGGGGGTCTTTGTCAGCACTAAAAATAGAGCCGATAATTATTTTTTAAAAATATTATTAGTTTATATAAAATTATTATATATTTATTAAAAAATAATGTATATTTGTATACGTTGAATAAAAAATGCATGTTTATATTAAAATATACATTTCAGTAATTAAAATAAATATATAATAAATTTCATTATATAATAAATATATTTATTCTATTTATTGTCTTTATTTTATTTATTCTATTTATTCTATTTATTCTATTTGTTATATATTTATATTAATATTTATACATTTATAATAATATATTTATTATTATATATAAATAATTTTTAAATATATATATTTATAATTATATATAAATACTTTTTAAATATATATATTTATAATTATATAAAAATTATTTTAAATATCTTTATTTATAATTATAATTATAAATAAATATATTATTTTTATGCACATGGTCAATTGATTTGTGAATATAATTGATGTTCATATGTTATTTATTCATCATGAATGTTCATTTATATGTTACATCTTCATTACTAGTCATGTTGTCCACATATATGATGAATTTTGTTTATGATCTATACTTTACTCGATGTATATGATTCTTTCATGTTGTTGTGAAACTATTATGTTCCCATAAGTACTTAATGTCGTCATAAATATATTTAAATAATAAATATATTTATTATATTTATAATTATTAATACTTCATTATATTTAAATAATTTTTATAATATATTTATAATTATATAAATATAAATATTTTAAAAAATTAAAAATTAAAAATAATTCTTTTAAATGATAAATATAATTATTATATTTATAATTATATATAAACAACTCTTAAATATATATATTTATAATTATAATTTTAAATAAACATATCTGTTTTTTAAAATAAATATATATCATTAATGAATATATAGATATATATATACATACTCATTAAAGGCATATATTTTTTGTTATTTTTTAAAATGATATCAATATTTTTATTATATTTATAATTATATATAAACAATTTTTATAAAATTAAAATAAAAATATTTATTTTAATTTTATAAATATATATATTGATATATTGATATAAATATATATATATATATACATAAAAATATATTTATAATTATATAAACATATTTATAAAAATATTTATTTATAATTATACATATAAATATATATACATATATATAATTTGAAATTTATAATAAATATATTTATAATAATTATATTTCTATAAATATATATAATTAAAGAAATATATTTATAAATACATACAAATATTTATACATATATAAAAATATTTATAATTTTAATAATAAATAAATAATATATATATATAATTATAAAATTATAATAATTATATTTATTTTATTTGTAATTATAATTATAAATAATATATTTTTTTATTTATAGTCTTAAATATATATATATTAAAATACTTATGAAATTAATATAAATATATTAATTATATATAGTAATCATTATAAATAAGTATATCTATATTGGTTTTATTTCTTATGAAAATAAAATAAAAATATTAATTATATATATTTTTAAAATTTCAAAATTATTTAAATATATATATAATTATAAATAAATATTTATTTCTTTGTAGTCAAAAATTTAAATGTATTTATTTATTTATATATTTAAATACATATAATACTAATATAATATATTAAGTATATATTAAATGAAATTGAAAAGGAGGAAAACATTTTATTTAATTATGAAATTATAAAAAACATATTTAATTATTATATTTACTTTACTTTCATAATTATTTAAATATTTTTGTGTATATATATTTATATTTATGACTATAAATAAATATATATTTACTTATAACTAAATTTATATATATAATAAATATATTTATTATAATTTTTTAATTTTTTAATTATAAATATATATTTACTTAAAAATTATGAAAATATATTTAATATATTTATTCTATATATTTATTTTACTTTCATAAGTATTTAAATATATTAATTTAATTATTTATATTTATGACTGTATATAATTAATATATTTATTTTAATTTCATACGTATTTAAATGTATATAAATTTATTTATAATTATGACTATAATTAATATATTTATATGTAATAAATATATATTTATAATAAATATATATTTATTTCATAATTATTTCATAATTATTTAAAAATATATATTTATAAATAAATGATTAATTAATATTAGGTTGTTATCGGTGCTATATTTTTAGTGCTGATAAAATCGACTTTTATTGTCCCTTTTTAGTGGTAAAAAAGGTCAATTCTATCAGTGCCTTATAATTTAGTTATGATAAAAACTACCTTTTCAGTTCTTTCTGAAAAACACTAATAATTTTCTTTCATGTTTTTATAAATGGAACCATTAAAAATCTACAAGTCGATATACCCTCAAGATTTCATTGAAGTGATCTCTGCCTCTATCGTCACCCCCTCCTATGCCTCTATTGACTTCACATCGGCTTCCTCCGCCTCTGCCTCCTCCTCTTCCTTTGCTACCCCTACCTCCACCCCCCACTGCTCCCATCTCTGTTTCCCTCGCCTCTACTACCCCCACCTCGGTTGTCCCCACCACCTCATATACCTCTGTCACCTCCACCTATACCTCTGCTACCTCCACCCTTGCCTTCACTACCCCCATCTCAACCATTGATTCCCCCTCTTCCACTACCACTATATATGCTACACCCATCTCCCCCTCTTCCATCCATGCTTCCCCCAAACCCATTTCTGCTGCTGTTTTTTCCCCAACCATTATTGCCACTGCTCGTGTCTCCATCTCTACTGCCTCTTCCATCCCTGCTCTCCCCGCCCCTGCTGCTTCCCCTGTCATCATTTCTGCATCCCCCATCGCTGCCTCTGCTTCCCCCCTACAGTACCTACCATTGGACCTTAAGTTTCAAATAGTCTAAAATATTTTTTCATTAATATATTTTGTGTGTATATAAATTTATATTATTTCGGCTTTTTCATTTTTTTCATAACATTGTCTTTTTCATGGATGTTTTTTTTCTTCCATGAAGTACTCTGTTTCTAATGTAATGATTAGATATGTGGTTTTATCTACTTCCAACATGATATCTTTGACCTTGGGAGAGTTGGGGTAGGTAGTGGTGTGACCATACACATATTATTAAGGAATGAAATGCACCATAGTACATTTTTCATTAAGATTGGCGAGTATGAAATCAGGGGACAAGTGGTTATGGGGGGAGCCAATGATTATTTTTTTCTGATATTATTTTTATTATAAATGGGTGAATTTCTTTATGAGGGTGGGGATGGTTAGTTAACCGAATATGTGTATGTTGGTTCTAATTTGTATTCATTGGACCCATAGTATGTTTTTTACAAATTTACATGAGAGGTCCTAATAATGATCCTACTAAGTATACAATTTATGATCATCCCTATATATTTTTATTATAGGTGATTAAGAGGCTTTTAGTGACTATGATGGATCCAGCTACTTTGGAGATAGAGTTGATTTTTGGGTCTACTGGTTAGAATAGGTTTTGGATTTTTTTATGTAATATATTAATTTTTTTATAAAATTGTATGCATTGTTGCATTTGTGTATCAATTGCTATCATTTCTATCAACACTTCCCTTTCTTATGAAGACCTATAATCTTCGATGAACTGAAAAAAATTGAAACAAACATCATTACTTATCTCCCAATTTATGAAAATTTGATGTAAATTATTAAAAACCTCATTTTAATTTGAAATTATAACCATCATTCCTTCATCACATAGTTTGTGATATTCTCTATCTAATGTCTTCACACATGGCCCACAGAGTCATAGTATTTCCTTAGGTTTCTATGGATATGAAACGATATGAATGAATCATCTAGGTTTTATTTCTAATCTTCTTTACTACATTTAACATCTTTTCATCTATTACATAATAGATGAAATTGAATATAAGGAAAACGTGTTTCATCCTCAAATTAGATACCCATTTTTTTGGTGAATGAAACTCTGAGTATAATAATAGAGTATCCATTCCTCCTAGAATATGTTAATCTCCTTAATTAATCACCTTAACAAAATAAAATCTTTTCCCACATTAATTGATTCGACAAATTTGGTTTCCATATTTGAAAAATTAACTACTAGTTACAGCTATGACATCCAACTAACCAATGTACCTATATAAGATAACATTAATACAATTTATCCCTTCTATATATGTCAATATCTAATAATTTCTCTGTCTAGAAACCCATTTATAAGACCATTTTCAAGAAGTAAAATTGATGTATCATTCAATACAGCAACTAAGAGGTCATCCACTTATAAATAATGTAGGATATAACATCATCCATCCCATACCTTCTTTTAGAAGTTGTGGTCTATATTGCTTTACCTGAATTCTTCTTTGTCCAATAAACATAAATCTTCTAGATCTATTATTGTGGAAACTACTTCAATTCACAATGAAATTACTTGAATATTCATATAAAATTCAAATTTTAATATTCCTTTTATTTTTTTGGTTGTGTCATATAAATCTTTTTCTTCATTTTATATCATTTTACAGACCCTAAATATAACATTTATATTGTTTCCCTAATCATTTATACTTTAATAGTGAATTATATACCAATTCATGTAATTTTTTCTATAATATCCTATTTTAGTACAGAAACTCTTGTTTTGTGTTTGGAAAAGGGTATTTTTAAATATAAAAAGAAATTTTATTTAGTGATTTGATTTTATAACCAAATTTATGAGGGAATAAAAAATATTTTAATGGTCATGAAATTTTTTGGATAGGGTTTCTATTATCCTTTCATTTTTACAAGAATTTTTTTTAGTGAAATTAAAAAGGGCATTTGTGAAATGAATTAATTCTTGAAACCATGTGTTAATATTTCCTTATAATAAAGAATTAATTTAATTTTAAATGTTTGAAAAGTGGTTAGATTAAATTTTAAAAAATAAAGAACATTTTTGGAATTTTGGGAAAAAATTTAACATGGAAAATATAGATTTCATTTTTAGTAATTTAGACTGTTTTCAAAGTGTACACTTATTTGTGAAATAGTTTTTCGAAATGATTGGTTTATTTTAAAAAAGGGTGTTTTATTTAAAAGGGGAATTTATATAAATGGTTTTGTTTTTTAATGGGATTTCAAATGTGATTTGATATATATTTTTCAAATGAAAAATTAAATTTATTTTTTCATATTCCTTTAAGATTAGATTTTTATATAATTAAGAAAACCAGTACGTTATATAGAGAAGACAAAAAGTATTTATAATAACACAATCTAAAGGTCATGTCACTAAATATATTCAACCCAAAGGATATCCATCATGACCTCACTCTTGTAAAAGTTGAATTAATGTTTAATGCCATTGCAACTCCTAAACCTACCATGAATCCAACATCACTTGCATGGATAAAATTAGGAGAGTCCTCTATAATTACATCTTATTTCTTGTTTGTTGTTAGCGTCTATGAGGTTGTGTCAATGAAAACAAAATGCCATAAAAACTATCATTCAAATGCTAATTTCCCCTTATTTTAAAGGAAAATTTTGTGTATTTATTTTTTAAAATATTAATATTACTGAATAAATTGGATTGATATGAATAAATAATGTATGAATTCCAATTTTTTGACAAAATAATCTGAAGATGGAGTTGAAGAGTTCATCATGACTGAAAATATCATGAATATGACCCTTATCAAATCCTTTTCCCTGTTTATTATATTTTTATTCACGGAAAACTATTATAGAGGAGTTAGAAGAACACTTTATATATCATGGAATTTATTTAAGTTATAAATTATGGAATAAAAATGAGGAAAAAGTGAATGTAGCTAGTGGTTAGAATAGTACTATTTTTTATAGATAATCTGATATAATTATAGGTGTAGAAAATGTATAAGACTATATTGAGGATGTGATTACATGTTTGAATTATTATGAATATCATATTTATTAAATGGAAAGGATAATTGAAGATTAACATCATGATTCCCCAAAATTGTTTTTGAAGTTAGAGAGTTGTGAAAATATGACATTTTATGGTGGTAGCAACAAATATACACAATTGTCAGCCATACTGATGCTATAAAATTTGAAAGAGAAAAATAGATAGAGTGGAGTATGTTTTAAAAAATTAATTTCTCTCTTGAATGTCATGGTCCCAAAGGATAATAATCTCCTAATACAAACATACGATACCAATAGAATTTTATGCTCTATGGGTATGTTAACTAAAATAATAAATGTCTACCAGAATAACTGTATACTATTTCACAACGGCCAAAAATCACTTAAGTAATTCCCAACATGTGGTTCTTCTCAATACACGAATGATGAATCTGGTCTGATGAATGTTTTATGGAACAATTCATCCATTCTCAGGTTTACATGGAAATATGGTTGTGAGGTGAATGTATGGAAATTGACATGGCATGTAGATACAAGAAATTAAGATGGTAAACTACATTACCATGAACACTCACCTTAGTGGAAGAGAATTCAACATGAGTATCGTAAATTTAGAAATGATCCAAGAAACCTTCCTCATGCAATATCTATAGATAGAGTGAGTCCTTTTGGTTTTAAAAGAATCACTCATAATACATAGATGGTTAAGTTGGTAAATTAAAACTTTACACCGTGGTTATTCATGAAACTAAACTAAATCATGTTATATACTCTTATATCATGAATTAAAGAGTTTGGCAATGATATTTATGTTTATTTGATTCCATTGATCAATGGTTTGAAATTCTTATCAGATTCAGGTATTATGTTGTATGATTCTTATAGATATAATGATTTCATGTTCTGAGCCATGTTGTACAAGATGATAAATGACATTCCAGAATATGAAAAAAAATTAGGATATAGAATTAATGGAAATTAACGGTGTCCCATATTTGAAAACAAACATATTAAATTTGGTTGAAACATTTATCAAAAACTATGTTTCTTGGACATCTTGGGATTCTACTCCGACGTCATAAGTACGGATTATGGCTGACATCATTAGATGGATGTTCTAAAGAACATAGAACATCACCTCCACTAAAAAATGATGAACTATTTGAGAAATTATAATAAGTGGACACAACATTCGGTTAACTATTTTTGAAAAACAATAAGAAAACTTGTTTGAAAAAAGTGATTAGTTTTTTTAATTACCATATAAGAATTTTCTGTACATTAGTCATTTAATTGATATTACGCATATTGAAAAAAAATATATTTTATAGTGGCATCAACACTTGGATAAATTCACCCAGAAAAAAAATAGGATGGAATTAAGGCTATGTTGGACATGGTTCACATGGGAGTATGAGAATATTTGGCCCCACTGAAGGGAAAAATGAACTTCTCTTCATCCAGCTGCATACCCTCTTTCAATACAGAAGAGGTATCATTTTTGAAACATATTAAATGATTTAAATATTCTAGAGAGGTATTAATACAATATCAATACCATCATTTCAATTTCCAATTTAATGTTAAAGGGTCGGAAATAACATTACTACCATGTTTTCATGCAAGATTTAATGATTATAAATTTACATTGAATTTTTTCCAATAATTAATTTCAAATATTATCCAATATCTATTTCTTATTCAAATTTATATGTAGAAAATTTATAGATCCGGTGAAATTTCTCACTATAGAAATAGAAATTATCGTCATATTATGTGAATTGGAAATGTTCTTCTCACCAATATTCTTTGATATGATGGTTCTCTTGGATAGATAGATTCTACTATGTGGTTCTGTATACTATAGATGGATGTACCAAATTGAATGGTATATGATGATTTTGAAAGGTTATGGCAAAACTCATAGTCAGACAGAGGGTTGTATTGTTGAGTGATATATTATTGAGGAAGCCATTTAATTATATAATGAATACATGTCTAATGTGGAAAGCACTGGTCTATCAAAATATCATCACTCTGTGTGTTTTACGAGTGAAATAATTTCTAGAAGAGATGTTGTCACAATCAATATTACAGTTCGAGAGTAGGCCCACCTTTACATTTTTCGTAACAGCATAGAGGTCCCCCCATATGTTGAAACTCAAAAAGAAATTATTAGGAATTTTAATCCATCAAGGTCTAAAAGACGGATATCAAATACACATAATAAATAGTTTATATGATGGTTTTAGGACCATATTTTTAAGGAGTCAGATGAAAATATGGATTCATGTTTAGAACAACTTTGATGGTTTGTTGGAGGAACAAGTGTGAATATATTATCATACAATGGTTACACGTTTTATAAAAATAATCTTGTCAAAGACATTACCATAAAAAATAGTGGAGTTACAATCATGGATGAAATGATGCATTTTTCTATTTCTAAGGACAAAAATACAATTTACCTGAATATATCATACATTTCCTTCATCAAATAAATATGGGTGTTATATTATTCCACATTCCAAGTGCTGATTTATTAATTCATGTTGGTTGATAATAGAAGTGCTATTAAAATAGATGAATTGGGATTTTTGAAAGTTGATTTGAGTTTGGAAGTGTACAAAGATGATCCATTTATAATGACATAAATGGTATGTACTTCAGGTTCCAGATCCCACAAAAAGAAATGTTGTTAATTTTTCTTTTATCGACCAAAATAACTAAAGGGACAGATAAAAATTAAACTAGTGATTACCCTTTCATTAGGACGTCACAATCATTTTTAGTGATTTCAATGTAGGTGTAGTTTTTTATGTTCGAGGGGACACAATGAAGGGATTTGGATCATAGATAGTGGGTCTAAATCCTTTCTTCATTTAAAAAAGAAAATCAGACTTAAATAATAAGGTTATATTTTTTAGTAATATACTTCATGTTACCTCGTGTTATTTTCCATTTTCTGCAGCATTTATATATTCTAAATTAAATGTTAATCCTCTTATGCCGACGATGATGTCCACACATTCTGGTGCTCCGAATCCCAAGGAACAATAGGACTCCCAGTCTATTGTTTCTCTTAGTGTAGAGGAACGGCCTTCTATACATGTTGGTGCTCCCATTCCTAAAGAATTACAAGTTTCTCAACTTCTTGGTACTCCCAGTGCAGAGGTACAACACCCATCATCCCTTGATGATTCTACATCTACAGAGGAACATATTGATGATGTTGATTTAGTGGAAAATTATAGGCAACAAAGGACCAGTGATGTACAAAATACAGGAGCATTTTAGTTTGACGGTGTTATAAAAAATAATTACGGAATAATTCAAAGGCATCAAATTCGAGGTTGGATGGAATACATGATGCCAGCATGTTAACCCAAACAAGGCCATGTGCAAAATTTATATTGGAATCATCACACGGAAAATAGTGTTGATTGATGAAGATTAGTGGCACTATATTGTTCCTTGGATTAAGACACTAATTCCGGATAAGATAATTATAAAATTATGATACCATTCATTTGTTTTTCAAAGAAATAAAATAATGAATCATTGAATTGGTCTTCATCATACATTACAGTGTGAATTTATAGTATATGACTCCCATAATAAATATGTATTAATTATTTCTTAATGGAATAATAGAGGATTTTACACAATTCTAAAAAGACATCTTATTAAATATACTAATGGGAAAATAAACCCTAACCCACCAGTTTCTTATGAACACTGGACAACCCATGAATTATGGGATTCATTTACTGGATGTTGTGAAGATGTTCCTTTTCAGGTACACTGTGGATAGTAATATATTTTTTGATTATACATGTATTCATCAATTTAATTGATAATTTTTTTATTTATGAAAACACTACCGAGTGCTGAAAGTAATGAACGAGCTGCAAAATTAGTGTATCTCTACCGTAAAGTGAGGATAGGGTACGCTTCACTTGAAAAAAAATTGGTAAATATTTTCAATATATCATAATTATTTTATATGACATGAAGCTACACCATAATTATGTTCCTCAATTTATATATAGATTGATGGTTCCAACTCTAAATCCACGTCCATCCCACACCATGCTCTTTGGAAGGAGTAATATGTAAATAAATATTTGACACTAATAGATGAAAACACACAAAAAGTGTGGGAATCATGTGTCATTATTACATAATAAAATTTTTTTTATCTTTGAATCATTATTACATAACAATAATAACTTATTTTACGAAATTTTCTTTCAAACAAAGTCATAGGAATCAGCAACACCTATACTAGATGAACTTATACTATCAGTGGCCACGATACAACCATAAAATTATGGTCATGTTAGAGGTATGGGTTTTGGGTGACACCCTGAACTTATTTTGAGAAAAAAATAAAGAGGAGGATCAAATTGAATTAATAAAATGGATGGGAGAAAGAATATCTACCCTTGAAGAATAATTTTAATGATAGAAAGAGATGATAGAAACATTAAAGGGGGGAGACAAATAGAAGAAGAAACACCAGAGCAGACATTCTGTGGGGATCCCATCCCACCCCTCACCTCCTATGAGGCTAGACATTCCCCTCAAAGAGGTTTCTTAGTTATGGTAATCTATGTTATAATAAATGTTATATATATATATATTTAAAATTATATATAAATACTTTTTAAATATATGTATTTATAACTATATATAAATACTTTTGAATATCTATATTTATAGTTATAATTATAAATAAATATATTATTCTAATGCATATGGTCAATTCATTCGTGAATATAATTAACGTTCATATGTTATATATTCATCATGAATGTTCATTTATATGTTACATCAACATTACTAGTCATGTTGTCCACATATATGATGAATTTTTTATGTTCTATAAATTACTCGATGTATATGATTATTTCATGTTACTATGAAACCATTATGTTCTCATAAATACTTAATGTCATGATAAATATATTTAAATAATAAATATATTTATTATACTTATAATTAATTATAATTGTTTTATTTAAATCATTTTTAAAATATATTTATAGGTATAATTATAAATATATATATATTTCAAAAATTACAAATTCAAAATAATTCTTTTAAATGATAAATATAATTATTAAATTTATTATTATATATAAATTCCTCTTAAATGTATTTCTTTTTAATTATAATTATAAATAAACATATCTATATTTTAAAATAAATATATATCTCTAATGAATATATATAAATATATATATTCATTAAAGGAATACATTTATTGTTTTTTAATGATAATTATATTTTTATTATATTTATAATTTTATATAAACACTTTTTATAAAATTAAAATAAATACATTTATTTTAATTATATAAATATATATATCGATATATTGATATAAATATATATATATATACATATAAATATATATATAATTATATAAAAATATTTATAAAAATATTTATTTATAATTATAAATATATATATATATATAATTTGAAATTTATAATAAATATATTTATAGTAATTATAATTTTATAAATATATATAATTATATAAATATATTTACAAATACATAAAAATATTTATACATCTATACAAATATTTATAATCATAATTATAAATAATATATATATATAATTATAAAATTATAATAAATATATTTATTATATTTTTAATTAAAATTATAAATGATATATATATATATTTAGTCATATATATATACTTGTATTTAAATACTTATAAAATTAATATAAATATATTAATTATATATATTCATAAATATAAATAATTATATATACATATATTTAAATTTTTATGAAAATAAAATAAATATATTAATTATATATATTTTTAAAATTTGAAAATTATTTAAATAAATATACATATATATTTTTAATTATAAAAAAATATTTATTTATATGTAGTCATAAATATAAATATATTTATTGATATATTTATTTAAATAATTATAATACTAAAATAAATATATTAAATATATATTAAATGAAATTGAAAGAGGAAAATTTGTTTCTTTAATTATGAAATTATATAAAATATATTTAATTAATATACTAACTTTACTTTCATATTTAGTTAAATATATCTGTGTGTATATATATATATATATTTCAGACTATAAATAAATATTTATTTATTAATAATTAAATTTATAAATATTATAAAAATATTTATTATAATTTTATAATTATTTAAATATTAATATATATTTACATAAAAATTATGAAATTATATTTAATATATGTAATTGATATATTTATATTATTTTCCTAAGTATTTAAATTTATTTATTTATTTTTATTTATGAGAGCATATAATTAATATATTTATTTTAATTTCATAAGTCTTTAAATGTATATATATTTATATATATTTATGACTATAATTAATATATTTATATGTAATAAATATATATTTATAATAAATATATATTTATTTCATAAGTATTTCATAATTATTTAAAAATATATAAATATTTAAAATTAAAAATGATTTTTTAATATTAGGTTTATATCGGTGCTGTTTTTTAGTACTGATAAAATCGACTTTTATCGTCCCTTTTTTAGCGCTGAAAATGGTCAGTTTTATTTATGCTTTATAATTTAGTGATGATAAAAACAACCTTTTTCGGTGCTTTTCGAAAAACACTGATAATGTTCTTTCCCGTTTTTATAAATGGAACTATTACAAATCCACATGCTGATATACCCTCTTGCTTTCATGGAAGTTGATCTCTAGCTCTGTCACCACCACCTATTTCACCTCTATTTCCTTTGCCACATCTTTCTCTATCTTTGCCTCCACCTTTGCCTCTACTACCACTACCTCCACCCCCACTACTCCCATCTCTGTTTCCCTCTCCTCTGCTTCCCCCACCAACGTTGTCCCCACCACCACCTCCGCCTCTGTCACCTCTGTCTCTACATCTTAAACCTCCGTCCCACCTCCATGGCCCATATCTCAACCTCTAATTCCCCCTCCTCCAATACCACTACCTCTGCTACCCCCACCTCCACCTCCGCTATCCATGTTTCCCCCAACCAATTATTGCTACTATCGTAGCCCCCGCCATAGCCGCCACTACCCGTTTTGTCGTCCTGCTGCCCCTGTCATCCCTACTTACCCTGCCCCGGCCTCCACCCCTACTGCTTCCCTCATAACTATTTTCGCTCCCCCCATCACTGCCTCCACTTCTCCCTTGTAGTCCCTAGCATCAGACCGTATGTTTGAAAGAGTATAAAATATTTTTTTCATTTATATATTTTGTGTGTATATAGATTTATATTATTTCGTGTTTTGCATTTTTTTTCATAACATTGTATTTTCATGGATGTGTTTTTTCTTCCATGCAGTACTCTGTTTGTAATTTGATGATTAGATATGTGGTTTTATCTACATCAAACATGATATCTTAGACCTTGGGGAATTGGGGTAGGTATGGTTGCCACAATACACATATTAGTAAGGAAGGAAATGGAGCATAGGACATTTTTCATTGATATTTGAGAGTCTGAAATCAGGGTAGAAGTGGTTGTGGGTGGAGCCAATGATTATTTTTATTCTGATGTTATTTTTAATGTACTTGGGTGAATTTCATTATGAGGGTGGGGATGGTTAGTTAACCAAATATGTCTATGTTGGTTCTAATTTTTATTCACTGGACCAGTAGTATATGTTTCACCCATTTACATGAGAGGTCTTAATGGTGATTCTACTAAGTATACAATTTATAATCACCCCTATATATTTGTATTATAGGTGATCAAGAGGCTTTTAGGGAATAAGATTGATCAATTTAGTTTAGAGTTGGAGTTGATTTTTAGAGCTTCTGGTTAGAATGGGTTTTGAATTTTTTATTTTATAGATTAATTTTTTGTATAAAATTTCATGTATAGTTTCATTTGTTTATTAATTTCTATAATTTCCATCAACACAGACCTTACTTATAATGACCTATAATCTTGGAAAAACTGAAAAAATTGAAACAAACATCATTACCTATCTCCTAATTTATGAATATTTGATTGAAATGATTAGAAAAATCATAAAAATTTGAATTTATAACAATCATTCCTTCATTATATAGTTTTTTATTTTCTATATCCGATGTCTTAACACATGGCCCACTGAGGAATAGTATTTCATTAGGATTCCATGGATATGAAACAATTTGAATGTATCTTTTAGGTTTCATTTCTCATCTTTTTTTTACTACTTTTATCATCTTTCCATCTCTTACATATTAGATGAAGTTGAATATAAGGACATTGTGTTTCATCCTCAAATGAACCACCAATTGTTTTTTGTTGAATCGCACTCTTATTATCATAATAGAGTATCCCTTACACCTAGAATATGTTAATTCCCTTAATTAATAACCTTCACAAAATAAACACGCTTCCCACATTAATTTCTTTGACAATTTTACTTTCTATATTTGAAAAATTAACTACTAGTTATAGCTATGACATCCAACTAAACATTGTACCTCTATAAGAAAACATTAATACAATTGATCCCTTCTATGTATGTCAATAACGAATAATTTTTGTGTCTAGGAACCCATATAAGAGACCATATTCTTGAAAGAACAATGATGTATCATTCATTACAACAACTAACAGGTCATCCACATATAAAGTAAGTATGATGTAACATCATCCATCCCATTCCTTCTTTTATAAATAGGGATATATATTTCTTTAAGTGAATTCATCTTCATCCATGCAACATCAATATTCTAGTTCTATTATCGAGGAAACTAATTCAATCCACAAATAAATTACTTGAATATTCATATAACATTCACATTTTAATATTCCTCGTATCCTTTTGGTTGCGTCATATAAATATTTTTCATCATTCCATATCATTGGCCTGACCATAAATTTCACTTTTATATTATTTACCCAATCATTTAAACATTAATAGTTCATTATATACAATTTTATTTATGTTTTTCTATAATATCCTATTTTAGTACTTGAAATATTTTTTTGTGTTTGGAAAAGAATATTTTTAAATGGAAAAAGAATTTTTTTTAAGTGATTTGATTTTAAGACCAAATTTTGAGGGAATAAAAAATACTTTAATGGTTGTGAAATGTTTTAGATATGGATTTTCTTGTCATTTAATTTTTACATGAATTAATTTAGTGAAATTATAAGGGGGTTTTTTCAAATGTATTAATTTTTGAAACAATGTGTTAATATTTCCTTGTAATAAGGAATTTATTTAATTGTAAATGTTTGAAAAGTTCTTTAATTAATTATGAAAAATTTGAGAACATTTTTTTAACTTGGGGAAACAATTTAAAATGAAAAATATAAATTTATTTTTTAGTAATTTAGAGTGTTTTCAAAGTGTTCATGTTTTTGTGAAATAGTGTTTGGAACTGATTGGTTTATTTTAAAAATGAGTGTGTTATTTTAATGAGGAATTGGTATAATTGGTTGGGTTTTATTAATGGGATTCAAAATGTGATTTTATAAATATTTTTAAAATGGAAAGTTAAACTTATTCTTTCTATATTATTTAAGGTTTATATTTTTTATATAATTAAGAAAACCATTACACTATATTGAGCAGACAAGTAGATTGATAATAATATAATGAAATAATCATGTCACTAACTCTATCCAACCGATAGGATATCCATAATTACCTCACTCCAGTAAAAGTTGAATTAATGTTAAACCCCATTGCAACTCCTAAACCTACATCGAATATAACATCACCTGCATGGTTAAAATTAGGAGATTCCTCCACAATTACATCTTATATCTAGTGTGGTGTTAGCTTCTATGGGGATGTGTCTATGATAAAAAAATGTGATAATAAATATCATTCAAAAGTTATTTTCCCATTATTTAAAAGGACTATTTTGTGTATTTATTTTGTTAAATATTAATATTCCTGAATCAAATAGGATGGATATGAATAAATAATGGATGAATTCCAATCGTATGACAAAAGAATCTAAAGATAGAGTGAAAGAGTTCTTAATGTTTGTAATATATCATGAATATGACCCTTATAAAATCCTATTTACATTTTTATTCTATTTTTATTCAAGGAAAATTACTCTAGAGGAGTTGTAAGAACACATTATCTGTCATGGAATATATTGAAGTTATAAATTCAGGAATAAAAATGAGGAAAAAGTGAATATAGATAATGGTTGTGATAATACCGTGTTTTTATAGATCATCTGATTTGATTATAGGTGTTCAAAATGAAGAAGATTATATCGATGGTGTGATTACATATTTTAATGATGATGAAGATCATATTTATTAAATGACAAGGATAATTGAAGATAAAATTCATGATTCCCCAAAATTGTTTGTGAAGTTAAAGAGTTGAGAAAATAATCCATTGTATGGTGGATGAACAAAAATATACACCATTTTCAGCCATACTGAAGCTATATTATTTGAAAGAGAAAATGGATAGAGTAGAGGATGTTTTAGAAAATTACTTTCTCTCTTGAATGACATGTTCATAGAAGATAATAAGCTCTAGATCCAAACATACGATACCAAGCGAATGTTATGCTCAATGGGTATGTTCACTAAAATTATACATGTCTACCCTGATGACTGTATACTATTTTTCAATGACTATAAATCACATATAAAATTCCTATTGTGTGGTTCTTATTGATACAAGAATGAATAATCTCGTACTATAAATGTTGTATGGTACGTTCTAATCATTCCCAAGTTTACATGCCAATATGGATGTGAGGTGAATGTAAGGAAATTTACATGGCATGAAGATACAAGAAATTGAGATGGGAAACTACATCACCCTGAAGACTCTCCTCAGTGGAAGAGAATTGATCATACGTATCCTAAATTTATAAACGATCCGAGAAATAATGGTTTCACGTTCAGAGCCATGTTGTACGTGACAATAAATTAATTTCTCGAATATCAAAAAAAATTGGATATAGCCTTAATGGAACTCAAGGGTGTCCCATTTTTGAAAAAGGAACAATAAAAATTAGGTTGAAACATTCTTAAAAAACTATTCTTCTCAGACATCGTAGGTTTTTACCCTGAGGACATAAGTACCGATTATGGCAGACATTATTTGAATAATGTTATTAAGAACATTCAACATCATCTCCACTAAACTATGATGAACTATTTGAGAAATTATATTAAGTGGACACTTTATTTGGTTAAACATTTGTGAAAAATAATGAAAATATTGGTTGGAAAAAGTGATTTTTTTTGAATTACCATATTGAAATTGTCTGTATATGATACATTTTATTGATATTATTCATGTTGGAAAAAATATATTTTATAGTGTCATCGACACTTGGATAAATGCACCCAAAAAAACAAAGGATGGAACTAAGGCTAGGTTGGACATGGTTGACATGGGAATATGGTACGAGTTGGCACCAGTGAAGGAAAAAAAATGAACTTCTCTTCCTCTAGCTGAATACACACTATCAATACAGAAGCGATGTCATTTTTTTAACATATTGAATAATGTAAATGTTCTTGAGGGGTATTCATCAAATATCAAGACCATCGTTTCAATAACCGATTTAAAGTTTAATGGTTTGAAATCACATTACTACCATGTTTTCATGCAAGATATAAGGATAATAAATTTATATTTCATTTTTTTCAAGAATTAATTTCATATATTAACCAAGATCTATTTCTTCTTCAAATCTATATGTATAAAATTTATAGATCTAGATAAATTTCTTACTATAGAAAGAGAATTTGTCTCTATATTATGTGAATTACAAATGTTTTTCTCACCAACATTCTTTGAGATGATGGTTCTCGTGTTGAGAGATATTTGACTATGTGTTCATATACACTATAGATGGATGTTCCTCATTGAATGGTATATGATGATTTTGAAAGGGTATGTCAAAACTCAATGTTAGTCATAGGGTTGTATTTTAGAGTGATATATTATTGAGGAAGTTGTTTAATTATAAAATGAATACATGTCTGATGTGGAACGAATTGGTCTATCAAAATATCATCACACTGGGTGTCTTGTGGGTGAAATAATTTATAGAAGAGATGTTGTCACAATCAATATTACAGATTGAGAGTAGGCCCACCTTTACATTTTTCATTAAATTTTAGAGGTTTTCCAGTATGTTGGAACTCCCAAAAAAATTATTAGGAATTTTAATCCATCAAGGGCTGAAAGTGGGATATCAAATACACATAATCAATAGTTTATAGGATAGTTTTAGGACCATTTTTTAAGGAGTCAGATGAAAATATGGATTCATGGTCAGAACAACATTGATGGTTAGATGGAGGAACATGTGTGTATATATTATCTTACAATGGTTATGTAATTAATGGTTATACATTCTATACAAATGATCACGTCGAAGACAGTACCATGAAAAATTGTGGAGTTACAATCATTGATGAAGCAGTGCATTTTTTCTTTTACTAAGGAAAGATATCCAATTTATGTGAATATATCATAAATTGTCTTCATCAAATAAATATGGGAGTTAGATTATACAACATTCCAAGTGATGATTTTTTAATACAATTGGGTTGATAGTAGAAGTGTTGTTCAAATAGATGAGTTGAGATTTGTGAAAGATGATTTGTGTAAGGAAGGGTACAATGATGAACCATTTATAATGACATCATAGGTATGTATTTCCAGTTCCAGATCCCACAAATGAAATGAGGTTAATTGTTCATTTATCGACCAAACCCACTGAAGGGTCAGATGAAAAATATACTATAGATCACCCTTTCATTAGAAAGTTATAATCATTTTGCAGTGGTCTCAATGTATATTTAATATTTAATGTAATAGGGGAACAATGAAGGTATTTGGGTCATCAATAGTGGGTTCAAATCCTTTCAAACTTTAAAAAAGAAAATGATACTTAAAGAATCAGGTTATGTTTTTTGGTAATATACATCATGTTACCTCATGTCATTTTATATTTGATGATGCATTTATATACTCTAAATTAAATGCTAAACCTATTCTATAGATAATGATCTCCCCACATGCTGGTGCTCCCAATCCCAATGAACAATAGGACTCGCAGCCGATTTGTTCTCTCAGTGCAGAGGAAAAACCTTTTGCACTTGGTGGTTCTCCCATTCCTAAGGAACAATTGTTTCTCAACCTATTGGTACTCCTAGTGGAGAGGTACAATACCATATTCAAATCAAGATTCTACAACCGTATAGGAACATATTGATGATGATTATTGTAATGACCTGCTTATTCTTATTGGCTTAAGAATACAACAACTCATTACTAGGCCTTAAGAAACATCCCCAGGGCACCAAAGGCTAGAAATAAATGACGAAGGGTTTCAAAACAGGTGGGGGACAATTTACCCCTTTGAAAACATACCACATAACCAATAACCATAACCCTACTAAACAACTAAATGATGCTTGATAAAAGCTAATACAACTAAACCATTTATTTTATCATAAACCAATCAAGAGTACCATAGAAAAAACCAACTCTAAATCAGATTAAACAGTAGAAAGATAGATGAAAAGACTGCAAGATGATAACCCAACTCCATGCTCCACAAGCTCTGTGATCCAACATCACGAACCAGCCCACGTATCACAATGTGGTGCTATAAACATGTGACACTTTACCTTTGCAAACATCCTGGTATATGACATCTGCAAAGCACCAACCTGCCAGAGTAGTGGGTGAGTAATAAAACTCAGTACGTTTTCCCCAATGACTTCTCAACCCATGACTCTAGAACAAAACATGTTAGAACATTTATATAAAACAATTTATATAAAAAAATGCCAAAATAGTTCACAATAAATCAAGTTCCATGTCAAATCCATTTTCTAACAAAAACCATTTTCCAACAAAAGCAACCAAGTAATGTTTCACAATCAAATTCACATTTCCATTTTGGCACTTTCATTCCATTTCCCAAATCCACACAACCAACCATTTCACAACCTATGAAATCCACTATGCATGCATCATTATGACAGTTCCATACTCATGAATGGTTTCTCGTAGATCTACCAAGTCGTCACTAGGTAATTATTCCCCATGTGTCATTACACCTTTGGAACCAAGCACAATGTCATATTTCAACCAAGACTCGTAAATGAAATATGAACGCACACACCCAGTACGCCCAAAAAACCCACACCATTCCAACCATGCCAAAACCATTTCAATAAAACATCCCTTTTATTGAAAACCGTTTTCCTTCAAACCATTTTCCAAATCCAAAAAATCCATATTTTAAAATCACCATTTTAAAATCATGAAACTAAATTACTTTGCACAACTATTCTTTTGTTTTCCACAATTCCATCAAAACACATAAATCATCACTAAAGAAGGTTTATAACATGATTTTCACAACATTTTCACAATCACAAACCAAGTAATTAAATCAATTTGAACTAAGCCTTCATGTTCAAAGAAAGAGGAATCGAGAGTAAAGCCACCTACCTCAACAAATTAGGAAAAACCAAGAAACAGATGAAGAATGCTCAAGAACACCGGGTTGATTCTCCAAAAAACCTCCTTAGATCTCTTATCCTAACACAAAAAAGACCAAAACTCATCATATTTTGTAGCCACGCACTTAGATCAACCCATAATGGGCATAGATCTACGAAACCGATGGAAGATGAGAAGTAGATCTATGTATATCTAAGAATCCAAACAAGAACGATCACATACCTCCAGAATCTGGCTTCGATTCGTCAAGAGAAGCCTTAGTATCGCCTCTGGAATGATGGAAGAACCCTCTTTTACCATAGGAGAACCAAAATCCTGAGTTAGGGTCGATTTGGATCTCAAATGAGGCATTTAGACACAAAAACGTTTTAGATCCACAATTTAAGGATCTCGTTTAAGTGGTCGCATGGTTTTCTCGCACGGTTAGACAAACCGTGTTCTAACCGTGCGTTAGACACTACCTCAGCATACCCTCCACGCACTGTTTGGCCACATGGTTAGACAAATCGTGTGTCCCCCATGCAGAAGCTACTGCCTCTAAGACTGACTACACATAGTTTTGCTGCATGGTTTATACAAACCTTGTGTCTTCAGTGTGACATCCCTTTTTTCCTTGAAACATCACTCAAAGTTCTCCAGATTCTCCCATTTGTCATAAATAACATTAAAACCATCAAAAGAATCAAGAAAGGGTTACATACCAGAAACTGGTGGTACTACATCTTCCCCACCATTGTTCTTCCCATCCTCAGAATGTAGAAAACCTTCATCCAGCTAAAAGATTTCTGGCCACTGCTCTTTCATTTCCTTCTCACGTACCCAAGTCTGTTCCTGAATCTGACAGTGCAACCTTAAAACCCGCACTAGACCGATTCTTTTTCCACGCAAGAATTTATCTTGCCTATCCACAATCTCTACCGGGATATGTATCAACGAATCATCCGGCTCTAGGTCAACGTGATCCCCACTGATCACATGTTCAAGATCAGGCTGATACTTTTTCAACTGAGATACATGGAACACATTATGCACCGAACTAAACAATGGTGGTAATTCCAACCGATATTCCAACTCTCCAACCTATTCTAGTATCTCAAAAGGGCCAATGCATCTAGGAGATAACTTGCCTTGCTTCCCTAAATGAGTATTTCCAATTCTTGGAGAGATCCTATTGAAGACATGATCACCCACCACGAACGACAACGGTCTTCGACAATGATCCGCATATGATTTCTGAAAAATATGTGCCATCTCCATCCTCTTTTTTATCAACTGAATCTTCTCCATTGTTTCTTGGACAATGCTCGTCCCATCTAGTGAAGTCTCACCTATTTCCACCCAGCATTGTGGAGAACGACAAGGACGCCCATAGATTGCTTCAAATGGAGCCATTTGTATCGAGGCCTGGTAACTGTTGTTATACGAGAAATCCACTAAAGGCATGCGCTATTCCCACACTACTGGAAATTGGGCCTATACCCACGGTTTTTCAGAAAACCGTGGGTATAGGTCCCCCCTATACCCACGGTTTTCCAGGACCATGGGTATAGGTATAGTATAGGAACCTATACCCACGGTTTTGGAAAACCGTGGGTATAGTTTTTTTGGTGAAGACCTATACCCACGGTTTTTCCAAAACCGTGGGTATAGGCATTGCTTTGGAAACCTATACCTACGGTTTTTAAAAACCGTGGGTATAGGGGGTATTTTTTTCAAAGACCTATACCCACGGTTTTCAAAACCGTGGGTATAGGTTTCCCGCGTTATTGCGGGTGGAGGGAATGGGAAAAAAATTGCGCGGGACGAAATAAATTTTACGTGGGAACAATGTTGTAAATAATTTAATTACACATATACTGGTATTAATGAACATAAATTCTCTAGGTGTGTTGGATTAGTTAGTCTTTCAGTTCTGGAAAGTGCGGTGTTCGAAACTCAGCGGGATGTAATTTTAAATATTTCAACAATATTAATATAAGTATAACACTGTATATTTAAATTAACAAAATCGGTCTAGCTTAGTTGGTTCGCGACGGTATTTTCTCCCTCCCGGTCCCGTGTTCGAAACCCGGTGGTTCCCTTTTTTTAATATCCGCATCAGTATTAATATATTAATATAGAATAATCATTATATACAGATAAGTATAATAGCTCGGTTGGTCCGCTGGTCAGTTGCTGCGCGTATTTGTCCTCCATGGCGCGGGTTCAAAACCTGCTGAGCTCTTTTTTTGAATATAAATTTTTCCCACGGTTTTCAAACCGTGGGAAAACCCCATGCCACGCTGTACAGCAGCGGTTTCATGTGTGAACCACCTATACCCACGGTTCTACCAAACCGTGGGTATAGGTCAAGACCCCTATCCCGACGCCATTCCAGCCCACGGTTCCCAAAACCGTGGGTATAGCCTATACCCACGGTTTGGGGGCTATACCCATGGTTTTGAACCGTGGGTATAGGTCGTTTTTCCAGTAGTGCCACGAGCCACCAAAATCCATTACACAAGCCCGCAACATGTCTTCCAACGTTTGTATCGTCCTTTCGGATTGTCCATCTGTCTGAGGATGATATGTCGTACTCATGTTCAACTGAGTTCCCCGGGATTTCTATAAGGATCTCCAAAAACAAGATGTGAACCTCGAATCTCTATCTGAGATGATAGACACTGGTACACCATGCCTCTTTACCACTTCTCGGACATATATTTTTGAAAGATCTTCCAACATATGAGTTTCCGGAATAGGGATGAAATGGCCTGACTTAGTTAGATGATCCACTATCACCCAAATGGCATCGTGTTTCCAGACCATTATTGGAAGACCTATAACAAAATCCATTGATATCAGATCCCATTTCCACACTGGAATATGTCATGACTGCAACTTACCCACTGGCCGCTGATGTTATGCTTTAACTTGCTGACAAGTTAAGCACCGTGAGAGGAACTCTGCCACCATACTTTTCATGCCGCTCCACCAAAACTGTGCCTTCAAGGCCTTATATATCTTCTGTATTACTTGATTAACAACCCATCTAGAATGGTGGTATTCATGAAAGTGTTGTTCCTGAGCAGTTAAAGGTACAACCATCCAATCTAGAAACCTAAAAATTGAACTCCCATCCAGCTTTAATCCCACAATGGTCTCCCCACTATTGAGTTTTGAACTCATTGCAACACAATGTACATCAGATTCTTGTGCCTTCTTTACTATCTCCACAAAATCAAGAAATTACGCAACTAGAAAGAAAACTGCAACATAATCTTAGCCTTCACATTCTACATGCATTTTGGCTAAGACCGACATCAACTACCATTCATCTGAAGCTTCTTTCACCAACGTAGCATATGACTTCCTTCTTAATGCATGAGCCTTCGAATTACCCTTACCTGGTGTATACATCAAGTCAAATTCAAACATTTTATGATACTCCATCCATCACCTCTGCCTCAGATTCAAATTTCATTGTGAGAAAATGTGTTTCAAGGTTTTGTGATTCATAAATACATTAAATTTCTCACCAAGGAGATAATGACGCCAAGTCTTCAAGGCATGGACAAATGAAGCTAACTCCAAATTGTGTGTTGGGTAATTATTCTCATGCACCCTCAACGTCCATGAACCTTAAGCAACAACATGGTCTCTTTTAATGAGAACACATCCCAACCCTATTCCCAAAGCATCACAATACAACAAATACCCTTGTCTTGATTCAAGTAAGATCAAGATGGGTGCTGATGTAAGGTGAAGTTTCAACTCTTGAAAAGATATCTGACATTCTTCAGTCCATTAAAATGCACTGTTTTTCTTTTTCATTGTTTTCATAAGAAAATATAGTCGTGAGAAGTCATTCACAAAGCCTTGGTAATAACTAGATAGACCATGAAAACTTCGTATTTCGAAGACATTTTTTTTTTCAGTTTTCAAGAAATAACAGCTTCTATCTTTTCTGGATCCACTTAAACACCTTTTTCATAAACAACATGGCCTGGAAAGTGTACCTCTTGTATTCGAAAATCGCATTTTGATAATTGGGCATACAACGGATGGTTGCTCAAGATTTTCAACACTATCACCATGTGTTGTTCATGCTCAACACTTGTTCTTGGATACACCAATATGTCATCCACAAACACCAGAACAAAAGAATCCTGATATGGCTGAAATATCTGATTCATCAAAGCCATAAAGACTACTTGTGTATTTGTAAGACCAAATGGCATGACTACATATTCGTAGTGTCCATATCTGCTTTTGAAGGTTGTCTTCAGAATATCCTCCTTCCAAACTAGCAACTGGTGATATCCTGACTGTAAGTCAATCTTAGAGAATCACTATTCTCCCATAAATTGATCAAATAGGTCATCAATATATGTAATTGGATATCTATTCTTTATCATAACTTGGTTTAGTTTATGATAATCCACACATAGCCTCAAAGTTCCATCTGAATTCTTTAAAAACAAAACTGGTGTTTCCCACGAAGACATGCTTGGCCGAATAAAACCTATGCTTTCTAGTTCTTCCAACTGCACATTCAATTCATTTAACTCTATTGGTGACATCCTATAAGACAGAAGTAAGATAGGACTAGACCTCGGAAGGAGATCAATCGTATAAACCCACTTCTCTCACAGGTGGTAACCCTATGAATTTTTCAGTAAAAACATCAGGAAATTGATCCACGACTACTGGAAAATTTTTATTCGTGATCTCATCCATCGATTCCAAGTTTGACATAGCCAAATGGTATGATATCGTTGCTAATACTGGTGCCAAAATCCCGTTTCACCTGCCTTCACCGCTCTTTCTTCTCTAAAGAGATGCTCGATGCCATTCTCAGTCACAAAACAGACTGTCCTGCTATAACAGTTGATGTGAGCCCTGAACTCTGTCAACCAATTCATACATAGGATTTTATCATATACATCCATCTCCAGCATAGAGAAATCCCATTTCAGCTCCTCTCCAACAATAGTTATAGAACATGATCTACACACAAAGTCTCTACATTTTTTTCACCGAGAGGAGTTTGAAGTTTTATCACAGAAGGCATCATTTCAAGTTTTTAGTTCAGCAAATCAGCAATACGAGAAGCAACAAAAGAATTCGATGCACAAGTATCGAACAACACCTGCATGAGGGTAGAATTCAAAAGAATCATACCTCTCACCATAGACGGTCCAGACTGATCATCCACAATCACCTATTCCTCTCCATACAATTGCTTCGTTGCTGCACTTTTCTCTTTATTGACATATTGAGATTGCCCTGCCTGAGGAGTCATGGTATTCTTGGAATCACCATAGCTAGCTATATTATACTGGTGAGAATGATTTTATTTTCCTCAGCATGTTGAAGCAAAAGATGCTTGCGACACCTGAGAAGTGTCACGATCACCCAACCGTGGAGCACTATGACAATATCGTTGAAGATGTCCCATCTTGTTGCAATTGTGGCATGATATCAGTGGTGCTATACATTCTTATTTCATGTGATCAATCGAGCCACATTGAAAACACCCAGCTTTCATCATGGGTCATGGAGGAAGATTCATTGATCCAGTCATCTGATTATGATTTGCACTCCCACCTTGGAAGTAGGTGTCCCTCTTCCACTTGTTCCCAGCATTAGAGTTCCCACCCGTTCCCATGGGTATCATCATACTTCCTCCTCCCATAACTTCTGAGATGTCTCTTTCAGCTATTGTTGCTATGTTTACCATCTCTGTATAATCTGTAATACAGAGCACAACTATCTTCGAACGAATCTCTTGTCACAACCCTGATTCAAAGATGCATGTCTTCAGCGATGCACTTGAAACTACTTCCAGTGAAAAACACACTAAATTAATGAATTTAGCCGCAAATTCCATGACAGAGAGATTCTCTTGCTTCAAGCTAAAAATGTCTGTTCTCCTCTAGATCTTGAACGTGTGAGGATAGAATTGTTTATTGAACAATTCATCAAATTCCACCCAGCCCAGGCCTTGATCCACTTTAGCCCATACCACTAGCTCCCACCACTATCATGTAATATCCTCCAACATATACGTCTCCAACATCACTTTCAGTTCTGATGGTGTGCCGATGAAATCGAAGATACGATTCATTCGACTATGCCACACCTCTACCCTTTCTGGTTCAAAATCACCCCGAAAAGATGGGTGGATTCTTCTTCTGGAATTGGACAGAATGCTCTATATGCCTTGACTCATCCCTCTGATTCCCCGTATCCATAGCCTGAAATTCATAAACTATACTTTGGACTAGCTGCTGGTTCACCTGTGTCTCAAGTGCAACCACATTCTCCACAACCTCTTCCGTTTGGTTTTTACGACGCCTAACGGGTGCCATTTTCATTACAAATATTTCACACCATTAGTCTCACTTCCAAGAAACTGAAGACTTAGCATTTCAATTTCTATCACATCACTATAACAACATTGAGTTCCAACCATCAAGTTTTTCCACATTTTCCCATTTCTACAGAAAAAATCTTTTCTTTCTTTTGAAAATAAATCAATTTCAAAATACATCAATCATTCTCTTTTCAAAATCATGCATTTGAAAACAAGTTTAAAATTTTTAGAAATCATGCTTTTTCATCAAATCATAATTCATTAATCAAAATTATATATGCACTCCTAGTGGGAAGTCATTCCTCTAATGCATGTCATACTCATCTCATTGGATAAACCCATGACAATGAGATTTGTTATCCTATAAGTGTCTCCAAAACACTTATTTACCCAACTCCCTGGTAACTTGAAGTTCAACATAAAAAGGTTAGATACGTCTTTTAATGCTCTACATTCTAGGTTCCAACAATCCTACTCCTTCCTAAGATGACCACCCAAGGAATAGACAAGAATGAATTTCAACTCCAAGACCAAGAACATCGATGAGGACTTTCAAGGCCATGACCGAACTAGTTGATACCATTTGTAATGACCTGCTTATTCTTATTGGCTTAAGAATACAACAAGTCACTACTAGGCCTTAAGCGACATCCCCAGGTCACCAATGGCTGGCAATAAATGTTGAAGGGTTTAAAAACAAGTGGGGGATGATTTACCGTTTTGAAAACATACCATATAACCAATAACCATAACCCTACTAATCAAATAAATGATGCATGAAAAAAGCTAAGACAACTCAACCATTTATTTTATCATAAACCAATCAAGGGTACCACAGTGGAAACCAGCTGTAAATCAGAGTAAACAGCAGAAATAAAATCTAAAAGACTACAAGATAACAACCCAACTCCATGCTCCACAAGCTCTATACTCTTACATCACGAAAAACCCCACGTATCACTAAGTGCTGCTATAAACATGTGACACTTTACCTTTGCCAACATCCTGGTATATGAAATCTGCAAAAGCACCAATGTGCCAGAGTAGGGGATGAGTAATTAAACTCAATAGGTTTTCCCCAATGACTTCCCAACCCATGCCTCTAGGATAAAACATGTTAGCACATTTATATAAAACAATTTATATAAAACAATTCCAAAATATTTTACAATAAAGCTAGTGCCAGGTCAAAGCCATTTTCCAAAAAAACCCATTTTCCAACAAAAGAAACCATGAAAAGTTTCCCATTCAAATTCACATTCCATTTTGGCGCATTCATTCCATTTCACAAATCCACACAACCAACCATTTCTCAATCCGTGAAATCCACTATGCATGCATCGTTATGATAGTTCCATACTCATGAGTGGTTTATCATCGATCTACCATGTCGTCACAAGGTAATTATTCCCCATGTTCCATTACACCTTTGGAACTAAGCACAAGGTCATATTTCAACCAATCCTCAAAAATGCAATATGAACGCACACACCCAGTTCGCCCAAAAAAACCACACCATTCCAGCCATGCCAAAACCATTTCAATAAAACAGACCATTTATTGAAAAAAAATTTCCCACAAACCATTTTCCAAATCTAGAAAATCCATATTTTAAAATCAATAACTAAAACACTTTGCACAATCATTCTTTCATTTTCCACAATTCAATCAAAACCCATAAATCATCTCTAATGATGATTTATAACATGATTTGCACCACATTTTCACAATCAAAAACCAAGAAATTAAATCAATTTGAACTTAGGAATAAATTTCTAAGAATGAGGAATCGAGAGTGAAGCCACCTACCTCAAAAAATATGGCGAAACCAAGAAACGGACGAAGAATGCTCAAGAACACCAGGTCGATTCTCCAAAAAAACTCCTTAGATCTCCTATCCCAACAAAACCAAGACCAACACTCATCATATTTGTCATCCAAACACTTAGATCTAACCATAACGGGCGTAGATCCTAGAAACCGATGGATGAAGAGAAGTATATCTAAGTATATATATGAAACCAAACAAGAACGATCACATACCTCAAGAATTCGGCTTCGATTCGTCAAGAGAAGCCTTCAGATCGCCTCTAGATGATGGGAGAACCCTCCACGACCTTAGGAGAACCCAAATCCTATGTTAGGGTCACTTAAGAGCTTAAACTAGGCATTTATAGGCAAAAAAACATGAGATCCACAATTTAAGGATCTCATTTAAGTGGTTGCATGGTTTGCTCGCACAGTTAGACAAAACATGCGCTAACTGTGCGTTAGCCAATGCCTCAGCAGACCCTCCATGCATGGTTTGGCCGCATGATTAGACAAATCGTGCATCACCCATGTGGAAGCTACTACCTCCAAGATGAACTATTCACGGTTTTTCCGCATGTTTTAGACAAACCATGCGCCGTCTGTGAGACTTTCCTTTTTCATCGAAATATCACTCAAAGTTCTCCCGACTCACCCATTCATCACCCTTAACTTTAAACCATTAAAAGTACTAATAAAGGGTTACATACCTGAAACAGGGGGTACTATATTGATTCTATGGAAAATTATTGGGAAAAAATGATCGATGATGTAGAAAATACAAGATCATCGTAGTTTGACTATGATAGAAAAGATCATTATTGAAAAAGTCAAAGGCATCAAATTCAAGGTTGGATGGAATGAATGATGCAAGCATGTTATCCCAAACAAGGTCGTGCTCAACAGTTATATTAGAATCATCACTCAGAAAAGTGTGTTGATTAACGTAGATTAGTGGCACCATGTTGTTACCAGGATTAAGACACTAATGTGGGATAAGATTATGGTAAAATTATGATACCATTCATTTATTTTACTGAGAAATAAAATAATGAAATAATGACTTACTCTTCAGCATCCATTATATAGTGAATTTATAGTAAGTGAATCTCGTAATAAATATGTAATACTGCTTTCTTGAAGGAATCGTAGAGTATTTCTCACAATTCTAAGAAGTCATCATTTTAAAGATATTGAAGGGAATATAAACCCTAACCCACCGGTTATCTATGCACACTAGATAGCCCAAGAAGTGTCAGATTGTTTTACTGGCTATCATAAAGATTTTCCTTTTTTGGTACACTGTGGATAGTAGTATGTTGTTTGATGATACATATATTCATCACATTGATTAACAATTTTATATTTATAAAACCTCAACTGAGTGCCGAAAAAAGGAACGAGATACAAAACAAGCATATATCTAATGTAAAGTGAGGATAGGGTAATCTTCACATGAAAAAAATTGGTACAAATTTTAAATCTATCATAATGCTTTTATATGACATAAAGCCACAAAATAATTATCTTCCTCTATTTATATATAGATTGATGGATCCAACTCAAAATCCAGTTCCATCCCATGCCATGTGTTATTGAAGGAGGAACATGTAAATAAATATGAAACATTAATAGATGAAAACACACAAAAAGTGTGGGGATCATGTGTCAGTATTACATAATAAAAAAATTGTTTTTCATTGAATCACAATTACATTACAATGATAACTTAGTTTACAAAATTTTATTTATGACAATGTTATAGGAATTAGAAACGCCTGTACCAGATGAACATATACTATCTGTGGCCTTGAAGAATCCATAAAATTATGGTCATGTCAGAGGTATGGGTATTGAGTGACACACTTAATATATTTTGAGAAAAAATAAAGACAATGATCAAAGTGAATTAATAAAACGGATGAGGGAAAGAATATGTACCATTGAAGAATAATTTTAATTCTAGATATAGATTATAGAAACTTTAATGGGAGGAGACAAATAGAAGAAGAAACATAAGAACAACCACCATGTGGAGATCCCTCCCCACCCCTCATAACCTATAAGGATAGACATTCCCCTCAAAGAGGTTTCTTAGTCGACGTAATCAATGTTATAATAAATGTTTTTTTGAAATGTGAATCACCGTATACCGATACATTTATTGTACTAATATTCTGCAGGGTGATAATGATTTTTATTTATATCTATCAACACCCACTCATCACCTTGTATCTAGGGCTACAATTTTCCATATTCAAAAAAATATGCTACACATCATACCACTTAAAATAAGTCATGTGTGAGTGTTTATTAGTGTATACCATTAGCCAAGCACTGAGCTATCTATTCTAATTCATGAGGAATATATTCATATGGATGAAATAGATGTTGTAACATTCATCTCATATCCATCACATCTTGTAAAAAATATATTGAAATAGTGGTATTAATTTCTAATTTATTTATCTAGATAAACATTTAATAATTAATAAAAACGTTTGAACTAATGAATGTTATTAGATACGGACAATGGAAAGGTGATGAAATTAATGAATGACTCAAAACCATCGAAAGTATTGACCAACAGATAAAAAATAACTACTGAAATCACCATTACCCCCCCCATTCTATATCTGCATTTATTATTATTGAATGTTTATATGGATGCAAAGTTATAATATTGTTTTAATCACATAGTATATTTTGTAGAAAAACATAATGTAAAGAGGTTCAATTCCTTATAGATGTTGATAGTGAAACTAAAATCCTCAAATATGATTGGATTGGTGGCTTAGTTGTAAATATATACATGAGGTATGTTTTCATGATTTGGTATTATAGTACTATTTTAATTATGAATAAAAAAATTATTTTTGGAATCTATGTATATGAAATACAATTGATGTTATTTTCCCTTGAAAGAAAATTTGGAAAAAAATTCCCTCACATCACCTCTACTAAATAACCAATAATCGACACCCAAAAAAGGATGAAATAGTTCCAGGTATGATGATATCATATGAATGAAAATTTTACTATGGAAGACACTATTTAAAACCTACGATCTAGGGGTAAAACTATAAAATTTAATCATATCAAATATATTTTCATTTCATTAATTAATAATTATTTTTTATATTTTTAGGTAGCATTAGATGCTGATTGTGGTAAATTGGGATACTCTAATGATTGATTTCATAAATTCAATGTATGGATATCCAATAAACCGTCCAAAAATGACTATATTTTCAATTTTTAATACTCTAAATCTATTATTTTAGAACTAAACATCATTTAATATAATTAAAAAATATTTTAATGAGGATTATTTTATGATATGGGAGTGCATAAATATCATAAAAATAGGGAATGAGGCTAGGGAAATAAGGATAAGAAATAATACAAGTTATATGATTGGATAAGTATCAGGATATATTTAATAATATTTCATTATACAAACATATAGCAGTACAAATTACATATTCACCTCAATTTTTCTGTAGTGTCTGAATCAAAACAATGGAAGTAATTATCGTCATTATGTTTTTAAATTTATGAGAGAGATTATATTACATGAAAAAAATGCATCCCTAAAGAGATATTTTCAAATATAATTACTTTTTCATTTACAATAATTAGTAATCTGTTTTGTATTTTTTTTCCATTACTACTATGACTGTCGAAAAGACACATATTCAAAAGACGATATAGATGTGAATAGAAAAAAATGGGCGGCATAATTGATGGAAAATGTACACAAATAGAATGAATATGTGACATCCGTTTAAGTAGCGGATTGTTTCATATTTTTTTAATTTTCTTCTTTTTATTATTACTCACATAAGAAATGTGTTCTTATATGGGTGGATTCATTTTTTGAGTCGGGGTGGTTCATTCGAAGAAGATCATGCTCGTGAGAGATTGGAATATGTGGCTGTAACCCAAAATTCAATGATAATGTAAAGTTTTTTATAATATACAATGATTTTCCTCATAATATTATTTTTTATATACTATATTAACATAAGCTAAATTAAATGTTTGACTTCTCATGCAATCAATTTCTTTTAAATAATTATTCTCCCTCAAAATCTTTTCACCCCTACATTGTCACCATTTTTCACATTCCTTCGAATGTAGTGGATGAAATTTGAAGTAATGTAATAAATGTTGATAATTTAGTGTTTCAATTTAGACAAATAAATCAAATTTAAAGCATGGTAACGAACAATATGACCGATGTGACATAACGTGTGTCTTTTTATGTAAAATTGACATTAATTTAAGTAAAAAAGAACTAGTGACATAATAAAAACTAAGAAAACAAATTACTATAGTTTTAATAATTCAGTGCAAAGATAACTGAGACATTTTTTATAGGTAAGAGCCAACCAAACCTCAATCTAACACACGGTGTGACCAGTACAACTAAAAGTGTTCGTTATCAATTTAAAATAGGTATTTTAGTTCAAAACGTGTCACTGACTAAAATCAAAGAAAATTTGATCCGAATATCTTAATAATTTTTGGAAGAGATTCATAATTCATTTCATTTATGTATGAAGCAGTATCACATCAAACTAATGCATAATGTCACTGTTATGACTCAAAATTCATGTTTCATGTTTGGAATTACACATCAATAAAAACTAGAACTGGCATATTGAAAACCAAGAAAAAACAATCGGATTGTATTAATATTTTATAAAAATTATCTATTAGTAATTTTTGATTTGTATAAATTATCCTCTTCTCAATATGATGCATGTTGTGGTTGTTATAACTCAAAGAATCTCTTTATATTTAAAATTAACATTAATTTATGAAATAACTACAAGTGGCGTACTAAAACGAAACAAACACAGTCATATTCAATTGATATATTAGGAAAATGATTTATTAGTCATTCTTGATATGTAGGAATCACCTATTCCTAAATAATATATAAGGTTTGGCTGATATAACTCAAAATTTCTCCTAATTTAAAATTTACATTAATTTTAGTAAAAAACAAGTGACATACTTAAAATAGAGAAAACACGTTGATATTTTTTTTATACTTTAAAAATATGATCCATGTGTTATTTTTAATATGTAGGAATCAATATAACCTCAATATGACACAAGGTGTGGCTGGTATAACTCAATGTGTCTTTTTTATTTAAATTTTATATTAATTTAATTAAAAACAATATGTGACATACATAAAACTAAGAAACTTCAATTGGATTATTTTGATAATTTTGGAAAATGATCCATGAGTCATTTTTGATGTGTAGGAGTAGAATTCACATCAATATGATCCAAGGTGTGATCGGTATGACTAAAACTATCTGTAATGAGTTTAAAATTATTATTTTAGTTTAAAATAAGGCACTCATTAAAAATCAAAAAAACACACTATGATATTATTGATAATTTATGACTGTAATTCATAATTAATTATTGATGTGTATGAATCATTCTAACATCATACTGAATCATGATGTGACTGGTATGACTCAAATTGCATGTTTCGAGTTTTAAATGATATTATAATGAAAAAATAGAACCGACATATTAAAAACAGCAAATATTTATTCCTATTGTTTTGATATTTTAGTATACTGAAATATTAATAATACTTGATGTGTTGGAATCATCCAGACCTTGATACGATACATAGTATGGCTGGTATAACTCAGAGTGTCTCTTCTAATTTAATATTGACATTAATTTATGTAAAAAACAACAAGTAGCATACTGATAACAGAAGAAATGCATATGGATTATTTTATTGTTTTAGTAAAATAATCTATAAGTCATTTTTGAAATTTATGAATCAACCTCACCTTAATACGACACACAGTGTGGGCAGTATAACTCAAAGTGTGTCTTTTTATTTATAGTTGGTGCTAATTTATGTAAAAATAACAAGTGACAAACTAAAAACCATGAAAAAGAATTTTTTTTGTTTTTATATTTAAGTAAAATTATCCATGAGTCATTATTGACATGTAGCAGTCATCTATACCTCAATATGACACATGGTGTGCTTAGTATAACTCAAAGTGTCTCTTTTTATTTAATATTGGCATTAACTTAAGTAAAAAACATCAAGTGACATACTAAAAACCAAGAATAAACTTGTCTATTGTTTAGGGCCTTTGAGACAACAATACATGAGTAATTTTTGATGTGTAGGATTCAATATCACCTCAGTTTGATGCACGGTGTGACCAGCATAACTAGAATTGTATTTTATTAGATTAAAATTGACATTTTAGTTCAAAAAATGTTTGTTACTAAAACACAAGAAAACATGCTCCTATAGTCATGATAAAAGAGCACATTGATTCCTAAGTCATTTTTTATGTGTATGAAGTGATATCATTTCAAAACGATGCATGATGAGAACTAAATGACTCAAGTTGTGTGTTTCCAGATTCAAATTACATTTTACTAAAAAACACAACTCGTATACTAAAAACTAAGAAAATGCATTCAAATTGTTTTGATATTTTAGTATAATTATCTATTATTCATTTTTTATTGGTAGTAATAAGTCTCACCTTCATACGATGCACTGTGTGGACGGTATAACTCAAATTGTCTCTTTTTATTTTATATTTACATTAATTAAAGTAAAAAAATCAACAAGTGACTGTATGAAAATAAAACAAACTCATTAAGATTGTTTTTCAATTTTAGGAAAATGATATATTAGTCATTATTGACATGTAGGTATCATCCACACCTCACGATTATGAACAATTTGGTTGGTATGACTCAAAATGATAATTTTTATTTAAAATTTTAATTAATTTAATTAAAAATAACAACTGACATACTAAAAGCTATGAAAATTCATTCAAGCTGTTTTGATATATTATGAAAATGATCTGTTAGTACTTTTTTATATGTAATAATAATCCTAACCCCAATATGAAGCATGTTGTGGCTGGTATAACTCAATGTATCTCTTTTTATTTAAAATTGTTTCTGATTTAAGAAAAACTACAAGTGACATAGTTCAAACAAAGAATGCGCATTTGTATTGTTTTTATAATTTATAAAAAAACATCCATGGTTCATTTGTGATTTATAGGTGTCGATAAAACCTCAATTATATGCACAATGTCACTGGTATGACTAAAAGTGTATGTTATCAGTTTAAATTTGACATTTTAGTTCAAAACAGGCTACTCACTGAAAACTATGAAAATACACTCTAATTTCCATGATATTTTTGGACAATGATTCATAATTCATTTTTGATGTTTATGAATATTCTCATGTCAAATTGATTCATGATATGACCAGTATGACTCATAATGCTTGTTTTTAGTTTGAAATAACATTTTAGTAAAAAAAACACATCTGACATTTTGAAAACAGATAAAATGCTTTGGGATAATATTGATACATTAATAAAACAATCCATTATTAATTTTTGACAGGTAGTAATTAGCCTCACCTTAATCTAATGCACGGTGTGACTGTTATAACTCCAAATGCATGATTATTTCAAATTGAAATTTACTTTTAGTAAATGATAATGTTTCATACTATAAACTAATAAAACAAATTAGTATTGTTTTTGATATATTAATATAATGATCTATAATATATTTTTGACTTGTAAGAATCAACCCCCACCTTAATAAGAGACATAGTGTTATCGGTATAACTCCAAATGTGTAATTTTTATTAAATATTGATATTTTATCAATGTATGGTTTCATATTAATTTTTAATTTATTTATTTTGAGTATTACTAATGTAATATGTGTTTTCATATATAGGATGAATATTTTTCATAGGTTGAGATGATTTTGTAGGAAATTGATACCAAGGTCAGACTTTTTTGAAAGGGGATCAAGGGCGTCAAAAGATGAAATATTAATGTTTTATAATGTTTATTTGATAATTTTAAATTTAATTATATAAATCCATTAGTTTGAAATGTAAATAGGAATGTTCTTTTGTATATACCATGGCTGAACATTTCCGTATTCATGATTTCAATTAAATGTGTATAGCATTCTTTGAAATTACAAGATGTATATATCATTTGAAATTGTAGGTTTTTTCTTCTGGTGTGTTATTGTATTAACAGCACACTACAGGCGGCTAGGCCATTATCATCACTAATCATAGAAAAAAGGCTTCCTTTATCAGAACATTTTTTAACATTGATAAAGGATCCCCATTATTAGTTCTTTTTTAGTGTTGAAAATGGGGACCCCCTATCATCGCTGGAATTGACAGCCATTTTTGTGCTGTTAAAAGCCTATTTGTAGGTTGTTAATAGAAATATGTGTTGTAGTGGGAGTAAATAAATTTGTTTATAAATTATTTGGAAGAATAAAGGGTGTCATAATGTATATAGACACCATGAACAGGTGACTTCCTACTACATATTTTGTTAATTTTCTTTTCATTTTATCTACATCATTTAGTTAATTTACATATCATTTTTATCTAATACTTATTTTTCAAAATTTAAATATTTTTTCAAAAAAAAATTGACATTCTCAAACCCTAGAATCTAGATTAATATTTTCTTGATACCTTAGTACAATTATCCAGAAGTCATTTTTCACGTGTATCAATTGACTACACATAAATAGGACACCCTATGTGGTTAGTATGACTCAAAGTGTGTGTTTTCAATATAAAAGAACACTTTTAGATTAAATTTCTTATCACATCACCAAAAATGATAAAATAAGAACATATTGTTTTCAAGCATTATGTAAAAAGTACATAATTAATTTTTTACGTGTAGGAATTGACTGCATTCCACTCTGACGCATGATGTGGTCAGTGTGAATCAAAGTACGTGCTTTCAAAATAGAAGTTTGATTTTAGTTTAAAACACATCATATATCCAAAATTGGTAAAATGAACTCATATTAATTTAAAACATGTCTTCAATGATCCATAATTTATTTTTGTTTTGTAGGATTCAACCAAACAACAATCTGACACCAGAAGTGGTCGGTATGACTCTAAGTATGTGTTTTCAATATAAAAGTGAAATTTTAGTTTAAAAGACATTTCAAATAGTCAAAATCGAATAATTGAGATTAGATTGTTTTAAAATTTTATGAAATAAAACCCTAATTAATTTTTGATGAGTTGAAATATTCTACAAATCTATCTGATATACAAAGTGGTCGGTACAACTTGAAGTTTCTATTTTCAATAAAAATGTGTCATTTTAGTTTAAAACACACATTAAATAGCTAGAACCAGTCAAATGAACTAAAATTATTTTCAATCATTTTTTCAATGATCCATAATTCATTTTTGTTGTGTAGGAATCGAATCCATGTCAATTCAAAACCCGATGTGGAAGGTATGACTCTAAGTGTGTGTTTTCAATACAAAAGTTTCATGTTAGTTTAAAACACACATCAAATAGGAAAAATTTATAAAATTACTTTTGATAGATTTTAAACATTTGGGCAATGGTCTATAATTCATTTGTTATTTTTAAGAATTGACTGCATATCAATATGTTAAATGATGTGACCAATATAACTCAAATTGTGTGTTTTCAAAAAAAAATGATAAATTTTCTTTTAGAAAATGTGTCACATCAACCAAACATAGAAAACAATATTTAATCTTTTTCAAAATTTTGGAAAATTATCTACAATTCATTTGGGATGAGTATGAATTGACCTCATGTCGACAAAACACCAAATGTGGTCTGTATGACACAAAGTGCATGTTTTAAATATAAAAGTTCATTTTATTGTAAAACTCTTGTAACATCTCAAAAATCCAAACATTGGGCTCTGATTATTATCAAACATTAAAGAAAACTTCCATAATTAATTTTTCACATATAGGAATTGATCGCATTCCAATCTGACTCATGATGTGATCAGAATGACTCTATGTATTTTTTTAAATATAAAAGTGTCATTTTTCTTAAAACCCATCACATAACCAAACAAAATGAAAAATTACTCATATTTGCTTCAATTTTTTGGAAAATGATCTATAATTCATTTGTGATGTGTAAGAATTGAACACACATCATTCCGATATGTGGTTTGGTCGGTACGACTTGATGTGATTTTTTTCAATAAAAAAGTGTCATTTTAATTCAAAACACACATCACATAGCCAAAACAAAGCAAACGAGATTGGACTGTAACGTCCCGAGTCCGGAGCCCCTCCACTGGTGCCCCGTACCCGGTTCGCCACATGACCTCAAGCGCGTTTCCCCGAACGCCAGAGGCTGCTGACTAGCAGCGAGGGCCTTGGTGACTCGGTGGGGAAACTATGCCCTCATTCGGTATGGTATATAAGGTAAGAAAACAACAAAAAATATCCGAAGCAGTAAACAACATGCATACCAATAGAAACCAACTGCAGAAGCAATGTAAATATATAGCTATGATGACAATGATGCAGAAGGTACAAGTATCTAAGGAAAACAGCAAACACAACAGCGTGCTGAAATACAACTTAAACCAAGTGCAAAAGAAAACAAAGTACGCTCCTCAGCATCGCGAGCCATGGCTCGGTCCCATGCTCCCCAGCTCCTAGCGCAGTCAAGATCCTGAAGTAGAAGGGTGCTTGCCCTTATCTATACCTGCAGGAACATAGTCTGCTATGGCCCAAAAGCATGGCCCAAACAGGGTGTGAGATACAATCCCAGTAGGCAATCACCAAAAGATTTGTTCCTAACAGTCAATGAATACATGGCCAGTAATAAAACAAGAAACAGTGAACGAGAAAGCACAAGTAGCTACAATTCACAGTTCTAACAAAAAAAGTGCACAAGTAAACAACTAGTAACAAAGGAAAAAGGTAACCCTCTAGGTAGCTCTCACAGACTAACCCCTAGGGTTCAACCTATAAATACTAGCAACCCTCTAGGTGGAAAACACAGTCTCACCCCTCTGGTTCAGTTACATAATTAAGCAGACTCTCTGTGGAAGCACTCAGCATCAATTCCCCCTGTAGTCTTGTATCGTGCTAAAGGCTCCCTAGGGAAGCACTCAACGTCAATTCCCCCTATGGCCCGCGTCGTGATAATGGCTCTCTAGGAAATCACTCAACGTCAATTTCCCCTATAGCCTGCGTATCGTAATTAAAAGACACTCTGGAGAGGCCCTTCTGTCAATTCTCCCTTTGGTCTACTACTCTAGGTTCTCACAGTCATGAGTATACCTAAACATGCTCAGCGCGTGTATATCGTCCAAGTAAACCCCAAGAACTACTTGGCTATCAACTAAGGCTCAACAACAACAATAAAACAACAGTTCCACTATCCTACATCTAGGCATGGCAACTGGAAAAAACGCCAAACAGGCAGAAAAAGCATGGAAAAGAAATCTGAGCACAAACAAAATACTCTAATCACAAGAAATAACCTCTACTAAAGCAATCAAGCAAAGTAGGCAAGAAACAAGGGAAAAACATGCAACATGAAATACCCCGTTCAAGGGTATTGGTGGAATTTTCACATAATATTCATTAACTTTCAACGGAAAGGCACAAACCGCCTACCTCGATCCTAGGAGATCGATATACGTGAACCTCGATGACAGATTCCCCTTGGAAAGACTTAGATCTGAGAAAACGCAAAAACCGATCAACCAATGATAACTTGGAAATGAGGAGGAATAAAAAAACAAGGCTAAAGCAGAAGGAAGAACTCACTGTTGTGCTTCCAACGCAACTGATCGTTCTCGAATAGGAGAACAGACGGTGAGGCGGTCGTCTGTCGAAGATCTGGACGTACAGGTCGCTTCGGATGGCCGAAAAATGGAGAAGAAAGTGAATATGAGGGTTAGACGTGACCCCGGTCCGTTTCATGAAAATAAAGTACACTGCGTGTACTTTTAGAGTACACGGCATGTAATTGTAATTTTTCCGTAATCCGAAATAACCGGCCTCCACCTTACCCTTAAACACCGTGTGTGTAGTCCGGACACAGCCAGCACATGGCTTTGTGCCGGGAAAGAGTACACGGTGTGTACCAAGAAAGTACCCAGCATGTACTTCTGAAATTTCCAGAAAATTCATTTTTCTCAAAAACTCCATAAAAAAGGAAATACATATCTGAAAAGAGATCCAGGTTCTTACATGAACATTTTTTTAATATTAGGGAAATGATTGATAATTGATTTTCGATGTGTTGTAATCTACCACGCATCTATCTGACACCCAATGTGGTCATTCTGACGCGAAGTGCATGTTATCAATATAAAGTGTCATTTTAGTTTAAAATGCATGTCGCATCACTAAATCCATGAAAATGATCTCGGATTGTTTTCAAACCATATGAAAAAAATTCATAATTAATTTTTTTTCATATAGTAATTTATTAAAAATAAATCTAAAACACAATGTGGTCCAAATGACATGAAGTGTTTGTTTACAATAAAAACGTACCAATTTAGTTTAACACACAATAAAAGAGTAAAAATCAAGAATATTTTCTCATATTGTTTTCAAAAATTAGAAAAAAAATCCATAACTTGTTTTTTATGTGTAATAATTGACCAAAAATCAATCTGACAAACAATGTGATCAATATGAATCAAAGTGTTTGTTTTCAATATAAAAGTGTGATTTTAGTTTAAAACACATGTCACTAGCCAAAATATAAAATCAAACTCATATTATTTTCAATCATTTGGAAAATGATCCATAATTAATTTTTGACATGAAGATATTGACCATACATCAATCTAACATAGGAGGTGGTGGATATGACTGAAAGTATATGTTTTCAATATATAAGTTCCTTTTTAGTTGGAAATGTATATCACATAGTATAAACTATTCATAACAAGGACACCTTGTTTTCCAATCATTTTATCTGTTATTACATTATTAATTTACCTATCATCTTTATCTTATAATTATTTAGTTAATATTCATAGAGATAATTCTTGAAAACGAACAAAAAATGGTGTGATAGTTCAAGGCTTGTTCTAAAAAAGAATTTTCTCTTGAATTGGATAACATGTGTATTGTGTTTTTTTATAACCACATACATGAACCAATTAAAGGTCACCTAATTTTTATAATAACAAGAAATGTTGTTATGTGTAAGAATCAACATCAACTCAATTTGATACATGGAGTTCCTGTTATGACTCAAAGTTTATGTTTCTAGTTTAAAATGGAGACATTTATTAATTTAATTCTTAATAGTATTCAAATATGAGAATTAAATTATTATACAAGTGAATTCCTGCATGACCAGTGGTTAGGGGAAAAGGAGAAAATATCATTCATTATTTTCAATGTTTTTGATGAATTTTACTTACTCATGTAATTTTAAAAAACAATTATAAAATATCTAAAATATTTTATTGTTTTCTTGTATATGTGTTGTCAATTTTATTTCAATTAAAATATTTTTCTATCCGGTATTTTCTACTATATTTTCTCCCACTTTTTTGTGTTGTAGTGTGTTGTAATTTTAATAGCACACTGTATTTGAGTGTGCCTTTATCAGCACCAGTAATAGTTCTCATAATGGGTGCCTTTAATACAATTAATAAAGCACTAATAAATGGATCCTTTATGAGCCCTAAACTGGTTCTGATAAAGGACCCTCTTTTTCAACTCTATTTTTAGTTTCATAAAGTAATAATTAATATGGGAAAAATAAAGGCATGTATAAAGGGTATCCATTATCAATACTTAAAGAATCTCTAATAAAGGTAGTCATTATCCTCACCTTTTTTAGTGCTGATAAAGAGTCAATTTATATATGCCTTTCTAGCATTGAGAAATGACTAGGTATTTTAAGGGAACTCAGATTATCTTCGATTTACTGTGTTCACAAAACCCTATTACAGAGTCATTAATGGCCTTACTTGTAGTACTGAATATTATTATAATGAAATTGTTGTTGCAGGATAGAATTCAAGGCATTGATAGTAGAGTATGTTTTTTAGGGAATCATTATAAGTGATATTTTCTCCATATAATTTTAATTGTGATGTTATTTAAAACATAGTAGAGTTTTATTCAAATATCATCTTAAAATCATACAATCAAAAGTGGCTTCACTTTAATCATGATCTTGGTAAAATTTCTAGTTTAAGGTGAACATACCCATCCTTTAGTTTTTTCTATAATAATATGGTATCCTTCGTCATCTATTCCATATTCATTAAATGATCATAGATCTAGTGGTTGTGTAATATTAAGGATTGGGAACAGTCTTGAGTGGAAGCATGAATGCAGACTTTAATCATCACACTATGTCTATATGTATTTAGATGCATGTTAGCATCTAGAATCCACGCCATGTAATTTTTTCCAAAAATATCAAGAGGGAGAAACACAGACTTTGAAATATTCACCATGGAAAATATGTCATGTTGATTAAATAATTTTTTTAGGTACCCACAATCTTGTGTTTATAATGTGTTGTGAAAAAAATTTAACATCCCCTATAACCATGAAGAATTTTTAAATAAGACGTAAGGGATTGATTAGAAGAATATTATATCATTGATGTAATGAGGTATTGAACATGTGTGTGGTGATGATGAATGGAAATGAAAATATAATAGATAGACAAAAAGTAGAGGTAAAAAAGTGTAGAGGGACAAAACTCACACATTTCATTAATATATCTCTACATATATAGAGTCAACATGAATTGATCCAACAAAGTAATGCAGATTGACCATTTGTTGGTCAAGAATTTTTAATGATGTTGTATGTGTCCCACAAAAACCATTCACTTTTATCAATGCTACAAAAAACATTAATAAATGAAACATTTATCAATAACAATTTTATAATAAATTTTTAATGCTGATAAAATTATGCATTATTGAGGCCAAAAAATATCTTATAAAACTATGGGTTACAAGAAATATGTTTAAATATATATTTATACAATTAAATTGTATATGTAAATATATACATATGTGTGTGTACTTGATTATATATGACACTAAAATATGAAAAATGTTAATATTTCATCACCATAACATCTATATGAATGTAACCTTTGGGAATAAAATTTGTCACTGATAATGAAAGACCAAAAATCCCTTTGAAATGTAGTTTAAATTTCATCAAATTTTGAAAAACTAGTGTATCCCAACTTAAAAAATAATTTCAAAGGCCCTCTAGGCCTTTTTTAAATTTGAAAAAAAAAAATTCTCAAGGTTCCTAAATCTGAATGGAATATATCATTTCACAGGATTCGATTGGACATCTCAAGGATCCCAAATGGACATTTGGATTAAATGTTATGGTTATTTGAAATTCATGTCATGTTTTTACTTATGTTAAGAGATTATTTAATTTGATAATTTTTTGGGTCAACACAGTTTAATTAAATTTCTTTTCTCATAATTAATTATTCAATTTAAAATTGATATTAATTTTTAATTATTTTATAAATCACATTTCTGGATATCTATTTCGAATACTATGTAAATACATATTAAGTCTTACATTAATAATATTTATGAAAATATATGATATTTATATAATATATTTATATTTATAAATTTGAATATTATTTTTTATAATATATTATTTTTTTGAATTTCTCCTTTTATCAATAGTGAAAAACATTAACAAAGATGGTTTTTAACGGAATACATAAAGAGAAGCCTTTATGAGCATTAAAACGCCCTATAAATAGATTCTTTTATCAGTGCTCATATATATATAATTTATCATTATAAAATTAATAGTCCACATAAATATAGACATAGGACATCTATACATAATAAATGATAATTTATAACACAATCCAATACAACATAAAAATGTATGCGTAACATAATGAAAGAGACTATGTGGATGAGTATAATGATAAGAAACTATATGAAAATTCTCCCAATATATTCCCAAAAGATACGAATGTAGCCATCATTCCATCTTTTCCACATCCCACTACATTATTTTTTAACATCTTGGCATAAAAAATTGTAAGGTAAATCTCCCAAGATTAGCTATTGTTTGACATTTAAAAAAGATGACCGACATCTTATAGACTCACAAATGAGTTGGTCATGATTCCCTATTTTCACAAAATCTAGGAGTCCTTGACATATTTAATGAGAATTCACATGATGTCTGAATATGTGGTGAAATTGGAATTATATAATCTCTGATAAAAATTCTCCAAGCTGATGAGTTTCCATACCAGAGTTTTGTCACTCATTCACTAGGAGGGTGGGAATTGTGATTGTTCCCTTTGTATAATTGAATTTAAATTTGAGCATGCAGTCATGTGAGTCACCCCTTAGATACATAAAAACAAAATCAATAAGATCTATAGTAGATGGAATGTTTATATGGGTCATAGGTCTGTCAATGGAAATATGGGAAACCTAATTCACTTACATAGTTACACCCTTATGAATGAGGCATCTCCTCCAAAAGTTTAAAAAATGACATAATTGTGGTTTAGGTCTAGAGGAGCTATTGGGATAATTGGATGCATGCTACGTATGTACTCCTTGGCCAGATGGTGCAATGAGATTGGAGAGGATATATTTTTGGGTGAGTATAAATTATCCATCACAACCCATGGGATCTGGTTCTCCATACGGATCAGGTCTCTCTTGAGATAGTCCACACGGTGGGATTAGAATAATATGGGATATCTCCCATAATTCCTTCACTTAAATTCTATCATCATCAGCTCGATGATGAAGAAACTATTGACTATGAGAATCTTCTATAACTCCTTCTCCCCTTATGAGAGATGGATATTGTAGCAGCTTCACGCCTTGGTTTCCAGTTGTTATATAACATGGTTCAATTCATGTGGAGTGAGTGATGGGATTCAAGCCATGAATTTTTTGGAATAATGGAACTTTTTGTTTTCCATATGGAGGAGGTGAAGCAGGCCATTGTTTATGCAGATGATGGAGGAGGCGGTGAAGTTCAATCTTGTCGGGTTATCAAGGAACACCATGAGCAAAACCACGAAGATGGATTGGTGGATCTCTAAACCCATTTCCTCACCCATATGGTGCTCCAAATAAATAGTATTATATTTTATTCCATGATTTCATCATCCATGATTGCATATGTCAATATTTTAGGCAGATTCGTATTCTATGTGATGACCTTCTCATGCCGCATGGTGAGTTTTCTAATGACTGATGAGAATTGTATTTATCAATGGATTCTCAACTGTGATGAAGCTCCTAGGAAATAGAAAATTTGATGATAAATTTTGGGTATGATACATTTAAAATAAAAATGAAATCATGTGAATTGTAACCCGACATTAAAAAATAACACGTGTGAATTTAAATTAAGTTTTAAAATGAAGACGTCGTTAATCATTATTGATAACAATGTGTAACATGATAATAAATGGGAAGTCACGTTCACATCAGATTTAGGGGTCAAAATGAATATATAAATAATCATTATAGATTGAAATATGTAAACTAATAACAATAATAATAATTTTCAGTCATGTGAATAATATACTATGGTCAAATTAATCCCTCTCCCCCTCTATGACTTTTAGAAGGGACGTAAAAATGAAAGGACCAAGGATGACCCTAAAATAATTAGGGTAGAAGACACTATTACGATTGGCATGAATAGTACCATAGCTTAGCCTAGGCCCAACCTCAGACTGGCCAAATTCATTGGATTGGGCAGGGTTTTCCGGGCTGAGCCCTGGGCCTCGACCATCAGGCCATTAATATCAAAGTAAATAATAATAATATTTTCTAAAAATTACAATTATAATATTTTTAAATATATATATATAATTATAAATATCATATAAATATATTAGGTGCAATGCCCAAACTAATTCATCCAGGTTAAACGTTTGAAGACAAGGGTAGGGAGTTTGAATCTATCATGCCACATATTTTTTTAATTTTTTGAGTTATGTCAGTCTTATAGGGTGGGCCACTAGGCCATGCTTTTGGGGTAGCCCATCCCAAGTCATGATTCTTTCAGGTCGGGTTTACACCCTTAGGATAAGGCCGATCGATTTTAAAATAATGCTTCTAGTGAAAGGTCATCCTTATTATTGGGATAGGATTTTCATTATTTCAGAAAATGCGTCTAGTTAAGGGTGAAACTCATTGATTTTTCTACATACTCGGTTGCAAAATAATTTTTTCCTAAAACATTTAGTGATATTTTTTATTTCTTATTGTTATATATTAACACACACACACATATATATAATAAGTAAAAGCTAATTAATTAAAAAATTAAATAATTATATAATGACTAATACATAATTAATTAATTAATATATTTAATAAAATTATTCATTACTAGTATAATAACTATAAGTTCTAATTAATAATGTATTTTATAATATAATATATAATACTGATTAATTACACCATATAATATTTATTAATTATTGTATTAATTAATAATATTCTTTAATATTTTTATAATGATTGACCGATTAATAATTATTAATTTATATATTATATAATATGTTAAAAAATATTAATTAATATTATAATTATAATTGGTCATATAATTATTTTTAATATATTATTATTTATAATATATTTAGTAATATAAATTTATTTTCAGTATTATTAATTAATAATATATAATTTTTTACTATTTATTATCAATAATGAATGAATTAGTAATTATTAATATAATTAAAAATAATATGGTACCAAATAATGTAAATAAAAATTATTAATTATACTATTAATTATTAATTATATAATTTGTAATATGATTAGTAATATATATTATTAGATTAATAATTACTAATTATATTTATAATATATTTATAAAAATGTCCCTCGTAGGTGACAAGATGGATAGTTATGAAGGGTTTTGGAGCAGTAGTCGCATGGTCCAGCCCCCATATCGTTTTCTTGTCTGGGGTTGTATCTTACTAGGGGTCGGTGTAACATATAATATATTTAGAAAAATAGTATTGTTAATTAAATAATTAATAATATCATTAATAATATATAATTTTGTATTAATAAAAAATAATTATGTCATCAATATATTAGTTGGTCGTATATTTAATAATATAATAACTGATACATGTGTAATGAATCAGTATATTTTATATATCTAGTGAGTAATAATATAATTAATATAAATTTTAATTAGTAGTTTTTAAATGAAATTAAAGTAAATATTAATTTCATCATAATAATAATTATACTTCTACATATTAAATATTTGAATTAATTATAAAATATAGTCTTAAATAACATGAAACTACTGATTCAAAAAACATATAACATCAATCTCAGTTGAGAATTTAGGAATGGTAAATATATCAATCTTGTTCAGATCGTTGTCTTGGATGCTACTCCATATCACATCATGGAGTATAATAAATTTGTCCGTGTCATTTTTGTCGATGGTTATTGCTCAGGCATATGCACATCCTATGTAGAATCTATTATATTTGACTCCAAATCATCAGGTGTTACAGGTGGTGGATCCAATGTCACAAACTAGAATCAGTTGACGTTCAAACTGACACCTAACCTGACCCTTGGCATGACTTGAAGGGTGTTCCTGATCCCCATGGGCTAGAAACTAGTTATTTGGTTTCCTGGAACTCCTTTTGCAACGATTTTTCCATCACAATTTTTAACATCATCATAAAGTATTATAACAACCATCCATAACAAAAGCTGTAGAAAAAAGAACCATACATAAGGTTAAAGGTTACGTCCATTCCTAAGTACCAAAAAAATAAAAGGATAATACAACAAAAAAGTAGATAAAAATATCATGAAGACACAACAGCCATCCACCTATTGTGTCACTGCCAACACGTGTCCTATAAGGCCAATAGTATGAGTACTTGCCACCACCATACAGACCCTTGCCTATACCAAAGTTAAAAAAACATCATCTACATACACCCACTGGGTGAATTTAGGGTATTATCTCACTTTCCTAGAAGGATCAAACAATGTATTCCATTCATATCTATTATAATACGTATAAAAATATGACTTTTCAAATAAGGGAAACCATTTAATTTAAAAACATGCATTAAACATTACAAGAAATGTCAAGAGAATTGGAATAACTGCTAAGAGTGTAAAACCAAAACATATGATTTAGGGGAAATTCATATATATATATATATAGGGTGAGTGGAGACCTAATATCCTAATACTCATGGTTAATCAACCAAGGATTCAAAGGTATATTCCCATCCTTGATCCATAACCATCGCATCACAACAAAATTCATTTAGATAGTATTATTTCATAATCCTAATTGAGAAGATAGTCTGAAGACCTCCTACTTCATCTAGTATAAATTCCCTAATCTACCCTCCTAATAACCAAGATTCCCATGCCCCCCCCCCTTAAACTCATAAAAATACCCATCTACATAATCCAAATTACAACTTTTCAAAGCACCACATATCTAACCAATTCTATCAGGTAAATCCATTTCAAATACCTTACACACACAATCACCTTTGAAATCATCCATATACACACAGATAATAATTTAGAAAAATATGGAATTTAGAATCAATCACGTTTAATTATATTATATTTATAATAAATATATATATTATTATTGTTATTCTAAATAAATATATATTTAATTATAATAGTAAATATTTATTTATTTATTTATTTAAATACATATTAAATTGAAATAAATATATTTATTATATTTATTTATTTTAGTTTCATAAGTATATAAAAATATATATTTATATTTATATTTATGTCTATATATATATATAAATATAATAAATTTATTTGTTATACTAGTATGAAACCATGGAAATTTTCTCATCTTGTTGTTCTCCTAGCTACAATTTGGGGTTTCAAAGACATCAAATGTGTTTCTCTATGAAGACTTTTTTTCATATGTTGTTTCCCCTCTACTGAATTGAAGAGTTGAGCATAGAGCTATATTTGTGTAAATTTAAAGCCAGGAACTCTCAGAATCCATGAATAGAATCTAAATTTCAGTCTTCATGACTTCAAGGATACCTTATATCAGGTTTGGGTAAAAATTTATGGTTTAAATGTGGTTCTACGGAACTCTAAAATCCTTTATGACATTGCCACTAGGATAGGAATTCCAATCCAAATGGATATGGCTACTGAAAAGGTCAGTTTTGTAACTTTTCAATAATTTTAGTTAAAAATGAATTGATTTCTACTCTGATTGATAAGGTGGTATTATCCACCACCATGATAAAATCAACCTTCAAATTGTGTACTAAAAATGACTTTACGTTTTGATGTTTCTGGTATCATTGGACACTAGAGGTCCAACAGTCGATCAAGTATTTTTTGGGCAAGATGTATGTAGAAGGGTCATGATGAGATACATTATAGAATAAAGGACTACCCAAGGGACTGATGTTTTGCCTTATATGAAAGAAAATAAGGAACATCCTTATGGACCTCCAACCAAGATCTTAATCACTAATAACAATGAGAAGATGATTCAGATTAACCAACAATGTGGGGATTACAGCAAAATCCAAACACTGCACTCCAATCATGCCACACAGATAGATACTAAATAACCTATTAAGACCAATTTTACTTGGGGAGATTTGGAATAAGAAGAATATGAGATTAAAGTGGGTCTCTAATTTATAGTTTCATTCACTATATCCTTAAAGAAATATCAAAATGAGACTAAGTTTGTCGATAGTCAATTAGAGAATGGATGATCATCATAGGAAGAGGCTGATGATAGATTTAGATATGAGAAACATGTTATGTATTCAAAAATTAGAAATGGTAAGGTTGTGTTATAGGCTGCTACATCAAGGAAGATAAAGAATAAAGGTTCCCACACAAATAAAGAGCATCATAAAGTCACTTTTGATAATTGGGTATCCTCATGTCCTCCTATGTCAAATCAAATTATCTAAAATGAGGACATTAAAGATAAAACACATAGCTCTCTTGATCACTGCACACCTAGAGGTGCAACGGGTTCCTGAGGAGACTCCAAATCCCAGGAATATATGAGGCTCCACCTGCACCTACAGTGTAGGGATCGGGCTTATAGGACACCAGTTCTGTAGATGTCTCTATTTTAAAATATGGGAAAAAAGATAGTGCACTAGATTGTCTGGATGGAAAAACTAGCAAGTCTTTACTATAGCTTGGTGAACAACCAGATGTTCAACAAATAGGAGAGACATATAATCTAATACCAAAGGAAATGAGAGATATTGAGAGGCCATTGGAAACCTTTGAAAGGAAATTGCAATGATACAAGTATAAAAACAAGTTTCTATTATCAGAAACTAAATATAGTTGGCACCTCTTCAAGAAACTCCTCGTGTCATGATCATATAGATGAGGTAAATATGAGTTTGTTCATACATAACTCTTTTGAAAATCATGATTCGAGTAGCAGTGGTGATGATGGGAAGAAAAGCAACAATGTGGCTGGAGATGAAAACTTGTAGGATGATGCTTATAAAGATGGGAAGAAAATAGATAGTGTGGCTAGAGTTGAAGTCAATAAATAGAACATAGTTGCTAAACACTCGAATGATGATGATAGCTCATGGGTGCAGGTCAAAACCTAGAGAAGGGGACAACACCCTCGAGGCAGGGGTGGGTGTATCATGTCTCATAGTATGAACACCCTCTCAAAAATGAATTCATGTGTTTTTGTGTCCCATTTGGTTCTGTTTGTATCCTCTAACTATTTTCTCTTTGACTTTTTCAAATAAAGAGTCCTTGCACCTCAACCCTTTCCAAAAAATATAAATATATATTTACTTATATAATTATTAAGTTATAAAAACTATATAAAACTAATATATTGATTTTTCCCATAATTATGTGTATATATATATATATATTTTTCTCTATATAATTAATATATTTATTTTAACTTCATAAGTATTTAAATATATATATATAAAGTTATTTATATTTATTACTTTAATTAAAATATATTTGTAATAAAAATATATTTATACTAATTATGTAATAAATATATTTTTATAATAAATATATATAAATATATATTTATTAAATAACTATAAAATTATATTATATATATAAAAATATAATTATAAATAAATATAAGTATATTTAAACAATTATGAAATTATAACAAAGATAATAACTATATATAATTATAAATAGAATAAATATATTTACTATATATTTGTAATTATAAATAAATATTTATTTATTTAATATGTAAATATAAATAAATATAAATTTATTTATATTTATTATTATAAATATATATATATTATATATATAATTTTATAAAGATATATAAATATACATAATTTATTATCATTTTAGTTTTGTCATCGATTTTTTAGCACTGATAAAACATACTTTTATCAGCGATTTTCAGCTAGAGTTGAGAAAAGGATAACCTGATTTTATAAATAAACCCTAATAGTCACCTCCTCATGTCACACAACTCAAGATCTTTCGGAAGCCCAACCCTACCACAAACTCCCCCTCCTCGTCCACAGACTCCTCTTCATACACCTCGAGTGCCTCAACCTCTAATCCCTCCTCCACCGCTGTGAAACCCTCCTCCTCCTCCTCTGTTTCCCCCTCCTCCTCCTCTACTACATCATCCTCCTCCTCCTCAACCACTTAATCCTCCTCCTCTACCTCCACTATCATGAATCCCTCCTCTACCACCATGAATCCCTCCTCCTCCTCTATCGTCAAATCTTACCATCATGAAGCCATCCACCATGTACCCCACATATTTTGATGAACCTCAATTCTACTGTGAATCCCTCCTCCTCTATGAACTCATCTCCTTCATGAAACCAGACCCTTAGGTGCAACCACTATGAGAATTCTTGTTATGATATAAGTACATTTTATGGTTCAAGAATTATATGTGTAGCTATTGGATTCTTGTGGCCCAATTGATGTTTAGTAACATAGAAATTTGTTTTTTTTTGTTAGGTTATTTTGAGAATAGAGGCTATGTTTGGATAGAGATCGTGTAATAGAATATCACTCATCCATTTTTAGTTATATTTTTTCAATGATGTTTCACATGATTTTCATCGTCTGTTTTCATATGGGTATGGTTTATTGTTTTTTGACTGCATTCATATAGTGGTGTTAATGTTTCTTTTATATTTTAATTCAATTTTAGAGGAATTTAATGATTATTTTTATTGAGAATTTATTTCATATGAATGTTTCACTTCAGTTCTTATGATATTTTGATTATATATTATCAATTTACTCAAAGTGGAAAAAAAATTCCACACACATTAAACCAATACAATAAGTGATAGGCACTAGACCTATTGACTTGATGTACACTATTGGGATAGTAGTGAACTAATTCGTGTATTTAGAGATTGGGTCATTATACTTTCACCCACATATCAACATATTGTCACCCATAATCATCAGCATTCAGGTCCATGATGGATGAGTAGATTATAGATATCATTATATCCATGGACAATAAACAATACTATTTATCATCTGAAGGACTTACCCCATCTAGTAATATAATTTCATCCAATATTCCACAAACCTCAAACCACAAAAAATATTCTCAATAAGATTTGGAGTAGTATAATAATGAAAAACAGGAAACTAAAAAATTTTGAAAATGGAGGTTTGTGTGGAAAATGACTGTGTAAGAAGATGTAGAATTGATATATAAAGAAATATAGGGAATATATTAATGATTTAATGATAAAACTATTATTTAGGATTATCCCATCCACTTCATGCACCAGGTGGAACATTTTCATGTACTTGATCCACCTACTGATTTGGTCAAAGATGAATTTCCTATTGAAGATAATGAAATAATATGATACCTAGAATAATTCATATAAAGAATCACCCAGATCTCCTTGAAAAGTATTTATGATTTTGTGAACCTTGAAGATCCAACCCAAGTCCATGCCGGAAACACCTCCAAGGCATAGATCCCAGCCCAATCATTGGTCAACAATGTAATTTTTAGAATAAAGTAAAAACTATAGGAACCAATCTTTGGAATAAGTCTTCCTTCTTCTAGGTTCATAAGGTAATAACTAAAGGAATTACAATATATATGGTTCACCTCCCGGATAAGTAATCATATATCCAAGACCTTTTCTTAGGCTATCTCATGGTTATTATTAGTCCAACTCACCTTCTAATTCCATAATTTTGGTGTTTCTATCGATGTATCACCCAAAAACCCAAATCTATATGTGGTAAGACTTTATGATACAAGGTAGTATTGAAGATCCACCCTAATGAGATTTAAGAGTATTAAATGACTCATTCAGACACTATGTAATTGTTTGGGAATTTCCAGTTATTACCAAAGGTTCAACCATGATAATTCATAATTGGAAGCACTAAGATGGCCATACAAAGTAATGTGGTATGGTTTCTTTTCTTATAGATTTTCATGAAAGATAATTCTAATATCCTAATTAGATACTATTGAAAACATCAATCTTAACCAATAATTATTTTGTTAATGAGTATATATTATATTTTGATGTATCAGAAGTTAGGATTTCAATAGTTCCAGCCCGTGATGGTCATGTAGTTTCTTCTGGGTTCAGATAGTTAAGGAGACATAAGAGAAACTTCCTAAATAATTTACTACATTTTGAAATATTGGTGCTTTCCATGAGGTATTATTGGTACTATATTTAGGGCGATATATATTTCCGAATACACTAAAAATTGATTGAAAAATATTTCATCCCAAAGTGAAATGAACCATTCATAGTGGGGAAGGTTTGAGTACCTATAGTCTTTTAACATTTACCTAACGTATAATCTCAAGAAGAGGAAATTTTTTTCTATTGTACGGTATTATAAGGATCGATATTAGGTTGTACATGATTCAATCATTGAGTGGAATATTGTTTCCCACATTGAAGATATGTGACTTTATGTTCAAAAGTATCATGGTCATGTGACACTTACGTCTTTATGTATCACCTATTCACTACATAGTAATATTATGGGAGTAAACTATAGGATTTGTACTATTTTTTTCAGGAGGGGAATGATAAATCTTTAATAGACTTATATTTAATAAATTGTTGGTCAATTTTCAATCATGTATCCTTTATAAAGTAACTCTCATTGGATTTAAGTCTCTGCAAAAATGCCTAAGTGTCTATTTTAAAATGATTCAAGTGTTCTAAAAAGTTTTTCAAAAAATTATATGTTTTCAACATACCTGTTTTTGGTTTTCAATATCTTTAAAATGATTTAAACATTGGGCATGGACTTATGTTGGATTCCAAGATTTTTTCAACTCACCCGACAGACTTTCAAACAAGGATGTTAATGTTTTGAAAGAATATTTAATAATGGTTTAATTTTAAAAAGGTTTGTTATTTTAAAGTGTAATTTGTGTAATTTGTAGTTCATTAATGGTATTTAAAGTGTGATTTTATAAATATTTTTCAATATAATTGTGGTGTTAGATTCTAAGGGGATGAGTCTTAGGCAATGAAATTAAATAATAACTATCTTTCAAATGTTGAGTTCCACATATTTGAAAGGCCCCTTTTTTGTATTTATTTTTCTAAATATTAATATCACAAAATAAAATATTATGGATACGAATAAATATTGGATGGGTACAAATCGTTTGACAAAAAAGTATGAAGATGGAGTGAAAGAGTTCATCAAGTTTCCAAAAGATCATAAATATGACCCATATAAAAAAAAAGTGGTTGTTCTTACATAGTTATTATTCAAGACATGTTAGTACAGTGGATTTGGAAGAACACTTCATCTATTAGGAAATATATTGAAGTTATAAATGTTGGAATAAACACAAGGAAAAATTTAATGTAGCTTGTTCTTGGATAAAACATTGTGTTATGGATCATTTGATATGATTACAAGTGTGGAGAATAAAGAAGACTGTATCGAGGATGTGATTATAGATCTGAATGATGATGAATATATTTTTTAGGAAATGAAATTGATAGTTTAATATGAACTTCATGATTTTCCAAAAATTTTGATATGATAAAGAGTTGTGAAAATATTCCATTCTCTGGTGGTTTCACTCAATTTTCTGCATTTTTAGATGTACTCAAGCTATATAATTTGAATACAGGCAATGAATGGAGTGACTCTAATTTTATGGAATTACATTCTCTCTTGAATTAAATGATCATAGATGAAAATGAGATCATGGTATGAACATAAAATTCCAAAAAAATATACACTTGATGGGTATGATCTCTAAAAGAATGCATGCCTACTTTAATGATGGTATACTATTTATCAAGGACCAAAAGCCACTTATATAATGCCTAGAGTTGGGTACTTGTCGATACCGGAAACATGAATCTGGTCATACAAATTTTTCAGGGTACTTTCCAATAATTCAAATATTTAGACACATATATGGAAGTAAGGAGACTTTAGGCAAGTTGATCTGGCACACATACATAAGAAATAAAGATGGGAAACTACATCACCCGGCATACTCTCCTCTATAGAAGATAATTGATCATGAGTGTCATGAATTTGGAAATGATCCAAGAAACCTTTTTCTTTCTATATCTAAAGATGAAGTGAATCATTTTGGTTCTTAAATAAGAACTCATAGTCCATGTCCCATTATGTTGGTAAATTATAACATTCCACTATGGATATGCATGAAACGAAATACATCATGTTATCTAGGATTATATCAGGACCAATAATACTTGTTAATGATATTGATATTTATTTGGCTCCATTTGTTGAGGATTTGACGTTATTGTGGGATCCAGGTGTTATGTTGTATGATAGTTATAAAAATTAATATTTCACATTGAGATCCATGTTGAATGGGGTGATAAATGACTTTCCTACTTATGGAAAATTTTCATGATATAGCATTAAAGGAACCTAAGGGTGTCCCATCTGTGAACAAGGTACACAGTCAATTAGGTTGAAACATTCATCAAAAAATATGTTTCTAAGATAGCACAGATTTGTACCCAGACAATATAAGTATTGATATTGGATGACATCATTCGATGATATTTGAAAAGAATGTACAACCTGTCTCCACTAACAAGTGATCAACTTTTTGAGAAATTAAAAGTTGTGGAAACATCTTTTGGTAAACCATTTTTGAAAAACCTTATGAAAACTGATTGTAAAAAGAGATCTATTTCTTTTGAATGATCATATTGGAATTGTTTTTATGTGAGACATTTTATTGAAGTTATGCATGTTGAAAAAATTTTGTGATAGTGTTAACAGCACATTGAAAAATTCACCCATAAAAATAAAGGATTGAATTAAGGCTAGGTTTGACATGGTTGACATGGGAATACGAGAAGTGTTGGCACTAGTGATGGGTGAAAAAGGAACATTTTCCACCAACATCTTGAACTCCTTCTAGGAAAAAGTGATCTGAGTTTTTTAACTTCCTGAATTATGTAAAGGTTTCAGAGGGGTATTCAACAAATATCAAGAAAATTGTGTCAATGAACGATATAAAGTTAAAGGGTCTGGATTCACCTAATTGACATGTTTTGATGCAAGATCTCATTCCTATTGCTCTACATTTCATTTTTCCAATAATTTATGTCATGCATTAAACAAGTTGTGTTTCTTCTTCAGAGAAATATGTAGAAAACTTATAAACCTGACAAAATTTTTGACTCTGGAATGAGAAATTGTGGTCATATTATAGGAATTTAGAATGTTCATCCCACAAACATTATTTGATTTTATGGTTCACATGGTGAGATATATTCTACTACGTGGTCCTATACACTATACAGAAATCTTGTCACACTAGACTGCATGTAAGTGACGAAATTTCTATAAGAGATGTTATCACAATCAATATTATAGATCATGAGTAGCCCCACCTTTTCATTTTTAATTACAGATTGGATGTTTCCTAGTATGTAGAACCCACAAATTATTTCTTAGGCATTTGAATCCATCAATTGTTAAAATATGGATATCAAATACATATAATCAATAGTTTATATAATGGTTTTGGGACCACATTTTTAAGGGGTGAGATGAAAATTCAGATTCAATTTCATAATGAAATTAATGGCTAGACAGAGAACCAGATTTATATGTACTATCTTTAAATGGTTAATTAATTAATGGTTATACGCTCTATAGAAATGTTCATGATGAAGGAAGTACCATGAAAAATAGTGGAGTTACACTTGTGCCTAAAGCAATTCATATTTTTGGTACTATGTACAGAAATCCAATTTACGTGAATATGTCATACTTTTTCATAATCAAAAAAATATTTGAATTGGATTATACAAGATTCCAAGTGTTTATTTTTCAATTCATGTTGGTTAATACCAGTAAAATAGATTAATTTGGGTTCATTAAAGTTGATTTCAGTAATGAAGGGAACCATGATGAACCACTTCTAATGGAATCATAGGAATTACAAGTATTTTATATTGTAGATCACAGATACTGAAAGTGGTTAATTGTTATGTTATCCACCAAAAACATCGATGTGTTAGATGAAAATTCAACCAAGGATGACCCTTTCATTGGGATGTTGTAATCAATCAGTAGCGGTCCCAATGTAGATGGAATTTTGAATGTCATAGGGGGCCACAATGAAGTGATTTGGATCATCGATAGAGGTCTAAAATCCATTTTGACTTCAAAAATGAAAAGGAGAGTTCAATAATAAGGTTGCGTTTTTTATGAAATATACATCGTGTTACATCATGTTATTATTTTTTTCATTTATGTAATCTAAATTAAATGTTAAACCACTTATGAAAATAATTACTTTAACTCATACTAGTGCTCCCAATACTGAGGAACAACTATTCTCTCAACCTGTTGCGGATTTCAGTTCAAAGGATCGACCTTCTACACATGATGGTTCTTCCATTCCTAAGGAACAACTAGTTTCTCAACCTACTCTTTCCCCCAGTGCATAGGTACAATGACCATCTTCACATGCCTATGCTACCACTCTAGGGGAACATATTGATATTAATGATTATGGGGAAATAGTATGAGATGATGGACCAACATCATAGAAAAAACATGAGCATTGTAGTTTGACGGTGTTAGAAAAAACCATTAAGGAGAAATTCAAGGACATCAAATTCAATGAGCAGGGTCATCATGTTAACCCCATTAAGGCCATGTTTAGCAGTTATATTGGAATCGTCACTTGGAAACGTGTGTCGATTGATGTAGGTTTTTTGAACCATGTTGTGTTAGGGCTTGAGACACTGACATGGGAAGAGATTATGATAACATTATGATATCATTTATTTATGTTAATAAAAAATAAAATAATGAAAACTTTACATACTCTTCATCATCCATTGTAGAGTAAATTTATATTAGATGAATCCCATAAGAAATATGTGTTAATTATTTCTTGAGGGATTCACAAAGTATTTCTCACAATTCTAAGAATACATCTTCTTAGAGATAATAAAAGGAAAATAAACCCACACTCACCAGTTATCTATGCACACCTGATATCCCATTAAACATGGGAAGCATTTACTAGATATCATGTCGATGTTTCCATTAAGATACATTGTGGCTAGTAATACATTGAACTATGATATGTGTATTCATCACATTGATTGAAAATATTTTATTCATGAAATAAAAATTGTGTTCTTGAAATAAGGAAGGATCAGAAAAACCAGCGAACCCCTACTATAAAGTAAGGAGGGGATACGCTTCACTTGAAAAAAACGGATCATATTTTAAATCAACCATAATAATTTTACGTGTCATGAAATAACATTATAATTATGTTAATCTGTTTATATAAAAAAAATTGAATTGAAATCCAAAGCCACTTCCATCCCACACTATATGATATGGAAGGTTTCATGTGTAAGTAAAGACGGGACACTAATAGTTGAAATCACATAAAAGAAGTTGGGATCATGTGTAATTATTAAATAAAAAAATCATTATATCACTATTTTATAATTATGATAACTTATTTTACTATATTTTCTATCTAACATTTCCATGGGAATCAGAAACACCTCTTTCAAATGAACAGAAACTATTGGTATCCAAAAAGTTGCTAGAATAGTATGGCCGCATCAATAGGTGCATGTTTTGGGGTTACACCCCAAATATATTTTGAGAAAAAATAAATTGGATGATCAAAGTGAATTAATAAAATTGATGAGAGAAATAATATCTACCATTGGTAGAGATATATGATGGAAACATGAATGGGCGAAAAGCAAGGAAAATATGAAATTCAAGAATAGCCACTGCATGGAGATCCCACCCCACACCCCACCAGCTATGGGGATAGCCATTCCCATCAAAGAGATGTCTTAGAAATGGTAAAAATTGTTCTAATAATTGTTTTTGTGAAATGTGAATCATACATACACTGATACCTATCCTATAATTATTTTTAGTAGGATGATAATGGTTGAGATTTATATCTAACAATGCCCGCCCATCTTCTTATAGTGAGGCCTATGGTGTTCGATATTTAAAATAACATGCTACATAACAGACCACTTCCAAAAGGTCGTGTGTGAGTGTCGATCTGCATATTCCATGATCCAAGCACAGAGATTCCAATTCCAATTCATTAGGATGATATTAATATGATTGAAAAACTTTTTGTAACATTTATCACATAGAGATAACATCTTGTAAAAAAGTGTGTCGATGATAAGGTATTCATTTCAAATTTACATTTCAATATAAACCATGAAAAATTAATGAAAAAAATTCTAAAATGATGAATTTTATTTTATATAGACAAAGAGAAGGGGATGAAATGAAGGACTATCTCAGAAAAATCTAAAGAATCGACCAACCAATCGAAAAGATCTACTGAAAGAACCATTACCCCACCCGTTCTACATACACATTTACTATCATTGAAGGTTCATTTGGATACAAAGTTTAAAAATGGTCGTAATCACATAGTTGATTTTGAAGAAAATATGTATGGAGAAAAAGATAAAGAATTCATTATTGTTGAGATTGAAACTAAGATCCACAACTATTAATGGCTAGGTGGCTCAACTATAAATGTATACATGAGATATGTTTTCATGATTCGATTTTCTATGAGTTGATATAGATTGTCCATTATGACTAAATACATTTCACATTTTTGGTAGATGTATATATGAAACAAAATTAAATGGATTTTCTAATGAAACAAATTATGACTTGTTAGTCCTCACATCACTTCTATAGAACAAAAAGATATAGATATAAAAAAAGATTGAATAATGTCAGTTCTGATCAAATCATTTCAAAGAAAACCATTGGATGACAGAATCAACATAATACCAATGATGCATGGGTAAGACTCTACAATTTAATCATATAAAATATAATTTCATGTCAATCATTACTTATTCCTTTTGTGTTTTTAGGCATCATGGATGTTCAATGTGGAAAATTTGGATACTCTAAGTATTTATTTATTGGATTCAATGAATGGATATCTAAAAACCCATCCACATGTGATTCTGTTTTTCAATTTGTAATACTGTACATCCATCATTTTAGAACTAAACATAAAATTATATAATTTATATTATAATTTAATGAGGATTTTATTATGTTCGGGTGGTGCATCATTATCATCAAAAAACAAGGAATGAATCCAGGGGATAATCATGTGGATAAATACATGTTCTAGGACTAGATAAGCATCCGTGTATATATAGTCATATTACACTATCCAAACATATACCCAAACAAATTAGTTATTCAACTCAATGTTTCTACAATGTCCAATATAAACCAATGGAAATGATTATGGTTATTATGTTTGTAAATTTATGTGAGATAACATATTTCATGAACAAACTTGCATCCCTAAAGATATATTTTTTATGATAATTACAGTTTCATTTAAAATATTTATTAATCCATTGTATATTTATAATTTTCCAATTCTACTATGAATGTTGAAAAGACTCATATTTACAATATGATATAGATGTTCATAGAAATGAATATGCATCATACCTAATGGATGAATGTACACAAATAGTATAAATATGAGACATCCATAGAAGTAGTGGATTGATTCATATTTTTGTTTAATTTAAATTTTTTTAATATTACACACATAAGAATTTTTTTCATATACAGTTGTATTCACTTGTTTGAGTTGGGGAGATTTTTTTAAAGATACTCATGCTCATGAGATATTGTACTTTGAGGATGCAAGTGAGATAATGACAACAAGGAAATGGGACAAGAATCTATAAAGGTAAATACCTACAAATTATTAAATTAATTATTTTTTCATCATTTTATCTATTATTTTATATTTAATTTCCTTATTGTTTTTATATAATACTTGTTTAATTTTTACAGATATTATGGGAACTCATATTTTCCATTTAACTATCAACAACAATCCAGAAAAGAGAGAACATGTTGAATGAAAATTATGAATTCTCAGTAGTTTAATTAAATTTATGACATCCAAAAATATATATCTTCTAAACTTATGTAATTTGATCCATGACTCGTGATTATGATATATGATATTATGGGTATGAATTTCTAATGTTAATATCACCTTCTAAGTTCTGTATGCTCATGTTATCCTTATATGATCATTGATATCTCACTTTTTTACGCTAATTTAGAATTTTTGATCACCCATTATTATGTTTCATACCCTTAGGATTTTAAGAATGGTCATAGAAATGATATATCTAAGAATGTTTCTATTAAATAATAACTTAATAATAGACTCTTATGAACTAGTTCTTTTTGTTTTCATGTTTCCAAAAGCACTAGACCTAAAATATTCTAGTATGGATCATTATGTTATGTAAGGAATAATTATCTACTATGATGTGAAATATATTATGAAATTTCTTGGTCAATGTAGTGTGTATCAGATAAACTAACCAACTGAAAAATGGGTAAAAATAGCAAGTGGTCGGTATCCCTCAAATTGTGTATTCTAATTTATAATTGACATTACTTTTTGTAAAAAGAACAAGTGTCATACTAAAAACATTGAAAATTAGTTCATATTGTTTTAATATTTTAGTATAATGATCCATGGTACATTTTTTATTGGTATGAATCAAATACACCTCAATCTGATGCACAGTGTGGCTGGTATGACATTAAATGTGTATTTTCATTTTAAATAAACATTAAATTTATAAAAAATAATGAGTTCCATACTAGAAACAAAGAAAACATATTATTATTGATTTTATAATTTTCTTAAAATGATCCATGAATCATTTTTATGTCTAATAATCAACCACGCCTCAATCCAATGCACGGTGTGACCAGTATGACTAAAAGTTTCTATTATTAGTTTAAAATTGACATTTTAGTTTCTCACAAGTCACTCACTAAAAACCAAAAATAATTTCTACAATTATCTATATAATTTAGTAATGTGATTCAAAAGTAATTTTTAACATGTATGTAGTAGTCTCACATTAAAATGATGCCTGATGTGGTTGATATAACTTGATGTGTCTCCTTTTATTCAAAATTGACATGAATTTAAGTAAAAACAATAATTGTAAAATAGAAAACCAATAAAACTCATTAATAATGTTTTTTGATGTTAGGAAAACGACATATTAATAATTTTTTACATGTAGGTGTCAGCCACACCTCAATATGATGCACGGTGTGGCTGGTATCACTCAAAGTGTCTCTTTTCTTTAAAATTTACATTAATTTAAGTAAAAACAATAAGTTACATACTGAAAACCAAGAAAACGAATTTGGATTGTTTTTATATTCTAGAAAAATGATCTATTAGATATTTTTTGATATGTAGGTATTATCCTCACCTCAATACGATTCACGGTATGGCTGGTATAACTCTAAGTGTCTATTTTTTGTTTAAAATTTACATTAATTTAAGTAAAAGCAACAAGTGACATACTGAAAACTGAGAAAAAACATTCATATTTTTTTCTATTTTTCTTAAATGATATATTAGTCATTTCTAACATGATATAAGCATCCTCAACTCAATAAGATTCACGGTTGGCTGATATCACTCAATGTGTCTCCTTTTATTTAAAATTGGCATTAATTTAATTAAAAACAATATGTGACATACTGAAAATCATAAAAATGAATTTGGATTGTTTTGATATATTAGAAAAATTAACTATATGTCATTTTATACATTTAGAAATAATCTTTAACTAAATATGATGCATATTTTATCTGGTACAACCCAAATTATCTCTTTTTATTTAAAATTGACATTAATATAAGTAAAAACAAAAAGATACCTACTGAAATCCAAGAAAATGCATTCATATTGTTTAGATATTTTAGGAAAATACATCAATAGAAATTTTTTATTTGTATGAATCATAAAAACATCAATATAATTATTTTCTAGTTTGTATCACTCAAATTTTTTATTTTTATTTAAAATTGACATTAATTTAAGTAGAAACCAAAAGTGACATACTGAAAACTGAGAAAACACATTCAGATTGTACTGATATTTTAGTAAAATGATCTAGTAGTAATTTTTGATGTGTAGGGCTTTACATAACTTCAATAAGAAACATGATATGTATTTTATAACTCAATGTTTCTTTTTTAATTTAAAATTGAAATCAATTTAAGTAAAATGACAACTATCATACTAAAAACTATGAGAAAACAATTAGATTATTTTAATATTATTGGAAAATGATATATTAGTAATTTTTGACATTTATAAATCATATTCATCTCAATATGACACACATTGTATTACAAACCACTCAAATAGTATCTTTTTATTTAAAATGTACATTAAATTAAGTAAAAACAACAGGTTACATGATGAAAACTGAGAAAAAGCCTTTGGATTGTTTTGATATTTTAAGAAAATGATCTATTAGTAATTTTTCAAATATAAGGATCAGCCATACCTCAATAAGATTCATTGTGTGGCTGGTATAACTCAAAGTGTCTCTTTTTCTTTAAAATTGACATTTATTTACTTAAAACCCAAAAGCTACATACTGAAAACTAATAAAATTTATTAATATTATTTCTATACATTAGGGAAACAATACATGAGTAATTTTTGAAGTGTATAATTTATCCTCAACCCAATCTGACATGCGGTTTGACCAGTATGAATAAAAGTGTCTGTTATGAGTTTAAAATTGAAATTTTAGTTCAAAAAGTGTCACTCATGGAAAACCATAAAAATGTGTTCCGATTGACTTCATAATATAGGAAACTTATTCAAAAGTCATTTGTGACATGTATGATGTAGTCTCATGTTAGAAAAATGCACGATGGGATCGGTATGAATGAAAAATTCTTGTTTCCAGTTTGAAAATACATTTTAGTAAAAAAACACAACTTACATACTGAAAATCAAGAAAATGCATTTATATTATTTTGATACATTACTAAAATGACCCAATAGTAATTTTTAATAGTTATAAATTATCTGAACCTAAATATAATAGACTCTGTGTCCGGTATAACTCCAAATGTTTCATTATTTAATATTGACATTGATTTTAGTAAAATATGAAGTGACATTCTCAAAACAAAGAAAACACATTCATATTGTTTTGATATTTTTTGAAAACAATCCAAAAACACATGTGTAAAATGTAGGAATCAACCCCACCTTAATAGGATGCATGGTGTGATCGAAATTACTTCAAAAATGTTATTTTTATTAAATATTGACATTTTATTAATGTGTTTTTTTATATTAATGTTTAGTTTATTTATTTTAACTATTACAACCATAATATTTGTTTTCATATATAGGTGGAATATTTTTCTTGGGTTGAGATGATTTTTTTGGAAACTGATACCATGGGAGGAAATTTTGGAGGGGGGGTCATGAGCATCAAAATATAAAATATTAATGTTTTAGAATGATTATTGGAAAATTTTAAATGTAAATAGATAAAACATTTTGTTTGAAATTTAAATAACAGTTTATTTTGTATTTATCCTGGGAGAAAAAATTTTGTATTGAGGGTGTCAATTAAATATATATATCATTGTTTGAAATTGATGCATTGTTTCAAGTTATGGGGAAATTGGAGGTTTTTTCTTCTAGTTGTGCTATTATATTAACAGTGCATGTATGCGCTTAGACTTTATCATTACTATTTAAATTGATGATAATGGGGGGCCTTTATCAGTGCTAAAAATAGTGCGGATAAAGGTGTTCTTTATCAGCACTAAAAAGAACTCATAAAGGGGGTCTTTTATCAACACTTTTTTAGCACAGATAAATGACCCCCATTATCATATATTTTTTGGCGCTGATAAAGGGGACCCCTCATTTATCATTGCTATGAATAAGAGCACAATTAGTGATATTCATTGATATTTTTATTCTATGAGAGGTTATATGTATTATACTGAAATGTTGATAAATGAAACTTTTATCATAATTAGTTTTATAAATGCTTTTTTAGTGTTGATAAAAGAATCCATTGTGAGGGAAAAAAATTATATGATGCAATTATGGTTTATATGTAAGAATGTTTAAATATTTATTAATACAGATAATTTTTTATATGTAAATATATACAAAAATGAATTTTTGTGTGCGTATTTGATTATATATGACACTACAATATGTAAAATGTTAATATTTCAGCACCATAACATCGATATACATGTAACCTTTGAGAAATCTTTTCATAACTGGTAAATAATGACAATAAAACTCAATTAAATGAAATTAAAATTTTATCAAATTTTGAAAATTTTGCGTATTCGAATTACAAACTCATTTTTAAAGTCCTTGTGAGCCTTTTAAATTGATAAAAAATATTTACTCAAGGTTCCTGAATCTAAATGGCATTCATCATTTTTCAGGCTTTGATTAGACATCTCAAGGTGCACAAATGGATACTCTGATGAAAATTTATGTTCATTTGAAATTTATGTCATGTTATTAATTTATGTTAATAGATTATTTAATTTAATAATTTCTTCAGTCCAAAAAGTTTAATTAATATTTTTTTTCAATATTAATTAGTCAATATTAACTTAATATTAATTTTAAGTTATTTTATAATTAGTATTTCAATAAATCTATTTAATATAATATGTAAATATATATTTAGTCTTAAATAAATTATATTTAAAAAAATATATTATATCAATATATTATATCTTTATTTATATAATAAAATAATATATTTTATAATATATTATTTTTTTTGAAAGTACACATTTTTTCAATAGTAATTTTTTGATAAAGACGGTTCTTAACGGCACTAATAAAGAGCATCCTTTTTTCCCATTAAAAACACACAATTAAATAGATTCATTTATCAATGCTCATATATGTTCCATTTCTCATATTAAAATCAATAGTCTTCATAAATTTAGACTTATGACATCTAAACATAATAAAGGATAATTTATAACACAATACAATACAACATAAAAATATACGAGTAACATTATGAATGAAAATATATGGATGAGTATAATGACAAACAATTTTTAGAAAATTCCCCCATGAGTTACCCAATAGCTGCCAATGTAGGAAGCATGTCACCTTGTCCCCCTCCAACTGTAGTATTTGTTAGTGTCTCAACGCAAACAATTTTAAGGTAAATCCCTCAAGATTATGTATTATTTGGCATTTTTAAAGAGGCTGAAAACATCTTCTTGACCAACAAATGAGTTTAAGATGATGCCCTCATTGTACATAATATAGGCATCCTTGGCATCGTTGATGAGCATTCCCATGATGGAAAAATAGGAGGTGAAATTTGTGCTATAGAATCTCTGGTAACACTTCTCCAAGATGATGAGATTCCATACCAAAGAGTTTGTCTACTCATTCACTGGGAGGGATAGAATGGTGGGGGTGACCATGATAGAAATGAATGTCAATTCAAGTATGCAGTCACATATCGCACCACTTATGAACCTAAATCCAAAATCAGAAATAGTTGTATCATATTTAATGTTTATATGGGTCAAAGGTTTGTTATTGGATATTTGGGAAACCTAGTTCACCGAATTAGTAGCACCCTTGGGAATAAGGAATCTTCTCCATAAGTCCAAAAAATGCCTATTTTTTAGATTACATCTAGTAGAGCTACATGGATGATGGGAACCATTCTACGGAGGTACTCCATGTTGTGATGATGAAATGATGTTAGGGAGGAGATATTAATGAGTGAGTACAAATTCTGTTGTAGGAACCATGGGATCTGGTTCTCCATTTACATCAAGTCTTTGTTGATATGGTCCAACTCATCGAGGATGAGTAATATGTGATCTCATGCATAATTCATTTTTCCAAATTATATCATCATTATCTTGATTATTAAGTAACTGTCAGCCATGAGAATCTTTTGGAACTCCTACTCGTCTTACCATAGCTGGATAATATAGCAGTCGTGTGCGTCAACTTCTAGTTCTCTTGTAACACAGTTCATGTCATGTAGAGTGAATGATGGGTTTTCAGCCAGGAATATATTTTCATAATGGAACATTATGTTTTATATGTGCATGAGATGGGGAATACCATGGTGGATGGGGTCGATGAAGAAGGCTGTGGGGTTTAAACATGTTGGGTTATCAAGGAACACCATGAGCAGAACCACCAAGATGGATCGATAGATCAGTAGTATAAAAACTATAAGTTTGAATTAATAATTCATTTAAGAATATAATACTTATTAATTATACCATATAATATTAGTTAATTATTGTATTGATTAAAATTATTAGTTAATATTTTTATCATTATTAGTATATTTATATTTGTTAAGTAATATATTAAAGAATATATTAAAAATATTAATTAATATTTTAATAATAATTATTCAAATAATCTTTTGTAATATATTTATATATATAATATAGTTATTTCTAACTAATTTTATTAATTATTATTAATAAATAATATATAATTAATTATAATTAATTATTAGTAATGTATGATTTAGTAATTATAAATATAAATAATAATAATAATATGTTAAGAAATTATGTAAATAATAATAATTAATTATATTATTAAATGTTAATTATATAATTTGTAACATGAATAATAATAAATAATATTTTATTAATAATTACTAATTACATTAATAATATAATTAGAAAAATAGCACTCATAGGTAGCAAGACAGATAGGGGTAAAGGGTTTGGGAGCTGTGGTCACATGGTCTAGTCCCCATACCAGTTTCTTATCCTAGGTTGTGTCTGACTAGGGGTTGGTGAAACATATAATATATTTAGAAAAATGTATTTAGAATTAAATAATTAATAAAATAATTAATAATATATTATAATATATTAATAAAAACTAATTATTTCATTAATATAATTGTTTTCCATGTATTTAATAATATAACATCTAATACATCAGTAATTAATGAATATATTTTATATATCTAGTAACTAAAAATATAATTAATATAAAGGTTAATTTGTAGTTTTCAAATGAAATTCAAGTAAAAATTAATTCCTTCTTAATAATAAGTATATTGGTTCATTTTAATGATTTTAACTAATTATAAAATTTATCCTTAAATAACATGCAACTCATAATTATAAAAACAAATATTATTGATCTCAGTTAAGAAATTAAGAATGGTAAATGTATCACTCTGGTTTAGATAGCAATCTTGTATGATCCTCCATGCCACGTCATGGTGTATAGTAAATGTTTATTTGTCATTTCTGTCAATGTTTATGCTCTAGAATATGAACATCTTATGTAGCATCTATTCTATTAGATTCCATGTCATCATGTGTTATAGATGGTGAATCCAATGTCACAAACTGGCATGGGATTCCATTCAAACTAACACTGGACCCAACCCATGGCATGACCCGATGGTTGTTCCCAGTCCCCATGGGCTACCAAGTAGTTTTTGGGAATCAATGAACTCATTTGGAAATGATTTTCCAATCAAATTATTCAACGTCAATATAAATTATTATAACAATCATCCATAACAAAAGCGAAAACAAAAGGAACCATACCCAATTTTAAAGGATACATCCATTTCCAAGAAGCGAATCAAATAAAATGAAAAGAGAACTACAAAATAGAAATAAATATCCTCCAGACATTAGGGATAACCACCAATTGTATCACTTCTAACACTTTTCCCCTAACTCCACTAGTAAGAGTACCCACAAACACCATATGAACCTTTACCTTTACCTGAGTTAGAAAAAACATGGTCTATAAACACCCATTGGGTGTAAGTAGGGTATGATATAACATTACTAAAAGGATCCAACCACGTGTTCGATGAATATCCAATATAAGACATATTAAAATACAAGTTTTAACAAAGATAAACCATTTAATTTCAAAAAATTCTTTAAACATTACATGAAAGGTGAAGCAAATTGGAATTACAAGTAAGCTCGTAAAACCAAAACATAATCATAATGGGAAATACTAATACATCTATGGTGATCGGAGACCTAAGATCCACATAATCTTAGTGATTTAAAAAAGGATGTGAAGGTTAAGTACCTTTCTTGATCCATAATCATCACATCACATCATAATTCATTTAGTTAGTAATGTAACATAATTTTACTTGTGAAGAGAGTCAGATTCCCTACTACCTCATCTAGTATACATTTCCTACTCTAGTATACTAGATACCTAGTATTTCCATGTGATCCCCCCCCACCCTTCAACTCAAAAATATAACCATCCACATAAGCCAAATTACCACATTCCCATGATCAACATATCTAACCATTTCCATATGGGTAATCCATTTCGAATACCATATACACACACCAAATCACCTTTCAAATCACACATCTACACAGACATGATAATTTAAAATCAATTAAATATAGAAGCAGTCGCATTTATCTTTTCAAATAATGGCCTAATAAAAAACCGCATTTCTTTTTCCTTGAAACCACTAAGAAATGATTCATAAGAGCAAGCCAAAGATATATGGGGTCCTATTGAAGTAATAATATAAAATAAATATATAATTCCATTCCATAAAATTTGGATTATACCAACCATATGTCATCCCAACAACTTGGTAAGAATAAAATTAAAAAATATAGGAGATACCAAAAAAGATGGGAGAGGATAAACTTCATTTTAGTTTAACTGAGGAATATATGTTAAAATAAACCCAAAATTGAGGACATTAGGGGAGAGAAGATGGGGGATTGTGTACTTGGTGCTGGAGGGGTTGGGAAAGGGGGAAAATGAGGGGTTAAATGGTTTAAATAGTGTAGGGGTAGCTTAATAATATTAATTATTTTATAACTTTGGAACAATAAACGGTTTTATAAACTATGCACTAACTATAAGGGTTCATCTAGATCCACTAAGACGTACCCACATGGTTTAGTCACATGGTTTGTTAACTATATACCTAAACATGTAGGTGTTTTAGTTCCACTGCCTCATCTCACATGATTTTTTAGGTTGGACCATGGATTCCCCTAACTATTCCAGAACCGTACACCATCCTAAATCCCCCTAATAATATTAGTTTTCAATCAAAATATCCTAAATATATATATTTATGACAAGATATAGAAAATGTAAATATTAAATTCCTAAAAATGACAGTGTGGGTGTGACAATTCTCCCCACCATGTCCCTTTTCACTCTCAGTAAGTCAATCTATAGTCTTATCAAAGAGTGAGTGATGAAATTTGTATTAACCTAATACTTTTATTCCCAAATCACATACTTATCTTTTTCATGTTTCTATAGGACCCAAACTAGTGGAATAGATTTACCTTGAAACATCTTCACATGGGAATCAATAATCTAAACTGATTACTCAATCACTGATAAGTCAACTTCTAGCTCAAGCTCTTCTGAACTAAACACATGAGAATAGTATTAATTGTACCTTTTTAACTTGGAGACCTATAAAATGTCTTGAACTGATATTAACTAAGAAGGTGATGAAAAAAGGTATGAAACTTTACCAATACGCTTAGTAACCTCAAAAGTCCTAGCATAGCTCAGAGTAAGCTTACCCTACTTCCCAAAAAGTTGATGGCCAAACCAGGTGTCGCCTATTGAATGACCTATTCATCCATAGAGAATTCCATGTTTCAAAATGTTTGTTGGATGAATACATGTTGTGGATCTTGGTTGTCTTCAAACTTTTCCTCATCATATGAATCTTTTTGGTCATTTCATGGATGATTCTTAGTCCCACAAAAGATGTTTCATCAACTACCATCCATCAAATAGGTAACATGAATGTCAAACCATATAGAGCTTCAAAGGGAATCATTGTAATCAATGAATGATAATTATTATTATAGGAAAATTTCACCAACCCCAAATGGTTATCCCCAGAACCTCCAAAATCAAACACACTATCAAAAATCATTTATTTCAAAATCTATGTTTTTAGCTCCATCTAGCCATCTTTCTAGGGATGGTTTGTCATATTAATATGACCTATTACCCCATTTCGTTATGGTGGGATTCCCAAAAATGAGTGGTGAAGTGGTGGTCCCTATCAGAATGAATATAAGATGAAACATCATGCAACCTAATGATCTTGAAAACATAATACTCTTCGATCTATTCAACTTTTTTGTTGTACTATATTAGAATAATGTTAGTGAATTTTTTCAAATGATCAATGACCACAAAATAACATTAATTATCTAGGGTGAATAGGGTAACCCAATGAAAAATACCATGGATGAGTTATCCCACTCCTAAGTAGGAATGGGATGATTTTGAAGCAAGACTGAGGGCCTCTGATGTTCATCATTGACTTTTTGATAGGTAAAACATTGGAAAAAAAGTTATTGATGTAATCTATCATGAACAACCACCAAAATCAATGTTTCACATCATAAAACATTTTGGTAGCACCAGAATGTGGTGGTCACTGAGACTAGTGATCATTTTGCATCGTCACATTCCTTAGAGAAAATGGTACCAAAAAATGGAATTTGAAGATAATAAATCTTTTGGGTGACAGGAACCATTCACAAGGAACCACACCACCATTTATAAAAAGGATAAAAAACTAAAAAAACTAATCTTTTTTATTCTCTTCTCAAATTATCTCTAATAGATTTGGAATGAACTCCATGTTGGAAAAGAATAACCCCTTTCTCTTCTTTAGATTCTGGATTCATCTGGGAAAAAATCCCCATTAAATTTAACTCAATATTTGACTCCTTGAGAGCCTAATGTGATAACATCTATCATAGGGAATCAATAACTACATGGCCTTTACATGGATACTAGATTATGTTAATGTAAAACCCTTTATGATACAATATCTATAATCTCTACCATAGGTTAAAATAATTTTGGGAAAATATGTATCTTTTGATTTTATAATATGAGTAGAATATACTCCTTTCCCAAAAAATATATCGGTTCCAAAATTTGAGAGATTTTATCAAAACCGCATGCTTTAGTTCATGGCTTGGATAATTTAACTCATGTGGCCAGATTTAGGGAGAGCCATAAGCCACCACATGGTCACCATGCATAAGAAAAAAACACAAACCCATATCTGATACATCACAATAGACCATAAAACCATGAATTAACTCATGTAATAACATGATAAGGATAGATGACAACCTCTACTTGAGATCATAGAAAAACACTTAACATTCCGAGATCTGAGAATACCTTACCCCTTTTTGGGTAAGATTATCCAATGTTGAGGTAGTTCATGATAATTGTTTAGTGAGTTGCATGTAGTACCATAAATGGCCCATAAAGCTTCTAATTTCAAAAACATTATTCAGGTATTCCCCTGAAATCACTTCTATTACATTATCTAGATCAACAGAATCCCGATGTCCTGATATCACATAACCTATAAAATTGGCTTCCTGAATCAATAAATTTTATTTAAAAAAATTTGGTATATAGATGATTGTCCCACATATTCCCATAGTGATCCTCAAATATTATCTATGACCCTCTTCCAATTTAGAGTAAACTAGAATTTCATACACAAACACCATAACGAATAAGTCAAGGTGTCTATAGAACACCCATTTCATAAGATCCATGAAAACCAGAAGGGAATTTGTCAATCCAAATGGAATTACTAGGTTCTAAAAATGGTCTTACTTGATTCAAAATGTTTTCTTGAGAACATCATCTTCTCTCACCCTGACAAGGTGATACCTTGAATGGTGGTCAATATATGAAAACTATCTTCCCTCATTGATCTAGTCAAAGAGATCATAAATATAGGGAAATGGGTATTTATTCCTGATCATAAACTAATTAAAATTCTTATATTAAATACAAAACAAATGGGGTTAATCAGCTTTCAGGAACAAAAATACCATAGATTCCCATCATGAGACACTCAGATGAGTGAAACCATTTGACACAAAAACATTTAGTTGAATATTTAACTACCTTTTACTCAATTGGTGTTATACAATATAAAGGGATGGGTAACAGCGGTGTCCCTAAAAACATGAAAATGGTAAAATCCACATCATGTTTATATGGTAATCCCAATAAATCCTCTTGAAAAACATTAAGTAAATCATTATCCATCAATGAAAACAAACTCTATGAAACATCCCATTTATTTCTAGTAGGGAGGATGATACCTACAAATATAGTTAACCTAATTCTAGAAGTGGATGTCCTTCTCTCCAAACAATGAATCACATTCCCCTGGGAAAACCCAATTTCTCCCATCATGGGATGTAAAGATCACCCTTCGATAGTAGAAGTTAATGTGGTCCTTAAAGAATATCATCTAATCCACCCCTGTAATCACGTAAAAAAATTTGATCCCTAGGATAATAAAGTCCCATTTCATTTTAGATTTTGACAAGGAAACAATATATGATGGGCATAGGAAACCCTACTCACTCATATTTCCATGTATTTTAACATAATCTATTTCATGTGGAATAATCTCAATTGAGAGTATGAGTAAATGAAAAAGTTTAAAAAATATGAATGATTGTTATGAAACTATATCAAAAAAATAAATTACTATAGATAATTGAAAATGAAAAGTAGATTTGACTGCTGCATGGCTTATTTCAGATTCTAATGATACCATATCCATATAATGAAAATAATTTATCTATGCCTAATCCTAAGGTTTACTAATAACCTATGGAATTTCTTTAATATGATTATGCCTATAAGAAGATCTTTTCATCCCACCATGTCCATCTGATCAAGACTCTATTTCCCTTAAATCATCAGACTGATTTTCATTTATTCTCAGGGTGGTAGAACTTGAACAACTCAATGAAGGATTAAATATTATAAAAACACATTATAGATATTCCATGAATCCAAAAAGGTGGCATGTCCTAAGAGGGATGGAACATGTGGATCACAAGATCTCGATCATTCTACACTGACGACACACAATAGTACATCCACTTGAAGCTATTGATGGAGGCAATTGATATGGATATTAAGATCCACTTCTTCCCTTTTTACCATATTCCTCCCACTTTATCTTATTTTTAAATGAGAAATCCCCACATTGGCCAAAATTTGGAAGAAACCCAGTTGGACAAAATATACATACCTTGTTGATTTCACCAATTAATACATGATCAATCACCTCAATATCGGTCTTCAATATAATAAAGAATATGTGAGATCACTTATCAATCCATAGCCCCATTCAATATTCGGGTTTTCGACCTATCATTACTGATCAAATAAATAGAAAAGGTAACAATCTATATAATGTTTTTGTCATATACCATCACTTAATGATCCCCCTACTGAAGAGAACAAATCTCCCGAGTCTTAGTGACTATCAAATTATATGGATAAAATTTCTCAATGAAGGCGGCATTAAAATCATTCCTTCCCATCTTATCATGTTTCCCATCTATTACCATATTCTTATATAACATTCCATAGTGGACCTCCTATCTAAATACATCACAGTTTACTTTAATGTCTTTTATATTTCCAAGGAACCCAAATATCCTCTCAAATTTCTCCACACAATCTTCAACATCCTACTGGCCAATGCCTTCATTGATGGATGAGGGATTATATTTGAAGAACACTTAAAACTGATCCTTCTCTAGTCTTAATTCATCTTCCCTCACCTGAGACTAATCCCCCCCCCCCCAAACCAATATACGGATAAAATATCACAAACCACTGCCTCTATGAATCTGATAAACATGTGGGTTAGCCAACAGAGAATTTTCCCCATCCACCTCCTATGGCAGTACATTAAGTATCTGGGTAGGCATAATTCTACAAAAAAAAAGTAAAATCCTAAATACATTTACCACTTTTAACTAGATGAAAAAAATATTAAAATATTTTCAAAAATCACAATTTAGATCACAACTCAAACTACAACACCTTACCTTGGTGCATATTCCCAGAATTCAACCTATGTATTACACCAAATGATGGTGGCAATCCAGATTCTCCAGTATCCTATTGTGACCTAATGTCCATTATGAGGTGTGTTGCCTAGACACCCCACTCACAACAAGAAACTCAATCCTTGATAGTTCTAACATCAACCTATCCATACATTCCCCAAGTTATGAGACCCAATGAAATAGAAAACTTTCTATAATGCTATTTTTTCCATGAATATAGTCAAGAATCAATTCAAACAGACACCTGACCTAGCCCATGGAATAACCATAAGGACATTCCAAATCCCCATGGTTTGGAACATAGTGCATTGGTATCTAGGTACTTATTTTTTAAATATTTTCCCAAAACATTATTCAAAATCACCATAATGAATTATAACAATCATCCATAAAAAAATTAAAAAATAAAACATACACAAGAGTAAAGGTTACATCCATAGTTGATTACCCATATCAAAAAAATGAAGAGATACCAATTAAATAAACACAAATTTCATCATGACACAAGGCTTAATCACCTCGCATGTAACAACCAACACTTTTCCAAAAGGGATACTAACAAGAGTACCTACCACCATCATACAAATATTTTATTTTAATTGATTAAAAAATCATTTTCTAAATTTTCAAATTTAATGTATGTAGGATGTGATATCAAATTATCAATAGGATGCCACCAGGATTTCAATGAATTCCTATTATAAGGAAAATAAATATTTCAATTATAATTTTTTTTTTAATATTTTAATTTAAAAACATTAATTAAACATTGCATAAAAAGTGTCGGAAATAGGAATAACTAGTAAAAAAGTAAAACCATAACATAATAACCATGGGTAATTAATATGTAGATAAGGTATGTGGGGACCTAGGATCCACAAACACTCAATTATCAAAACAGAGATTCAAATTTCCATTACTATGCTGGATCCATAATTATCACATCACAACACATCCAAATTCATTTAGTTAGTCTTGTAACATAATCCTACTAGAGAGGATAGTTTTAAGCATCACTACCTTATATAGCACATTGGTCCTAGTATTCCCAACTATATACCCTTGATTCACATGTGTTTTCCCATTTTGGGGGTTGGATCCCTAGAACCAACTACTTTTTACTTAATATTACATATATATTCAATGAAGTGAATATTAATTTAAATACCTTATTACATATTCATTGTTCTTATGCATAACATTAAAGTGATAATGTCCAAGAGTATTAGTCACGTTGATAACATCATAGTAGTTACCATTTATGATGATAACCTTGAAGTGCTGTGATGATATTCTTAAATATAGTTATATAGTTAGATAATGTACTATGATTTGGAAAATAGTATATAGACTATCAGGTGTGAGTACTCATAAGGAGATGGGGTATCTTCTCATGAAGTTCATAGATAATAATCTCCAATATGGGAAATTATGAAAATAGACATGCCAGTAGGAGTATCATATGTTTATGTGTCATAAAATATTATTATATATGAATTTGTGTAATTAACCTTATATTTTAAGATTATTATCAATGTATGTTAGACTCGTTCACATAGATTTTTTTCGTAAACCATGACAGTTACAGTTTATGCTGAAGTTAGACATGTTTGGTGAGTCTAAAGTTATATGTTATTAATAATAATTCAATGATTTGTTTCACCCTTTCATCATTATAGAACATGATATATCAACCCTTTGATTTAAATCTATCTCTCACATTAATTTCAATGGTCATGGTGTAATAATGAGTTTATTTAATATTGTCAAAAAAGACTTATCAAGCACATAGTTTGATGACATGGATGTAGAACCTGCATGATAAGATATTGAGACAAAAATATTATATTATATAATGGAATTTCAAATGTGGTTTTTAACATTATGATATTATTTTATTTATCTTGGGTGCCTTGACTTATTGATAGAAAATAATCTTTAAATTTAGGCAAGCCTGCCTAATGCTGATGAGAAATAATGCTAAAGGGTTATATAGTAATTGTTTCTATTGATCTCAATTAAATTATATTTCCATTTAATTACTAAAATAAATAGAATACTCAAGACCAATAAATAATATAATTCATGTTTTATTGATTTCTAATATTCATAAGGTAATAAATAATTATTTGATCATTAATAAATAATTTTTTGATTGCATGTATATATAATAAAAATTTATTCATTGGATTTTGAATAAAATATTTATCTTATTTATTGAATATTTTAATAATTTTTTATTTTATAGATTGTGAATAAAATATTTAAATATTAATAAAATATTCATTCTAGTATTTAATAAATGATGAAGAGTTTTTTATGTACCTAGATCGCATCTGAAGATGAATATTAATTTAAAATCTGGTAAAATAATATATATCATTTCCCAAGTCATTCCATGGCATAAAATTATAATATTATGATTCTTATATGGAATGGGTCTTGTAAAATATTATAATATTATTTAATAGTTGTTATGAAATTAAATAATATTTTAACTTAAACCCAAGATCTATAAAGAGATGGTTATTTCTATTGGGCACGTTTAATCATGAATTGAGAATTGATGCAAGAAATATATTTCTCTCTAGACTCACAAGAATAAGAATATATAGATAGAATCTTCCATGTGTGAAGGAATAGTGAACATGAATAGCAATGTCAGATGATTGATTCACTGTGATAGCACATGAAAATCATCTGATGCCATTTGGATATCAGAGTAGGGAATACGGATCATTAATATAGGGATTCTACTACACTTGGATCCTAAAATGGAAATAATGATAATCTAACAAGGGTATTTTGGAAAATAAAAAAACATCATTATCGAAGAATGATCCTAAGAATAATGTATTTATTTTTTCAGATCTAAATAATTCGATAATAAATTTAACATGAAAATATCTTATTTAGGTTCTGGGTTTCTCTACATCAATATTCAGTGGAAAATATCCTTTTCCATTGTGTTCACATCAGGTACAATATTTTTCATGTCCCATCGAATCACAAAACCATCTTGGATTAACCACCCACCATGTTACATCAGCTGCACCCAGGACCATCATTCTTATAATGTTATAAAAATAAACTTCTACATATTCTAAACCACCATGTGCCTAAGTACATACTTTGAAATAATTTACATAGTGTAAATCCATTTTAAATACCATGCACAAACACCACATTGCCTTTGAAATCACACCATTAAACACATAACACATATAAAAAATAATATAATTTAAAATAAAGGAAAGTTAAGATATCAAATAATTTCACATGAAATCACCTTCCATTTTCAATGAAACCAAAAAAAACAATTGAGATGAAAATTAAATGAATATAGGGGACCATATGAAATAAGAAAAACCATAATCATCAAACCCCATCCCATGTGGTTAATATAGGCTAACCCCATGTCATCACAACCATTAGGTAGTAAGAAAATTAAAAAACAAGGGAGGAATAAATAAGAAGCAGGAAGATGAGGCACTTTGAGTTTCCTCAAAGAACCTATGTCAAACTCCACCCAAAAATTGAGGTCATGAAGAGAGAGGAGGGGTATGTTTCACCTAGGGAAGGATGGGTTGGTAATGGTAGAAAATGAGGAGTGAAAGGGTTTAAAATGAGTAGGGGCAGCTAAATAATTTCAAATATTTAATAAAATTGGAAGGTCACATGGTTTGGCCACACATTTTTATAAAACATGTTCCAACCATGAGGGTGCCTCGAGATCCACTACTAGAGGCTGAATGGTTTTACAAATTTTATGCCTAATAGTGTGGGTGCACTGGTACTATTTTCTCAGCATAAGTAGTTTTTTGAGGTTGGCACATGGTTTCCCCTAACCTGGTTCCAACTATGCACCAACCTCAATCTCCCCGTAAACCTGAATTTTTAATTGAAATACCTATAAAATATATGGATGAAAATAAAGACCAAAATTAGATAATAAAAACTAAAAATGGCACCATGGGGGTGACATCCACTATCTCATACCCAATACCCAATCACCACTGAATGGAAAGTGCTTGTTGGATAGAAATACCTCCCACATGTGAAGAATATGGTTATTTTCCATTTTTTTCTACTTTCCAAAAAAATATAGATGTGAACACTCACTATTCTCTCTTTATCACTGTATGATAATTCAAATAAGTTATTGACTATGTAGTAAAATCACTAAAAGATGCATCGTGAACCTTTATAGGGATAAAATGTAGATATGGATCCTCTATGAAGGGAAGTGGATGATCATAAAATTAATTATACTATACATCCTCTGTGTGTGATACATCATCATGTGGAACATCCATAATTGTGTTATGACCCTATGAAATATCCATTCGAGGCTCATCACCCTTAGCATAATTTAGAACATAGATGAAAATATCATGATAAATATCATCCACTGGTATAAGTAGTTCTGTAATTATTATGTGAAAATAGGTCTTGTAAAATTTGTCTCCCCTTGCTAGACCCAAAATGTGAGTCAGGTTTGTGATACAATCATCAAATAGAAAAAAATTATAATGTTAACTAATGTTAATAAAAAGTTTTTTCAAACATATGAGAAATTATTACCAATTGATGATAGCCACTCCTTTGTCATGTAAGATATTAAGATGAGGTCATGTAGAACTAGGGAACATATAATGCCTCGCGACACTAAACCACTAATCAATTTCCATACCAGAGGAACAATGATGTACCATAAATATGCCTCCTTGTTTGCTAGAGTTGGATAACAAGCAGTGCAGGAATATGGTGGCATAGTGGGGAGAAAATACCAGTATATCAGTTTGAATCAAAATTTGAAATATAGAAAATCACATACATACAGAAATATAAGGAAATGAAACAACATCTAGGAAAATGTCAGAGAATAATAAAAATCAACCATGCCATAATAAATGATCAGTATACTATACATGTAATGAAATCATACAACATTAAACAAAATATTAAAAGATATATCTAGTAAAACAATGGAAATTTTCCGGAGTCTTGGCCTAGTCCTAGATTCCCATACACTGTCCAAGATGCCCAAACCCAAACCAAAAAACAAGTGGCATCTTATCAGGTACCGAAGTTGCATGGTTTCCCAAGCAGTGTGTGAGTAAAACCAAGTATTCCAACACAAATAGTGTCCCAAAATATTCCCATTACAATAAATAAATTTTATATAAAAGTGCTCAAGTTAAAAAAATTAATAGTTTTAAATTAATTTTTATGAAAACAAAAAACAATAACTAATATCCCGCTTTCACAATGACACCTAAGGAAAACAACATATACATATATATTTTATTAAAAATGACCCCAATATATGAAAAATGATAAATTATCCACAACATAAGATCCATATGAATATAACCTTAGGGAAAAAATTAGGATCTACTATAAAAAGACAAGAAAACCCTCTTAAATGAAGCTAAGATTTCATAAACTCTTTAAAAATAGGGTATCCTAAATAAAAGATTATTTTGTGAGGAATTATGAGCCTTCATTGACCAATAAAAAATTGGGGCATGGTTTCTGTAGTTCCAATGTCATAGATCTCTTCACAGGATTCTATTTGACATCTCACAGTGCCCAAATAGATTCCTGGATCAAAAGTTATGGTCATTTAAATTTCAAGCTTGGTTTTCAATATATGTTAGGATATTAATTACATTAATAAATTTTTCATTCTAAAAAAATTTATTAATTTTTTTTTCACTCAACACTAATTAGTCAATTTTTAATTTTAATTGATTTATAGTTATTTTATTAATCATATTTCCCCAAATATAAAACATATTATGTGTAAATGCATATTTTTTATTATAGAAAAATATTAAAGAATAATATATTGTGTCCATATCAATATAATTATATTTTCATATTAAAATATAATTTTTTATCATATAAAATATTTTTTAGGAAGTTCACCTTTTATTAGAAATAAAAAACATAAACAAAGATGGATTTTAACCATGCTGTAAAAGGGTGACATTTATCAACACTAAAACAAATAGTAATAAAAGAGTAATTTTATCATTTCTAGTGAAAGAATAATTTATCTTTGATTTTAGGTGGATATGATAAAATCATCCCCTTTATTAAGTATATTAAATCACTAATAAGGGGTTTATTTTATGAACACTGATAAATGTACCATTTATTATCATTTTTAGCTATCACGGATAAGGGAACTCCCTTTGATGGTACTTTTTTTGATGATAAAGAGTAGCAATGAATAATCATGATTCTGAAGTACTGATGATTGAGATCGATCCCTATCATTTCTTTTCCAACTCCAAAATTCCAAGTGTGGAATAAACCAATGGTTTTACCAATATGAAGGTTTTGTTAAATGAGGAAGTTCATAAATGTAATTTCTGAGGAATGTGAGAAAGAATATAGGAATGGAAATGAATTGAAAGAAAATCTCCCTAAAAGATTCCAAATAGGTTTGAATGTACACAACACACCACCTTGGCCACCTACACCATCAATACTTATTTACATATTCACACAAACCATTGTAAGGGGAATCCCCCATGATTATGTAATGGTTGACACTTTTGAAGTGGAGAAACATGACATTTGGATCCTATACCAGTTATCGATGATTCCCTCTTTTTATAGATGGTGGGAATAAATTATATCATTGATCATAATTCCCATGATGGAAATGTAGGAGATGAATTCAAAGTAGCAAATTCTTGGGTAACACTACTTGAAGCCAGTTTAGTTCTCAAAAAATTAAAACATTATCCACTCATTCTATGGAAAGGTCGGTATCCTGAGAATTCCATGAGATGAATTGAATTTAAATATAGTCACATGTCTTACCCCTTTGGAACCTAATTCCATAATAAGTAAGAGATGTAGAAAAATAGAATGTTTAGATGGGTTATAGATCTGTCATTTGAAATACGAGTATTTTGGTTCACTGATGTAGTTGTCCCCTTGGAAGCCTTATGGGTTTCAATAAGGAATCTCTTCCATAGGTACCACAAATGCCTACTTTTGTGGTTTATTTGAAGTGGAGCTCGTGGGAGGATTAGCAGCATGTTATGTAGGGGTTGAGTAATATGGGATCTCACCCATCCTTCTTCCCTACAAGTCTGACATAATCAGCTCGATGTTGAATCCTCCATCAACCATCTGAATCCTACACAAATATTTTGGCCCATATATGAGAGGGAGAACATAGTAGTGTCACACTTGATGTTAATGTTCTATTATAACATATATCATGTCATGTGGAGTGACCTTTGGGTTTCAAGCCAAGAATTTGGGGGTGTGATGGACCATGTTGCTTTCTGTGTGGTCGATATGGGGCAAGTTGTGGTGTAGGCACTACTACTAAACTAGGATTTATCGATGCTTAAAAAACTATATATTAGTGCTAAAAAATCACTGATAATCGAGGTTATATTAAAAGGGGTACCTTTTATCAATTATAAAAAATCAAGGATAGAGGCCAATTTTATCAATGCCTTCTTAAAAGCACTCATAAAAGTCAAAGAAATTAAAAAATAATTCTGAAAATTCCAGGGGCCCTTTTAACAGTACTTGACCACCCCTTTCAACAATACTAGGATTCCCTGACATTATGTGTTCCCGAAACCCCTTTAACAGTGCTAGGCTCACACCCCCACCCTTTAATAGTTCTTGTCCCATGCTTCACCTGCAAGCGCACCACTACCTCCACTTGGATTCGAACATGAGACCTCTTCCTTGTGTGTCTGCACCTTTACCACTAGCCCATCTTGTTAATTTGTCCAGTTAATGATATATCTATTTATATTTATATAGATATATTTATTCATATGTTAATATATATTTATTTATTTATTCATAAATTAATATCTATTAATATCTATTTATTTATATATATATATATAGTTATATTTTTTATCCGTATATTTGTTCACATATTTTTTCATATATTAATATATATTTAGTAATATATTTAATCTTATAATAATATGTATCTATAATATTAGTTTTGAAAACATTTATAAAATATGTTTTTTTGTATGTTTATAAATATATATATATATATATATACAACTTACATACACATGAATATATTTTATATATGTGTGTATTGGTAAGTATAATCATACATATATATATTTATATTTATATTTATATACATATACATATATTATATATTAATATGTACATTTATATGTTACAATATGTAGACAATATATTTCAGTTTGTTAATACACACACAGACACATTAATACAGACATGCACACATTATATAGGTATATAAATATTCATATATTTGTATTTTAAATTAAATTTATATTATTTTTTATTTAGATAAGGCTTTTATATTGTGAAATGTATTTTATATATAAATATTTTTAATTATTTACTTATTAAATTAAAAATTTATATGTAAATATATAGTTAATATGTATATATTATTATTTATTTGATTAGAAATAACAGTACATTGTGAAAAATGACAAATATTCAAATCCATAATATCAATATGAATGTAAAACCTGAGAATAAATTTATTCCACACTAAAAAGGGGGAAAATACTATCTTAAACGTGGTTGAAAATCCATCTAATGTAAAAAAAATTGGGGTACCCAGACTAAACACTCAGTTTTGGAAGACTTATGGGTCTTTTGGCCTTGAGAAATGTGAAAAATGTTTACTTGTGTCACCAAGGGCATAGATCCCATTGAATTATTTGATTAGATATGTAGTAGAGCTCAACAGGACAACTGGATAAAAAGTTATGGTTTTTTAATGTTTTGGTTGCGTTTTCAACTTATTTTAGATCTTTTATTAATATTGTGATTTTTTGTGTCTTCAAATTGTTATTAAATGATCATTAATCGATAATAACTATCAAATTATTAATTAATAATATTTTTTAAAATATTTTATAATCCATTTTCACTAAATATCTTTTATATTAGGTGTAAATGTCTTTTTTTACTTATCTAAAACATATTTGAAGAATATACATTATATTTATATCGATATAAATATATTTATATATTTAAATAAATATATGTTTCCATTGAATTTTTTCAATTAATGCTTCAATATAACTATAGTTCATATGTTTTTTATTCATGATGAATGTTAATTTATATATTACACCCTTAATACTATTCATATGGTCCATATATATGAGGACTCATTTTTTATGATCTATAATTTACTCGGTGTATATGAATCATTCATGTTTCCATGAAGCTATTATGTTCTCATAAATAGTTAAAAATATGGTAAATATATTTAAATAAGAAATATATTTATTTTATTTATAATTATAAATATTTAGTTATATACAAAAAAATTTGAACATATATTTATAAGTATTATTATATATAACTATATATGTATATATATATTTAAATAATTATGAAATTATAATAATTTTTTATATGATAGTTATATTTATTATATTTATAATTATATATATATACTTTTTAGATAAATTTGAGGATGAAAGTGGCGGTGATGCTCAACCGATGTCGAGGCACGGTCAGGCAACGTGGATTGTAACAGGAATTATGGAAGGTCGTGTGGGGCGGCTCGGTCAGGCGATGGGAATCACAACTAGGGTGTGATGTGGGGCGAACACCTTCCTGGTGACTCCTCAAGAGAACAATTGTGATGCAAAAATAGGTTCTAGTGTTTCACACCTGAAATATAGGATTTGTAATTGAATCCTTCACCAGAAGGCCTTCAGGCCATCAAAATGGGTAGGTTATCCCTTGGGGGGTCGTGACCTGCCTATCGAGTTGTGTGTGTTGCATTTCCATGCCTTGTTGTAATTGTACACCTATGTTCCTATAATATATATATATATATATATTCATTAAAGATGTATATTTATTGTAAATTTTTTAAATGACAAATATAATTATTTCATTTATAATTATTTATAAACACTTTTAATAAAATTAGAATAAATACATTTATTATAACATTACAAATATATATAATTATATCCAACTATTTATAAATTGATTGATTTATAATCATAATTATATATATATATATATTATACATAGAAAAGTATAATAAATTTATTTATAATAATTATAATGTTATATATATATATATAATTATAGAAATATATTTATAAATATATACGTATAATTATACATTTATACAAATATATATAATTATAAATATAAATAATATATATATATATATATATATATTTATAAAACAATTATAAATATATTAAATATATTTTTAATTATAACTATAAATATATTTATTTATTTTGTTATAGTATTAAATATGAAAACATATTTATTTATTTAAATATATACAAAATTGAAATAAATATAATAATTATATATAATTTTTACAATTTCATAATTATTTAAATAAATAAATATTTTTATTTAAATAATTATAAAATTTTAATAAATATATTTATTATATTTATAACTATAATTATAAATAAATATAAATTTATTTACAGTCATAAATATATTTATATATATTTATATATATTTATATACTTACGAAACTAAAATAAATATACCAACTATATATATTATTAAATTGAATCTGAGGCTAATGTGTTTATTTAAATAATTATGAAATTAAAAAATATATATATAATTAATATATTTATTTTATTTTCATAAGTATTTAAATATTTATTTCGTTATTTCTTTATGTTTATGACTACAAATAAATTAATATTTTTTTATAATTATAATTATAAATATAATAAATATATTTATTATAAATACATTTATTATAACTTTATTATTATTTAAATATATATTTATTTATTTTTTTAAATGATAATGAAATTATAAAAAATATATATAATTAATATATTTTCTTAAATTTCATATGTATTTAAATATATATATATATATATATATTTATATTTATATTTATGTTTATATATAGATAATATAATTATTTTAATTTCATATGTATTCAAATATATATAAAAAATTATTTCTATTTATGACTATAATAAAAATATACATGTAATAAAAATATATTAATAATAAATATATATTTATTTCATAAGTATCTCATAACTATTTAATCAACAATATATTTATACTTAAAAAATTATAAAATTATAATAAATATATTTATTATAATTATATTTGTTATAATTTTATAATTATAATTAATTTTATTAATATTATATCTTTATAAACATGTTTTCTGTAGTAATAAAAATATCCCTTTATTAACACTAAAAAATCAATGATAAAATCATGATTTATCTGTGATATAATTTTAGTGATGATAAAACCAATTTTTATCATCACTTCTTAGACCCGATAATGGGGTACATTTATCAGTGCTTAAAAAGAGCTCATAAAAGTTGGTTATATAAATGATTTATAATTTATCCCTAATAAATATAACCTTTATCAGTGTTTTCCAAAAATAACTGATAAAAGTGTTTCACGTTTTTATAAATAAAACCCTAACATGTCCACTTGCCGCTCTATGATTTCACAGATGTCGAGATCTACCTCTTCCACTACTACCACCTCCGCCTTTGCTACCACCGCCATTGCTGCCACCCCCTCTGCCTCTGCTGCCACTGTCTCTACCTTCATTGCTCACTTCTTCGTTTCCCTTGCCTCCACTACCTATTCCTCTGTTGTCCTCGATGTTGCCTCCGCATATCCCTCACCCTCTTCCACCTCCACTGCTCCCGCCTTAGCCTTTACTGCCCCCTTCTCTTCTACCTCTACCTCTACTGCCCCCACATTCACCTTTGTTTTCCTCGCTGCCCCCACCCCCATTGTCGCTGTTACCACTTCTGCAACTGCTATTGTCACTGCTCACGTCACCGCCTCTAATTCTCCATCATCCACGCTGCCCCTACCCCTTATTTCCCTCATTTTCGCTACCCCCTCCATAGCCATCATCGTCATCGCCACTGCCCCTGCAATCCCTACCACGTGACTATAAGTTCCAAACGGTCTAAATTATTTGTGCATTTAGATATAATGTGTCCATATAGATTTAAATTATTTTCAGTTTAGAATTTTTAGTGACATTGTATTTATCAGGGATGTGTTTTTTTCTTCCATGTTGTATTCTATTTGTTTATAATTTGATGATGAGATATGTGGTTTTATCAGCTACCAACTTAAGATGTTGGATAGTGTGAGAGTTTGGGTAGGTAGGGTTGCGTCCTGACGCACATTAGTAAGTAAGGGAAGGGAGAATAGGACGTTTTAAATTGATATTTGAGAGTATAAAATTATGTTTAAGTGGTTGTAAGGGGAGTCTATGATTATTCTTATCAATATTATTTTTACTATACAAGGATGAAATTCTTGGTGAGGGTGGCGATGGGTAGTTTACCTAATATGTGTATGTTGGTTCTACTTTTTATTCACTAGAGCATTAGTATGATTTTCTTACATTTACATGATAGGTCCTAAGGATAACCCTAAAAAGTATAATTTTATGATCATGACTATATATATCATCTATTTGACCAGAAGTCTTTTATTGACAAAGATGAACCAGGATAGTTTGGGTTTGGAGTTGATGATTAAAGCTACTTGTTAGAAGTGGTTTTGGATTTTTATATTTTTTATTTATTATTGTATAAAATGAATTCATTGTTGCATTGTTTTATTGATTTTTATCCTTTCCATCAATACTTCCCTTACTTATAGAGAACTATACTCTTGGATGAACTAAAAAAATTGAAACAAGCATAATTTCCAAAAAATCTCCAAATTTATGACTATTTGAAGGAAATTCATGGAAACCACATTAATAATCAGAATTATAACCATCATTACTCCATTACATAGTATGTGTTGTTCTCTATTTGATGTCCTCCACTAGGCCCACTGAGACATAGTATGTTCATTGGTTTTCAGGGATATGAAATAATATGAATTTATCAGCTATGTTCTATATTTCATATTTTTTAACTACATTAAACAATTTTTTATTCTAATACATATTAGATGAAATTGAATTTGAGGCCAATGTGTTTCATTATTGAATAAAACACCCAATTTTTTTTCATGCATCACACTTTGAATATCATAATATATTGTCCCCTCCTCCTAGAATATGTTACCTCCTAATTAAGTCACCTTAACAAAATAAACTCTTTTCCCACTTTAATTTCTTCCACAAATTTATTTTCCATATTCAAAAAATTAACTACCAATTATAGAGAAAACGACCAACTAAACAATGTCCCTCCATAGGATATCACAAATACAATTTATCTCTTCTATGTATCTCAATATCTAATAATGTTTGTGTCTAGGAACCCATATGGAAGATAATATTCCTAAATGAACATCAATAGATCATTCAATACAACAACTAACAGGTCATACACTTATAAAATAAATATGATGTAACTTCATCCATCCCATACATTATTTTATAAATAGTTGTCTGCATTGCGTTAATTGAATCCTTCTTCGGCCATGCAACCTCAATCTTCTGGTTCTATTATCAAGGAACCTACTTCAATCTGTAATGTAATTTCTTGAATATTCAAATAATATCTTCATTTTAATAATCCTCATAACCTTTCTATTGATTCATATTCACCTTTTCCTTGATTTCATATCATTATATTGACCTTAGATTTCACTTTTATATTCTTTCCCCAGTCATTTAAACACTAATGGTGGATTGTATACCTATTCATGTATGCTTTTATATTATATCCTATTTTAGTACCTAAACTATTTTATTGTGTTTGGAAAATAATATTTTATACTGTAAAAGGATATTTAATTGAGTGATTATATTTTAAAATCATATTTCTAAGGGAAATGAAAATTATTTTAATTTTTGTAAAATGTTTGAAATATTGTCTCTCTTCTCTTTTCATTTTACATGAAATTTTTTGTATAGAAATTAAAAGGGGATTTTGATAAATGAAATAATTATTTAAATTGTGTGTGAATATTTCCATGTGATAAGGAAATTATTTTATTTGAAATTGTTGAGATGTGGTTGATTTAATTATTAAAAATTAAAGATCATTTTTGGAATTTGTGGAAATTATTTAACATGAAAAATCTAGATTTCATTTTTAAACATTTAGATCTTTTTTCAAGTGTACATGTGTTTGTGAAAGAGTATTTGTATCTGATTAGTTTATTTCAAAATTTTTTGTTATTTGAAATATGAAATTTTGTAATTGGTTGGACTTTTAATAGTATTTTAGGTGTGTTTTTATAAATATTTTTCAAAGGCAATATGAAATGTAGTTTTTTTATAATCATTTAATTATATATTTTTATAGATTTTTTAAAACCAATACATTATATAAGGAATACAATTATATTGATAATAACATACTGACAAGGGCATGTCACTAACTCTATCCTACACATAATATATACATCCGGAAATCAATCCCACAGAATGTGAATTGATTTTTAACACTACTGAAACTCCTAAACATACTTTTCAACAAACATAACATTCTTGGTTTAAATTAGGGTATCCCTCTAAAATTACATCCTATTTTTAATTTGGTGTTAGCTTCTAAGGGGGTGAGTCTCAGACAAAAAATGAAATAATAACTATCATTCAAATGTTGAGTTTTCATTATTTGAAATTACCCTTTTATGTATTTATTTGGTTAAATATTAATATTACCATTTAAAATATGATGAATATGAATAAAGAATATATGAATTCTAATAGAATAACTGAAGAGTATGAAGATGGTGTGAAAGAGTTCATCAAGATTGCAAAATATCAGGCATATGACCATTCTCAAATCCTTTTCCCATGTTTATACTGTTATTATTAAGGAACAATTAGTCCAGAGGAGTTGGAAGAACACTTGATCTCTCAGGGAGTAGATCGAAGTTTTAAATTCTATAATAAACATAGGTACAAGCCAATGTATATAGAGGATGTGATAATATTGTTTTTATGGATCATATGATATGATTACAAGTGTGTAAAATGATGAAGACTTTATTAAGGATGTGATCACATAGGTGAATGATGATGAAGATCGTATTGATGAAATGATGAGGAAAATCGATTATGAAATTTGTGATTCCCAAAATTGTTTGAGATGTTAATGATTTGTGAAAAGACACCATAGTTTTGTGGTTACACTAAATATACAACATTATCAGCCATACCGAAACTATATAAATTTAATGTAGGCAACAGATGGAGTGACAGTAGTTTTATAGAATTACATTCTCTATTGAATGACATGATCCCAGAAGATAATGAGCTACCTAGTCAAACATATGACGCTAAATGAATGTTACGCTCAATGGTTATGATCTCTGAAAGAATAAATTCATTCCTAAATGACTTTATAGTATTTCATAAGGACCAAAAAGCACTTAGATATTTCCCAAAATGTGGTGATTCTCAATTCAAGAAAGTTGAATCTGGTCCTATGAAGGATGTTTGGTACTTTCCAATCATTCCGAGGTTTATGATCCTTTATCGATGTGAGGATACTATAGGGAAATTGATGTGGCATGCAGATAAAAGAAATAAATATTGGAAACTAAATCACCCTACAGACTCTCCTCAGTGAAATAGAATTGATCATGAGTATCCTTATTTTAGAAACGATCCATGAAACCTTTGTCTTGTGTTATCTACAAATGGAGTGAGTCCTTTTGGTTTTCAAAGAACCACTCACAGTAAATAGGTGGTTATTTTGGTAATATGTAAATTTTAATTGTAGTTATGCATGAAACAAAAATGCCTCATTTCATCTATGCTTATATCAGGACCAAAACAACTGATTAATGATATTGATGTTTATTTGACTCCATTGATCAAAGATTTTAAATTACTGTGGGATTGAGGTGTTACGTTGTATAATTATTACAAAAATAAATAATTCATATTGAGATCCATATTGTATTGGATTTTAAATGAAATTCCTTTTTATAGAAATTTCTCAGGATATAGCATTAAAGGAATTCAAGTGTGTCATATCTTCAAACAAGGTACACATTCAATTAGGTCGAAACATTCATCGAAATTGATTTTTCTAGGTCATCATAGATTTATACCCCTATAACATATTTTCAGATATTAGATGACATCATTTGATATAAGTTCATGAGAATGCTTAGTCCATCTCCACTAATAGGTGTTCAACTATTTTTGAATATAAAATATGTGGACACTTCTTTTGGTAAATATTTAAAAAAAAACTTACAAAAAATTGGTTAGAAATAGAGATCAATTTTTTTTTAAATTCCCATACTAGAATTATTTGTAGGTCATAAATTTTCATGATGTTATGAATGTTGAAAAAATGTATTTCATAGTGTCATCAGCACATTGCAAAATATACCTGAAAAAACAAACAATGTAATTAAAGCTAGGTTATAAATGGATGACATGGGAATATGAGAAGAGTTGGCACCATTTAAGGGTGATAAATGAAATTTTAATAATCAAGCTGATTACACTCTTTCGAGGATTGATACATATCAGTTTCGTAACTTCTCGAATGATATATAGGTCTCATAGTGGTATTCATCAAATTTCAATAACATCGTTTCAATAACTGATTTAAAGTTAAAAGGTCTGAAATCATATGAATTCCATATTTTGATGCAATATCTAATGCCAATAGCTTTACATTGAATTTTTTCCAATAATGTTCATTACATGTTAACCAAGCTTCATTTCATATTCATTGTTATATGCAGCAATGTTATAGATCCAGAGAAATTTCCTACGATGGAAAAAGAAATTTTGGTCAGATTATGTGAATTGGAAATGTTCTTTATTATGACATTATTTGATATGATGATTTGTTTTATGATTTAATTGGTGAGTGAGATAGAACTATTTTGTCATGTACACTATAGATGGATATAACCCACTAAATAGTGTATGAATATTTTGAAATGGCATGTCAAAAACCAAATTCGGCCATATGTTTGTATTATAGAGTGATATATTGTTGAGGAAACTGTTGAATTTTGTACCAAATACATGTCCAGTGTGGGAAGAATTGTTCTACTAAAATATCATCATGCTAGGTAGCTTTCAGGTGAAGTAATATTCAGAAGAGATGTTGTATCAATCAATATTACAGATTTGGATTAGTCCCACCTTTACATTTTTCACAACAGTTTGGAGGCTTCCCCATATATTCAATCCCATGGTGAATGTATTAGGTATTTGAATTTATCATGTTATGAATGTTAAAAATCAAATACACAATATCAATGGTTTATAGGACGGTTTTAGGATAGTAATTTTAAGGAGTCAGATTAAAATCTAGATTCAATTTTAGAATGACATTGATGGGATGTTGTAGGACCAAGTTTGTATATATTATCTTACAATGGTTATGTAATTAATGGTTAAACATTATATACAAATTATCATGATGAAGACAGTACCATGGAAAATAGTGGAGTTAAACTCATGGTTAAATCGATGCATGTTTCTAGTACTAAGGATAGAAATCCAATATACATGAATATTTCATACTTTTTCATCATTAATAAAATATGGGAGTTGGATTACAAAACATTCTAATATCCAATTTTTCAATGTATATGGGTTTATAAAAGAAGTCTCTTTAAAATTGATGAATTGGGATTCTTGAATGTTGATTTTAGAAAGGAATGTTAAAAAGATGAAATGTTTATAATGGAATCATAAGCAATAAATGTATTTTATGTTCCATATCCTACAAATTGAAGGTGTTCAATTATTCTGTTATCAACCAATACCATTGATGGGGCGGATGAAAATTCAATAGAGGATGACCCTTTCATTTGAAAGTCACAATCCTTTCAGAGTGGTCCTAATGCAGATTTCATATTTTATTTAATATGAGACCAAAATTAAGGGATTTTGATCATCTATGTAGGGGTAAAATCCATTCAGTATTTATAAAAGAAGAATATAGTTCATTTATTAGGTTTTATTTTTTTGTAATATACATCGTGTTACTTGATGTTATTATCTATTTTTTGCTGAATTTATATACTCTAAATTAAATTTTAAAACCCCTATATATATAATGACTTCTACACATGTTGGTGCTCCCAATCCCAAGAAACAAAAGATATCTCAATCTATTATTGCTCGAAGTGTAGAGGAATGACCTCCTGCATGTACTGGTGATCCCATTCCTATGGAATAAAAAGTTTATAAACCTATTGTTGCTCATATTGTAGAGGTAAAACGAACATATGGACATGCCAATTCTACCTCTCTATAGGAAGATATTGAAGATATTTATTTTGGGGAAATAGTAGGTGAAAAATGACCAATGAAGTATAAAAAACAGGATATTTGTATTTGGGTGGTGTTAGCAAAAATCATTATAGAAAAAATTCAAAGGCATCAAATTTGAGGTCAGTTGGAATGTGTGAGGCCAGCATGTTAACCCCATCATGGCCATGTTTAACAGTATATTGGAATCATTACTCAGAAATGCATTTGGATTAATATAGATTAGTTTCAATATGTTGTTCATGGGCTTAAGACAATATTGTGAGAAAAGGTTATTGTAAAATTTTGATATCCTTTCTTTATTTTACAGAAAAATATAACAATAAAACATTGAATTAATCTTCATAATATATTGTAGAGAGCAATTATAATAGATGAATCTCACAGTAAATCTATATTATTTCCTTATGGAAGGATTCAAAAAGTATTTTTCACAACTCTTACAAGACATCATCTTGAAGATAATGAAGGGAAAATAATCTCACAACCACTGATTATATATGCACACCTAATAACCTAAGATTCATGGGATGTGTTTATTGGTCGTCGTGAAGATTTGACTTTTCAAGTACATTGTCTCCAGTAATATGTTATTTTATGACACATGTATTCATCAATTTTATTGAGATTTTTTATTTATGAATCCAAAACTGAGTGCTAGAAATAAGTAATGAGCAACAAAACCAGTATACTCCTACCGTAAACAAGGATGGGGTGCACTTCACTTAAAAAAAATTGGTACGTATTTTAAATCTACTGTAATAATTTTCTGTGACATGAGATAACACCATAATTATGTTCCTTTTTTATATGCAGATTAATGAATCCAAATTCAAATCCAATTCCCTCCCACACCATGTTCTATAGAAGGAGGAACATGTAAAAAAATACGAGATACTAATAAATGAAAACACACAAAATGTGGGGGAAACATGTTTAGGTATTACATAAAAAAGGATTATTTTTCATTAAATTTATATTAAAAAACAATGATCAGTTATTTTACTATATTTTCAATCTACCATAGTCATTGGAATCTTCAACACCTGTATCAGATGAACACATACTATCGGTGGATTTGAAGCATCCCGAATAGTATGGCTACATTAGAGGTAGGGGTTTTGGGGTGACACCCTGAACATATTTTAAAAAAAAACAAGAGGAGGATCAATGTGAATTAATAAAATAGATGAAAGAAATAATATCTACCCTTGAAGAACAATTACAATGGATGAGATAGATGATGGAAGGACTAATGGGGGGGATAAAGACAAGAAGAAACTCAAGAACATCCACCATGTAGAGATCCTTCCCCACCCCCACCAACTATGAGGCTATGAATTCCCTACAATGATATGTCTTATCCAAGTTAATAAATGTTATAATTAATGTTCATAGGAAATGTGAATCAGATAGTCAATGATACCTTTTCAGTTCTAACACTCTACAGGGTTATAATGGTTGTGATATATGTCTAAAAACACCAACCCATAACCTTGTGGTGATGTATATGGTGTTCATTATTAAAAAAGACATGCTACACAAGATACCAATTCCCACATGTCATCTGTGAGTGTTTATTAGAATAGACCATGAGACAAGCACCGAGATTCATGTTCTAATTCATGAATAAGATCTTCAAACGGTTGAAAACACATATTGGAACATTCATCTCATGGCTATCACATATTGTAAAAAAAACATGTTGACAAGGAGGTATTAATTTCCAAATTATTTATAAAGTCAAACCTTTAAAAATTAATTACAAATGGTCTGAAAAAATGAAATTTATTATAGGCAGACAAAGGGAGGGGGGTGAAATGAAATACTAACTCAAAACCATTTAAATAATTGTCCAACAGATCAAAAAAATCTATTGAAAGAACTATTACCCTTGGTTTGGGACTACAAGTATCAAGGCCTTTGGTTCATCAAAGGTCTTCAGGACACAGGGAAATTGGGCCATAGAGACCATGGAATATCCTGTTACTACATTGAGCAGGCCCAAGAAGTGGGTTCCAAGAAAAGTATCATTCATCATAGTAGCGCTAACCAAATTGGATGAAAGAGAGGGTATGAAAACCACCATTGGGACTAGGTACCATGCAACTTTTCATGGGTTAATGCTAGCCGATCAGCAATGCGAGGTGTGGAGCTAGGAGTTCAATGATGCAGAAACTAAGGAGGGGAAGTTCAAGTGGGTTGGTACTTCATGTTATATAGAGTGAATTGGTCCTATGGGCCTATGGGTAATGTTAGGGTTAGGTTTGGGACATGTTCCTTAGTCCTAAGGGTCATGTAAGGGTTCCCTTCAACCCTTAAAAGGGGGATTATCAATAAAAAATGAAAAAGAAGGCCTTTGGTCCATTTAGTCGTGGTTCATGTGGATAAAATTTTAAGACATGGTCACAATTACTTAGTTTATTTTGAATGAAATATTTACGGAGAGAAATTTCAATAATTCATTGGTGTTGAGAGTGAAACTAAAATCATAGAATATGATTATCTATGTTGTACAATTGTAAATATATACATGTGGCATGTTTTTATGATTTTATTTTCCAATATTATATTAATTATGTCTAAATACATTTCATATTTATGGAAGGTGTATATATGAAAAATAATTGAAGGGATTTTCCAATGAAATAAAATTTGGTATCGTTAGACCCCACTTCACTTATACAAAACAACCTAAATAGATGCCAAGAAAAGGATAAAATAGCGGCAGGTCTAATCAAATTTTTGGAAAGAAAAATATATGATGGTAGAATCTATTCAAAACAAATTATAAAGGGGTAAAACTTTACAATTTAATCCTATCAAATATATTTTCATTTCTTTCATTATTTATTCTTTAAAGACCCGGACTTTCAATTTAATTTTTTTAATTATATGAAATTATTACAAGTCTACAAAAAATTTAAGGCACTTGATTCTCAGGCCTAGTGTGCCCAAAATAAATTTCTGAACTTTTTTTCTCGTACATTCAGTAAACACGTTAGTGTAATTTTTTAAATTTTGAATCGGAGATCGAAATTGAAATCTGAGGACACCGTTGAACTCGCAACACCGATAGTATCTTAAAGAGACCATCACTTCGATCGGAGTAAGTCAGGGGTGATAGTTTATTTCCCGATTTTTGTGGGAGATTTATATGTAAAATAATAATATAAAACAATAAATTTTAATTTATTTATTTGAAACCTCTCATTTGAACTTGGTGGTGGGGCCCACCTAACTTTGAAACCTCTTTTTTTAATGTAATATAACTCTTATATTTCCCCTAATTGATGGGCCAACATTAAACCTAATTAAGGTGGATCCTCAACTCTTGTGGTGGAGGAATCATTGAAAAAGGTGAGAACTTGGGAGATCTTTGGAGAAACATCATCCAACGAAGAACATTCTCATACGAAGAAAGAACCTCTGACGTGGAAGACGCTCGAGCTCGTATCGGGAGCATGTTACGGGAGCGACGAACATCAACATCTTCATCTTCTTCTCCATGCCACCTTCAACGATCAAACAATGTAGGGTTTGATTATGATGGTTCATTGTTAATTTATGTTGAATCAATCTTCTCGAGCCACATGCTATCAGTATAATGCAGAGGATGTGGTCCAAACAAACATGGCATTATCCCTCCGCAATATTCTTTGTTTGAAATGTTCTTTGCGGGTGAAATCCAGGATGAGAAGAATCACATCGGTGCCACGTCGTCGGCGACTGACACCGGCAGGCCAAATGGTGGCAGCGGCGCAACCCCTCCGCTGAAGGAGGTCGCGGCCCTTCAGACGCGGTGGTGTAGGAGGTCGGTTGGCACCATTCCGGACACATGGAGGTAGGGAAACACGCGTCTGTGCTGCCAGTATAGGAAGAGGTCGAGGATATCAATCCGCGATGACACACCAGGGTGGCGAGGACCGGATGGCTGCAGGAGGACAATAGTGCCATCACGATGCTGGAAGAGGAGTATATTGGACATCCGGTCGGTCGTGCCACGCTGAGGGGGACCACTCCGGCGGGTCCCATGTACCAGCAGGCATCGCCACATGGTGTTGTCGGGTTGCTTTATCTCAATGGTCTTGTGGACCATTCGGAATACTGTGGGCACCTTCCCCTCGGGTAGAGGCTAGGGCGGGCCATGCCATGGTAGACCGCACCCAGTCGAGCGGGCCTCGCTGAGCAGGCCAGGCCCGACCGTGGCCTAGCAGTCCAGTCCCACCATGGTCCAGCCCATCGAGGGTGGGCCCGAACCGGGTTGGGTGGACCCAAACTGGGTCGGGTTGGCCAAGGCCGGGTCGGACCAGACCCTGGCCCATCTGGATACATATATGTTTTTTTCCGTAAGTTGAGAACTGTGAATCCATTTGGAGAACCATATATGGAACCATAATCCTTGGATTGAGATGGTCCTTTTGGTATACTTCACATGAGTTTTGGATAAAGTTTAAATACGACTGGGTTGGTTTGAATTCAAATCCAATCAGGCCCTTAGAATGGAAACACTAATAACATATATACCGGGCGTCCGATTGACACGCCGTGAGTCGCGTTGGGTCCCTTTTGATGTGACGGAACTTCATGATACATCTTTGTGGGACTTAGTTATAGTTTAATTATCGACCTATATCTTGAGGAGTGAATCATCCTGGAATGAAGTGTGCATAGTACGGAAACAATGTGTCTAGATGACTTAAAGAATCTACCGATCCTATGTGGGTCATCTTCAGATCCTGTTGAGGTCATCTTCAGATCCTGTGTGGGTCATCTTCGGATCCTGTGTGGGTCATCTTTGGATCCTCTGTGGGTCAGCATCTGGAGATCCTTTTTGGGTCATCTACGATCATGTGTGTGTCAATAGTAGATCTTCTTGACAAAGTAAGATGATCTAGCAATACAACTAATCATCTATACTTCCATACTTAAGTTATAACTCATGTGAGATAAGCCTTTACCTATGTTGTATTTAATATTGTGGTATTCTACTATGTGGAAATACCTTTTTGGTACTTACATCATGGTATTCTACACCATGGTGTTACCTTTGTGTTACATTCCTTCGTGTTATTCTTCTATGTGTCATTACCTTTGTGGTACTTACCTTCGTGGTGTTACATTCGTGGAACAATTGTGATTTTGGCTAGATATTTGGGCCTTGTGTTTCCTCATGTACATTATGGTTATATTTGATAACTTAGGTATATGTATGGGAATATACCAAAGTAGGGTTTATTGTTGTTTCATGCTTTGTAATAGTGGTATTTATTTGTGGTTTATCCATTGTGGATTCTGAGATACCTACAGGGGTCTTGAAGCCCCTATTTAGTATTGTTATACTCACCCTCCATGGGATACACTCGCACCCTGCTCTGTCTTGTGCAGACAACGGACGACACTGATCGAGGTCGAGGGTACCAAGACTGGAGGCTACTTGGAGGTTGACATTAGACGAGACGATCCGCAGAGAAGAACATTCGAGAACTATACCTACCCTTCAAGTATGATCCTTTGCGGTTGTTTATAGGATATGTTTTCAATTTTAATTGTACTTTCTAGTTGGTCTTGTATTCTGGCCTCTTTACGTACTGTACACACCCTGCTTTCTATGGAGTTTACTTTGTGGTTGTATCTTGTTGTGTGATTAGATTGTTGGAGTTTTCAGGTTAAAATTAAATACCTTACTAGTTTTATGGATATTCCTTTCTGGTTCTAGTCGTCAGCCCCTAACCTATGGAAAGTGTGCATGGGGTAGTCACGGAATGGGCCCTGGGGGATGGGTCGTGACAAATTGGTATCATAGGAGTCGGTTCGACCGAATAACTTGCACTAAGATCTTTTAATCGGCAATAGTGTTAAGTGTTATGAGTGTGGTTATCAGTTTTGGGAATCCAGTGTTGGTATGACGACTCACATATCCATACACCAGGACCCTGACTTCTGATTTCTAACTCAGTTCATAAAAACACTGATTGCGTGAGTGTTTTTGAAAATTTTTCATTGTCATCACCTTGAGTTAGCTCACCAGGTATAACATATTGACTATGGCACACCTTTTCCTTTTCCGGATGCCTCCATATAGACAGACATCAAGGGTTTCACGTAGAGTACGCGATGACAACCCACCGAGTGACAAGGCTTCAATTCAGGGCCCCCTCTTGGTAGTTGTACAATCAGGTGGTGTACCAGCATCACAACTACCCATTGCGGATTTGATTCCAACAAGACTAGAAGTAGAGGGTGCATGCCATTTGAGCGCAATTCATGAGTTTCAGCGCTAGAGGCCCTCGAGGTTCCTGGGCCTGAAAGATCCACAGGCAGTTGAGGACTAGTTGGGGGCTGTGGTTAGAGTTTTCTAACTGGTAGGGACACTAGCTGATCTCATGGTGATCCTTGCCGCCAGTCTTCTTCAGGCAGTAGTAGGTAGAAGGTGGGGCTTGATGCTCCAGGTTCATGAAGAGGTCACTCTCATCTTGGAAGACATAGAGAGCCTTCTCATGGAGGAGTTCATCCCAGCAACCTTATTCTCTTTTCATATATAAGATCTTCTCCACTTGCAGTAGGGAGGCATGATCGTGGCTCAGTATTCAGTGAGGTTCACCGACCTCTCGCGCTATTCCACTAACATGATGCAGGGCCCTTTCTTCTGGGGCCGGATTTTCAAGAAAGGGATTATACGACAAATTATAGATTCGATGATTTCTCACAGCATCCTGACGTAGGTGGGGGTGTTAGAGTGAGCACTCTTAGTGGAGAGCATCCATACTGAGCAGCCACTAGCAGCGAGTGCCACCACCGGACAACATGTATCGGAGTTATCTACAGTTGGAAGAGGATATATGATGAAGTGGTCCAAGAGGACTAGACCAACAGGTGGATGACCGCAGGATACAGGGTTGGTTGTGTGGGGCTCTTCAGAGAGAGCAAGAAGGTGAGGATTATGTAGTATTACTCATGTGGCGGGTAGGGTAACATGGCTCGCGACTGCCCGACCCATTGTACGGATGACTAGTACACGGTTGAAGGACTTCCAGGTAGTGGTGAAGATTCGATCAAGGAGTTCCATAGGTAGGAGGTAGACGTGGTATAGGAGTTGGTCATACGGCAGGCGGTGTGTAGTGATTTGAGGTTCTCCGCCACCACCTCTAGGAGGTCCACCCCGACCACATGGAGTAGGTGGACAGGGACAAGTTGTGCTCCTGGCAGCTGAGTCTTATGAGCACGACACTCTAGAGATGATACAAGGTAAGATATTTGTCTACTCGACCTTAACTGAAGTACATATAAACATAGGTTCCAGTCACTCTTTAATTTCCACAACCCTCATTCAGAGCTCAAAGATTCTAGTGGAGTCGTGGGCTCGATCCTACAAGAAAGTTACTTTTACGTGAGAGGATTCATGATTTCACACCGGTCCTGACAGTGTGAGATTACTATAGGAGGATAGATCATCTGCTGGGATCTTCTAGTAGTGGCATCAAGGTCTTACGACATCATCTTGCGTATGGATTGGTTATCTACATTCCATTCTCAGATCAACTATATTAGGCACAGTGTGTTGTGTTTCCACAAGGATGGGACTAGTTTTTCCTTCACCAGTGAGAAGGGAACCTTTTTATCATAGTATGGACTTACCAAGAGGACGGTGTAGCCGATCACACATCAATTTTATTTCCTTACCCTCGGAGCGGTTGATGTTGAGAGTCTGAGCTATCCTGTAGTGGTGGACTAGTATGCTGATTTTTTCCCTGATGATGTTCCAAGTCTACCTAATCATAGAGATGTGGACTTTTATATCGACTTGTACCCTGGGACGTCATTGATATCTATACCAGCATATCGGATGGCTCCCATGGAGCTTCGAGAGCTGCGAGTACAGCTGGAGCACTTGTAGTCAAAGGGCTTCATTATTCCATGTGTTTCTCCATGGGAAGCCCCAATTTTGTTCACCATGAACGCGTATATGAGTTTGAGACTCTGTGTGGACTATCGGCACCTGAACCAAGTGACTGTGAAGAAAAAGTACCCACTCTCGAGGTTTGAAAATCATTCTGATCAGTTGAAAGGAGCAAAGTAGTTTTCCAAGATAGACGTCAGATCAGGTTATCACCAGCTCAGAGTATGAGATGAGGATTTGAAGAAGACAACATTCAGATGACTGTATGGAAAATATTAGTTATTGGTTATGTCATTTGGCATGACCAACACCCCAGTAGTGTTCATGGGACTAATGAATAGAATCTTCCAGCCATACCTTGATCGATTTTTGGTATTCTTCATTGATGACATCCTGATTTACTCAGCTACAGAGGAGGTGCATGCATATCATCTGTAGATAGTTCTGGACACACTCTGGGAGAACCAGCTTTATGGTAATATCTTGATGTTTCAATTCTAGATCTAAGAGGTTTACTTCCCAAGACATATCATCTCAGAGGCTCTAGTTTCGGTGGATCCAACGAAGATCAAGGTTGTTCTTTCTTGGGAGCCTCCTAAGAGTGTGACAGAGATGTGGAGTTTCTTGGGTTTGGTCAGCTACTACCAGAGGATTGTACATGAATTTTACATAGTTTCATCACCCATATCTATGTTGACAAAATGTGGAAACCCTTCACGTGGTCTGAGAGATTCCAGTGGAGTTTCTATGAGCTGAGGCAGAGACTGACAAGTTCTCCCCTCTTGAGGCTACTAAAGGAGGGCGTAGGGTATGTAGTCTATTGTGACACATCAGGGAACGTACTAGGATGTGTCTAGATGTAGGAACAAGAAGTGATCATGTATGGTTCTTGACAGATGATATAGGATGAGCAGAGCTACGCTACCCATGACCTGGACATAGTAACGATGGTCTTCACGTTGAATATGTGGTAACATTACTTGATGAGAGAATGTTTTACAGTCTACTCTGATCACAAGAGTCTCAGGTATATCATCTCCCAGAAGGACCTGAACCTTAGACAGCAGTGCTAGATTGACTTCCTCCAGGACTATGACTTTGAGATAGTCAATACTCATGGGAAGGCGAATGTAGTAGCAGATGTACTCAGTAAGAGATCTGGTATATAGTTTTTGAGTGAGGCGATGGATCAGCTAGCTTCTTTGCAGATATCCTACATGGATTGAGATGGAGCAGCTTATCATTAGTCTCTAATAGTAAATCCCCTGTCCTTTAGCGAGATAGGGAGGCACAACATAAGGACATTGACTGCAAGGCACGACGTGCTTAGATATCCATAGGACAGGCAGCAGATGGATTTTCTGAAGGTTGGGAGCACATCATCCTTTTCAAAGGGCGTACTATGGTACCGATGGCATTACCGGTGGAATTTTTGAGGGAGTTCCACCTATCCACTCTAACAGTACATCCAAGAGTGGATAATATGTACCAGGACCTCTAGCACCAGCACTGGTAACCAGAAATGAAGAATGCGGTGGCAGAGTTTGTCTCACAGTGCCTCACTTGTCAGCAAGAGAAGGTGGAGCATCAGGTTCCAATAGGCTTAGTTCATCCACTAGACGTTCCAGAGTTGAAGTGAGATGGAATTTACATGGAATTTGTTAGAGGAATTCCATGCACATAAAAGGGACACGATTCTATCTGGGGTGATCGTTGACCGAATCACCAAGTCAGCACACTTCCTACCTATCCAAGAGCAGTGATCATTATAGATCATGGGATGCCTCTATGTGAAAAATATTGTATGGCTTCATAGAGTTCCCTTGAAGATTGTCTCTGATCGTGATACACGTTTTACTTCCCCGCAATGGAAGGGGTTTCAGGGGGAATTCGAGACATAGATTCAATTGATAACCGCCTTTCAACCTCAGATGGATGGTCAGAAAGAGAGAACCATTCAGACTCTCAAGGTAATGTTGTGTGCTTATGTCCTTGATTTGGGTCATAGTTGGGAGGATCACTTTCCCTTGGATGAGTTTTCATACAATAGTAGTTATCACTCCACTATTGTTATGACACTATTAGAGGAATTTTATGGTACACCATTCAGATCACCTCTATGCAGGACTGACCCAGGGGAGTTAGCACTCATGGGACCAGAGATGGTATGGGATACCATGGAGAAGGTTCATATCATCCCAGAGTGGATGAATACTACACAGAAAAGGCAGAAGTCTTATGCTGACACGAGATGAAGACCTCTAGAGTTTGACTATAGAGACCATGTCTTCCAATGGGTCTCACCTCGACGAGGTTTGTAGAGATTTTTCCAGGGTGACAAGTTATCTCCGAGGTACATCAGACCCTTCCAAGTCCTCAGCAGATTAGGTGAGGTGGAATACCACCTAGACCTACCCCCTTAGTTAACTCAGGTGCACAAAATTTTCCATGTATCCCAGCTGATGAGGTACCTGCATGATCTTTCGCACATCATTCACTGGGGAGAGCTGGACATCGATGATGGGACAGCATTTTTAGAGGTTCTAGTGGAGATTGATGATCGATAGGAGAGAGTCCTTCATGGGTGATCGATACCTATAATACACGTACGTTGGTAGCACATGAACCTCCAGGAGAGCACATGGGAGCGGGAGCCTCAGATTTGTTCTTAGAACCCCCACTTGTTTCCCTAGATTATATTACAGATTTTGGGGATGCAAAGCCCTGAAATGGAGAGAATGTAAAGAACCAGATTATCCATGTAATTTTTTTTAATTATATGGAATTATTATGAGTTTGTTAAAATTTACAGTGCATTATTCTGAGGCCTGGTGTGCCTGGAATTAATTCTAGAACTTTTTTTGGGTACATTTGGTAAACGGGTGAGTGGCATTTTTTAACTTCTGAACTGGTGCTCATAATTGAAATATAAGGACATCGTCAAACTCACAGTACTGATATTCTCTAAATGAGACCTTCACCTCGACTATAGTAAGTCAAGGTTGAAATATAGTTTTTCAGATTTTTGTGGGAGAGTTAAAAGAAAAATAATAAAATAAATAGTCACTTTTATGTTATTGGATTGAAACCTCTCATTTCAATTTGGTGTTGGGGACCACCTGACATTGAAACATTTTTTATATTAAATGTGAGGTAACTCTTGGATTTCCCACAATTGATAACCCAACATTATACTTAATTATGTTGGATCCTCACCTCTTGTGGTGGAGAATCATTGGAAAAGTGGAGATCATGGGAGAGCCTTTTGAGAAAACAACCTTCAATAAAGAACCTTCTCCAATGAAGAAACAACCTCTGATAAGGATGACGCTCGAGCTCAGATCAGGAGAGTGTTGCAGGAGCAATGAATGTCGATGTCTTCATCTTCGTCTCCACACCACATCCAATGATAAAATGATATAGGGTTTGTTTATGATTGTTTATCATTAATTTATGTTGAATCAATCTTTTTAAGCCGCATGCTATCGATCTAATGTGGAGGGTGTGGGCCAAACAAACATTGCCCGATCCCTCCGTAATCTTCATCGTTGGACGTGTTCTTCACGGGCGAACTATGGGATGAGTGGAAGCCTGTCGGTGCCCCGTTGCTAGTGACTGATGCCTATAGGGCACAAGAAAGTGGCTAGCACTCTGACCAGCCGCAATGGTGGTGGTGGTGAAACCATGCCACCGATGGCGGGTTATAGCTCGTCGGTTGCTGTGGTGGAGGAGGTCAGTCGTCACCTCGTCGGCCGCGTGTAGGTAGGGTGGCGTGCATCCGAGCCAATAGTAGAGGAAGAGGTTGTCAATATCAATACACGGTGGCACACCGAGGCAGCTTGCAACTGGCCGATTGTGAGAGGAAAGCGGTGTCGTCACGCTGCTAGAAGGGGAGTCGGTAGGGATTCCAACCAGCAATGTCGCACTAAGCGGGACTGCTCCGGTGGATCCTGCGTGCTGGTATAAATCAACAATTGGCACCACCGAGTTGGACGATCCAAACAGTCCAGTGGACCATTTAGAATACCAGGGGAACCTTCCCCTTGGGTAGTGGCTAGGGCAGGCCCCTCCACGGCAGACCACACCCAGTCGAGTGGGTCGTGCTGAGCGGGCCGCTCTCTGCGGGTCGGGCCGCTCCCTGTGGGTCGGCCGCCCCTTAGCAGGCCGGACTGGACCGCAGCCCAGCGGTTTGGGCCCACCACCATACAGTCCATCCGAAGTTGACCCGGACCAGGTCGGGTTGTCCCGAATCTGGTCGGGTTGGGCCGGGTCGAACCGGGCCTGGGCCCATCTAGACCCAGCTAGGCCTTTTTTGGCCATATCTTTAGAACCGTGCATCTGTTTGATGAACTGTCTACGGCACTGGAATCCTTGGATCAAGAAGTTACTTTTTGTATACTCCACTTGTGTTTTCGATAATGTTGGATTATGGATGGGTTGGATCGAACTCGAATCCAACCGGGCCCCTAGTATGGAAACGCTAATAACTTACAAACTGGGCGTCCGATTGACACGCCATTAGTCGTCTTGGGTCCCTTTCGACATGACAAACCTTCTTGATACATATTCATGGGACTTCGTGGTAGTTAAAGTATGAACTGATGGCTTGAGGAGAAGATCCTCCGAGAATCAATCGTGGTTAGTGTGGAAACCCTGTGGCTGGCTGTACATGAAGAATCTACTGATCATGTGTGGGTCATCTTAAGATCCTGTGTGGATCATCTTAAGATCCTCTATGGTTCATCTTTGGATCTTTTGTGGGTCATATTTGGATCCTGTGTGGGTAGAATATTCAGATCCTGTGTGGGTCATCTATGATCTTGTGTGGGTCAAAAGCAGAGCTTTTCGACAAAGTAATATGATCTAGTAATACAACTAATCATTTATACTTCCATAAAAAAGTTATACCTAGTGTGAGATGAGTCTTTAACTATATGGTATTTATGTTCATGGTATTCAACAGTGTGGAATTAACTTTGTGGTACTTACCTTCGTGGTATTCTACTGTGTGGATATATCTTTGTGGTACTTACCTTCGTGGCATTCTTTTGTGTGGTGTTGCCTTTGTGGTGCATTCCACCGCGATCTTACCATCGTGGTATTCATTCCTTCGTGGAACAGTTGTGCTTTTGGCTAGAGAGTTGGGCCTTGTGTTTCCTCATGTGAGTGATGGGTAAATTTGATAACTTATGTATATTTATGGCCATATACCTAAGTAGGGATGATTGTTCCATTATGCTTTGTAATGTTTGTCTTTATTAGTGGTTTATCCTATGTGTATTCTGAGAGACCTACCAGTTCTCGGGGTCTAACTGAGTATTGTTTTACTCATCCCATCACGAGCTACGCCCGAACCTTGTTGTTTCTTGAGTAGACGACGGAAAACACTGATCGAGGTCGAGGGTACTAGGAATGGAGGCTGCTCGCAGGTGGACATTAGATGGGATGATCCGTATAGAGGACTTTTTGATAACTGTACCTACCCTTCAGGTAGTATCCTTTGCGGGTGCTCATAGGAACAGTTTTCAATTTTACTTTTAATTTCCAGTTGGGCTTGTATTTTTTCCCCTTTATTCACTATACACACACTATTTACTGTATAGTTTACTTTGTGCTTGTATCTTAATGTGTGCATCAATTGTGAGAGTTTTCTGATTAAAAAGGAAATGACAATCCAGTTTTAAGGATATTCCTTTCTAGTGCTAGTGTTATCCCCTGGCCTATGGAATTTGGGCTTGGGGTAGTCACGGTACGGGCCCTAGGGGATAGATCATGACATATTCTTTTTTATATTTTTAGGAAGCATTAAATTCTCATTGTGGTAAATTTGGACACACTAATGATTTATTTATTGGATTCAATGCATGGATATCGAACAAACTGTCCACACATTATGGAATTTAATAAATTGTAATACACTACATCGAATATTGTAGAGCTAAACATAAATTGAAATAATTTATATTATATTTCATTGAGGATTATATTATGATAGGGTGGTTCATCATTATCATGAAAAACAAGGAATTATGTCAGGGGCTATGGAAAAAACTAAGACAAGTTCTATGATTGGATATGTATTTTGGTATATATAATTATATTTCACTATCCAAAAAGATATCAAAACAATTTACATATTCTCCAAAATGTTTTTGCAGTGTCGGAAACAAACCAATGGAAAATATTATTGTCATTATGTTTGTAAATTAATTATATATATCATATTAAACAATCAATCTAGAATCCCTAAAGAGGTATTTTCAAAGATAATTAATACTTCATTTAAAAAAATTAATACTTTGTGCATTTATATTTTTCTCGTACTACTATGACTATGAAAAAAGACTCATATTTACATGACAATTTAGATGTGTTCATAAAAAAATAGGCAACATACCTTATGAATGAATGTATATAGATATCATGAAGATATTAATTACATAGGTGTATTTGATTGTTTCATATTTAGATTTAATTTACTACTTTTAGTAATACTCAGATAATTAATTTTTTCCTATACAGGTGGATTCCTTTGGTTAAGTTGGGGTCGTTCATTCAGAGATTCTCATGCTCGTCAAACATATGACATTATTGATGCAACCCATAATTCAATGAGAAGGTAATATTTCTAATATAATATGTTTTACTCATAATATTATTTTTTCTCTACTGTATTAACATAATACAAATTAAATGTTTGACTACTCAGGCAGACAATGCCTTTCACAAACTTATTCTCCCTCAAAACCTTGTGACCCCTGCATTGTCTGCATCTATGAATTTCCTTCAATGGTAGTGGTGGGAACAATAAGGAATATGATAAATTCCAATAATACAATGTTTCTATTTTGACAATGAAAAGAAATGGAAGGCATGGTAACACATGATTGGTCCTGTATGACTCAAAGTGTGTCTTTTTATTTAAAATTGACATTAACATTACTAAAAAAGAAAAGTTCACATAAAAAAATCAAAAAAACACATTCATATTGTTTTGATAATTTTTTAAAATGATTCATGAGTCATTTGCGACATACAGGATTCAAATAAACCTTAATCTGAAACATGGTGTGGCCGGTATGACTAAAAGTGTTTGTTGTCAGTTTAAAAGTTACATTTTAGTTCAAAACAAGTCACTCACTGAATACCTAGAAAATGAAATCCAATTGTCTTGATAATTTAAGAAATTGATTCATAATATATTTTTGATATTTATGAATTAGTATCACATCAAACTGATGCACAATGTGATCGTTATGACTCGAAATGTGTGTTTTCGATTTGAAATGACATTTTAGTAAAAAAACACAACTGGAATATTGAAAACCAAGAAAATAAATTTTGATTGTTTTTATAATTTAGGACCATGATATATTTATCCTTTGTGATGTGTAGGAATCATCAGTACCACAATATAATGCATGGTGTGGCCGGTATAACTCAAAGTATCTCTTTTTATATAAAATTGGAATTAATTTAAGAAAAAAAACAAGTGACATACTGAAAACCAAACAAACACATTTAGATTGTTTTGATATTTTACGAAAATAATCTATTATACATTTATTACATGTAAGAATCACCTTAACCTCAATACTATGCATGGTGAGGCTGATATTACTCAATGTTTCACTTTTTATTTAAAATTGATATTAATTTAAGTAAAATAAAAGTGACATATTGAAAACTAATAAAACACATTCGGATAGTTTTGATACATTATGAAAATGATCCAAGAGTCATTTGTGGTATGTAGAAATCAGACTCACCTCAATACGGCACACATTCTGGCTGATATAACTCAAAGTGTCTCCTTTTATATAAAATTGAAAATAATTTAATTAAAAACTACATGTGACATAATGAAAATTGAGTTAGAACATTTGAAAAGTTTATATAATTTAGTAAAATGATCCCAGAGTAATGTCTCATGTGTAGGAGTCAACCAAACATCAATCGGATGCACGGTGTGACTGGTATGCCTAAAAATGTCTGTTATTAGTTTAAAATTTATATTTTATTTCAAAACATGTCACTCACAAAAATAAAAGAAAATGTGTTCCAATTGTCTTGATAAATAAGTAAAGTGATTAAAAATTCATTTTTGAAATGTACAAAGCAATCTCAAATCAAATAGATTCACGATGTGACTAGTATGACTCAAAGTGCTTGTTTTAAGTTTGAAATGATATTTTAGTAAAAATACACAACTTGCATACTGAGAACTGGGAAAATGCATTTGTATTGTTTTGATATTTTATGAAAACACTCTATTAGTAATTTATGATTTATATGCATCATACACACCTCAATACAATGCACGGTGTGGCCAATATAACTCATATGGTCTCTTTTTATTTAAAATTGACCTTAATATAAGTAGAAACAACAAGTGACATACTGGAAACGAAACAAACGAAATCGAATAGTCATTATATTTTATGAAAATGATCTACTCGTATTTTTTGACATGTAGGAATCAACTTATACTCAATAAAATGCATAGTCTGTCCAGTATAACTCAAAATGTCTCTTTTATTTAAAATTAACATAAATTTAACTGAAAACAACTAGTGACATACTAGAAACAAAAAAATGAATTGATATTGTTTTGATACTTTAGAAAAATGATCCATGAATCATTTTTGACATGTAGGAGTTATCTGAACGTCAATAAAATGCACGATGCGGCTGATATATCTCAATGTGTGTCTTTTTAGTTTAAATTGACATTAATTTGTGTAAAAATGATTTCTAACATACTGAAAACCAAGAAAACGCATTAAGATGGTTTTGATATTTTAATTAAACAAGTTATTAGTAATTTTCAGGTGTAGTAATTATCTTTAGCTAAAAATGATGCACGATGTATCCAATATAACTCAAAGTGTCTCTTTTTATTAAAATTATCATTAATTTAAGTAAAACCAACAACTGATGTATTCAAAACTAAGAAAATTCATTAATATTTCTTTGATACTTTAGTAGAATTATCCATGGTCATTTTTTATGTATAAGAGTCAACCACCCATCAATACGACACATGGTGTGACCTATATGACTAAAAGTGTCTGTTATCTGATTAAAATTGACATTTTAGTTCCAATCATGTCACTCACTGAAAACCATGAAAACACACTCTGATAGTCTTTATAATTTAGTAAAACTATTCATAAGTCATTTTTGATGTGTATAAAGTAGTCTCATGTTAAAAAAACACACGATGCAACCGATGTGACTAATAATGAATGTTTCTAGTTTGAAATGGAATTTTAGTAAAAAAACATAACTTGCAAAATAAAACCCAAGAAAATGAATTTTGATTGTTTTGATACTTTAGAAGAATGTTCCATCAGTAATTTTTGATATGTAGGAATCAGCCACACCTAAATTCGATGCACGATGTTGTGGGTATGACTCCAAATGTCTCATTATTTAAAATTGACATTAATTTTAGTAAAAGGATCAAGTGAAAAACTCAAATATGAGAAAACAAATTCATATTATTTTGATATATTAGAAAAATGATACATAACTCATTTGTGACTTGTAGGAATAAACCCCACCTTAATAGGACACTTAGTGTGACTGGTATACTCCAAATGTGTCATTTTTATTAAATTTTTACATTTTATTGATGTATTCTTTAATATTAGTGCTTAATATATTTTTTGTAGTTTTACGAATATAATAATTGTTTTCATATATAGTAAGAATCTTTTTCATTGGTTTAGATTATTTGTTCGGTAACTAATACCATGGGCAAACATTTTTGGTAGGGGATCACAAGAATCCAAAGATGAAATATTAATTTTTTAGAATGTTTGTTGGATAATTGTAAATATAATTATATAAAGCATTTTTTTTGAAATGTAAATTGTAATTTTTATATATACCATGGTTGGAAATTTTTGTATTCATGATGTCAATTAAATGAAAATATAATCTATTGAAATTACATGTTGTATATAGCATTTTAAATTGTATGTTTTTTATTTTAATGTGTTGTAATTTTAACAGCACATTATAGGTAGTTAGGACTTTATCAGTGCTGATAAAGAGGATCCTTTATCAGTGTTTTTTAACCCGAATAAAGGAACCCCTTTAGCAGTGATTTTTTATAATTGATAATGGGGATCCCCTATCATAGATTTGATTAAAATCGCTTATGTAGAACTATTAAAATACGATTTCTATGATGTTAAAGGGAATATGTGTAGTAGTGGGAGAAAATCAATTCGTTTAGAAACAAATGGGAAGAATACATGGATTCATAATTCAAATAGACATTGTGAATTGGTGAATTCCCACTACATATTAAGTTAATTTTCTTTTCATTTTATCTACTTCTTTTAGTTAATTTCTATATCACTTTTATCTGATAATTATATTGTTAAATTTACACATTAGTTCAAAACACTTGCGACATTCTCAAAACCTAACCAACAAATTATGATTTTCTTGATACCATAGGGAATCAATTCACACCCCATTTTTGAAATGTAATAATTGAACACACATCAATATTACACCCTATGTGGACTTGGAGTATGTGTTCTTAATATAAAAGTTCCATTTTAGATTACATTTTGTATCACATCACCGAAACTAATAAAAAAGTTCAGATTGTTTTCAAACATTAAGAAAAAATTACGTAACTCATTTTTACATGTAGGAATTGACTACATCCCAATCGCACAAATGATGTTGTTGGTATGACTAAAATTATGTGTTTTCAATATAAATGTTTTGTTTTAGTTTAAAATGTATCACATCTCCAAAATAAAGAAATTGAGATCATATTAATTTAAACCATTAGTACAATGATACATAATTTATTTTTTATGTGTAGGAATCAACAAAACATCGATCTGACTCCTGATGTGGTCGATATGACTATAAGTACGTGCTTTCAATACAAAAGTGACATTTTAGTTTCAAACGTATTTCAAACAGTCAAAATTGAGCAACTGATCTTAGATTTTTTTAAAAATGTAGGAAAAGAATCCATAATTCATTTTTAATGTGTACGAATTTACAACACATCATTATGATATACGATGTGGTCGGTATGACTAGAAGTGCACATTTTCAATACAAAAGTGTCATGTTTGTTTAAAACATGCATCAAAAATTCCGAACCAATAAAAAAACACAAATTATTTTCAAACATGAGAAGAATTATCAATAATTCATTTTTGATGTGTAGGAATCGGCTGTATGTCAATTCTACACTCGATGTGGTCGGCATAACTCTAAGTGTATGTTTTAAATATAAAAGTGTCATTTTAGTTTAAAACACACATCAAAGAGGAAAAACTAAGAAAAAAATATTCGATTTTTCTTAAAAATTCGGACAATGGTCTATAATTCATTTATAACATTTAAAAATAGACTGCTCGTCAATATAACACATGATGTGATGAATATGACTCAAAGTGTTCATTTTAAATATTAAAGTGACATTTTAGTTTAAAAAATGTCACATATAACCAAAATTAAGAAAACAAGATTGATTTTTTTTAAACAATAATAAAATGGTCACATATTCATTTGTGAAGAGTAGGAATCGACCGCGGGTCAATCAAACAACCAATGTGGTCAGTTTTACTTGCAGTGTGTGTTTTAAATATAAAAGTTCCATTTTAATTTAAAACACATGTAACATATAAAAAATAGGGAAACTGGCTTGGATTACATTTAATCATTAGGGAAAATATCCATTTTTTATTTTTTAATTGTAGTAATTGACCTCACACCAATCTGACACATGATGTTATCGGTATGACTCAAAGTATGTTTTTTGAATATTAAAATGACATTTTAGTTTAAAATGCATCACATTTTGAAAACTAAGAAACATATCTCATATTGTTTTAAAACTTTTGAAAATTGATCCATAATTCATTTGTAATGTGTATGAAATGAACACATGTCATTCCAACAACTGATGTGGTCAGTTTGACTTGAAGTGCATGTTTTCAATAAAAATGCGCCATTTTTGTTTAAAAAATTAATCAAATAGACAAAACCATGAAAACAAGGTCAAACTATATTAAAATTTTCGGGAAATGATTGATATTTCATTTATTATGTGTAGGAATATACCGCATGTTGGACTGACAAGTAATGTGGCCTGTGTGACTCGAAGTGTGCGTTATCAATATAAAAGTGTCATTTTAGTTTAGAATACATTTCGCATAATGAAAACCAATAAAATGGGCTCAAATTATTTTCAAACTATAGGAAAACAATCCATAATTAATTTTTGACATGTAGTAATTGACTGCACATCAATCTGACACAAAATGTGGCCAAAATGACTCGATATGTGTGTTCTCAATACAAAAGTACAATTTTAGTTTAAAACACTATCTAATAGTCAAAATCAAGAAAATGGGCTAAGATGGTTTTCAATCGTTAGGAAAACCATCCATAATTCATTTGTGCCATGTAAGAATCAACCACACATCAATCTGAAACACAATGTGATCAATATGACTCAAAGTGTGTGTCTTGAATATAAAAGTGGTTCATTAGTTTAAAACTCATATCACTTGCCAAAACTGAGAAAACGATCTTAGATTGCTTTTAATCATTAAGAAAATGATCCATAATACATTTTTGACATGTATAAGTTGACCACACTTATATCTGAAACCTGATGTGGTCAGTACGATTCCTGATAACTGTATTTCATGCATATTTTTAAGACTATTTCATTGTGTTAATTTTTGTATTGAATTGATCAATATTTCCCATTTGTGAGTGATTTGAGTTGTCTAATATTTTTTGGCAGGAAATGGTGAATATTTTTAAAAAGGAATGAAAATATATTGTAAATGTAGCTGTGCGGTGTGACACCTGCTTTTTGAAGATGAAGATAAGTTTGAAAATGAAGAAACACTGGTACACATTGGGCACCTTCAGTGCACATCATGAATTCATCAGAGAAGAATGAGCCATCCAAGAAAAGTCATGACATGAAAACATGTTGTGAATGGCATGTACACGTTGTGTAATCCAAGTAAACGATGTGACATCTTGTGGGACACGTTTTCAGAGAATATTTTGTTGAGATCAGTGGATATTATTATTTTAAAGGGTACACGACATGTATCCCGAGTAAATGATGTGACGACGGTCAAACCTTGAATTAATGAACGTGATATGTGGAAGAATCACGTGGACATTGAGGCAACACAAACTAAGGATACATGTCATGTACCATCAGTACACATCATGACCAGTGATGGGAAGACCCCATTCATTTCCCATCAATAGATCCATTGTCCTCACCATTTGGAGCATATTCCGGACAAAGCTTGACAAAGATCCACCACCAAAAGAAGGCATGCCTACTACCGCTACTTGTATAGTATTTTAATTTCTTTATTTTTACCCACCCTCTCTTTGTTAGCATGGGGAGGTAATTTATTCATGTCCTAGTAAGTGTGATGAAAGGTAATAGAATGTATGAGGTGGTTTATATTTTAATGTAATTGATGTTGGGATTTCACAATTTTTCTTCAATTCTATCTTTTTCCAGATTTCTTCTTTCATGACCATTGTCAGCGGGGTTAGGGATTGGGTTTAATTTTTTCATTATGCATTAACATTTATTATTTGAATATATTTCATTAAAATGAGATCTGGGGACTAGGATTCTTCCATGACCATTGGTTTTTTCTCGTCCCTATGTTTAAATAAGTTTTTGGGATACCCATCCTTTTCAATTCGAAGTACCAAACCATGAGAAAAGGATAGTATGTTATCGAGAGTGTTTTTCATGAAAATTGAACTCACTAGGACCCAAGTCCAAGAACTTCATGATTTATAATTATTTATCACATACCTTTTCATCTCAAGAACATGGAATCATTGCTACATGGAACCATTCTTATATTGTCCCCTCACACTTTGTAAAAAAATCCACACGCGTTACTTTAGAATTTATTTTATTCAAATCGAAATTAGTCTAGGTTTCTTTATTTAATTAATATTTTCTCCAACCATATATATATGGGTTTGAACTCAGACATTCATATAATATACTACTGAGTAGTTTAGTTGTTTTTTTGAATAGTGGTTTTAAATTTTGAAATTCGGTAACCCAGTGGGAATTAATGACCCCCATAGTGCTACCAAATTTTTTCATTGTTTATGAGGACATGAGGAAATATTTTATTAGTTGAATAATTGAGAGAAATTCTATTCTTATCTATTCTGTTAACTGATTTTAGCATAGTTTTTTTTATTTATAATTTTTATCATTTTTATCACACAGATTATTTTTAGTTTTGATAGATGGACTACATGGAGGAAAGAATACTAAAGAGAGGTTTATTGGAATAATGGATGACATGGACCAAATATTCATTGACATTAATGAAAGGAGAAGTCAAGCAAATGAGTTCCCACAACTGTACCCAAGCGCTATTGTCACAACACCCCATAGCCTGGAGCCAAAATTCGACATGGAGCATCATGAAGTTGAAGTTGAGGTATGTACCACTTTCGATGCTTATGCTTATTACAATCAAGATTCCCTTGACCTTCCAGGATTGGAAGATGATGAAGAGAGTGACCTTGCGGGAGAAAATCAGTGGTCTGATGCACATTGGTGAACTGAATTGAATAAATAAGCAAGCAACAAAGGAGAAGAAGAAGAATGAGGAACCTCGGTTGCTGAGATGCTACAAAGATTCCTCACAAAACTGGAACAACAATTGAAGGAATATGAAGAATAATTGGAGCAGAAGGAAGGAAATATGACTTCCTAATTTATGAAAAACTTTATAGAATGCTTAAGTGTGTCGGAAGAATAATATGAAGAAGAGAAAGCTACACCGTGTGCTAACATTGCAAAGGAAAAAATTAAACCAAAAATAAAGGAAAAAGTTAATGAGATAAAGGTTGAACATGAATATATCAATGAATAAGTTCCACGCATGTATCAAACCATTGAAGAAAAATTATTTTACCATTTCTAGACTGATACTGAGATATTATTAGCAATACTCATGTGGTTCAGTCTTTGGTCACCACCTCCAAGATACATGAAAATTAAATGGAAGAAGTTTCATGCGGAGGATGGAGGGATCCAATGTCAATATTGATTAAACGTGATATGGTTATCTTTATAACACACTCAACTCTTCTATCCCAAGTATGGTCAAGCTAAATGACCTTTTTAAAAGAGCAGATTCCAAGAGGCAACCATATTTTTTATAGATTTCTAGGAATTTAGATTTATTTCTTTCATAGAATTTAATTTTATATTAGTATTTTGAAATTCAATCCCCCTTACTATTTTTGATCATTATTAAAAGGACTTATACATTCACTTGTTTCTACTTATTTTTTAGTTCCATCAAAGGCAAAAGTTGTGGGCAGAAGGAACCAGCTGGTGTAGGTAATACCTGCAAGACCAATATTGAACCATGAATTTGAAATGGGATTAAGTGTTTCAATTATAAATTTTTCGGTTCTATTCCCCATATTTTTATTTATTTTAGTGATTTAATTGGAAATTACATGCACTGTAGTTGATTTATTCTTTAATCAAATGAACTAGGAGGCATAAACTACCTAAGACATTTATCATGCCATGAAATTTAGATTCTTTTTCAATAAACATGAAAGAGGAAAATGGAGAAAAGATTAATTAGAGATAACCTTGTGGATTAGGAATTGAAAATATTGATTTGAAGAGAAATTTTATTTTGGTAAATTAAATTTTTATGAGATTTGGCCCTATTTTGAATTTCTGAAATTTGAATTAATTGATTTAATTATTAGAGTTACCTTCCATGAGTGATTGTCTCAATGATTCTTCTCATTCCAGAGATATCCACTAAGACAAATATTTCCATTATTTATATAAAATATTTCTTGAGAAACATGGGCATGATTTCTATTAGAACATCCACTGCATCTTATTGATGTTCTGACTAAACAAAATCACTTTTAAAATTATTTAGGAATTATTTTTGGTAGACCTTATCCTGATATCGACCATGAATTAATCATTTTTAATCCTATAGAAGCCATGCATTTCCTTGCTAGGAAATACAAGCCTTTTTTATCCATTATTTCCTTCCTATGATTGTTTTTCATGATATTTAAAATAATAAATGTGGGGGGGGGGGTTACTTCTTGTATCTGGATATAAATCTTTGTGGATATTTTTTCGGGGGATTAGTCTTATTGGGAGAGGCCATGAAATTTTTCATTGTATTATACTGTTCGCCTCTCTTTTTGAAAAAAAAATGGAAAGAAGAAAAATAATTGGGTTGTGTCTTGGGATAAAAAAATACACAAGTTTTGAGATTGACGATTTTTTATCGTATGTGGTTCGGTGATAGATGTGATATTTTTCCTGAGCATAGCTTTCAAAAAATAATAAAAAAACAAAAAAAAGAAACATAAGATGATTCATTCATTGCACATACATGTATCATGTGCCCACTTTTAGCTTTTTTGGGGAAATAGATATACGACATTTGTAAAGGGAGACAACCATTGAGCTTTTCTTTTATTATCATGCAAAGTACATTAGAGTCATACCTCCTTTTTGAGCCTTACTTTTTATATCATTTAGCTACCTACCCTGAATCTTTAGAGTCATTTGATACTTAATGGTAATTCCTTCATGATTAATTGTGATATCTATCGTTATGAGTTGGATATGTTAAATACTTTACAAGCCTATGGTAAGTTACATGTTATTGAGGTATGTGCGGAATTCCATTTACATTCGTACCTTGATGATGAGAAGAAAATTCATGTGAGGTAGATTAAAAGTGGCATTCCTATTGATAATGGATTGAAAAATGAAAATGTATGAATTAAAAGGCTTCTTTATTTCAAAGGAGAAAAGTATAATACCTGATTTATTTGTTTCTTTGAAAATTGTGGTGATGATGAATTCCCCTATGTGATGATTGGACATTTAATTTTCTATTTGATCAATTGTTTTTATTGAAATTGAATTTAAAACAAGGTAATATGAAATTCCCCTATAGTATGTTGATATTCTATCCTTGAGGACAAGGTTGAATTCAAGTGTGGGGGGATTTGATAAGTGTATTTCATGCATACTTTTTAGAAAATTTTAATTTGTTTATTGTTTTATTTAATTGTTCAATCATCCAAATTTGTGAGTGATTTGAGTTGTTATATATTTTTTGTAAGAAATTATCAATATTTGAAAAAGTAATGAAAAGAGATTGAAAATTTAGTTACGTGGTGCGACACCGGATTTTTGAAGATGAAGAGAAGATGGAAAATAAAGAAACACGGGTACACCTTGTGTACCTTCAGTACACATAGTGACTTCATCATAGAGGGATTAGCCATCCAAGACAATTCGTGACATGCAAACATGTTGTAAATGACATGTACATGTCGTGTAACCTAGGTACACGATGTGACATCTTTCGGGACATGTTTTCGGAATATATTTTGTCAAGATCAGTGGATCTGTTGATTTTAAAGGGTACATGTCGTGTATTCCTAGAACACAACATGATGATAGTAAAACATTGAATTATTGAACAAGATATGTAGAAGAATCACGCAGACATGGAGGCAAAACAGACTGATGGTACACATTGTGTGCCTTCTGTACATGTCGTGACCTACGACGACAGACCCCATTCAGAACCTATAAATAGATCCCATGGTTACACCATTTGGAGTATATTGCAGATGGAGCTCGACAATGATCCACCACCAGATGAAAGAGAACCTAATACCACCACTTATGTAGGATTTTAATTTCCTTATTTTTCTCCACCATCTCTTGGTTAGCATGATTGTGTAATTTATTCATGTTGTGAAAAGCGCGACAAAATGGAATTAAATGAATGAGATATTTTATATTTTAACGTAATTTATTTAGGTATTTAACATTTGTTCTTCAATTCTATCCATTTCTTGAATTCTTCTTTCATGACCATTTTGAGTGCGGTTAGGGAGTGGGTATAATTTATTTCATTGCGCATTAACATTTCCTAGATTGAATAAATTTGTTTAATATGTGATCTAGGGACTAGGATTCCCCCATGACCATTGGGGTTTTCTCTTCTCTATATTTAAATAAGGTTTTAGGTTACCCATCCTTTTCAATCCTAAGTACCTGACCATGAGAAAATGATAGTTTGGAATGAAGAGTGTTTTTCATGACCATTGAACATGCTAGGACCAGATTCCAATTGCTCCATGATTGCTAATTAATTATCCCATAACTTGTCATCTCATGATCCTAGAATCATTGTTGCCTGGAACCTTTTTTATATTGTCACCTCCCACATTCTAAACAAATCCATGCTCGATATTTTATATTTTATTTTATTTAAATAAAAATTGGTTTAGGTTTATCTTATTTAATTAATATTTTCTCCAATCCTCTCTTCGTGGCTTCAACCTTGGACTTTAATATCCTATACTACCCAATAGTTTAGTGGTCTGTTCAATTTGTGATTATAAATTTCTAAATTTGATAACCTAGTGGGAATTAACGACACCCATAGGGCTTCCAATTAAATGTACATGTTTTCAATGTACATGTGCAATTTTAGTTTGAAATGATTATCACATAGGAAAAAATAAGCATACCAACATCACATTGTTTTCTCATCATTTTATCGATTATTACATAATTAATTTCCTTATCATTTTTATCTAATGCTTATTTTGTTAATTTTCATAGAGACAATTCTTGAAGGCGAGCAAGAAATGGTGAGATAGTTGAAGGCTTGTTCTCAAAATGAAAGTTCTCTTTAATTAGCTCACATCTGTAGTGAGTTTTTTTATCACCACAAATTTGAACCAGTTCAAGGGAACCTGCTTCTGAGAATAACATGCAATGATGTGATGTGTAAAAATCAAATGCAACTCAATATGATACACAATGTGCCTATTATGAATTAATGTATATGTTTTTAGTATAAAATGGATGATTTTTATTTAATTTATTTGTCAATAGTATTCTGACATAAGAATTACTTTCTTATACAAGTGCATTCTTTTTCTCGATATGGGATGGTTTTTTCAAAAACTCATAGCATGACCGGGGGTCAGGGGAGAAAGAGAATGTAACACTGAGGTTTTTGAATTATTTTGATGAAATTTTATTACTCTTTTAATTGTACAAAAAATTTCTAATGTCTATAATATTGGGTTTTTTCTTGTATTTGCACTGTTAAATTTATTTTTATTAAATAAGTTTTTTCTATTGTGTTTTCTCCTATATTTTCTACCTCTTTTTGTTGTTGTAGTGTGATGTAATTTTAATAGCACACTGCACTAGAGTGACCCTTTATCAGTGCTATTAGTATCACTCATAAAGGCTCCTGATATCACCACTAGAAAAAGTGCTAGTAAAGGGATCATTTATATGCCCTAAACTAGTGATGATAAAGGACACTCTCTATCATCACTATTTTTAGCATTGATAAAGGATCCATTTATTAGTGCTCAAAACAATAATGGATAAAGGGTAACCATTATAATCCCTTAATTAATCTCTAATAAATGTGGTCTTTACCATCACCCATTTTAGTGTTGATAAAGGATCACGTTATCAACTCTTTTCTAGAACTGATAAAGTACTAGGGCTTTTAAGGGCACTCTGATTTTCAGCGCTTTATTGAATTGAAAAATCCCTAGTATAGTGTTGCTAATGTCCTTATGTGTAGTAGTGAATATTTTTATGATGATATTGTTCTTGTAGAATAACATTCAAGGCATGTAAAGTAGAGTATATTTTTTTGGAAACCATTATAAGTGATATTGTCTCAGTATAATTTTAATTATGAAATTATTTTGAACATATTGGATTTGTATTCACTTATCAACTTAAAATCATGTAATTGTATGTGAATTCACTTTTATCATGCTCTTGGTTAAATTACTAGTTGATGGTGATCATATCCCACCATGAGTTTTATTTATAAGACTATAGGATCCTTCATCTTCTGGTCCTCATTCTTTAAGTGATCATACATCTGGTGGTGAAGGAATATTAGGGCTTGGGAATAGTCTTGAATGGAAGCATGATTGCGAACATTAATCATCACACCAAGTCCATATGTATTGAGATGCATGTTAGTGTCCATAATCCATGAAAAGTAATTTTTTTCCATAAATATTAAGAGGGAGATATGCGAACTTTGCAATATTCACCATGGAAAATATGTCTTGCCGATTAAACTAAGATTTTAGGTAGCCACAATCTTGTGTTGATAATGTGTTATGAAAATAATTGAACATCCAATACAACCATGAAGAATTTTGAAATAAGAAGAAAGGAATTTATCGCTAGCAAAGTATATCATTGATGTAATGAGGTATCGAACTTGGGTATGGCGATGATGAATGGAAATGAAAATATAATAGATAGGCAACAAGTAGAGAGAGAAAATTGTAGATGGAAAAAACTCACACATTTCATTAACTTATCTCTACATATATAGAGTAAACAATATTTTATCCAACACACTAATGCAAATTAGCCAATTATTATTGCTAGAATTTGCACTGATGTTGTATGTGTCCCTTAAAAGCTAGTCAAATTTATCAGCACATGAAAAAACACTACCACAGATTTGGGCAATGGATTCACCGACTTTTATCAAGGCTAAGCCAAAAGAACTGATAAAAGGGGAATTTTTATCAGTGCTAGCTAAAAGTGCTGAAAAATCTGCCCTTTATCAGCGCTAAAAAATACGTTGATAAAGTTCTACCTTTTATTAGCGCTAAAAAATGCATTGATAAAGGTGTACCCTTTATTAGCTTATATTTTTAGCACTAATAAAAGATTTTAATAAAAAAATATTACTAATTTATATAAAATTATTATATTTGTGTTAAAAAATAATGTTTATTTGTATACATTTAATAAAAACGCATGTTTATAATTAATACATATATTTAAATAATATATATATATATAATAAATTTCATTAAAAAATAAATATATTTATTATTTTTATATTTTTATAATTATTTATAAATATTTTTTAAATATACATATTTATAATTATATATAAATAATTTTTAAATATGTATAATTTTAATTTTAATTATATTTATGTATTTAAATAAATATAAGTTTCCAATGAATTTGGTTAATAGATACTTGAATATGGTTGACGTTCATATGTTATGTATTTATCATGAATGTTTATATATACATTACACCCTCAATAATAGTCATGTTGTCCATATATACATTGACTCTCTTTTTATGAGATAAATACTTTACTTGGTGTATGTGATTCATTCATGTTCCCATGAAGTTATTGTGTTCTCGTAAATAGTTCAAATCATGATAAATATATTTAAATATGAAATATAATTATTATATTTATAATTATAAATATTTAGTTATATCTAATCACTTTTTAAAATATATTTATAATTATAATTATATATAATTATATATATATAAATAATTATAAAATTACAATAATTTTTTAAATGATAAATTTTTTTATTACATTTATTGTTATACATTTTAAAAATATTTATTTATAATTATATATATATATATATATAATAATTATATATATATATATATATTTATATTTATAATTATTATTATTATATATATAAATAAATATATGGATTTAATGAATATATATATTCATTAAAGATTAAATTATTATGAAATTATAAAAAAAATTAATATATTTATGTAAATTTCATAAGTATATATATATATATATATATCAATAGTAAAAAAAATGTTGATAAAGATGTTTTTTAACTGCGCTCATAAAGAAAAGCCTTTCTGATAGTTATAAAACACCGAAAATAGTTTTTTTATCAACGCTCATATATGTACCATTGCTCATTGTAAAATTAATAGTTCTCATAAATGTAGACTTAGGACATCTGCACATAATAAATGAGAATTTATAACACAATCCAATGTGACGTAAAAATGTAGGAGTATCATAACGAAAGCCAATATGTTGATGAGTATAGGGACAAGGAACTGTAAAAAAATGCCCGCATCAGTTGCCCAAAAGCTGCGAATGTAGGCAGCACGCCACCTTGGCCACCTCCCACTGCAGTATTTGTTAATGTCTCGACACAAACAATTGTAAGGGAAATCCCCCACGATTTGGAATCGATTTCCATTTTCAAAGAGGCGAACAACTTATTTTGGACCCACAGACGAGTTGATGATGATGCCCTCGTTTCACATAAGCTGAGCGTCCTTGACATCTTTGAGGAGCATGCCCATGATGGACGAATTAGAAGGTGAAATCGGTGCTGCAGAATCTCTGGTAACAGTACTCCAAGCCGATGAAGTTGGATACCAAAGAGTTTGTCCACTCATTCACTGGGAGGGACGGTATGGTGAGGGTGCCCTTGGCAGATTCGAATTTCAATTCGAGCATGGAGTCCCATGCGTCACCCCTTTGGACCCTAACCCCAAAATCAGCAAGAGCTGCAGTAGATGGAATGTTTATACGGGTCATAGGTCTGTCATTGGAAATACCGACAACTTGGTTCACCGAATTAGCTGCACCCTTGCCCACGAGGCATCTCCTCCACAAGTCCAACAAATGACTAATTTGGTGGTTTACGTCCAGTGGAGCTACTGGGATGATGGGCATCATGGTAAGCAGGTACTCCATGGCCAGATGATGCAATGAGGTTGGAGAGGATATGTTAACGAGTGAGTATAAATTCTGCAGCACTAACCATGGTATCTGGTTCTCCATCTGCATCAGGTCTCTGTTGAGCTGGTCCACCTGGTTGGAGCAGAATAATATGGGATCTCACCCATCAGTCCTATTAAAGCCTGTCATCATCAGCTCAATGATGAAACAACTGTTGACCAAGAGAATCTTCTGCAACTCCTCCTCTCCATGCTGGAGCTGGATACCATAGCACCTGCACGCCTCAGATTATATATATATATATATATAAATTATTCATCATAGAAACACATATATACAATAAAAGAAATAATGTCTCTTTGCAGAATATATATATATATATATATATATATATAAACGCATAGGTACCTTTATAAATGCATGTAGACATACATACATACATATAAATATAGGTTTATAAACCTATAAATATTTGTAAGTATGTGCATAATCTTATATACATGCACACATATAGAAATAATAATATCTATAAATATATACATTCATACATATATACATTTACATAGGTATATAAAAATAAAAATATTTATAATTGAATTTAAATATATTTACATATATCATCTAAATATTATTATATCTATCATGCATATATATATATATATAAATCCAAGTACAGACATACATACATATATGAAAATTTAATTATATATAGACACATTTAAATAAAAATACATATAAAAACTGGTATAAATATGTATACGTACAAACAAAGGTAAAAATTAAGAGTTATACGTTGTGTATAAAAAAACACTTAAAAATATTTATTTTTTTATGTACTTATTCAAATTTATAATTCTAAATAATTACAATAATATATTTATATATATGCATATTTATATCTATGTGTATGTATGAACATATAATAATATTAAGATGCATTTATGTACATGTAATAAAATACATTAAAAATACTTAAATTTGTATATACCTATAAAAATTATTGATCACACACAAATAAAAAATCCAATGAACACATACACACACATATTAATATATTTATATATAAACACATACATACATATATACATACAAATTAATATAGTCACATACATACATAGTTAAAAAACATATCTTTATGTGTAGGTTTATATGAAAATACATATATAAATCTCCATTAATATAAGTACATAAATATATATAATTTCAATTATATGAAAATATAATTGATTTAATTATTTATAGATATAAGTACATGCATGCATGCATACATACATATATATGACCATATACAACTATAAAAAAATTATAAGTATATTTTAATACATGTACATAAACACATCTAAATATTATTATATATACATACATACATATGCAAACAATCATATTTATATATAAGTACAAATTTAATCAAACAGTGAAACGTATTTAACTTTTTCCAACATGGACATATCTTGTCACAATCCAACCCGAAGTGTCATCCAACCTAGCACCCAACCAGATCTGTATAATGGCTGGAAGGGCGTTCCTATTCCCCATGGGCTGACAACTAGTTCCAGGGTATCAACAATATACATTTGGAATGATTTCACCCATGTATATAACAATGAACAACCCATGAGAATAAAGCATCACATAACCAATAACAATAACCAAACGAGATACATCAATTTTCATATTCAAGGTTTACGACTTTAACAAAAAACCAACAATACCAAAATGAAATGATAACAAAAAAAAACATTTCAAAAAATCCTCCATGCAACAAGAGGATCATCAACCGCTAGCCAACACCACCAACGCCTATAAGAAGTGGAACACTAGAAACCAGACCCACCATCACCACCACAAGATATCTTTCCTTTACATGGGTTATACATAACAATGTCTACATACACCCAATGTTGTATGTAGGGTGTGATCCAAATCCCTGTAGGATATGACCCTAAAAGAAGGATTCAATGCTATAACATTAGAAGGTAAATTAACATTCATATGTTCATAAAACATTGGAAAGAAATTTCAACTAACATCATAAGGAAAACATTTTCAATAAAATACATTTATGGGATGAATTTCTCAATAGATACTTGCTTCAAAACCACAACATACATAAGGTACATAGTATACCAACAGTTAGCACCACATCACAAAAACATCACATAAAATTATCTTGTCACAAGAGAGAACCAAGGGAAATCCCTACCGATAACTAGCACAAATGGGACCCTAGAATCCTCATTCCTTGGTAATCAAAATTCTCCAACCATATCCAACACCATTCCCACGCATGATCCACTAGAAGGAAAAACATCCCAAGGTATTGTGGTCTCTATATAACAAGCTAAAACAAATAGTGTTCTCATGAATGAGCCAATAGAGGGGATCCCATCCAAAGGACTAGCAGTATCTGATCCTATAACATGTTTAGTTAGTTTTGTAGTGTCAATCCTGCTAGAAGAATCTAGGCCTCGCCACTACCGTGTAAACTAATGTACTCATTCTACTTCTCCCATCTAGATACGTGATATTCCCTTTGTGCTCAAATTTCTATTTCACATGTCAACTAAATAATACCTTTCCCACACACATTCCAAAAATCATGAACATGCAAGGAAATCACCTTTTTCACAATTCAAATTTAACCAAAGATCGAATCACACATGAAAAGTACAATTATTTCCTAAACAATGACACTTTTGTTTCCCACACATACCAAAACCATTTGGAAACACATTTCGAACCATTTTCGAAATTCACAAATCCCATTTGGAAACACTATGAAAATTTCACACATGAAATCCAACCAATTTAATGGAAAATGACCCTCTCAAATTAATACACACACCAAATCCACTTTATAACATGTTTCACATCACTTTCATAATTCAAAAACAACATTTAAGGTACACAATATGAATCCGAAATGAAAAAAATCCATTTTCGTTGAAAAACCCACTTTCAACACATTCACAACTTCAAGTCGCATTAAAAACACATTTATCACGTTTCACACAATCATGGAACTATTTTAGAAAACACTATAATAAGGAAAACATGAAACATAGCCAATTTTATTTAGAAAACCAACTTTCATCATAATTTCATGACAAACAATTTCTAAAACATATTTCTCACCACAAACATAATCCACAGAACATCTTTAAACAACCTAGACAATACATTAAAATCATCTAATAATGTAAAAGCATGGAACCCCCAACCTCAAGATTAGAAGCTTCCAGAAGCTAGTGTAAAACCAAAACAACACCTCAATAAGATCCAATAAAAGACAGGAACAAACAACAAACATCAATATTTTCACAAACAACACCAGATCAAACCCTCACTATGTCATGACCCATCCCCCAGGGCTCGTGTCGCAACTACCACATGCCCGTCTTCCATAGGCCAGGGGTAGGCGACTAGCACCAAATGTGTAAATCTTGATAACTGGGAAGAAATTACCTTTATAAATCACAAACACATCCAACCAGAGTACAAGCGGAAGTAATACACTAAGTACAAGAGAAAGTGCTGAAACGTAGATGGGATAGAATACAAACCCAAGTTAAATGTACAGCTACAACTGAACAAAAGAACAACAGAAAATACAAACAATTAGAATATAGAAGCAGCTCCTAGGTCATCCACCTCGGATCCTACCTAAAGGGTAGGTACAGATAGCCTCCTCAAAGCTCTTGCCCGCCAACCTCCTCTGAGTACCATCTCTTCGTGTAGTCCACCTCTGTGTACTGACTCGTCGTGAGGTCCACCACCAGGTACTGTCCAATCCTCATACACTCGGTCTCTATCAGCGTTGTCCGTCGTCTGCATCTAACACAATGTGGTGCGGTCATAGCCCGTGCAGGGGTGAGTATAACGATACTCAGTAGGGACACCGAGACCCTCAAGGTCTCGCTAAATCCAACAAGGATAACAACAAGAAAAGATACAAACATGAAGTATCAACTAACTCTACATAGGTATATGCCCAGACATATACCTAAGTCATCAATTCTAGTTCGGATCCAACTAACGAGACCAAGTACAACCCAGTCCACACAAGAAAACACAACCCAGTCCACATAGGAAATCACAACCCAGTCCACACAGAAAATCGCAACCCAGTCCACACAGGAAATCATAACCCAGTCCACACAGGAAATCACAACCCAGTCCACACAAGAAATCACAACCCAGTACACACAGAAAATCACATCAATGATAATGTTTGAAAGTCAATATTCAGCTCACACAAGTATACTTCTCATGAATAGGGGTGGAGATGATTAGATTTAGCCTCTGAATCATCTCTTCTACCAAACCCTTGTAGGATCCAAGTACAGAATTCGTCGCTGTCGAACCCACGTAGGATCCAAGTAAAATAATCATCGGTGCCGAACCCATGTAGGATCCATGTACATTCTTCATCGATGCCAAACCCATGGAGGATCCAAGTACAGACTGTAGGATCAAAATAATGATGTAGATGCTCAATATACAAGTGGGGGGTGAATTGTATACTTTAAAAATTCCTTTGGAACCTTTAAATTTAGTTATGACTAACTATGGTTTCCTTAAGCAAAGGAAAGGGATAAGTTTAACAAAGATTAATCTAAGAAAATTCACAACACCTCTAACACCAAATGAATACATGGAAAGAGATTCCGAAAGTAGGTTCCGGAAATATGGTTCCAGAATTTGAAACTTAACAAAATATTACAATATGAGATTCTGCCTTAAAGCGTATAGAATCTAAATGAAACAGAGTACAAGTAAGGAAGTATATGAAAGTTATAATTTCCATAAAAATACAAAATGCAGCGGAAATAAAGAAGTAGTAAAAACTACAAGTAACAAGATATAAGTCTTTTAACCCATAGAGAAGGGTATCCAACAACCTTGGCTAAAGGTCCCTTGATTTATACTTTCAAGAAAGTCTGTCTTACCCACACTAGGGTAAGCCCTCGATACAAAGATCAGAGTCTCTATCTTGCTATCCCCGCAAGCCCTCAACTTCAAGGTAGTTGGAAACCTCTGTCTTCCTCAGCAAGGAAGCCCTCAACTTCAAGGTGTTGGAAACCTCTGTCTTCCTATCCCCGGAAGTCCTCGATTGTAATCACCAACATTCGGAGTCGCACGAAGCAAAAACTGAACGAACGGTTCAGTACGCACAAGGTATGAAAATATTTCTCTATCTAGAAATCACCTTAGCAGCGTGTGGTCTCTAGATCGATCAACGTCATTGTATATTTACCTCTTTCAAATGAGATCCTATTTATAGGCAAATTTCCAACGGTCTGCTCCCTCCTCCAACGGTCATATTCTACATGAAACTCGGAGGGACCTGTACACATGTAACTCAACCAACGGTTAATTAGAAATCGAAAAGATGACATCATTTTATAACAGACTATGTATAACTGAATGTATGGCATCGTTTTGAAATGAAGAAAATGTGAGTAAAAGCTAGTTAATAGTTCAGAGTGTAAGCATGTCAAAAGTTTGGAGTATAACCAAAATGAAGTTCAGAGTCTATGTTAAGAAATGTTCAAATTCTGTTTTATAGGAATTCGGAGTCTGGTTTCACCAGGGATCGGATTCTGAACCTGTAGAGTTCGGAGTCGAACTTCTTAAGAGTTCAGAGTCGAACTGCTTAAATGTTCAGAGTCGAACTTCTTAAGAGTTCGGAGTCGAACTTCTTAAAAGTTCAAAGTTGAACTTCTTAAGAGTTCAGAGTCGAACTATTAAAAAGTTTGGAGTTGAGCTACTTAAGAGTTCGGAGTCGAACTACTTAAGAGTTCAGAGTCGAACTTTTAAAAAGTTCGGAGTCGAGCAACTTAAGAGTTCGAAGTCGAACTACTTAAGAGTTCGGAGTAGAACTTTTAAAAAGTTCGGAGTCGAGCTACTTTAGAGTTCGGAGTCGAACTACTTAAGAGTTCAGAGTCGTACTTCTTAAGAGTTCGAAGTCGATCTATTAAAAAGTTCGGAGTCGAACTACTTAAGAGTTTGGAGTCCATAATTTGGATTAGAACTACATTACAGATCACCTCCAGAATTCGGATCCTAAAAACAGAATGCTCCAAATTTTTTCATTATATGGCTCTGGAAATTTGGTTATGAATCTGGGTTTTGAATTTATGAATAATATTTCTATGTATAAGAAAATCTAGGTTAAGGTAAATTTCCTTAAAGAAGTAAACTTTCATTATGGGGTAAAACAAATATATGCTTAAGTATAAGGTGTTTGTCATTTTGAAAATAAAAAGGAATGGAAAATTCATAAGGAAAACCTTATTGACTCAAAACTCTCCTCCTTTTTGGAAAGCACAAACATCCTTTTGAAAATGTATATAAGGATTTTGAAAATTTTCATTATACTTTGAAAATTAGAACTTATCTCCCTTGTTCATAGATAGAAGTGAATAAAACTAATTCCCCCTTAGGCATTGAAACTCTAAGGATTGTATTCTGGGTTTCCAGAGTAGAGTTTTCATTATTGTAAGAATGAAAAAAACTTCATAGTGAGAAACTCCCCCTTTCTTTAAGGTTATTTCTCTTAGAAATTTTTCACTTTCTCCTCCGTAGGAGTAGTTCTTTTTCCTTCTCCCCCTTTGTGATTTTCAAAAGGAATTGAAGGGAATGGAAAAAAAGTATGGTACCTGAAACATTAGTATATAACAAGATACAAACCAACCAGATAACCATTTAATTATAGTTGGGAAAAAATACAAGGAAAGACAACTACAACAAAAGATCATAGTGGGTTCATTTGTCTTCCTTTTCCTTCGGAATGAGCTGCTTCAACAAGGCTTTGAGTTTCTTCAAGTCTCTCTGATCTTCCTCTCATTGCCTCTCCAAGGATTTTACCTTTTCTTCTTGAGATTTTAAAGCCTCTGCCTGAGCCTGCAAGGCTTCTTTCTCTAACATCAACAACTCATCTTACTTTTCGATCTTCTGCTGAAACTCAATCCGGAAATCTCTTTCAGTTTTCCAATTTTGAGATACTGAGATAAGCTTCCCATTCAGATTCCTGACCTGTTGATTCCGAAAATTCTGCTCCTGGGTCAACTTCTCAGAAATCTCATTAACCTTTTTATCCTCCATTTTAAAGGCATTTTGAACTTCAGCCTGAAAATTCTCAAAGTGAACTAAATCTTCATCAACTCTCTTAGACCACTTTGTTACTTTACAGCAGGTCTTCCTATGCACGTCATAATCGATCAGAAAACTTTTCTGTTCAGCTTCCAACTTCACAAACTTATCCATTACCATGGATAAAGAATCTGATTTTTGATTCATAGATTGTTGCAGCAACTGGCATATAGAATCTATTGTTGGAAGAATCGGAATAGTGTCCACCAACATTCTCGGAGATTAAACCACAAAATCATGCCCGTGGGATGATGATTCCGAATTAGAAACTTCTTTTTGAGATTCCTCTTCTTCAACTGGAATCAGCTTCCTTCTAGAGGTACCACCAACATCTTTCCTTCTGATGACATCTTTAATGGGTGTCTCCCTTAGAGTTTGCTTCCATTTAGCAGATTTCGGAATGGATAGCTCATTTGAAGATACTTCCTCTGATTCAGAAACATGAACAATCTGATCCTCATCTGGTTTCTGTCTTTCTTGTCCTTCCTCAAGAGAGTTCCCCTCATTGAATTCTTCTTCATCAAACATCTCATTCACTTCTTCTTCTTCTTCTGGATGTTGCTTGCTAGCTTCTTCATCTTCCTTGCCTGAGGTAACTATCTTTGCAGATTCACCCTTATCTTTGTAGTCCTATACTTTCTTGATCAAGGTATCCAGATCTTCACTCTCCTCTTCTTATTCTTCTTCTTCCTCTACTGCTACAGCGACGTCCTTCTCAGCTTCTACAATGATTCCTTTACCCTTGTCTTTTTCCAGAGTGACATAGTTTTTCACTGGACTTTCTGGTAGGGAAGGTTCAACACCAAATGTTTCCGGAACTGGAAGCCTTTCGGAATCTAGCTCTGTATCTTTTAGAAAATATTGTACTAATTCAGCTTCAGTCATCTTCTTTATAAACTTCTTTTCCTTCTCTTGCCTTTCTAGCTCCTCAGCAGCTTTTTCTTTTAATGCCTTATCCTCATCAGGGTCCAATCCGAATAGAGGGTCCCCTTCCTTCCTCATTTCTTTATCTTTCCTCCACTCTGCTGCTACTTCATCTGTATAGGTTTTCTGCATCTTCAGCTTGGGAGGTGTGGATTCAGTTTCCTTAGGCTGAGGAACTTCTTCATCAGTAACTACTTCCTTAGCATTTCTCTTCTCCCTTTTCTTTTTTGAAGGTTCCGAAGATTCTTTTTCAGCTGTTTCAAATTCCTCCACGGATAGGGGGTAAAATTCTCCAGACTCAGAAGAAAAACCCATCTTCATTCTTTTAAGCGTATCATCACTAACAAGCATGAGCTTGCAATTACGGATCTTTGATTTGCAGGAAACTTTGAATGATTCTAAGCATCAAACAATCAACTTAGACAATAAGTCAGGAAACATCATAATCTAAGCTCTCAGATTCCCTTCTTTAATATTCTTGATTGTAACCAAGACATTCCTTTTCAGATTTCTCTTTCATAGATTTACCAAAAAATCTAAGACATAGATATCACTCTTCTTCAGATTGCCTTTATCTCCTCTTCTCGGAACCAGAAAACCTTGCACCCATAGTTGAAGTATTCTATTATTCAGAGTGAGCCGAGAAATCTTAGTTGTTGAATCATCCTTAATCCCATGACACTTCAGTGCCTTCTCCTTATTGAAACTTCCTTGCACATCGTGAAGTTTGTGAGAACAGAATTCAGCTTCTCCCTCATATGCTATACCAACCAGGCTTGCTGCCTTAGTGTAAGAAAGTTTATAAGTTTTCCCATAAGACTTAAAAGAAAACCTTTCTCTGCCATATTCCACCAGTAAGGAAACATACTTATAAAACTCTATCAATAAGTCAGTATAAACCAGATCCTATTTATCTAGTTTTTCTATGCATACGTCTTCCCATCCATTCAATCTAATATTCTTTTAAATAAGAGAATCAAGCTTATAAAAATCCGGATGAACTAACCTTTCCCTGTAAACTAACCACTATGAAATTGGTTTGATAGTTGACATATCTTGAGAGGTTTCTTCAACAGACATTCAGAATGAAATAAACTGTAGGATTCGGATCGGCTTCACAAGGTTCGGAACTGGCCTTAAGAGGAGAAATAGGGCTTCGAGATGAAAAATCTTGAAAAACCGATGTGGGACGAGTCTCGGGGTCCCCTTTATATAGGCAAAGAATTTGACCGTTGGTCTTCCAAAAGCCATCTAACGGTTGAAAAAACTCTGATCTGATCTGATGGTTGAGAAAAGTCCCTCAATGAAAATTTGACTCCGATCTTTTGAGGTTTTTAAGGAAAACATTTGGATTTGAGGAAAAACTAGAATCCGAACTTAAAAAAAACAAAATTTTGATTAAAAAACTATAAGTAAGAAAAATATAACTTATGGATTGACAAGAAATATTGTTCAAAATTGGTAATATTCTTCTTGAAAAGGAAAAAAACATCATTACGAAAGTTGCAGTACGAATACTTCGTTATGAAAACTCCAGTCCGAAAATCTCCCTTCCAAAAATTATTAGTACGAAAATTCCTTTCTGGAAGTTTTCAGTACGAAAAATTTCCATTCCAGAAAATTTCAGTTTCGGAAATTTCCATTCCAGAAATCTTAGTTCCGAAAAGATTGAATTTTTTTTACAAATGTACTCCCCCTATAAAAATGAGTTTATTATTGTTAGTAGAATTGTTCAACAATAAGTCAATGAAGAATGATTACCTTACGGTTATTATTTATAACTTTTGTTTAATATATTCAAATCTAATGGAGGTTAATGATTTTGTGAAGATATCAGCAAGTTGATCTTTTGTTCCGATAAACTGAAGAATAATATCTCCTTTCGTTTTAATAATCTTTTCAAAATAGCTTTTGTTACCAGTCATGTGTCGGGAACATCCACTATCCATGTACCACGTATTGTTACTGATGGTACTCTCTTTATTTTCCTAAAATCAAGAAGAGAATTAGACTTTCGGAATCCAAACTTGTTTGGATCCGAGATTACTAGATAACGAAATTTTAGGTACCCACATCTTCTTAGAGAAATAAGCTTTGTGAAATCCTAGAGATTGGGTTTTTTTAAGGAACAATTCTTTGCCCAGTGACCACCACATTGACACTTGGTACAAAATGGGGAACTTTGAGGAAGAAAATAATTGTTACTAAAAAATGGTTTTGCATGGGTATAACCAAATCCGGATTTATTTCTTAAAGGTCATATTTGGGAATACATTTTATCAAAATTTTCCTTACCATGGGTAAAGTTCGATAAACACTTCTTTAAGGAAAAAATTTCAGACTTCAGTTTTATAACCAAGTTTTTATCCTCAAAATCATTAGTTTTAGAACTAGAGCTAGGCTCGAAAAAAAATTTCATAGAGATTACATTTTCTAATTCTTTAGAATGTTTGTTCTTCTCAGAACTTACTTCCTCAAATTTTTTTGAAATACTTTCAAAATCAGCATTTTTCTTATCAAGATCTATAGAAAGATTTGATATCTCTTTTGTAAGAATATAATTCCTAGAGTTTTCCTTATCATGTTTCTTATTGAATTTTGAATTCTCAATATCAAGAAGTTCAACAAACCTAGAGACTTCTTCATAAGTAGGTAAATTATTTTCTTCATCAGAAGAGGATTCTTCATCAGAAGAGTTATAATACTTAATATCATTAAAATTTAAAGAAACATTGGACAAAGATTCAGCATTTCATACCTTAGCCATAAAACAATGATTATCAATAGGTAATCTAGCTATAAGACCAAGATTCTTCTGTCCTGTAGATTCGTAATCAGAAGATTCATCTGAATAATCATCACCACTGGCACTCCAGGTGTCATTAGATTTCAGAACATTCTTAGCTTTGGCTTTATAAAACTTCTTTCTATTCATGTCTGAATGCCTTTCTTTCCTTTCTTTCTTTTTGAGCATAGGGAAATCTGGTCTAATATGTCCAGCTCTCTTGCACTCATAACATGTAACTTCTCCATCTTTCTTATCTTTCCTGTCCTTTTTCTTATACTTGGATTGGAAATTTCTCTGGCAAGATATCTTGTTCATCCTTCGAGCAAGATTTGCTAACTCATTTTCTGATATTTCACTCTATTGTTGAGTCAATAAGGTTTTTCTTATGACTTTTCCATTCCTTCTTATTTTGAAAATCCCAAACACCTTATAATTAAGCATATTTTTTTTACCCCATAATGAAAATTTACTTCTCTAAGGAAATTTACCTTAACCTAGATTTTCTTATACATAGCAATATTATTCTTAAATTCAAAATCCGGATTCATAACCAAATTTCCATAGCCATATAATGAAAAGATTTGGAGCATTCTGTTTTTAGGATCTGAATTCTGGATGTGATCTGTAATGTAGTTCTAATCCAAATCCTTGACTACGAACTCTTAATTAGTTCGACTCTTAACTTTTTAATAGTTCGACTCCGAACTCTTAAGAAGTACGACTTCGAACTCTTAAGTAGTTCGACTCCGAACTCTTAAGTAGCTCGACTCCGAAATTTTTAAAAGTTCGACTCCGAACTCTTAAGTAGTTCGACTCCGAACTCTTAAGTAGCTCGACTCTGAACATTTTAATAGTTTGAGTCCGAACTCTTAAGAAGTTCAAATGCAAAATTTTAAGCAGTTCAACTCCAAACTCTTAAGAAGTTCGACTCCGAACTTTTAAGCAGTTCGACTCCAAACTCTTAAAAAGTTCGACTCCGAACTCTACAGGTTTAGAATCTGATCCCTGGTGAAACCAGACTCCGAATTCCTATAAAACAGAATTAGAACATTTCTTAACATAGACTCCGAACTTCATTTTGGTTAGACTCTGAACTTTTGACTTGCTTACACTCCGAACTATTAACTATCTTTTACTCACATTTGCTTCATTTTAAAATGATGTCGTACATTCAGTTATACATAGTTTGTTATGAAACGATGTCGTCTTTTCTATTTCTATTTAACCGTTGGTTGAGTTACACGTGTACAGGTCCCTCTGAGTTTCATGGAAAATATGACCGCTGGAGGAGGGAGCAGACCATTGGAAAATTTCCTATAAAAAGGAGTTCATTTGAAATAGCTCAATATACAATGAAGTTGATCGATCTAGAGACCACACGCTGCTAAGGTGATTTCTAGAGATAGAAAGCTTTTCATGCCTTGTGTGTACTGAACCGCTCGTTCAGTTTTTGCTTCGTGCGACTCCGAATGTTGGTGATTACATTCGAGGACTTCCAGGGATAGTAAGAAAGAGGTTTCCAACACCTTGATGTTGAGGGCTTCCTTGCTAAGGAAGACAGAGGTTTCCAACTACCTTGATGTTGAGGGCTTGCGGGGATAGCATGACAGAGACTCTGATCTTCGTATCGAGGCCTTACCCTGGTGTGGGTAATACAGACTTTCTTGAAAGTATAAATCAAGGGACCTTTATCCAAGGTTGTTGGATACCCTTATCTTTGGGTTAAAAGACTTATATCTTGTTACTTGTAGTTTTTACTACGTGTTTATTTCCTCTGCATTTTGTATTTTTAAGGAAATTATAACATTCTTATACTTCCTTACTTGTACTCTGTTTCATTTAGATTCTATACGCTTTAAGGTGGAATCTCATATTGTAATCTTTTGTTAAGTTTCAAATTCTGGAACCATATTTCCAAAACCCACTTTCGATATCTCTTTCCAAGTTTTCATTTGGTGTTAGAGGTGTTGTGAATTTTCTTAGTTTAATCTTTGTTAAACATAGCCCTTTCCTTTGATTAAGGAAACCATAGTTATTCATAACTAACTTTAAATGTTCCAAAGGAATTTTTAAAGTATACAGTTCACCCCCCCTCTTGTAAATTTAGACTCTACATCATTATTTCGATCCTACAATTGGTATCAGAGGAGGTCTATGGAATACTTGTACTCTCGTATAAGTTTTTCTTGCTCACTTTCCCATTCCGAACTTGCTCATTCCAAACTTTCCAATTCCGAAATTTCTCATTCTGAACATTGTTATTACGAATTATTTTTCTAACAAGTTTGTGTGCCGAAGGTTATTCTACGAATGGAAGGAGTTAATGTTGGTTCTATTGATAATCTAAATCCTACAAGACCACCAATCTTTGATGGTAATGACAATGAGTACTGGAGAGATCTAATGAATACTTTTGTTATCAATACTGGAGTGGACAACTTTGTTATGCTTAAGTATAAGGTGTTTGTGATTTTCAAAATAAGAAGGAATGGAAAAGTCATAAGGAAAACCTTATTGACTCAACACAGTCGTCCTCGTGGCCGAACCCATGTAGGATCCAAGTACAGTCGTCCTCGCTGCCTAACCCATGTAGGATCCATGTACAGTCGTCATCGTCGTTGCAGTCGCAGCCAGCTCTAGGGTTCCCGCACAAAGCATGCTCGATTCCGGGAGGGTCCGCTCCACGAGCCAAGAGGGTCGATACATCAACTGTCACAAAATCCATAGTTTATGTATCCCAATTTTCTGTCTTGTCAAAGGGGTCTCAATGCAACAGACGATGTGTCAATCGGACTCCCGGTTTGTGAGTTATTAGCCTTTTAGTCCCGGGGGCCCGGTTGGTTTCTTGTACGAACCAACCTGACTGTATCTCAATTGTACCCCAAAATCTCATGGGGTGTACTCAAAGGAACCATTTCTCAACATGATTACCAACACCACTGACGGTTCGTCAAACGGACGTCCGGTCTGAGAGTTATTAGCTTTTCCTTTCCCGGTGCCCGGTTTGATTCCGGGTACAATCCAACCCAGACATACTCCAACTATGTCCAAACCTTAGGTGAAGTATACCAAAAGAACCTTCTCACCAAGAGGAATCCAACAAAGTTGACGGCTCGTCACTCGGACGTCCGGAGCTCAGGTTATAAGCGTTTCTGCTCTGAGGGCCCAGTTGGTTTCGAGTTCGAACCAACCCGGTCATACACAAACATCGCCAAAACCATGAGTGTAATATACCTAAATGACTGTCTCAATCTATGGAATCCTATGCAACTGATGGTGCGTCGATCAGAGGTTCGTAGGTCAAGATATGACCGTTTAACAAAAAACGGTCCGAAAATAGGGGGTCTGGGCCCGGTCCGACCCGGCCCAACACCCCCTAGGTCGGCTCGAACCGGGTCTACCCAACTCAAGTCTAGGTCCAGCCTAGTTGGGCACGGCCCGACCCAGCTAGGCGTGGTTGGCCCAGCCCGTGCGGCCTGCGGCCCGGCTTAGAAGCCGGCCGCGGCTCGGCGCTGGCCGAGCGGGACGCAATGGGGCGCATCCCCCTTTTTCTTGAAACGGCAAACCTAGTGGGGTCCGCCCTAGCAGCAGGTGGGGGGGGGGGGGGTAACCCCCCCCCCCCCCCCCCCCCCCTTGGTTTCCGGGTAACGTCCAACCATTAGGGACGATCGGTTTGTGAGTTGCCGCGGGACCCAGAGGGGGTCCCGCCTCCTGGAATCGTCGGCGGCCGACTTGTCTGGCCGCCATTACTGGTCCGTTGCGGCCTTAGGCCACGGTTCGTCTCACCAGCGTGGCGCAATGGCATTGCGCCCCTCCGTTGCATCCCACTTCGGTTGCAGCCTTCTTCGGCCTTTCCGGCGCGACACGATGGCAGCGCATACCTCCGCAGTGGCCCGCTCTGGTCGCAGTCCTCTATGTACCTGCACGGTGCAATGACTCCATGCCGCCTTCGTCGCGGCCTTGCATGGTCGCGGTTCCCTTATGATCACCGCACAGTGCAACGACACCGTGTGCCTCCGCCTCCAACATCATCGAAAATTAACAAAGATGAGGGGAGGAGAATCGTATGTGTTTGTGTGGTCTGATCTCCTCCTGTTATGGCGATAACAGGCGGCCAAACAGAAACTCAAGAATTGAAGAATGTTGTTGAACGGTGTTAAAATTTGAACATAAAAACCCCTACCTCAATAATTGACATCGTACATCAGGCGTCGCGGACGACGACATCGCAGGGTGAGGTTTCGTAGACGACGTCGGTGTGTGTCGTCGTTCTTCATGGAAGCGGAGTTCTTCGTTGAAGAAGCTTCGTTCTTCTTCGGAGGGAAGTTATCTTCTTCTTTACCCAAGAGTTCTCTCAAAGGAATTCAAGAACTTCACCAAAGTTCTCCACAAAACAAAAACTCCAACTCCAAAAATAATATCCCATGATATTATTTTTATTCACATCCCACGACATTAAAATTCAAGATCAAACCACTTAATTAATTAAATGAAGTGAATCATTAAATTAATTAGGGCATGTTGGCATGAATTTAAGAGGGAGAGAGGAGGACATGAGAGGTCTCATAAATGGGATAGTTGAAAACATAAACATGGGAGTTCAATGGGGGAGTTTAAAGAGGGTTAAGGAGTTATGGAATGTGAAGGGTTGGGGCTCATGTGGGCCCATCTCCCCACATAACCACACATGGGAAGTCGGGTGGTTGTGGGACCCACCAAAAACTTCCCATGGGAGGGATTAACTTCCAAGGATAATAAAATAAAATTGTACACACAATTTTATTTACTTCTTATTTAAACCCCAAATTTTAACATCTCATCCCGCACAAACGCAATTGTGGTAAAGGTCCCCTTAAGTAATTACCGGAGGTGCAAGTTCATCGGCACCGTCAGATTTCAATTTCGAGCACCGGTTCAAAAGATAGAAAATACCACTCGTTTGTATACTAAACTTACCCAAGCTGAACTTCAGAAATTGATTCCTGGCACATCGGGCCTCAGAATTAGGTGCTATCAGAAACTGTGCACTCGAAAAATCCCAAAGTAATTAAGAAAAAAAATTTCTTGAAATTTCTGGGTCTTTACACACTACGTCAAACAACCCACTGAAATAAAAGAACCCATAGAGAGAGGAAGCTAAACCCTAGAAGCAGAGAGAAACCGATAAAAAAGAGACTTACTTGATGATTCCTTGATGAAACCACACCAAGAAACCCAAAGATTGATGAAAAAAAGGATCCATCAAGGTTTGGAGGAAGCTAAAATGGATAAAATAACATAGGGTTAAGATTAGAGGTGTTTTAGGGGTAAATACATAGAGGGAAATATGGTAATTTTACGCTTTTTAATGTCCTAAATAGGTTTCACGTTTTTCCCACACAATTTTCCAAATAATGCGGAAATCGTGCATCCCTCACTATTCAAGTGGAACATTCCGCATTGTTTTCCCACATGTTTTTCCTAACCATGCATCTACTATGTGTTATCCTCTATCCAAGAGGAAACTAGCCACACAAATACCTAGAGAATGGTCCGCAATTTCCCTTAACCATGTGCCAATTGTGCGCCACATTATGTGAAGACCAAAATCTAAACTTTTCATTAAAAAATCATTGGGAAAATAATGAATAAATATAAGACAAAAAATAAACATAATAATACCTCAATATAAAATCACGGATGTGACAATTCTCTCCACCATGAAAACATTCTTCCTTCGAAAAGTCACTCTAGGGCTTGATTAAGAAAAAATGAATACTCTTCCTTTACCGAATATTTCCTCTCCCATGTCGCATGATCATAACTACCATGTTTCCAAAGGACCCAGACCAATAGTGCAGCCTTCCCAGGAAGTAATTTCTCCTGAGAGTCAACAATCATCACTGGTTTCTCAAACATTGAAAAATTAGTCTCTATCTCTAATCCATCCAAATTAAATACATGAGATGGGTCCATATTTTAATTTTTTAGTTGGGAGACATGGAACACATCATGAATTGATGTCAACTAAGAATCAAAATCCAACCAGAATTCCACCTTACCAACTCTCTATATAATATCAAAAGGCATGACATACCTCAGGGTTATCTTCCCTTACTTACCAAGATAATGGTGACCAAAGAGAGGTGCCAAATTCAGAAACACCCAATAACCCACAAAAATTCCAAATCTCTGTGCCTCTGATCGACATAAGACTTATGATGAATATTCATAGTCAACAAACACTGACTAATTATCTTAAATTTATCAGATGTTTCCTGCACAAGGCTCTGTACCAACAATGAGGTCTCACTTACCTCTTACCAATAAAAAGGCCACCAAGATGGTTGACTGTAAAGCACCTAAAAAGGGGATATTCGAATCGATGATTGGTAGGTTTTGTTATATGAAAATTCATCCTACCCCATATGTCTATCCTAAGATACCCCAAAATCAAACAGAAAATCCCAGATCATGTCTTGCAGAACCTAATTCACCCGCTTTGTCTTACCATCCATTTGAGGGTGGTATGCCATGCCCAACATGACCTGGAACCCCATTATCTTCTAAAGGCCTTCCCAAAACCATGATTTAAAATGAGTTTACCTATCTAAAACAATCGTTGACATCACACCATGAATCCTCAATTTCTCCTAGAAATACATGAAACTCAACTCATCCACCTTGGCTGAATCCATAATTGGAATGAAATAGGATGATTTGTTCAGATGGTCAATCAATATCCAAATAGCATTCTTCCCCCATTGTGTATAAGGAAATATAGCAATGAAATCCATGGAGAACTCATCCCACTTATAGGTAAGATTGGTAGTGGGTGAATTATAATAGAGGGACTTTGGTGCTATTATTTAACATGCAAACATTTATAACACCACGATTGAAAGTCATATATATCCCACCTTATACCCGACCACCAGAACTGCTGAAGCACATCATAGAACATCTTGGTGGTACCAGGATGAATGACCCACTAATACTGGTGTGGATCCTCCATCACCACCTTTAATAAAAATAACAACACCACAAAGATACCCTTTCCACACAAAACTCCCTCAGGAAACAACAACCATTCATAAAGAACCTCCCCACCATTTATAAACTGCATAGAATGTTAGAAAAACTCATCACTTGACTTCTCCTATCGAATGAACTCCAAAAGAGAAGGTTTCAACTGAGCACTAGCCATGAAAACACCTCCACTATGTTTCTTGGCCTTTAGGGGAATCTGAGAAAATAGTCCCATCAAATTCTACTCATCACTGGAGTCCTACAGTGTTTACACCACATGGTCATCTTGAATCTGTATATACATAAGAACCATACCCAAGGCATCATTGTAAACCACAAATCACATTCCAGACTCTAGTAAAATTAAAACGAGGGTTGTGGTCAAACACCACTTAAGCTCTTTAAAGGATTCCTGACACTAAGGGATCCATTCAAACATTACCCCTTTCAGGGTAAGCATAGTCATTGATAAAGCAAGGTGAGATAAATCTCGAACAAACCTAATGTAATTCCCTACCTAGACAAAAAATCTCCAGGTCTCAATAAAATTCTTTAGCTTCTCGAATGAAATTCATGAATTGATCTTATCAAGGTCCACTATAACCCATTATTCTAAGATAAAATGACCTATAAAATAACATCTCTAACACAAATGGTGCACATGGAAATCATCCCATAGAGATAAAAATCCTAAAGAGTTCCTATCATAATCCTTAGATGCCAATAATGCTTCTCCATAGTCCCAGAATAGACTGGATGTTTTCCATGAATACCGAAAACAAAAAAGTCGATATTCTAATGGAAAACCTAGGTCACGAGTACCATAAATACTATTGGATCGTTTTTCAATCCAAAAGGTATGACCAAACACTCAAAATGGTCATAGCAGCTTCGACAAGTTGTTTTCAGAATATCCTTATCTCTAACCCAAACTTGGTGATTCCTGGAACACATATCGATATGGGGGAACCATCTTGCCCCCATAAGTAGATGAAAAAGTCCATCAATATAAGGAAAAGGGTACTTATTATTATTCATCACTTTATTATACTTTCGGTAATCGATGAACAACTGAATAGATCCATCAAACATCATAGAAAATTGATCTTGGGAGGCCCATGGTGGGACACTCATGAAAATGAAACATTTCGATTCTAAACCATCCAAATGTAACTTTAATCCCTTCAACTTAGTTGGGGAATACAATATGAGGTAAGAGATATTGGTTTTGTTGCCAACGACAAATCAATGGAGGAATCCACATGATTATTTGGAGGAAAACCAAAGAAATCCTCTAGAAACATCTCTTGGAATTCATCCACTATAGTAGGTAATACAACTTTAGGACCAGTATCACTGTCCTCTAGCATGAGAAATGAGAATTGATAAGAATGTTTGACAATATACAGAGGTTGATGTTCAACATGTCCCGAACAAGGATCCCATTCTCCATGAAAATCATGGGTTCTCTGATTAGGTGCCACAAAACTCACCCGCTTTCGATAGTAATCGACATGGGTATGAAAATGAACCATCCAATCCATACTAAGGATCATTTCAAAGAGGAATATATCCAAAACATGGAAATACCATTCCAATACAACCTATGACATGATACGTTCCCACAATAGACACCTAAAACCCTTATATGCCTTCCAAACAAGCTGTGTCTCCAAATCCATCACATAAGGCATAAGATCAATTGGAAATTTCCACACATCCAAAATACAAGTAGAAATAAATGAAACAAAATAACATTTATCAAACAAGGAAACAACCAAATATGATGCAATAAGAATGGTACCTCGATCCTTCATCAGCCCTGTATCCAATTCCACTAGTTCTTGTTCCACAAGATGAATATTCCTCATATTATCGCAAGAATAAAAATGATCACTAACCTATGGATATACCTTGAACTGAGTCAGCCTAAAAGAAGATGTAACCCTATCGCCAAGACCTAGAAATAAAGATCCCACGATCCTAAACAATTTTGACTAGGCTAGAATCCCTTCGATATCTATAGATCTTATACCCCTCAGGTATGGGAGTTCCATATTTCAAAATCGTTGATATTTCTTCATAGATAGTAACTTTTGGTAAGTTCATGGTGGAGATGAAAATGAAGATATCATCTGCACTACCATCCCAAAATGATGGTACATGATCGTCCTATCACCTGATGCCGTGGATAAAGATCGTCAGGAGGGATGGCTTGAACTACTACCTCCCATTTTCTCATTCTCATCCCACATAATATTTTTCTCAGATGAATTGCCATTGACCATAGCTAACACAACTCCAAAGAAACATGACATGCCTCTATGATCAATTTCTACCATCATATCATGATCAACCACCTTAGTATTGGTTTTCAGATTGAACAAAAAGACATGGGATCATATTCTATCCACATCTTTATCTCAAACTTCAGAGCCTTCAGTTGTTCATTTGAAATGAACTCAGGTGCGAGTCAAACTAACTTTGCAAAGTGGTTATCATACTTCACCATGGGTTAGTATCCCTTGATGAAAACTAAAAACTATCGGGACATGGTTACGACAAATACCTCTGGATAACAATTCTTATTTAAGATTACCTTAAGATTGTTCCAACCCATTTCCTCAAGCATTCTAGCATGCACTAGTGAGTCCCACAACCTACAACTGGGACCTTCTAACATGAACAAAACACAATTCACCATGAATTCCTTAGGTGTTTCATGAAACTGAATCATCCCCTACATATTCTCATGTGACTCCTCTGATTCTTGGGGATTCATTCTACCCTGTAATGATGGAGGATTGTTCTTGAGGAACTAATATGATTTTTCCTTTATAGGACCTTATTCGACTTCTATAACCTGAGTAGGACCAGAACCTTCTCTATGACCCAAATCATGAATAGTATAAACCACTACTTCCACTAACCTCTGATCATTTAGTGAGGGATAAATCTCTTTTTCCACATCCTGTGACTACACAGGAAGTCTCCAAGAAGGAATCTTGCTGTAAAAAACAAGAACCATAAGAAAAAACCATCAATACAACCATAAAAATAAATTTCAAAAAATTCTCCGCAATAAAAAAGACTTCCAAAAACATTTTTAAACCAAAAAAAGTCATAAAAAACTCAATAAACAATCTCAATCTAGTTTACCCTCACCTGATGTTCATATAAAGTCTTTAGCTTGTACGTCTCACCTGGAGGAGAAGGCAAACCAAATTCATAACTTCCCATTGTGACTCGAGTTTGTGTTTTATAGACACCCCACTTGTAACCAAAAGCTTATGCCCAATAGTCATAGGTATTTTCTCTCCAGACTCTTCCAAAATAACTCAACCCAAAAAGAGAGAAATCTTCTTTGATACTACTTTTTCACAAACCATGTCGGAGTACCATCCAACCTGAAAGCTTACCCAATTTGTGGCATGACCCAAAAGGAATTCTCGATTCCCATAGGATGGAAACTATTGTTTGGGTATCAATAATATAATTTGGGAATGATTTCACACAAGTATATAACAATAAAATATCAATGAGAATAAAACATTACATAACCAATAACCATAACCAAATGAGATACATCAATTTTCATATTCAAGGATTATAAGTTCAAAAAAAAACCAACAATACCACAATGGAATGGGAACAAAAAACCATCCCAAAAACCTCCATGCAACAAGGGGGTCATCACCCTAAATCCACCACCACCAACACTTGCAATAAGTGGAACACTAGAAACTGGATCCACCGTCACCACCATAAGACATCTTTCCTTTACCTGGGTTATACAAAACAAAGTCTACATACATCAAAAGGTGTATGTAGGGTGTGATCCAAATCCAAGTAGGATATCACCCAAAAATAAGGATTCATTATATAACATTATATGATAAATTAACATTCACATTTTAATAAAACATTTGAAATCATTTTCAAGGAACATCTTAAGGAACACATTTTCATGAAAAAAAATAGAGAAAACATATCACAAAAGAAACATGATTTAAAACCAAATTGTACACAAGGTCCACAATATACCGAATGTTAGAACCACATAAAATAGTAATTACATAAAAGTATCATGTCACATGAAAGAACAATGGGAAATCACTACTTGTAAATAGCATTAATGGGGCCCTAGAAACCTCGTACCTCAGTGGTCAAAATCCTCCAACCATAACCAACAACATTCTCGTGCATGCGACAATAGTTCTAGTAGTATCCATATAATTATCCAAGACAAAAAACATTCCCTTGCATGAGCCACTAGAGGGAATCCAATCACAATGCCTAGTGGTCTCCGATTATATCACATGATTAGTTAGTGTTGTAACGTCAATCCTACCTGAAGAATATTAGACTCGCCACAACTAATTCAACTAGCGTATTAGTTCTTGTTCTCATATCAAGATACCTAGAATTAGCTTTGTGATAAAATTTATATTTCAAATTTCACATAAATTATTACTTTATAAACATTCCAATAATCATGAACACATAAGGAAATCTCCATTTTCATAATTCACATTTAACCAATGATTAATTCCCACCTGGAAACCACCATTTTTCGATTAAAAACATTCATTTCTTATGCACACCAAAACCATTGGGAAAAAAATTTCAAATCATTTAAAAAACCACAAATCCCATTTGGAAATACTAAATGAACTACATACATGAAATCTGACCATTTCCGTGGGGGATTCCCTTTTCAAATTTATACAAACACCAAATACACTTTATAACATGTTTCACAACACATACACAATTCAAAAATAACATTAATGGTGAAAAATAAAAATAAAACATGAAAATTCATTTTTCATTGAAAAACACGCTTTCAAAACATTAACACCTTCAAATCGCATTATAATAAAAATTCACTTTTCACACAATCATGGAACACTTTTAAGAAACAACTCAATAAGGTACATATGAAACAAAACCAATTTCATTTATATATCATACTTTAATCACATATGTATGTCAAATAATTTCCAAATAATATTTTACACCACACACATATTCCATAGAGCACATTTAATCAACCAATCTAGCAGTTTAAAAACATCTAATAATATAAATGCATTGAACCACATACCTTCAGATCAAAAACATCCAAAAACCGAAGAAAAACTATAACCACACTTCAACATGAACCTATAAAGAAAATATAGAACAAAAACCATAAACATTTACAATAACAACACAATATTCAACATTTAGTATGTCAAAGAACCTCTTAGAAAAGACGAACCAGAAGTGGGAGGAAGAGAAACCGTATTAGATGGAAGAAACCAAAAGAAAATATACTTACATGATGATTCCATAATGAATCCCCACCAAACCACCCGAAGATTGATGCTCAAAGGCTCCGATAAGGTTTGGAGGAAGATTATATGGCTGAAATCCTAGGGAGTTTTGATTAGAAGTTTTTTAGGGTTAAATATGAAGAGGGAAGGAAGGTAGTTTTTCACTTTTTATTGGTCAGGACATGTTAAAAAATTTTCCCGCACAATTTTCCAAACCACACAACTACCATGCATCCATCACTATCAATGATGTACATGACACATGGTTAGCCCTCATGGTTTTCCAAACTGTGAATCCACTATGTGGTCTCCTCTATCTAGGAGGAAACCAGCCGCATGATTACCTGGAGGATGGCATATAGTTTCTATTAACCAGATGTGATCCATGCACCACCTTCTATAAAGCACAAAATATTCACATTTCACCAAAAACTCCCAAGGAAATCAAATAATAAATATAAGAAAACAATGAACAAAATAATACCTCAAAATACAATCATAGATATGACATATTTTTTGTAAATGTACATTTTATATTGGTAAATATTTTTACAAAAAAATATGTCCATGTCACTAAATTATTAGTAACAAATATGCTAATAAATGTTATTGCATCAGATAAAATAGTTCCATTGTAATTATAATAATATCAACCAATTATATATATGTTGATCAAAAAGTTGAGAAACTTATTCATATGAAAAATTTATATGTAAATAATATTATTAATTTCTATAAGCAACACCAATAATTAATATCTATTTATCGTATTATGTTTTTAATAAAATATTACCTGTGGATATTATAATATTGTATTTATTAATCTAATTATATAAAATATATTTATTGTATAATACTTATAAAATTAGGTTATATTATACTCCAAATAAATTATACTTTGAAGAAACATGTACAAACATATCATAAAAAAATGTTTAAACTCCAAGTAAATATATAAAGCTCCCCAAAACATGTTACAAACATGTTTAAGAATATTCCAAATCCAAAAGGATTTACATGAAACTACATAAAACCCCATCAATAATTTATTTCATATATTATCTTTCTCTTTTCTGATTTACACTAGTGATGGGATAAATACATGAATTTCATCAACTTATTCATGACAGGTCCACATCTGCCATGATCACATATAACTTACTCGCATTAGACTAGATGCCAAACCAATGCGCTATGTAGAATCCTCTAGACCGATGATCCAATGTCACATAATCTAACATATGAACTTATAAAGATGCAAACCAGAGACCCCTTGTAGGATCTGAAATGAATGAGACAGATATTATAACAATGTTGACAAATATTACATTATAGATAATAATCTATTGGTGATTTCATAGAAAAAAAATACAAATTTTGTAGATAAAACATAAATAGATTACATAATATATTATTATATTAATAATATATTGAATAATACATATATTGATACAATGTAATTATGAAATTAAATGTGTCACATAAATTCAAACCTATGTTTTATAGGTCAAATATAGAATTTAATTGTATGTTTGTGTATAAAAATACCTTGAAGCAGGAAAAGAAGAATTTTTATGCTTGTAATGAACATTAGGGGTAGAATATAACCCATAAAGGTGCCATGATTCAACAAAAAACATCCATGCAATCATCCCTTACAAGTTCACATGTTTTTTCCCTACAGTGTCTTAGAAATGTTATCCCATAGACCCTTATGATTACAATATTCATCATCTTTCCATAAATCCTCAGCATTGAGGAAATTAGTTGAAAAATTACTATTTTCTATGATAAAATAAGTAGACGATGTCACTACCACTCACTGAATCCTGACTTCTGGAATGTAAAATTTTTATTGTAAAACACTTTTAACCCATTTTCATTCCCTAAATTGCTATATCAAAAAGTTCTTGGCGATGTAGAAGATAATAAACTATGTCAGCAGATGTAATTTCAAGGACACTGATGGTACCAAAGATGGTGGTGATGACTTATTCATAGTGGAGGAGATCGATCTGGAAGAGGTAGATATGATAATTGAATCCTTCAAGGTCTCACAAGTTCTTTTTTTCTCTTTCATAATCAAGATGCTAGATGGTGGCATTAATGTTGTATCCATAGTGTAGGATGAGGCAGACAATTTAGAAAACTGATAAATCCACTACCTCAGTAACTCACACCATGTTCGTTTGAACTTCCTAATATTACATGCTGCTACACTTCACCTCCCCAAATCAAGGACACTACCTTCACCTCCGGTATCCCATACACATATTGATACACAAACTACACAGTAACATAATGGAAAAAAGTAATACATCTTGAATAATAGAGAAAATTGAATCAGGCTGTCCCATGTTTGAATAGATATAATAGATAGATCAACTAGTTTTTTATAGATAATAGAAATCCTAAAAATATCCTTGAATCATCACATTGTAGCAGTGGAGGTACATTTCGAGGATCTCGAATATTTAGATCAAATTTATGTGGGAACCATAACCATACCTATCATTATATTTCACAATTTATATTTTGATTGTCGTACTAAAGGATCCAATGAAACAATGAACTAGTTGAACAACCAACTTAAGTTTAGTCATTAACAACAATAATGCATTGAAATCACCTGACCTCTAGATTCAAAATATCAAAACTCCAGCCACTTTTATAGAAAGAAAACATGATCCCATCCCACACCATTGCTTGGTAAAAATAATGTATAAAAAAACTGATATACCAAATTGAGCCTTCGATCCTATTCTTGGTACTTACTGATACACATATTGATATATTACACATATTACACACATATTATGTAATAGATAAGAAATAGTTAAAGAGATCACTTAGACAACATAGAATGATAATATGGTGATGAATTATAATCTATTGATGAATTGTAATGAATGATACATAGATAATATGATAAAAATATTACATAGGGAATCCATTATAGAGATTACACATATTTATATATTATACATATAAATATTACACATATAATTTGGTATAGATTTTACACATATAATCTATGATATAGATTACGTAAATAATCTATTACCGAGATTATAAAAATAATTTGTTAGTGAATTATAATGAATGAATTATAATGGATGATACACTAATAAAAATTCAATTGTAATGTGATACCAATAATGAATATATTGTAATCTTTTACACATCATAAATGAATGAAACATAGATGATGAAAGAATTGTAATATGATATAAATATTGAATGGATTGTAAATTTTTATATATAATGAATAAATGATATGAAGACAATGAATGAATTATAAATTGTTAATAAATTGCATTGAATGATACATAAATAATGATTTTTAATATATTATAGATATTACACATATTGTATTTTAGTGAATGACACATAGATACTAGTTTTACATTAGGGAATGTGATAAAACCATCTTTTCCTTCCCAATAGTGTATGTGATTTTTGGAAACAGATCCTTAAACATCATTTATGGAATGGAATGGGTTTGATTTCTTAAGTATCCCATGTTCTAATGATAGTTTCAATATTCTGATCACAATTAGAAAAATCCATTGTTAAAAAAACTACTAACTAATAAATATTTATACAATATATATTTCACATAAAAGAGTATCCACTGTAGATTCATCACATAAATATCTCTTAAGATTATATTAATGTTCAAATAATGGTAAAAATGATAGGTAATGTAATGTGCTTCCTTTTTAAGAGAATATTTTTGTTGGGATCATGAGATTATTCAAATTATCTGGAGTTCATGTATTCAAGTGGAGTGGCTCATTGAGGGAGAACATATTTCAATAGGAACCATTCATTCAACTAGAAGCATCTCATGTTTAACAGTTGTATCCAGAATTCTTGGAGTATGGCATAACTATCATGGATGTTCATTATCTTAAACCCAATTTTTTTTGTGTCAAATAATTTATATTTCCATTATTTCATAATCATTAGAACATATATAAAAAATTATCAGGAAAAATAATTTTTACAGTGTGAAACCACAAAACAACATAATCTATATTTTTGATAAGAAAACCAATGTATTTATGTCTCTTGTAAAACAATTTAGGACAAATACATAAAATAGTATAGACCAAATTGATGTGAAAAACATTCATGATTATTATGAGATTAATATAACTTGTTGAATATTATAAATTAAGAGTGAAAATGGGATTCAATCATAAGAAATGAACTCTTTCATATAATATCAATTGAAGATACCAATGAGGATAAATGGTTACAAACCTATCATAGGGAAAAAAGCTAATCATGGAGTGGAATAACATAACATGTTAATAGAGGATATTTTAACATATATGTTTTCAGCCACTGCTAATCAATATTCCCATCTTCTCACATGCACACAATGGAAGTCTCTCTAACCCTATTTGAAAAAATCAATGATACACACAAAGTGAACACCCACATGCATATGTATATATATATATAAATTAAAATATATATATAATCATGTAACTGTGGATGATGAAAGTGGAATATATATTTTCTATATATAGATAACATAAAAAATGGTTTTAAATTTGACGAAATGGGTATAAAAAACAAATACTATATGATGATAATATAAATTAAATATTTAGGAATAAAATATGCTAGATAAAGGGACACATGGATGTAGGAAAATTACATAAAGAGGATTAAATATTACACATGTTCTTGGAAAAGTGATAAAAATATAGATGATCCTAATATGAAGATTTAAATTTAAGCTCCTAATATTAGTGAGTAACATATATGTTGGCCTAGATAAAGAGATAAAATTAAACTAGAGGAATAAATTGAGAAATGATGAAGGAGAATAAAAAAAATTATGAATTTGATGGATTTGACGGCAACTAAAAACATGACATGGGATACGAGAGACCCAAGAAAATTGTGAACTAGATGATTTTTTTTAGAGATGGAAAACATACGAGGTATGTTCTAGTGATTGAATGAACCCTGATATATTTTAATGAATGTAAAGAAATAGTTTTATAGAAATAAATGGATTAGTGATTTAAGAGTAATTCTAGGAGGAATGAATGAGTGTGTGCATGGGTTGTCAGTGATGATCTTTGAGCTGGAGAGACACAGGGAAGAGGAGGGAGGTGCGACTGATGCTAGTAGGGAGTTGTGGAAGCATGTAGGTGGTGGGCCCTAATGAGGCCAATGACCTTGAGGGTGGTGGCAGTTTATATTGGTGTAATTTTATGTAGAATAGGGGTCAAGGAAGGCAGGAAACGACATCTAATGATATGCAACAATGCTAAATAGAGAAGAGGACCCCTATTGAAGTTCATGATTTATCATATTATATTCCCTATTTTACATGATATTATCATGAGGTAATGTGATTTCAAAACATCTTTGTTTTTATAGGTGGGATGATAACATTGAATTGGTTTACTTTAGGGAATTTTAATCTCATCATAAATTTTACATGTGAAATGAGGCGCCACAAAATGAGGGATTTTTCCAGATCTGGCATTTTCAAGGGGTTTTGCCGGGCATGGACACCACATTTTGATATAGTGAGAGTTGTTCTAGATGGTGGGGCTAGTTTATATAGAGTTGTTAGAGAGAATATTCGATGATGAGGTAATGTTTTCCAACATTTACTCTTGTGGGTGTTGAAAAACGTTTCACTGGGCCCAATCACTCGGTTTTGTTAGAGTGCTCGCTGGATTCCAATTTCTCTGGAGTCTTGGTAGTGTAGTTTCAAGTGTGGAGATCGTTTTTTATGGTATTAACTATTGTTGGTGCAGTAATAGGTTACACTAGATTCATCAGAGTGATGATTTGATGGTTCATGTCATTTTTTTCGAGTATCACCATGGTGGGGGTAATATTCCTTGTTCTAATTCATTTTGGAGTTTCAATTTTCAGTTATTATTATATTTTCCATGAATGATCATATTCAATGTTAAATTTGATCATTGTGAATGTTATATTTGGGTATAAAAAAGAATTAATTTCTATAATATATTATATTATTAATTTTATTGAAGGGATGAATTTATGTGGATTCGTTAAAGAAATAAATAATTGAAACAAATCATTAATATTACTCTGAATGTTTCAGAGGGATCTTCCATCAGAAAATTCACCAGAAGTTCCACAGGTACATGGCCTGGATGTTCCACTAGAACATGGCCTGTAAGTTCAACTAGAACATCCATGAGAACTTTGACTTTAACTTTCTCTTGAATGTCCATCAAAACTTCCACTATAACTTCCACCGGGGATTCTGCTGTACCTTTCACTAGAAATTATATGGAACATCTGGTATATTTTTTTGTTAAAAAATATATTCAATATATCTTATAAAATAATTTATATCTATATATTTATAAATATAATAATATTTTTAATTATTTATTATAATTTATATATGAATTTATTTCCATTTTTATTAAACTAGTTTATAAATTTAGAAATGTTAATTTTTATTTTTTTTAATAAATTCTATATAATGTACTTAAAATTTTATTTTAAAAAATTATATTCTTCTACATGATATTTTGTAAAAATATTTAATCAATATATCATATAAATATTGTTTTATTTATAGATTTATAAATACAATTTTATTTTAAAATAAATAGTTTGGTAGATTAAAAAATTTGGATTCCATCTTTAATGAAATAGTTTATACATTTTCAAATGTTTATTTTCATACAATATATGTAAGAAAATTAATAAAATTTTTTTAATTTAATTTAACAAATTATTTTTATTGAAATTTAGTTTTAGAAATATTGTTTATTGTTTGTACTTTTGAACATCCATTGGATATTTTATAAAAACATTATTCAATATTTCTTATAAACTTAGTTATTGTAACACCCCGAGCTTCCACGATACGCTTCTCCTTCAATAATGCAATAGCTTGCATTGTACGCAAGTTCGAGTTCTAACACACCGCGACTAATCAAAGTAGCCGTTATGAATAGTAATAACCACTTTTTAAAATTATAAAAATTTTATATTTCAAAATGGACTTCATTTTTGTATTTGTAATATCGATATTATCCTAAGTTGAATTTTTTTGTAACTTTCTGAGAACTTCCAATTTTTTTATGAATAGTGAAAAATACTTAAAACAACTTTTTTAATCAAAATAATTTATGGTTATAAGTTATACTATTTAGTGGTTTTAAAGTATAATTAGAATATATTTTTACCATTTTATCAAATGGTGGTCATTATAATTAATTTAACATTGAAATTGGACATAAACAATTGCCAATCTTTTGATATAAATTGTTTCTTAAAAACACACTATTTGTTGTGACAGCGGGAATTAATTATAAAATTAATTAATGCAACTTATATGTTTGGAATTTTGTAAAATAGACATCATTTTTGAATTCGGAATATCAATTATAGCTTAGGGTGAAATTTTGGCATTGTTCTGAAAAACTTCAATTTTTGATGAATAGTGAAACCACTAAGTGGTAGTTAAATAACTGATTTTTCGTTTAAATGAAATATTACCACTTCTGTGATTTTATTTTCAAAAATCTGACATACATGGTTTTCATTAAGAAGTAAAATGTGGTTCAATGAGATTAAAATAATTTTTTGGTGAATAGTAACTTTTAAGTTCTTAATCACGATTAGTGGTAATTAGTGTAGTTTAAGGTAAAAATAAAGTTTTAATAAAATGATATGAGCTTGACACTTGTCCTACTCATATTGGATGAGTCATGGCCGACCAATACAATCCATGGGTCAACTTGGGGACCCCATGGAGCCACTTTAGTTGGAAAATGACATAAACACCTTTTATTTAATGTTAAAGTAAAAAATGACACAAACATGAAATGTTTTACTAAAACACTTTTTACATGGGGTTATACAAGTCATATTTTGGACTATAAATAGTAATTGGAAAGATAATAAAATTTCATACATCATAGTATTTGTTTTATAATTTTTATACATTAAATAAATTAAATTATTTATGACATCATTATGATGCAGCGATGACCTCATTATTTAACAATTTTAATAAAATGAAAAGATAATGTACAATCCAAGGCTTACACTTGTCCAAAGACTATTGGATGGGTATATTTAGAACCCTTATCACCTTAGCCACGAATTATATAAGTGTGGGACCTTTAGAATCCGAAAAGCATTGTATAATAATGTAAAAGTTCCTTACTTTCCAAGAGTGCCCCTCCTCTCCTCTTATAAAAGGCCCCCACCTCTACCACCTCATTCACACTTTCAAGCCATTTGGATCGGCCAACATCTGCCCAAATACTCTCCCAACTTCCCCCTCTTACTCCTAGAAGCCTCACTTTGGGCAGAACTCTTCCCAAGGAAGCCTTTGTCTCAAATCAAAAAAGAGTTACCCGATTTTGAGGTAATGTCTTCTCTAATGTTGTTTTGTTTTATTTTTCTTCTCCAACCCCCTAAACTCTTTTTATTCATTTATTTTGTAACAACACCATTATCCTCAATATACTAGGATGTTGTTATAAGAAGGATTCGAGCAACACTTACAGACACCTACATCTAATGGTAAAAGAACATACGGTTTCTGTGGATGGCGAATTTCTGCCTCACGAAACAATGATTGTTCAACACTCATATAACACCTTCAAATGTGGCCATTAAGATGTCACTATATTTATATATGATATATAATATTTTTATGTTTTAATTATGCTTCTGTATTTCTCATTTATGGCATAATTTATGATTTCCATTATGGGTAAACGCGATAATTTCATTTTAGGAAGTGCGGACTACCGCCCCCTCAAAGTGATGTGAATCGTTAATGCCATATGTGGGATGTATAAATGATGGAGTAAATGATATTATATATGATATTATACTGGAAATATATTATACCTTTATATAATTATGATTTCATTACATTAAATACAAAATAGAAATGAAAGTAGCGTTAATGCGTACGTACGGCTTACCGTCTCCATGAACGGTGCATTTCATTTCTTACCTCTAAATGTTACGTAATATTATGAATGAATGTATATACTGGATATATATGATATATATGATATCTACATCATGAATATAAATCTGGATATAATGGATATTTCACCACATGAACAACTTGTAATTATAAGAAGGTTATTGTTGACATAAGTACCAAAGATCGACAAAACGACCGTTATTAACTTAAATAATTACATAACGTTCATAACATTGTAATAAGTGATATAAAAAGGATAATGAAATTGAAAATGGTTCTTAATAAGGTAGATATTAACTCTAGTTTATTGTTCAGGAGGATAAAGAATGGTTGAGTCAAGTCGGACACGAGGTAAGGGAACTTCTTAACCCAACTTTCATTCTTTGGGTTAATCTCCTACTTTCAAATTATGTCATGATATTATTATGTCTTATTTTGTATTTTTACTTTCTTTATGTGTACCTATAGTGAATACACATAATATGTCTATTTTATTTTAAAAATGATCTTTGTAAGGACTTCGTCTCAATCTCCTTTCATTGAGGCATATTTGGTTTTATACAGAAATTTCTTTTATACGGTGTATAAACCCCTTTGACTTTTACGTTTATTCAAAAGGAATCTTTTTTATACGAAGCATTTACTAAATGACAAAAGGGAATGTTTTTGTCATATGTATGTGGCGACAACGACTTCTCCGCCGCCGTGACCACTATTTGATTTTCGGCTTCCTCTACAAGCCATACTTTTTTTTAATGAAAAATAAATACCATGTTATACTTTTCTTTTATTTTGCTATTGAAAATGGTTTTGAAAGTGTTTTTATTATATCAATGTGTTGTATTGATATCTTGTGATTGAAATGTGGAAATGTTATGTTTCCTTTATGCATGTTTTATGTGATACGAGTATGTTATGGTTTATGATATGTTTAAACCTATTCATATGAGGAATGCATTGGACTTAATAAGTGACGGGTGGAGCCCGCTATAGCTCCTCGATGCATCGGTAGGTCTCCTGAGACAAGTAGAAGTGGAATTGGCCGAGGCCCTTTCCCAATTTTATTTATGGTTTTGGACGAGGCCTTAATCATTTTAGACGTCTTGGCCGAGGCCTTGACAAAATGTTTCAGAATGTCTGGCATTATGCATTCCATCATTATGAAAGTGGTTAATGATGTTTCCTGTGATTATTCGACCAGTAGAATATCCATGTGAAGAAGTAAATGGAATTATCTCATTTTACTTTTGCCATATTATGTTGATGTTCAAGTTTAAAAGGCTTTTGTTTTAGTTATACATTGCCTTAAATGTTTATGTTTATTTATGAAAGCTTCCGCAATATTGTTATCCTTACTGAGCATCTGAGCTCACCCCTTTCAATGTTTTAATATTTTCCAGGATGTGAAGAAGTATTTTATGAATGATTTGAAGGGATTGTCAGAAGAGGATATGAGAGTGGACTATGGAGACTTTGTTATTGTAGTTTTTCACTTTATGATGTAATGTAACGTTTACGAATGTATCTAGTGTTTCCAAGGCTACTAAAATAATCGGTCTTTCGAGACTTGATCTTTTGTGATCATGCCAATGTTACGAAGTAATGCACCGACTCTTGGTAGCTGGGGTCGGGGCGTTACAGTTGGTATCAGAGGCAGTTTAGTACTAACCTTGAAAGCTAGATTTAGATAAACTCTGATTAGAGCACATAGCCCAAAGATAGACTTTGAGGATTAGTATAGAAGAACATCCTAGAATTTTGTTATTGTAGAGATTTTGTGAGTTTTCCGAGCAATACATCCCTGTCTGGATACGAGTAGGTAGAGGCAGCTCTGGCACAGATGTACCTAGGGGTAAAACCTAAAAACACCACTTTGAGCTAGACTCGAATGGGAACTGGTGCATGACAACGGGCCTTGCTGCACTCTTGGTTACGACACTCCCAGGGGATATGCTTAGGATAATTCCCATTTTCTTTAAAAACCACTATGAACAGTTATGAGTATATACTTCCTCAAATAAAACCTTTTTATGATTATGGATTATATCCATAAATAGTTCAATTTATGTTAAGTATTTTACAAGTATGGAATTATGTATTTTGATTCATAAACTAATCTAGTTTATGCCATTGTTTAGAAATGAAACCTAGTGGAAGGAATGGAAACCGTATCAATGCATGTACTCCGTGTAGGGATTGCCCTCCTGCTCAAGATAATTATTGTGGATCTGGAGATACAACTGGTGCTGATCAACTTATAACCATACTGGGACAACTCACTCAGGTTATGAATAATAACTTTACTCGTATGGAGCACCCTGATCCGCAACGTGGAGGATAAATGTTAGACCGCTTCATGAGGGAACAACCACCAACATTTAATGGGGGTACAAATCCATTAGTAGCTGAGCAATGGATAAACTCCTTAGAGAAAATATTCCACGCCTTGGGGAGTAGTGAAAGGGAAAAGGTTATCATGGCAGTTTACCGCCTCACTGGAGATGCTGATCAATGGTGGTCATTGATTCAAAACACAAAGGAAGATGATGATGAATCGAATATGGAATGGAGGGAGTTCAAAGAGCTTTTCCTAGAAAAATACTATCCTCGTGACCATCGAGCAGATATGGAAAGACAATTTTTGAGTCTAATACAAAAGGAGGATAAGAATGTCGCAAAGTATGAGGCCAACTTTACAAGGTTAGCGAGGCATGCTGCAGATTATATACGTAACCCAAGGAGTAAGATTTATCGTTTCTTTGATGGGTTAAAACCATTTCTCCGTCGAGATTTAGTATCACAATCCTTCTCATCATACGAAGATATTGTCTCGTATTCTATCAAGACAGAAAAGGAATTCTCTAAGTCTTATGACAACAAAGTAAAGCAAGAGAAGAAGAGAACGGTGGAACAAGAGACAGATAAAGGGAAAAAGGGAAAGAAGGATTTTCCATTATGTGATAATTTTGGGAAGAATCACCCTGGTACTTGCCTAAAAGGAATGGGAGTTTGTTATAAATTTGGAGAAAAGGGTCACAAGGCTCATGATTGCAAGGGAAAGAAAGAGGCTATCAAAGTTGAATGCTACAATTGTAGAGAAATGGGTCATTATGAAAATGAATGTCCTAAGCATCAGGGAAACTTACCTCAGAAAAGGCCAAGGGATCAAGGACAATCTTATGCTGTTACTACAGTTGAAGCAGAATAACTAATGTAATGGTGCTTTTGGACTCATGGATTATATTCTGGTTATTAGAATAATGTGATATATATATATAAGGATTGTACTGCAGTACTTCTTGATTTCAGTAAGGTTTTAATATGATGAAGGTAATTATATTTTTAGTATGTGACAATAAGAGAAACTTTACTTTGTTTGGGGAATCTGATAAATTGATTTTGGAATTAAGATACCTTTTAGAGAAAGTCTGGACAGAGGTATATTGGATAATTATAAAGGTTGGAGTGGATTAAGTTGATCTTTGGATAGTATTGTTTAAGGTTAAACAATTTATGAAGATTATTTTTGGAATATTATGATACTATAGTTTTAGGAAAAGGACAACCTGCAGGGTGGGGCATAACCCGTCGCGTCGGACAAAGCTGCAGGAATCGAACCCACAATCATGGTGGGACATGCCTTTATTTCCTACCACTAGCCTACAGGAAGTCCCTGGTTATTACAAAATAATTTTACTAATTTAAATGGTATGTGTTAACATTTGGAACCTTATACAATTAGGATAAGTATAATATTTTTGAGTTCTATTATCTTTTTGAGTGAAAGATGAGTTGAAGGTTGAAACTCTAATTGTCAGGAAATATATATATATACCTATCTCTTATTCAATGAATAAATTAATTCTTAAACTTTAGTAAAGGGATATTAAAACAAAAAAATGTGTTATCCTAATACCTTATGTCTAGTTGAACTGATGATATTTTAAATCAACATAGATTGAAGGCTTTGAGGCCCTCAATTTGATAGTTGATTGTGATTGATGACCTCAATCACTCCCTACAAATATTTACGTTTTTACTCCAATTATATGTCTCTAATTGCCACCAATGTTCTACTAATCGAGATCATAATTGGGGGGTGATTTTTCATTTCCCTTTCCCTCTTATTAAGGCTAAATTTTATTAATCTTATTTCCGATGTGGGTTTTCCTCAAAGGTATTTTCTCTTTTCAACCTTTTATTTTCAAAGAAAAATTTCAAATTGCGAGGACGCAATTTATTGAAGGAGGGGAGAATGTAACACCCCGAGCTTCCACGATACGCTTCACATTCAATAATGCAATAGCTTGCATTGTACGCAAGTTCGAGTTCTAACACACCGCGACTAATCAAAGTAGCCGTTATGAATAGTAATAACCACTTTTTAAAATTACAGAAATTTTATATTTCAAAATGGACTTCATTTTTGTATTTTTAATATCGAAATTATCCTAAGTTGAATTTTTTGTAACTTTCTGAGAACTTCCAATTTTTTTATGAATAGTGAAAAATACTTAAAACAACTTTTTTATTCAAAATAATTTATTGTGATAAATTATACTATTTAGTGGTTTTAATGTATAATTAGAATATATTTTTACCATTTTATCCAATGGTGGTCATTAGAATTAATTTAACATTGAAATTGGACATAAACAATTGCCAATCTTTTGATATAAATTGTTTCTTAAAAACACGCTATTTGTTGTGACAGTGGGAATTAATTATAAAATTAATTAATGCAACTTATATGTTTGGAATTTTGTAAAATAGACATCATTTTTGAATTCGGAATATCAATTATAGCTTAGGGTGAAATTTTGGCATTGTTCTGAAAAACTTCAATTTTTGATGAATAGTGAAACCACTTAGTGGTAGTTAAATAAATGATTTTTCGTTTAAATGAAATATTACCACTTCTGTGATTTGATTTTCAAAAATCTGACATACATGGTTTTCATTAAGAAGTAAAATGTGGTTCAATGAGATTAAAATAATTTTTTGGTGAATAGTAACTTTTAAGTTCTTAATCACGATTAGAGGTAATTAGTGTAGTTTAAGGTAAAAATAATGTTTTAATAAACTGATATGAGCTTGACACATGTCCTAATCCTATTGGATGAGTCATGGCCGACCAAGACAATCCATGGGTCAACTTGGGGACCCCATGGAGCCACTTTAGTTGGAAAATGACATAAATACCTTTTATATAATGTTAAAGTAAAAAATGACACAAACATGAAATGTTTTACTAAAACAATTTTTACATGGGGATATACAAGTTATATTTTTGACTATAAATAGTCATTGGAAAGATAAAAAAATTTCCTACATCATAGTATTTTTTTTATAATTTTTAGATATTAAATAAATTAAATTATTTATGACATCATTATGATGCAGCGATGACCTCATTATTTTATGATTTTAATAAAATGAAAAGATAATGTAAAATCCAAGGCTTAAACTTGTCCAAAGACTATTGGATGGGTAGATTTAGAACCCTTATCACCTTAGCCACGAATTATATAAGTGTGGGACCTTTAGAATCCGAAAATCATTGTATAATAATGTAAAAGTTCCTTACTTTCCAAGAGTGCCCCTCCTCTCCTCTTATAAAAGGCCCCCACCTCTACCACCTCATTCACACTTTCAAGCCATTTGGATCGGCCAACCTCTGCCCAAATACTCTCCCAACTTCCCCCTCTTACTCCTAGAAGCCTCACTTTGGGCAGAACTCTTCCCAAGGAAGCCTTTGGCTCAAATCAAAAAAGAGTTACCCGATTTTGAGGTAATGTCTTCTCTAATGTTGTTTTGTTTTATTTTTCTTCTCCAACCCCCTAAACTCTTTTTATTAATTTCTTTTGTAACAACAACAGTATCCTCAATATACTAGGATGTTGTTATAAGAAGGATTCGAGCTACACTTACACACACCTACATCTAATGGTTAAAGAACATACAATTTCTGTGGATGGCGAATTTCTGCCTCACGAAACAATGATTGTTCAACACTCATATAACACCTTCAAATGTGGCCATTAAGATGTCACTATATTTATATATGATATATAATATTTTTATGTTTTACTTATGCTTCTGTATTTCTCATTTATGGAATAATTTATGATTTCCATTATGGGTAAACGCGATAATTTCATTTTTGGAAGTGCGGACTACCGCCCCCTCAAAGTGATGTGAATCGTTAATGCCATATGTGGGATGTATAAAGGATGGAGTAAATGATATTATATATGATATTATACTGGAACTATATTATACCTTTATATAATTATGATTTCATTACATTAAATATGAAATAGAAATGAAAGTAGCGTTAATGCGTACGCACGGCTTACCGTCTCCATGAACGGTGCATTTCATTTCTTACCTCTAAATGTTACGTAATATTATGAATGAATGTATATACTGGATATATATGATATATATGATATCTACATCATGAATATAATTCTGTATATAATGGATATTTCACCACATGAACAACTTGTAATTATAAGAAGGTTATTGTTGACATAAGTACCAAAGATTGACAAAACGACCGTTATTAACTTAAATAATTACATAACGTTCATAACATTGTAATAAGTGATATAAAAAGGATAATGAAATTGAAAATGGTTCTTAATAAGGTAGATATTAACTCTATTTTATTATTCAGGAGGTTAAAGGACGGTTGAGTCAAGTCGGACACGAGGTAAGGGAACTTCTTAACCCAACTTCCATTCTTTGGGTTAATCTCCTACTTTCAAATTATGTCATGATATTATTATGTCTTATTTTGTATTTTTAATTTCTTTATGTGTACCTATAGTGAATACACATAATATGTCTATTTTATTTTAAAAATGATCTTTGTAAGGACTTCGTCTCAATCTCCTTTCATTGAGGCATATTTGGTTTTATACAGAAATTTCTTTTATACGGTGTATAAACCCCTTTGACTTTTACGTTTATTCAAAAGGAATCTTTTTTATACGAAGCATTTACTAGGGAATGTTTTTGTCATACGTATGTGGAGACAACGACTTCTCCGCCCCCGTGACCACTATTTGATTTTCGGCTTCCTCTACAAGCCATACTTTTTTTTAATGAAAAATAAATACCATGTTATACTTTTCTTTTATTTTGGTATTGAAAATGGTTTTGAAAGCGTTTTTATTATATCAATGTGTTGTATTGATATCTTGTGATTGAAATGTGGAAATGTTATGTTTCCTTTATGCATGTTTTATGTGATACGAGTATGTTATGGTTTATGATATGTTTAAACCTATTCATATGAGGAATGCATTGGACTTAATAAGTGACGGGTGGAGCCCGCTATAGCTCCTCGATGCATCGGTAGGTCTCATGAGACAAGTAGACGTGGAATTGGCCGAGGCCCTTTCCCAATTTGATTTATGGTTTTGGCCGAGGCCTTAATCATTTTAGACTTCTTGGCTGAGGCCTTGACAAAATGTTTCAGAATGTCTGGCATTATGCATTCCTTCATTATGAAAGTGGTTAATGATGTTTCATGTGATTATTCGACGAGTAGAATATCCATGTGAAGAAGTAAATGGAATTATCTCATTTTACTTTTACCATATTATGTTGATGTTCAAGTTTAAAGGGCTTTTGTTTTAGTTATACATTGCCTTAAATGTTTATGTTTATTTATGAAAGCTTCCGCAATATTGTTATCCTTACTGAGCATCTGAGCTCACCCCTTTCAATGTTTTAATATTTTCTAGGATGTGAAGAAGTATTTTATGAATGACCTGCAGGGATTGTCAGAAGAGGATATGAGAGTGGACTATGAAGACTTTGTTATTGTAGTTTTTCACTTTATGATGTAATGTAACGTTTACGAATGTATCTAGTGTTTCCAAGGCTACTAAACTAATCGGTCTTTCGAGACTTGATCTTTTGTGATCATGCCAATGTTACGAAGTAATGCACCGACTCTGGGTAGCTGGGGTCGGGGCGTTACAGTTATTTATATATTTATAAATATAATTGTATTTGTAATTAATTATTTTTATAAATATATAAATTATATTTCAATTATTATTCACATAGTTTATATATTTTGAAATTTATTTTTTTAACCGTATTATGTAACAAATCTAATAAAAAGTTTTTATAATTTCAATTAAAAAAATTATATTTAATTAAATTATGTTTTATAAGTATAAAATATTGGTTTTATTATTGAAATTACATGGGAACTTCCATGGGATAACTATTTAGATTTTTCCCATAACATTTACTATCAGTTGTAGTTGAACATTCATTAGATCTTCCTTTGAAATATCCACTGAATGATTTACACAAGATATTTACAATGTTTTTAATGTTTAGGTACATTTAATGAACTTAGTTTTTTTATATTTCATGTTGTTCCAATGATTATGATGATGATTTTGTGTGGTCATCTATTAAACTAATCATAGGGATAATGTTTAAATCACTTGATGATGTGTAATGTTTCTATGTTAAGAATGGGGGAGTAAATTGGTATGTTGTATGCTAGAAATACTCAAATAAAAGGAGAAATGATAAATAAATCATCACATAATGACTTATTTATGAACCAGTGATGGTCATAGTAAGGTTTAAAAACATGATAATGTGGTGATAGTTAATCATGTTAGGGAATGTGTAGGTTTCATTTATCGAATGGGGGTTAGTTTGTTTTCATGTGGGAAATATGCAAGTAATGTATTTTTTACAGGAAATAATCATACCTTTCATAATAATGAATCAATTCATATGATGATTTCTAAAATAAAAAAGAAGAAGAACAAGATTCTGAGTTTGATGTGAATGTGTTTGCAGGTATTAAACTAAATGATTCCTTTGCCATGGGGCCAACTATTGCAGGGGGTCGGGATGTTCTTGGGTACACACATGTAGATCATTTGAATTTTTTTAAAGTCTAATCAGGAAATTGAACTTGTTTATGGGGATTCATTTTTCATGTTAGATTACATTGAAGGAAAAATTGAGGACAATTTATCATTCATCTATACTATTCAAGTTGAATTGACTGGGAAAATTACAAATATTTTCTAGGATAATCAAAAAATGAAGACATATTTTGATTTATTTGTATATATTAATTTTTTGACACCAATTTCAGTGGTAATAAATATAACAGAACCTTATGTGTCTTTATGATATTGAATCATCCTTGAGTGATTGTTGTTTTTGGGGCATCCTTATTATTTTATGAAACCACGAGTTCTTTTTCGTGGTTGTTTCAAAAAAAAAGTTTCAAGTCCATCACATGATGTTACCTAAAACTATATTTATTTATTGTGATGAAACAATGAGAATATCCATTTATAATGTTTTAGTCGGAACTCAACTTTGGCATTTAATGTGGAATTTGATGTGAAACTGAAATTAAACTTTTATGTAATTGGATGAAAGTTGGATGTATTTTTATAACTAAATATAAGAAATGTATGTCCAAATACCATGATGAAGATTTTATTAGTCAATAGTGGGATAACATTAGATTAGAATATGTGGATGGGAAATCACAGTGGTTAGATGATGTATTCTTTTTTCATTAAAATTGGGTGCATTTCTGTTTGAATGATTCATTAAAATTGGGCATTCATTGCACTCAATTAAGTGAATTTTTTGATGGCACCTTAAAGATTATTTACATGAAAAGTGATGTGTTCTCAATTTCTATAAGTAGTTTGAGTGATTGTTGGGAAATAATCACTATAAATAATCAAAGGTCGGTTTTGAGATGCGAGATAAGTTTCTTTGTATTCATTACCCTTTCCATGCATTGATGTGCCTTGTTTCTACTAGATATACACATAGGTTATTTTATATAATTTCAACATAAATATCAAATATTCAGTGAATTATTTCTTTTCTAGTATCATTTATTGAATGTAGATTTAAATTTATGTATGTTATTGAAATGGTTGGATGTAAATATCAATACAATGTATCATATCAAGCATCTAATGAAGTTGTTCAATGTTCTTGTAAAATATTTTCATCTTTTGGGTATCTTTGTTGTCATGTATTAAAATTTTATGATATCCTTGATGTGATATCAACACATGAATAATAGATTTTAGGGAGGTGGACCTAATCAACTAGAAATATTTTAATGTTTGAATAATTTTTTTTGATGTAAATATTGTTATAAATTTAGATATAGAATAATATTACAAATAAATAGAAAAAATGAGAATTAAATTAGTCACAACCTCTTGTTAGATAGATACAAGTTTTGAAATTGAGTTCTCTAATTTTATTATGTTTTCCAAATATTTCAATACCATTAATACATCAATTGATATAAGTGTTCGATGTGATAGTTCTAAGATAATTTTAATAAATTCTACTTTTAAAAGGAAACAAAAGAGGAAAGGGGGTGGTAGAATCGAAATATGTTTAGAAAATGTCGGATTAAAGTGAACAAAATTGAATAATAATACGACCATGTTATTTTCTATGGTGATAGTATGAATTTATTTTAGGATGCATTTCATTTTTAAGAGAAGTATTTTAATAGTAATATGGTGTCTAATATCAGTTTTTTCATGATGGAATTGAAGATCATGAAAGATTGGATTTTGTTATTGTGCCAAAAAAACACAATTAAATGTAATTTATTTAACAGTAAAATTATTTCATATATGTTCTATAGTTGTTTTTTTCTCTGTTAAAGTAAGGATAGTAAACCAATTTGGAACTTCTGCTTTGGAGGTATACTACCATAGAATTGGAAGTGGAAAAGTAGAGAAAACCTTATATAAATGTTGTTTTTGGGTTGAATTGTTATTCCTTCGCACCATGTATAATATTTTTTGAATATTAATGAATCTAATAAAAAATTGATAGGATGGTTTGAATTGTAATGTATTGTGAAATTATTTTAATAAGATACAATTTTTATGTAGATATACTATATTAGAATTTTTATATGAACCCATTGAAGCACTAATAGTATAGTTTGAATTTTAATAGATTGGGAAAGGATTTTAAGAAACATCAATTTCACTGAGACGTGGTATAAGAAAATTTTTAAACTAATCCATTGAATCATTTATACTAGGAAACCATTTTGGTTTTTTAAAAGACACAATTTGTTATATGATACCATTTATTGGTTGTCTTAAATTATAGTGGATTATAGAACCATTTTAAAAATATGAATTTTTGATATTGATATAAGATATGTGAATTATTATAAATGGAAAAAATATTTTAATTTTTAAAATGACCAAATTGGTATTTGATACCATTTGTAGTTCATGTTTCAATGAACTTTAAACAGTGTTGGAATAACATGAAAATATGTTCTATTTTTAATAGTAATTCGTCCAACTACTTATTTGACACCACTTAACTTATATGATATAATTTTTTACATTTTATGTTAAAATAATTGTAATACTATACCAAATATTTGAAAAAACGTTACGACCATAAGGACATGTTCAATTCCAGTTTCATGTCACTACTATAAATCTAGGCTATTAAATTATTTATATTAATGTTGGTGGAATTTAATCAAAGAGAAAAATCCTGTTCTAAATGATGATTCTGACTAGTTTATTGCTAGGTTGGAAAAGAATCAATGTTTCATATATATCATAAAGTAATCCACTTCTTCTCGGGTCAAATTCCTCCTATATAACTGATATATTTCCAACTTTTCCATAATATAGAAAACTATTATAGTGTAGTCCAAGGTTGCATCACGTTATTGATGGCTATCTACCACTATGATCATTGGAACAATCTTTTCCATGTAATCAAGAATCCATTTACTAGTGATTTTTTTGATAAATGTTTTCTATAATTTATATAAAGTTAATTATGTCAGTTTATTTTAAAATGGGTTTCATGTCGAAGTAGAGAAAATGTACCATTCCCAATGCATATTTCAAATAAATATCATGTACACCACCACCCAAATGTGGCTTCATCAATATTTATTTGATTAAAAATTTTCTATTGATATTAAAAACCCATAATGTACAATGTTGATTTACAGTTTTAAAGGGGAAAAATTTCTATTCAACTGCAGTGACACTCAAACTCTCACTCAACCAACTTCTATATCAAATTTTTATTTTTCTTAGAAATTATTCCCTATACACATGAAATGAGAAAGTATATATATTAATTATTATATTTTAAACATAACTAATGTATAGAATATTATACTCACCATGGTAGCAGTTGTAATAATTTTTGATTTATCTAGTAAAATTCTAGTTTCCTTTCATGTTTCACTGATGTTATTTATTTGTTCCCAAATTCATATAATACCTTATATCATTGAAAAGTATTAGATTACGTGACACTAATTGAATATTATTTTACAATAATCTTAGTAAACTAATGCTTACTTATCTCTTGAAAGGTCAAATACTTCCATATCATTTTGGTACAATTAATAGGTAATCACCCACATTATGTATGTAGATGACACTATCATTATCCATAATGGATGTAAGAATTAAATTAGTGGTATTAATAGCAGTTTGAAGGAGTACTGCCACTTGAGTGGGAAAGTTATGAATTGAGATAAAAGTAACTTGCATATATCAAAGAGGTACACAGATAGCCATTCTTTCAATATGGAATTTAGCCTAGGAATATAAAGGCACAATTTTTTGATATACTATATTGGAATACTAATTTCTACAAGAATGAATTTTATCCACATCTTTATAAAGTTGGTTTATAGAATAACTGTATGTATTAATCATTGGAATAATCTGTCCTTATCCTTCATAAAAATATCCCACCCTCTTAATAGTGTCCTAACCTAAATTCCAATGATCATTTTATCAACTCTCCACGTTTTTAATGAACTGATAATTAATATATAGAACGATATGACCCCTTTCATTTAGGATGCTTACATGTATGGGAGGCATCATTGGTAGGCATGGGTAAGGATAGAGAGAATGCTGAAGGATGGAGGCATCAATGTTTGAATTATCTCTAGATAGTTGCATGGTTTGCATAAAAAGTTAGAAAAAGAAGTTCTCAAAGGAAGAAATCTATAGGGGAGGATCATGGTGCAAAATTATGGAAAGAATACGAGTTCATGGAATAAGATATAATCCTCCTTATGGAATTAAATTTTTACTCATTGATCAATATATGATAAAAAAAAGTATGGTATTGACTCACCATCCTTTATGTTTCATAGGAATACCATATCTCCCATACACACCTTCATTTGGGGACATTATTTTTGGTGGATTAGTTGAAATTGTCAATTTTTGTGGCTTAAAATAAACACATATGGATCTTACAGTGTCTATATAATGTGTGGAGGGGGGAAATTTTAGTGGTATCAAGGGTTTCATTATTATAGATTTTATTTCTTTTTTTGGAGAAAATGAATCTCCTCAAGCCACTATAATGGGGATTCTAGAAGGTCTTTTCCTTTGCAATAAAATATTGATCTTGTTGTAGTTGGAACCTACTCCAAAATCATTCATAATTCCACATATAGGATCATACAAATTCCTTGGTTATTCTATTATCTATTATGCAAGTGTGAAATCAACATCAACAATCTCATAGAAGTTCTACATACTGTAAGGTAAATAATGTTGCTGACCTCCAATCCTCCAGATCTACTCATGACATGTTGGTTACCGGTTTCTCTACCATGGGATCCCACCCCCAGAAGGTGTGGATTTATTATGCCAAGATTCCTTCTATATTATTTACATTATATCCCCTTGACAGGTTATTTGTTGTACATAGATTCTAACCTTGTTTTTATGGTAAATAAATAAATGATGATGATGATGTTTAGTTAAGGGGACATTAACAAAAAAATTAAATTAAGGAAACATACAAGGATGAATCATACTCTATAATTTTCTCCAGGCGATCATAGTATTTTTTTTGTCAGAGACTCTACCCATCCAATTTTGGTATAACATCTTGTCCTGTAATATTAATTTTTTTTTCTACTATGTAAAAAATACTGGATATTTCAGTGGGTTTTTAGCTCAGCTAGATCTTCTACTAATTTTTATTATTCTATTGTTCTTTTTCTTTTCATGGTTTGGGTTTCATAAATATTTTCAGAATGAAATTTCATTTATTTTTATTTATTATTTTTGATTTCAAATTTATAGTAAAATGTTTGGTTTGGTGAGTATGTGTTTCTAGCTTTTATACATGGCTACTATTAGGGAGAGGTGTGGTTTTTTGAATAGGTTCATCCAATTGTGCTTCAACCTCTTGGATCCTAGTTTCATTAGGACCTTCTTTAAAATTTAGCTATATTATAGAAGGCATCATTTTCTCTCTATAAATGAAAGGTTAAATTTTTTATTCCTATTTAATGTGGTTTTCACTTATAAATAGCTTCAATTTCATAATTTTTTAAACCCTTTTCCTTATGTTTTTTTCCATGATATCTAGTTTCCATTTAAATATTGAATTTGTTTCTTCAATATTATATATTTTTTAATTTTCATCCTCATTTTACTACTATGAAACACCACATTTATTACTAGATGTTGTCTCTTTTTAAACTTATTTAGGTTTCTGCATCTGTAATATTTTCCTTTTTACATAACTACGTCTTGATAAAAACATTAATTTAAAGCTGTAATTAGTATTCATACTGTACTAGTTTAATCACCTCCTTCATATATATGAAACTGTAATATTTTTATTTTTACATAACCGTGGGTTGAGAAAATCATTAATTTAAGACTAAGTTGTTGAATTAACCCACTTGCTAAAACACCATCTTTATGTTCCTTTATCTGTATGATTTTTTTTACAAAACCTTGGGTTGAGAAAATCATAAATTTAAGACTATAATTGTTAGACATACCCCAATTGATGTAGTTAGATCTTCCTGTTTCTCCATCTACAATATTTTTCTTTTTTACATAACCATGTTTTAGAAAATGAGTAATTTATAAATATAGATTGGAGAATTACTCCTCTAGATCCATCTTGTTGACTCTCTAATTTCATGAAAATAGTTTTGAAATTTGAATATCTTCATTTAGTGGAATACAGATTGTCATCTTTTTTATTTCCTTTCAGTAAATTAATTTCTTCACAATTCCAATACTAAAACAATAACTATTTTATGAAGTATCACTCTATATAAAAGTAAAAAGAAATTTTCTTTCGTAAAAGTAATTTGATAATATCCCTCATAATAATTGACTCCAACTTGTGAAATTCTATAGTATAATTCATCAATTTTTTTATATTATAGGAGACCACTTTAATGTTATCAGTTTAATCAAACAATAGAAAACATTTATGAAACCCCAACTCATGTAAGAACCTTTATTAAGGAAAACATAGTATAATAATAGTGCAGGAATAGGAGTTCTTCTATGTCAACATGAACTTCTTGTTCATTTCGCATTGCAGCTTCCAATATAGTTTCCTTAATTTCCTTATGTGTCAATAATATCACACCTTTTTTAAATCTTCATATATATAATAGTTTCTTGGTTGTCTTGAAATAGTAACAGTCTTTAATTTTAATTTCAACTTCAGTTATCCTGAATATCCTTTGGATATCACCTTCATAGAGTTGTCTTTCTAATAAAAAAACTCAGAAATACTTTTATGAAGAATCATAATTATCAAGAACATAATAAACAGATCTATTCGATTTATTAAATACAAATGTTGATACATTATTTGAGAGAAAATCCACAAACATATTCCAAAATTGGTTGTTCCATAGTTCCATTTTATGACCATATTTCAAATTTTGTTTTATTTCTTGTATAACTCTTGGTAAACATGTCATACATGACCTAAAGCGACCACCATGAAATTGAAATTAACAAATTTCCTTGGAAATCACTGTACTTACAAAATTGGTGGAATGAAAAAAATAATACCCTGTTGAATCCTATAGGAATTTCCATGGAATATAGAAAAAATGTTTATTTTGGATTCCAAAAAATATATTATATGTTTTAGTGATAACATAAGGTTGAACAGGACTAGAAATTCCATAATATGTTTCAACGGAAGCTTCATTGGAATTTCTAGTGGAACTATTGGGGAAAGAACAGAATCAAATTCCATTCTAAATCCTGTAAAAAAATATGATCAATATATAAAACATGTTATTTTTGTTGGATTAAATAAATTATAGTATAGGTTTTTGTGTTAACAAAAGGTATAACATGACTGGAAGCTCGAAAGGAATTTCCAATGGATGTTCCTATGGAACCCCCACTAGATGTTCAAGTGGAACCAGTGAGTAAAGAACATTACAAAATTCCCTATTGAATCATATAAAAACTTCATTACAGTATATAAAACTTAATATTTTTTGGGGTTTCCAAAAATTACATTATAGGCTTCAACATAAGGATGCTTTGAATTGTAATTTTCTAAAACAGAACTGGACGGTCAAGTGGGAGTTTCAATCAAACCGTTGTTATGTACCAATATGGATATGGATTATAGTCTAGATTGGGGTGAATAGACTAGATTACATTTTTTATGAAAATAAATTAATTAAATAAATTAATTATCAAATTAAATTATTAAGGTTAATTAGAAGTGAAAAATGTTAATAACTCTAAGATTTTTTTCTAATAGTTTGTTCCAATGTGGCTCTACTATACGTTTATACCTCTCTAATCAGTGAGTAATATGTGTGCACGAAAAATTATTTTTTCGGGAGAATAATAACCCATTATAGAATCATTTTCTAGTGGAGGGATAATAAGGACACTAACTTTTGTACGGGGAGTCACAACCCTTACAACCTCTCTATAGACAGTGGGAGTCACAACCCAAAAAATCCTGACTTTATATATGAGGATTCACAAACCTTCAATCCTAAATTTAGAATATGGGAGTCACAATATGAGGAAAAATAATAGAAAACAATTCTTTTGTGAGTAAAATCATAAAAATAAAAATATAAAGTGTGAGTGAGAGATGGGATAAAATGTTACAGGATAGACATGAGAAGAAAATCAATGAAAGTAGTGGTGCTGGTTCATGAGAGTTGGACTACCACATCTCGTCAGGGCAGTTTTAGTCAAAGCATAAGTAATTCAGAACTTTAGTGATCATCAATGTAATGGAAAAGAGTGTCGCACAGATATTGTTTTGTATAATAGTTTAAAAAGGTTCATAACACGTCGAATATGTCATCATGTGATGTTGTTGTGTATTTTTATATATTTTTTAATCGTAAAGTAAGAAAGATATATATAGAATAGATATTCATCATTTTTAGAAGCACCACAAACTTTGGATAATAAAAATAAATTGATTCAAGAGATTATATAAATATGTCCACAAAAATCACAGCCCCATTTCCTCTTTATTCCTATAGAATAATTCTTAATTAAAATAATTTAAAATAATTTCAATAGCTCTTCCAATAATATATCTAGAGTAATAATAGCATTGAATTATTTTTAAAACTCTAATTTAAATCCATTCAAACCACTCTAAAAATAGTTAAAATAGTTCTTAAAAACTAGAATCACAATGAGAAATCAAATTCAAATATTTAAATTTATGTTATCTTGTTACCTCCACCATTATTGAAAAAAGATGGTGAAATAATTTCTTAATTTTTCTCTTTAAATATTGTAACAAAATCATAAAAATCACTTTTATTTTAATCCATATATTTAACGTTAATTTATCCATAAGAAAAACCTCTAAAAATAATCCATATATAGAGAAGATCAATGTTTAGCATAAAAGCACAAAGTGGCATCATTAATGTAGGGTACAAAAATTAGGGTACACGAATGTAGGGTGCATGAAATTAGGGTACACCAAAGCATGGTATATGAAATTAGGGTACATGAATGATGGGTACATTAAATTAGGGTACACAAATGAAGGGTACATGAATGTAGGGTACATTAAAAAATTAGGGTTTCCAAAGCATACTTTTCACTATTCCAAAAGTAGGGTTGCTGAACCATCCATTTCACTATTCTAAATGATATGTTTTGAACCATAATTTATTCTATTTCAAAAGTAGGGTTCACGAACAATAATTTTCACTATTATGAAAGTATTACTATTAAAAAATACATTGAAATATTTTGAATGTAGGGTTTTGAAACACAATTTTCACTGTTTTTAAAGTAGGGTTGCTGAACCATAGTTCTTGAAAACACCGGACATCATATTTTAACAAAATTCAAGGAATTTTTTATGGCTCTTAAATAATAGATTAAGCCTTTTTTCAAGAAGAAATATTTTTATAACATAAAATGAGCTTTCCAAAGAATCAATAATGAATAAATTAAACTCCTACTACTATTGAAATTATAAAAAAACTAAAGAATGTCATTATTGAAAAACCACATCTACGAAACAACATTGCAAAACATCAGATAATTTAATGACCATTAAAATGTATATTTTAGAATTTTATGTAAACTAATTAGATCAATAAAATTATGTTTTATTTCTAAAAAATCATGTTTCATATGAATCTGAAATCTTTATAAATTACATAAAATTAAATACAATTACTTTTTAAAACAAAAAACCATAGAGTTTATTAATACTCTAGCACCGAATTTATTGATTTTTTTGAGAAGATGATTTTATTATAATTCCATATAAACTAATCAAATATATTTAAATATATTATCTATTTAGAGTGATAGGAATCACACAAATCCAAACACATTAAATTGATATATCATAAAAATAATTAGGAAATTTATATTGTAGGTTATATTGAAAAAATATTTGTGGAAAAAAAATAAGAATCATGTTTAGGATTAAATGAGAACATTCTATATAATGATGTAGAATTCATCAAAATTTAATAAAATAGTGATACACATTTTATCCTTCTTATGAAGTAGTAATTATAAAATAATTTTATCTATAACTCAAGATAAAATTAAAATAAAAATAGGACTAAAAAATAAAAAGACACAGGTAATCAACTAAATAATAAAGTGATTTGAATATTAAAAAAAGTATATAAACATTTTTAATTAAATAAAAGAAATCATGAAAATGAATAAGAAATATCCCCCTTTTTGTTTAATTAAAAAACCAAAACATTTAAAATATTTAAAAACTAATATTTAAAACATTTAATAACAATTTATTTCTACCCCTTTTGGTAAATAAAAAATAGAAAACAAAATAAAAAATATCCCTCTAAAAAAATGCAGTAAAAATTAAAATATATTATGATCAAATATAAAATTTTTAAGCTGAGCATAGTATAATGGATTTGTAACAATATCTTCTAGATGATTTTTAGAAGGAATAAATTCTAAAACAATATCACCCTTGTTAACATGATAGCGAATAAAATGAATTCTATGATCAACATTCTTTTTTCTAGATTTTTTGAAGGGGTTTTTAAAAATAGAACTTAAATATTTGTTATGAAAATAAATAGATAGTTTATTAAGATAAAAACCAAAATCAAATAAGTTTTTCTTAATCGAAAAAATTTTAGCACAACTATGAGTAGTAGAGATATACTCATCTTCTACTGTAGATAAATCAATAGATAGTTGTTTCTTATATAACCATGAAATTAATATTTTTCTTAGAAAATAACACATACATTTTGTTAATTTTTAAACAATTCTACATCCTACAAATTTAGAGATAGAATAAGATGTTAAATCCTAAACAATTATATTTTAGTTAAAATAACTTTAAACCAACTATTCCATTAACATTTCACATTATTCTTTTTTACATCTTTAAAATGAATTTATTTAGGATATTCTTTAAATATTTCACATAAAAAAGATACTAAACTTGATAATGGGTTAAGATGAAATCAATTATAGGAGGTTTCATGAGCCATGTCAGGATGCCATCTGACCAGACACCTGACTCAATCCGCAACATGACTCGAAGTGTGTTCCCGATCCCCATGGGCAGGCAACAAGTGTCAGCCATAAAAATTAAACAAGAGGGAACAATTTGTCCCAATAATAAATAAGATCAAATTATACAACATTGAAAATGCAGCAGAGCTAACAACAACTGAATCTCAATAAATGATCAATCTGGTCCAATAAAAATACACCTGAATAAAACTAACACTGAAAGAATAATAAGCTACAGAAAAATAAAACAACCAGCTTGTAACATGATCTTCATGTGACCTACTGGTCACCGCCAACCACAAGACCACCCTACTCCTAGAGATATCTCAAACAAGAAAAACCTGATCAAAACCTAAACCTACAAAACATCTCGGGTCAACCGACACTGAGTGGTATTGGTAGGGTGTGAGCTAACAACTCAGTATGCAATCACCACAAATTCCAAGCGTTTACTTTCCCAAAAAAGTACATTAACACTAGTTTGAAATAAAATAATAAAAACATCTTTTTTCACATTTTATTAAACAACCACATATATACCATTTCAAAGGCCAACACACGCCACTATCCCTTTTTCTGGAAAACTATCATTTTATAACAAAAACCCAATCCAAACAATACTAGTATCAATTTTCAATGGAAAAAATTTAAATGGAAAACAATTTCAAATAACTCCACATTAATGACAAAGCACTTACTTTTAAAATTACTAACCCAACCTACCGTATGCCGATGGGAGGTCTAATATAATCATTGAGCACTAGTCACATGAATTCCCCTAGGCACTAGCTAGCTGTGAGCCCCATGTGCCTTGTATCTTGGAGATAAGTAACCGTAACAGTATCCTTTCTCATGCATGAGACACTTTTAGGGAACATACCCATAACCTAGTGGTTCCCAACATCATCATCATACTTTAGTTAGTGTTTTCATCTTCAAACTTGCTACGTGAAATAGGGGCCAAGCTCCACAGGATCACTATCATACTAGTACAAGTCCACCCACCTAGATACCCAGGCTTCCCATTTTGTGCTCAATCAAATTTCACATATCACATGTTACCACATACACCATGTATCAACCACACCGAGCATCTCATTTAATAAGCCACCACTTTCACATCACAAACCCACTCTTGAAAATTTAAGAAAACCGAAACATTTACAAATCACTTCAAAAACCATGAGGAACCCCACCTCTTCAAATGATTGTTAAACAAGCCCGTCCACATTTTAGAAAAAACATGAAACACTTATAACATTCCAAACAGGCTATCACATTACTTAAGCATTCAAACCATCTTTTAAAACACCTTAAGTTTCCAACCGACATTCACATTTTCTTAATCGTATTCATTTTTAAAATCAACACAAAACAAAACCTTTAAAGGTACAATTCCAAATGGCCCTTTATGTTTACACACCCAAATTCATTTACCAATACATTTCCATATCATTTCCAAAACCATATTCAATTGTGAAATGCCAAAAAACCCCTCAAGGAAAACATTTTCCAAAACACACACACCAAAAGCCGAATGGCATATCCCCTCATGGGATTCCATTTTAAAAAATATTTATGAAACTATTATTTAAAGGAAAACCCAAAAACCACTTCCAAAAAACCAATAATTTTCTTTAAAACCACATTCAACCATCCACATTATTCAAAAAACATAAAACAATAGCATTGTAACCATAAAACCCTTTTTACAACATTTTAACACTTTTAAAAATATAAATCATTACCAAACGATACACACTGAATCATGACCAAAAATAATAAACAACCATTCCACCATAATCAAGGATAAACATTTCATAAAACCCCCCAATTTTACTTTAATGAACAATGAGGTTTTAAACAATAACCCTAGGTGCAATAAACCTAGGTATTTTACACAAATCCCTATAAAAACCTATTCTTAGTAAATTATACCAACACGAAGAAATAACTCGCATCAATACATAGATATATTATAGGTGAAAAATACATTTAAAAATTAAATAAAAACACAAAAGTTCTTGTGGAGTGTTCTGAAAAGGAAAACATTGGAAACACCTACCTCAACCATGTGAAAATGGAATGAAACTTCAAGGGAGGACAGATCTAAATCCACTGACCCTTCTCACACCCTAGATCCAAAGAAAAACCAACTACACATAAACCCTAGAAATTAGGGTTTGGAAATGGAAGAAAACCCCCAAAGAAACCCCAAGAATAAAGTGGGAAAGAGAAAGAGAGAATATTTGATGAAGGAAACATGAAGAACCCCCAAACGTTCTTGAAAGAGCACCCCAAAATCCCCCAAATAGAAGTATGAAGGTTGGAGATGACCTTCTGGTCGATGCCCAATAGATAGGGCTTCATTTTGGAGGTGGAATCACCCCAATCAGAGCTCCACGTCAAAAGTAATAAAGCCCGCAAGTGGATGCACAGTTTTGCTGCACGGTTTGTCAAACCGTGCGATGGCTACTGAAAACTTTTGAAACTTCGCATGGTTATGTTGCATGGTTTTTCCAGGCCATGCTCAAAACATGAAACCCCAAAAATTGTCCAAAACCCCCCAAATTACATCCCAAAAATTAGGGAAGTCCACCCATTGATCCTTGAATGTTTTAAACACAATATAGAGACACCGGCGACATCACAAACTCTCCAACACGAAACTTTGTCACAATCCAAACAAGAATAACTAATCATAGTTATAAAAGGAAACCCAAAACCACAAAAACACAAGGACTTTTTGGTCACTCAACCCAAACCTCAACCAAAATACCCATGATCGAGAGAAGAATAAAATAAGGGAGCATCTGTGGTCAGGGTGTGACAATTCTCCCCACCACAGAAACTTTCTGCCCCCAAAAGTCACCCAGCCAAAAGTCATCCAAAGCTCATGTCCATACTCGAAAAAAAACCAAGGGGAAACCATGAACTTAGGGATGACTATTCACTCAACAAGTCACACCCGACTGATCAAGAAGAAACCACAACGCATGAATGAGGATGAGGGGGGAACATGAGAGGGTTCTCCCCACTAGAAGAACTCAACTAATACAAAAAACATTTAAACCACAAACAACACCCTCACCGAAACCAGGAACAAAGGATTTCAATATTTAAAATTTTCGTATAACTCACAAGGTTTGGCTACACGGTTTTCCAAACCGTGCACCAACCAAGCGCGAACTACTGGATGGAAGGGGCACCCCGTACGGCTTGGCCGCACAGTTTCAAAACCATATTCCAACCGTTCCAATGCCTCCAACCAAAAATGACACAATGATGCACTATTATGAGACCTACCTCACGGTCATGCGTTGGACATGAAGTTTTTTCTGTCCGCCTGGTTGGGGCTCCATGGTTTTGAACAACCATGCTGTAAACCTGCATCACATGGAAAAATCTCTTGAAAACTCCAAAAACCTAGAAACCTCGACCGGGGTCAAACCTGAACTTCCATACACAAGATGGACACTTCCACCACTAGAACAGGGACTCTACCAAACAAACTGAACACACAATAAACCAATTCTACAAAACTCAAGAATCTCGAAATGAGAACTGCCAAATTTTAAAACTGTGACTGACCTACACGAATGCAAGACACACTCAAAGGAGAATGAAAAAATTTCAAAGTTCACATTTAGATAGACTCAACTTTCTGGGTTACAAGAGATCTAGTTCATCTCACCATTACCACAAAAGGTTAACTTACAAAATCAAGGCAACAATAACAAGGATATGTTAATCATTTCCATCCCAACAAAGAAAACAAAGCTAGGTTGGGTTTCACACCCCCTTGTCACTCCTGACTGTGGGCGAGTATCACCCCAAGACCTGTGGTTGGGGATCTGATGGCTGACGCATCTCCTGCCTCAAAGTCAAGAAACACATCCTCCGATCATGACTTCCTTTTCAGACAACACCCCCTACATAACTTCTTCAAATGACCCCAATGGCCACATCAACGGAAAGTATTCGAAGGAATACGACAAGACAACTTTGAGTGACCAAACTGTCCGCACTGGAAACATACAAGCGAACGGTCTGATGAATTGAAAGTCGAAGCTGACAGAGAATGTTTTTTAGAAACCGATTTCCCGGGCACACCATACTGGCTAAATGGGGAAGCTTCATGAAAACCAACAGCCACTGGCTGACCCCAAAAACTAGCTCATCTATAAATGCCTCATCCACCAACCACTTGAAACAGGTTTCACCAGATGCAATCACTTTATCCATAATTTCGGGATGAAGAAACCAGACAAAGATAAGGGCCTTCATATGATCCCTTGATGCTACTTACAAAGAGAATGGAACTAGCTCTCTAAAATTTTCAACATAAGAATTTACGGATCGCTAGCCCTCCAAAAAATCCTACAGCTCTGCCACATTCCTCTTCTTCACCTCCTCTAGTATGAACTGTTGGATCCAAGTGGCCTTAAAAACCTCCCACGATAACTCACCTTCCGTAGATGATGGGGAGACCAACCACCACTACAATAAGGCTGGACCCTCAAACAACCATTGAACAGCATGGTTCGTAACAGCATCGGTAGTTCCCAATGACTTAAAGACATGCCCGACATCCTCAAGCTACGCCATAGTCTCAAGAGAACCTTGATCACCATAGAAAATAAGAAAAAATTTTAAAGGAAAAGGAACTAGTAATGACTCATTAGGAACTTTGGGGACCTTTCTGGGAGGCATTTTCTGAACAACATGAAAAGCGCAGACAAAATCCAACATCAAACTGAGGCACAGACATAGAGGAACACCACAAACCCAAACCAACTGGCTCAAAATCCAAGAAAAAACAAACACCTCTATAATATTTTTTTTTTCAAAAACCACCATTTTCCTTTGAAAATTCAAAACAGCCTTCTTCCAAGGCTAATTCCCAAATACCAATAACCCATTTTTCAAGAAAAAACAAATTTCTGAGATCATTTTCTAATTCCAATACAATTTAGGAAAACCATGCTAGGACTTTAATTCCAAAACCCAACACATGGTATCCCATGAACTGTTACATGTGCGTCCATCCATTCCCATCCTCACGTGCCAACACACACTTCTCTCACATACCTAAAATCATGTCAACATCCATTTTTAATACCAAGGGACACATTGCATTAATATTATCTAACCCAAATCACCCTCAATGTTTGAAAACCCACTTTCCCAATTTAAACCCATTTCATGGAAAACACTTCCATTTTTAAATCCATTTTCATTTCAAAATACACTTTAATTTTCCACATACATTGACATCAACTGAAACCAAAATGAAACCCAACCAACAATGGACCACCAGAATGAGGGAATAGTGACTATGCATAGCCCGAAAACATGGTGGTGATCCATGCCCCAAGTAAGGCATAACACTAGGATGGACTTGAATCGGTCACTTGGACATCACTTCAATCATCACGCCACTTAAGGCCGCAACATAACCCAACTCACCTCTATTTTCATCCTTTAATTCCCAAACAACACAAGACACAATACTCAACCATGGACTACCCCTGGTGACTCGTGGTTTAGAACGAGCATGGGTTCATGACGCCCTTCCCACACCTACCTACTGAGTCCTAACAACCCTTGTCACCATCTACCTAAAACCCCAAATAACAAGAACCTCCTCTGATACCATTTTGTCATGAACCAAGCCGGGATGCCATCTGACCCGGCACCCGACTCGATCCACGACATAACCCGAAGGGCGTTCCTGATCCCCATGGGCTGGAAAAAAGTGTTGTCCATCAAAATGAAACAAGAGGGAATGATTTGGCCCAATAATAAATAGGATAAAATTATAAGACATTGAAAATGTAGCAGATCTAACAACAACTAAATCTCAATAAATGAACCATCGGGTCCAATACAAATACAACTGAATAAAACTAACACTGAAAGAACAATAAGCTATAACAAAATAAAACAACCAGCTACTAACATGATCTTCATGTGACCTACTGGTCACCCCCAACCACAAGACCACCATGCTCCAAGAGATATCTTGAAGAAGAAAAACCTGATCAAAACCTAAATCTGCAAAACATCTCGGCTCTACCGACACCGAGTGGTATAGGTAGGGTGTGAGCTAAAAACTCATTAGGCAATCACCATAGATTCCAAGCATTTCTTTTCCGAAAATAGTCCATTAACACTAGTTTGAAATAAAATTATAAAAATAGGTTTTCCACATTTTATTAAACAACCATAAATTTACCATTTCAAAGGCCAACACACACCCCCATCCCTTTTTCAAGAAAACTATCATTTTATAACAAAAACCCAATCCAAAAAATACTAGTAACAATTTTAAATGGATCAAATTTAAATGGAAAAAAATTTCAAAGAACTCCACATTAAATAAATATCACATACACTTAAAATTACCAACCCAACCTATCATATGCCAACGAGAGATGCAATATAATCATTGAGAACTAGTCACGGGAACGCCCCTAGGCTGTAGCCAGCTTTGAGCCCCATGTAACTAATATCTCAGGGAAAAGTAACCATAACAATATCGTTTCTCATGCATGTGCCGCTAGTAGGGAACATACCCATAACCTAGTGGTCCCCAATATCTTCATCATAGTTTAGTTAGTGTTGTTATCGTCAAATTTACTATGTGAAACAAGGGCCAAGCCCAACAGGATCACTAGAATACTAGTACAATTCTGCCCACCTAGATACCCAGGCTTCACATTTTGTGCTGAATCAAATTTCAAACATCACATGTTACCAAATACACCATTTGTCAACCACACCAAGCATCTCATTTCATAAGCCACCACTTTCACATCACAAACCCACTCTTGAGAAATTAAGCAAATCGAAACATTTAAAAATCACTTCAAAAACCATGAGGAACACCACCTCTTCAAGAAATTTCTAAACAAGACTTTCCACATTTTAGAAAAAACATGGAACACTAAAAACATGCCAAACGGGCCATCACATTACTTAAGCATTCAAACCATCTTTTAAAACACCTTAAGTTGCCAACTGGGCATTCAAATTTTTTGAATCACATTCTTTTCTAAAATCAACACAAAACATCACCTTTAAAGGTACAATTCCAAACAGGCCATTATGTTTACAAACTCAATTGCATTTACGAAAATATTTCCAAATCTTTTCCAAAACCATTTTCAAGTGTGAAATGCCATACAACCCCTCAAGCCAAACATTTTCCAAAACACACACACAAAATGCCAAACGGCATATCCCTCCCATGGGACTCCATTTTAAACAACATTTAGGAAACTAATATTTCAAAGAACACCCAAAAAACACATCAAAAAATCCAATCATTTTCTTTAAAACCACATCCATCTATCCACATTATTCAATGAACATAAAACAATCCCATTTTAACCATAATTCCATTTTTACAACAATTTAACACTTTTAAAATGATAAATCATTACCAAACCATACACACCAAATCAAGACCACAAATAATAAAAAACCATCCCACCATAATAAAGGATAAACATTTCATAAAAACCCCCAATTTAACATTAAAGAACAATGAAGTTTTAAACAATAACCCTTCGTGCAATAAACCTAGGTATTTCACACAAATCCATTTGAAAACCTATTCTTAGTAAATTATACCAACACGAAGAAATCATTCACATCAATCCATAGATATATTAGAGGTGAAAAAGACATTTAAAAATTAAATGAAAACACACAAGTGCTTGTGGAGTGTTCTGAAAAGGAAAATGTTTGAAACACCTACCTCAACCATGTGAGAATGGAACAAAACTTCAAGGGGGGAGAGATATAATACCCACTGGCCATTCTCACAGCCTAGATCCAAAGAAAACCAAACCAAAAATAAATCCTAGAAATTAGGGTTTTTCTATGGAACAAAACCCCCAAAGTAAACCCAATAACAAAGAGGTAAAGTGAAGGAGATAAGATTTGATGAAGGAATCATGAAGAACCACCAACATTTCTTGATAAACCTCCCCAAAAATCAACCCATATAGATTCAGGAAGGAAGGGATGATCCTATGGTCAATTCCCAACATATTGGGATTCATTTTGGAGGTGGAATCACCCTAATCGGATTACCATGTCAAATGTTATAAATCCCGTAAGTGGCTGCATGGTTTTGTTGCATGGTTTGTCAAACCATCCGTAGACCATGCAATGGCTACTGGAAACTTCTCCAACATCGCATGGTTAGGTTGCATGGTTTTTCCAGGACGTGCTCAAACCATGAAACCCCAAAAATTGGCCAAAAAACCCCAAATTACATCCCAAACACTAGGGAAGTCCACCCATTGATCCTTGAATGTTTTAAACACAATATAGAGACACCAATGACATCACAAACTATCCAACATGAACTTTATCTCAATCCCAACAATAATAAATAATCATAGGTGTAAAAGGAAACCCATAACCACAAAAACACAAGGGCTTTTGTTGGACACTCAAACCAAACCTCAACCAAAAGATCCAACATCCAGAGAAGAATAAAATAAGGGATTATCTGTGGTGGGGTGCGACAGGAGGCTACCTATCATGCCTCAATAAACATTAATATCAATATATTTACCCAATTAATCAATATCTAATTTATAATTAGTAACCATATGAGTTTTCATTGATTTATCGGAATCAAAAAAATGTATTACTTAATTAAATCATTATTATACATTGTTTGATTAACAAAAAATAAATCTTTTATTTGATCAATTTTAATTCCAAGAAATAATTTTTATTCTACCATTAAAGTCTTGTTAAACTCATAAGACATTAATGAATAAAAATTATTTCATGTTATTTCACTAGAGAAACAAAAAACAATATCACCAATATTGATTTGAATAATTAAAATATCATCATATGTTATTTTAATAAAAAATATAGGATCATCATTTCCTTTGTTAAAATACTTATTTAAAAAATAATAATTTTTTCCATCCAAACACAAGGTTATTTTTTAAGACCCTATAAAGCATTAGATAATTAAAAAACATGGTTATGAATTTTTTTACTCTCGAAATAAATGGGATGAGAAACAAAAACATCATATGTTATAAAACCATTTAATAAGGCATATTTTACATCCATTTTATACAATTTAAATACTTGAAAAAAAATACTAAAATATTATAATTTCCAATAACATGGAAACTGGTGAAAATGACTTTTCAAAGTCTATACCTTCTTCCCGAGAGTTTTCTTGAGCAACAAGTCTGGCTTGGTTTTTGAGAATCTCTCAAGATTCATCCAACTTGTTTTTATATATCATCTTTTTTCCAATCACTTTATTATCCAAAACCAATTATACTGATGTCCAAAAATTATTTCAAACAATATTATTCATTTATTCCCTCATATAAAAAACCTATTTTTCATCATGTAAATCATCATTAGCATTAATAGGAACAAAATAAAAAATAAAATTAGAATTGGAGAAAAAGATTAAAATAGAATTTGTAGTTTTCGAACCCAAATCAATATTGCTAATTTTATTTTCCATAGGGTGATATTTGTGAATATTCAATGATTTTCGATCAAGTTGAGAAGGATTAGGCTTCCCCTCGATTGATTCATCTTTTTCATGAGTGTTTTCTTCACCAAAATTAAAATATATAAACTCATCATTAATAATATTCAATTGAAAATTTAATTTAACATTATTTTCATCATATACAGAGTTTATAGAATCTTCAATAACCTTATTTCTTTTATTATAAATATTATATGACATAATATTATTATAAAAAAAATTAAAAATACATCAATCACTTTTAGTTTCAAATTTATCTAAATTGTCCTTTGTATTTAAAATAAAATCATTACAACAAAAAAATATAAAATAACCGAATTTATGTTATTTATTTTTAAATAATCTAAAATATATTTTTTTAAAATGGTCTAATAATAATTCTATTTTAAATATATCCAGAAAAAAATATCCTCATCCAAAAAAAACTAGTAAAATTATATTCACTTAACATAGTTCACGACATTTGATTAAGAGTTCTAATTTTCTATTCCACAACACCATTTTTTAGTGGTGTTCTAGGAGCCAAAAAATTAACCACCTTTATCATATATTCTTTCCAAAAAATAATTTCAAAAAATAATTTAAAAAATTCACCACCTTTATCACTATGAATAAAAATAATCATAGATACTTTTTAATTTTGAACTAATTTATAAAAAGTTGTAAATCTAGGTAAAATATCATTTTATGAGCCAGAATATATACCCATGTAAATATACTATAATCGTTAATAATAACTAAAGTATATTTATTTACACAAGGAATATAAATTTGTCTGGGGCCAAATAAAACATGATGTTCTAACTACAATGTTCTATTAGTACATATATTATTGATTGGTCTAAAATAATTTTTGTGTCACTTCCCTTTCATGTACGTTTAACAAACATGAAGTTTATATTTCATTAAAGAAGGTGGTTGTATCATATTCCCTTGTTTTGAGAGCTTATGTAACATTATAAAATTTACATTAATTAAGAATTTATCCCAATGGATTTTTTCATTTTGTACATCATTCAAACACTTTACATGTTGAACAATTAGTTCTTTAAAATCAATAATATAAATATTAGTTTTTTTATTATCGTAAAAAATATAGAACAATCATTAAAAAATATAAATATATGATTATTAAATTTAAATTCCATTCCATCATCACATAATTATGATATAATAAATAAATTATTCTTTAGTACTTCAACCTAAAACAAATTATAAATAAGGATATAATTTCAATTACCAACATAACTAAAATTTTTTAATTTTCCTTTGGAACAGTCACCAAATTTTAGAGTTCCCCCATCACATGTGTTGTATGAGGTAAAATTTGATGGGTCTCCATTCATATGCCTATGGAATCAACTTTCCCTGTACCATATCTCATTATTTAGACATCCAAGTCTTTTTCCCTACAAAAATCAATTAATTGACCATTTTGGCACCCAATATACTTCAGGTCCAATGGGATTAGTTATAAAAATTTTAGTTACCCATACAGAATTTAAACATATTCTGTAAGGTACTGTAGATTATAATGATTTATGAATATTATTTTTTGTATTTCCCAAATAATATTTTTATTTAACAGAACAATCATTTTCATAGTGACCTTTCCTTCCATATTTAAAAGAAGTAACATTTGAAGTATACACATTTTTACTTTTAACAAAATGAGTTTTATAAATTTGTTCTAATCTCATGTGATAGCCAGAACCATAAATAATTTTATATTTCTTAGTCAAAGACATCATCTTATGATATTTTTCACAACCTTAAATAAAATATGATAATCATTTTTCAAGACATTCAACATCCCTGTTCAAATTTTCCGTCAAATCTTTAACAAATTTCAAATTTTCATAAAATTTTCAATGAGAAGATAAAGAAGTGTTTCTTAGTTCTTAATTCTACTGCAAAATTATATTATTTTCAGAAACAAGATCACATTATTTTCTTAAATATTATAATATAAATCATCATATTTGAAAATATCATTTCATAATCGTTCCATTACTTCATGTAACTCAGAAATATTTATATTACCAGAATCAAAGTCAGAATTATAACATCTTGAATAAAATCAATAATTACTAACCTTATCCAGTGATTCCATGAAACACAAGTACGTATATTGTTTTTCATTTCCAGATTATTAACTAGAATCATTATCTCCTATAGAACTCCAACTTCTTTTCAATGAATTTCTATCCTTCTTTCATAACTTGTCTTTATTATTTAGTTTAGGAATATAATGTTTGATATATCCTTTAGTTCTAAATTCACAATAGGTTACATATAATGAACTGAAATTTGTACCACCTTTCTTATCTCCCTTATATTTTTCATTTTGTGTGTTTCATATGAACCAGTTCTTGAATCCTTTCTTTTTTCATTCTTTTATAAACACCATTAAAAATCTGAGTCATATCTTCTTTTTAACTATCATGCATATCAAAATCAGAAGAATTAGTAGAAACAAAATTAACATATATAAAATCTAAAACTCTTCTTTTTTGTGGTATCCACATCAACAATGTTCTTTAGTTACAGCTGATAATATAGAAACTATCGAATAAATTCATTTAGTGTGTACTCTTTGGAATTATTACTTACATCAATGGAAAACCTCTTTACATTCCCTTTATTTGGTAATGCTGGTAGGAATATTTCTAAAACTGTTAGTTTTTAGAGATCTTCCCCACGTGAATTAAATCCCTTAAAATGCTTTTGAATATATCGAACATTTGATTTACTATTTCATCTTCACCCATCTTAATGTCTTGATACTCAGATTGAAGCACTACATGTTTAGTTTATATTGGTTTGTTAGATCCAAGGTGAGTGAGAATCTTCCATATTTCATGAGCTTTCTTTGAAGTAGTCACACCACTAAAACCTCTTCTTTTAATAACATAATATAATATATTACAAAATCTATAATCTAAAAAATATATATTGGAATCATTTATGGTATGAGTATATAGGTCAACTTTAGGTAGTGTGTATGATTTTGACATGATAGACCAATGATCAATGCTCAATTTTTTGAATAATGCCACCATTTTGGATCTCCAATAGCCATAATCACAGCAATCAATGTGTGGTGGATTTTATGGAATCCAAGAATCATTAGGCTTCAATCATTCTATATTATCAGATCCTATCTTTAGACTTTGAGTTTTAGGAATATTTTTTCACAATTAAATATAAAATAAGACTCTTTAGAGGTATTGGTCTATTAAAAAATGAACAACCATTGAAAGTGAATGAAATAAATTTGAAAAAATTATAATCGAGGTAATCATTTATAAAATGGATTAGGCCCTAATACCATGTTTTAGGTCCCAATAGGGATATAAAATATTCTCTAAAGGGGATTGAATAGAGTTGATTATTATTTTTAAGTTAAATAATGATTGAATTAAATTAATTTTATAATTTAATTATTAATTATATTTAGTAGTGTAAAAATTAATTAACTAAATGATTTTTTATAGTAGATCAGTCCAAAGTTAGCATAATCTAATCTTATAACTCTATACCCGGTGAGAGATATGTGTGCACTAAAAATGATTTTTGAATGAGAATCATAACCCAATTACAAAATCCTTTTCTAGTGAAGGTATAACTATGACACTAACTTTTGTATGGGGAGTCACATCTCAAACAACCTAACTTTAGACACTGGGATTCACAACAAGAATGGTCCTGACATTACACTACTGGAAAACTAACATATAACCACGATTCAAAACCGTGTGTATAACCCCCAAAAAAGTGGGTATAGGCTATACCCACGATTTTGGGAACTGTGGGGCTTAGTGGTGTCGGGATAGGGGGGTCTGCCTATACCCACAGTTTATCCAAATAGTGGGAATATAATTTCCATAGCGTGGCAGGCCCGTGACCACTCTGGCACAGCGTTGACCACACGGTTCTAAAAACTGTGGGGATTTAATCCTAAAAAATTATCGCAGCTGATACTTGACCGTGGGATGCGCAAGATGCATTCCATACTTCACTACCAACCGAGCCAAATGCAACTTTAATATATATGTATATATCTGTCTAAATATATTAATAAAATCGTATATCTAAAAAGAGTCGTGGTGAGAATCGAACACGCGACCCCTAGTATTTAAACATGCGGGGCAACCAACCGAGCTAATGAATTTTCAAATATTTAAGCATACATATTCCATATTATAACAATTATAATTAATTAATAGAAAAATAAAATCAACAGGTTTCGAACATCAGATCTCGGAAAAAATGGAAAGGACATTAACCAATAGACCTACGGAACTTATTTGTATTCATTTTGTACGTTTATAATTATATTAATGCAAACCATGTTTTCCACCAATTTTTTTTTGTCTCGAGTAAAAAAAATCTTCGCCATAACGCGGGAATGCTATACCCACGGTTTTGGAGAACCGAGGGTATAGGTCACTTAAGAAAACACCAATACCCATGGTTTTGAATAACTATGGGTATATTTCTTCACTATACACCCTATCCCCATGGTTTTGACTAAAACCGTGGGGATAGGGTTTTTAAAAGAACACCTATACCCACGGTTTTTTCAAAACCGTTGGTATTGGTCTTGTAAAAATCTATATCCCCAGGGTTTTAGTCAAAAACGTGGGCATGGGAAAGATAAACAATGCTCTTATTAGTTCTTGAGATTTGGATTAACACATCTTGTCATGGAAATTGTAGTCTAAGTAGAAGTAATTTGGCACTTGAGAGGCTATCTAGGCAATGAAAAAGACTATCACACATACATTGGATTTTATGATAGGTTAAAAAGGTTCACAGTGTGTCAAATATGTTAACCAATTATGTTTTTTTGTATTGTTATATATTCTTTAACCTCTACGATATATATATATATATATATATATAATATTCATTATTTACCGCAACTTCGCTTCCATTAGATATTTAAAATAATTGAGTTAATAGATTTCACAAATACCTCCACAAAAATCACAATATCCTTGACTCATTATTCATATAGAATAAATATTCCATAAAATAATTGACCATAATTTGAATAACTCTTCCAATAATATCTCAAAAATAATAATAACATTGAATGTTTTTAAAACAGTAGTTTAAATGTAACATCCTGGGAAAATAAAGAATAAGACATATTCATATTTATTAACATTTGGGAATAAAATGTTAATATTACATTAAAGGGAGTTCTATGTTCGATGGCGTACCCAATACGCAAAAATGAGTTTCTTTGAAATCATACGTTGCACACTAATAATATAATAATATTATTTCAAATGGTAGTTAATGCGCAGCCATTGTAATGGCAGAAATGAACAAAACTAACTACAAAAAGATTATATATGTTTGTTAAATATTTTTACAATTACCCAATAAATGATATAGGCTTAAAATACGAATGAATCCAATTTTTAAGTATAAATATTCTAATATTCTTTAAAAGGTCGATTAAATGCCTTTTGATGGAGAACCCTTTTGAAATCCACTTTTTGACAATTTTATATGTTATATTTGACAAAATAAAATCTTTATTTAGAATCGGGACATCAAAATTTACTTTGTGTAAATTTTTGTTATTTTTTCGATAAAGTTCATTTTATTAATGAATAGTGAAAATGTGGTATTTTAATTCAAAACCTCAGTTTAATCTAACTTATTTATATGGTTATATTATCTTTTTAATTGGGTTTAAAGGGTAGTTAAAATATATTTTTTCCATTTAATTAAATGTTGGTCATTGGAATTAATTTCACTTTGAAATTGGACATAAACAAGTGTAAATCATTTGATAGATATTGTTTCTTAAAAAAATGCTATTTGTTTTGAAAGTGGGAATTAATTATAAAATTAATTAATTAAACTTCTATGTTTTTAATTTGTTAAATTGGACATTATTTTTGAATTTGTAATATCAAATTTATGTTGGATAAATTTTTGCTATTTTTCTGACAAATGTTCATTTTTAATTAATAGTGAAAAATACTGCATTTTACATCAAAACTTATTTTTCATATAATTTATTTATATAGTTAGATTTTCCTTTTAATTGGTTTTAAAGTGTAATTGGATAATGTTTTTATCACTGAATTCAATTTTTTTAATTGGAAGTAATTTCAATTTTCCATTGGATTTAAAAACAAGTAAATCTTTTGATAAATTTTACTTCTTAAAAACCCCGTCTTTGGTTTTGACAACAAAAATTATTTTTAAATTAATTACTGCAATTTATTTGTTTTTAATTTGGTAAAATGAATTCCGTATTTGGAATCATAAGTTCCAAATTATTTAATTACGACTCTTTTGTTTTTGGGCAACATGAATAGTAACGACGATAATTATCTTTAATTATCATGATTATTTAGTAATCAGGTAGTTAAGGGTAATAAAATAATATCATAATAATATAAAATTACCCCAAAATGTGTCCAAATACTTTTTTTGTGTCATGGAAGACCATGGGATTCCTTGTGCCAACATAGGGACCCCATGGAATCACTTTTGTGTGATAGTGACATTTTATCATATTATTTTTAAAGAAAGGAAAATATAACCAAACTATGTAACACTTAAGTAAATCAATTTTAATTTTCTTTACATAAATTATATCTTATAATATATATAGTCATTGGAAATTTGAAAATATTTCCTAAATAATTGTATTTGTTTTATAATTTTTAGATATTAAATAAATAAATTTTTTTATGACACCATGACGATGCAATGGTTATCTCATTAATTAACAATTTAAATAAAATGAAAAGATATGGTAAAATCTATGACTTAAAATTCTCTAAAACCTATTGGATGGGTGGATTTTGAACACCTATAAACATATCCTTGAAATATTTCGTTCTAGGACCTTTAAAATCTAATAATCATTTTATAATAAAGTAACATTTCTAGACTTTCCAAAAGTGACCCTCATCCCTCTTATAAAAGACGCCCACCTCTACCCCATTACCCACACCTCTCATGCCCTTGGATAGTACAAACTCTAATAATATTATCTCTCCACATACCTCTCTTACTCTGAGGAGCCTCAATATGGGAAGAAGTCTTTCCAAGGAATCCTTTGGCTCAAATCAAAAAGAGTTACCCGATTTAGAGGTAATGTCATCCCTCGAGTTTCATTCTTTTATTTTCCTTCTTCACTCACCACTATCTTCATATTATTTGATCCCATAACAACACCAGTATCATCAATATACTAGTATGTTTTTATGATATGGATTATACCTACACTTACACACACCTCTGTCTAATGGTTAATGAACATACTGTTTCCGTGGATGGAGAATTACTACCTCACAAAATGATGTTTTTTTAAATATTCTCCTACCACCTCTCATAGTGGCCATTATGATGGAAATATATTTATATATAATATATATTATATTTATTTCCTCTCAATGATTCATTATTTTATATTTAAAACATACCTTTATTCTTTTCATGTTGTGCAAATGCGATAATTTCATATGAGGAAGTGTGGACAACCGCCCCCTCAAGTGATGCGACTCATTCATACCAAACATGGAATTTATAAATAATGTAACTAATAAACTTATTATGACTATATAAAATATATATTATAATGTAATTATAATATATCTATGTCTAATTTATTTTTAAATGCCATTAATATGACAAAAAATGAAAGTAGCGTTAATGTGTATGTACGGCCTACCGTCTCCATGAATGGTACATTTATTTTCTTATCTACAATCATTATGGAAAACTATTAAATACATATATACTATATATATATGATATTTAAATCCTTAACACTATTCTAGAGATGATGTACTTATAACTACATGGACAATTCTCTTCAAACAAGTTTATTTTTGACTCATGTAATGAACATCGACAAAAGGTATGATATGAACTCACATAATTAACTAATTATTATAACATAATAATATGTGATATGAATTTAATAATAAACATTAAAGTATTTACTTAAGAAATCATAAATTGAACAAAGTTTATTATTCAGGAATATAAAGAAACAAACAAGACAAGTCAGACTTGAGGTAAGGGGATTTTTTATCTCACTTTTAATTCAGTGAGATTTCCGTTGTTCGCCAATTATTTATTTCATGTGGTGTATTGTGTACTTACATTTGATATATATTATCATGATTCTATTTATATTCATGTAATTACATGATTCATTTGGTTCTAATTATCATTTGATCATATGACTCTATTTATTACAATGAGGTAAGGGGTTTTTATCTAACTATTTATTCCCATGAGATTCATGCTATATTTGTCACTATCTTCATTGAGTGGTGTATGTGATGTCCATTATTCTAATATTTGTGTAAAATAATTTCATTTATGGGTATTTACATCAACATTTTATAGTCATTCTTTCATGGGGTGTACGTTTCTACAGTTACCCAAATCGGTAAGGGAACCTTTCACCCTCCTCTTTTTAAAAGACTTATTTTTGTTAGGTATTTTAAGTTACATATTCATAATTTTGGGATATGTTGTTATATTTCCATATTGCTGTAAATTTTATGTCCAAGTGCTGATATACCCTTTTTATTTCTCTTCAACTCGTTTTCTGAATTTTAAAGTGACACCGTTAGGCTGTCAAATTTCGGTAAGGGAACTTCTTAACCGAATTTCAATTCTTTGGGTTAAAACTATAATTCTTGATTATTTCGTGCTATGAATATGTGTGGATGAACTATTATTGTTTTACACTTAATATCCACTTATATTGAGTGTATTTATATTTTTCACACATAATTATGTAATTGATTTCCCCTTAATCTAAGGATACCATCTTTGTAAGGGACTTCATCTCAATCTCCTTTCGTTGAGGCATACTTCAATTTATATATGACCTTATTTTATTAGTTGTGTAATAAACCCTTTTGAATTTTAATTTAATTAAGAAAAAATCTTTTTACATGAAGCGTTTTACTAAAAGACAAAAGGGAATGTTTTTGTCTTACGTATGCGGCGACAATGACTTTTTCGCCGCTGCGACCATTATTTAAGTTTCAGCTTCCTCTACATGCCAAAACTTTTTTTAATGAAAAATAAATACCATGTTTTAATTTTTATTTATTTTGGTATTTAAAATGGTTTTGATAATGTTTTTATTATATCAATGTGTTTTATTAATATCTTGTGATTGAAATGTAGAAATGTTACATTTCCTTTATGCATGTTTTATGTGATACAATTATTTTACGGTTCTTGGGAATTGTTTATGAAGTCAGGTGGTTCTGTGATAAACTATGGGTGGGTGAGCCCAAAATATCTCTCCAATGCATTGGGTAATGAGAAGTAGTTAAACGCTAAGGTTTCTCTTAAAATATTTAGGGAATATACTGTTACAGATATTCCAAATGTTACCATGAGGGTTACTCCATACGTAAGAATGTTATGAATGCCCCAAGTTACCTTAATGTCTTATTATTTCTATGAGTTATTCATAAATTTTATAATTTAATGAGGTATGTTAAAGTGCTTATGTTTTTTGAGTAAATCATGATTTCATTGATTCTTATGTATACATGGACTAATGTTTTCTTTCCGTATTTTTATATCCCTTACTGAGCTTTTTATGCATATCCCATGTTTTTGAAATATTTTTCACAGAACATAATGTGGAATATGGTCAATTATGGGATCAAGGAAGTGTCATGATGTCTAAAACAAGGAACTAGAGATGACTCTTCTGTTCATGAATTTTTATTTTTTGAAAAAATGGAAACTGTGTAGATGTGTCTACATTGTAATCTTTGAGATGTAATAGTTATGTCCTAATTCTCTAAAACTCTAAGCCTGAAAAGATATTCAATGTGAATTATTCATTTAATTCAATATTATGTAATTTTTTAAGTTTGGGTTCTTATAGTTGGTATTAGAGGTCTGTTTAGATAACTTTTTAGGTTAGGGTATTCTTTAAGCATAAGTGACATTACCATAATGGTTAAGATTTTAGAAAGAGTCATAGTTATTTTTATAAAGTGAATGAGTTTAAGTTAACATGAATAAGTATATCATAGTGTTTATCATCCTCATAAGATATTATATGATGATTTTATTGATATAATCACACTGTCCTTTTTGGTTTTAGTAAATGGATAGATCTAGGAGGCACCAAATTAATAGTGGATGTGAAGAAAACATTGACGGTTTTCTGAACAAGCAACTAAATGATTTTGGAGCTACAATGAGAACACTTGTGGTTATTTTCAACTAACTATCTGGAGTCATTATTGGCCACCTTAACCTTAGTGATTTTTATAAGTAATCATATATGTGAGAAACAAATCCCTACCGAAGTTTAGGTAATAATCATAAAGTTAAGTGTGTCCAAAAACCTATGTGTCAATGATTTGGAAATAAACACATAGGAAAATGTTTCAAAGGGACAGAAAGATGCTATAGATCTGGAAATGAAGGTCATAAAGCAAAAACCTACCATGGAAAAACAAAGCATCTAGTTGACACTAGGAAATTGAAAGAAGTCCTTTCTGAGGGATCAATTGAATGTTTTAAATGTGAAGTGCATGGTCGTTATACAAACACATGACCTAAAAAGAAGTTTCAGGAATGGGATCACCATGACCGTACAAATATTCATTTACAAATACCTAATTCCATTCCGATTGAGGATGAATAAACTGAAAATGACCAATGAAAAGTATGGATTATTTCTCAACATATGTTTTCATATTATTAAAGTCTTAGGATATGATTCATGATTTTTATTGTAGGAAAGAAGTATTTCAGGATAAGTTGGAAAGGAATGTTTAATGGATCATGAAGAATCTTGAATGAGTAAGAAGTCAACATATGAGGGATTCAAGAATTATGGTATATTTTAGGATGGTGAAATTCTTAAAAGTATTCTGGCTTTTTTGATGATCAGATTACATAAGAATACTTTTTATAGAATGTGTAACCCTGATGTTTCATATATGAAAATTTTATTCATGGAATAATTATCCATTATTTTGTAGATATAATTATAAAGAACCATATTGGTTTATATGATCCTTGAATTTGAGGCAATTTCATGTTAATACATTTTGGGATGAAAAATGAAAGTTATTAGATATCCTTTGTTGTTAAAATATGTATGGTTATTTTTGATTAATTTATCTCTTTTTGGGAATGTTATAAGATTATGTAGTTTTTTGAAAAGGGAAAACACACAAACCGTGTGACAACCCATCTCATCGGACAAAGCTGCTGGAATTGAACCTACCATGGAGGATATGTGATTAGGTTAATTACTTTACAGTATGAGACTTTAAGAGTAACTGATGTTATTTGGAGGTAAATTTTAAGATTTACCTTGGAGGACTATGTGATTAAATACTTCAGATATTTGAGTTTCAATATTAGTTTGGATTACTTTGAAGAATTTTGTGGTTAACTATTTATTTAATGGTATTTCTAGAACCTTGGGTTCTTTTTGTTGAATTTTTAAGATTAAGAGTAGTATTTCTTTTTATAAAGGATTATCCTTTTGGGGATTATCTGATCTTGTTCTAACAATTTTGGATTTGGTTAAGGTCTAAAGTCATGGGAAATATATAGTTCATCTTTTATGGATTATGTGATTCTCTCGACATTGATTTGAGTGCTCTTAATGCTAACAATTCATCTTGAATACTCATCGTTTGGATAAAATATGAGTTTTTGTTAGAAATCCAGTAAAAGATGAAAGTCTACATGACAATTGAGTATATTTACTTATGTTTTAGTAAATCTCATAAATAAATTCCTCAATGAAAAGTAACCTAAAACAAAAACATTATCTGTTAACATTTCCTACTGGGGAATAAAATACGGTTTAACCCATCACAAGTTTGTGATTTTCATCTGGTTAACTTTCTCCTAAACATGTTTTCTATCACTCTCCATCAGAACTTGACCCTTTTTTTTCTCTTCCATATCCATGTTTTCAAGGATTCCTAGTATCTGTTGTCTCGGGTGACCTTTTTACTTTTCTTTCTTTATTTTAAATTGATATTTTAATTTACTCATTTTCTGATGTGGGGATTTCAATGAAGTTTCCGAGACCAATTTTACAATTATGATGATGCAATTTACCAAAAGGGGGGAAGGATGTAACATCCTAGGTAAATAAAGAATATGAAATTTTAAAAATTATTAATATTTGTGAATAAAATTTTAATATTACTTTAAAGGTAATTCTATGTTTGATGACATACCCAATACACAACAACGTGTTTATTTGAAATCTTACATTGCACACTAATAATATAATAATATTATTTTAAATGTTAGTTAACACCTAGCCATTGTAATGGAGGGAATGAAAAGAAATAACTACAAAATTATTATATATGTTTGTTAAATATTTTAACAATTACCCAATAAATTATAGAGTTTTAAAATGAGAATGAATCTCATTTTAAGCATAAATATTCTAATATTTTTTAAAAGGTCGACTAATCATCTTTTGATGGCGAACCCTTTTTAAACACACTTTTAAAAATTTTAAATGTTATATTTGAAAAAAAATTCTTCCTTATAATTGGTACATCAAAATTTTATTTGTGTAATTTTTTTTCATTTTTCCGATAAAGTTCATTTTTAATGAATAGTTAAAATGATGTATTTTAATTCAAAACCTCTTCTTAATATAATTTATTTATATGGATAGATTATATTTTTAATTGGTTTTAATGTGTATTTAAAATATATTTTTACCATTTAATTTAATGGTGGTCATGGGAATTAATTTCACTTTGATATTGGACATAAACAACTATCAATCTTTTGATAGATATTGTTTCTTAAAAACACGCAATTTGTTTTAAGAGTGGGAATTAATTATAAAATTAATTAATGAAACTTCTATGTTTTTAATTGGGTAAAATGAAAATCATTTTTTAATTTGGAATATGAAATTTATTTTGGATAAATTTTTGGTATTTTTCTGATAAATATTCATTTTTAATGAATAGTGAAAAATACTGCATTTTACTTCAAAACTGCCTTTTCATCTAATTTTATAATATAGTTAGATTGTCCTTTTAATTTGATTTAAAGTGTAAATGAATTATTTTTTTAGCAATTAATTCAATTATGTTCATTGGATGTAATTTCACTTTTCAATTGGATGTAAAAACAATTCAATCTTTTGATAAATTTTACTTCTTAAAAACCCCGTCTTTGGTTTTGACAACGAGAATTATTTTTAAATTAATTACTGAAATTTCTGTTTTTGGAATTTCGTAAAATTAATTCCATATTTGGAATCATAAGGTACAAATTATTTAATTAAAGCTATTTTATTTTTTGACATTATGAATTGTAATGGTGACAATTATCTTTAATTATCATGATTATTTAGTAATCAGGTAGTTAAGGGTAATAAAATAATATCATAATAATATATAATGACCCCAAAATGTGTCCAAATCCTCTTGTGTGTGTCATGGCCGACCATAGGATGCCTTGTTCCATGTTAGGTACCCCATGTAATCACTTTTGTGTGATAGTGACCTTTTATCATATTATTTTTAAAGAATGGAGAATATAACCAAACTATGTAACACCTAAGTAAAACAATTTTTATTTTGTTTACATAAATTATATCTTAGACCCTAAATAGTAATTTTAAAGATTAATAGATTTCCTAGATCATGGTATCTGTTTTATAATTTTTAGAAATTAAATTAATAAATTTATTTATGACACCATGATGATGTAGTGATTACCTCATTAATTAATGATTTAAATAAAATAAAAAGATAAGGTAAAATATGAGAATTACACTTGTCTAAAACCTATTGGATGGGTGGATTTCTAACCCTTATCACCTTATCCTTTAAATATATCATTGTGGGACCTTTAAAATCAGAAAATCATTTTATAATAAAGTAACATTTCAATACATTCCAAAAGAGACCCTCCTACATCATATAAAAGGCCCCACCTCTACCCCCTTACCCACACCTCTCAAGCCCTTGGCGCATACAACCTATTCTCATATTATCTCTCCACAATCCCTATATTACTCCGAGAAGCCTCACTTTGAGAAGAATTATTTCCATGGAATCGTTTGGCTCAAATCAAAAAGAGTTACCCGATTTAGAGGTAATGCCCTCTCTCAAGTTTCTTTCTTTTATTTTCCTTCTTCAATCACCAATATCTTTATATTATTTGATCCCATAATAAAACAATTATCCAAAATATACTAGAATGTTTTTATGATAATTATTCTACCTACACATACACACACCTCCATCTAATGGTTAAAGAACATACTGTTTCCATGGATGGCGAATTACTGCCTCACAAAATGATGATTGTTCAATCCTCTCCTACCACCTTTCTTGGTTGAAATTATGATGGAACTATATTTATATATGATATATATTATATCTATGTACTCTCTATGCTTCTTTATTTTATATTTAAAACATTCCTTTATGCTTTTCATGTTGTGCAAATGCGATAATTTCATATGAGGAAGTGTGGACAACCGCCCCCTCTAGTGATGTGAATCATTCTTTCAAAACATGGAATTTATATATAATGTAATTAATGACCTTATGTTACGTATATAAAATATATATTATACTGTAATTATAATATATATATATGTCTAATTTAGTTTTAAAGTCCATTAATATGACAAAAAAATAAATGTAGCGTTTATGCGTACGTACGGCCTACCGTCTCCATGAACGGTAAATTTAATTTCTTATAACCAAATATTATGGAATATTATTAAATAAATATATACTGGATATATATGATATTAAAATCATGAAAACCATTCCAGAGATGATGTACTTATAACAACATGGACAATTCTCTTCGAACAAGTTTATTTTTGACTCATGTACCGAACATCGAAAAAATGTATGATATGAATTCACATAATTAACTAATTATTATAACATGATAATATGTGATATTAATTTAATAATAAAATTTAAAGGATGTACTTAAGAAATTATAAATTGACCAATGTTTATTATTCAGGAAGATAAAGATATGAACAACACAAGTCAGACATGAGGTAAGAGGATTTCTTATCTCACTTTTAATTCTGTGAGATTTCCGTTGTTCGCCAATTATTTATTTCATGTGGTGTATTGTGTAATTAAATTTGATATATATTGTCATTATTCTATTTATATTCATGGTATTATGTGATTTATTTGTTTCTTATTATCTTTTGATCAAATGACTTGATTTATTACAACGAGGTAAGGGGTGTTTATCTCACTATTTATTCCCTTGATATTCATGCTATATTTTTCACTATCTCCCTTGAGTGGTGTATGTAATTCTGATTATTCTACTCTTTGTGTAATATAATTTCGTTTATTGGTATTTACATCAACATTTTATAGTCCTTATTTCATGGGGTGTACGTTTCAAATGTTACCCAAATCGGTAAGGGAACCTTTCAACCTCCTCTTTTTAAAAGACTTCTTTTGTTTTGTCTTTTAATTTAAATCTTCATAATGTTGGGTTATGTTATTACATTTCCTTATTTCTGTAAATTTCCTTTCCAAGTGATGAGATACCCTTTTTATCTCTCATCAACTCATTTTCTAAATTTTAAAGTGACGCTGTTAGGCTGTCGAATTTCTGTAAAGGAACTTGTTAACCCAATATCAATTCTTTGGGTTAAAAATCTAATTATTAAATATGTTATTATATTAATATGTGTGGATGAACTATGATTGTTTTACAATTAATATACACTTATATTGAATGTATTTATATTTGTCACACATAATTATGTAATTGATTTATCCTTAATCTAAGGATACCGTCTTGGTAAGGGACTTCGCCTCAATATCCTTTCATTGAGGTATACATCAATTTATATACAAACTTTTTTTATTAGTTGTATAATAAACGCTTTTGACTTTTAATTTCATTCAAAAGGAATCCTTTTTACACGAACAGTTTTACTAAACGAAAAATGGGATTTTTTTTGTCTTAGGTATGCAGTGACAATAACTTCTTCGCTGGCATGACCATTATTTGAGTTTCGGCTTCCTCTACAATCCATAACATTTTTAAATGAATATTAAATACCATGTTTTACTTTTCTATTATTTTGGTATTGAAAATGGTTTTGATAATGTTTTGATTATATCAATGTGTTGTATTGATATCTTGTGATGGAAATGCAGAAATGTTATGTTTCATTTATGCATGTTTTATGTGATACTATTATGTTACGGTTCTTGGGAATTTTTTATGATGTCGGTTTGTTCTGTGATAAACTAAGGGAAGGTGATCCCAAGATAGCTCTTCAATGCATTGGGTAACGCGAAGGAGTTAAACGCTAAGGTTTCTCTGAAGAGATTTAGGGAATATATTATGACGGGTATTCCAAACATAACCATGAGGGTTATTCCCTATTAAAGAATGTTATGAATTCCACAAGTTACCTTTATGTATTATGATTTCTATGAGTTATTCATAAATCTTATGATTTCATGAGGTATGTTAACATTCTTAGGTTTTATGAGTAAAGTATGATTTCATTGATTCTTATGTACACATGGACTAATGTTTTCATTCCATATTTTTATATCCCTTACTGAGCTTTTTATGCTCATCCCAAGTTTTTGAAATGTTTTTCATAGGACATAAAGTGGAATAGGGTCAAGGATGGGATCAAGGAAATGTCATGTTGTCTAAAAAATTGTCCTATACATGACTCTTTTGTTGAAGAATTTTTATTTTGTGAAAAAAATGGAAACTGAGTAGATGTGTCTAATTTGTAATCTTTGAGATGTAATAGTTATGTCTTAATTATCTAAAACTATAAACCTGAAAAGATCCTCAATGTGAATTATTCATTTAATTAAATATTATGTAATGTTTTGAGGCTGGGTCCTTATATTAAATCCATTAAAACCACTTCAAAATTATTCAAAATTGTTCCTAAAAACATGCAGCATAATTCAATTGAAAATTCAAGTATTTTAATTTATATTATATTGTGACCTCCTTCGTTATTGAAAAAACTTTCAAATAATTAACTATATTTTTTTAAATATTTAACCAAAACCATAAAAATCTATTCAATCATAATTCTTATATTTAAAGAGAATTTATCTTGTATAAAAATCTCTATATATAATCCATTTATATGTTTAATAGATCAATTATTATCATAAAATCACCAAGAGGCTGCATCAAAGATGGGTATAAATTTAGGGTACACAAAATTGGGGTACACAAAATTAGGGTACACAAAAGTAGAGTACACGAAAGTCAAGTACAGGAAAGTAGGCTTCTTGAAAGCAGGGTGCATTACAAAAGTAGAGTTGCCAAACTATATATTGCACTATTTTTAAATTAATTTTTCCAAACCATACTTTTCACTACTTAAAATGTAGAGTTTATGAACCATTTTTTTCAATATTTTGAAATTATGTTTTTTGAACCATACTTTGACCTATTTTGAAATTAGGGTTGTCAAACCATACATTTAGAAATAACTAGACATCATACTGTAAAAAGAATAAATGAAATTTTAAAGGCTCTTAACATAATATTGATCATTCGGCAATGGAGAATTATTTTTATAAATTATTATTATTTTTTAAAATAATGAGGAATCAAATAAATAATACTTTTAATGATCCTAAATTATTAAAAAAAGAGAGTCATCAACTTTTTGAAAAAACTGCAGTTGTGAAACAACATTGCAGAATATCAGAAAATTTAATGACTATCCAAATGATCTTTTTAGACATAAATAATAACTAATGAAATCCAGATAAATATGTTGGTTTTATAAAAAATTATGTTTTTTGCGGATATGATATCATTATAACATGAATTAAATTAAATAATGTATGTTTTTAAAACTACATACTATATAGTTTCTTAAAAATATAGGAGTGACTTTGTTGATTTTTTTGAGAACTAGAAAATCATTTTCCGACTACCTCATAAAAAAATGAAGTTTATATAAATCACTTATCTATCTAGCATGATAATTATCAAACAAATCCAAACACTATGGATTAAAATATCAACAAAATTAATAAAAATAATATAATATATTTTATACTGAAAAAAATATCTGAGACTAAAAATGAGAATCATATTTGGGTTTAAATGAGAGAATTATAGACAAAGATTTAGACACCTTCAAAATTTAATAAAACAGAGATATTAATTTTATATTTCATATGTGGTAGGAATTATTAAACTATGATCTCTACAACTCATGTTATAATTAAAATATAGAAAGAATAAAAATTAAAAATACACATGTAATAAAAAAATCGCAAAGGGTTTTGGATGTTGAAAAAAATTTATAATCATATGTAATCAGACAAAATGAAACAAGAAGATGCATAGAAATCCTCCACTGGAAGTTCCACTTGAAGCTCAAATAGAATTAAAACTAGAATATCCAGTTAATGTTATAGTGGAAGCCCTACAAGATGTTCTAATAGGGAATGAATAGAACAAAATTCCCTATTGAATCATATAAAAACTTCACTACATTATAGAAAAACATGTTTTTTTGGGGATTCCACAAATTTTTGTATATGTTTTAGCATAAGATATATTTTCACTCATATTATCCTGAATAAGAAAATAATTTTTCATAAGAGTTCCAATGGAAACTCCACCAGAATCTCCACCTATTATTCCACTAGATGCTCCAATAGAATTTTTATTGGGGAAGAAACATAACCAAATTACCTTCTAAATCCTATAAAAACATTACTAAAATATATAAAACTTGCTTTTTGGGGATTCAAAAAATTAATGTATAGGTTTCAACATTAGGTAGATTTGAAATATAATTATCTAGAACATGATTGGAATTTCTTGTTTGAGTTCCAATAGAACCTCTAATATAATTCCCACTAAAAGATCCACTACAATATTTAGTATAAGAACCACAAGAATCAATATTGGAAGTACCACTAGATGTTCCAGTATATAAATAATAGAAACAAATTCCATATTAAATCTTGTAAAAACGGAATATAATTATAGAAATCACATTTTTTTATAATTCCATAAATTATAGTTTATGATTCAATATAATGAATATTTTCAGTATAATTAGCTAGAACAGGATTGGATGTTCCAGTGGGCGTTCCAATAGAATCTCTACTAGATGTTTCATGGGAAGGTCCATTGGATGCTCCACTGGATGTTCCACTATAATCTCAACTGAAAGTATAAGTGCAATATTCACTAAAAGTTCTAATATATAATTAAAAGAATAAGATCCCCTACTAAATCGTATAAAAACATAAGTTCAATATCAAAAACATGTTTTTTGGGGGATTACACAAATTTCAGTATAGAATTTAGTCATAACATAAGGAAGAATAAGACTAGATGTTTTAGTGGAACCTCTAGTGTATGTTATATTGGAAGTCCCACTCGGAGATCTACTAGTTCTTCCATTTGAATATCCTCTAGAAGTTCTAGTTGAAGCCCCATTGGATGTTCTAGTGGAACCAATGGGGAAAATGAAAAAAGAAAATTCCTTGCCGAATCATGTAAAAAATTCACTAAAATATAAGAAATATGATTTTTTGGGATTCAAAAAAAAATTAAATTATAGGTTTCAACATGAAAATAAATTATATAGACCATGTTAAGAAGTTTCAGTGGGAGTTTCAGTGGATGTTCCATTGAATGATCTAATGGAATCTCTAGTGGAAGGTCCAACAGAAATTCCAAGAGAAGATCTAGTGGATGTTCCAGTGGATTACACACTGGACTTTTTAGTGAAAGCTACATTGGAATTTCCGATGGGGAAAATTAGAATATTTACCCTCTGAATCCTACATAAATTACACTACAACATAAAAATTGTTTGTTCCATGATATTTCAAATCATGATACATGTTTCGATCAAAACAATAGGTATTATTCCATAAATAATTATTGATATTGCAATGAATGTTCCTATGGAATCTCCTAAGAATGTTCCTATGGAATGTACACTGCATGTTCCAGAGTGAATTCCATGAAAAATACATAAAAATATGAACATACAACAAAAAATTCAGCGGAACATTAAGTAGAAATTCATATGGAATTTACAATTAAGGTTTCTGTGGAACCTTTAGTTGAATTTAAAATGTATCATTCATCAGTAAAATTGTAAAATTGTTTTTTTCCTCTGTTCTTAGGGGATGTATTGGATTATAAATAGATGATATTATAATTGAAAAAATATAGATAGAAAACATTTAATGAAAACTGATAATTATAGACTTATATTATAAAGGATTTTATAATAAGAAAACATTTAGTTTTTCCAAAATGGAAAATAGATTTTTCAATGAAAAGGAAACAACATATTATAGTTTAAATAGATAAGCTACTCTATATTCTTCATCAATTGGTGTTTTCATTACATAAAAATAGTGTCAGTGAATTAAAATAAGGACCACTAGAGTGACCACAGGTCTCAAGAAAAAAAATCATGCAATTTCATTGGAGGTGGATTAGGGGATATGGGACAGAATGTTTTGAAGAATCATTAGTGTTACCAAACTCCTTAGAGTTGATGAAATTTTTTGTGAAGTTTTTATCGATGTTATCTAGGGTCTTCAGAGTATTAACTATCAAAGGATTCATCATTATCACTACAATCATTATAGTCACAGAAATGAAAAATCGATCAATCATAGGGATTTGAGATTTGGGACTTGGAGGGAAAGCCCATCTACAAATTCAAATATGGGGAATTCCCCACACGATTGATCCTATGGATGAAAATTAAACTAGACACGCCTAATAATCCAAGGGATGTATTGGAATATCTTGTTCAAATGGAAACATGGGATGATTCTTATTCATCGATGTTAATGTGTGAGGAGGGTTGTGGAGGGGCATTCAGGCCATATTATTTAGAATTTAAAAATAAGAGAAATGAGAAGTTTATCTAATTTAATAAAAATTTGGGATTCCCATTACCTTTATAAAAAAATTGAATTCATATGTAAATTATTTATTGATTATATATTTTAAAAAATAAAATTATTAAAATAATAAATATCATTCAATATGTGAATATATATTATTATATTTTAAAAATAATTATCAATTGTATAATTTTTTAATAATCCTTAGAATATTTTTATAATTTAAAATATATTTTTTAATATTAATATAATTATTAATAAATTAATATTACTTAATTTTTTTGTGTATTTCTTATTTCTTGAAGATGTATTAATATTTTTTTTATTTATCTTGATTAGTTTTTTATGTATAGTAAATTTACATGTAAAAATTAAATTAAAATATATAATTGGATATTTTATCCAAACACACAACAATGATAAGTTTAATTTTTTTGAGAGGAGAATACTCATTATTTAATACCCCAACCCTATAATCCTAGAGCTAGTGAATTATTTTAATATATTGGAACGATTACAAGGAATTATATCCCAAAGGACCGACCTGTTTAGTAGTCTTATAAAATAGATTACATACATGAACTTTAGAGTTCAAATAAAAAAATAATATAAAGTATAGATGATTATATTTGAACACCATTATTCTCTACGATTAATCGTATATATCGATAATAAATCACTTCTTAGAATCATGGTAAAATAAAACATAAGAAAGGGGTGAGCTCAGATGCTCAGTAAGGGTAAATAATATAGCATATTCTTTCTTAAATAGTTCTAAATTTTTAAGGAAAGGTATAAAATTGAACCACAAGCCTTTTATACATAATCATCAGCATAAATTGGAAATAATAAATCAAATAACTCCATATAATCATTCAAATGGATATAATACTCATCAAATAATCTAATTTAATATCAATAACAAATCTCATAATGAGGGAATGCATAATGTCGGACATCATAACCACACTGTAAGGACCTCATGCCAAGACCATTCAAAAACAGGTAAAAACCCAAACTAGTTTGTCACATGAGACCTAATGATGCATCAAAGGGCTATTTTGGGCCCTACCTATCACATACAAAGTCCAATACATTCCTCATATTAAAATAGTGGTACAAAAACAACATAATCATTTGTATAAAAAACTATTATACAAAATATCAATAATTTACCCATAAACAATGAATGGTATCTAAGTAGCATATCCATAATCAAACAGATCACAAACCATTAAATAAAATATGTTAAATGATATCTAAAGTGATCAACTTTAATTATGCATAATATCTAAAATGTTTGTTGAAGTAGATTAAAATAAAATATTAAAATCATTAAAAATATCTCAAGTCAAATACCTATTGTTCATAAAAATCATTTATTCAAAAGTCAAAAACTTATAAAAGAAGACATTTTAAAAGAAATTTTTAATTGAATGTTACCCATACCACTTTGAATCATTTTAAAAAATTGGAATTTTAAAACATTAATTTCCATATAAATAAATCCTTAAAACTTTTTTATAAACATGTACATTAATGAGAAATATTTAGAAGAATAAATAATTAAATCATTTAAAATTTTGTTTTAATTAAATATTCCCCCATATAAAACCAAAAAAATGTTCCTTTTTATTTTTTTGAATGAAATTAAAAAAAAGTAATGTAAATTTATTTATAATCTTTTATATACATATAAATATATATTAATGATTATATCAAGCATATTGAAATGGAGAAAGGATTAATTATTTAAACATTCCAAGTGTCTCATATAACATTGAACATGAAAATAATAAACCCAATATCTTCATATAATTATTTTAATATAATTAATATAAATGTATTCATGATATCAAATATAATAGGGGTAGTAGATACACCACACACAATAAATATGTTGTGAATATGGCTTATATATCATGAAAATTATAAGGGAGACAATATTACATTACAAAGATCATATCATTAGAGTGGGGTTAAATAAATGAAATCATTTTGTGTGAAAACATATAAATCCACCCCATATAATTGTATATTAATTATAAAATAATCACTGGTCATTGACCCATATTCATGGTAGAACATAACCAATGATATAGATGATAAACAAAATGAATGTAAATGGATTTATGATTTCCATTAACATAGGTATGATACTCTCTGTATGTGTTTTAAAATCATGTATAATGATTTAAAACATATTATTAACTTGTACTAGAATAATAATAATATTTATGATTTCAAATATGATTTATTCATGAATTTATATTACCCATTCATTTAATAGTTCCATCTTTATGGTAATAATATTCTTGTTTATCATAGGTGTTTTGAATTTATAATCCTGATTGTATTACATAGATAAAAATTTATGCACTTACATAATGTAAATAATTATTTATATATCATATATATTCATTATATAAATATATATAATATAAATATAAATGAAATGGAACACATCGTTCATGGAGACGGTAAGCCATACGTATATTTGAACATTTTTTTTCTAATCATATTGAATGCAAAAAAGTAAATGAAATATATATATATATATATGTATATATTATAATAGTTTTATTATTTCATATATTTTAAACTTATTCAAATATATATATATATATATATATATATTATAATCATTCTTGAATGGTTAACGTTGAATATGAATCTCATCGTGTTGTGGAGATGGTAACTCGTACGAACGCATGAGTGAGGATATCATTTCATTAATGGTAAAGGGGAAATGAAATAGATTTTTTTCAATTATATAGAATAAATATCATGCAATTTTTTGTTACTTATATCTATTTTATTCATCATTATACCAATAAAAATAATATATAGATGAAAAATATTTAATGCAATGTCGTGGAGATGGTAAGTCGTACGCATGCACAAATGGTGATATTGTTTTTCATAGGATGTGTAAAAAGAGGTATATGGTTTACCAATAATCATAGTTAAATATTATCAATTATATTATAATATATTTAATAACTTATTATGGAAACAACATAAGAATAGAAATTATAAGAAGAAAATAAATTGAATTGAATTGGTAAAATAATTACATGTTCTTCGAGTATCTCATTTTTATTATCACAAAAGGACTTTTTATGTCGTTTTTATAACCAAAGTATGGCCTCTAAGATGGAGTGAGATAATTTTTTATATGAAATGGGTACAGTTTGGTGGAGACAAAGGGATTTAGAGTTGGGAATAAAATATAAGGAGAAGTTCCCTTTTATAAGGGAGGGAAAGGGCACCATTGGAAACTCCAAAAATATTAATTTAATATAAATTTATTTTCAAATTCATATAGACCCAAAGTGAGTTATTTTGAGGATAAGATTAGTATTGGTTGAAATCCTCACATTCAATAATATTTATACATGATTAGATTTTATTTTGAACCTTATCATTTTGGTTTATCATTATTTAATCCATTTAATTTTAATTTTGGTAATAATATTATAAATATTATTACGGTTATAAACATTTAATTATATGGTATCAATTGACCATAAATGAAATTTTAGGAATTTTTAGACCTTTTAATTATAACATTTCAGTTTTAAATGATTTTATTATATTTAAATAATTCAATAAAATTTGATTTTTAAGAAATTATCTTTAGTTTTATTTATTATTATATTAACTACATTGAATTTAATGAAAACCCAAACAGAAATATAAATTCAATAAAAATAATTTAATACAGTCATAACATGGCATAGTCAACTATAATATTCTTGTATAATTTTTAGGAATCCAAATTCAATTTCGTTTAATATTTTCTATATTACATAATCAATATTTCTTCAAATCGTGTCATTATTTATGCTATTTATTTAATGTCTAAAAATATTAAATACACTCCTATAATGTAGAAAATTATTTTATATTTCCAAATTCAATTTATTATCAAAGTTATCTCCTAGATATCACTATATTAAAATTAATATAATAGTAAAAAATGAGAGTGTGACATTTTGTCACATTATGTCATTTTAATAATATCTATGTCATTTCCATGGGCAAGATTCCATTAAATGAATCAAAATAGATAATTATGATATTTTTAACTTTATAATAGTTATTTTTATGAAATAAAGTATTATAATAATTTTATATAATTTTAAAAAATATTAATTGTTATAAAATCATATTTATGACATTTATGACACTATTTATTATATGTCTTTTTAAAAACAGAAAACAACGTGATTCATTTGAATAAACTGCATTAAATAATCCATAATATGTATTATTAATCCAAAAAATTAATTTATGGAATCAAATATGTCAAATGATATTTATTTTAATATTATTAATATCATTTATATGATTTTTCTTTTACTAAATTAATTTCTGCATCATCATCGTGTAACCAATTAATTTAATTATTTATTTTCAGAAATTATAAATAAATTAATACAATGTAGATAAACATTTTATATTCATAATTACTATTTATAGTCAACTATATAACTTATGTAACTTCATATTAAAAATATTTCACTTTTAAAAACAAAAGTATAAAAAAATTGTATTTTATTTAAATATAATATTATAAATATAATAAAGTCATCCCAATGGCTCCAAGTGGTCAAAAAATCTACCCAAATATTATTTTGGTCGAAACACACTCATCCAATTAAATTAGGACCTGTATTTGGGTAAATATATATTATTATAATATTATTTTTACCATTAACCACGGTAAATAAAATTTATAATGTTACTATTGACCAAATATTATATTGATATTATTGGACACAATTTTTCATAATGATAACAACCATTTATGTAATTTTTTTCAAAATTCATCTTACAGAAGCAGTAAAATTATTTTTAATGCTAATCTTGCAAATGTGGCTAGAAGGATAGTGAAAGAGATGTTCAAAAGATCAATAATTTTTTATATCTAATTTTATTAAAAAATTGCACCAATGACATACTTTGAATTAATATATGTATAATTTATCTATTTTAATTTTAAAATAAATATAAAATAAAAACATTATTTAAATTAAAATTTCAGTTTTTAACAATAATGCCTTATTTTTTAAAATTAATCAAAAATTGAAATTTTTCAGAAAAATACCAAAATAAACTATGCTAATTTTGATATTAAAAATTAAAAAACGAAGCCTATTTTGAAAAAAAAAATTATAAATTTTCATAATTTTCTTAATACTATTCATAACCACTTTTTAAAAGGATAGTTTTATAAATCATGGTGCACCCGAACTCGGTGTTGCCTGCAACACTAGCTATTTAAGATAACATTCTATGAAATATTAGGGTGTTACTTTCTCCCATCCTTTATTAAGCTTGTTTCTCTCAACTTGAACAATTAATAACAAACTATGGGTTGGACTTTTCAAAATATCATTATTCAAATCCCTCATTAGAAAATGGATTAAGGTAACATCTATTCTAAAATTATGAAATAAAATTATGAAGGTCACCATAGATAAAATATATTGTGGTTCCATATAGAAAAACAAGGTCATGAATGAAAATTTAACCATCATGTTCTGATGGAGAGTTGTAGAGAACACGATTATGAAAAATGTAACAACTAAAATGCTATAAATCTATGATGATCCAAGGGTTCATTTGATTCATCACAAAAGAAATTAATAGGATAAAATTTTTGGTTTCAAGATCCATTAACTATAGTTTAAGAACACATTTACTTCATCGACTAAGAAGTTAATGAATCATACTTACTTAATTAACAAGTAGAGTTTCTTCAATTAATCAATTTCAATCGAAAAATCTTTTTTTCTCTAAACTATGAGAGTTCAAGATGATTTTTTCATTCCTTGAGCACTACATTCAATTTTAAGATACTCACATAATCCATTAAAGATTAAATATGTATTTCTTATATTTTTAATCATTAAACATAAACAATATGATTAGTATAAGGTAAGATAATTCCTTAAAAAGAATAATATTTTAGTAAGAAACGATACTTTTAATTTCCAAAAATCAATAGTAATACCCAATGTTCAACATATACATTTATAAAAATAACTATTCTTAAAATTACATAGAATAATAAAATCTAAGACTTAAACCAAAAATTAATAAGGATTGATCACATCGTCTTATAGGATAAATTATAACATTTATATCCAAATAGAAAAAAAACTCTTAATGTCTCATACCAAAAAGTAATTAACTGAATAATATATTTTCTCCAAGATAGGTTAATAATGTCCATAAATAACCAAACTTTACAGATGTCCCCAATAAAATCATAGATTCTTACAAAATAAAATTCTACCATTACTCCCCAACTAAAATACAATAGTACTCTATTTACATTAATCAAGTAAAGTTCCCAAAATATTGAAGGTCTTCCAAAATAACATTTATCTCTTAATTCCCAAAATATTTTCCAATTCCATGGATATCCATTTGATAATACATATGTACCAAAAATCAACTTATTATTATTACATGAACTAATTTAACTAAAAAGAAAAATTCATACTAACCAAGGACTTTACATAGGATAATGGTAAGAGATAAGGCCTTGTCGCCCTTGGGTTGTGGGTTCAATTCCCACAACCATGTCTAACGTGATGGTTTTGTCACCCATCTGGTGGGTTTTCCCTTTTTCTAAAAATATATAATACCTCTAACATTCCCAAAATGTGATAAAATCCTCAAAAATAACCATAACTCATTTTAACCTCAAATGTTATCTCATACCTTTTATTTTTCATCCCAAAATACAATAAGGCATATTTTAATCAAAATCAAGGATCATATAAACCCTAAAGTTTATTCATACCTTTATAATTATGTCAACACATGAAAAGATAATTTCTTCCCTGAATAACATTTTAACATAACAAACATCATGGTTAAACATTCTAAAAAAAGTTTTCCAACATAATCCCATCATCAAATGAGAATTAATACTATTAAACAATTTATCACTAATTTATTTCCACATAAGAATTTCCATGGCCTAGAGGTTGTCCTATAGAATAGGTCATTGACTTAGGTAATTCCCAAGTCTCTTAAATTTACGATAAATAAATAATAATGGATACATAGGATCATTTTTGTTTTCTTCCATTGTATTTTACATTTTTCCTCAGAAATTATATACTTTATGTCCTTCATTCCCACACATAAAGAATTAAATTGTTCTATTTGGAAACTTTACTAGGTGTCTCCTTACACATTTCATGCATGATATATGTTGTACTTTCTATTATCCATGTTCTCCACCGCTGGAGCTCTTAGCAAGCTCCACCTTTATCTTCTTTGGTGAGTTCATGAGTTGGTTAAAGTATATGTTTTTAATCATTTTTTTGAAAAACTGATCAGGCATGAAAATGATATATTTCATATTTATCAACATTTTATTTTATTTCTACTTTCCCCCAAAATTTCCACCTTTTCCACCATGTTCAATGTTAATATGACTCTTTTGGGTTCTAACCATTGACTAAATCCAAAATGCATTGTGTATGTAAAAGAAGTCATAAGTGCATTTAAATAATATCATGACACCTTATTATTAATAAAAAAACCTTAGTTTTATCAAATTTTATTCATTCTAATCTTATATTAAAATCCTTCATATCAGTTTGAAAAAAAAATGTGAATTATCATAAGAATATACCCCAGAAGTGTCAAATTAGGTGCATAGTAAGGCTTGTGGCCATGTACCTGGTTACCCTGAGTCAGGCCAGAAACACCATGTCAATGTTGTAACTCCAAGGTATATCTATTCTAGAACAACTTCAACTTATAGTATCCAGATAGGGATTTATTTCTTGGAAAACCGATAAAATTTATATTTTACTAAAATTTTTGGATGTTATTCTATATATATTCTCAAATTGTATCTTAGGGTTATGTTCTCCAATATACTTTATCTAAATATAATTTCTATGTTTATTGATTAACATCCTTTTATACTAATTATAACGCCTGACCACAAAATACCAGAGCTGGTGCATTATTTTAATACCTTGTCATGATTACAAGGAATCATGTCCCGAAGTACCAATCAGTTTAATAGTCTTATAAAATAGATTACAGACATGAATTTTACATCACAAATAATAACATAATATTAAAAATATATGATTCTTTGTGTACACTATTATTCTCCAAGAATAACCATATATATCAATCATAAAACACATCTTGGAATAATATAAAAAGAAAACACAATAAAAGTGTGAGCTTAAATTCTCATTAAGGGTGAAAAATATAGGATAAGCCTTCCGAAATAAGCAAAATATTTTATGGTATGATATAAAACTGAAACACAATTATTTAAAACATAAAATACAGAATAACATGGAAATTATAAATCAAATAATTCAATTTAAACATTCCCATTTATATTATAATTTTTGAATAATAACATGAAATATCAATAACTAATCTCATAATGAGAAAATGCCTACAAACAGATATCATAACTACACTGTCAAGGCCTTATTCCAAGACCATATATAAATGGGTGAAAACCCATATTAGTTTTTCTCATGGGACCTATCTTAGAATCGATGCGATATAGCGGGCCGCACTAGTAACTTAATAAGTCCAATAAAATCCTCATATGAAAATGGTGTTACATAAAGAACATAATCATTCGTATTGAAAACTAGAATACAAATTATGAATACTTTAAGCATAAACCATGTACGGTATCTAAATAGCACATCCACAATCAAACTAATCATAAACCATTCAATAAATTTTGGTAAAAGATATCATAATAGATCAACCTCAATTATGTGTAAGATCCAACATATGATACTAATATAAATGAAAATACTCTACTAAAATCCTTTAAAATATGTTGAAACAAATACCACTTTTTCTTTGAAATAATTTAATCAAAATCTGTACACTTATAAAATAAGAAATTTCAGAAGAGATTTTTGAATCAAAGGGTCTCATAACACATTGAAAATTTTGAAATAATTATCATTTTAAAACATTTATGTCCATATAAATAAATACTTAAAATCATTTTGAAATCATGGAAATTAATGAGAATGATTTAGAAAAATATAAATTTAAAACATTTAAAACAATTTTTTAGTTAAATTTTCCCTCGCATAAAACCTTAAAAAATATTCCATTTGCAGAAATTTTAATGAAATTCAAAATAGATGAAAAAAATTCATTATATTCCATTATATACAAATAAATAAATATGTATGATAAAATTAAGAATATTGAAATAAATAAAGGATTAATTCTTTAATCATTTAAAGCATCCCATACCAATTTAAACATTTAAATAATAATCCCAATATCTTTATATGAATATATAAATATAATAAAGATAAATTTATTAATGATATCAAATATAATATGGGAATTAAATACACCACACACAATAAATAGGTGGTTAATATGTCTAATATCTCACAAAAATTAAATGTGAGATGAAATTTCATTACAACGATCATATCATTAGAGGGAGGATAAATCAATGACATAATTATGTGGAAAAAAATAAAAATAAACCCCATATAAGTTTATATTAATTATAAAAGAAGTCATATTTCCTTCACACATATTATTGGAAGAACATAACCAATGACATAGATGTTTTACTCAACAAATAGAAATTGAGTTTAGATTTCCTTTAGCTTAGGTATGATACTCTCCATAAAAGAATGAAAATGCGGTATAATTATTTTAAACATATTATATTCTTGTAGAAGAATAATAATAATATATATTTTTTCATATATTATTTATTTATGACTTTATATTTCCCGTTCATTTAACAATTCCATGTTTTAGGTAATAATTGCTTTGTTTATCGTACATGTTTTGATTTGTTATTCTTGATCGTATTACTTATATCTTCATTTACACACTAGGAAAAAGTAAAAAATTATTTATATATCATATATATTTTGTATATAAATATATATAATAGATAGATAAATTAGATGGAATACATAGTTCATGGAGACGGTTGGTCGTACGTACATATGAATGTTGTTTCTGTTTTCTTATCATATGGAATAGAAGCAAGTAATATATATATATATATACATGTTATTATATTAGTATTATTATTTCATATATTTAAAACATATTCATATATAGATATATATATATATTATAATAATTATTTAATGGTTAATGTGGATGATGAATCTCATCATGTCATGTAGACGGTAAGTCGTACGTATGCACATGCGATGATATCATTTCCTTAATAGAAAATGGGTAAGGAAATGGATTATATGTTAATTATACAGAATAAATATCATGTAATATTAATAATTTTTATCTATTTTATTCATCAATATACCCATAAATTAAAATTATAGATGAAATATAGTTTACACCATGGCGAGGAGATGATATGTTGTACGCATGCACGCATAGTGATATTGTTTTTTTAGGATGTATAAAAGGAGGAATACGGTTTACCCATAATCATAGTAACATCATATAATTTATATTATACTAGATTAATTAATTTATTATGGAAAAACATATGAAGAGAAATGATAAGAAGAGAAGAAATTGAATTGAATTGGTAAAGTAATTACCTCTTCTTCAAGTATATCCTTTTGATTTTCAAAAATAGGCATATTAGGTTGGAATTATAAAACAATTATGGACTCTAAGATGGATTTATGGAATTTGGGAGAGGAAATGGGAAGGTTTTATCCATGTAAAGGGATTTATAGTTTTAAATAAAAGATAAGGACTTGTGCCCTTTTATAAGAGAGGGGAGGGGAAACATTGGAAACTCAAAGACAATTAATTTGAGATTAATTGATTTTCAATTTTAAGTAGATCCAAATTGAGTTATTTCAATTAATATAATATTATTGCTAAAAATACTCTTATCTACTAAAATTTAAAACTGTTTTGATTTTATTTGGAACCTTATCATTTTTGTGTATCTTTAAATAATCTATTTAATTTTAATTTTGCTAAAGATATTCTATATATTAAAAGGTTATAAATATTTATTTATATAGTGTCAATTATACAAAATATGGAAACTTTATGAAATTCTACACCATATAATTATCAATTTTTAATTTTTATATATGTTTATTATTTTTATATAATTTAATAATTTTTTTTAAATATCAATAGTGTCAACTTTGACACTATTCATTACATTGAATTTAATTGAAATCCAAACAGAAAGATAATTTAGAACCACACCATTAAATAAACTCCTAAAATTTCATAGTCAGGTATAAAATTAATGGATCATCTTAATTAATCCAAATTCTATTTATTTTAATATTTCAAATGTTACATAATCAATATGTTTACTAATAAACTAATTTCTTATTCATTATTTTGTCATTATTTATGGTTCTTATTTAATCTCTAAGAATAATAAATAAATTCCCACAATGTATTAATTTATATAAAACTTTTAAAATTATATTTATTATTGAATTTATCTCCTTATTATCACTATATTAAAATTATTATACTTATAAGAAATGAGTGTCTGACATTTTTTTACATTATTTGATTTTAATAATATCTATGTGATTTTAATTTTCAAGTGTACAATAAATGATTAAAAATAGATGATTATGATATATTTCACAATACATTATTTATTTGGATGAAATATTTTTTTTTATAATTTTCGATCATTTAATAAAATATTATTTATTATAAAATCTAATTTATGTAAATTTTGACACTATTTATTAATTGACTTTTTAAAAACTCATAACAAATTTATTCCTTTGAAAAAATATAGTAACTCATCACTAACATGTATTATTCATCCAAAATATTCTTTTATGGAATAAAATATTTCAAATGATATTTATTTTAATGTTATTAATACCATTTATTTGATATTTTCCTTTAATAAATCAATTTCATTATCACCATTATGTCACAATTTAATTTCATTATTTACTTCATAAATTTAAAAATAAATTAATATAATTTTGATAAAAATTTTAGCTTTATATTTAGTATTTATATAAAACCATATCACTTATATATCCTTATATTAAAAATATTTTACTTGTAAAAAGAAAAGTATTAACAAATTTGATTTTCTTTAAATATAAAACTATAAATATATTAATGTCATCCAAGTAGCTCCAAGTGGTACCAAAATTGACCAAAGGATACTTTTGATCGAATCACACACATAAAATTAAATTAGGATAAGTTTTAAGGTATCTTTATATTATTATAATAATATTATTACCTTTAATTTCCCTATTTACCATTAACCAAAGTAAAATAATTGCTAATGTTACTGTTCACAAAAATTATTCTGATCCCATTGGTCCCATTTTTTTATAATAATTACAAACTTGTATTTCAATTTATGAAAAATCAATTCATAGAAGTTGTAAAATTATATTTAATGCTAATCCCACAAATGTGGCTAGAGAGCTAGTAAAAGAGACGTTGAAATGTTCAAAAAATATTTATATCTAATTTTATAAAAAAAATAGTTCCCATGAACAATTATTGATTAATATATGTATTATTTATATACTTTTATTTTAGAATAAATTTTAAAAAACAAATTATTAAAATTGAAAAGTTGGGTTTTAACCACATTGTAGTATTTTTCACTATTCTTCATATATTGAAACTTTTTAGAAAAATAATAAAATATCACCATATGATAATTTTGATATTAAGAAATCAAAAATAATGTATATTTTGAAAAATAAAATTTATTACTTTTCATAATGTTGTTAATAATATTCATAAAATCTTTTTAAATGGCTAGTTTGATAGATCATGGTGAGCTTGGACTTGGTGTTGTGTGAAACACTAGTTATTAAAGATAACATTCCATGAAATATTAGGGTGCTACACATTAAATGGAAGATATGAAATCATTAAATTTATGAGTATTAAAACATATAAGGAAATCATTCAACCAGACATGTGACTCACCTGAGAGTCCATGGGTCACCAAAATGTGTGTAACCTTATTTTCATCTCTTTTGATGAAGGCGAAAAGGAAGATGAAAAGTTGTGACATAAAGAGTAGCTCCTTCCCAAAAAATGGACCTAATGGTTGATGGTCATTCTCTGTGGACAAGATGGAATTGAGAATATTAAGTAAGTTGGACTCCCTGATAATAGAACCCCATCCTCTTTAAATAAATAACTCCAAACAAGAAATAGCCGCATGTGATTCAGCCACTAATGTATATCCTCTAATTTTATATATCCAAATCCCTCTATCTATCCTCCTTAGAGAATATTATATTATTGGAGTTTTATACATCTAAACTCTGTTTGATGGGATCTTGATTCTGGGATTGATTTCTAGATATATGACCCCATTGTTCCATTGGAGGATCATATTGTGAGTTTCAATTATTGATCATTGTTAAAAAGGTAGGTGGTTCCACAATTATTTTACCTAAAATTGAAACCTTAAATTTCAAGATTAAGTTGAATTTACTTTTAATTTATTTAAAAACAATAAATAAAGATGATCTGATTCTTGATTTTAAAGGGATATGGAAATTGATCAAAACCCTCAAATTCAATGGAATTGATATTTTTGAATGTTTTTATGAAACCTTATGGCTTTTTTTAGAAATAATTTTGATTAAATTTATTTTATGTTTTTCTTGAGAAAAGACTAAAATTTAATGATTATATAAAATGGTATGAAATTATGAAATCTTAAAATTTGGTTTTTAAAATAGAAAGGAATTTTAAAAACTGAAATTGATAAATTATATTTTTATTGATTGGAATGATTCATTACCAATTTGATAGATTGATTGATTGTGGAATATCTTGGGTAGATAGTGGTAACTGGGATAAGCATTCAAGGACCCTACCTCCATATAAATGGATTTACAATGAATACTGTTACTAAAACATATTTGAAATTACTACATGTAATGGATTTTATTATTTGGGTTTAGGCTACCATTTATGGGTTCACCTTTTTGGGGTGTATTTATTTTTGCACACTTTCCTAGTGTATTGATTAATATGAGATGTGTGAGGATCCTATTATGTAATAAAATTAATGTCCACATGGATTTTTTACATGTTTATTTCTTTTTTATGAGTTTATTATACATGCCATTAAATTTCTAAACAATTTTATTCATGCCAACTAATTTGTATATAATGATTTATATAAAAAGGACATTAAATAATGTTTGAAATTTTGGATGAATTTTTTTCCATATTTTTGAAATGAAAATATATTTTATTGAAAATAAGAAAGTGAAATTCCACTCTATATTTTATTTAAATTGATATAATTAATTGTAAATTTTTATGGTATTGATTATGGAACACTTGGTTATACCCTAATTTGACTTATAACTCACACCGCAACCTTCCCATGGGACATTTTTAGATTTTTTTATTCTAGGTCTGAGAAAATGTATAAAATTTCATGGAGGAGGTGGATGTTATTGATCATTTTGGTTGGAGTGATAGTGGTGACATGTGGTGATGTTATCCACCTATTTTATGGGATGTTTGAGATTTATCATGATAAATGTTGACTACTATGATGATTTAATACTTTTGTTTTTTTATTAGTATTTTTTCTATTAATTTCACCTTTTTGAGTATTGAGAATACTAACTTGTATCTTTTATATTCCATTTTTTTTGGAAAATTAATTCCCTATTTTATAATTTATGATGCCAGGTGCCAGTATCCAACCAGTGGAGAACAAAAACACCCTTTGGTCTATGTTATTGAAAGATCAGGTATCAAGGTACCAGGGTATCTGGTATGGTTCATGATGAAGTTGTATTAGATCCTAGTTAAACATATTTCTTTCATCTTAGTATTCTATTTTGGGATGTATTGTAGGGACATGGGATGTAGTTACAATAGAGTTCCTAGAAATCTCTCATCATAAAGATCCTTAAGTAACCATGGGTGATTTATGGAAAGACATATTAATGAATAATTTTATATAATTATAGTATTTTCAATTCTTTTTATTTTAGTGTGTTAATGTTAAAATCTTGAAATTTTATCTGATGGGATTGATATTCATATTGTTGATGTTTGAGTTAATGATCTAAGTAATATTCTGATGTCTTCAATGTTGATTTCTGATGTTTTGTAGCATCATGAATCTAATAATACGTGTGAATAAGACCCAATAGAAATCTATTGGTGAACCATAGCGATCAAATACTCATGTGGACCTGAATCTTGTTAAGATTATTGTGCATGTTGTCTAAACAATGGGATTGGAACATGCACCTATTCCCCTTCAATCTCCAGCTATGGAACCTCCATTGGATAAATCTTATAATCATTATCAATAGTTCCTTTACTAGAATCCACCGACATTCCAAATCTGAAATGATCCTCAAGAGGTTGACGATTTGTTTATAAACAAATATATTCTATTTAATTTATTGGAAACTCTTTATTTGATTAAGTTAAAATATTCCACCATCAAGATAGATGGACGTAAAATTAGATAGTTGGATATTATGGAAATAGAAAGGAATTATGAGGGTTTAGAGTTGAATGGATTCATGGTTCTTTTCACTGATTAGTACTATCCATAGTATAAGCTGCTGGTTAAGGGTATGTGGTTTTTCAAACCCAAACCGGATAACTAGACCATGATGGGGTACATGAACTGCTTTTATGAGCTTGTGCAGTTTTCTCCTAAGATTGTATCAAATGAGAAGATTAAAACATGATGGTACGATTTTGGTCTTCAACCTGATATTCATTCTCAAGTTTTCTTGAAAAATATTTCCTTTTTATGTTAATGTGATAGATAGGGATTTGATGGTGGAACATGACCTAGCTGGTGAGTTAGGGGTTTTGAGATTTAATTTTTCTCTTAGTGGTGATTCTATGAGTTACTTTAAATGGAAAAAGAATCTGGATGATTCTCATTGTGGTTATTGAGAGTAGGTGTCTTATAGACCTCCTACAAATACTCATAGAGTCCCTTTGCCTTGATTTTAGCATGTAAAGGATGGGTATTAATGATTTGGTTGTAATGAAGGGCCAATGTTCTACAGTTCTTGTGGTCACATAAGACACCAATTGAAATTCTTCAATTTATTTTATATTTTAAATTGTGGAATAGTCTCTTCAGCACCTAAAATTACTTTGGTGAAATTAGATGATTTATGAACCAATGGGTTCCATCCATAGGAATCTAGAATAATGCTTCTTTATATAGGGGAATATTCTTGAGGGGAAGTAGAAACTGGTCTAGTGATAATAAGAGGTATCATCACTATAGCTTCATACTTAGTGGCTTATTTATTTCATACTGGTGCATCTTATTCATTTAAATTGACACATATTGTGAACATGATAAATATTTAAATGGATCATTTATCATATGTGATGAATATTACTACACTCCTCTAAATAAAGAGAGATAAGGGTCTCCATTGTCCATATTGTATCATATATTTATCAGGTATTGAGATTGTCTAGGGTTTTCTTGTTCTCTACATGAAACCTCTTGATGTCATTTTTAAAATTGATTTGATCATTGATAATATGTCCTAAATTTATTTATATCTTTAATGGGTCTCTTTTTCTACACATTATGAGGCGTGATGTATCTTTCAGGGAGAATGAGACCTGAGGTCGATTAGAGAAATAAATTCTTATCTAGAGTTGGGGAAAGTAATTTTAGTTTTCTATTTTGATCTGGAGTGGGAATGATTGGGTGATGATCTACCACTAGTTATTGTAAATTTTCTTGATGTGTTTCCTTATTATTTCTATGGGTTTTTCACTAGAAAGAGATCTAGAGTTTCCTAATTATTTTGTTCTTGGTAATCATCCAATTTCAATACCTTCTAATCATATGGATTCTACCAAAATAAAAGAGTTGATTAATTAGTTGGGTGATCTATTAGATAAATTCTATAAACACAAAAGTTTGTCACATTATGAGGAATTTGTTCTCTTTTCTATGAAATGTGATGGAACGATTATTCTATATGTTTTTAACACTAACTCAACCGAGTCCTGGTACAGAAAAAGTTTTTGTTTCTATAGATTGGTTATCTATTTGAAAAATTGAAATGGGTGATGTTGTTCATGAAGATTGATCTTCAATATTTTTATCATCTGTTGAGAACAAAAGAATATGAAATTAAAAAAACATTCTTAGGGATCAGGTATGAACATTATGAGTATCTTTTAATTCCATTCATTATAACTAATTCTCCTATAGTAATTATGGATTTTATGAATAAAATATTCAATTATAATCTTAATACCTTCATGGTGGTCTTTATATATAATGTCCCAGTTTACTCTTTTTCTAAGGAGGATTATGTGTGTCATCTTATAAGAAAACTATAATTCATTAAGGATCAATGAATCGATTCAAAACTTTCAATATGTAATTTATTATAATGGTATGGGAAGTTATCAGGACACATAGACTCTTTTGTTGGTATCATATATATTTTTGGAACATATTCATTGTACCTTTTCTAGTGAGAAAATTTGTGGTGGGGGTATTTCAATAATTCGTAATGTGAAATGTACCCAGGAACCAAAACAATTTTTATGACATGTTGTATGGATTATAGTTGCTAGGTATGATATGAGACATTGTTGAATTTATTTCCTGTTGTTTTACATTCCAGTCGATTAAGGCTGAGAACTAGAGAACTTCGAGTTTTCTCCCGCCCCTTCTAGTACTGACTTGGATGCGAGATGAGACTGCTACGGAATTTTGGTGGACTCATCGCAAACCCTGAGAAAGAAGAATTAAATATGGGTTTGGTTTGATAGTTTGAGAAAATAAGCTCACATTATATCAATTAAGGTTAAAACTGAATTTGAGGAATTGGTAAATCTCTATATGAAAGAGACTGTTTGTTTTCCTTGAGTTCCATATACTAGTTTCTCTGATAGAGATCCTTTTTTTACTACTTCTTTTTAGCAATTCATTATGGAGGTATGAGTATCTATGGTTCATTTGAGTATGTATTACCATCCATAGACAGATTTCCAGGTAGCAATGGATATATATATTATTAAGGATATGATTTATGCTTGTTTCATTGATTTTGGATGGTATTGGGATGACCATTTGGGGTTGATTTAGTTTTCTTATCATATTAGTTATTAGTCATTGATTATAATGGATCCATTGATTCCTTATTTATTATCAATTATAAATCTTTTCTATGATGGATGGAGATTGGTGAATGTTCCTTGGTTGGATGAAACTTGGTCTAAGAGATTTAGGATAATATTCATTTGATTTATCAAAGAATATTTATAGCACAATGATGGTATAAATTTTATGATGATCATCATTATAGATGATTGTAGATTTCAATTGGTGACTATGTATTTTTGAGAGTTTCAGTTCATTTGGGTCATCTATCACTTGGGATTAAAGGTAATCTTGGTCATTATTTTGTGGGACCATTCGAGGTTCTTGAAAATCTGGGGAATGTTGATTATGTTTTAGAATATCTACCATAATTGATGTGGATACATAGTGTGTTCCATGTATCACACCTTCATAAGTATCTTTATGATCCAACTCATTTCCTATGATTGGAGGATATTAATGTTAATACATATTTATCCATGACTAAGAATCCAGTTAGTATAGTTAATTCTGCGATAAATGTATTTTATGGGGGGATGATACCATTGGTTTTTGTGCTATGGATTCATGGTTCTGATTCTCATGAGACATGCGTGTGAGAGGCACTAATGAGAGATTATTTCCCCCAAATTTTTCATATAGAACCATTTGGAAAGGATTTTTGGCAACATAACTTTTTTATGGAGGGGAGGTTGTAACTTATTATTACCTTTTTAGGTACACCTAGAGCATACTATTCCTTATCGTTTGGTTAGGGTTCATCATGGGCTATTTCAGGTTCTATTTAAAAAAATATGAGGCTTTTTAGGATGTGCATGGTTGGAGCATAGTTTTTAAAAACCTTTCTCCCCAACAGTTTAAACCATACAACCCTAGATATTGAGGGTTTTCACAGTTGGTTCATGTTTTGAAAAACCATGTCCCACCAAAGAGAAACTGTGCACCCCAGAATAGGGGCATATGGTTAGGGTGCATAGATGGTCTAACTATACATCCCTCTCCCAGAAATCGTGTGAATGTGTTTTATTTAATCAGATAATTAATTTTAAATTCCCTAACACCTATTTCAGATTAAAATCACTCCTACTTGGAACTAACTAGATTTCTAGGGTTGAGAAGGATCCCTAGAAATTATTTTGGCTCCACCAACCCCTCCTTTGATGAATCAAAGGGTCAGTGGAATATCTTATCCCTCTTTGGTAAGTGGATATTCTATTATTTAATCTCTCCCAATTACTCTTTATCTCCTCCTTAGATATTATTAGATCAAGATGATTTTGATGGATCTAAAATATGGTTGATGGCATATTTATTTTTAGTTTTGATATCTAGATCTCTGAATCCTTTTTCTTCATTGGGGGATCATGTCATGAGTGCTAATTATTGATTTTTGATTAAAGGTATGTGGTTCTATAATTATTTTACCTTCAATTTAAACCTTGAATTTATAGAATAAATTGAAATGAGTTTTTAAAAAATTCCAAAACATTGAATTGTGATGATTTCATTATTGATTTGAAAGGGATATGGAAATTGATAAAAAATCAATTTTAATGGATTTGAAATGGTGGGATGGATTTATGGAAAATTATTTTTTGATTTTTTTAAAAAATTTGATGGAAATTATTTGATTTTTTTCTTGAGAAAAATTACTAAATTTAATGATGATTTGAAATGGCATTAAATTAATAAAATCAATGATTCTATTTTGAAAAGTGAAAGGTGCATTAGAAATTGAAATTATTTAATTATATTTTGAATTATTTGAAATGATTAATTCCCAATTTGATTGACTGATTTATTATTGAATAACATGTTATCTTGGGTAGTTTTTGGTAACTAAATCAATATTGATATGACCTTTCCTCCTTATAAATATATTTATAATGAAAACAATTACTAAAGAAAACATTGGCATGAGTTCCTATAATGGGTTCCACTTTTTTCATATATATTTACCTTGATGGGTTCCCCTTTTTTTATTTATCTGTTCACACATAACAAGATTTTTGATCACTATATTATTTATGAGGATACAATTACATAATAATATTACTTACCACATGGATTCTATACATAGATATTTTTTTATTTCTATTTGTTTACATTATTATACATGCCATTAAATTATTAACATGTATTATTCATTCCAACTAATTTATATAAACTTTTTTATATAACATTTTCATTTTATCCTTGTTGAATGATGTTTTGGAATATCTTCCATCTTTTAGAAATGAATGAATGTTTTGTTGAAAATATGAAAATGAAATTCCATGCCCTATTTTATTTAAATGGTTTGGATTAATAATATACTGATATTTCATGGATTATGGAACACTTGGTGAGACCCTACTATGATTTATATCTCACACCATAGTTTCCTTTGAGGTGTTTATATATTTTGTTAATCTTGGTCAAAGAAAAGGGAATGATCCCCTTGGAGGAGGTGGATGTTCATGATTTTATGGCTTGGAGTGATTGAGGTGACTGGTGGAGATGTTATCCACCTATTTTATATGATGTTTTAGTTTTATCTTTTTTTATGTTGAGGAATTTGATGATGTACTACTTCGGGTTTTTTATACCTATTTGGTTTCTAGTACTTTCTCATTTTACAGTGTTATGTATAATGACATTTAACTTTTATCGTCCATTGTATTGTGGAAACTTTGTTCCCCCTATAATTTTATAATATTCCCGGTGTAGGTATTCAACCTTAAGTGATCGAGAATTACCTTTGTGAAATGTCAGTACCAGCTCGGGTGTCAAGGTACCAGGGTATCTGGGAAGCTGTGTGGAAGGTCATCTCCCAATTCCTTTGTACTTGGAACACTCAAAATAATATTTCTATCTCTTTCCTTAAAACATTCATTCAACTTATCAGTACACTATCCACTACAGTTCACATTAAAAAACGGTGTAACTTCTCATTTTACATACACTCGATAATCAGTGATGTTACCAAGGGGACAATATTATCCATTAGCCAAGGGTCATTCCATATATTTAAATTGGTGGAATCAATAATCCTCTAGTAGATACCTTTATTGAGAATAAAATAAAAACTTCACAAACTTCTCCAAAATTAGATAGTTTGTGGGATAACTTTGACCCACATAATTTTGAATTAAGAACATATTTTGTAAAAATGTCCCAATAAAAAAGTGAATTAAGGTGATCCAGATGCTTCTATCATATCATGAAATGAAGGGAATCATAAAAAATATATGGATATCGAAACCCCATACCCCCACTAGAAATAGCGAGGAAAATCTTGGGACACACTATCTAGAGGGTTATTTCCATTCCATTATTACTTCCATAGTATAGATTTTACACTCTATCATTCAATTGGTTAATTAAAAAATAGGGTAATTTGAAAAGGTACATAACATAGGTGAGGATATACTGGTCCATGACCATGAGGAGGTTTTACATTCCCCCTTTAGAAACCATTTTACTGGAACACCCTTGATTCTTTTTCACAACCCCATCCAAGATACCAAAGAACACCTCTTTTTTTGAACACCCAAAAATAGTGGGCAACCTGATATATTTTTGGTTATTTTCAAACACATAAATTATAGAAGCAATTTAATGATGAACCTTCTTATTCATAAGAACACTAAAACTAAATGGGATCCCAGACCTAGAGATGTTATCCTACTACCTATATTTCACCTTGTACCTATTGATAATTTGTCATATAGAAATGAATTATTACAAGGTACCTACCAAAGAATTAAACTATAATCATAAAAATAGGTGGAAAATAGGATTTCTCTCCCAAAAAAACCTTTTCCCCATGATCCAGATTGTCCTTATCATCTTCAAAAATTAACATTGGAAAAAACATCAACCACCAAAATAAACATGAAAGGGAAGATAGGCTCACCCACATGAAGACCCCAAGTAGGGTAAAATATTTAAGAGAGAACACCATTGATTATAATACTAAAAGAGATGGTGGATATGAATTCAATGATGAATTCAATAAATTTATATGAAAATTCAATTTTACCCACAAAAAACTAGAGAAAGGGCCATTCAAATCTATTATACTTCTTATTCGTATCCTACTTCAAATCCATGATTCCTCTTTTAGAAACAGATATACCTTTCATGGAATGAAATGATTCATTGATAAAAATGATATTATCTAAGTTGATTCACTTTATGATGAATACATCTTGGTTTTGATAAATTGTGGATGATATCAATCTCCATTGATGGTTAACAATTGTTTTTAAAATATTTGTAGGTAAAATTGCAAAAAATGTTATGCTTAATGTTTGAGAACCAAGATGATTTTTTAATATTCATAATGAGTGTAATAATAGTATCATTAACTATATAAATATTTTATTATCTCATCAAAAAGAATTTTATGGGAATTTAAATGTCTAGAAAAGTAATAGGCAAATATTTTTTAATGAATAATTAATAAAAACGTTTTAGTCTAGGTTCTTTGGTTGAGTGTTTGTTACGGTGACAAAAAAAATCCCACCATTAGTAAAATCAAATGTGATATGGTGATTCCTCATTTCCAAAACCAATGGTTTGATTCAAGTATCAATATAGAATGAAATAAAGAACCCCACCCACGGACCAATTGTTATAAGATCCTAATTAAAAAACATGATAAGACAATAGATTCCTCTCTAATTTAACATAGGTCTACCTTTATAATTAGTGATAAATTAGAAAGTGTTTACAAACCACTTTTTGAATTCCTTATGATTGAAATGGAAGGTATTAGAGTTTTCAACCTTGATGTTGAATTCTCAGGTATGTATAGAAAAAAATTCATTAATTATGAGTTCCACATCGAGGTCTACTTTGAGTCCTGAGACAGTGGAGGGAACATAATCATAAAAGGGGATTCAATATAACTCTTTAAGATTTATTTAAATAAAATCACACAGAATATTATCCAGAAGAAACATGAGATCACTGAATTATTTCAACATCAAAAATACAAGATGGATATATATTTTGAGTTTAGAATCCCCCGCCTTCCAATATAAGAATATCACATTTTCACACTCCTTATTCTTCACATAGAATCTCTCAAATTTAATGATTCTTTCATTCCATGGATTCAAGGACCTAATAGAGGTGTCAATGAGGATTGAAATATTGTCTTGTAGAGAGTAATTTTTTCCTTTTATGACGTTTAAATATTTTAATACAAATATTCTTATCCTGGAACTAAGACATTGTATGATTTAGAGGCATGTTGTTCTTGAAATCAATTTTATAAAAATATTAAATATATTTTATATTACTCCAACATTTTTTCTCAAATAAAATGGAATAAATCCAAAACAAATATCATATATAAATAATTAGAGACCGAAATAGAGTACGTAATTTGTTTCATACTTTAGGTGTAATCTAAAATAGGTTGGTGTGAGGTGTTCAGATATTTCACATATCAGCAATACATTTAGGGGATAAATTAATTAAAATAAACAAATAAATAATTTCTTCACCTATAAAAAATTATATAGGAATAAATCCATTGAGAATCCTATTGGGTTAGATACATAAACCTAGGTAGGATTACCAAGCTTCTTCCCCTCCTTCCACTGGAGAATCCCCTCAGACAATGACGAAACCCTGGATCAGATTAGATCATGGTGCAACGAACAAAACAACATACTTTGATCATTGTTGAGAGAATTATTAGATAATGAATGATCAAATATCTATGTTGGAATCATAAATTTCTCTTTTATTCAATTTTAATTAAATTTATTTAGCAGACCAATCACTTCTGTTGATCTTTACCGATTGTGGCCCACGGATTCGCCGGAGAACCAATTAAATTGATTAAAATGTGTTTTCTAACCATTGATATCCCCATTATATATAGTTGGAATATAATGCTTGTAAGTGATAAGTTAAATAATATTTTTGTTCATTTCTCCCCTTTGCTTCACATTCATCACCAATATGACCCAACGACCCCAGTTTGACATTGTTAGGCAGTATCGAGCCCGATTAGACACCCAGAATCATCACAGATTCATGAATTAAAAATAGATCAATAAAACAAGGTCAGATTGGACATTTTAATATTTTTTTAGGATTGTATTAATGATCATAGGTCGAATCATAAATTTAGGAATGTTTAAGGATGTGTATAACTCATAACTTATCTACAGGGATTGATGGAATCCAATTTCTAGTGAAAGCTAACTAGAAACTATGTTGCACAAACGGATCCACTGTTTTCATGGGGAATTGAATTTGGAATTGAATGGGAATTTCCAAATTAAAAACATGGGGAATGATCTATAAAACAATGGAAAGACCTACTATATGTCGTATTCCATGATAAACACATGACAAGTATCCCCTACGTTGCTTCAGTTAAGGGTATGAGATTTTATAAGGAAGGAACAAAGTGTATCCCTACATCATGTCTTTTACCACCTTCCCCATATAGATGGGGCATGCAGTGGCCCACAAGGCTAGGTACACACCATGTTCCTGAGTACACGAGCATGACCAAAACACAATGGCATCACCTCATGTCAATAGGAACGCCATGTAGTAATGCACATGGACCTGGGGTAAAGTACACGTTCATATATTTCATACACAAACATAGATATAGCACATAGGTGGGACCTTTAAGTGTCATGGGAACACTGTGTATATCCACCACATTCCATGTACATCTATATAGTGGGAAAGACTTGTACCACTTGGGAAATGGCCAAGTGAAGGAGTTAGACCACACGTCTAGTGGGTCCCTTCACACTCTGTGTACCCCTTGGCTCCTTTTTAGGAAACCTACAGCTCTCATATATCCTTTTTTGGACTCTGATATTGTCCCCTGAGTAGCCTATACATAGTATTTTTCCATGTATAATGTGATGGTTCCCTCCATTATGAATTTTGAGACATGATGTTTAATGTTTTGTGCATGAATCTTTGTTAGGGGACACATGATGATGACAATGATCACACAGCATCACCAGAGGCATCCTGAGTGGAACCCTCTTACCGGGACGTGCATGGGTCATATAAATACTATTAGAGTGGAACCCTCCTAGTAGAATATGGAATGATTTACCTACTAACTTCTGAGTGGAACTCTATTTATAGGTAGGGCATGGGTCCTCCAGGACTAGAGTGGAACCATCCAGATGGGTTAGGAATGGGTCCTCTACCACCAGAGTAGAACCCTCATACTAGTAAAGATATGGGTCATTTATCAAGTATCAATGTAGAACCCTCCCATCAGAACATGGAATGGGTCCTCTAAAAACCTCCAAAGTGGAATCCTCCAGCTAGGTAAATCATGGGTCCTCATTGACGTATATATTGGAACCCTCATGATAGGATGGGCATGGGTTCTCTACTAACTTATAGAGTGGAAAACTCTATCTAGGCCGGTCATGGGTCCTCTAATACTAAGTGGAACCCACCTATTATAAAAGGGAAGGGGTCCTCTACCTAGATATTGTATCACCTAGATTATGGGATAGTGTTAAGAAGAATGGAAGGACACATATGTTTACTTCTGAGTAGACGTCTGAAATGTTGGCCATCATTGATAGTCTTTTAGAATAGTTGGTGACTATTTTTCCAGTGTTGATATGTGTGATGGAGAACCCCTTTCTCTCTTGTTTCAGTTTCTCTTGACCAGGAATATATATATATATATATATATATATATGTTCACGCACACACACACAACTGTATCCGTAACTTCAGGTTTGGTTACTCTCCTTCCATGGGTTGTGATGTTGTGTGGGGTATTCAACGTGCTTTCTATGTAAATATTTTTATGGTTGGATGAGCCTACTCTTATTCTATATGTGGAAAAGTCTCAACTTTTAGTTCATCTAGGCACAATTTTTATCCCTTTTTCTGTAAGAGGTAACTTCTCTCTTGGTTTTGGTTAAAATATTCTATTTCACTATATATTACATCATGTGTACTATATAATATATTTCTATTAATGTTAAATATCTTAATATCCCCCCTTCAACATTTGGGACATTCTAATAAGTACATATATACTCACCCCTACATTGGATTACCCAATATGTGTTGTTTTTTATAAAGACAATGGACACGTCAGTGGTGACTTCAGAAGAGAATTGGAATATCTAGTACTTTGGGCCACATACGATGGTCGCAACATGAAGATACGGAGCTGGGATCTCTCAGTGTTTTACTTTCCAAGTTCTATCAGGTTGGGACATATTTATAGTTGTACAATTATTTTTCCACTTTACTTTTTAGTTCACACAACCATACACTTTAATGTCTAGAATTTTTACATGCATGGTTGATTTTTTAGAGATTTTAATCTTTTACTTTTGTTCCTCAAAATTTTTTTATCGAGATGGACGTGAGTGTAAAAATATTTAAGGAATGGATTCCAATTTAGGATATGAATTTTAGTTATTGTCACCACCCCTTTGACTATGGAGGCAAGATCAGGGTAGTCGCATCTTGGGCCTCAGCTTGGGTTAGGTTGTGAAATATTGTTGTCATAGAAGTTCCTTCCTTGTAATGTTATTTGAGTAGTACCCTTATTAGGATTTGTCTTGGATTTAGGGTAAGAGTTTGAATGTGTCTTGAGTGTGTCTCTCTAGCTATGGAATCTAGTTATGGTATGACCAACCAACATATATATTCACTAGGACCATGACCATGTTTTTTCTGACATGGTGTACCAAGATATTGGTTTCATGGATCAATGATATATGCATTATGTAGGATTTATTATTTGAATTTCCTTCTTGAGTCAGATCCCTGTTGTTCTATATATTTATATGGTCATCTGGTAGTGGTATGTCTGGATAAATGTCATGATTCTTCCACAATGATAGCTTTATAATACACCTATTACATTTCATGATAATGATTCGATGGGCGATGACTGGTCGGTTCTCGGTCCATCCCTTGAGATTCTTCATCCATATGGGAAGGTAGAAGCACCTCCAACTATATAGAATTTGATTTTATTATTTTATAAGGATGAGGATGCGTATAGTTTATCACAATTTATGAGTTCCAAATCCATAGACAACAAAGGTTCCATGGTGATCCAAAATATCAGGAAGCCGATTATTAGCTATAGTTGGAGGACTGTGTCATCAGTATCATATGGACACTGGTGGATTAGGTGGTTTCACTGGTATTTATCCTTTTCCATGGAGCATCTGTGAGATGGTGGAGCCTTTTTTATAGAAATGAATAACGAGTCAACACTATCATGGACCAACATCCAGTAGCTATTTTATGGAGATTACAACCCCTTATATGTGTGATAAGTTTTTATTCTTAATATTATGGAGATACAACAGGGATGGATAGTAGTGGATAAAAATATAGAGATGTTCATATTCCTTACATGGTACTCCCTTGAAATGATCCATGATGGATAATTTTGATAATGGAAGATTGATAAGGGACTCCACAGAGAGATTCATGCAAGCGTGGTGCCCTTTTTGCATCCCCACCTATGTTGAGGTGTAGAAGTGGGAACTAGTGAGAGATAAATTTCTCTCAAAGGGATGTTAGATATCTAGTGATGGTAGTGGGAATTATAGAGTTGAGTCATCTATAGAATCTAATGGGAACTAGTCCGTGGGATCTTGGTGAAATAGATCCTTTCACGATCAGACTCAAGCACATGGTCATGCGGTATAAGGAAAACGTTTTTCACTAGGGAAACACGAAGAAGGTCCTTGACATTATTGTAATGGGAGAGGATTCATAACATGTTATTTCTTAACCAAACTTGCTAAGGATTGTCTGCTGGCAATTGATAGACTACCAAGGCTTATGTAGCGCTGTGATCAGGGTCCTCCCAAGAGAGGTTAGGGTGGAACCTAAAGAGGTAGAGCTGGAAGTGGTGTAGGAGGAGTTGTGGGTGGTGGATTTAGATATGATATCCTTCCACCAACACCCTTAGGTTGCCCGTGTTTGGTTCAACGAGATATTGGGGTTGCTGCCAGCAGCATGACATAGAGGCTTATGAACCCCCAGTGTACAAAATGATTAAAGGTATGATATGGGTTTATCATACTCTTGATTTTTTTATTTTTAGACACAATTTACATTAATTACTTCATATCTATACACACAGTCTAAGAGAAGGATCACCAAGTTGAAGTGCAAGCCATATAACATCATCATGAGTTTCATACAGGGAATGATTCTTCTATGTTTGTTATATTTTCATAGTTCAAGATATCACTTGGTGGAAAGAGGTTCAAGTGCAATATTTTGGTCATCATGATGGAACCCTATGACATAATATTAGGTATAGATTGGTTTTCCATGCTACGATCCTAGATTGAATGTCACTGTTATTGAGTCAGATTCCATCACACTGATGGTACAAGATTCTCCTTTTCTAATGATAGTGATCTCATGGATGGATGATTGAGTTCTGTGAGTAAGAGGTTACAACCTATCACCCATCAACTAGCGAGTATATCCCTTAGTGAAACAGGATCTTCTAGAATATGGATTCCTTCGGTTTTGGAGGATTATACAGACTTCCTACCCATGGATGCTCTGGGAACACATCTGAGGTGGGAGATGTATTTTATCATTTACTTTCATCTAAGGACTAATCTGATATCATTCATGTAATATTTAATGTCCCTTACAAAGCTCTGGGAGCTTACTTTTTAGTTTTAGGACCGTTTAGATAAGGGTTTCACCAATACTAGTTTTCTCCCCTAGGTAGCTCAAGTGTTGTTCATTAAAAAGGCGGGAAATAGCTTTAAATATTGTGTGGATTATCATCCCATAAAATGGGCCATGATAAAGAACAAGCACCCTTTTCCATAGATTGATTACCTATTTGACTAGTTTTAAGCTGAGAGATTGATCTTGAAGATCGATCTTTGGTATGAATACCACCATTTGAGGGTTTATGAGGTTGATATTCCAAATTAATCATTCCAAAATTTATTTTGGAACTATGAGTTCCTAGTGACGCCTTTTGGTGCAACGATTTTCCCCATCATGTTTATGGGATTAATGTACCAGATCTTTCACCCCTACCCCTTTTATTGATAGTAGTAACCTGGTTGGGAAATCATAATTGGCATTAAATCCAAGGTTCCCTTATTTTATTATTTGATAATGTTATAATGAATAGTCGTGATGGAGAATCTGAATAGTGTGAACAGTAAAAAATTTCCATTTTTTAATGGTAATAATTATCATATCTGGTATCTATAAAGATATAATGTTTCCTTTTCTTATTTATGTTGGATATGATGTTCTTGAAGCTACAACATATGAATTTACTCCTATTGAAAATATTGTTTCTCTTACATCTTTTGATTAGAAGAATCTTGTGAATGATGGAAGGTCTATGATTTTTTTACAATCATCACTTTTTGAAAATTAATTTTTAGGAGTGATGGGTTTTTCCAGTGCCAATATAATCTAGAATAAGCTAAAAAACTTTTATGAAGGAAATAATATGCTGAAAAGGGAAAAGTTTAAAATTTTGATTTTGAATTATTAAGATTTCAGGATGGGTGAAAACAAATTAGTGGGTGAATTATTTGCGAGGGTAAATAAAAAAATTTTGTACTATAATATATATTATTAATAATATGGAATAATTAACCATTGTTGAGAAGATCTTCATAATTCTTATTGATAAGTTAGATTTAATAGTTTATTCATTAGATGATACTGATCTTGAAACATTATCTTTGTATTATTTTTATAGTTCTCTCATCACATAGGATATGATAAAGCGTAAATCTATGAAACGAAAAACAACAGTTGATTGTCAAATTCCAATTATGGCTACCATGAGAGAAATTCCCAAGAAGGTTTCTGAGGAAGATTATTTTGCTAACTCTAAATCTGAAAATGAGTTATCTAAAAATATTGGTGAATTTTTATTCTTATTTTTCAAAAAATTTAGAATAGGTACAAGAAAGTATAAAGGATAACTTCCCTTGAAACACTTTGAATATTGATCCATTGGGAACTTTATATGTAATTTTTCAGTAATAATGAAATAATAGGATAGTTATGAAGAAAAAATAAGGGCAAGAAGGTCATGGGAGAAATAGGGTGCTAAAGCTAAATTATATTCTAGTGGGAATGATAAAAAGTTCTTCTAATCCATTAGAAGAGTCTTTTTTCAAAAGATGAAGAATAATAAGATAGTGAAGCTGAATCTGAAATGTTTACTGAGAATGCTCGTGAGAATACATTTATTGCAACTTTTAATAATGAATAATTTGGTTGTATCAGTTTTGAAGAATAAGAAACTCAATTAGAATTTCATTTGAAAGAATAATTAAAAGCTTGTCTGCAAAATATTGGTAGGATTGATAATGAAGTATGGATGTTTAAAAGTGAATTATATTCAACAAATAATCAAGAATGTCTTATTGATGATTAATTTAAGCTTCTAGAAGATATTGATGATATGAATAAATCCATTGAGAAATAAAATAATCTTAATGAACATATGGAATTGAAATTAATGAAAAAATAAGAAGAGTTGGAACTTTCACAACACATACATTATAATGCTAAATAAATGGTTACAAGTATCAATAATTCTATCTCTATAGTTGGAGAAATATTTATAAAGGGCAAATGTAAGAAGAATCAAAAATTAACTTTATAGGTTGAAAAAAGGTGATGTTTTTTCCAATAAGAATAAATCTTCTAAATTATGTATGTGCCCAAATGAAAGACTGTGGAGAAGATAGAGGTTTCTAAACATTATGAGTCTGAAATTATTTCAACTAATTCTATTTTCAATAAGGATAAAAAAAATTGAGCAAAAAAAAGAGGTTCCAAGAGAAATATTAAGGGTTTTGGGTCAACAACGTTCTTATAAGGTATATAAAAAGGTTTCTAAGAAACATACTCACAACTTCAGCTAGTATGGAAGAAATAGAGGAATATATTAATTATATAGATACTACTTGTATCTTGGTGGATTCAGAGACATGGAAAATATGTGTTGGTTTAATAAGAAATTTTACTATTATGCCATAACATATATAATGAAAATTTTTAGGGGGAGTAAATCCCTTAAAAGGAAGAAGTCAGATAGGGATGTTCAGAATAATTCCATGAAGGATGATTAGAAGAAGTCTGTGAAGGATGGTGTAAAAGTTGAAATTAGATTCCAACCCCTGGAAACTATATGTTAAAGGTGTGAACAACTTGGAAACATTACAAAAAGATGTCTGGTTTTGTTACCAGCACAATAAAAGTAGGGTAAAAATTCTCATAAGATGTATGTGAATAAAGATAAAGGAAAATAAAAAGATTTTATTGTTGAAACCACCCTTATAGATACTAAAGGAGAAAAACCCAAGATTGTCAATATTGAATGTTCCTCTCATATAATAGGATACATAAAGTTTTTTATTAATTTTAATGACTTACATGAAGGAACAATGACATTAAGAAATGATGAATGTATCTTAATTAAAGGTGTTGGATCATCCATCATTGTGAATGAAAATTTGAAATCCAATAATGATTTTTTTGTTAATGGGTTCAAACACTACCAGCTAACAATTTAACATATTTTTGGTGAAGGGAAAAATATATCTTCAAAAAATATGGTCTTTTTTAAAAAGTGAGAAATATGGAAAGATAGTTACAAGATGCTAATGAGAAAAAATAAACTTATTTCTTGTTGGTGAGGTTTAAAACACTTTTTACATAGGAATGGTGGAAGATAATAATATATAGAATAAATAGTTGGGAAACATGTGAAAACAAAATGTGAAAATTATCAATGAACTACAGTGTATAATATATTCTTAATATTTTGAGAAGAAGATATTGGTTTTTCAATATATTTCATTAATAAAGTATATCGAATTTTGTGCACAATAAAGTTGTCATTTTTTCAAAATAGGCTCATGAAACTTATCTATTTCTATATATGTATTCCCATGATAAAACAATCAACTAATGAATATAAGTACATCATTACATTCATTAATGAATTTACTCAAATTAATTGTGTTATGAATGTGAATGGTAAGTCATATTAAATAAAATGTTTTAAAACTTTTAGGAGGAAAGTTGAGAAGGAATGTGAGTATTCAGTGATGAAGTTGAGAACATATAATGACGGGGAACAAAATTTGAATAATTTGAAAATTATATTTAAAATAATGGAATTCTACTTGAGTCCAATACACCATACATTCTGAAATAAAATTGTGTAGATGAATGAAAAAATTGAATCTTGGTGGAAATGGGGTGAACTATATTACTTGAACAAGGTATCTCTCATTAGTTTTGGAGGAAATACATGAACACTATTTTTTGTCTTTAAAACTAATATTTCTATATGACATGATCATATATGACTACATATGAACTTTTTTATGAAAAAACTCCACGTTTTAAACACCGAAGTGTTTTTGGGAGTCTATGCATCATGATGAAGAATGGTATAAACTTGGAAATATTTAATTTTAGAGGTGAATATGGAATTTTTATCTACTATGCTCTAGAGGAAGAATGCATAGATGTTTTAACATTTAAACATGAAGAATTATTGATTCTTTCGATGTGAAAGTTACTAAAAATTCTTTAGAAGATTCTAAAAATACACATTCTTATAAGGAATTTGAGTAAGATAAAGAAAGTTTTTTCAACCATTTTGATAAGGATACGTACAATTGTAATCCTACTAAAAAATGAGAATCAAAATCAGTTATTTTTTTAATGATGGAGAAACTAGAATATTTTATCCTATGAAGTGGAATTAAGTAGAATATACGAAAATATTGATGATCAACATAGAATGGTTCAAAAAAGAAGAATGTTAAAATATATTTCACAAAAATCCCTATATTAAAAGTGGATCTGAAATACGTTGATAAATATTTTGTGAATTTATAATGGGTTTTGTCTATAAATAAAGAGTTAGATTATATAGAGAAGAATGTTACTTGGGAACTCATATCCAAGCCATATAAAAATAATGACATTAATACAAGTGTGTTATTTTTTTCAAATAATTCGAATGAATATGGTGAATTGATAAGAAAAAAAGAATTATTAGTGTGAAAATGTTACTCATAGTTTGAAGGAATTAACATTGATGATGCTTTTTCTCAAGTGGGAAGGTTAGAAACAATCTGAATCGTTCCTATTATTGCTACATAATGAAGTGAATTTCTTTTTAGACAGATTTAAAGACTGCATTTCTAAATGGGGATATTGATGAGGTAGTTAATATTGAGAATCCATGTGGATTTATTTTTAGGAAATGTGAATTTTATGTGTTTAAGCTGAAAAAATCATTCTATGGGCTAAAAAAACTCCCAGGAAATAGTATTTCAAATTGGATACATAATTGAGGATGACTAGTTTTAAGAAATAAAGAGAAAATAATAGTCTTAACAACAAAGAAAGTCAGGAGTATTCCTTCATTATAATTTTTTATACTGATGACATTATCTTATTTTGGAATGATTAAAGATCTTTTGAAAAAATTTCAAATGAAATGAAGAAGTTATTTGAGATGTCCATGATGGGTGAAAGGAAATACTTTCTTGGGATACAAATAAAACAAATAAAGAAATAAAATTTTCTTTCTCAAGAATATTATACGAAGGAACATCTTACAAATTTCGATATTGAAATTTCAAAATCACCTTCCATATCTATTTTTATGGTAACCAAGTTGAATAATATCTAAGAAGGTAAGAAATTATAATACAAAGGGTTTCAGATGATGATTAGAAGTTTATTGTATTTCACTTCCTCAAGAAATGACATTGTTTATGCTATTAGATTATGTGTAGTATTGCAGAGTGGTCCAAAAGAATAAAATTTATTGTCTATAAAAATAATTCTCAGATATATCAAAGGAACAAAAAATTTTGGAATCATGTATGAAGGATCAAAATGTATTGACTGGTTTTGGTATTCAGATGTTGATTGGGATGAATGTGTTGATGATTGAAGATCCATATCTAGCAAAGTTTTCTTTCAGGGAAAAAGTTGTGTTAGTTGGAATAAAAAGAAAAAAATCAGTTACTCTTAGTAAAATTAAATTAGAGTATTTTGGTTACACTCAAGATTCTACACAACTATTTTGGATGATAACTCAGATGGAAGATTTACTCGTTGAAGTAAATTTATCCTTGCTATTGGGTTTTGATAATCAAAGTTAAACCAAATTTACAAGAAACCTGGTATAATATTATTTTTCATAACATATTTATATCAAGTTCCACATCATCAATGATCATGTGGTGAAGAATGAAATGAAAGTGGAGTGTATTCCTACATTGAAAAAATTTGTTGTAATTTTCAGAAAACTGATACCGATTGAAACTTTTCAAAAAATAAGGGTGATCATGGGCATCAAACCTCATTCTCATCAAGGTTGAGGTATGTGTTTTTGTCCCATAACTCATCTTATATTTGGGTAGTGTAGTCAAGGGAGATAATTTTTTCATAAATCTATCGTTAAGAAATCATGTATAAAGGGGTTTTTGTGGCTATGTTGTGAATCAATCATGGAAGTGTGTGAAGATTTATAAGTATTTTTTGGAGCTATTGTATAAAATGGTTGGTTTATAGAAAAATTTGAAGAACTTAATCATGTTGTGAATAAAAGATGAGGAAGTTTCATGGTTCATTACTTTTGGACGACATCATTTTTCTGTCAATAATTCTTATTTCACGATATTATTTAGCTCATATAGGCATAGAATTGTTGATATGTAATCCATTTTTTTTGTTTTACAAGGTTGTGTTTTTTATGATTCTTGGTTGAATAAAAAAATCAATGGCGGTGATTGTTGGGACCAAGTTGGTTGGAAGCTATTTTCAGAATCTCAAATAAGTTCATATTAAATATATTGTCTTTTGTTGCCAAAGAATATTATTTTCTAAGGAACATTCAATGAAGAAATGTAGTTAATTCAATTTTTATGTTGTGATAATAATACTCATTGTTGTATTCAGGATATCAGACTCAAAATTCTTATGAAAGGATAGTGGATTGTAGAAGAATTATTCTAGGAGAATAAGATCATCAGATCCACCTTGGGCCTGATAATGGAAGTGTTGATCGCAATGAGGATTAGTGTTTTTATGTCTCTAATGATAATATAACAACAGTTTACTGATATTAGAGTTCCCATAAATCATAAGTAATATGTGGAACTTATGATACAAGCCCTATGAACAAAAAGGGGATATTATTTTCTATAAATAACATTCTAGGTCAGTTGGTAATAATGAAGGTACTGGAGGAATGAGAAGTTACAATAATTTCCATTATAAATCAAATGATGATATGTCGATATTCAATTTAAAAATATTTGTGAATGAGTTCATGATTTTAAGGTGATGTTTGTGAATTAATTAAGTTTCAAGAGTCAAATATTTTTTGTCTCGGATCATCAGTGTGAGAACGCCAGAAATTTTATTAAGGTTGAGAAAGTTTATTTGGAAACATGAAAATACAATGTTTCTGGTTTTCAGTCAGAGAATATTCCAAAATTAAAATATTTAATGAAATAGTGTTTTTGTAGTTTTTTGTCTATTGGTATCATAATCATAAGTTTAATAAAGTTTCTGCAAACACAAGTCCATCAGACTCAACATGACACTAATCATCAGAGTAATCATGACACCGATCATCAGACGTATTGATGGTTATTAAATGAAATCTGACAAAAAATGCATTTCATTTGGAATTATTGAGACCAATGAAAATGAAAAATAAGTGAAATAAATTAAAGACCAATAAATAATATGATCAACCATTTTCATCAAGGTAATGTATTTATTAGATATTTCTCAATTGGGTTATGTGAAAGAAGTACTCATATATATATATTAATGAAAATAGTACTATAATACTTTAGATAAAACAATTTTCAGAGTTAATAAGAGAATGATTCACTTGGAATAGGCTGACACCAATTAACATTATCTTATGCATTATTATCAACCTAGAGAAAAGAAGAAGAAGAATCTCGTTTAGTGTGTTTTGTAAGTGTTGTCGAAGGGGGTCTGTAATCTTACATGAAGAGCTCTAAAGAGATACAAATGTGTTTTCATGGGGATCATGAGTTTTAATGATTATGTTTGATATTTTGTTTGATTTTTGTGGAAAAAAAATAATGAATAATAAATTATTTTAAATTATTGTTCATTTGAATGAGGTAGATCTTAATGAATATCAAAATTTGATTGGTGTTTTTTTGTAGCGACTCAGTTTTTTGGCCCTGTCAGACTTTGAATAATTTCTACGAATAATTCCAGAGCTAGGCGCGAAGACGGCGTGCGATTCTGAGGCCCGGTGTGCCCGAAATTATTTTTATAAAAATAGTAAGAATTTTTATACTATGCACATGTCAGGGGTGTGATATCTATTAAATGGTAGCTCAGAACGGTAATCTGAGGGCATAGTTGCGTTTGGAATGTGCCGTTTACCCTAGGAGAGGTGTAAACATCGCGGGCGCTGGCCTGCTGTGGAAAACACCACCAGGGGCGTTTTCGTAAATAAGTGGAAAAGTTGGATTACGAGCGTCGGCTCGAATAACTTCTGATTAGAGTCTTGGATGGAAATTCCGAGTCCTCAATTGCTTTCATAATTGCGTGTTTACTCTTAGAGTGACCTTACCATTGTTTGCATCAGGCGTCGGGTTCGAGGCGGGTATGGCACCGGCGGGAGGCAGATATTTTTTCTAAAATAGAAATAAATATCAACACCACCCCTTTCCTCATTCCTCTTAGTGTTCTTTTCCATTCATCGCTGCTGATCCGCCGAATTGAGCAAACGATGTTCCCACGAGCTCAGATTTCGAAGGTGGACGTTCTAGGAGCGTGCAACGGAAGCTCTGGAGCGCGGATCGAAGGCAGAACATCGGTGTTTCACCTGCGAGGTAGGCGGTTTGAGTTTTGAAATACCAGACCACATTTATTTGTTTTTTTTCTTCAAATAATTATAATGGTTGTATAGTTCTGCTCGTGAGGATTCCGAAACATGTTTCAAATCTGATTTTGGAGCACCGGGGTGCTCCCGGGGGTCCCCGGATGTTTTCTGGCGGAAATCCTGGATTTCGGCGGCAACCATAGCCGAATTCAGCATGGCGCGGCGGTGACGTGGCAGTTTTCGGCAACGGAGGCAGCAAAGCGGTGGTTTCCAATGATGGAGGCGGCGCTGCGGCGGAATCGGGCGACAGCGCGGTGGTTTTCGGCGAGGCTGGCGGTGGTCCTGCCCGGATTTTCCCGGGGTTTTTAAACCCCCGTAACTCGCAAACCGTAACTACGATTTGCGAGGAGTTTCTGGAGACACATTACTTGCATCGAGACAGACCTTTTGAACTCACTTTAAGAATTTTTTGAGTCCGGAATTTTCCCCGGGAGCTAGAAATGTCGAATAAAATAATAATATTTTATTATTATTCAACTTCAGGTCGTTGTATCTTCTACCCAGAGCATCTGATTGATGCGCCGTTAGTGGTGTTGAGGCTCTGATGGTACGATAGACTTTTCTTGTTGGTTTTCGGGTGTTGGGGCTGAGAACGGGGTGAGGGCCCATGAGGCCGGGTTTTGGCATTTTCGGAGAAATAAAAATTTTCGGCTGGGTGTCCGTTTTGGACGAGTGAGTAGTCAATCATGTGTGTTTTTTTGAGAGGATCACAATAGTGCGATCTGTTCGATGTGTTTCAGTATCAAGGCATGGGACCCACCTGATATGGCCTTTGATGAATAGTTCCTTTTTCACCGGTTGTCTGTTTCAGATGTGCGAGTAGTGGATCCTGTGTACTTTTCTGAGGGGATCGTCATGGTATGATCTGTTTGTTGAGTTCTGGGATTGTTTTGTGGGCCCCGCACGGGCTAGCTACGGTGAATAGTGATTTTTCACCGGTTGTCTGTTTCGGGCGAGTAAACAGCCTATCCTGCGTGTTATTCCACATGAAAGGTGATGGTGGACTCGGTATCGGCCTTGGAGATGCGCGGTGTGGCGTTGTGGTGGGTCGCTCGGGTTAAAGATGTTTGGACTAGCAGTGGTTGAGGGTACTCACTTGGTTCATTCCTACGAGGGTTTGGGTAGCATCACAACCCTTGTGTAGGCTTGTGATCCTATTGATGGGTTGTTTAATCTGTTAGAGTTGTGGTATCCCTCCGGTGGGCTGGAGTGGGATCCTCTAGCATCGCTACCCAAGATTGGGTTCTTAGTATCGCTATGACCGTTTATCCACGGGCGGTGATCCCCTATCTTACTGGTTAACCTTGTAGGGTTGTGGCATCATCGGGATTATGATCCCCATCATAGTGGGCCGTACTCAGTAGGGTTGTGGCATCGTCGGGTATACGATCCCCTACTCAACATGAGGTGTATAATAGGGTTGTGGTATGGTTGGTTATGTGATCCCCTACTTAGCGATTGGTTTTGGTATGGTTGCAGCATCGTCGGTTCGATCCCCTACATCGTGATTTATACCACATAGGGTTCTGGTATCATCGTGACCACCTTTATATGTGTGATGATCCTCTATCTGAGTGATGTGCCTCTATCGAGCGCCAGATCGGGTTGTGGTATCCCCCAGAGGATCATGGGTGTGATCCCCTATTTGTGAGAACTATGTATGCCAGATCGGATCATGGTATCCCCCAGAGGACCCTGTGAGTGATCTCCTATCTGTGAGTGTCGTATTCCAGAGTGGGTTTTGGTATCCCCTAGCAGACCCTAGGATCAATCCCCTATCCGAGGATTTTGGTGGTTATTTTGTTTTAGCGGGGTTTTCCTCACTGACGGTATCCAAAGAGCGTGATCTCTCAGGTGATCATCTGAGATGTTTTTGAGAAAACTGATGGAGTGTATCTCTTAGACTTGTTTCATCTGGGATGACAATGATCAGGGAGTGTGCTCTCCTGGTTTCGAACCGTTTCTGGTGATGAGGTCCGTACCTCAGGTGACTTGTTGTGTGAGATGAGTATATTTGGATTGTTCAAGGTGTATGTATGGGCATGCACCTGAGTTGAGCTGACTAGTTGTGTTTAGCCGAGGATGGTCACGAGATAGAGCTTCTCTCTCATCTGTGTTCCCTCTGGCTGGGATGAGTGGACTGTTGCCTTTCAGTTTCTCTCTTTGGTTTTGGGGTTTTGGGGTGCCTACTCAGTATGATTATACCCACCCCTGCACGGGCTTTGCCCGCACATTTTTGTGTCTTGTGCAGACCACATGCCTTTCGATGGAGTCCCAGGAGGACCTGGAGCAGGCGAAACTTAGTGAGTGAGTCTGACCAGGGTGTTTACCAGATCGATGACGAGGAAGCTTTCCGGTGGGTGTGTGGAAGTGTTCCCCTTCTTCAGATCAGGTTGGACGCGCTTTGTGGTTTTCTTTTGGTGGGCCCTATTTTTCCCTTTTGTACTTTAGTTTTACTCTGGTTGTGGGATAGATGTATGCATGAATTTTACTTTTTAGTTTTACTTATCTCTGTATTGTTGCATGGAGATGTCTGTGGGTGTGTGTGTACATGTACCTTAGGCTGTTGCCTCCCATGTGTGTGATAGCCTACTCGGCGCTAGTCACTAGCCCCTGGCCTATTAGAGGCGGGCTTGGGGAGTCGTCGATCGAGCCCCGTTGGGTCGGTTCGTGATAGAGTGGTATCAAAGGAGGTTCAACCTTTGGGATCTCAGAGCGTATCTAGTCTAGTAGTGAGTTTGGTTTGGGTTTCATAGCAGCAACATTAGGGTGTTTCAAGCACAAATTTCAGGCTGAAGACTCCAGTGTTGGTGTGATGGCCGACGTATCCATACACCAAGACTTTGATAACCGGCCATTTGACTCGGGATATTCGTACACTGGTCACAGGGACATAACGGTACATGCATCATATAGGACTGGGTTTTTGGGTTTTTCCAAGTCCTTCTTCAGTTAGCTCTCCAGATATACTCTTTGACTATGGTGCATCTTGAATTTATTTCAGGATGCCTCCACGATGACTGCCAATGAGGGTTCTGCAGCGGGATTGTGGTGATAATATTCCCCATGTAGATGCTGTGGACCAGGGCACAAGTTCTGAGGCTGGACCTCCAGGTGGTCTGCCAGTTGAGCCACTACCTGTCGTGCAGCTAGTTGTGCCGGCAGTGCAGGATGAGGTTACACATAGGCTGAGTGTGCTGCACAAGTTCCAGAGGTAGCAACCTCTAAGGTTCCGGGGTGATCCAGACCCCCAGGCAGCTGATGACTGCCTTGAAGCAGTCACTCGTGTTTTCCGCCTAGTGAGGACACCTCCAGATCAGATGATGGTCCTATAGGCGAGTCTTCTGTATGCTTCGGCCAGGCGATGGTGGATTTTGGTGATGCGGTCCCATGAAGAGGAGATGCTCATGTGGGCAGAGTTTGAGCGGCTCTTCATGTATGAGTTCTATTTAGTGATGCTAAGGTCAATGCAGATCCAGGAGCTTCGGCAGCTTCAACATGAGGGCATGACTGTATCAGAGTACTCAGCGAGGTTTACAGACCAGTCGCGCTACGCCCATGATATGGTTCAATATCCATTCTTTAGGTCTCGGACCTTTGAGCAGGTCTTATGTAGGGACATCCGAGTAGGAACGGTTTCCTTGTGCATGCCCACCTATGCTGGAGTGTTGGAGCGAGAATTGGTGGTGGAGAGCTTTCTGGCTGAGCAGATTCCCCCTGTTAGTGTTGGGAACATGAGAGCTGATACGTCGGCATCTGGTAGCCGACGACAGGCTCAGGGGTATGGACGTGGCCGAAGTTTCAGGAGGCAACCCTAGGTTGGAGGATCTGAGACTCAAGGCTCATAGGGCCCGCAGGCCAGTTTTGGTCAGCCGCCGGAGAGGCAGTGTTATGCTTACGATGGTCAGGAACATCTGGCTAAAGATTTTCTGACCCATCGTGCTGCTGAGAGGGATCCGGTCGATGGACCACCTTGGCAAAGGTAGTGTCTCGAGAAAAGAGGTACTCAGGGTGGCAGATGTGGAAACGGAGCTGGTGCAGCAGGAGGTGGTATCAGATGCCACCACCCCCACCCCATGGTGGTCCATGCCAAGATCAGGGAGCTGGTAGCTGAGGGTGAGGACCGATGCATGCCCTTGAGGATGTTGACCCAGAGACTCCGTGGATGGATAAAGGTACACCTTGTGTCCTTTCTACTTTCGGCAGTAGTTTGATAGACATTGTTTAGTGGTAACCTTCCTTTCTGTTGCTTGCTCGAGTTTTGTGCAAGGTGTTGGTAAGACCATGGGTGGGTGTTGTATGGAGTGATTCGAATGCGAAAGGAAGAGGGATCCTTCCCCCACCAAGATGCGTTTTTTGTGATGCGATTAAAAACTGTGCGGGCGAGTCAGTGCCGCCTAAAGAAGATAGTATCGAGGTGTGGTGGATGAGTCCCTATGACTTATGCATTCGAGAAGGGGTGTTTGTTAGTGAACTCGCTGGTGTGGGAGACTCAGTTGAGAGTCCAGTCACTTTCCTTATACTTAGGGATTTTCAGGGAAGAAAAGCTCTAAGGGGGATAGGATGTAGAGAATCAGGTTTCTGGCCCTGTCAGACTTTGGAAAATTTATACGAATAATTCCAGAGCTAGGCGTGAAGACGGGTTGCGATTCCGAGGCCCGGTGTGCCCTGAATTAATTTTATAATAATATTAAGTATTTTTATACTATTCACATGGCGGGGGTGTGATATATCCTAAACGGTATCTCAGAATGGTAATCTGAAGGCACAATAGCGTCTGAAACATGCTGTTTACTCTAGGTGAGGTGTATACTTCACAGGCGTTGGCCTGCTATGGAAAACATCACAAGGGGTGTTTTCGTAAATAAGTGAAAAATTTGGATTACGAGTGTCAGTTCGAATAACTTCTGAACGGAGTCTCGGATGGCAATTCTGAGTCCACCGTTGCGTTCAGAACAGTGTGTTTACCCTAGGGGTGACCTTACCTTTGATTGCATCAGGCGTCGGGTTCGACGCGAGTATGGCGCCGACGGGCGGCCGATATTTTTTCTAAAATAGAAATAAATATCAGCACCCCCTTCCTCATTCCTCTCGGCGTTCATCGCCATTCTTCGTCGCTGATCCACCAAATCGAGCAAACGAAGCGCCCAAGAGCTCGGATTTCAACGACGGACGTTCCAGGAGCGTGCAACGGAAGCTCTAGAGCGCGGATCTAAGGCATAACATCGGCATTTCGCCCGTGAGGTAGGCAGTTTGAGTTTTGAAATCTTGTACCCTATTTATTTGTTGTTTTTATTCAAATCGTTATAAGGGTTTTATAGTTCGTGTCCCGAGGATTCTGAAACATGTTTCGAATATGATATTGGAGCACCGGGGTGCTCCCTGGGGTCCCCGGAAGCTTTTCGGCGGAAATCCTGTATTCCGGCGGTGGCGCGGCGGTGGCACGGCAGTTTCCGGAGACAGCGGCGGCGGCCCGGTGGAATCCAGCGGCGGCGTGGTGGTTTCCGGCGAGGCGGACGGTGGTCCAGCCAGGATTTTCTGGGGGTTCTTTAAACCCCCATAACTCACAAACCGTAACAATGATTTGTGAGCCGTTTGTGGCAACACATTCCTTGCATCAAGACGGACCTTTTGAACTCACTTTAAGAATTTTTTGAGTGGGATCTTGGCCCGGGATCTTGAAACATCGAATAAAATAATAATATTTTATTATAATTTGACTTCAGGCCATTGTATCTTCTACCCGGAGCGTTCGATTGACATGCCGTTAGTGGTGTTGAGGCCCAGATGGTACGAAGGACTTTTCTTGTTGGTTTTTGGGTGTTGGGGCTGAGAACAGGGTGCGGGCCCCATGAGGCCGGGTTTTGGCATTTTTGGAGAAACACAACTTTTTCGCTGGGTGTCCGTTTTGGATGAGCGAGTAGTCAATCCTGTGTGTTTTTTTGAGTGGATCGCAATGATATAATCCATTCGATGTGTTTCAGGAGCAAGGTGTGGGCCCCATATGAGCTAGCCTTTGGTGAATAGTGCATTTTTTACAGGGTGTCTGTTTCAGACGTGCGAGTAGTGGATCCTATGTACTTTTCTGAGGGGATCGTCGTGGTATGATCCATTTATTTGGTTCTAGGATCATTGTGTGGGCCCTTCATGGGCTAGCTGCAGTGAATAGTGATTTTCACCGGCTTTCCGTTTCAGGTGAGTAAACAGCCTATCCTGCATGTTTTTCCGCGTGAAACGCGATGGTGGCCTCGGTATCGGCCTTGGAGATGCACGGTGTGGCGTTGTGGTGGGTCACTCGGGTTAGCGATGTTTGGACCAGCAGTGGTTGAGGGTACTCCCTTGATTCCTTCCTATGAGGGTTTGTGAAACATCACAACCCTAGTGTAGGCTTGTGATCCTCTCAATGAGATGTTTAATATGTTAGAGTTGTGGTATCCCTCTGGTGGGCCAGAGTGGGATCCTCTAGCATCGCAACCCTAGATAGGATTCTTGGTATCGTTGTGACCGTTTATCCATGAGCGATGATCCCCTATCTAGTTGGTTAACCCCATAAGGTTGTGGCATCATCGAGATTATGATCCCCTATGTGGTGGTCCGTACTCAGTATGGTTGTGGAATCATCGGGTATACGATCCCCTACTCACCATGAGGTGTATAGTAGGGTTGTGGTATCGTTGGTTATGCAATCCCCTACTCAGCGCTTGGTTTTAGTAGGGTTGTGGCATCGTCGGTTAGATCCCCTACATCGCGAGTTATACCAGAAAGGGATATGGTATCATCGTGACCACCTTTATATGGGTGATGATCCTCTATCTGAGTGATGTGCTTCTGTCGAGCGCCAGATTGGGTTGTGGTATCTCCCAGCGGATCTTGGGTGTGATCCCCTATCTGTGAGAACTACGTATGCCAGATCATGTCATGGTATCCCCCAGCAGACCCCGAGAGTGATCCCCTATTTGTGAGCTTCATATTCCAGAGTGGGTTCTGGTATCCCCTAGTGGACCCTAGGAGCAATCCTCAATCTGGGGAGTTTGGTGGTTATGTTGTTTTAGCGGGTTTTCCATCAGTGATGGTATCCGATGAGCGTGATCTCTCAGGTGAGCATCTGAGATGTTTGTGAGAATCCTAGAGGAGTTTATCTCTTGGAAATGTGTCATCTGGGATGAAAATTATCATGGAGTGTGCTCTCCTGGTTGTAAACAATTGCTGGTGACGAGGTCGGTACCTCAGGTGACTTGTTGCATGAGATGAGTATATCTGAATTGTTCAAGGTGTATGTATGGTCATGCACCTGTGTGGAGCTGACTAGTTGTGTGTAGCCGAGGATGGTCACGAGATGGAGTTTCTCTCTCATCTGGGTTCCCTCTGGCTAGGATGAGTGGACTGTTGCCTTTCAGTTTCTCTCTTTTGTTTTGGGTTTTTGGGGTGCTTACTGAGTATGATTATACTCACCCCTGCATGGGCTTTTCCTGCACATGTTTGTGTCTTGTTCAGACCACATGACTTTCGACGGAGTCCCAGGAGGACCCGGAGCAGGCGGAGCGTAGTGAGCGAGTTTCACCAGGGTGTTTACCAGAGCGGTGACGAGGGAGATTTCCGGTGGGTGTGTGGCAGCATTCCCCTTCTTCAGATCAGCTTGGACGAGCTTTGTGGTTTTCTTTTGGTGGGCAATGTTTTCCCCTTTTGTACTTTTGTTGTACACTAGTTTTGGGATAGTTGTATGCATGCATTTTACTTTTCTGTTTTACTTATCTCTGCACTGTTTCATGGAGCTGTCTGCGGGTGCATGTGTACAGTTACCTTGGGCAAATTCCTCCCATGTGTGTGATAGCCTACTTGGCGCTAGTCGCGAGCCCCTGTCCTATTGGAGGCGGGCTCGGGGAGTCATGGCTCTAGCCCCGTTTAGTCGAGTCGTGACATTTTTAAGGACATATGAAGTGATCTGAAGTTGTGATAAGAGTTGAGAAGATTCATGAAGAGTTGTGAAGTGCTAAAAAAATTCAATGATTCTCATGAAATTGAAGGATTGTTTATATTTTGGGAAATTTGGTTAATAAGGAAAGATTTTTAGAATCCTTCCTAAACCACTTTTGGGACACTTATAAAAAGTGGAGGTACTTTGTAACTCATAAATTGGATTTTCTATTGAACAGAGAATGTGGAGAACTAGAATTTAATATAGTGAAGACATTTTTAGATTGTACTTACTTGAATAAGGATTCTAGGAAAAAGGGGAAAAGGAGAAGAGATTATATCATTTTCACAGTTTCCATAATCAGATCCAGTAATTAGATTAGGATTGTTGGAATGAATATGAATTAGATTAGGATTATTTTCAATAGAATTATGACAGATTATTATTTGTGTATTGAGTAATCGGGATGATGAATCAAATTGGGGAAATCAGACTTAGTATCGTTACAAATTTTAGGGATGTTCTTGGATGGTTTTGGGTAAGGAAGTGAATAATTATTTTTGAAGTTTATATTTTTTAAATTTGATCAAGAAGCACTATACATGTTTTTTACACAATTATTATTACATCATTTTGTGATAATTGAAACACATGCACTTTTTTATAGAACATAGTGCTACACAAGTGCAAGGGGATATCCTTCTTATTGTATTCCACACAAAAGGAATGTTTTCTAGTGTATTATGTGGTATTGGATTATTTCCAACCCATTCTGAGGTCATAAATACTATTGTTGATTAGTGAACCTTTTCAATCATTGTCTTTATATAGATGTGTGTTTATATTGTTTTTAGAAGGAAATGAAATATTTAACTATAGGAAAATGTTTTTTCAAATGTAAGAAAATATAAAAGAAAAAGATATCAATGATTAAACCCCAAATCATTGATACTCATATCTTGGTTGGAAAATATCAAATAAATCCATTTCTTACCATCTTCCCATGTTTACCAATATGTGTCATAGTCTCCCACAACTTGAAACTTGGCCCATCCTACATAAACACATCAGACTTTACATTAATGACTTTATGAGTTCCAAGGAACCAAAAAATTATCTCAAATTTCTCTAATAAATCATCATCTTCCTAGGGGTTAGAAATTTCCTTAATGTAGGGGGAATTATATTTGAGTAAATGATTAGACCAATCCTTCTCAGGATAGGATTCAACTTCCCTAGCCTGATCAGTACCTGATCACACCGACTAATATGTGGGTCAAATAGAACAAACCACCACCTCAATGAGTCTCTAAAAAATAGGTTATTTATATAATGACCTAAGATTGATGCACATGGAAATTACATCACATTTTCAGAAAACAAAATATAGGACACAAAAGGATGCCCAAAGACCATATTAGTTTAGTGTCTTTGGAAACTCCAAAAATAATTTTCTAATCATTGTGAAATATCTTCAACATCTACCATAAAGATATTCCCCATTTGTTTTCTTACATAAAACCTTTCTTTATATCCCAGGGAAAATAAAAAATATAAAGGGTGATCTCAAATGCTCAGTAAGGGTAAGCATTGAGAAAATAAAACAAACCATATACATTTTAACATTAAAACATGATCATAAAGTTTAAACATCAAAATATTGAGTTGTGAAATAAATCTTGGCAGTAGGGAAGTCATAGTTAATAAAGGAACATCAATCATGATAAAATAGCATGGGAATAAAACATGTAATTGTGGGAAACCATTAAACACATGATATGATTTCCATAGTAGCTAGTGCATTACTCCAAGACCATCATAGTGGACAAAGTCCATTACTGAACTAGGTTTACTTGTTGTTCCATCACTGTATTAATGAACTGGATTTTACTTGCCGTTCCAGCCATGTCTATCTCATGATATATAAATATTTACCCAATAAAATTTAGGGAGATATAGGTCCCATGCATCCCATATTTAAATCATTCTTACATGTTCCACAAAACAATCATAAATCATTCATCATAACCCAAATAATAAAATGGGTTTCATAAACATCATCCCTTCATAACATAATCCATATAAAACAAATGGATTTGATTTAATCATAATAAAAATCAAACCATGTAAATAATAGAGACATTATAATTTAAACATAAACATACTAAATAATGTCATCTTATATGGAAAATAGTTTTGATAAAACACTTGAAATGATTTCTTGAGGAAAATATCCATTCTTCTTCAAAATAATTTTCTTTTCAAAAAATGCCACACAATTTTAAAAGAAAAGGATTGTGTGGAAAATAATCATGAAATATTTTAGGGTATGCTTCATGAAATTAAGTTTTTATGAAACCGTAAAAATCCGTTCATACCATATAAGTTAAAGAAACATTCTCCTCGCACTTTTTCCGGAAAAGTGAAAAAGTACATCGTATGGTAAACAAAAGAATGATTTATTCCATTCATTGTATTAAAAGTAAAATAGGGGTAAACATGACTTTAAACAAACATGGAAGAATAATAAACATTTTATGAAAAAATTTCTTTGAAAACATGTACATTGATGATAAATATAACCCCATTAAAAACTTACAAAAAAGCAATCTCAGATAAGAATGAGATTGGAATAATTATCCCTTAACTTATGTCCAATTTCTTCCATATATGTCAAAAACACTTATATAGTGGGTTTAGACATATTATTAACTTATGAAAGAACCATAATAATATTTATGATATCATATATTTTTCACTTATGACTTTAAATTACTCGTTCTTTTGTAAATTCCATGATAAAGCAGCGTTTTAGGTAAAATCATTTCATTTATCATACGTGTTTGGAATTATTGTTCTTGATATTATTACTTATATCCTGATTTACATATTTCTAGAATGTAAACCATGATTTATACATAATATATACTTAGAATATAAATATATATGATAGATTGATAAATGGAATGAAATACACCGTTCATAGAGACGGTAGGCTATATATACGAATGAACTCTGTTTTCATTTCCTTATTGAAATGAATGGAATTAAGTAAATGAAACATATATGTACCTAAATACAGTATCATTATTATGTCATATCTTTCATTATTATTTACTATATATACTTTATAATCATTCTTGAATGGTTAACATGAAGAATGAATCTCATCGCCTCGTGGAGACGGTAATCCGTACGTACGCACAAGCGACGATATCATTCCAATAATGGTTGAATGGTATTGGAGTGGATTATATAATATCTCAGAATTAGTATCATGTTATAATAGTCATATATAATTATTATATCCACCATTATACCCATCCATGTAAGTTACTGGTTGAAAAATAGATTACACCACAGCGTGGAGACGGTAAGTCGTACGTATGTACGCGCGATGATTTCATTTTTCGTAGGATAGTTATAATGTGAAATAGGGTTGTTTCATATTTATAAAAACATATCAGTATATGAGTGATAATTATGTTATTAATTTATAATTAAACAACTAAATAAGAAGAAGTATAAGAATAAAGAAACTTTAACGAATCGGTAGAAGAGATTACCTCTTCTTCGATGAGCCTCTTCTAAATCTCCTCTTAGGGCACTAAAGATGGTATTTAAAGAATAAAAAGACCACTAATATGTTTCTAGGGAAGTGTATAAGATAAATTTACAGGGGTTCTCCGAGCATGAAGTCTCAATTTTGTCTGAGGAGGAGAGGGATGAGGTTCCCTTTTATAAGAGAGGAGAGGGGCACTTTTGGAAATCTATAAAATATTACTTTATAATAAACTCAAACCCCACATAAAAACCCCCCAATGTGACTCAAATTAGGATATGAGCTAATATGGGGTTGTAATCTCATCAAAAAATCAAATTGAGACAACTTTTTATTTTATTTTAAACCTTATCATTTATATTTATCCTTATTTAATCTATTTTATCTTATTTGTGGTTATAATTTTCTAAATTTTAAATTGTTATAAATATGTACTTATGTATTGTGAATTGTACATAATTAGATATATTATTACATTTTAGACCCTATTATTTTTAATTTTTAATTTTTAAAAAATTTTGTGATTTTTGAACAATTTAATAATATGTTATTTTTATAAAATATCAATACTGTCACTTTTGACACCATTCAATTATTGGAATTTAAATTAAATCCATACAGAAGATATATTTTAAAAAAAATTAAATAGATTCCTAACTTGTCATATTCATCTAAAAAATTAATTTATAACATTAATTTGTTCATATAACAATTATTTTAATATTTTTAAACCATTTATTTTATATTTACCTTAATAAAATAATTACTACACCATTTTTGTATATTTATTTAATAAACATATTTATTGCATAAAAAGTAAAATTAAAGTACTATGATGTAGATAAATATATTATATTCCATAATAATACTTTTACTAGAATTTATCATCTTAAAATCACAACATTTAAATTGTTAAATTTATTACATTTTGAAGGTGATGACTTTGAAATAATTTAAAATAAAAAAATATAAGTGTTGTAATCACTTTTAAAAGGCTCAAAAATGGTAAAATATTCAACCATTGAATGCTTATGGATTAAATGTATACAACCAATATGTTTTGGTCAGGTGTTGGTGCCTTTTATGGTCACCATTAGTTTAATAAAAATAGTGTTATTGTTTTTTCAATAAATAAACAATTTCTGCATCACTATTGTGTCACCATTAATGATAATTTTTTAATCCCTAAAAATTATAAATAAATTATAATTATGTATATAATTTTATTAGATTTCTGGTGACTATTTATGTTCAATGTTTTATGATGTTTATCTCTAAATTAAAATTATTACACTTATAAGATATAAGAGAGTGACATGTTGTCACTTTCTTTGGTTTTAATAAAAATTACATCTTTTTCATGGTCAAAAGTCTTTAAAATGAATATATTCCAACCCTTAGGTAATATGGGTCGATTTTTATTCATCAAATAGTATTTTTCAGGTGTTAGGGTAATTTTATAATCTTATTGTTACCCTCAATTACCCGATTTACCTTTAACTATATTAAATGAAATTTATCGTGGTTACTATTCATATTGTCTAAAAATAAAAAGTAGCTTATCAGAATAATTTGGATCTACTGATTCAAAATATGAAATCAATTTTTAAAAATTCGAAACACAGAAGTTGTAGTGATTAATTTAAAATTAATCCTGTTGTTAAGAAAATGGGTTTTTAATGTTAAAATGTTGCAAAAGATTGATATGTTTTTACCTATGTATTCAGTGTAAAATAAATACTAATGACTTAAATTATATTAAATGGTTAAAATATATTCTATTTATACTTTAAAACCATTTAATATTATTATTTAGCCATATAATTTATCTCGATGAAAAACGATGTTTTTAATTAAAATTTTGCGTATTTAACTATTCAACAAAATATGAAGGTTATCAGAATAATGTCAAAATTTTATCCAAAGTAAATTTTTATATCATTATTACAATGAATAACAATATTATGTCTAATTGAACTTATAAACGTGTAAAAAACTAGATTTAATGTGGCTGCACCATCAAGAGGTGGCAAAACTGCATTTTTTTTAAAAATACTTATTTTACCTGAAAAATTTATTTTGTTCTCATGCCATGTTCTAGAATATGTGTAAGATGAATGATAATGTTATAAAATTCAAAATATAGTTAACAATATTCATAACGGCTATTTCACAATAATTTGTGGTTGTTTTGTGAAACTCGGTATTGCATAAAACGCATGCTATCAATGAAGGTCACTCTTACATTCAACGCAAGCCATGAATAGTGTTTGCATATAATACAAGATAATACAGTGTTTCATATAGCACAAGCTAATTTTGGTGTATCATACAACAAACAGAATCAATGAAAATAAAAATAATATTTCTCATAAAATTTCGGGGTGTTACATTCTACCCCCACCCTTAATATTAATTTCTCCCTCGAAATTCATCGGGGTTCTAAATGGTTTACTACTTAAAAGTTTCTTTCATAGAAACCGACATCGTAAAAAGGAAAACCAAAACTTAATTTTAAAGACTAAATTATGAAGCGTAACTGTAACCGAAATTAACTCATCAATAGGTTTCCACATAGGAGAACATAAGTGAAAATATGAATATGGAAGAGAAATATAACCGTCAAGTTCTGAAAGAGAGTGGTAGAGAACATGGCTATAAAAAGCTATCAATAACAAATCCATAAATTTGTGATGATCTAAGGTACCATCTGATTCATCAAATATGAGGGTAACAAGACAACGTTTATGGGATTCAAGATCATTTCCCTAAAGATGATAAATTTTTTGCATAAGGATAAATACTTACTTGATTTCAGTGTAATATCATCATTGGTAATTCCATGAACAATTTCCACTTCATCTTATATTTAATGAAATGAAGTTGAATTTGTCGTTCTTGAAGTGTTATTAGATCATGTGATAGAAAGATAGGTTATTCCATCTACCTCAAAAAGTTAGAAAAAGTTATTAAATATACATAAGTCCATCTATGGTGAGATTAACCATATATGATTCCAAAAATTGACTTATACTTCAACAATCATACTTATTAATAAAATAAACTAATTTCTACTAACTAGGGACTTCCTGTAGGCCAGTGGTAGGCGATAAAGGCCTGCCTCACTTAGGTTGTGGGTTCGATTCCTGCAGCCTTGTCTGACGTGACGGGTTGTCACCTATCTTATGGGTTGTACCTTTTCTAAAACAATACTATTATAACATTTCAGAAATAAAAAAAATTTATAGCCTTAAAAAATACTATTTGATTTCTAACTTAATCCATTCCAATCTTTATGCTTATCCAAAATACTTTTATCCAATCTCATCATATAAAAAATGATTCTTAGAAAGGTCAATTAACAAGCATGTCAATACCATCATTTATCCCCACATATATCATAATATATATCCTTTTGGTCACATTACAAACATTTTAATTACTTCATAATGCATCCTCTTGAATCATAAATTACTATATAACCTTAGTTAAAACATGAATTCCATCAAAATTAACCCTTTTCATACACAAAATATACCAAAAATTCTATATATTCAAACCATGATATCACATTTTCTTTTTATCAATCATGAGCTCATTAATACTATGAAACATTTCAATATCCCTTTATCCCTTCATTATGCGCATATCATTTGCTTTACAAAAATATTTCAATCACTTTTCATGGTTACCTGTACCATTCAACATATACTTTCAAATACTCAAGGAAAAACAGTAGTATAACAATCATTAGAATTTTCTTTATTCTATAGTACCATAAATTATTCTTGATAAACATGAAATCATTCCACGACCTTCTTAACCCATGGACCAAGAAATGTCATTTTATTCCTCAACACTTCTTTCATCTCATATATCATTTGTAGTCTCCTCATCATCAACAACATAAATACTACCCATACGACCATGTTGATTCACATCATGAGATTTTTCCTTAGTGAATTGGTTTCCATAATGCCCTTACATTTCACATTTAAAACATTTAACCATTGTTGATGTCTTAAAAATACCATTATCCTTGTCCAATGTGTTTACTGAACCTTTTCCTTTTCAATTACTGGCTTTGTGTCCTTCTTTTCCACAACCAAAGCATCTTCCAGTTCATTTGAAGCATTCTCCCTGATGCCTCTACCCACATGATTTACATGAGGGAAATTGAACATTATTTCCTATATGATCATCATGAAACTCCATATTTCACTTATTTAATAAATTAAGAAAGGTAAAAAAGTTTATATTATTGATCATGTTATGAGATTTCTGATTAGGAATAATAATGATATTTTACCTTCCAAATCCCATTTCATTTGGTTTCTCATGAAGAATATCATTCCATTGTCCATCATATTCTCCATTAACATGAATCTTCCGATTTATAGCCATTTTCTAAAATCCAAAAAGATTAGTGTGAGAGGCAAAAATCATACTACGAAAACAACATAATCAAGGGGGAGTAATTTAAATATATAAAATCATAGATTTAATTCTAATATCGTTACCGTAATTCAAGGACTATAACCTATAGTTATACTTAACCTTAGAGACATACCTAGACATACCTTAGAAATATCTCTAGGGATCTCACTAAAGTTTTTGCATCCTAGTTTTAAAAGGTTGACTAAACCTTTTCTCTGATACTAACTATAACGACCCAAGATTGACGTACATGGAAATTAAATCACTTTTTCAGAAAACATAATAGATGACACAAAAAGACGCCCAAAGACAATGTCAGTTTAGTGTCTTTTGAAACTCGGAACATAATCTTCTAATAATGGTGAAAGATCATAAACATATCCCATAAAGATCTTCCCCTTTTGTTTTCTGACCTAAAACCTTTCATTATATCCTAGGGAGAAGAAAAAAATTAAGGGAGAGCTCAAATGATCATTATATGGAAGCATGGAGAAAATAAAAAAACAATATAAATTTGAACATAAAAACATGAATATAAAGTTCAAACATCAAAATCTTGAGTTGTGAAATAAATCCTAGAAGTAAGTAAGGCATAGTTCATAAAGGAACCTAAATAATGATAAAATAGAATGGGAATATAACATGAAATTGTGGGAAACCATTAAGAACATGATATTATTTCTATATTATCCATGGAATTGCTGGAAAGACCATCATAGTGGACAAATACAATTACTGAACTGGGTTTACTGGCCGTTCCAGCCTTGTATTACTGAACCAGATTTTACTTGTTGTTCCAGCCATGTCAATCTCATGGGATATAAATCTTTACCCAATGCATTGGATGGAGATATAGGTCCCACCCATCTCATATTGAAATAATTCTTACGTGTGACACAAAACAATCATAAATCATTCATCATAACCCAAAAAATAAAATGTGTTTCATAAACATCATCCCTTCATAACATAATCCATATAAAACAAATGGATGTCATTTCATCATAATAAAAATAAAACCATGTAAAAAATAAATACATTATACTTGAAATATAATGATACAAAATATTGTCATCTTAGATGGAAAATAGTATTGATAAAACACTTGAAATGAATTCTTGAGGAAAATATCCAATATTATTCAAAATCATTTTCTTTTCACAAAATGCCAGAAAATTTGGAAAGAAAAGGACTGTCTGGAAAATTATAATGAATTATTGTATAGGAAGCTTCAGGAAAATATGGAATTATAAAATTGTAAAGAGCCATTCATTCCATATAAGTTAAAAACCATTCTCCTCGTTCTTTTTCCGGAAAAGCCAAAAAGTACATCATATGGTAAACAAAAGAAAGATTCATTCCATTCATCATAGTAAAACTCAAAAGGGGTAAACATGACTTTAAAAAAACATGAAAGAATAGTAAAAATTTTATGAAAACATTTCTTTGAAAACATGGACATTGATGATGAATATAACCCCAGCAAATACTTATGAATAAACAATCTCGGATAAGAAAAAGATTGGAATAATTATCCCTTACCTTATGTACAATTTCTTCTGTATGTGTTCAAATATACTATATAGCGGGGTTAAACATATTACTAACTTGCAAAACAACCATAATAATTTGTTTGATATCATATGTGATTCACTTATGACTTTATATTACCTGTTCATTTGTCAATTCCATGTTAAAGTAGCATTTGGGTAAAGTTGTTTCATTTATTGTACGTGTTTGGGCTTGTTGTTCCTGATATTATTACTTATATACTGATTTAAATAATTCAATAATGTAAAAAATTATTTATATATAATATATATTCAGAATATAAAATTATATGATAGATCGTTCAATGGAATGAAATACACCGTTCATAGAGACGGTTGGCCGTACGTATGTATGAATGCTATTTTCGTTTCCTTATTGAATTGAATGAAATTAAGTAAATGAAACATATACATACATAAATACAATATCATTATTATTTCATATCTTTCATGATTATTTACTATATATAATTTATATTCATTCTTTAATGGTTAACATGAAGAATGAATCTCATCGCGTTGTGGAGACGGTAATCCTTACATACGCATGAGCGACGATATCGTTCCTATAACTATTGAATGGTATTGGAGTGGATTATATAATATCTAAAAGTTAGTATAATGTTATAATAATCATATATATTCATTATTTCCACCATTATACCCATCCAAGTAAGGTGGTGGTGGAAAAAATAGATTACACCACGACAAGGAGACGGCAAGCCGTACGTACGCACGCGCAGTGATTTCTTTTTTCGTAGGATGGTTAGATGGTTAAATAGGGTTGTTTCATATTTATAATAAAATATAGGTTTATTAGTGATATTTATGTCATTACATTATAATGAATCAACTTAATAATAATAAGTATAAGAATAAATAAACTTGAAGGAATCGGTAGAAGAGATTGCCTCTTCTTCGACGCGCCTCTTCTAAACCTCCTCTTAGGGCCCCAAAGTTTGTCTTTGAAGAAGAAAAGGACCTCAAGTATGTTTATAGGGAAGTGGAGAAGAGAAATGGTCAGGGGTTGGCCGAGATTTAAGTCTCAAAATTGTGTGAGGAGAGGGAGTAGGTTCCCTTTTAGAAGAGAGGAGAGGGGCACTTTTGGAAACCGCTAAAATATTACTTTATAATAAAATCAAAACCCACATAAAAACCTCAAAAGTGACTCAAATTATAATATTAGATAAGATAGGGTTGTAATATCATCAACCAATTAAATTTAGACAAGTTTTTATTTTATTTTAAACCTTATAATTTAGATTTCTCTGTATTTAATCTATTTATTCTTATTTGTGGTAAAAATTTTCTAAATTTTAAATTGTTATAAAAACTTACATATGTGCTATTAATTTTTTTAATTAGATAAATTATAACATTTTAGACCATATAATTTTATATTTTCAATTTTTTAATATTTTTGTGATTTGTAATCAATTTAATAATATGTTATTTTTATAAAATATGAATAGTTTCAATTTTTGAACTATTCAATTATATGAATTTAAAATAAATACATATAGAAGATATTTTCGAACCAAAATATTTAATAGATTCATAACTTTTCATATTCATATAAAAAATCATTTATCACATTAATTTGTTCATATAACATTTATTTTAATATTTTCAAAACCATTTATTTGATATTTCCATTAATAAAATAATTACAACCACATTTTTGTATAATTATTTAATATACTTTTTTGATGCATAAAAATTAAAAATAAAATAAAATAATGCAAATAAATCTAATATATTCTATAATAATACATTTACTAGAATTTTTAATCTTAAAATTACATCATTTAAATTGTTATATTTATTATATTTTTAATGTGAAAACATTGACATCATTTCAAATAAAATAATATAAGTGTCATAATCGCTTTTATAAGGATCAAAATGTTCAAATATTCGACAATTGGATGCTTATGGATTACATGTACACGACCAATAAGTTATTTTCAGGTGTTTGTGCTTTTTTATGGTCACTATTAGATTAATAAAAACTGTATTATTGATATTTCACTAAATAAACAATTTCTACATCACTATTGTGTCACCATTAATGATAATTATTTAATACCTAAAAATTATAACTAAATTAAAATGATGTATATAATTTTATTATATGTTTTAGTGAATATTTATGTTCGAAGTTTTATGAAGTTTATCTCCAAATAAAAATTATTACACTTATAAGATATTAGAGAGTGACATGTGGTCACTTTCTTTGGTTTTAATAATAATTACATCTCTTTCATGGTCAAAAGTCCATGAAATGAATCTATTCTGACACATAGTTGATATTGGTCAACTTTTATTCATCCAATAAGTTTTTTGAAAGTGTTAGGGTAGTTTTTTAATCTTATTTTTACCCTTAATTACCAGATTTAACATTAACAGTAGTAAATAAAATTTACTGTAGTTTCAATTCATAATGTTTAAAAATAAAAATTATCCTATTAGAATAATTTGGACTTACTGATTCCAAATTTTAAATCCATTTTTAAAATTCAAAATACATAAGTTTTAGTAATTAATCGAAAATTAATTCCATTGTTAAGAAAACGATTTTTTAAAGTTAAAACGTTGCAAAAGATTAAAATGTTTTTACCTATGAATTCAGTGTAAAATTAATTCTAATGACTTAAATTATATTAAATGGTAAAAATAAATTATATATATACTTTAAAACCATTCAGTATGATAATTTAACCATATAATTTATCTTGATAAAAAATTTGTTTTTAATTAAAATTTAGCGTATTCTTACTATTCTTCAAAATAAGAAGGTTATCAGAATAATGTCGAAATTTTATCCAATGTGAATTTTTATATCCTTATTGCAATGAATAAGTTAATTTTGTCTAATTTAATTTATAAACATTTAAAAAACAATATTTAATGTGGGTGCTCCATCAAAAAGTGGAAGAACTTCTTTTTTTAAAATACTTATTTTACCCAAAAAATAAATTTTGTTCTCATTCCATGTTCTATAATATGTGTAAGATGAATGATAATGTTATAAAATTCATAATGTTTTCAATAATATTCATAATGGCTATTTCATAATAATATATCAATGTTTTGTGAAACTTGGTATTGCATAAAACACACGCTATCAAGGAAGGTCACTCTTGCGTGCAACACAAGCCAAGAATAGTGTTTGCATATAATAAAAGTTAATACGGTGTTTGAAGTTAAAAATAATATTTCTCATAATATCTCAGGGTGTTACAGGTTATCCCATGGTGAATTTTCTGTAGCCTCCTTCTGTGTCAGCACAAGATTTCTCTATAGAGGCATGATTCTACAAAAATCGAAACAAAAAATTGAAAATCATAAATACATTAGACCATTGGGAAAGAGATGAACCATATAATAAAATATTTTCAAATACCAAAATTTATATCATTACTCATACCACTCCACCCTACCATAGTTAACATGCCCATTTTGAAGCCTCTACATTACACCTGATGGAGGTGTCAAAAAATTTTCACTAGTACCCCATGTTGACCTGTCATCCATTACAAGGATTTTTGGCTAGAACCCCCACTCAAAATGAGACACTAAAGCCTTGATAGTAATGACTTATATCTTTCAATACATTTCCAAATTAATAGACGCAAATGAATGGAAATATTTCTCCTATATTATTTTTTTCATTAATAGTCCCAAGGATGCATTCAAACAGACACCGGACCTAGCGAGCACAATGGTTAGATGGGAGATACCAATCTCCATGGATTAGAAATTAGTTAATGGGTATTTATGCATAAAGATTTTTTTTAAATCACTAGTCAATATTTGTTTACCAAAGATTGCTATATAGTCCATACCTAGGGTCGGTCTCAAGGAGGTATCTCCATTGACAAAAACATCTATTATCACTATTTATATTTTAACCAATATAAAACTAAATAATTTAATAGAGTGAGTTTTAAATATTCATGTTATAAATATATATATAATAAAAATTTAATGGATGCAAACAAAATAACGTTAAACATTAAAGAGATCCTCCTAGGAGAACACCAGAAGTGAACCTTCATCGTCTTTTTTTTTTCAAATTTAAATAGTGAACTTGATCCTTAGTATGTGAGAATATCCTATTATACATATTATTTTGAATATAGATAGCACTCAATGATCACTCAGATACTACACATCCGCCTCATCGGTTGAGGGTAAATATTGTAGAAGAGGAAGTTATGCCTTGGATTGCAAGTGGAGACACAAAGGCGCCTTACTCCATATGACCCCACTAACCTAAATATAATAAAATAATAAAAAATTGAAATGAATTTTCAATTACGTGGGTTCAAAACTGTATTTATCCTATAGGAAATTCCCCATGTTAGTTACTCATGATCACAAGTATAAAAGATCACATTGCAGAAGGACGTGGTGTAAACATAAAAGATGAAAATAAAAGAATGAGATAAAGAAGAAGATCAGAATATATAAAAAACTCATAATACTATTACGAATAATAGGAACTAGAAAAGAATATAAAATGGGAACACAGGGTTTTCATAATTTTGAGAAGGAGAGGCGATGAATTTTTATAAGGAAAAGGATTGAAATGTTTGCTCCATATTATTTTCTCCCAAAGAATGTTCATTGTTGATACCAATAATGTATGAATCTAGATGGGTGGTATTCTGAAAACTTGTTTGAAAATGTATTTCTAATTTTACCCCTAAATTGAATGTTCATCCTCATTGTTTATAAAAATCGTTGCCCATTAATTTTGAAAATTTATTCTTGAATAATGATTCCTAAATCTTATTCCAATTTTGAGCATACCATAGCCACATTGATGATGCAATATCTCCATTATAATAAATATTAAGATGATAATTTTAATTTTATTCAATTATAGTGGGAAGAATAAATGGTGGAGTTCTTTTGACCGATTTATTATACGTTTACCAGGGCGGGGTCGACTGACTCATCCATAACACTATTTAAAAATTATTGATTTTTTCAAGAATTTGGAGTTTGAAATATAATATAGGTCCATCATAATAAGTTGAATCCAACAAATCATGGAATCCTATGAAAAAATTATCATTTTATTTGGAATAATAGTTTAAATGTTATGCTCGAAATACCAAAGTGATTGAAATTTTTCTAAATTCCAGAATTAATCAATTTTTATATTTTTTCTCAAAACAAATAATAAATCCAAAATTGATTGAAATAAAATAAAATTGATAAATTGTAAGGAATAAAATCATTGAAATACATATTAAAATTACAAAAATATTTTATATATCATTTCCACATCACCTGAAAAACTATTTTCCTTCAGTATAAAATCTCAACATTAAATTTCAAAAGAAAAAAATGTTTCCAATATCCAAATTTCAAAATAATTAAATTAAGTTTTTCAATTTCAATTAGAATATTCAATTTATATATAAAATATCAATTCAACTTCACATTTTTCAATAAAAAAAATCCATTTGTTTTAAATTTTCCATTTTTAGAATGGAATATCTATTCTTTCATTCATTCAAACTCCATAATGCATTTTTATTAAACATGTCAAATCATGAACTACCACTATTTTGAATGTGTTCACTCATTACTCATGATATTAATTCATTTATATTTATTCTAAAATCATAAATACTTGATTCTTATTAAATATGATTTTAAAGGAACTTATTTCTCCACTTTGTTCAGAAAAAAACACCTGAAATCATGAAGACTTTCATTAAAGGTTGAAATTATTTTGAGGCCTATGGTTGTTAAGAATAAAAAATTACAGATCTAAGAGGAGGATAATATCTAAAGTAAATTTCATTATATAAAAATTTAATGTTTATGTAAATTTCCTCGTCAAATTAGCAACTCCCATTACCCCAAATCTCAAAGTAAGGGTTATGATCACATAAAGCAAAATAAATGATTTGTACACCCTGTTGAATTATTTTCTACTTTTATATTATTTTTAATTTTTCATGGAACATTTTATTTTATTCATTTTTTCTAAATTTATTCTTAGAATCAATTTCATATCCACCACCTTACCACATATGATATAAATCATAAGTCCAGTAATGTGGATTTTTGTGTTTCCTAAATCAAAATTGGTTTTTCTCATTTTTGGTTCCTTTTGACATTTTACATTTTTTGATTAAAGGGGGGAGAACAATGATGTATAATGAATGTAGCACCCAAATATTTTAAGGTATGCCTATATTTTAATTTAATCGCTTTGCTAACTTCGGTTTCAAACAACACTATGTTTAAATGATCAATGATATACAATTAAATATCATTATTTTCACACGACCGTTATATCCTCGATGTCACATAAAAGGGAATGAAAAGTATTTACCAAATAATGAAATTTATATAATATATAGTTAATGAAATTTTATACATTCATCCAAATGTCTTTAAAGGCATAGGATAATATTGAATCTAATTTTACGTATTAAAATTAACTATTTATATAAAGGTGTATTTATCTCCTTTTATTGGAGAACATATTTTAAATAAAAATTTTCACACTTTTGTATATAATATTTAACTAAAAACTTATTATTTTAAAATGGTATATAAATGTGTACTTTGTATTAACATTTGGTATTTTTATGATAAGTTTAATGTTTTGTGTAAAACTGAAAATTACAAAATTTTAATTGTAAACAACATGGGTAATAAAAATAATTTATTGTGCTAAATTATATTTTTAATTATTATTAAAATAAAATTATATAATGTTTTTATCAATTAATACAAATTTTTTCATTGGAATCAATTTCACATTAAAATTGGATATATTAACTTATTGAACTTTTGAACATTTCTTTAAAAACCCACTTTCTCTCCACATCTATGGGATTTTCATTAAATTTAATTTATAAAATTCTATGAATTGAATTTGGAAACAAGGATATACATAGTTGTAATCAGTATAATATATATAGTCAAACAATATCAACATATTTTTTGGACATTTTTAATAATAACTTTTGTAATTTTTAATTTACCCCAGTTAAGGGTAAATCAGGCAATTAAAGGTAAAAATAATATTATAATACTATAAAATTACACTAACACTTGTATTAATTTTATTTTATTAGTGGTTTTATACCAAAATAATCCTTAGGCTGATATTATAACCTTTTTAAGACAGTTGGGTGAGAGTATGACATTTATTATATTTTATTTAAAGTTAAGTTAAAAATGTAATATTGATATTTTTAATAACTATAAAATTTTTACATTTAAGGTTATGAAAATGATAAATTAGACTATAAATATTAATTGGAAAGATAATATGCATATATACATCATGATAATTTATTTATAACTTTAATTATAATATAATTAACATAAATGGTGACACAATGATGATACAATACAATTATTTAAATAATGGAATAGTCAAATAAATGATATAAAAAATATCAAAATAAATAAAAATTGAGAGAATTAATGTCAAAAAATAATTTTATAGATAATTTATATATGTTAGTTATTTATTATAAGTATTTTTTAGAAGTTATAATATTGTTATGAAATTCTAAAAAAATAAGGAATATTATCAAAATAGACATAAATGATACTTTAAAATAAATAATATTTTATTATATTATATGAAGTACATAAAAAAATAATATTTGTACAAATAACTATTAAAATGTTAAATATGATTTCAATTATCCATTTTAGGTTCTTTTGGAATTTTATAGTAAATATATTAACCCTAAAATGTAAAAATCCAAGTTGTCACGGTAAGAGTTAAAGGGTTCAACTATGGGTTAATGCCAAAAGATAATGGTAATATTGTGACCTAACCATGTCTAATAATCATTTTATGATAGTTTTTAGACCCATAAATATATTAGATTCTAATTAACGAACCATGGAGCTATTTCTAATCAAAATAAAGTTATATTAATTTAATATTTTTTGAGTTCCAAAATTTTCCTCACACCTCAATTATAAAAGGGTACCTCCTCTATCACTTACAAACACCTCATTGATCCTTATAGATTAACCAAAAACTTCCAATATCACCTTACAATAGTATTAGTCAAGTTCTATAGGTACTGGTATTCTTAAATGACCAACCCTAGTGTCCCTAATAGGAGATCCAAATAAAGACCACTGAATAAGAAGTAATTATTTCAACAATTCATTTAAGTCAATTTATACTTCTACATAATCTTCCTATGTTGTTTACATACTAAAGTAATAAATATAGTATCATATATATGTTGATATCTTATTATTATTATGGGACAAATTATTTCCCCCTTTTATCCATCCTATTAAAGACAATACCACCATGTGTGCGTTTTTACGTCTTACCATCTCCACACTGGGGTGTAATTTGTTTTTCATAACCAATTTAATTATATGGGAATAATGATCAATATAAGGATATAAATAATAAATATGGAATAATATTGATTTTAATAAATAATATACCATTAAATTACATTCTACATGACCATTAAAGGAATGATACCATCCCTCATGCATATATATGGCCTACCATCTCTATAGCTCAATGAGATTCATTCTCCATGCTAAATATTTAAGAATGATTATAAAAATTTATAAAATGAAAAAATATAAATATATGAAATAATAATTATAATTTAATACTATATGTATATATACACACATATATTCCATTTCCTTATTGAATTCAATACGATAAGAAAACATATACAACTTTCATTCGTACGTATGGTCCAACCTCTCCATGAACGGTGTATTCCATTTAATATTTTTATATATATTTATATATAGAATAAATATTATATATAAATAATTTTTTCTTATAATTAAGTAAATAATGATCTATGTAATTGGATCATGACTAACATGTTAAAACATGTCCGATAAACAATGATGTTATTACCCAAAATGTGGTTTTAATATGGAATTGTTAATAAAATGAAAATATAAAGTCATAAATGAATCATATATTATATAATAAATATTATAATGATTACAGTACAAGTTAATAATATGTTTAAAGCCACTATACTGGGGTTTCAGATATAGAGAGAGGGAATTAGACCCATGGTAAGGGTTAATTTACAGATCACATTATTATACAGGATTGTTTATATGTAATTATTTACTAGGACATACATATCATCCATGTAATTGTTTCTAAAAAATATATTTTTAAATATTATTATAATTATTCTATAATTATTTATTTTAATTTTTATCCATGTTTTACTTTTTATAAAATCTTTTGAAAAGAATCATTTTTTCATTTTCCAAATGATGTACTTTGTGACATTTTTGTGAAAATATGGAAGGAATGTTCTTTTTTTAACTGATACAGCATGAGAAAAATTTATATTACAAGATTACTATATTTCGATCACTGAAATTTTTTATTCTAAAATTGAACACCCCATTTTATGTAATTTCAATATAAAAGGGGTTACTTATCTCAAGAAGTTTTTAATGATTTTATTAGATTGTTTTCATCTATGACAACATCCCTTATTAGATTTTTGTCATAATTGAAGTACAATTATTATGACACAATCTATCATATTATATTTATGAGTTTATGATATGTTTTACGATGGATGTGATACTTTTATACCATTCATGGTTTGAGGTTAATGTATTAGAATTTCATTTTCCATTTTCAATATGAATGTTTATACCGGTTATGATTCAACCTTTTTATATAAAGAATGCATTAGACTTAATAACTGATTGGAGGGGCCTACTATTGCCCCATGATTCATCGGTAGGTCTCATGAGATAAAATAGTTTGGGTTTTTACCCATTTAAGTATTTTGTCTTGTCCAAAGCCTTGAATATTTGTTTATGATGTTCTGCATTATGGATTCCCACATTATGATATTGGTTATTGATATTACAAGTCATTTTTCAACTAGTAAAATATATATGTGAATGTTTATATGGAATTATTTTATTTATTATTGAAATATTGTTATTATGATTTTATTTTAAAGTAATGTGCTTCGGTTATATACCAATCCTTATAAGTTTATGCTTATTTGTGATACTTCCACTATATTATTTACCCTTACCAAGCAACTGAGCTGAGAAAATTCTTATATATTATTATCATAGGATTCCAATATGTGTATTATGATTGATATGAAGGGTCAATCTAATAGAAAATAGTGTTCTCAGATTATTATCTATGTTCTATTTTATGTTTTTAATTGTAATGTAAGGATAATGTATGTAATCTATTTTCCAAAATTCATAAATTGATCGGTACATTGGGATTTGATTCCTTGTAATCATGTCACTACAATAAAATTATGCACCGACATTGGGATTTAGGGGTTGGGGAATTATAGTTGGGATAATTGGAAATTTAATTGAATCCTTGGGAAATATATTCATAAAACATAGATTAGGGAACATAACCAAAAGATTGACGTTGAGAATGAGCGTAGAAGAACATCCTAGAATTTTGGTAAGATATAGATTATGTGATTCTTCCTATCAATTAATTATTTTATGGATTCTCCAAGTGGGTGTGATTATGGAACAAATTTATCTAGGGGTATCAACTCTGATACGGTGAATCAGAACCTACATGACATAAACTAATATACAAAAACATCCCTTAATGCACACATGGTATAACACTCCTAGGGGATATTCTAAGGATAGTTCACATTTTCTTTAAAAAAAATTATGAACAATTTAGTGGTAGATATATCCCCAACAAAATAACATTTATGATTTAGAGATTAGTCACACCTGAATTTTTAATTTAGGTTATCTGATTCACTATTTCTATGAGTATACATTATCTTTCAAAATGTTATGATCTAAACTAGTGTACTAAATATTTTAAAGATGACACCTAGTTGAAGGAATGAAAATAATATCAATTCACGTAATCCGTGTATTTATTTCCCTCCAATGGAAAATAATGATTTCAAATCTAGATCTGCAAATAGTGCTGAACAATTTATAACTATACAGGGATAGTTGACTCTTGTTATATACAGTAACCTTGCCAGTATGGAGCATCCTGAACCACATCGTGGAGGAACAATGTTAGGCCACATCATGAGAGAAAAACCTCCATCATTCAATGATAATAAAAAACTATTTGGGGATTATCAATGGACATGTTCCTTAGAAATGAGATTTATTTCATTACAAAGTAAGAATATGGTGAAATTTATCTTATAAGTTTACCATCTTCTATATGTGTGAAAAAATGGTGGCTATTGATTAAAAACACTATGAAGATGAAGAAACTACAGTCATGGAATTAAAGGGATTTAAGAAAATTTTTAGAGAAAATTATTTCCCCTGTGAACTATGAGAAAATGTGGAAGGTAAATTTCTGAGTCTAAGGAAAAATGAAGATGATAATGTTACTAAATATGAATCCCACTTAACATGGTTATCATGGCATGATATGTGTTATGTACATAACCCAATAAGTAATATTGATCATTTCTTTGATTTTTTAAATACATTCCTCCAAATGGAATTAGTCTCCCAAAAATTATCATCATATGAAGAAATAGTCTCATGTAATTTCATGATAGAAAATAATTCTCCAAGACTTATGAAATTAAGAGAAATAAAGTGATGAATATAACTATGGATAAAGAGATAGATAAATGGAAAATGGGAAATAATGATTTTCCCACATGTGATAATTATGGGAAGAAACAACCTGAAACTAGCCTGAATGGAATGGGAGTTTTTTAAAGTGTAGAGAGAAAAGTAACCTGGCTCATGATTTTAAGGTAAGGAAGGAAAATGTAAATGTGCATTGTTTCATCATTAAGGATATGGGGAACTATGAAAATTATTATCCCAAAAATCAAATAAATATAGCTCAAAAAAATAAAAGGGATCAAGGTAAAACTTATGTTGTTACTACAGTTGAAGTGGAATAATTAATTTATTTTGTGTTTTTGGATTCAAAAATAATGTAATTATATTTTTTTATATGAATAATGTGATATAAGAGGATTATGATGTAGTACATTTTCATTATAAAGTAGGAAAAATGCATGTTTTCATCAAGGTTTTATAGTGATAAAGGTATTAATATATTTTGAAAGTGATTAAAAGATCTTCATTATGTTATTAGGGGAAAATCTGATGTTATGTTTATTTTATAAATTTACTGGCCCTCCCTATAAATTTTTATAATCTGAATTGGAAAAAATGTATTTTGGATGACTCTTATTTTTAGAATATACTAAGTTAAATATTTTCTATTATTTCTTATTGTTAAAGTATGATTTATCATATTGGATTACCAGTGTTAACCATATTTGTTTTGATAACATTTAAAGGGTAAAGGAAATGACTTGTGGATCTTAATATTCATAAAAGCGCTTCCGGAATGAAAAAAATATCTAAATAGTCATCATTTGGATAAAAAGATGTGTTTTAGTTGAAATTTGTTAAAATATGAAAATATACCTTTCACGTAAGTATGATTCCATAAGTTCATAGCTAATTGAGTAATTAAATTCTTCAGAAATAGGGAAAATATCTTGAAAAAATGTTATCCTAGTACCTTTTTTTCCAATGAATCAAATGGTCCCTTATATCATCATAGATTTATAAGCTGGTTGTTGTAATATTTTTCCTGACCATGTTCTCTATCACTCTACCTATGAACATTATGGAAATATTTATCAACAATGTCGATGTTTTCCTATATGGAACTATAATATGTGTTATCTATAGTGACCATAATACTTCCCTTGAGTTATTTTAAATTGGAGGTCTCACTAATCCTTTTTGAGATGTGGGATTTCATTAATGATATTTTCAAAAGCTAAACCCCTTATTTTTTGTCCTGAGTTTAGATTTATAGGATGAAATTTATTAAAGGAGGGTATAATGTAACACCCCAATATTTTATGTAATGTATATTTTTAAATTTAATCTCTTCGATAACATACATGGCACACAACACCAAGTATAAACGAACAATGATATGATATTAAATGACATTATTTTGACACAATCTTTATAACCTAGCCATTACATCAGTGAGAATGAATAGTATTAACCATATTATGAATTTTATATAATATATATTTAGTGAAATGTTTTTAAATTCATCTAAATGATTTGGTTGGAAAAATATAAGAATGAATCCATTTTTAGGCATTAAAAGACAATATTTTTCTAAAGTTAGTTTTATCACCTTTTAATGGAGAACCTATTTTAAATCCAATTTTTAACACTTTTATATATTTTATTTGTTGAAATAAAATTCTTTTATTATATAGGGATATAAAAATTTACTTTGGTTTAATATTAGGTATTTTTCTGGAAAGTTTAATGTTTTGAATAATTGTGAAAAAATCAATTTTAATTGTAAACAAAATTTTTCATCAAAATAATTTATAATTTAAAATTATATTTTTCATTGGTTTAAAAGTTTAATTAGTTTTTTTATCATTTAATACAATGTATGTCATTGGAATAAATTTTTCATTAAAACTGGAAATAAAATCTTATTTAACCTTTGAACATTTCTTTAAAACCCAACATTATCACAATATCAATGGGATTTTATTTTAATTTAATTTAACAACTTTTTTAACTGAATTTGAAAAAAATTATTATACAATTTTTTAATCAGTATGATATTTAGATTCTAATAGGATGAACTTTATTTTTGTATATTATGAAATGTATCTTTAGAAATTTTTTAATTTTCATGGTTAAGGATAAAACAGATAACTAACAGTAAAAAAAATATTATAATATTATTTATTTACATTAAAACATATCCTAGTTTAATTGGATAAGTGGGATTCAACTTGGATCAACCTTAGGGTGAAATTATAACTTTTTTACACCACTTGGGTGACTGTATGACATTTATTATATTTTATTTAAAGATAAGTTAAAAAATGTGATACTCATATTTCTAATAATTATACCACATTTAATATAGGGTTATACAAAATAAAAATTAGACTATAAATATTAGTCTGAAAGATAAAATTATTATATACATCATGATAAATTATGTATAATTTTTAATGATAAAATGAATTACTTAATTGGTGACACAATGACGATTTAGTAATTTTTTAAATTATGGAAGTATCAAATAAATGATATTAAAAATATTAAAATAAATAAAATTTGATAGTGTTAATGTGAAAAAAAATTATAGATAACTTAGACATGTTAGGGATTAATTATATGTGTTTTTTCAAATTTATCATGTTGTTAAGATATTTTAAAAAATAATGAATAGTATAAAAATTGAAACAAGTGATACGTAATACAAATATTATTTTATTAAAAGATATAAAACTTATAATATCTAAAATATTGTCAAATAATTATAATATGGTTAAATATTTCATAAATAATCCATTTGGGGTCCTATTGGAATTTGATAGTCACAATATTAACCCTAGAGTGTAAAAAGCCAAGTTGTCACGATAAATGTTAATGAGGTTAAATAAAGGTTAATGACAAAAGACTAGGATAATAATGTGACCTAAAAATTTATATAAGCATGGATTGATATATTTAGAACCATAATAATCTTATATTTCATAAAAATTTACTTTGGAGCTATTTGAAATTGAAAATCTATTTATAATAATTTAATATTTTGAGAGTTCCCTAAGGTTCCCTCACCTCAATTATAAAAGGGAACCTCTTCTCTCACTTCCTCACAACACCATTAACCTTATATCTCGACCAAACAATAAAAATTTATCCTAAAAACATTTTTAGTTAATTTATATAGGTCTTTGTATTCTAAAAAGGCCAACCCTAGTGTCCCTAAGAGAATATCCAATAGAATTCCACCAAAGAAGAGGTAATTGTTTTAATAATTCATTAAAGTTAATTTATTATTCTACTTACTCTTCCTATAATGTTTATATATTAATGTAATAAATAAAATAACATATATATATATATATATATATTCTTAGATTTTAATATTATTATGGTAGAACTTAATTCCTTTATTTTTTCATCCTAAGAAAAATAATATCAAAATGTGTGCATACATAGGCTTACCGTCTCCACGTTGTGGTGTAATTTTTTTTCATCACCACAATATTTGGATACATATTATGATGAATATAATGGATATAAATAATAAATACTATATGATATTTATTCTTTATAATTAATACACCATCCAATTCAATACCACTATAACATTAAGGGAATGATACCATCACTCGTGTGTACATATGACCTACCATCTCTCCAATGCTACGAGATTCATTCAACAAATAAACCATTAAAGAATGATTATAAAAATTAATATAAAGAATAAATATAAATATATTACATAATAATTATACTGGAATAATATATATAGATACACACCCACACATATACATGTCATTTACCTTTTTTACATTCAATATTATTAGAAAATAGAAACAACGTTCATGCGTACGTACGAACTACCATCCCCATGAATGTTTTATTCTATTTAATATCATTTATATATATTTATACACTAAATATATATGATATATAAATCATGGTTTACATTATGGATTTAAATAAATAATGATCTATATAATTGGATCATGAATAATAAGTCAAAACACATATGATAAACCAAGCGATTATTACCAGAAATGATTCTTTAACATGTAATTGTTAACAATTGGGAAATATAAAGTAAAAATGAGTCATATATCATATAAAAATATTATTATGATTATGGTACTATTTAAAAATACTATTGAAACCACTATATAGGAGTTTCAGATAGTACAATGGGAATTAGACCTATAGTAAGGGTCAATTTTGCAATCTTATTATTAACTAATATTGTTTATACATAATAATTTAATGGGACATATTTATCATCCTTGTCCATGTTTCCTTAAAAAAAATTTAAAAATATTAGTATGATTCTACTAAAATTGTTTAAATTTATTTTTATCCAAGTTAAACTTTTATAAATTTTTTTAATGTAATCCATCTGTAATTTTCGAAATAGGGTACTATATGAAATATTCAAGATAATATGGATAGAATGTTATTATTTTAATTTATATGGACTGAGAGAACGTTCCAATACCATATTAAAAAATTTTTTTACTAAAAATATTTTATTTTAAAATTATGCGCCCCTTTTAAAATAATTTCAACATAAAAGGGTATTTCTAAAAATAAATTTTTAATTATTTTATTATATTATTTTCATTTATGTCAACATCCATTTATGTGTTTTATTTTTAATTAACGTTTATTTATTATGGTAAAATATATCATATTGTATTGAAGGGTTTATGATATGTTTGACTATGAATGTTCTATTTTTATATCATTCATGATTTATGGTTAATGTATTAAAAAATAATATGCTAAATTTAATATAGATGTTTATATTGGTTATGGTTCACCCTTTTCATATGAGTAATGCATTGGACTTAGTATGTCACGACCATGGACTGATATATCTAATAGATGTGTTTGTAGGTCTCATGATACAAGTTTTTTTGGGTTTTTACCGATTTATGTATGGTTTCTTGGAAAAATCCTTGATGGTATGTTTATGATGTCTGAAATTATGCATTCCCCCGTTATTACATTAGTTATTGATATTACATGTGTTTATTAAACTAGTAGAATATCAATGTGAATGTTTATATAGAATTATATTATTTATTATTTACATATTATACTCAAAAATATGTTTAAAATTCTTGTGTTTCAATTATATAGTTTTCTTTTAATGTTTATGCTTATTTGAGATAGCTTTTGGTGTATTATTTCCCATAACTCTGCATCTGAGCTCACGCTTTTCTTATTTTTATTTTCCCAGGATTATAATATGTGTATTATGAATGATATGCAGGGTTAATCTAGGAAAATAAAAGAATTCATAAAGTATTATCTATGTTTTATTTTATGTTTTGAATTGTAATACAAGGTTCATATATGTAATCTATTTTCTAATACTACTAAACTAGTCAATTCATTAGGATTTGATTCCTTGCAATCAAGACAATGTAATGGAATAATGAACTAGCTCTATAATTCTAGATTTGGGGAATTACAAAAAATGAATCAACGACCTTAATTTATTTCCACAATAATAACATCCACACTTCATCCTTCTAATGAATATCATTGCTTCCACCATGAATTATTTCACCCAGACAATTCAATTTTAAAATACCTTTAAAATATTTAGAGGATAGTAGGAATTGATAAAAATTGACTGAAACACGGATCATTCCTATAAAAGTAATTCATAATCTCTAAGGGAGAAATAATGATTGATGTAATGGTGATATGTTATGTATATGAAGTTTACCATAAGTTTCCTCAATCATTTTCAATGTGTTTCTTCATAGTCATAGATTTGAGAAGTTCAAATACATGTTTTGGAAGGTGAAATGTCCTTGGGTCACTCATGAAATGTACTCAATAATTTCTCTCAAGAATGAGACATATGATTTGGGATAATCAAAATATTCATTATTGATAATAACACATCAATTCAAATAAATTTTATAAATTCAAAACATCAATAATATTTGGGAAACATAATTCATAAGAAATAATTAACTACTTCAAATCAGAAGTCCTCTTTTTACAATCCATGTTTTATTTTAATAATACAATTACCAATTTTTCTCATTCAATATCATTATTATTGAAATATAAAACATTTAATTGATGGATTATTAAGAAACCCATGTCTTCAAGATTCATCATTCAAATAATTAATTCATGTATGAGCATGTGATTCCAATTTATAGCTCAAAACATGTTTTTGAAGAAAATGAAAGAGGTTAAAAGATAAACATTAAAATTTAAATACCTTTACTATGAATTTTATTCCTCTTCATTATTTTTGTTTGGGCTTTCCATCTTCCATCATGAACTTATATAATAAAATTAATTAATTAAGAATAGAAGTCATGAAATTGAATCTCAAAAATTTAATAGGGAATGGTAAACATTCTAGAATAATCTTAATAATGAAATTAAAATCTAAATTCAAAGAAATCATGTATAATGGATAATTCTTAGTAGAATCCCCAAGTGGACCCTTTATTTTTACTACCCCTAGAGGAAAGTACTACCTATTATCCATGATCAGTTTGTGGATGAAGTTTCATAGAATTGAACCACTATATATGGATTTTCTTAGATTACATCTATTCCTTCTTGGGGAGGAATGATCTATGGATAGAGTACACTCGATCCACCATTAAAATTAGGAATTCATTTCATGGAAGGGGGAGGATGAAGTAGGAATCATCCTTATTGTTGGTTCCTACTAGTGCAAAGTCATATTCATAGTCCAGTGCTAGATCAATATGGGATTCCTGACTTGATTAATCAAAGGGAATTTATGAAGGTATTTTTACATCAAAAAAATTTAAATTTAAATTATAAAAAATATTCTCCCTTTCAAAATGATTTTATTTTTACTTGATTTCATTAGGATTAGCTACTTGTATTTCTTCATGATATTACTCAAATATATATTAATCAAAATTATGGTGCTCCATGTATTGATCAATAGGTAAAGGTCTAGTTTCCTCATCATCCTATATGGAAATTCAAGGATTTACCAAATATTGAAATTCATAATCAGAAGGAGTAATACTGAAATCATATTAAATGAAATCAGAAAAGTGAAATTTTAAGAAATTTTAAACTCATAGAGTTGGTTATTGTTTAATAACTTCTTCAGTGATATGTTCCAATTAAAAGTGAGTCTCAGTGGATGGAATTAGGTAGTAAGGATGTTCCATCAGTTCTTCCAATTCCACCACATGTGTTGTATATTTCTCTACCATGGATAAAGTGAAATGGAATGGTACTATATATTCTACTTTTTAAGGACCAAGGGGATCATATTATACCTCATAATCATTTGATAAATTTTCAAGATCTTGTTGTTCTCCCACATGTATCTAAGTAGACATGTCTTACTAATTATGGACCCACTCTGGATCATTATGGTACTCATTGATTTAATCTTTGAGATGGTTGGGTTTTTGATGGTCCTAGACTTTGGAATCTACCTCATGGGTTTCCTTAATGAAATATGGGAGGACTATTAGGGAAATTTTTTTAGAACATAGACACATTATAAATTTCTAGAAAGTAATGAGAGAACTTAGTTAGCTCCTAGTCCATCGCATAAATTTTTTTCTATTTATATCCTCCCTCAGGACAGCTTTGAATTCTTTCAAATCCTAAACCAAATTATTTGATTTAAAAAAACCTCACCTCTTTAATAATAATTGAAACACGATCCTCCATATACAAGGCTGAGTAATTAATTGGAACATTCACTTATGGGTAATTATTCTATGAAATAATGATATTATTTTTTGAAAACGTCAAGGGAAAAAAATTAATATTTTTTTGAATTTTTTGATAATTTATTGTTGTTTTTTTGAAAACTAAAGTGTGAATGTGTTTTTAGTAACTAGAAAAATCTACAAAATTATGTGTGAGGATTTTTACTGAATCCCCAATCAATATTTTATTTATCTAAGCTTGAAATATAGTTCACATCTAGGGTTGGTATCAAGGAGGCAATTCACACAACATCGAATTTCTATTGTCCCTATTTATATTTTAGCTAATAACTAATAAAATAATATAATGATGTGGGTTTGAAATATGAACGAAATTTTAATATATATATTCAATTAAAATAGAATGGATGCAGAAAAAATGTCTTTAAAAATAATTGAGATCCTCCCAGGAGAACACCGAGTGTGAACCTTCATCATCTCTTTATTATTTTCAAATTTAATTAATGAAAAAACTCTATCATATGCATGAATATCCTTTTATACTTATTTATATGAATATATATTTCACTCAATGATCATTGAGAGACCAAACATCCACTACCTCAATCGAGGGAATGTATTGAAGAATAGAAAGTTAATTCTCTGATGGGAAGTGGAGACATAAAGGCACCTTACCCACTACGACCCCTCATTAACTAAATATAAGAAAATAAGAAACAATAAACATTAATTTCCAATTAATTGGGTTCAAAACTATACATCTCCTTTGGTAACTTCCTTGAGGTAGTTAGTCACAATAACGAGTTTAAGAGATCACAATGGATAAGAATAGGGTGGAAAAATAAAAGATAAATATATGATAATGAGATGAAGAAGAAGCATAAAATATATTAATAATTCCTAACACTATTACACGGAAGAGGAGAAAAAATAGAACATGGACACACAATGTTTCAAACATTTTGAGAAGGATTGACGATGCAATTCTATTGAAAAAATGAGTTATATTTTGGAAGTAGAATATTTTCTCTAGAATATCTCACATGGTAGACCCCATTAGTGGTATAATATGAAATAGTCGTATTTGGAAGGTTTTTATAAAATATCTTTCTTGTTTCAAACCATAAATTAAGCTTTATCCTACTTGTGTAGAAAATTATATGACCCATTAATTCTGAATTTTTTTGGGTGAATGTTTCATAAATATTCCTCCAATTTTGAGAATCCAATGGCCACATTGATAAAGAAATATCTCCCCCATATTCAATATTAATCCACTACATTGAATTATATTTCAATTCTATATCAAATAGAACAAAATGGAGGTTTGGAGACCATGTTATTCCACAATTATTGAGGTGGGGTCCACTCAATCATTCAGAACACTTTTTCAAAGTGATTGATTATTTCAGGAATTTTTTTTTTCAAATTAGATCCAGGTCTATAAGAATATATTGATGTAAAAAATTAATGGAATACAACAAAATATGAGTATCACTCAAATTGGAGCAATATTTTAAATGTTATGCTTGAAATGAAATTGTGATTAAAATATGTCTAAATTCCATAATTATGAAATTTTTACATTTTAACACTAAATAAATCATAAATCCATAATTGATACAAATAAACTCAAATTGAAAAATTTATAAGGATTCAATCATTAAAAAACTTATAATAAATAATAAAAAATTTATCTCTATCATGCATCGTGGAACTACTTCAGGATTTATTTTCACATCACTTTATTCAACATCATCACAATGAATTATAATAATAGTCCATAAAAAAGACGAAAAAAGGAACCATACTAATGTTTAAAGGTTACATCCATAGAGAGTAATCAAACATAAAAATGTAAAAGAGACCAATAAAAGATCCAAAAATTCCATCATGGAACAAGGGATAATCACCCAACATGTCACCAAAATCACTTGTTTAAAAGGGCCACTAATACTAGAAAATTACACCCCAAACACAAAATTTCTTTTACTTGAGTTAGGAAGAAAAAGGTCTACATTCACCAATTTCATATATTTAGTGTGGGAGATCACATTCCCAGTTGGATCCCACCCTGATTTCGATGCATAGCCATTATGAGAGAAATAAAGATGCCAATTCCTAAATAACTAAAATAGTTTATGCTAAAAAATATTTAAACATAAAAATAAAAGTGAAAAAATAGGAATTACTGGTAAAATGTTAAAAGCAAAACATGAGAACCATTATAAATCCCTATGTAGATATGGTATGTAGGGAACTATGATCCTCATACTCTCAGTTATTAATACAAGCATTCAAATTTCCATTCACATGATCGATCCATAATCATTACATCACATCAATAACAATTATTTTAGTTAGTGTTGTAGTATAATACAACTAGAGGGGAATTAATGAATCCATATTACCTCATTTTGTACACTTGTCCCAGCCTTCCCACCCATGTACCCAGAATATCCATGTGTTTCCCCCCTTTGGGAGGGGGGTGGATCCCTTGAACCAACTAATTTTTACATTATATTTTATATATATATTAAAAAAGTGAATATTAATTCAATTACATTAACATATATTTATTTTTTCTTCTATATAACATTATGGTCATAATATACTAGAGTATTAGTCACATTAATAAGGTCATAGTAATTACCCTCTGTGATGATAAACAAGAATTACTATGATGATATTCATAAGTATAGTTCTATGGATAGATAATATACTATGATATGGAACATAGTATATAGATTGTTGGGTGTGAGTAATCATAAGAGGATGAGATTTCATCTCATGAATTTTTGCATTTGATAATCTTCAAGATGGAAGATTGTGAGAACCGACCCATGAGTAGGAATTATGTATGTTCATCTGTCATCAAATATTCCTATCTATCAACATGTATATTGGTACAAATTCTTTAATATTATAAATAATGTATGTTACATCACATTCACATATATTTGTTTCATAAGACATTATGATAAAAATTTATGGTAATGTTTGATATGTTGGGTGGATCATGAGTGATGTTTTATTAACAATAATTCAAGGATGGATTTTCCCCTTTCATATTTAAAGAAGTTTATATCTGGACACTTCATTTTAAATATAACCGTTGCATTAAATTCCTTTTACATGGTGTAATAATGAGTTTATTTCATATATTCAAAGAAAGAATTATCAAGAAAATAGTTTGATGTCATTGATGTGTAACTTGCATGATGAGATACATAGAAAAAATGATTATATTATAAAATGGGTGTTCATATGTAGTTTTGATGTTATGATATTAAGTTATTTCTCTTGGATTACTTAACCAGTTGATAGAAAATAATCTTGGAATATATGAAATATCATCTAATGTGAGTATGAAATAATCCAACGGGTTCACACACAATGTGTTTCTGTTGTTCTAGATTAAATTCTATTTGAATTTAATTATTAAAATAAATAGTACACTCATGACCAAGTAATTTTTTTATTTTTATTTTATTGATTTCTAATATTCACATGTTAATAATAATTATTTTTTTATTAATGAATAATTTATTTGATTACGTTAAATTATTTTTAAATATTTATTCACTAGATTTTGAATAAATTTTTTATTATTTAATTTATATTTTAATCATTTTTTATTTAGTGGATTTTACATAAAATATTTATTCTGGTATTTAATAAATTTTGAGGAGTTCAAGTGTACCAATATCTAATCAGATGATGAATATCAATTTAACAGATGGTAAAAAAATATTATCATTGAGGAACTCAGCACGCACCATAAAAAATATAATATTATTATATATAATGTGGTGTGTTAAAGATTATAATATTATTTATGGGTTATTATGCAATAAAATATTGTTTTAACATAATTCATTCTCTATAAATAGATAATTATGTCTATTGTTTATGGTTAATCGAGAATTGTGAATTGATGCATAAAAAATATTTCACTCTCAACACCTCCTTATATCTCCATCCCAAATACAAGAAAATTTGGAGATAATCATACAAGTCCAAAGGATGAGAGATAATAACAAACTATGCAAGATGATGAATTAACCATGACAACATCGAAAAATCAATCGGTGTCATTTGGAGATTAGTGGAGCATGTATGGATCACTACTAGAGAAATTCTACACCTTAATCCTAAAAGCTCAACAACAATAATAATAAAAAGGCCACTTTGGTTGATCAAAAACATCGTCATCAAAGAAAGATCATAAGACCATGTATTTATTTATTCGGATATAAATAAATTAATCAAAATTAACATGAAAATATCCTCTTTGGTTTTCATGTTTCTCAATGTCAATATTCTGGGGGAAAATGTCATTGGACGTGGAATTCACATATTGTACAATATTGAAAATTTTCCATTGAATCGAGAAAAACATCTAAGATTTACCACACCCCACGTCACTTCTGTTTCACCCATAAACACAATTTTTTTCATGTTATAAAAATAAAATTCTTAATATTCTGAACCAACACATGTTAATGAACATCCTTTCCCACATTTTCAATAGGGTAAATCCAATTTAATGACCATACACACACACACACACCACATCACCATTTAAATCACCCCTTTACATAGAAAACAAAATTTCAATAATAATTAACATTTGAATGAAGCCCATTTATGTTGTAATATAATGGAAAACCATGAAACTACCTACTATTTTCCTTGAATCCACCAAAAAAATGTTGAAAATAGAATTAAAATACTATAGGGGACTCTATGGAAGAAAGAAAAAACTATAATCCTCAAACCCCACTCCTTATGATTTTGATTAGGATAATCCCTGGTCATCACTACTATCGAGTTGTATGAAAATTTACAAAAAAGAGAGGAAATGCCAAGAAGAAGGGAGATGCGACACTTATTTGGAGTTTCCTTAAAGAACCTATGTCAAAAGCCACCCAAAATTGAGGCCACGAGGTGAGAGGATAAGGGGGATGGTGTGCCTATGGTTGGATGGGTCATGAATGGTTTAAAATTAATAGTGAAAGGAGTTATATCAAGGAGGGGTGGTAAAAGAATTATAAATAATTTAAAAACTAGAAAATGAAAAGGTTTTATGACAAGGATTTCCAAACCATGTGCCAACCTTGAGGGTTCCTCCGGATAAACATGTAGAGGTTGAATAGTGTTACAAACTATGTTCCAAAAAGTATGGGTGGTCTAGAGCTATTTCCTCAACAAACACAATTTTATGAGGTTGGAACATTGTTTCTCCTAACCCTGTTCCAACTATGAGCCTACCTATATATCCCTAAAAACATCAACATCCAATATAAAATAACCAAAAAAATCTATAGATGAATATATTGACCAAAATTAGACAATAAAAACTGAAAATGGCACCACGAGTGTGGCATCCAATGTCTCTTCACATGTACCCATCACAACTAGATGTAAAGTACCCGTTGGCTAAAAATTTGTCCCACATGTGGAAAAGATAGATGTTTTGTATTGGGTATCTACTGACCAAGAAAAAATGTAGAATCGAAAAGACTCCATTCTCCCCCTATCACTGTATCATAATCTGAATAAGTAAGTGACTATGTAGGAATATCTCTAGTAGATGCATCTTGGACCATTATAGGTATAACATGTAGATGTGGATAATCTATTAAAGGAAGTGGAGGATCATCTGGTAGAACATGCTGTGAATCCTCCCCATGATTGAAATAATCATGTGGCACATCCATAATAGACATATTACCCTTTGAAACTTCTAGAAGAGGATCATTTCCCTGAGCATATTCTAACACATAGAAGAAAATCTCATGATAAATTTCATCTAAGGGAAGAAGTAGTTTTTTCATTACATGGTGAAAATAGGTATGGTCAAATGTGCCTCCAACCACTAGATTTGAAATGTGAGTTAGGTGTGCGATACAATCATCGTATAGAACATTTTTTATTTTTTACTAATTTTAAGAAAATATGTGTTCAAACATGGGAGAAATTATTACCTATTGATGAAAGCCTCACCTATGTTTTGTAAGATATAATGATGAGGTCATGTGGTACCTGGGACCATGTAATGTCTTGCCACCCTGAATTAATTATCAATATCTAGGATTGTGGAACATTGTTATACCTTAGGTATTCCTCCCTGTATGATAGGGGTGGGAAAAAGTAGAGTGGGACTAAGGTGCAATAGTGGGATGAAAATACAATCATATTAGTGTAAATAAACTTTTTTAAATAAAGGCTATCATATAAATCCAGAATGATAAGGTAGTGAAACGAAATCGCAGAATACTCCAAAAAATAATCAAAATCAACTGTGCCATAATTAATTATGTTTATATTATACATTTAATGAAATCCTAACACAATACCCTAAATGTGAAAACATAATTCTAGGAAAAACTCCTAAAATAGTCAGGATTCTTGGCCCGGTCATTGATTCCCATGCCCCGTTCAAGATTCCGAAGCCCATGCAAACTAATAAGTAGCATCTGATCGGGTACTGAAGTGACATGGTTTCATGATCTGGGTCTGAGTAAAACAATATTGTCTACCAAAAACAATGTACCTAAATTTAACCATCATATAAATAAAGTTCATATATATGTTCTCAATTTAGGAAAAGTAACAATTTAATTATTTTTTATAGAAAAAAAAGCAACAACTAATACCCTTAGTTCACACTGAAAGTTAAGGAAAAAATATATACATAAATATTTGATTGAAAATGACTCTAATATATAATAAACAATAAAATAGGAACAACATAATATCCAAATGAATGTATCCTTTGGGATATTATATAGTCTCCACTGTAAAAATGACAACGAACCCCTATTATATAATTACAAAATTTCATCGAATGTTTAAAAATTAGGATCGGCATTCTGAGCCTTTTTGGGGAATAAAAAAATGGGTACCAGGGTTTCATTAGTTCCAATGGAAAAGATATATTCAGAAGTTTTGATTTTAAAATTTTTCTAAGCCCTATTAGACACCTAGATCAAATGTCCTGCTTGTTTGAAGTTCATGGTTGGTTTTCAATATATGTTGAGTGATTAATTTATATATTAGTTTTTTCTATCAACCAATTATTATGAAATAATTTTCAATAAATACTAATTAGTATATTTGTAATTTACCATAAATTTCATATATATATTTTAATTATATGGATTTATTTCGAGATAGCGAAATTCGATGGCATGTGATTCTGAGGCTTGGAGATCCTGGAATAGATTTTTGTTCATTTTTTAAGGTACATTTATTAAACGTGTGAGAAATATTTTCTATCTTTTGAACCGGTGCTCAAATTGAATATATGAGGTTACCATTGAATTTGATGTGTCAGGATTTGCTTCGAATAAGATTTACATTGGCCAACAAGGGTCAGACCAAAAAGATAAATTTTGGATTTTTAGAAAAAAATAACTAATTGAGTAATATTATTCATTCTTCAACTATTGAGTGACGGTTGGAGGAACCAACATGTAATGAAAATCATTAAATGAGTGTAATTTAATGACTTGTTACATTGGTTGTGTAACCACAATGCTCGTGGGATCAATAGATAATTAATTAATGCTCATAAAATAACCACATTAATGATCAATATGGAAGAACTTTTTTATATTTGTTTAAATAAATCCATTGGTGAATGGATTGGAAGCTATAGGAAACCTCTGACGAAGCGCCATCAATGTCACCCTCAAATATAGAATGATTATAGATCAGTGACCATTAGAGGATTTGATCTAGATATCGATGAATGGTGACAAACACCTTCGAATGTAGACTAATTCCTTCACCCGTATTGGATTCCACTGAATCTAGGTAGGGGAATTAATTTATTTTTATGTTTTTAATGTTTCCACCTTCTCATTCTTTAATAATATGAAGGACGTGGATCAATAGACTAATGGGTCGATCCGCAATTCATTATATACTGGAGGATGTTGTTGAGGGGCTTTTATTGCTGTTATTCTTAAATTTTGAGATGATTGTTACCACCCCTAGCATAAAATGCTAATGCAGAGGGCACATGCCAATCCAAAAAAGGCCCAAACCATTCATCACTCTTGGATATTGTGTGTTCCTAGTTGGAGACCAACTAATGAGGCAAAAAGGTGAATACAAGGGGATTGTAGTGAAGTAATCGACCTGAGATTCCCGTTGTAAAAGTCAAGAAGGAAAAAGGACCACAAGAGCATCTCTGGTGGCACATGGATGGTGTTGCTGGCATGGTCGCGGCCGGCTCGTGCCGACCGCATGGGGAAGGCATCAACAATAGGAACTATGCCTATAAGGTGATGTGTCCATAAGGTCATGTTGGGTGGACGACATAGTTCCAACGTTCCATGTGGAGGAGAGAGGTCCGCTCATGCCGTTTGACTGGCATACAATCACCGACTCCTCCCGACCATTTTCGGAGACATGGAAACGCCCTACTGGCGCTGCCAACAGGGAGAACGGGATGCCCCATGTCTGGTCCAGCCTAACCATCCCACACTGCATGGGTCAAGTTATCCTAGTGGGCTAGAAAAACCTTCCAGGCCGAATCCCACTGGACAGGCCGAACCTGCGCTAGCCTGGCCGGCCAGGCCGGACCCCTACCAGACCCAAACCCGACTGACCCTGTTTCACTAAAATTGACATAACTTGTAGAACAAGTGTCTGATTGACATGTCATCTGCGAGGTTTTTACCCTTGATATGAGATTATCCTTTTGAGATACTCCAGTTGAGTATTTTTAGATGTTGTAGTATGGATAGGTTGGATTGGACTCGAATCCAACTGGGCCCTATTTACCTTTTTTTTATATCTTATAGACCTAGAATCTGATTGATGTACCATATATCAAATTTGAACCCTTATTACAAGATTTTCATTTGGTATATTTCTATGTGGGAGTTCGTGGTAGTTGAGGTATGACTGATGGCTTGGGGAGCAGTTTCTCAAAAAATCAAGCATGTTAAGTGTAGGAATCCAGTGGTTGGATGTGGCGTGATGAAGAAATAATGATCATATGTGGGTCATCAAAAACTGATCCTCTGTGGGATATCATTTATAGATCCATTTTGGCTCAGAAAATAGTGATCCTTTGTGGGAAAACACATAGAGATCCTCTGTGTGTCAGGACGTAGCGATCCTCCATGGGTCAGCAAATAGCGATCCTCTCTGGGTCAACACTTGGTGATCCTCTATGGGTCAACACCTAGAGATCCTCTATGGGTCATAATATAGAGACCCTATGTGGTCTAGAAGAAAAATCCTCTCAATAGAATAAGATGATCAAGCATTATGACAAATCTTATTTATTCATGTTCTTTATGTTGTATTCCTCGTGTGAGATGTATTTTACTATGTTCCTATGATTGCTATCATGCTTTTTGGATTTTATTTTGTGAAATTCCAAGATACCATTGAGTGTCTCAGGTTCACTATTAAGTATTGTTATAATCACTCCTACATGGGCTTTCCCTGCACCTTGTTGTTTCTTGTGTATATAGCCTACATCTTCACTGAGACTATGGAGTGCCAGGGCTAGACGGTGCATGGAGGTGACAGATAGACGTGGTGATCTATGGTGACGAGCTATAACTACCCTTCAGGTATGATCCTTCATGGACAATATATGGAGAATTGTTTCACTTTTCCTTTACTACTCTTTCATTTGGTCTTGTATACTGGCCCCTTTACTTTCTATACTTACTTTTACTCCCAGTAGTGGGTTTTAGTTGTGGTTGTTCTACTTATTTTCCACCGTGTTTTAATTGTATTCAATGTTCCTATCTCTATGTGTACAAGTTTTAAAGTAAATTCCTAACATTTTTTGTTTTCTCCATTTTGGTACCAGTCACCAGCTACTAGACTATGCAATGCGGGCTTGGGGTAGTCACAACACAGGCCCTGAGGGATGGGTCATGACAAAGTGTTATGAAAGGGAGGTTGGTTCTATGAGAAGAACAAAGACTCTATACTTTTTGTTGGATAAATAACATTAAGTGTCTTGTGTTATAATTTTAGTGTGGGGAGTCTAGTATTGGTGCAATGACTAACATATCCATACACTAGGATTCTGAACTCTTTTTTACAACTCAGTATGAACACACTAGTTTCTTGTGTCTTCGAAATGGTTTTTCATTTGATCTCATTTGAGCCAAATCACTAGGTATAACTTATTCACCGTGGCACATATATTTATTTATAGGATACCTCCATGTAGACAACCATCCAGGAATCCAGTGATAGATCACAATAATGGACCACCGAGTGATGTGACATCGGTGCATGGCCCTCTTACAGTGATAGAATCCTCGGGTGTTGTACCAATAGCACAACCACCCATAGGTCAATAGTTGCAACCAGCCCCACTAGGAGACAATGCATGCTGACTGAGCGTGTTTCGTGGGTTCCAGAGACAATGGACTTTGAAGTTTTTAAGTGAGATAGATCTGTAGGAATATAAGTACTAGTTGGAGGCTGTGGCATGAGTTTTCAACTTGGTCGAGAAACCATCAGACTAGATGGTGATCCAAGATACTAGTCTCTTTTAGGGAATAGTAAGGAGATGTTGGAGCCTGATTCTTGAGACACCAAGGGAGACATCTCTTTCCTGGTTTGACTTCAAGGTCCTCCTCAGGGTAGAGTTTTTACCAGTGACACTACGGTTTGTTTATATTCAAGAGCTTTTTCACTTACAGTAGGGAAACCAAATGGTGGCCCAGTACTCAGTGAGAATTACTGACCACTTATTCTACTTCACTGACTTTATACAATACCCTTTATTCAGAGCACAAACCATTGACTAGGGTCTTCAATGGGAGATCCGAACATCAATGATTTCTCTCAACATTCTGACACGTGCTGGAGTGCTGGAGAAAGCACTATTGGTGGACAGTTTCCTTACCGAGAAGAAACTATTTAAGAAAGCCACCACCAGACGATAGGAATCCTAGTCATCTATATCAGGCATTAGGTAGATGACACAAAGGCCTATGTGGGTTAGACCTTCCAGAGGAGGACCCTGAGATCTAGGGCTGGAGGTGCGGATCTCAAGAGGCAGAGTAGGTCACCAGAGGAACATAATGTGCTAATCATTCAGTGAGCAGTGTCACATGGCTCGCGACTGCATGACCAACTGTACTGATGATCAGTAGACGATCAAGGGACTTCCAAGACAATGAAAAAGATTCAATCGGTGAGTTACATAGGGAGGAATACGTGGTAGAGGAGAAGCTGGTGTAGTAGGTGGTGGGCGGATGATAATGGTATTACCACCACCACCCCCAGGTGGTCCACCCCAACCACATTGGGTAGGTGGACAGGGATGAGGTCAGATTTAGACAGAAGAGGCCTATGGCCATGGTGTACTAAAGATGACTTCATGAATGATCTTTGTCTACTACACCCATGTTGAAGTTATAATAGACACATGTTCTAGTCACTCATTCATTTCCACACCTCACATTCAGATCTCAGAGATTTTGGTGGAGCTGTTGGATGAATCCATATCATTAGAGAACCCTATGGGAGATAATTCGATGATTACACACTGGTATCGATAGTTTGAGCTTAATTTAAGACATGATATCTTTGGCTGGGATCTCCAAGTAGTATCGTTGAGGCCTTACGATGTTATCTTCAATATGGAATGGTAATCCAGAGTCCTTGCTTAGATTGACTATTTTAGGAGAAAAAATGCGGTATGTTTACAAGGATTGGGATAGTTTTTACGTCACCTATGATAAGGGAACCTTTACATCACATAATTCAATTTCTCATAGAGGGGTGAAACTGATCACTCATAATTTGGCTAGCCTTAACCTCAGCACAGTTGATGAGAGGAGTCCAAGATACTCTGTAGTGGTGGACCAGTATGCTGATGTCTTTCCTAAGGATGTTCTGGGACTGCCTCCTCGCATAGAGGTATAATTCTATATTGAATTATACCCTGGGATGACACTGATATATATTCCAGCATATTGGATGGCTCCCGTGGAGCTTCATGAGTTGTGGGTACAGTTGTAGGGCTTGCAGAGTAAGGGGTTTGTATGGTCTAATGTTTCTCCATGGTCATCCCCAATTTTGGCCTCTAAGAAGTTAGATTGGAGTTTGAGGCATTGCATGGACTATCGACACATGAAACAAGTGACTATGATAAACAAGTATCCTCTGCCAAGGATTGTTGATCTCTTTGACCAGCTGAAGGGTGCACAATGGTTTTCTAAGATTGAGCTCATATCTGGCTATCATTAGCTCAGGGTATGGGATGAGGACGTACCGAAGATAGCCTTAAGATACTGGTATGTCCTGTATGAGTTCATAGTGATGCCTTTACATGTGACCAATTCCCAAGATGTATTCATGGGACTCATGAATAGGATATTCTAGTATTACCTCGATTTCATTGGTGTGGTATTTATTAATGACATCTTGGTGTACTCATCATCATTAGAGGAGCACACCACACATCTACAGATAGTCCTTGATACACTTCGAGAGCATCGACTTTATGGAAAACTCTCGAAGTTCCAGTTCATGATATGAGAAGTCCACTTTTGAGGAAACACTATCTTGGAGGCTAGAGTTCCAGTGGATTTGGCAAAGATAGAGGCAGTGATTTCTTGGGATCCACCCAGGAGTGTGATCGTGGGGAGGAGTTTATTGGGGTTGGATGGGTACCACCAGTGATTCGTACATGGATTTTCTAGAGTAAAAGTACCATTTTCATATTTGAAAGATAATGGGAAACCCTTCGTATGGATGGAGAGATGCCATTATAGTTTCTAGGAGCTGAGGCGGAGATTGAAGAGTGCCCCCATATTGAGGCTACCAAAATAGGACATTGAGTATGTAGTCTACTACAATGAATCAGGGTCTAGAATAGGATGTTTTCTAATGAAGGAGCGAGTGGTGATTGCATATGACTCACGACAGCTAAAAAAACATGAACATAACTATGAAACCCATGCCCTGAAGTTAGCAGCAGTGGCCTTTTCATTTAAGATGTGGTAGCACAACTTGATGGGTGAATGTGTTACGGTCTACTTTGATCAGAAGTGTCTGAGGTATATCTTCTAATAGAGGGACCTAAACCTGATACAGTGGTGATGGTTTGAGTTCCTATAGGACTATGACTTTGAGATAGTATACACTCATGGGAAGGGAAACATGGTAGCAAACACACTCAATAGGAGGTTTTGTCTACAACTACTAAGTGAGGTGACAGAATAGCTACTCGCATTGCAGATATCCTTCATCCATAGTGATGGATCTGTGTACCTCCAGTCTATGACTGTCACTCCCCCACTCCATCAGTGAGTTTGGGAGGCACCACTTTTGGACGTTGACAACGAGGCTTGACGCGATTAGATATCCTTAGAACATTCTTATGATGTATTTTCTATTGGTGGGGATCACCTCATACTTTTTAGAAGACACGCCATGGAACCCATGAAATTACTGGAGGATGCATTGATGGAGTTCCATACATCCACTTTTGTAGAACATCTTGGAGTGGAAAAGAAGTACCAAGAACTTTGACATCAATACTGGAGGCTAGGGATGAAGAAAGTATTGGTTGAGTTCGTTTCATGATGCCCCACTTTTCAGCAAGTGAAGGCTAAGCATTAGGTCCCATTAGGGTTGTCACAACCACTAGAGGTATCATAATGGATGTGGGATGATATCTCCATTGACTTAATGAATGGGTTACCATGCACGTCCAGGGGTCACAACTCTATCTTATGATCATTGAATGACTCACCAGGTCGGCCCATTTTGTACCCATTCGAGAGCAGGGTTCAGTTGAGGGCATGGGATGGCTCTATGTTTAAGAGGTAGTAAAACTTCACAGGATACCATTAACAATAATTTTAGATCATGACACTCATTTTACATCCCAGTTGTGGATGTGATTATAGGAGGCATTCAAGACTAAACCACTCTTGAGCTCCGCCTTTCACCATCAAATAGATGGTCAGATGGAGAAGACCATTCAGATTCTTGAGGACATGCTTTGTTCATTAATCCTTTATTTTTTCCATAGTTGGAAGGACCACCTACAACTGGTGGAGTTTTCATACAACAATAGTTAACACTCCACCATTTGCATGGCACAGTTTGAGGCCTTGTACAAGCAAATACGTAGATCACCGCTATGCTGGACAGACCTAGGGGAGTCGTCACTTATGGGTCTAGAGTTAGTATGAGTTACCACTGACAAGGTACAGATCATCTAGGAGTGGATGAAGACTGCACAGAGTAGGCATAAGTCTTATGCAGACATGAGATAGAGACCTTTGGAGTTCAAGGAGGGAGAAAATTTCTTCCTAAAGGTCTCACCCTGAGGAGGATTACAGAGATTTGGCCAGGGTGTCAGCCTATCTATATGGTTAATCAGTACATTACAGATTCTCAGCAGAGTTGGTGAGGTGGTGTACCTCTTAGATATTCCCCCACAGATGCATCATGTGCATAATATTTTTCATGTGTCACATCTGAAGATATACAAGCATGATCTATCACACGTCATCAAATGGGGAAAGTTAGACATTTAAGATGGGGCGACATTCATGGAGTTCCTGGTGGAGATAGAGGATCGACAGGAGTGAGTCCTATGGGGGTGGTTAATTCCTTTGGTGCATGTTTGATGGCAGCACAAGAATCTTTAGGAGAGAAAATAGAAGTGGGAGACCCAGATGCATGCTCATTATCCCTTTTTTTCATATCTTTGGTTTTGGATTTTAGGAACGTAAATCCCTATACTGGGGATAATGTAAAGACCCAGAAACTCCAAATAATTTTTTTATTTATATGCATTCATTTCATGGCATTGAAATCAGACAACACTTCATTCAGAGGCCAGGAGAGCCCAAAAAAGATTTTGGAACATTTTATAAGGTATGTTCAGTAAACATGTGAGCGGGGTTTTATATCTTTTGAATCTGTGCTTAGAATGGAAAAATGAGGGTACTAATGAATTAGTAGCATCAATATTCTCTTAGGTAAATCATAACTTCAACCAGCAAGGGTCAGATAGAAAAGATTGTTTTTGAATTTTCAGCATAATAATAATAAAATAAATAAATGAGTTATTTTATTCTTTCATAAACTATTGAGGGACATTTAGCAGAACCACAATGTAATGATGGTCATTAAATTAGACTCATTTAATGAACTGTTACTTTGGTTGTGCAACCAAAATTCTGGTGTGTATAATGGATTATGAATTATTTTTCATAAATGAACCACATTAATGATCAATACCGAAGCCCTTTTTTATATTTTTTTACATCAATCTTTTGGAGAACAGATTAGAAATAGTAGGAAACCACTGATGAAGCACTAGTGACATCACCATCCAATAGAGAACGATGATAGATCAATGACAGTTGGAGTATTTGATCCGGAGATCAACAAACGACAGCAAACATCTTTGAACATGGATTCTTTCCTTCGTTTGTAGTGGATTGCACCGAATCTAGGTAGGGGAATTAATTTATTTCTATGTGTTTAATGCTTCATCCTTCTCATTCTTGAATAATATGAAGAATGTAGATCACCAAATTAACGAGTTGATCTATGATTCATTCTATTCTGTGGGAGGTTGTTGTGGGGCTTCTCTTAGGGGTTATTCTTAAACATTGAGATGTGTGTTATCAGTCCCATGATAAAACTCTAAAGCGGAGGGCACATGCCAATATGAACAAGGCCTAGACCATCTTTTGCTTGTGGTTATTGTTCGTTCTTCATTGGAGATCGAGTTAAAAGGCATAAAGGTGAATCAATGGTGATTAAAGTGAAAGAGTCAACTTGAGAGGCCTATAGGCATAGTTTGGATAGAAAAAAGAGCACCAGAGCATCTTCGGTGGCCCGTGGAAGGTGCCGGTGGATGGCCCATGCCAACCGTGTACAGAAGGCAGTGCATGTATGCACCGGGGTCTGATAACCACATCGGGTGGAGAACGCAGTGCCAATGCGCCGCGTGGAGAAGAGTGTCCCGCTTGAGCCACTTGGCTAGTGCTTAACACCCCGGTCCAGCTCAACCAACCCGTACCGCCAGGGTCAGGTTCTCCAGCCGGGCCGGACATGCTATCTGGGTTGGAACCCACTAGCCTAGCTATACCAACTCCATTCGGACCGGACCCACACCACCCAGGTCGAACCTGTGGGCCCAACGGGTCATCTGGGCCAAACCCCTACAGGACCTGGACCTGACTGAACCTATTTCACTAAAACTGAAATAACTCACATACTGGGCGTCTGATTGACGAGCCATCCACAGCTTGAGGACCCTTGCAACGAGATGATCCTTTTGAGATACTCCACTTGAGTTTTTGTTTTGCAGATGTATGATTATGGATGGGTTGGATTGGACACAAATCCAATCAGGCCTTATTTACCATTTTCTCTATATCTTATAAACCTAGAATCCGATTGACACGTCATCTATCACGTTAGAAAAAATATGACTAGATGGATCTTTGGGTTACTATTATGTGGGACTTCGTGGACGTTAATATACAATCAATGGCTTGAGGATCAGTTTCTTTTGGAATAATGCGTTCTATGTGCAAGAATCCAGTGGCTAGCTATGATGTAATGAAGGAATCAAGATCCTCTGTGGGTTAGCACTTAGTGACCCTCTATGTGTGAACATTTAGTGATCCTCTATGGATAAGAAAGAAGCGATCCTTTGTGGATTAGCACTTATAAATCCTCTGCAGGTCAACATGTAGCAATCCATTGTGGGTCAGCATCTAGTGATCCCCTATGGGTCAGTAGGCAGCGATCCTATATGGGTTAGCACCTAGCGATCCTCTATGGGTCAACACCTAGAGACCCTATGTAGTCCAACAACAAAAGCCTCTTGATAGAATAAGATGACATAGCTTTATGACTAATGAAATTTATTCCAGTTATTTAAGTTGTATAGTTGGTGTGAGTTGTCTTTTACTTTGTACCCTGTGATTGATTTCATGTTATGTGGGTTTTCCATTGTGTAATTCTGAGATACCTTCGGGGGTTTCAGAGTCCCTACAGACTATTTTTATACTCACCCCTGCACGGCCATTGCCCGCACCTTATTGTATCTTCTGTAGAGGATAGAAAACTTGACTGAGTCTTCAGAGAGAAAGGGTTGCATGTTGCACGGAGGTGACCAATTGACACGGTGAGCTGTGATGATGAGATATACCTACCCTTCAGGTGGGATCCTTGGTAGATGATATCTGGATCTTTTTCCCCTTTTCCAGTACTAATTATTCATTTGACCTTGTATATTGGACCCTTTAATTTTAGTACATAATTTTACTCCTAGTGGTGGTTTTTAGTGGTGGTTGTTCTACTTCTTTTACATCATGTTTTACTTATATGAAATGTGCCATGTCTTTGTAGGTATAGGTTTTAAAGGAAATTCCTTCCCTTTTTGGGTTTCTCCTTTCCAGTGCTAGTCACTAGCCCATGGACTATGGAAGGCAGGCTTGGGGATGTCACAACATGGGACCAGGGGGATGGGTCGTGACAATATTTTTAGTTAATATGGATTTTTAATTATTTTATAAATCATATTTCACTAAATTTGATACATATTATGCATAAATAAATATTTAGTGTTATATAAATCATATTTAAGAAAATATATTATGTACATATCAATATAATTATATATAAATGTTAAAATATCGTTTTTAATAATATATAATATTTTTTAGGAAGTACATCTTTTATAAGCACTAAAAACACTGACAAAGATAGTTCTTAATTGGGTTGATAAAGAAAGGTCATTATTAGCATAAAAAACATTAATAAATGTGCTCATTTATTATGCTATTGAAACTACCAAATTATCATCAATTTTAAGTGGATATGTTTAAAAGAACAACCTTTTTCATATCTAAAGAAAAACTAATAAAGGGGATCTTTTTTTGCATTGATAATTAAAACATTTATTATCACATTTATTAAGAAGTGATAAAAGTACCCCCTTTTTCGATTATTTAATTTGCACTGATAAATGGTAGATTTGAAAAATCTTGATTCATAAGTAGTGATGATTGAGATTTATCCATTACATATCTTGTGAAATTCCATAATTCCAATGTCCATAGAAACCAATGGTTTGACCCTTATGAAGTGTTTGAAAAATGAGGAATGTGAGAATGTGTATAGAAATCAAAATAAACAAAATGAAAATACCCCAATGAGTATCTGAATTAGTGAGAATGTATGAAACATTCCACCTTCTCCACCTCCCCTGGTAGTATTTATTTACATCTTCACACAAAAAAATTTAATGGAATTCGCCCAAGAAAATGTATTGGTTTGTATTATTAAAGGGGTGAACCATGTCATATGGATCCCAAATTAGTTGTTGATGATTCAATCCTTACAAAGATGTTGTGAATATTTGATATCATTAACAGACATTCCCATGATGGAAAAATAGGAGGTGAATTCATTATAAATGAATCTTTGGTAACACTACTCAAATCCAGTGAAGTTCCAAAGAAAAAAACATTGTCCACTCATTCTTTGGTAGGGCCAATATCGTTAGAGCACCCTTACCTGAATTAAATTTCGATGTAGTCACATGTTATAGAATATTAATGAAAAATATCACTATCTAATGAATTTAAGTGGATGATGGGTGACCGCTATAGATTTTTATCCGCTTGATGATGACCTACAAATTGTACGGGCACCGCCTTATGACTAAATTTTTTTTTGGTTCCGTAGAAGATGAATCAAGGAAAGAGTTGGTAACCGCCAGGAGAAATTTTGAAGTGGCCATTTATATATATAAGAACCCAAGATTTCATGGAATGTTCCTCTTAAATAATTTCAATTCATAGATTATTTGAACACAACACTAATTCACTGTGAAACTAATCCTTGTTGTTATAATATAGTTATAATCTATGCATTAAACATAATTGTGTCACTTCTCTTATTTGAATTTTGAAAAATGGACATACACAATTGTGGTCAATATTATATTGAGTGTCCTACAGGATCAACATAATTTTTGGTGAATTGTAATATACCCTCATGAATAATAACATGACCCTTAGGAATAGTAATTTACCATTATGAATAGTATCTTAACCCATATAAAAAGTATTATACCCTTATCAATATTAATTTTACCCCTTATTAATAGTGATATACCCTTATGAATAGTAACATGACCTTTATGAATAGAAATGTCACCATATGAATAGATTCTTAACCCTTATGAATAGTTATGATCCCTTATGAATAGTAAAATCACCCATGTAAGTATAGAAATAATTTAGGAACCTTATAAATTAGAGTGGATATTTTAAAAATTAATAATTAAGTGTTTCCATTTTTTGAGAAATAAAAAAACCATTATAAATTAATAATTAATAGATTAATTTGAAAGATAATTATTTTTCCTAGAATGTATTAATGAATAAATGTTTTTTCCTATGATTATAAGATAATTTTATGAGGCCCTAGATAATTTTTTGAAGTGTTGTAAAATAAGTTAAAATATAAAAATTGGTATTTTTTGAGTAAATGATGATTTTAATTTAATATTAATTTTCTCATATTTAATAATTTATTTTCTCAAAATGGTTTTTTTAGATTCAAAAATATTAAAATGGTTAGGTTTAAATTTTTTTTTATGAAATAGTTAATTTTTTAGGTGAATAGTAAAAAATATAGTTTTTCATAAAATATGTCATTTTTCATGACACCGTCAAGAAATTATTATGATATAAAATTTTATTTAATCAATTTAATAACAAAATAATTATATTAAAAGTGTAATATTGTAGAAAATTAATTTATAACATGAATAGTATTTTTTCATTGTAAGTATAAAAATCGTTTTCAATGTCTATGTAGTGCGTGCGTAGGGCTGACAAAGTAAAAATTGGTAACTTATATATAATAAATGAAGGATAAAAATTATTTTAATGACTCATTTATTAATTATTATGTGTTATTAATTTATTTCATTGTTAATTTATTATTTTAGTGTCATATAACTTGAGTATTACTCAAATTTATGTGCAATGCTTGCACATGTCATGAAAACAAAACATAACAAATTTAAGAAGTTCTATTATTATGTATTAAAATGAATATACATAATGAATGAATTAAAACTTTTATTTTTATCCTTGTTCATTTTTTATGATATTAAATTATTTTTAAATCTTATATATGAAATAATAAAAATTTATGCTTATGAAATGCCAATGTAGTACATGTAGAAGAATAAGAAAAATAAATAATATGTTTCTAATTAAAATTATAATTATTATTAAATGAAACATATTGTCACGAACCCATCCCCAAAAAGTTTACCCCTCCTGAGACTGAAGTGTGAGAAAGGATATAATGACCCCCGAGTCCCGCCTCTAGTAGGCCCTAAGTTGGGAACTAGCACCGAGGGTATAGTGAACACACAAATGGGAAGCATTAACCTCTAAGAGAACACATGCGGAAGAGAGAGATAAGATAGAAACCAACCAAATCCAACTCAGACTGAAATATTAAAGAAAAACCATGTACACAAATTTAATGTCATGAAAAAAATACTACAAATTAAAGGGGGAAACTGTAAGTACCCAAAAAAAAGTAAAATCAATAGCAACCATGATGCCAAAACACCTCCTACAACCCCAAGCTAGTAAAAGAAAGCTGATCTCATACCTGATCCAAGTGACCTGAAAACATTTTATTTATACATAGGGTGGGTATAAAAGTAAACTCAATAGGATTCTCCCCGAAGCTTCTCATGCAAAATTAAAGAAAACATGATAAAGCACAGTGAACAACAAGTGAAACTAACTCGTCACCTAAACAAGTATACTAAGCTCCCAGCATCACCATGGATACTCTCACCAAGTAACACATACAAGAGTATATAATATGAAAATGAATATCAAGGGTACCCCGCTTCTACTTCCCCACAGGTTTTCCACTTTGACCCAATGTTGCACATCCTAAGCATGTCTCTCTAAAAAGGGTTTCCCACAGAAACCTGGGCGAAGCCCCACAACATGCACCTCATGAAACAGAACAACCACATCAACATATGAAAGAAACCAGGTAGTTTCTGGGAGCCACCACATCTCATATGACGTGTATCGTATGTTGGGTATTACACTTGATGCCATTACAACCCATACACTGAGTAATGATTTTCAATCCATCAGAGCCTATACATGTTACACCTATAGTAGTACATATGAATCTGTATCCAGAATATGTGTGTGTGAATAACCACAAGCCATTACATCCCTCCACACACATATATGGTGAAAACTATCCTCTGTTCTTACCAACACTATTAGAAACCATGAGAAGAGAGTGGGGCCAATGGGGGTAGTGGGCCATCCATCCTCCCACCAGAATGTTGGGGAAAACACCCCCAGTGCTTAGAATCCCTGGGGTTTCAGTTTCCCTTACTGACTCGGTGGAGTACTATATAGAAACACAAAAAGTACAAAATATATTATATCTCACAACCACACTCTGGGCATAACCCAGTCTTAGACACAATTGCATCTAACGTCTCTCAGACACCCAACTTCCACTTCTAAGACTAGGTATCCTATAAGCACACAACCATTTAAAGGGAATAATTTCATTACTTCATTCCCTTTTAGTCTGTATCAATTATTTAATAAATAATTAACCATTAAAATTTTCCACATTATATTTCATCAGCATCACACCCAATGTCCACTGTCCATTTAAAATTGTAACCTCAGCATTTCATCCCAGCCAGCTCCAACCCCATGGGTTGACATTATTTATTCAATTATTTATTTACATCATTACTTTTCCATATTATCAGACATTCAAGAAAAGAATTCTATGCTACTATACACAAGGGGGATCAACAAAGTGACTAGATAACAACCCGTCGAGTCTTTGCCACCTATATCAATAGTGTAGACCCATGACCCCTTGAGAAGCTAGACACGAAAAGCGTGTGGCATACCCCACGCGTCTTCACCCCTTTCAAAAGAAGGGTAAGCAAGACCAGATGCCTTGAGAAGTGGGGATTGTAAAGCAGATAAACAACCAATGAATTAGAAAGCATCCAAAAATTCACATCCAATTCTTTGTATCAACCCTAGTGTCCTCCCTGACACCCACATGAATAAAATGATGCATCATGCCACTCTAGGCGTCAAATAATGCCACAACCAATAGGCCTCCATGCCCCCACATATCACAAGTGCCATCCAGGCTCAGATCACAACACATGAAGCAGGAAAACAAACATCATTTCATTTGGGCTCCTGGCCCATAAAAACAATAGGGTAACTCAGAACCCTACAAGAAATTATCTTTTATCAAACAACCAGTTCCTTGATCCATCTTGGATTAACAAATTTATTATTCGCAAGTTCCAAATTCGGGAAACCTAATTAGTAATCTATCAAAAATAATTTAAACATTCTTACTACACCAATTTGATTAACATAAAATTATAACAAGAATAACAAGATTCATTTACATTCCTATTTATCTTTACCCAAGAAATTATCAATTAATTTTGGATTTACATTCCTTATCAATTTCCATAAAGAACAAAATGATAAACCCAACAAGCATAGATACCAAACTATCTAGTAAAACAAGAGGCAATTAGATATGATGGATATCAATCTATTTATCTAGTTAAAATATTTATTGTTTCGATTCCATTGTCATCCAATGGGATAAAACATGCTAACTATACAGTTTCATCTCCTCCCCTGTAACAATTGTATCCACCCGAGATTGCATAGTCACCACCACCTCATCCAACAACCAATAAAATCACATTAGGAACATGGAAATAGAATTCCATAAAAGGGAAAGGATAAATAAAAGGATATGAACAGAAAATAATGATGATAGATCATTCTTTATATCGAAGATAGATCGTTACTTATAGGTTTCATCAAAAAGAGTGAAACCAATGCCATGATCAAAGTTTTATTGCACAACTCTGATGGGATTGAATGAAAGATTTGAGTGTCTCATAGACATGAAAAAGGAGGAAGATATCCCGTCCCTTTATAATACTTAACAGAGTGACAGTTTAAGAAACTCCAGATTTTCCCATTAAAAGCAGATCGCATTAAAAAACGCAGTTTGACCAAGTAAAAACATCCCGAGCTATAGGAGAAATTAATATAGAAGTTACGGCCTTTGAATCAGCCTTAGAGTCTTTAAAATAAGGCTTTAAATGAATTTTTTGTCAAAGGAAATGCCAAAGGGGTGAAACTGTAGGATGTTTTAAACACTATTCTCAAACTCAAAATTTGGCAAAGGAAAGTGTTCACCCTTGGAACCTCACAGTTCCACTGTTCACATAAGGTTACCGATGGCACTGTTCACAGAAGGTCATTGATGACACTATTCATATAGGGTCATCGATGTCACTATTCACATAAGGTCACAGTTGCACAGTTGACAGAAGGTCACTGATGAAAATGTTCACATATAGTCACCGTTGCACTGTTCACATAAGGTCACCGATGACACTATTCAAAGAAGGTCACTGATGAAACTATTAACATAAGGTCACCAATGAAACTGTTCACATAAGGTCACCAATGAAACTGTTCAGAGAAGGTAACTGATGACACTGTTATAGAAGGTCACCGATGACACTATTAAGATCACCATTGCACTGTTCACATAAAGTTACAGATGACATTTTTAAAAGAAGGTCACCAACGAAACTATTGACAGAAATTCTTCATTGAAACTATTCTCATAAGGTCACGGATGTCTCTGTTTACATAAGGTCACCATTGCATTGTTCACATAAGGTTACTGATGACACTATTCACGGAAGGTCACCAATGACACTATTCACGGAAGGTCACCGATGACACTGTTCACATAAGGTCACTGATGTCACTGTTCACATAAGGTCACCTTTTCACTGTTCACAGATGGTCACCATTGCACTGTTCACAACGGTCTACTGTTGGAACTGTTCACAAATGGAACTGTTCACAGAAATGGAAATTTCACAAATTGTTGGGGATAAGTCACCTTTACATTCCGAAACTCCACGCACACGTGATTTTTAAAAGGAATGGACTAGAGAGGCCCGTGGGATTACATCAGATACCTATCAGAACATTCTCATCCTAGAGAATTCAAAACCCACATAAAGAGAAAATGAGATGGGGTCCGAACAACCACCCATCAAGATGCCTCTCAAAAGGGAACAAGCCACATGAAACCACAAAGGAAAACCATATCATAAACATGAATGGTATATAACCACAAAGGGGACATTGATACATGAAAAGAGTTAAAAATCAATCAACTATGGGTACTGAGCATGTTTCTGTGACTCACATTCCCATGTACTCTCCACAACAGCACCGTGTCGCCATAGGACACGAACTAAGGGAATAGAACACATGCACAACACCTCCTCTTTGTGGTCTTGGATCTCCATAGGTTTCTCCTCAAAGGGAGAATCATTATCAACATCAACCTCTCCCCAATTTATGACATGAGAGTCATAATTAAGATAACGACGGAGCTGTGATACATGGAAAATATCATGTATCCATCCCATCTACGGGGGATGTGATATCGATACACAACAACACCGATATGAAAAAAACCTATAAAAGACCAAATAAATGCTGAAAAATCTGACCCCCATGACCAAACATTCTCTAACCATGATGGGGAGTCACCTTAAGAAACACATGATCACAAATATCAAACTTTAAGGGTCTTCTCCTTTGATCTACATATAATTTCTGACGATTTGGCACTGTCTTCATCCTATCACAAATCACCTGAACCACCTTTGTTTTATTATTCACTAGTTTCGATCCGAGAATTGATGAATCTTTGACCCCGGTCCAACACTATGGAGAATGGAATTACTGACCATACAAAGCTTCAAATGGTGCCATACCGATGGTGGATTGAAAACTATTATTGTATGAGAAGTCCGCCTAGGGTAAGTGCCTCATCCACAAACATCCAAAATCCAGTACATAAAAGAGTAACATTTCTTCAGGAGTCTGGATGGTCCTCTCTGTCTTACTGTCCGTAAGAGGATGAAAAGTAGTGCTAAGGAATAGTTGAGAACCAAAAGCATGATGGAGACCTCTCCCCACCCTAGAGGTAAAATGAGGATATTGCTTGGAAATGATCGTCCTTGGGACTCCATGAAGTCTAAAAACGTACTCCAGATACTACCTCAACAAAAAATCCACTGAGCTCGACAACATGATTGCTATAATGTGGGATGATTTCGTTAAATGGTCCACTACCACACAAATAACATCATGTCCTCTCGGAGCTTGATGTAAACCAATAACAATTTCCACTAAGATGTCCTCCCACTTCCTCTAAGGAATATCTAATGGCTGGAGTAGACCACCAGGAACACAGTGTTCGACCTTCACCTTCTGGTAGACCAAAAATTGAGACACAAACTATACAACTACATGCTTCAACCCAGACCACTAAAACTAGATCCTCAATGCTCGACACATCTTTGTCACACCAAGATGTACCACTAAAGGAGAAATTATCTGAGAACTACCTCTCTCATCGTCAGTGGAACAAATAGACTTCCATGATATAACACTAGGTTTCATTCATCCTCAGACCAACTATCATGGGACTCACCACAAACAACTCGGTCCCTCCAGACCTCCACCTATAGATCCCCCAACTGGGACACTTCCACATACATCACAAGAGATGACTACACCATCATCTTAAAAAGGCAACCTCTACCCCCAACATCTACCATATCAAGATACAATGCTGAAAGTTCTTCCTATACTCTCTAGGAGTCACCAGATTCACGCATTGCATCACTACATGACTTCCTAGTCAGCGCATTAGCTTTAAAATTACCTCTACCAAGTGTATAGGATATTTCAAAGTCATATTCCTGTAAGAACTCTATCCACTGACACTGTCATAAGTTCATGTCACGCTTGAAGAAAACATTCCTCTGGATCTTATTATCGATGAAAACCACAATATTCTCAACAATGAGGTAATGTCTCCACAATTTCAGAGAAAACATCATGGATTCCAACTCAATATAATGGGTAGAATATTTAAAATCATGATGATTATACTGCTGAGACCCATATGAAAAAACTGATATTTGTTTCATCAGAACCCAACCCGACCCCAGATGTGATGCATCGCAAAAAACATCAAACTGAACTCTCTCAGATAGAAGACAAAGGACTGGAGAACTTACTAACTTCTACTTTAGATACTCAAAAGCTTCCGGAAAAAGATCAGTCCATATGAATGCCTGATCCTTCCTGGTCAAAGCTGTTAGAGGAGTCACAATTCATGAGAATTCGGCTATGAACCTCATGTAATAGTATTCGAGACAGCGGAAACAACACACCTCTGACACTGTCTTGAGGGTTTCCCATTTCACAACTGATTTAATCTTAGATAGATCCACAACTACTCCCTGGTGGGACACAACATGCCCCAAGAAACAAACTTATCAAGCCCAAAACTCACACTTTCTCAACTTTCCAAATAGTTGATGGGGATGATGATATCCCAAAACAGTGTGTATATTCTTTGCATGTTATTCTTCACACATATAGTATACAAGAATTTAATTGATGAAAACTACGAAGAACATGTCTAGGAACTCGCGGAACCCCATGTTCAGAAATCCCATGAAAACAACTGGAGCATTTGTCACACCAAACAAAATTACAAAAAACTCATATTGCCCATGAAAACAACGGAAAGCAGTCCTCAGGACATCACCATCCTTCACACGCATCTGATGATATCCTAACTGCACGCCAGTCTTTGAGAATCAACTTTCACACTTTAGATTATCGAATAAATCATCAATATGTGGAAGAGGATAGCGATTCATTATTGTCACTTTATTTAGGTGACAATAATCTATACACAACTGCAAACATTCATCAACCTTCTTCACGAACAACAATGGTGTACCCCACGGTGACACACTCAGCCAAACAAAACTGCACTGTAACATAGCATCAAGCTATATACATAGCTCTCTCAACTTTTAATGGGTCATCCTATTTAGAGACATATATATAGGAGACGATCCTGGTTGTAGCTCGATCCCAAACTCGATCTCTCATCGAGGGGGTAATGCTACAACCTCTTCTGGAAAGACATAAGGGTACTCTTCTACAACCCTAGGAAACGCCAAATGTTGGACCTCAAAAGAACTCATCATCATCTTATCCATCATGGATGATAAGGATGGAAAATGCCTATGACCCATATGAGGGTCTTGCTCTCCAAAGAACACCACCAGATCTACATCCGTATCAAAGAACACAACCTTCCTTCTAAAGCAATCCATGATAGCCTTCACCGAATAAAACCAATCCATGATGAGGATGACATAATATGGTTGTATCCATAATCATAGGAAATACCCCCAAGAGTAGTACTTCCCCAACTCTAGATCACAGTCTCTATATAATTCAAACAAGTTTACTCGACCTCTAACCAGCATAGTCAACACCAAGGGATTTGGAAGCCTCTCTACCTCAAGTCCCAATGCATGGACATGGGTAGGTGATGTGAAGGATTGTGTCACCCCTAAATCAAACAAGAATACACCAAGGTAGAAAAAAAAGAAAAGCGTACCTTAAACGACGTCTGGCTCACCCAGAGCTGGCAATGCTAAAGCATGAAGCTGACCTTGACCTCCTTCACGGCCTCTAAAACCCTGATGACGACCATCACCATGGTCTTGATCTACTCTCGGAGGATGGGGAGAATCATGGAGATGTCCTCTACCTTCCCCATATACCCTCTTCTGATCTAAATCTGGTGCAACCTGCTACCTCTACCTCGGCTGGAACTGCCTCAACAGAGGAACCTAGAGCAGAACACCTGGTGCACGATGACTGCTCTGAAAGGTTGGGCACTCTCAATGATGATAAACTTGACCAACACAAGAAATAAAAGCACCTACACCCTTGGCATAGACCTGAGAGTTTCTACCCCTAAAAAATGATATGTTGAGGGCTGGGACCTACCCCCGAGTAAACGGATACTCTTCTTCCCTAAAAACCGAGAACCTCGGACCATAGCTCTGCTTTGTGAGGAATCATGATGACTCACCTCTTGTGATGATCTGGTTTTTTCCAATATCCTCTCAACGACCTCTTCCCTTTCCAGATCCTCATGATATGTCTTCAGTATAAATGGGGTGACTTAGTGCTAGATCACTGGATGCAAAGCCTCCTCGAAATGCCTTACTCTAGCCTTCTCATCTGCAAAAAAGGTCCGACGAATATCGTAAAAGGATCATGAAATAGATTGAAAACAATCACACATTGGAGCTACCCTACCATAGGGTAAGAGGATCCTGATGACTAGATGACTTGGTGGTTGAAGAAAGAAAATTGACTCTAAACATGTCTCGGAACACCTCCCATTAGATGGCTGACGCCTCGCAATCCCTGAGTAACAAGAACCACCACTTCCTTGTGGCTGCACACAACATCATCACAACTAAGGACACTCAGTGCTCTTTTAGAGCACAGATCAAACTAAATCCTATCTCGACCTCCTCCAACCAGTATTTTGTGAGAATATCTAAAATGGATCCCTTGTACTTATGTAGACTCTGGCACTGAAACTCTCGAAGTGTCCTCCTCCAAGTTTCGTCGACGCCATTCTCTACTCGATGGCGATATGCCGGCATAGAATGTTGGACATCTTCTATGCGATCCAGATGAGAACGTTTACCTGGAGCCATACCTATAAAATAAAAGATAGTTAGAGATCCTAAAACTGGAATATGGAATACTCAGTATTAATTAATTAATTGTTTTCTTTTATTCATTTTAGGTTAACCTGTCCCAAGGTCTACCCATTCAATCACAAGAACAAGGAATAATGATGAGTTCTCCTTTCCTATGTATCTACCCTGTAACTAGTATCACCTTTTTTAGTAGCCATTTTAAACATAATGGTCCATATATCAGATCATAGGGGGCCATAAATGCCTATGTCTCAGCTGGTCTGCAATGTTTACATCACTTTCTAAACATAACTGACACTGTTTCCCTACCAACCCATGAAACCTCACTTGTGCCTAACACTAAACACCATCCTATCCCTCAACCTGGCCTCTGATACCACACTGTCATGGCCTCCTCCTGAAAAAGTGTACCCCTCCCAGGCTAACAATGTGAGAAGGGAGATAATGACCCCCTGAGTCCCATCTCCAATAGGCCTCGGGTTGGCGACTAGCACCAAGGGTATAATAAACACACAAATGGGAGGCATTACCCTCTAAGAGACCACAAGAGGAAGAGAGAGATATGATAAACACCAAACAAATCCAACTCAGGCTGAAATATAAAAGAAAAACCAAGTACACATATGTAATGTCATGAAAAAACTACTAAAACTGAAACGGGGAAACTGCAGGTACCCAAACGAAAGTAAAAGCAGCAGCAACCATGAAGCCCAAACAGCTCCTTCAACCCCAAGATAGTAGAAACCTACCAGATGTCCAACTTGCTCTATGTGACCTTAAAAAAAGTTATATATACATTGGGTGAGTATAATAGTATTCTCAGTAGGATCCTCCCCGAAGCCACTCATGCAAAAGTAAAGAAAGAATGTTATAGCACAATAAACAACAAGTTAAACTAACTCGTCACCTAAACTGGTAAACTATGTTCACAGCGTCACCATGGCTACTCTCACTAAGTAACCCATACAAGAGTATAAAATATAACAAAGAATATCAAGGGCACCCCGCTACTGCTTCCCCACTGGTTTGCCGCTCTTCCCCATTCTCGCACGTCCTAAGCATCTCTCTCCATAAAGGCTTGCCTGGATACACCTGGGCGAAGCACCACAACATGCACCTCATGCAACAAAACAACCACATCCACATAATAATGTTACTAGGTAGTTTCTCGGAGGCACTATATCCCGTATAATGTATATCATATGTCGGTTATTATACCTCAATCCATTACAGCCCATACACTGATTAAGGATCCTCAAGCCATCATAGCCTATACAGGTTACACATATAGTAGTCCATAGATAACTATATTCAGAATATATGTGTGTGAATAACCACAATACATTACCGCCCTCTACCCACAGATACTGGGAAAACTAACCATTGTGCCTTCCCTCACAAGTAACAACCAAGAGAAGAGAGCAGGTCCAAAGGGGGTATCAGCTATCCATCCTCCCATCAGAATGTTGAGGAAAATACCCCCAATGCTCAGAATCCCCAGGGTGTCAGTTTCCATTACTTATAGCGTAGAGTAGCGTATAGAAAAACAAAATGTATAGAATATACTATATCTCACAACCACACTGTTGGCATAACCTAGTCATAGATTAAACTGCAGCTAATGTCTCTAAGACTCCAACCTGCCACTTCTAAGACTTGGTATCCTATAAGAACACAACCAATTAATGAGATTAATTACTTCACTTTATTCCCTTTAAATCAGTTTCAATTATTTAAACATTAATTAACCATTAAAAATTTCCACATTATATTTCATTAGCATCACACCCAAAGTACGCTGTCCGTTTAAAACTGCTACCTCAACATTTCTTCCCAGAATGCTCCAACCCCATGGGTTAACATCATTTATTCAATTATTTATTTAGAACATTACTTTCCCATATACCCATGTATTCTAGGAAAACATTATATGATACAAAACTCAAGGGGGATCAACACGATAACTAAAAAACTACCCGTTGAGTCTTTTCCGCCTATATGAAGAGTGTAGACCGATCCTCACTTAAGAAGCTAGACCCGGAAAGCACATGGCATAACCCTACGCATCTTCGTCCTTTTAGGAAGAATGGTATGCAAGACCCTCTACCTTGAGAAGTTTGGATTGTAAACAGACATGCAACCCCAGAATCAGCAAGCATCCAAACATTAACATCCAACCCATTTCATCATCCATGGTGTCCTCCCTGACACCAACATGCATAAACCGATTAATCTCTACACAATATGCATCAACGGCTGCCATAGGCCTCCAGGCCCCCAAATATCACAACATCCACAAAGAATCACATCACAACACAAGTAGTAGGAAAAAAACATCATTTCAATTGGGCTCCTGGCCCATAAACAGACAAGATGGTAACTTAGAACCCAACAAGAAAATATATTTAATCAAACATCTATTTATTTAATCCATCTTGGATTAACCGATTTATTATACTTAGGATCCTAATTTGGGAAACCTAATCAGTTAGTTATCAAAAATAATTTAAACATGCTTACAAAACCAATTTGATTAACATCAAATTATAACTAGAAGAACCAAATTTATTTACATTCCACTTTATCTTTACCCAAACAATTATCAATAAATTTGGGATTTATATTCATTACAAATTTACGTCACGAAAGAAATGCTAAACACAACAAGCAATGATATCACACTATCTAGAAAAACAAGAGGAAATAACATATAATAGATATCAATCAATTTATCTGGTTCAAATATTTATTTTTTCAATTCCATTGACATCCAGTGGTATAAAACATGCTAACTATATAGTTGCAAGTAAAATAAAAGAGAAGCAATGAATCCCCTACCTCAAACAGTTCTTGACATTTTTATATGAGAATGATCCATAGATTGGGTTACGATCTCCCCCCCTGTGACAACTGTATCCACTTGAGAATGTAGAGACACCACCAAATTGCCTGACAGCCAAGAAAATACCATTAGGAACATGAAGATAGAATTCCATAAAAGGGAATGTAGAAATAGATGGAGAAAAACCCAAAATAATGGTGATTTATCATACCTTATATTGAAGATAGATCGTTACTTCTTGGTTGCATCGACACAGTGAAAAACCAATCCTAGGAGGAAAGTTTGATTTCACAACTCCTATGAGAAGGAATGAAAGGTTCGTGTGCCTCATAGCTGAGAACAACGAGGAAGAATTAGGGAGGAAGATAAATTGTCCCTTTAGAAGATTTAACGGAGTGGTGGTTCAAGATGTGACAAATTTTCCCATTAAATTAGGATCACAATAAACCATGCGGTTTGACCAAGTAAAAAAATCCCGATCCTTAGGAGATTTTAATATAAAAGCTATGAACTTTGAATCAGCCTTAGAGTTCTTAAAACAAGGCTTTAAATGCATTATACATCAAAGGAAACGTCAAAGGGGTGAAACTATAGGAAGCTGGAAACACTATTCAAGAACACAAAATTTGGAAAAGGAACGAGGTCACTGTTGGAATCTCACTATTAGAACCACACCATTTCACTATTCACATAAGGTTACTGATGCCACTGTTCATCGAAGGTCACTGATGACACTATTCACATAAGTTCACTATGTCACTGTTCAAATAAGTTTATCGTTGCACTGTTGATAGAAGGTCAACGATGACACTATTCACATATAGTCACTGATGTCACTGTTCACATAAGGTCACTGTTGCACTGTTCACATAAGTATATTGATGACACTGTTCAAAGAAGGTCATCAATGGCACTGTTCATAGAAAGTCACCGATGACACTATTCATATAAGGTCACTGATGACACTATTCACAGAATGTCACCGATGACACTGTTCACAGACGGTCACCAATGAAATTGTTCACATAAGGTCACCGTTGCACTATTCACATAAAGTTACTGATGACACTTTTCACAGAAGGTCACCGATTAAACTATTCACAGAAGGTCACCAATGACAGTGCACATATAAGGTCACCAATGTCACTGTTCACATAATGTCACCGATGACACTGTTCACAGAAGGTCACTGATGAAATGATTTACATAAGGTCACCAATGTAACAGTTCACATAAGGACACCACTGCACTATTAACAGAAGGTCATCGATGCATTGTTCACAATGGTCTACTGTTGGAACTGTTCACCGATGGGACTGTTCACAGAAATGGAAATTTGGAAAAGTGTTGGGGATAAGTCACCTTGACATACTGAAACTCCTCATTCACTTGGTTTTTGCAAAGGAATGGACAAGATATGTTGGATCCATTGAACATATTTTGGATAAAAAAATTCTATTAGTAATGTTCAACCAATATCTATTTTGGATTCTATTTTGGGACCCTTTGGACCCATAAGAATCTATTTATAACATTTGTAATATTTTATTTACAAGTACAAAAAGGTGCTCACACGATACAAAATTATTTGTATAACAATATTAATGTTTGGTTTTATAAGAGTTTCAATATATAAATTATAGTATTTTGAAATCTAATAAAATTTTATTTCTCATATTATTTTATTTTTAATTTTTAAACTACATATAAATACACCAATGGCTTTCACAATGATGATGCAATATTAATTTTATTTATGAATAAATCAAATTGAAAATATTAAATAAAATAAAATAAACATAAATTGATATTTTTAACTAATTACTAGATTCCCATATTGAATATGACATTTATGTGATATAATATAATTTTTTTTCTATTTTAAAACACTTTTTTGATGTTTTTAATGTCATAGTTATGAATAGTTTTTATCATAAAAAAATTTATTTTCATGAATAAAATATATTATTAAACTAAAAAAATAAAAAAAATATTTAAGAAGTCCAAAAATGTAATGATTACCTATAAAATATAATCCACCTATATATTTAGGCCATTTAGGAAGTCTTAAAACCTATAATAGTATTATTATATTTTAATAATTTGAGTAATTCCTATGTTATGCCAGACATCACTTATAAAAGGAGGATCCATTGTTCACAAATTTTATAACCATAAGCCTTCTTGTTTATCCAACCTCTAAAAAATTCCATCCTCCTCATTCTAGGACACATTCTTGTGATTTTGGTCTCACAAAAAGACCACTTAAAATAGCATGAAGGTGGTTTCAAAAGAGAAATATTCAAGTGGTAAGATTCCTTCTTCTTCTCTTTCAAATTCTTTCTCACTTATTCATCATCCTTACCTATTATCCAGTGATTAATGAAAAATAAAATAACATATTTATTCCAAAATTATGTTTTATGGTATATGCTTCAAACAATAAATTATTTTATTCTTCTATTCATAAATAATGAAATTATCGCATGTGTTGTGACAAATCACAGCCTTTGTGGCCGATGAGTTTTGGATTCACATTACCACAATTATGGGATGTTCTAATTCTCTTGTAATTGTTTAAAATTACCTAAATATATATAATTTATCACTTCAAGTTTATTATTACATTTTGACAAGGAAGAATGTAATAAATTGACCTTGGAAACCATGAAAAAAATGCACATGAAACTAATGAAATAAAAAAATATTGTTAATAAATGTGTGGAAACTATTTTAAGAATACTATGTATGGTATTATAAAATACGATTTTACTTCTATAATAAAATAGTTACAATATTCAAAACATTAAAAACTATTCTTGAACTAATTTGACGAAAGCCAAACCTGAGGTATGGGATATCTGAACTCAATTTCCATTAATTAAGTTAATCATCTTTGTTATTAGTTATGTTTTTACAAGAATATATGTGGTTGAAATATTATTGTTTTATACAATCTATCCACTTATATTGTGTGTATTTATATTATTATAACATTACTACTTTATTGATTTATCCCCACTCTAATGATACGATCTTTGTTAGAGGATTATTATATCACTTTTATTTTTGTGAGATTTCTGTTGTTAGCCACTTATTTCTTATATGTGGTGTATTTTTACTACCATTAGATATATAATATCATGTTTATATTTATATTAATGGTATTTAGTGGTTCATTTTATGTTTATTATCTTTATTGATTATAATGTTGAAAATTACTTTGTTTTGATTTCCATTTCATTATGATTTACTTGGTACTATGCACCTAATCATGCTTATGTGGGATAACTACTTCCCCTTTGAGGTAATTTTTCATTTTAAATTATAATTAAATTATATATACATATAATTGTTACATGGATATGATTATTTTCTAATCATCATACCATATTACATATAGTGTTTATGTGGAATGATTTATTAAATGTGGAAATATTAATGAATCCATTTTCTCTACTCAATACAGATATTTAAAAGGAATAATTTTCTCATATTAAAACATTGTATAAATAATGATTTGGGAAGCTAATTATTGTCTTGTCCTACTATATCCCCTCGATTCATTGACAGCTCTCATGAGACAAATAAATTGGAAACAAACCCTTATAGTTTGTTTCCAAAAATCAGAGAGGTTTCTAACCATATACATAAACTCTCTTGACGTTATGATGGTTCATGAGCTAGGTACATGATGTCCAAATAATAAGAATTATTTTTATTAAATATTTGGTTTTTTCATTCCTTGAGGTTCTCACTATGAAAAAACTTATGTATTACCGTTCATTCTCATTGTATTGATTGGGTGTGTTTTTAAACTATTCAACATGCCATATTGATTAGGAATAATTTATTATGATTCAATTAATATTGTTTCTTTATTCCACTATATGTAACCCTTACTAACCATTTGAACTCACCCCTTTAATTTTTTTCCTTCCACATGTTATGAAGAAGTGATCATTTATTGAGTTTTCATGAATGTGGTTTATTAGATTTTGTTATGTATTAGGTATTTTTCTTTTCCCAATGAAAAATGGAACCAATGTATGTATATAGTTTATCCAAGACTATTAAACTTGATCGATCATTTGGGACATGATTCCTTGTAATAATTCCAATTTAATACAACAATGCACATGATCGAGTTTTTTGGGGTCATGGCATTACAGTTGGTATCAGATGAAGCTTAGTAGAAACCATGGGAACTAGATTTAGAAAACATTGTTTAGTGAAAATAACCCTATGATAGACATTGAGGATAAGAATAGAAGAACCACCTACATTTATTTTGAGGGCATTATGCATGAAAAATTTCTAGGATTACCTTTTTGAAGGAGGGAAGAATATTACTCCCCATGATTTTATGGTAAGTTCATATTAAATAAATTCAATTCATAACTTATATGCACAACACACAAATTACATGTGAAACAAGATTCTATTGTTATAATATAGTTATATCCTAGGAATTAAACATAATTTTCCACTTCTGTGATTTGAGTTTTGAAAAATAGACATACACAGTTGTGATCAGTATGATATTTAGAATCCGATAGGATCAAATTAATTTTTTTGTGAATAGTAATGTACCCTCGTGAATATTAACTTGACTCTTCTAAATAGTAATGTATACTTATGAATAGTAACTTGAACCTTATGAATAGTAATTTTCCCTTATGAATAGTAAAATACACATTATGAATAGTAAATTACCTAAATGAATAGTAACTTGACCCATATGAATAGTAATGCACCCTTATGAATTGTAACTTGAACCCTATAAATAGTAATGAACCCTTATGAATAGTAACCTAACGAATGTAAGTATAAATAGAATTTCGGCACCTTATAAATGATAGTGAATATTTAAATAATTAATAATTAATAATTTCTATTTTAATTAGAAATGAATAATGATTTACAATTTTATTATAAATATATTAATTTTAATGATAATTAATTATCATAAAATGTATTCATGAATCAATATTAAAGTTTTCTTATGATTATAAGATAATTTTATGAGACCCTAGTTAATTTTTCGATGTCTCATAATATAAGGACCCAACATTAAAAGATTACAAAATCATGATTTAAATAAATAATTCACATTGAGGATCATTTTAAGTTTAGTGTTCTAGAGAATTTGGACATAATTGTTACATATCAAAGATTACCAAGTAGACACATCTACTCAGGTTTCATGTTTCCCACAAAATAAAAACATTTGAACAAAATATTCATGTCTAGTTACATGTTTTATACATCATGAAACTTCCATGATCCCACCCTTGACCCAATTCATCTTTAAGTCATGTGGAAAAAATTTCAAAAACATTGGTGAGCATAAAAATATCAATAAGGGATATAAAAATATGGAAAGGAAGCATTAGTCCATGTATACATAAGAATCAATAAAATCATGATTTTACTCATAAAACACAATAACTTTAACATACCTCATGAAATCATAAAATTTATGAATAACTCATAGAAATCATAATACATAAAGGTAACTTGAGGCATTCATAACATTCTTACGTAGGGAGTAACCCTCATGGTTACGTTTGGAATACCCATCACAATATATTCCTTAAATATATTCGGAGAAACCTTAACGTCTATCTCTTTCGCATTACCCAATGAATTGGAGAGCTATCTCAGGCTCACCCGCACTTATTTTATCACGGAACCACCTGACTTCATAAAAAATGTCCAAGAACCATAACATAGTCGTATCACATAAAACATGCATAAAGGAAACATAACATTTTCACATTTCAATCACAAAATATCAATAAAACTCATTGATATAAAAAATTATTAAAACCATTTTAAATTCCAAAATAAAAGAAAAGTAAAATATTGTATTTATTTTTCATTAAAAATTTTACGTCTTGTTGAGGAAGATGAAACTCAAATAATGGTCACATCGGCAGAGAAGTCCTTGTCGCCGCCTACGTAAGACAAAAAAACATTCCTTTTGTCATTTAGTAAAATGATTAATGTAAAAAGATTCATTTTGAATGAAATGAAATGTCAAAAGGGTTTTATACACCGTATAAAATAATGTCATGTATAAATCAAAAGATGCCTTAATGAAAGGAGATTAAGGCAATGTCCCGTACAAAGACGGTATCCTTATATTAAGGATAAATGAATTACATAATTATGTGCGACAAATATAAATACACCCAATATAAGTGGATCATATGTGTAAAACAATAAGGGTTCATCCACACATATTAATAGAACGACATAATCATGATGTAGAGGTTTAACCCAAAAAATTGAAATTGGGTTAAGAAGTTCCCTTACAGAAATTCGACAACCTAACAATGTCACTTTAATATTCAGAAATTGAGTTGATGAGAGATAAAAATGGTATCTCATCACATGAATATAAAATTTACATCAATAAGGATATATAAGAACCTATCCCAACATTAATAATTTGTAAATTAAAATACTTAACAAAAATAAGTCTTTTAAAAAGAGGAGTGTGAAAGGTTCCCTTACCGATATGGGTAACTTTAAAAATACACACCATGAAAGAAGTACTATAAAATTTTGATGTAAATACCCATAAACGAAATTATATTACACAAAGCATATAATAATGGGATGTATATACAACAATCAATTGCGATAGTGAAAAATATTGCATGAATCTCACAGGAATAAATGGTGAGATAAAAACCCCTTACCTCATTGTAATAAATTGAGTCATACGACCAAAAGATAATAAGAACCAAATGAATAACATAATACCATGAATATAAATAGAATCATGATAATATATATAAAATGGAAGTACAAAATACACCACATGCAATAAAAAACTGCCGAACAAAGGAAATCTCATGGAATTAAAAGTGAGATAAGAAATCCCCTTACCTCAAGTCTAACTTGTCTTGTTCATTTCTTTATATTCCTAAATAATAAACTTTGGTCAATTTATAACTTCTTAAGGACTTATTTTAAAGTTATTATTAAATTCATATAACATATTATCATGTTATAATAATTAGTAAATTATGTGAGTTCATACCATACGTTTTGTCGATGTTCGGTACATGAGTCAACAATGAACTTGTTTGAAGAGAATTGTCCATGTAGTTATATGTACATCATCTCCTGTCACGCCCAGAATTTGTTGAGGTACAATTTAATTTTTTAATTTTTATTTTGTGAAGTACTTTTCCGTTTATTTAAATAGTTTGGTTCTGGAACGGGCTGAACCCGATGCGGGTTGCCCGTTGTGGAAACGATGTGTGTGCACGGGCCTTGCACCACTCGGCGCATGGGCTGGGCACGGGTGAAGCCGTGCGGCTTTGCCATTCCAACGTACGGTGACCGTTGCATGGGCGTTTCAAATACCGGATGATTAACTTCAGTTTCCTTATTATTATTATTATTATTATTATTATTATTATTGTCATTATTATTATTATTATTATTATTATTATTAGACCCCCTTCATTTATTTTATTTTATTTTATTTTTTAATCTTTCTATTCTAATTCACTTTATTTTTTTTATTTTATTTTCATTATTACTTATTTTATTTTATTTTATTTTATTTTATTATTTTCTTTGTTTTTTTTCTCTCCCTCCTAAACCCTACCCTACCCGCCGCCACCCCTTATCTCTCTTTCTTTTTTTTATTCTTTTTCATTTTTTTCTCTCTCCCGTGGCCTCCTTTCTCTCCTCCTCTCCCCTTTTCTTCTCCTTCCCTTCTCCTCTTCTCTCCCCCGCTCGGCCGCCCCTCCCTCCTTCTCTTTTTTTTCCTTCTCCTCCTTTTCTTCCCTCACTTCCTCCTTTCTCTTTCACCGCACTGCTCTCCCCCATTCCCCCTCCCTCACCCACTGCACTCCCCTTCCCCTCACCTCCCCTCTCCCGTCGTACTCACCTTCCCCTACTCTCCCTCACCCGCCGCGTCTCCCCACTTTTCCCTCCCCGTCGGACCCTTTCCTCCTCCCATATCCGCCACTCCTACTGCTACCTATATACCCCAGCCACACCTCCTCTCCTCCTTTCCCAGACCGACCAACCAGAACCCTGCCTCTGCTCGCCGGACAGAAGCCGCCACAACCCTCCGCTCGCCGAACAATAGCTGCTACAACCCCCCGCTCGCCGAACAACCGTCGTGCCACCCCTCAGTTGTCTTTCCGACGTTTTATTTGGTCGAAGGTTTGATTTTAATTTATTTAACTTGATTTTGATTAATTTTTAATTGGTTTAATTAGTTATTATTGAATTTTTTAATTTTCTAATTAATTAATTAAATTTTTTTAGTTGTTAATCAACTTATTTAGTTTTTGATTAAGTGTTAATTAATTAATTTATTGTTATTAAATTTATTAACTATTTTATTTATTTGAGTTATTCAGATTGATAAATAATTAATTTAATTTGGTAAGTTGTTAATTTTCTTAATTAATTATTATTAAATTTGGTAATCATCTAATTTAATTGAAATTGTTAAATTGTTAATTAATTTATTTAGTTAGTTTTGGAATTGTATACTTATTAATCAACTTAGTTAACTATTTTGGTTTAATTGTTAATTAATTTATTTAATTATTACAGAACCTGTTAAACGATTAACTAAATTATTGAATTGCTGATGTTTATTTATTTTTATTTATTTATGGACTGCTAATGTTTCATTGGGCTGGCATTGAGGGTATTTGGTCCACTGTTTTAGGACCCTTTTGACAGATTCTTATCGTGCAACCATTGCACAATGGGAGTTTTGTGTCGTGTCACTTCACGCACCTATTTGAGGTAGGTGGTTTCGCATGCTTCAGGCATTTGATCTTTTAGTTTGTTGGTTTGATTAATTTAATATGTCTTTTATTTAAATACTACGGTGAGTTGTCAGTTTGACTGGTAGAGCGTGGTGTTTTACATTTATTAGTGGCTTGTTTAGATTTCTAGGTTTATACTGTGTGGTGCCTTAGTTTTTGAATGAATGTAGCAATTGAAATTGATCCTGGTTACAGTCTTAGTGTGCGTCAGAGTGGGTTCTACACTGTTGGTTGTGTTGTTTTATTTTCTTAAAAATTATAAACCAGTTTTCCAAATGTTTGATAAACTTTAATTTGACCCTTGAAATTCCTTAGTTCTTGCATGTTGTGTGGTTCTATGTTGTGGTTTGTGTCTTGACCCCAATGAGTAGGGTGAACATGGAATAATGAGCCCAAAAGGGGAATCCTGGGTATTAGGTGGGCGGACTAGACTAGCATGCTAGTGATACGGGAGTGGCCTCAGCCCAGTTTCACTTAGCGATATTGACGCTTACAACACTAACTAAACATTTTATGATGACTGGACACCACTATGGTAGGAGGTGTTTCCCTGCCGGTGGCTCGTGCATGGGAAATGTATGGTATGGTTCACCAAGACATGAGGTTCTAGGGTCCCACACGACTTTAGTACTTAGGGTCTCTCCCACTTTTGTTGCTCCTGTGCGATTATGTACTCATCACTGGTTGGTTTTGGCGACTCATGTGGTTTCAAAAGGTAAGAATGTTTCTTTTTATTTCAATTTCAAAAACCCCTTCTTCCTGTTTTGAATCTTTCATCCTTTCTTTAAAAACTATTTACATCAAGGTGTTAGTGAATTTATTTACTTTCCCTAAAATTTGAACCTGTGAACTACTTTCGTCATCTAACCCCTTTTCATTCGAAATCTTTTCTTTAGTGCCAACCTATTGAGCATTACTCACACCCTACTTAAACCTTTGTGTGTAAGTAGTTCTGATTATGTCCGATGTTGGAAAATGCCATAGTTTTGAGCACGGTGGTCCGAGTTTTTAGTTGACACATCTGATTCGGCGTTGGTGGCGGAGGCCTGATAGGGATATTCTTACACCAGGTGACTATTGCTGGTTTGGTTTTTGGGAACCTTTTTGGGAGTTGTTTGTGTTTGGGTTGTAATTTCCCTTTTGTTGAGACTCGTTCGGGCTATTTTGTTAAACATGTGGTTGTAATGTTGCTTTCAGATTTCAGTTTACTTATGGGTTGTTTCTGGTTGTTGTACGGGTAAATCGTTCCCAAAAACTATAAATTTATACTTGGGCACTTGTGCCAGCCCATGGGGATCGGGAACGCCCTTCAGGCCATGCCGTAGGTCGGGTCGGGCGTCGAGTTGATGGTGACTTGATTCGGTTTGTGAAAAAATGGTATCAGAGGTAGGTTAAATCTTGGTCTATGTTATTTGGGGTGAGTTTGGTTATACAGAAGTTAGGACTGTCAGGGGTCTCAAAAATTATGTTGCGAGTAGGGTGCCTGGCCAGCGCGCCTCGTGACAGATACTGAGTCCCCATGGGATGTCAGGGTGCTTGTCTGTCTTCTTTCCTAGGTGGGACGTACAGGCTGCAAACTGTATGTGGACACGAGGTAGGAATGTAAAGTTTTTACATGAATTCGTTTTTGCAAGTTTGGTTTATAGATGATTATTTATCATGTGGAAACATTTGGTTCCTCTTGAGATATGTAATACTGATAGTATTCTTTTATGACTGTTGCCTTGTGCAGCAAGATGCCTCCCCGGAGAGCTCCCATGCACCCACGGGAGGAAGCCGGAGAGAGTTCTCCCGCGCCGCTTGATCAAAGATTCCTAGAGGCTATGGTTCGAGCCGTTCAGGCTTTGGGACAAGGGGTGACTCCTTCCCCCACCCCTACTCCAGCTAGAGGGGAAGAATCTAGCTCCAGGAAGGATAGAGATTAGGAGTTTCTGAAGAACAAACCTCCTTCTTTCCGAGGCAGTTCAAAACCATAGGAGGCAGAGGAGTGGCTTGAAAAGATAGAACACATGTTCGATTTCTTTGACACGCCCGAGGAAGTTAGGGTGAAGTGTGCCTCATTCCAGCTAGAGGGTTCCAGTCACAAATGGTGGGAATCAGTGGTTCAGGATGGGAAACATGAGCACATAAGCTGGAAAGATTTCAAGGGTATCTTCAACGAGCAGTATTGCCCAGAGTTTGTAACCTTTGCTAGATCTCAGGAGTTCATGGAGCTTTCGTAGGAGAATCAGACAGTGATGGAATATGTGAACCGCTTTGCTGAGCTGGTACGGTATGCACCTGAGATAGTTTCGAGCAAATTCTTGAATGCTCGAATGTTTGAGAAGGGCCTTCGACCAAAAATACACTCTCAGGTTTTTTATTCAAGCTGAAGACTAATGCTGCAGTGGTCGATCGTGTGTGAATGTCCGAGATTGACCAGAGAAGAAAGTCAAGGTTTTCTGGATCAGTATCAGGCTTTGGCAGCGGCAGTTCCTCTGAGAAGAAGATCAAGCGTGTTGAGTAGTGGAAGAAGAGTGGTGGTGACTCAGACCATCCCTCCAGGCAGACACCATCTGAGGCTTCTGATGTGAGGCCCATTGTGTGCCTTCAGTGTAGAAAGGCAGGGCACATATGACCTATGTGTCCACATCCTCCCAGACCTTGCTATGGGTGTGGAGTTATGGGGCACCTATAACATTTCTGTGGGACTGTACGCCCTTACCGGAGTGGGACTGGATATGTAGCTTCCAGGGGTGTATCAGTGAAGTCAGAGCCGACCAGGATGCCAGGATCATGGATCAGTGGTCATGGTGGCAGGACCAGATCATCTTCTGGGTAGAGACAGGTTAGGGAAGAGCCGCAGGCGAGCGGTCGTTCTCAGGCAGGAACCAGGCAACTGCATGCTGTGGATCATGCAATAGCGGGATCTGATGCAGGGCCTTTGACGGTTCGAGGTACTATTCTGGCTGCATCCTCTATAGCTGTAGTTTTATTTGATACTGGTGCTTCAGTTTCTTTCATATCCATTGGCTTTGTGAATCTGCTGAACCTACCAACCAAGCTGTTATTGTTTGCTATGGAGTTGGAAACACCGTTGGGGAAAAAGAGGGAGCAAGGCCTTAGGTGCCCATCGTGCGCACTCTCGGTGTCAGGAGTCGAGATGGAATGGGATTTCTTGGTCCTTGACACGGACCTATTTGATGTGATCCTCGGTATGGACTATCTGGTGTGCTTTCAGGTGCACGTTGATTGCTATCGGTGCCGAGTCAGTTTTACGACACCATATGGAACTCCGTAGTTATTTCACGGAGAATGGGATCCTTGGTCGGGACACACAGTACCTCCACTCTCTGAGTTGGGAAATCTTGCTTATCAGTTGTCGTAACTTGCATTGGAGGAAGATGGTGGTGTTTTACAGGGCGGGTTACCTCGTGTAGTGGATGAGTTCCTAGAGGTCTTCCTAGATGATTTTTCTGGCTTACCCCTAGAGCGGGACGTGGAGTTCTCGATTGAGTTGGCACCGGGAACACAACCTATATCTATTCCCTCATATCGCATGGCCCCCACCGAATTGAGGGAATTAAAGATACAACTACATGATTTGGAATCCAAAGGATTCATTCGCCCGAGCATCTCTCCTTGGGCCACATCGGTTTTATTCTTGAAGAAGGCCGATGTAACCCTTTGGTTGTGCATTGATTACAGGAAATTGAACAAGGTAACCATCAAAAATAGATACCCTTTTCCCTGGATTAACGATTTGTTCGACCAGATGAAGGGGGAAAAGTGGTTCTCCACTATTGATTTGTGTTCGGGATACCACCAGCTCAGGGTGAGAGAAGCAGATATCCCGAATACGGCTTCCCGAAGCAGGTACGGTCACTTCGAGTACTTTTTCATGCCTTTCGGATTGACGAATGCTCCTGCAGTTTTTATGGTGCTCATGAATAGGGTGTTCCACCAATATCTCGACTCATTTTTCATGGTATTCGTGGATGACATCCTGGTTTATTCTGGATCTGAGGAGGAGCATGAGCATCACCTGCGCGTTGTTTTGGGCACTTTGTGGGATCACCACCTGTATGCCAAACTCTCGAAATGCTCATTATGGATCAGGGAAGTGAAGTTTCTGGGGCATGTCATCCCAGAACAATGGGTTTCAGTGGATCCCAAGAAGATCAGGGAAGTTATGTCATGGAAGCAGCGAAGAAATGTGTTTGAGATCAGGAGTTTTCTGGGCTTTTCTGGTTATTACAGGCGCTTTATCCGGGAATTCTCGCAACATGCCTCCCCCATGACCGCACTCACCTGAAAAGGGGTGAAGTTTCAGTGGTGCCCTCAGTGTCAGGCATCCTTTGAGGAGTTGAAGCAGCAGTTGACCACCTCCCCTGTGCTGACCACACTAGAGTCGAGAAAGGGCTATGTGGTTTACTGTGATGGTTCAGGTACGGGCCTTGGGTGTGTGCTCATGCAGGATGACCATGTTGTGGCCTATGGTTCTCGCCAGCTACGGCCACATGAGAAGAATTATCCAACTCATGACTTAGAGTTGGCAGCGGTGATTCATGCCTTGAATACATGGCGTCACTATCTCTTTTGGGAGAAGTTTGTGGTCTATTCTGACCATAAGAGCCTAGCCTATATTTTCTATCAGAATGATCCCAATTTGAGGCAGTGCTGCTGGGTCGAGTACCTGCAGGGTTTTGATTTTGATATTGTCTATACCCCTGGAAAGGGTAATGTGGTAGATGATGCATTGAGTAGAAAAGTACCAGTGCAGGCATTGAGGATGTCTAGCGATAAGTGGACTTTGATGGGGCTCTTCACCCAGATGCACATGGAGAGCAGGGAGCACATGGGAGGTACTTTCTTGGCTAGAATTCAATTGACTCCTGATCCTCTGGAGTTGATTCAGTGGGAGAAGCCTAGTGACGAGCTGTGTCAGCAATCAATGCAGTTTCTTCATGGTGGGGAGACCCCTTCTGATTGGTCTTTGTCTTCCCAGAGGGTGTTGTGCTTCAAGGGCCGTGCTGTGGTGCTGTTGTCTCTACGAAAGGTGGTGATGCAGGATAGCCACCAATCAAAGTGGGCCATCCATCCTGGTACCACCAAGATGTATTACGATGTTCGCTATCAGTTTTGGTGGACAGGTATGAGACAAGATATAGTCGACTTTGTATCCAGATGCTACACTTGCCAGCAAGTGAAAGCAGAGCATCAAAGACCATCTGGCCTACTCCAGCCATTACCCATTCCTACCTGGAAGTGGGACTAGGTCTCCATGGACTTCATTATTGGATTGCCTCGTACACCTCGGGGGAAGAATGCTATCTGGGTAGTGATTGAACGCTTAACCAAGTCATCTCACTTCATTTTGATCAGGGATACACTGAAGGTAGAGGAGATGGGCCGCTTGTATGTTCAGGAGGTGGTAAGACTTCATGGTGTGCCGTTGGAAGTTGTCTCTGACAGGGACCCCTACTTTATATCTCAGTTTTGGGGAGGCCTCCAGAAGGCCTTGGGGTCACAGATTAAGATGAGCACGACATACCATCCTCAGACCGATGGCCAGACGGAGTGGGTGAATCAGATTCTAGAAGACATGCTCCGATCCTGTGTGTTAGATTTTGGAGGCTCATGGGATAGCCATTTGGGACCTGTCGAGTTTTCTTATAATAATATTTACCAGTCTTCCATCGGAATGGAACCCTTTGAGGCGCTCTATGGCCGGCCTTTCCGGTCTCCTCTGTGTTGGGCTGAGGTAGGCAAGACCTCACTCTCGGGACGGAGCCATGTTTAGGAGATGTTTGATAAGGTCAAACTGATTAGGCAGTGGTTGTTGATAGCTCAGAGTCGCCACAAGTCCTATACAGATCATAGGCGGTGGGATCTTGAGTTTTTGGTGGGGGAAAGAGTGTTCCTGAAAGTGGCCCCTCACTTGGGTCACCGTCGTCTGGGGAAGCAGGGGAAGTTGACACCGAGGTATGCCGGACATTTTGAGATTCTTGAGCGGATTGGAAAGGTGGATTACAAGTTGGCTTTGCCTTCGTAGTTGAGGTCGATTCACGACGTGTTTCATGTCTCCCAACTAAAGAAGTACAACCCTGATCTGTCGCATGTGCTAAATTGTGAAGAGCTGGAGATAGAGTCCGACTTATCTGTGTTTGAGAGACCAATACAGATAGTGGATTCTCAGGAGAAGGTGCTTCATGGAAAGTCCATTACTCTGGTACGTGTTCTCTAGCAGCATGGGAATGATGAGCATGAAACTTGGGAGCAGAAGTCGTGGGTTAAGCAGGAGTACCCATTTCTATTCTCTGATTAGGCATCGAGCTGACATTCCGAGGGAGGAAAGTTTTCATGGTGGGGAGAATTGTCACTCCCAGACTTTATTGAGGTAAAATTTTAATTTTTAATTTTTATTTCGTGAATTAATTGTCCGTTTATTTAAATGGGTTGGTTATGTCACAGGCTGAACCCAATGCGGGTTGCCCGTTGTGGCAACGATGTGTGCACGCGGGCCTTGCACTGCTCGGCACATGGGCAGGTCACGGGTGAAGCCGTGCGGCTTTTCCATTCCAACGTACAATGCCCATAGCACGGACGTTTCAAATACCAGATGATTTACATCAGTTTCCTTATTATTATTATTATTATTATTATTATTATAATTATTGTCATAATTATTATTATTAGTGTTATTATTATTAGTAGTAGACCTCCTTCATTTATTTTATTTTATTTTATTTTATTTTATATTATTTTATTTTGTAATGTTTCTATTCTAATTCAATTTATTTTATTTTCTTTTATTTTAATTATTACTTCTTTTATTTTATTTTCATTATTACTTCTTCTATTTTATTTTATTGTATTTTATTATTTGCTTTGTTCTTTTTTATGTCCCTCCTAAACCCTACCCTACCCACCGCCACCCCCTATCTCTCTTTATTTTTTTTTCTTCCTCCTTTTCTTCTCACTCCCGCGGCCTCCTTTCTCTCCTCCTCTCCCCTTTTCTTCTCCTTCCCTTCTCCTCTTCTCTCCCCTATCGGCAGCCCCTCCCTCTTTCTCTCTCTTTTTTTCTTCTCCTCCTTTTCTTCCCTCCCTTCCTCGTTTCTCTTCCGCCGCGCTCCTCTCCCATGTTCCCCTCCCTCACCCGCTGCACTCACCTTCCCCTCACCTCCCCTCACCCGCCGCACTACCCTTCCCCTGCTCTCCCTCACCCGCTACATCTCCCCACTTCTCCCTCCCCGTCGGACCCTTTCCTCCTCCCATCTCCACCGTGCCTGCTGCCACCTACATACCCTGACCACACCTCATCTCCTCCTTTCCCAGACCGACCAACCGGCACCCTGCCTCTGCTCGCCAGATAGCAGCTGCTGCAACCCTCTGCTCACTGGACAGCAGCCGCCGCAACCCCCCGCTCGCCGAACAACCGTCGTTCCTCCCCTCGGTTGTCTTTTCGACGTTTTATTTGGTCGGAGGTTTGATTTTAATTTATTTAACTTGATTTTGTTTAATTTTTAATGGATTTAATTAGTTATTATTGAATTTATTAATTTTCTAATTAATTAAATAAATTTGTTTTAGTTGTTCATCAATTTATTCAGTTTTTATTTAAGTGTTAAGTAATTAATTAACTGTTATTAAATTTGTTAACTATTTTTTTTATTTGAGTTGGTTATATTGATAAAACATTTATTTAATTTGTTAAGTTGTTAATTTACATAATTTATTATTATTAAATTTGTTAATCATCTAATTTAATTGAAATTGTTAAATTGTTAATTAATTTATTTAGTTAGTTTTGGAATTGTATACTTATTAATCAACTTAATTTACTGTTTTGGTTTAATTGTTAATTAATTAATTTAATTATTACTAAACCTGTTAAACGATTAAATGAATTATTTAATTGCTGATGTTTATTTTTTTTAATTTATTTATGGACTACTGATGTTTCACTAGGTTGGCATTGAGGGTATTTGGTCCACTTTTTTAGGACCCTTTTGAGGGCTTCTTACGGTGCGACCGTTGAACAACGGGAGTTTTGCGCCGTGTCACTTCACACACCTATTTGAGGTAGGTGGTTTTGCATGCTTTGGGCATTTGATCTTTTAGTCTGCCGGTTTGATTAATTTAATATGTCTTTTATTTAAATACTTCTGTGAGTTGTCGGTTTGACTAGTAGAGCATCGTGGTTTACTTTTATTAGTGGCTTGTTTAGATTGCTGGGTTTATACTGTGTTGTGACATGGTTTTTGAATGAATGTAGCAATTGAAATTGATCCTGGTTACAGTTTTAGTGTGCATCAGTGTGGGTTCTCCACTGTTGGTTGTGTTGTATTATTTTCATAAAACTTATAAACCAGTTTTCCAAATATTTGATAAACTTTAATTTGACCCTCGAAATTCCGTAGATCTTTCATGTTGTGTGGTTATATGTTGTGTTTTGTGTCTTGACCTTGATGAGTAGGGTGAACTTGGAATAATGAGCACAAAAGGGGAAGCCTGGGTATTAGGTGGGAAGACTAGACTAGCATGCTAGTGATAAGGGAGTGGCCTCGGCCCAGTTTCACTTAGCGGGATTGACGCTTATAACACTAACTAAACATTTGATGATGACTGGAGACCACTATGGTAGGAGGTGTTTCCCTGCCGGTGGCTCATGCATGGGAAATGAATGGTATGGTTCACCGAGATGTAAGGTTCTAGGGTCCCACACGGCTTTCGTACATAGGGCCTCTCCCACTTTTGTTGCTCCTGTACGATTATGTACTCATCATTGGTTGGTTTTGGTGACTCCTGTGGTTTCAAAAGGTAAGAATGTTTCTTTTTATTTCAATTTCAAAAACCCCTTTTTCCTATTTTGAAACTGTATTCCTTTCATTAAAAACTATTTACATCAAGATGTTAGTGTATTTATTTACTTTTCCTAAAATTTGAACCTACAAACTACTTTGTTCATCTAACCCCTTTTCATGAGAAATAATTTTTTTTGGTGCCAACCTATTGAGTGTTGCTCACACCCTACTTACACCTTTGGGTGTAAGTAGATCTGATTATGTATAATGCAGAAAAATGACAAGGTTTTGAGCACGGTGGCCCAAGTATTTAGTTGACTCATCTGATTTGGCGTTGGTGGCGGAGGCCTGATAGGGATATTCTTCCACCAGGTGACTGTTGCTGGTTTGGTTTTTGGTCACCTTTTTGGGAGTTGGTTGTGTTTGGGTTGTAGTTTCCTTTTATTGAGACTCATTATGGCTATTTTGTTAAACTTGTTGTTGTAATGTTGGTTTCATATTTCAGTTTACTTATCGGTTGTTTCTGGTTGTTGTACGGGTAAATCGTTCCCAAAAACTATAAATTTATACCCGGGCACTTGTGCCAGCCCGTGGGGATCGAGAACACCCTTCGGGCCGTGCCGTGGGTCGGGTTGGGCATCGAGTTGATGGCGACCCGATTCGGTTCGTGACATCTCTGGAATGATGTTCATGATTTAAAAATCATATATATCCAGTATATATGTATTTAATAATATTCCATAATGTTTGGAGATAAGAAATGAAATGTACCGTTCATGGAGACGGTAGGCCGTACATACGCATGAATGCTACTTTCATTTTTTTCATATTAATGGACTTTAAAACTAATTAAGACATAGATATATTATAATTACAGTATAATATATATGTTATATAGGTAACATAAGTTCATTAATTACATTATTTATAAATTCCATGTTTGGCATGAACGAGTCACATCACTTGAGGGGGCGGTTGTCCACACTTCCTCATATGAAGTTATCGCATTTCCACAACAAGAAAACCATAAAGGTATGTTTTAGATATAAAAAACAGAATCATTGAGCGGACATAAATATAATATATATCACATATAAATATAGATCCATCATAATGGCCACCATGAGAGGTGTTAAATGAAGATTGAACAATCATTGTTTCGTGAGGTAGTAATTCATCACCCACAGAAATAGAATGTACTTTAACCATTAAACGGAGGTGTGTGTAAGTGTAGGTAGAATCCTTATCATAACAACATCCTAGTATATTTATAATACTAGTTTTATAATGGGATCAAATAATAAGAATATTGTGGTGAGTGAAGAAGGAAAATAAAATAAAGAAACTCGAGTGAAGACATTACCTCTAAATTGGGTAACTCTTTATGATTTGAGCCAAAGGCTTCCTTGGAAAGGCTTCTTACCAAATTGAGGCTTCTAGGAGTAATAGAGGGATATGGAGAGATAATATGAGCAGATTTTTGATGAGACAAGGGCTTGATAGGTGTGGGCATTGGGGTAGAGGTGCGGGCCTTTTATAAGGTGGAGGAGGGTATCTTTTAGAAAGTCTTGAAATGGTACTTTATTATAAAATGATTTTCAGATTTTAAAGTCCCCAAAATGATATATTTTGAGGGTAAGGTGATTAGGGTTCAAAATAAACACATATAATAGATTTTAGACAAGTTTAAGTCTTATATTTTACCTTATCGTTTCATTTTATTTTAATCGTTCATTAATGAGAAAATCACTGCATCATCAGGGTGTCATACAAAAATTAATTTATTTAATGTCTAAAAATTATAAAAAAATACCATTATGTAGGAAATATTTTTAGATTTATAATGACTATTTATAGTCTAAGAGAACATTTATTTATACAAAATTAATTTTTTTTACTTATGTGTTATAGAGTTTGGTTATATTTTCCTTTCCTTAAAAATAATATGATAAAAGGTCACTATCACACAAAAGTGATTTCATGGGGTCCCCAAGATGTCACAAGGCATCCCATGGTTGGCCATGACACAAAAATAGGATTTGAACACACGTTGGGGTCATTTTATGTTATTATGATTTTATTTTATTACCCTTAACTACCTGATTAATAATTAATCATGATAATTTAAGATAATTGCAATCATTACTATTCATATTGTCCAAATAAAAAGAGTCTTAGTTACATATTTTGGACCTTCTGATTCCAAATATGGAATCCATTTTACCAAATTCAGAACACAGAAATTGAAATAATTAATTTAAAAATAAATCTCGTTGTCACAACCAAAGACGGGGTTTTAAGAAGTAAAATTTATCAAAAGATTGACTTGTTTTTACATCCAATTGAAAAGTGAAATTACTTCCAAAGAACAAAATTGTATTATATGATAAAAACCTATTTCAATTACACTTTAAAACCAATTAAAAGTGAAATCTAACCATATAATTAAATTATATGAAAAGGTAGTTTTGAAGTAAAATGAAGCATTTTTCACTATTCATTAAAAATGAACATTTGTCAGGAAAATACCAAATATTTATCCAAAGAAAATTTGATATTACAAATGAAAAAATGATTTCAATTTTAAAAAATTTGAAACATTGAAGATTCATTAATTAATTTTATAATTAATTACCATTGTCAAAACAAATAGCATGTTTTTAAGAAACAATATGTATCAAAAGATTGACACTTGTTTTTGTCCAATTTCAAAGTGAAATTAATTTCAATGACCACAATTAGATTAAATAGGAAAAATATATTTTAACTAAATATTAAACCCAATTAAAAAGATAATATAACCATATAAATAAATTATATTAAAAGGATATTTTGAGTTAAAATACAAAAATTTTCAGTATTGATAAAGAAATGAACTTTTTTGGAAAAATAACAAAAATTTACAGTGTAAATTTTGACGTCTCTATTATTAATAAGGATTTTATTTTTTCAAATATAACATATAAAATTGATAGAAGGTAGTTTTAGAAAGGGTTCTCCACTAAAAGGCGGTTAATCGACCTTTTAATGATATTACAACATTTATTCTTAAAATTGGATTCATTCACATTTTAAGCCTCTATCATTTATTGGGTAATTTCTAAAATATTTAACAAACATATTTAATAATTTTGTAGTTAGTTTTGTTAATTCTATCCATAACAATGGTTAGGCATGAACTACCATTTAAAATAATAATATTATTTTATTAGTGTGCAACGTAAAATTTTAAAGAAACTCGTTGTTGCGTATTGGGTATGCCATCAAATATAGAATTCCCTTTAAAGAAAAATTAACATTTTATTCAAAAATATTAATAAATATGAAAATGTCATATTATTTATTTCCCATGTTGTTACATCCTTCCCCCCTTTTGGGAATTTCATTCTCACAAATTTAAAATTTGGCTCGGAAGCTTCATTGAAATCCCCACATCGGAAAAGGATTAAATTAAAATATCACATTAAAAGAAAGAAAAAGAAGTACAATCATCACCTGAAATAACCTGTACTAGGATTCCATGAAAACATGGATATGGATGAGAAAAAAACCATCATGTTCCAATGGAGAGTGATAGAAAACATTTTTAGGAGAAAATTAACCACCATAAAATCACAAACATGTGATGGGTTAAACAGTATTTGATTCCCCAGTAGAAAAATTTAATTGAAAAAGTTTTTGTATTAAGTTACATTTCACTAAGGAATTTATTTATGATATTAACTAAAACATAAGGAAACATACTCACTTGTTTTAGAGACCCGAAGCTTAACGTACATGGACATCACATTACATTTACGGAATACTTAGTACATAACAAAAAACACACACCCAAGGATCGTAATAGTATAGTGTTTTTGGAAACTCGGAATATAATCTTTTAATCGTGGTGAAAGATCTTCAAAATCTCCCATAAAGATCTTATTTTTTTTACCTAAAACCTTTCTTTATATCCTGGAGAAAAGAAAACATAAAAGGGTGAGCTCAAATGCTCAGTAAGGGTAAACAAAAGAAATATCAATCACATCATATACATAAGCACATAACAGTTGGAAATCTTAACCTGCAAAAGAGATCATAATTTCATAACATGGGGTAAATCATGGCAGTGAAATGTAATCACAATAATCATAACATAAAACATGAAACTTTGTGGAATTCACACATAATCATAGAGAATCATTTCTTGTTAGTCAAGACTCATTTCCAAGACTATCTTAGTAGACAAAGTCCCTTTCTGAATCGAGTAACCCTCGTTTCAGTCCTGTTTCACTGAACCGGTATAACCTACCGTTCCAGCCCTGTCTATCTCATGAGATATAAAATCTTTACCCAATGCATTGGAGGGAGATATAGGTCCCACCCATCTTATAATGAATCCTATCTTATGTGTTCCACATAATTATAAACCATACATCATAGCGTAACCCATGTAATAAAAATGGAATTCTTAAACAACATGACATCATAAAACCATTCATATAAGATAAAGGAATTCATAAAAATATTTCCATCACAACATAATCAAATCCATGTAATAATAAGGATAAAAACAGAACCCTTTTATTATCTTAGATGGAAAATAATTTTGATAAAATACTTGAACTCCATTCTTGAGGAAAATATCCTTTATACTTCAAAAACACTTTTCTTTTCTTAAGATGTCATACAATTATAAACTAAAATAAGTTGATTAAAAATAAACTTGAAAACTTATAAAGGAAGATTCTTGTAAATAATGTTTAAAAATCCATTCTTGTCGTATAAGTTAAAAAAAACATTCTTCATACTTTTGTCGGAAAAGTCAAAAAAGTACCTCGTATGAAAAACGACAAAAGATTCCTTTCATACATATTACTAAAAACTCACTGAAGGGTAAAAATGGATTTAAAAAATTGTATGTGGATGGAAATAATATCACATGTTGATGAAACATGGATGTGGATGATAAAATACACCCCAGTAAATACTTACGAATAAACAATCTCGGATAAAAATGAGATTGTGATATTTCCCTTACCTTAGGTCCGATTTGCTTTGTACGTGTCCGAAGCTCCTTTATAATGGTTTAAATAATGTCATTGACTTATTACAGAATCATATTAACTGTTATGATATCATATATGGTTCACTTATGACATTATATTACCCGTTCTTTTGTAAATTCCATGTTAAAGAAGCGTTTTGGGTAAAATCGTTTCATTTATCGTAGGTGTTTTGACTTGTTGTTCTTGACATTATTATTACTTATATCATGATTTACTTACTTCCAGAATATAAAATATGATTTATATATCATATATATTCAGTATATATATATATATAATAGATAGATAAATGAAATGAAAAACACCGTTCATGGAGACGGTAGTCCGTACGTACGCATGAACGCTGTTTTCCTTTCCTTATTGTCTTGAATGGAAGTAAGTAGATGACATACATATATATATATATACATAAATCCATTAGCTTTATAATGTCATATATTTCATTATTATTTCTTATATATACTTTATAATCATTCTTAAATGGTTAACATGGAGAATGAATCGCATCGCGTCGTGGAGACGGCAGTCCGTACGTACGCACGAGCGATGATATCATTTCCATAAATATTGAATTGAATTGGAGTGGATTATACAATATATCAGAATCAATATGATGTTGTAATATCTATGTATATTTATTCTTTACACCATTATACCCATCCATGTAAGGTGGTGGTGGAAAATAGATTACACCACGGCGTGGAGACGGTATTCCGTACGTATGCACGCGCGGTGATTTCATTTTCCGTAGGATGGATAGATGGTGAAATAGGGTTGTTTCATACTTATAATAACATATAAGTATATGAGTGATACTGATTTTATTACTTCATAATGAAACAACCTAAGAAGAAGAAGTGGAAGAAGAAATAAAGATGAAAGAATTGGTAACGGTAATTACCTCTTCCTTGAAGCGCCTTTTGGAGACCTCCTCTTAGGGAACAAAAATTGGTCTTTGAGAAAGACCAGAACCTCTAGGATGTTGTTAGGGAAGTGGAGAAGAGATTTTTGCGGGGTTTGTCCGAGCTTCAGTGCTAAAATTGGTGTTAGGAGGAGGGGGAGGAGGTGTCCTTTTATAAGGGAGGAGAGGGGCACCTTAGGAATACCTCAAAATATTATTTTATATTAATGTCAAAATCGGTTTATAATGGTTCAAAAGGGTCTTATTTCGAAGATAAAGTGGGGATGGGTCAAAATCCTATCAACCAATAGGATTTAAACAAGTTTAGGGTTTTATTTTAACCTTATCAATTAGATTTAACTCTAAGTTAAATAATTTAACTTTTACCGTCTCTTTTTGTTTTCTTTCACTATATGGTTAATACACTTACTATAACATTCCAAACGAACCCCAAATTGTTTATTATTAATATATATATCCTTTTCTAAGTCATTTGGCCGAACCTTAGATTTTTAGGAATAAAATAACAATTAATAATATAATATTTGATTTAAAAACTATTTTGTGTCAATTTTGACACTATTTGATATATGATTTTTGTGAAAGTCATAACAGAATTATATGTTCAAACCATGTTGATTAAATAAACACTAATATATCATAGTAACCTAGAAAATTAGTGGAATTCATAAAAAGTCTTAAATTACATTTATTTTGGTATCAATTATGTCAATATTTCATTAATAAGATAATTACTGCATCATCTTTGTGTCATAAATAAATTAATTTATTTAAAGTCTAAAAATTATAAATAAAATATCATTATGTAGGAAATATTTTTAGCTTTCTAATGAATATTTATAGTTGAAATTATCTTATGTATAACCCCATATTAAAAATGATTTACTTATTAAACTTTGATTTTAACTATTTTAACCCTTCTTTAAATAAATTAATAATAAATGTCCTAATCTAACCCAAGTGGGCCTAAATGGTCATATTTTATTCCTAAGTTTGTTTTTGGTCGAATTAAACTTATCCAATAGAATTAGGACATGTGTTAGGGTAATAATAATATCATTTTTACCCTTAGTTACCCTATTTACTATTAACCGCGGTAAAAAAAGTAAAAAGTTACTATTCACCAAAAAATTATTTTTATCTCATTGAACCAAATTTTACTTACTGATATCAACCGTGTCTGTCGGATTTTCGAAATTCCATTCACAGAAGCGGTAAAATTAAGTTTTATGCAAAATTCAGTTTTTAATCTACCACTTAGTGGTTTCACTATTCATCAAAAATTGAAAGTTTTCAGAAAAATACCAAAATTTCACCCTAGGATAATTTCGGTATTCCGAATCCAAAAATGAAGTCCATTTTGAAAAATAAAATTTATAAAATTTCAAAAAGTGGTTATTATTATTCATAACGGCTAGTTTTAATAATATTTTAATAGCATATTGTTGTTTAGTGAAACTCGGTATTGCGTACGACGCAAGCTATCGAGGAAGGTCGCGATTGCGTGTAATGCAAGGAAAGTCAAGGATGCGTGTTGTGCAAGCTCCTTTTGGTGTAGCGTACAACACAAGAAATTAGTGAAATAAAAAAGAATATTTTTCATAAAATCTCGGGCTGTTACATTCTACCCCGCTTAAAATGAATTTCTCCCTCGAAATTCGTCGGGGTTATAAATGGTTTACTATTCGAAAGTTTCTTTAATAGAAACCCACATCGTAAAAAGGAATACCAAAACTTGGATTTAAAAACTAAAGTATGAAATGTAACGATTACCCAAATAAACTAATCACTGGGTTTCCACATAGGTGAAAATATGGATATGGAAGAGAAATCTAACCATCATGTTCTGATGGAGAGTGGTAGAGAACATGGCTATGGAAAATCCAGTAATCACAAATCCATAAATTTGGGACGATCTAAGGTACCATCTGATTCATCAGGTATAAGATCACTAGGACAACATTTTTGGTTTTCAAGATCATTTCCCTAAAGTTGAAAATTTGAATTAGAATAAATACTTTCTTTATTTTGGTACAATCTCACTGTTGTTCATGCCTTGAACAATTTCCACTTCATCTCTTAAATATATGAAGTTGAATTTGTTATCCGTGAAGTGTTAGTATGATAGGTCATTCCATCTGTCTCAAACAAAAGGTTAGCAAAAATTATATACATAAGTCGATCTATAGTGAGATTAATCACATATGGTTCCTAAAATGGACTTATACTTCATATATCATACTGCTTAATATAATAAAACTAGTTTCTACTAAACAGGGACTTCCTGTAGGCCAGTGGTAGGCGATAAAGGCCAGTCGCACTTCGGTTGTGGGTTCGATTCCCACAGCGTTGTCCAAAGCGATGGGCTGTCACCCGTCCTGCAGGTTGTCCTTTTTCTAAAACTATATTACTATAACATCCCATCAATAATATCGAAAAAAACTTCTATCCTTAAACAATACTAACTTATGTCCAACATAATCCATTCCAATCTTTAGGATTATCCATAATACTGCAGTTCACTCTCATAACATAGTGAAAATGATTACCAGAGATTTAATACCATCGTTGATCCCCATATATCATAAGATATATCTTGTTGGTCACATTCCAAACATTCAAAGGCCTTAATCTTGTACTCTCTTGAATACCCATTGAACCTTATTGAAAACATGAATTCTATTAAAAGTTAACTCTTTCCACATACCAAAATCCTCAAAATTCTATATACTCAAACCATGATATCACTTAGTCCTTATATCAATCATGAGCTCATGAATACTGTCAAATATTTAATTTTCTTGTTTTCCCTTCATTATGCGCATATCATTATTTTTCCAAAAATATCTCAATCACTTTCCATGGTTACTGGTACCATAAAATTATTGAAAACCACAATAGACCAATACATAAATACTCCAATATTCAACAATACTATATACAACACTATTTTGGAATCCCAGTACATAAACACTTAATCATTCCACCACATCATTGTCATATTCAACATCGCCAATAGTGATCGCATGTGAATTCCTTTTGTCCTTTGACTTAAGTGGTTGCTCATGTTGATCATCACTAACCCTTGGATTAGGGCATTTATTGGCATAATGTCCCATCTCCTTGCACTTGAAACATTGAAGTGTTGGTGGTGCATTCTCTGCAGTGTTTGCTTTGTTCACATCATTAGAAACCCTTTTTCCATTACTTCGACACTCAGCTACTCGATGACCTTCTTTTCCACACTTAAAACATTTTCTAGTCCCTTTAATACAATCTCCTCCATGCTTCTTTCCACACTTTGAGCATAAGGAAACATTCATCTTCTTTTCACCATTATTCTGAGATTTCTCCTTGAACTCCATATTTAGTTTCTTTTCAAAACCATGAGATGGATATGTAACACCAACTTCCATTTCTACCTTCATAGCACAACACACAATTTCTTCATAGCTACTGAAGTCTCTTATAGCTAATGCCCTTCGAAAACATGGTTTTAAGCCACTGAAAAATCGATCAACTTTACTTTCAGGTTGGATGATAATACCAGAAGCGTACCTTGCAAGTCTTGTAAAATTTGCTTCATAGGTACCAACAAATTCATCATCCCTTTGCTTCAGTTCAAGAAACTCTTTCTCCATCTTTGTTCGAAGAATACGAGGGAAGTACTTACTGAAAAACAAGTTCTTGAACTCGTCCCATTCCATGGACTCAATTTCATCTCTTGGCCTCGTATTCTTGATAAGATTCCACCATTGATTAGCTTCACCTTCCAAACGATATACGGATAAGATGACTTTATCATGCTCAGAACATTGAAGAACTGAAAATATCTTTTCAGTGGTACTGATCCATTGTTCAGCAACAAGTGGATCAGAAGACCCACTGAAAGAAGGTGGACGTTCCCTCATGAAGGACTCAATAGAATATTGTTCCCTTCTCTGCTCATTTGGAAGTCCAGAATGATTCATAGATTGTGTAAGTATAGCAATAAGATTTTGCACTCCATCTCCCATAACATTTGTTTGTTCAGGAGGACAATCATTGCATTGTCCATTGCATTGATCAACACGGTTCCTTCGGGTTCCAGCCATTGTCTAAAACCCAAAAAGAATAGTGTGAGAGGAAAAAATCATGCTAGGGAAAACAACATAATAAAGGGGGAGTACCTTCAATATCTAACATCTTAGGTTTAATTCTAAGATCGTTAGCGCAATTCTAGGACTATAACCTATACGTATACTTAACCTTTGGGACATCCCTAGACATACCTTAGAAATATCTCTAGGGATCTCACTAACGTTTTCGCATCCTAGTTTCTAAAGATTTACTAAACCTTTCCTCTGATACCAACTGTAGAGACCCGAAGCTTAACGTACATGGACATTACATTACATTTGCGGAATACTTAGTACAAAACAAAAAACACCCACACAAGGATCGTAATAGTTTAGTGTCTTTGGAAACTCGGAATATAATCTTCTAATCGTGGTGAAAGATCTTCAAAATCTCCCATAAAGATCTTCTTTTTTTTATACCTAAACCTTTCTTTATATCCTGGAGAAAATAAAACATAAAAGGGTGAGCTCAAATGCTCAGTAAGGGTAAAAAAAAGAAATATCAATCACATCATATACATAAGCACATAACTTTTGGAAATCTTAACCTGCAAAAGAGATCATAATTTCATAACATGGGGTAAATCATGGCAGTGAAATGTAATCACAATAATCATAACTTAAAACATGAAACTTTGTGGCATTCACACATAATCACAGAGAATCATTTCTTGTTAGTCAAGACTCATTTCCAAGACTATCTTAGTGGACAAAGTCCCTTTATGAATCGAGTAACCCTCGTTTCAGTCCTGTTTCACTGAACCGGTATAACCTACCATTCCAGCCCTGTCTATCTCATGAGATATAAAATCTTTACCCAATGCATTGGAGGGAGATATAGGTCCCACCCATCTTATAATGAATCCTTTCTTATGTGTGCCACATAATCATAGACCATACATCATAGCGTAACCCATGTAATAAAAATGTAATTCTTAAACAACATGACATCATAAAACCATTCATATAAGATAAAGGAATTCATAAAAATATTTCCATCACAACATAATCAAATCCATGTAATAATAGGGATAAAAACAGAACCCTTTTATTATCTTAGATGGAAAATAATTTTGATAAAATACTTGAACTCCATTCTTGAGGAAAATATCCTTTCTACTTCAAAAACACATTTCTTTTCTTAACATGTCATAAAATTATAAACTAAAAGAAGTTGATTAAAAATAAACTTGAAAACTTATAAAGGAAGATTCTTGGAAATAATGTTTAAAAATACATTCTTGCCGTATAAGTTAAAAAAACAATCTTCGTACTTTTGTCGAAAAAGTCAAAAAAGTACCTCGTACGAAAAACAACAAAAGATTCCTTTCATACATATTACTAAAAACTCACTGAAGGGTAAAAATGGATTTAAAAAATTGTATGTGGATGGAAATAATATCACATATTGATGAAACATGGATGTGGATGATAAAATACACCGCAGTAAATACTTACGAATAAACAATCTCGGATAAAAATGAGATTGTGATATTTCCCTTACCTTAGGTCCGATTTGCTTTGTACGTGTCCGAAGCTCCTGTATAATGGTTTAAATAATGTCATTGACTTATTACAGAATCATATTAATTGTTATGATATCATATATGGTTCACTTATGACATTATATTACCCGTTCTTTTGTAAATTCCATGTTAAAGAAGCGTTTTGGGTAAAATCATTTCATTTATCGTAGGTGTTTTGACTTGTTGTTATTGACATTATTATTACTTATATCATGATTTACTTACTTCAAGAATATAAAATATGATTTATATATCATATATATTCAGTATATATATATATATAATAGATAGATAAATGAAATGAAAAACACCGTTCATGGAGACAGTAGTCCGTACGTACGCATGAACGCTGTTTTCCTTTCCTTATTGTCTTGAATGGAAGTAAGTAGATGACATACATATATATATATACATAAATCCAGTAGCTTTATAATGTCATATATTTCATTATTATTTCTTATATATACTTTATAATCATTCTTAAATGGTTAACATGGAGAATGAATCTCATCGCGTCGTGGAGACGGTAGTCCGTATGTACGCACGAGCGATGATATCATTTCCATAAATATTGAATTGAATTGGAGTGGATTATACAATATATCAGAATAACTATGATGTTGTAATAACTATGTATAGTTATTCTTTACACCATTATACCCATCCATGTAAGGTGGTGGTGGAAAATAGATTACACCACGGCGTGGAGACGGTATTCCGTACGTACGCACGCGCGATGATTTCTTTTTCCGTAGGATGGATAGATGGTGAAATAGGGTTGTTTCATACTTATAATATCATATCAGTATATGATTGATACTGATGTTATTACTTCATAATGAAACAACCTAAGAAGAATAAGTGGAAGAAGAAATAACGATGAAAGAATTGGTAACAGTAATTACCTCTTCTTTGAAGCGCCTTTTGGAGACCTCCTCTTATGGAACTAAAATTGGTCTTTGAAGAAGACCAGAACCTCTAGGATGTTTCTAGGGAAGTTTAGAAGAGATTTTGGCAGGGGTTGGCCGAGCTTGAGTGCTCAAAGTGGTGTGAGGAGGAGGGGGAGGAGGTGTCCTTTTATAAGGGAGGAGAGGGGCACCTTAGGAATACCTCAAAATATTATTTTATATTAATGTCAAAATCGGTTTATAATGGTTAAAAAGGGTCTTATTTCGAAGATAAAGTGGGGATGGGTCGAAATCATATCAACCAATAGGATTTAGACAAGTTTAGGGTATTATTTTAACCTTATCAATTAGATTTAACTCTAAGTTAAATAATTTAACTTTTACCGTGTCTTTTTGTTTTCTTTCACTATATGGTTAATACACTTACTATAACATGACAAACGAACCCCAAATTGTTTATTATTAATATATATATCCTTATCTAAGTCATTTGGCCGAACCTTAGATTTTTAGGAATAAAATAACAATTAATAATATAATATTTGATTTAAAAACTATTTTGTGTCAATTTTGACACTATTTGATATATGTTTTTTGTGAAAGTCATAACAGAATTATATGTTAGAACCAAGTTGATTAAATCAACAATAATATATCATAGTAACCTAGAAAATTAGTGGAATTCATAAAAAGTCTTAAATTACATTTATTTTGGTATCAATTATGTCAATATTTCATTAATAAGATAATTACTGCATCATCTTTGTGTCATAAATAAATTAATTTATTTAAAGTATAAAAATTATAAATAAAATATCATTATGTAAGAAATATTTTTAGCTTTCTAATGAATATTTATAGTCGAATTTATCTTATGTATAACCCCATATTAAAAATGATTTACTTATTAAACTTTCATTTTAACTATTTTAACCCTTCTTTAAATAAATTAATAATAAATGTCCTAATCTAACCCAAGTGGGCCTAAATGGTCATATTTTATTCCTAAGTTTGTTTTTGGTCGAATTAAACTTATCCAATTGAATTAGGACATGTGTTAGGGTAATAGTAATATCATTTTTACCCTTAGTTACCCTATTTACTATTAACTGCGGTAAAAAAAGTAAAAAGTTACTATTCACCAAAAAATTATTTTTATCTCATTGAACCACATTTTACTTACTGATATCAACCGTGTCTGTCGGATTTTTGAAATTCCATTCACAGAAGCGGTAAAATTAAGTTTTATGCAAAATTCAGTTTTTAACCTACCACTTAGTGGTTTCACTATTCATCAAAAATTGAAAGTTTTCAGAAAAATACCAAAATTTCACCCTAGGATAATTTCGGTATTCCGAATCCAAAAATGAAGTCCATTTTGAAAAATAAAATTTATAAAATTTCAAAAAGTGGTTATTATTATTCATAACGGCTAGTTTTAATAATATTTTAATAGCATATCGTTGTTTAGTGAAACTCGGTATTGCGTACGACGCAAGCTATCGAGGAAGGTCGTGATTGCGTGTAATGCAAGGTAAGTCAAGGATGCGTGTTGTGCAAGCTCCGTTTGGTGTAGCGTACAACACAAGACATTAGTGAAATAAAAAAGAATATTTTTCATAAAATCTCGGGCTGTAAAACTTGTCATGTGGACTTTCATCTTTTACTAGATTTTTAACAGAAACTCATATTTTCTCCCAACAATGAGTATTCAAGATGACTTGTTTTCCTTAAGATCGCTAAAATCAACATCGAGAGAATCACATAATCAATAAATGATGAACTATATATTTCCCATGTCATTAGACCGTAACCATAAACAACATTTTTGGTACAAGATCTGATAATTCCCAAAAGGATGGTCCTTTAAAAAAAAATAATACTCTTAATCTGCAAAATTCAACAAAAAGATCCCAATTTTCAATAAATACCATTAAATATACAGCTATCCATTAAATCCATCATGTAATCCAAACTAAAATTGAATCCCAAATCTCTGAAGGATTTAATCACATATTCTTCCAAGGTAAATATTAACATTTATCTCCAAATAACATCAGTTACTCTTAAATTATCATATTGAAAAGTATTTAACCTAATCACATATCCTCCATGATAGCTTAATCACTTCCATAGATAACCCAAAATCAACTTATTCCCAATTCATAAGATCATCTATCAAAAAAGAATTAGTCATACTAACCAGGGAGTTCACGTAGTCAAGTGGTAGGTGATAGATACCAGTCACTCATTGGTTGTGGGTTCGATTCCCATAGCTTCATCCGACGCGACGGGTTGTCACACGACCTTTGTGTTGTACCTTTTAAAAAAACTATATAATTTTATAACGTTCCCAAAAAGAGATAAATTCATAAAAAATAACCATAACATATTTTAACCACAAAGGTTATCTAATAAATTTCATTTTGCATACCAAAATTTATTAACCAGTAATTACCTCAAATTCAAGGATCATATAAACCAAAATGGTTCTTTATAACAATATCCTCAAAAGAAAAGATAATTATTCCATAAATAAAATTTTCATATAAAATATATCAGGGTTACACATACTATAATAAGTATTCTAATGTAATCTCATCATCAAAAGAGCCTTGATACTTTTAAGAATTCCACTATCCTAATGTCTACCATAACTATTGAATCCCAAATATGTTGACTTCTTACTCATTCGACATTATTAATGATCCATTAACCATTACTTTAAAAATTATCCTAAAATAATTCATTCCTACAAAAAAATCATTAATCATATCCTAAGATTCAATAACAGGAAAACATATGTTAAGAAATAACCCATACCTTTCATTGGTCATTGTCAGTTTCTTCATCCTCAATCGGAATGACATTAGGTATTGGTAAATGAATATTTGTACGATCCTAGTGATCCCATTCACAAAACTTCTTCATAGGACATGTGTTTGCATAATGACCATGTAAACAACATATAAAACATTCAATTGAACCTTCAGAATGTACTTATTTCTCTTTCCTATAGTCAACTAGATGCTTCCTTTTTCCATGGACGGTTCTTGATTTTTGACATTCATTTCCATATATATAGCATATTTCGGTCCCTTTGAAACATTTTCCTATGTGTTTCTTTCATCATCTTTGACACATAGGGTTTTGAACATACGTACCTTTATGATTATTACCTAAACATCAGTAGGGATTATTTTATTGAATAAATGATGTCTTATAAATATCACTAAGGTTTTAGGTGATCAATTATGACTCTAGATAGTTGGTTGAGATTAACCACTAGTGTTCTCATTGCAGCTCCCATATCATTCAGTGGATCATTCAGAAAACCGTCATAGTTTTCTTCACATCCACTATTACTTTGGTGCCTACTAGATCAAGCAATTTACTAAAACCAAAATGGTCAGTGGGATTATATCAGTAAAATCATCATATAATATCTTATGAGGAGGGTAAACACTAAGAAATACTTATTCATGTTATCTTAAACTCATTCACTTTATAAAAATAACTTTGAATATTTCAAGAATCCTAACCATTATGGTAATGTCACTTGTTCTTAAAGAATACCCTAACCTCTAAAGTTATCTAAAACGAACCCTAATACCAACTATAAGGACCCGACCATAAAACATTACATAATAATGAATTAAATGAATAATTCACATTGAGGATCTTTTCAGGTTTAGAGTTCTAGATAATTAGGACATAACTATTACATCTCAAAGATTTTAAAGTAGACACATCTACTCAGTTTCCATTTTTTTCACAAAATAAAAACTCTTGAACAAAAAGTCATGTCTAGTTCCATGTTTTATACAGCATGAGATTTCCGTGATCCCACCCTTGACCCTATTCATCTTTAAGTCCTGTAGAAAACATTTCAAAAACATGGGATGAGCATAAAAAGGTCATTAAGGGATATAAAAAAATTGAAAGAAAACATTAGTTCATGTATACATAAGAATCAATGAAATCATACATTTACTCATAAAACATAACCACATTAACATACCTCATGAAATAGTAATATTTATGAATAAATCCTCGAATTCATAAGACATAAAGGTAACTTGAGGCATTCATAACATTCTTACGTATGGAGTAACACTCATGGTTACATTTGGAATACCCATCACAGTATATTACCTAAATCTCTTCGGAGAAAACATAGAATTTATCTCCTTCGTGTTACACAATGCATTGGAGATCTATCTTGGGCTCACCCTCCCTTAGTTTATCACAGAACCACCTGACTTCAGAAACAATTTCCACGAACCATAACATAGTCATATCACATAAAACATGCATAAAGGAAACATAACATTTCCACATTTCAATCACAAGATATCAATACAACTCAATGATATAAAAAAAACATTATCAAACCCATTTTCAATACCAAAATAAATGAAAATTAAAACATGGTATTTATTTTTCATTAAAAGAAATTTATGGCTTGTAGAGGATGCTGAAACACAAATAATAGTCACACCGGTGGAGAAGTCATTGTCGCCGCATACGCAAGACAAAAAAAACATTCCTCTTGTCATTTAGAAAAATCCTTCGTGTAAGAAGATTAATTTTTAATGAAATAAATAATTAAAAAGGGTTTTATACACCATATAAAATTAAGTAGGGTAGAAATCAAAATATGTCTTAATGAAAGGAGATTGAGACAAAGTCCTGTACAAAGACGATATCCTTAGATTAAGGATAAATCAATTACATAATTATGTGTGAAGAATATAAATAAACCCAATATAAGTGGATATTATGTGTAAAACAATCAGGGGTCATCCACACATATTCATAGTATGCCATAATGAAGAAGTAGAGGTTTAACCCAAAGAATTGAAATTAGGTTAAGAAGTTACCTTACAGAAATTCGACAGCCTAACGACGTCACTTTAAAATTAAGAAAATGAGTTGATGACAGATAAAAAGGGAATATCATCAATTTAACATAAAATTTACATAAATATGGATATATAAGAACATATCCCAACATTATTAAGATTTAAATTAAAATACATAACAAAAAGAAGTCTTTTAACTAGAGGAGGGTGAAAGGTTCCCTTACCGATTTGGGTAACATTCGAAACGTACACCTCATGATAGAAGAACTACACAATGTTGATGTAAATACCCCTAATCAAAATTATATTACACAAAGAGTAGAATAATGGGAAGTACATACACCACTCAAATGTTATAGTGACAAATATAGCACAAATCTCACAGGAAAAAATAGTGAGATAAAAACCCCTTACCTCGTTGTAATAAATCGAGTCATATGACAAAAAGATAATAAGAACCAAATGAATCACATAATACCATGAATATATATAGAATCGTGATAATATAAATAAAATGGAAGTAAAAAATACACTACATTTAAAAAATAATTGTCGAACAAAGGAAATATCACGGAATTAAAAGTGAGATAAGAAATCCCCTTACCTCAAGTCCGACTTGTCTTGTTCGTTTCTTTATATTCCTAAATAATAAACTTTTTTCAATTTATAAATCCTTAAGGACTTACTTTAAAATATATTATTCAATTCATATCGCATATTATCATGTTATAATAATTTGTTAATTATGTGAGTTCATATCATACGTTTTGTCAATGTTCGGTACATGAGTCAACAATGAACTTGTTTGAAGAGAATTGTCCATGTAGTAATAAGTACATCATCTCTGGAATGGTGTTCATGATTTAAATATAATATATATCCAGTATATATGTATTCAATAATATTCCATAATGTTTGGAGAAAATAAATGAAATGTACCATTCATGGAGACGGTAGGCCGTGCGTACAGATGAACGTTACCTTCATTTTTTTGTCATATTAATGGAATTTAAAACAAAATTAGACACATATATATATATTATAATTCCAGTATGATATATATGTTATATAGGTAACATAAGTTCATTAATCACATTATTTATAAATTTCATGTTTGGCATGAACGAGTCACATCATTTGAGGGGGCAGTTATCCACACTTCCTCATAATAAATTATCGTATTTGTACAACATGACAAGCATAAAGGTATGTTTCAAATATAAAATACAGAAGAATTGAGAGGACATGAATATAATATATATCATATATAAATATAGTTCAATAATAATGTCCACCATGAGAGGTGTTAAAAGAATATTGAACAATCACCATTTTGTGAGGCAGTAATTCGCCACCCACAGAAACAGTATATTCTTTAACAACTAGACAGAGGTGTGTGTAAGTGAAGGTAGAATAATAATAATATAAATATCCTAGTATATGTAGAATACTTTTTTGATTATGGGATCAAATAATAAGAAGATATTGGTGAGTGAAAAACGAAAATAAAAGAATGAAACTCGAGAGAAGACATTGCCACTAAATCAGGTAACCCTTTTTGATTTGAGCCAAAGGCTTCCTTTGAAAAACTTCTGCCCAAAGTGAGGATTCTTGGATTAAGAGAGGGATTTGGAGAGATAATATGAGCATATTTTGGACGATACAAGGGCATGAGAGGTGTGGGTAAGGGGTTAGAGGTGGGGGCCTTTTATAAGAGGGAGGAGGATCACTTTTGGAAAGTCTTGAAATGTTACTTTATTATAAAATGATTTTCGGATTTTAAAGGTCCCAAAATGATATAATTTGGGGATATGGTGATGAGTGTTATAAATCCATCCATCAAATAGGTTATGGACAAGTGTTTTTTTTATATGTTACCTTATATTTTCATTTTATTTAAATCATTCATTAATGATGTAATCAATGCATCATCATGGAGTCATAAATAAATTTATTTATTTAATGTCTAAAAATTATAAAAAAAATACCATGATGTATGAAATATTTTTAGATTTACAATTAATATTTATACTCTAAGATATAATTTATTTAAGCAAAATTAAAATTATTTTACTTATCTGTTACATAGTTTGGTTATATTTTTCTTTCTTTAAAAATAATATGATAAAAGGTCACTATCACACAAAGGTGATTCCATGGGGTCCCCAAGATGGCACAAGGCATTACATGGCCGGTGATGACCCTACCAAGAGGATTTTAACACATGTTGGGGTCATTTTATATTTTTATGATATTATTTTATTACCCTTAACTACCCAATTACTAATTAATCATGATAATTAAAGATAATTGACGTCGCTACTATTCATAATGTACAAAAAACAATGGAGTCTTAATTACATAGTTTAGACCTTATGATTCAAAATATAGAATCCATTTTACCAAATTACAAACACATATATTGCAGTAATTAATTTAAAAATAATTCTCGTTGTCACAACCAAAGACGAGTTTTTTAGAAGTAAAATTTATCAAAATATTGACTTGTTTTTACAACCAATTTAAAAGTGAAATTACATACAATGAACAAAATTTTAGTAAATGATAAAAAAAATAATACAATTACACTTTAAAACAAATTCAAAGGAAAATATATCCATATAATTAAATTATATGAAAAAGCAATTTTGGAGTAAAATACAGTATTTTTCACTATTCATTAAATATGATCATTTGTTGGAAAAATAAAATAATTTATCCAAAGTAAATTTGATTTTCCAAATTAAAAAATGATTTACATTTTACCAAATTCAAAACATATAAGTTTCATTAATTAATTTTATAATTAATTCCCACTGTCAAAACAAATAGCGTGTTTTTAAGAAACAATATCTATCAAAAGATTGACACTAGTTTATGTCCAAATTCAAAGTGAAATTAATTCCAATGAAAACCATTGGATTAAATTGTAAAAACATTATTTAACTACAAATTAAACCCAATTAAAAATATAATCTAACCATAAAAATAAATTAGATTAAAACGAGGTTTTGAATTAAAATACAACATTTTTCACTATTCATAAAAAAAATGAACTTTATCGGAAAAATAACAAAATTTTACACAAAGTAAATTTTGATGTCTCGAATCTAAAGAAGGATTTTATTTTGTCATATATAACATATAAAATTGACAAAAATTATTTTTAAAAATGGTCCACACCAATATGTGGTTAATTGACCTTTTAATGAATATTAGAATATTTATTCTTGAAATTGGATTCATTCACATTTTAAGACTCTATTATTTATTGAGAATTGATAAAAAATTTAACAAACATATATAATAATTTTTTAGTCAGTTCTGTTCATTCCCGCCATAACAAAGGCTAGGCATCAACTACAATTTAAAATAATATTATTATATTATTAGTGTGCAACATAAGATTTCAAAGAAACTCGTTGTTGAAAATTGGGTACGCCATCGAACATAACATTCCTTTTAAAATAATATTAAAATTTTATTCCCAAATATTAATAAATATGAAGATTTCATATTCTTTATTCACCTGGGATGTTACACATAAAAAAATTTATAATTTTAAATTGGTATTTTTTGAGTAAATGATAATTTTAATTTAAAAATAAATTTCTCATATTTAAAAATTTATTTTCTAAAAAAGGAGTTCCTTTTTTAATTATACACCTCAAAAATTAGTTTGGATAATTTTTTGGGATTTTTATGAAATAGGTTAATTTCTGTTATATAGTAAAAAAATACATTTTTTATAAAATACGGCATCTTTCATGACATCGTCAAGAAATTATTATGATATTAAAATTTATTTTAAATATTTACTAACTAAATAATTATTATAAATTTGAATATTTTACAAAAATAATTTATAACCTGAAAAATATTTTTTTCATGAAAAGATTAGAAATCATTATAAAGGTCGACGCAGTGGCTGTGCATCCCTGACAAAGTAAAAATTGGTAACTTATATATAATAATCGAGTGATAAAAATTATTTTCATAACATATTAATTAATTATTATGTATTATTTATGTCTTTTATTATTAATTTCTCATATTAGTTCTATATAACATGAGTATTATCCAAATGTCTTTTCAATGCTTGCACAAAAAAAGAAGATACAAATTAAAAACATTAAGAAGATATTTTGTTATGTATAAGTGTGAATATACATAATGAAGGAATTTAGACCTTTATTTGGATCCTATGTAACTTATTTTTATGATATTAATTTATTTTGTAATTATAAATATGATATAATTAATATTAATGCTTATGAAATGCTGATGTAGTTCTTGTGGAAGAATAAGGAAAATAAATAAAAAGTTATTAATTAAAATTATTTGAACTATTAAATGAAAACTATTTGGATAAAACATTTTATATAATTAATATTTGACCAATATTGATTTTTTATTCTATTTGGGGACACTTTTGACCCACATGAATCAATTTATGACCTTTAGAATATTTTATTTCAATGTAAGACATGGTGTTCAGACAATAAACTTTACATTAGATTGAAATTTTAATTTAAGGATTTATGAGAGTTTAATTAGAAAAAAATAGTATTTGGAAATAAAATTAAAGTATATTTCTCATGGAATTTTATTTCTATTTTTTAGGTAACCAATAAATACCCTAATTTTATTCACAAAGATAAAGAAAAATTAATTTAATTAATGTATAAATCAAATTAATTATTTGAAAAATAATAAAATAAATATAATTTGATATTTTAGATAATTCATAGATTACCTAGATGAATATTAAATTTATATGATATAATATAACATTTTAATAAAATTTTAAACATTTTTCTGAGGTTTTGAAATTCATAATTAAGAATAGTTTTTATTCCAACAAAATTGTTTTTCATAATTAAAATATATTATTAAATTATTCAAAAATCCAAAAATTATGGAAGATATGGAAAAATTATAATATTACATATAAAATGTAATGCCCATATATATTTAGGTCATTTTTTTATGTCTTAATCCCTATAATAGAATTATTATATTTTAATAATTTGTGTAATTCTTAAGTTACCCCACACCTCACTTATAAAAGGAAGCTCCAGACATCAAAAATTTAATAACAATAAGTCTTGATATTTTCAAAAACTCAAAAAAATTCCATCCTCCACATACCTTGACACATTCTTGGTCTTTTGTTCTCACAAAAAGACCACTTCAAATATTCTTTAGGTGGTTTAAAAAGAGAAATATTCAATAGGTAAGATCCCTTCTTCTTCTCTTTCAAATTCACTCTCACTAATACCTTATACCTTATTATTATCCAATGATTCATGAAAAATAAAATATAAAATTTATACTAGAAGTTTTTACAATATATGCTTCCTAAAATCTCTTATTTTCTTATTCTATTCATAAATAACAAAATCGTCACCCGTGCTGTGTCAAGTCACCGCCATTGTGGCCAATGAGTTTTCGTTTCACTTTACCAAAATTATGGGATGTTCTAATTAAAATGTAATTATTCAAAGTTACCTATATATATACACCAATTCTTGTTTATTATTTCATTTTGATATGGGAGAACATAATAAATCGACCTTGGAAACCATGAAAAGAACACACATGAAACTATGGAAATAACATAATCTTGTAAATAAATGTGTGGAACATATTATAAGAAGATTATTAAAGGTATTATAAATATTATTTTTGTTTTGTAAAAAAATAATAACACTATTCATTTCATTATACATGCGGTCTGATCAAACTGAATGGAAGTTGAACCTGAGGTAAGGGAGATCTTAACTGAATTTCCATTCATTGAGTAATATATATTTTTCATTGGGTATGTTATTACAAGAATATGTATTGATGAACTATGAATTTTTTATAATATCTATCCACTTATATTGTGTGGATTTATATTTTTAACATATAATTATGTAATTGATTAATCCCCACTTTAATCATAATATCCTTGTAAGGGGTTTCCTATCTCAGTTTTACTATCGTGAGATGCCCATTGTTCGCAACTTATTTATATTTTTTGGGGTATGTTTACTACAATTTGATATATAATATTACGACTATCTTTATATTCATGTTATTTAGTGGTTCACATGGTGAATTTTAACTCGATTGGCTACAATGTTGTAAGGTACTTTGCTTCAATTTCCATTTCATTTTGATTTACTTGATATTGTGCATCTAATCATGCTTATGTGGTGTAACTACTACCCCATTGAGATCATTTTTCATTTGAAATTGTAATTAAATAATATATCCATAAAATTGATACATGGATATGATAATTTTCTAATCTGTATACTATTTTACAGGTGGTGTATAAGTGGAATTTTTCTTTAATTATGGAAATATTGATGAATCTATATCCTCTACTCACTATAGACATTGAAAAGGCATGTTGTTATTGTATTAAATCATTGTATAACAAATGGTTTAGACTTTTAGTGATGGGTAGATTCCACTATAGACCCTCGATACATCAAACGGTCTCATGGGATAAATTAGTTGGTAATATACCCTTTGAGTTTGTTTCCAAAAAGTACACAGGTTTCTACCTAAAAACATTAACTATCTAAACAGTGTGATAGTTCATATTCCAGATACAAAACATCCAAATAATAATCATTCTCTTAATTCAATAATCTATTTTTACATTCCATGAGGGTTTCACTATGACAAAACCTATGGATGCACATTCATTCTCAGTTTATTGATGGTGTGTGTTTTTCAAATAGTCACCATACCATATGGATTATGTCAAATTTATTATGATTCTAGAATAATTTTTTCATGCTTCCACTATATGCATTCCTTACTAAGCATTTGAGATCACCCTTTAATTTGTTTTCCTTATATATGTTATGAATAAGGGGTCATTTATTGAGTTTTTCTGAGTGCAGTTTTTTTTGAATTTGTTATGTATTATGTTTTGTTTTATTTTCCCTATGAAAAATCGGATCCATGTATGTATATAGTTTCTCCAAGACTACTAAACTAATCAGTACTTTGGGATTTGATTCATTTTAATCATGCTAATGTAACAAAGTAATGCACTGGCTCTGGGTTTCTAGGGTCTTGGTGTTATAGTTGTTATCAGAGGAAATTTAGTAGAAATATTAAGAACTAGATTTAGAAAACATATATTAGTGAACATACCCCAAAGATAGATTTTGAGGAAAACAATAGTTGAACCACCAACATATATTTTGAGAATATTATAAATGAAAAATTTTGAGGATGAAATTTCTGAAGGAGGGAAGAATATAACACCCCATTATTTTATGGTAAGTTCATATTAAATAATTTCAATTCAAAAATTATATGCATACAACACTTATTCACTGTGAAAAAACACTAGGTTTTTATAATAAGTTATAACATAATAATAAAACATTATTTTTCCACTTATATTATTTGAATATTGAAATATGGACATACACGGTTTCGATTGGTATGATACTCAGAGTCTGATTGGATTAAATTAATTTTTGACTAATAGTAATGTACCATCATGAATATTAACATGACCAATATGAATATTAATACACCCTTATGAATTGTAACATTACCATCCTGAATATTAATGTACCCTTATGAATAGTAACTTGACCCCTTATGAATAGTATTATACCCTAATGAATCATAACTTGACCGTTGTGAATTGTAATGTGCCATTATGAATAGTAACCTGAACCATATGAATAGTAATGATCATTTACGAATAGAAACCTCACCGATGTATGAATAAATAGAATTTAGGCACCTTATATATGGCTATGAATACTTTAAAAATTAATAATTAATTTTTGTTATTTTTATGTGCAATAAATAATGAATTATAATTTTATAATAAATAGATTAATTTAAAGAAAAATTAAATTTCATAAAATTAATGCAGGAATTTTTTTTCCTGTTGATTATAAGATAAATTTATGTGGTCTTAGTTAGTTTTTTGAAGTATCATAAAATTAGTTATAATATTAAAATTGTTATTTTTTTGAGTAAATGATGATTTTAATTTAAAAGTAAATTTCATATATTTAAAAAATTATTTTCACAAAATACAGTTCCTTTTTAGATTCTACACATCGAAAAATTGTTAGGATTAATTTTTTTTTCATTTTCATAAAATTGATTAATTTTTTGTGAGTAGTAAAAAATACAATTTTTTTTAAATTACATTATTTCTCATGACATCATCATGAAATTATTATGATATAATAATTTATTTAAACTAATTAATGACTAAATAATAATATCAAAAGTTGAATATTCTAAAAAATTAATTTCTAACATGAAAAGCATGATTTTTCATGATATGTATAAAAATCATTGTCAATGTCGACACAGTGCCTACGAAGCAATGAAAAAGTAAAAATTGGTAACATATTTATAATAATTGAGTGATGGAAATTATTTTCATGACTTATTTATTAATTATTATGTATTATTTATATCTTTTATTATTAATTTATAATATTAATGTTATAAACCTTTAGTATTATCCAAATGTCTGTGTCTTGCTTGCATGGGGTAAGAGAACTCAAAATAAAAAATTTAAGAAGATCTCTTGTTATGTATAAGAGTGAATATACAAAATAAAAGAATTTGGACTTTTATTTTGAACCTTATTAATTTATTTTCATGAATTTAATTTATTTTTAAATTTTATATATGAAATATTTAACATTAATTCTTATGAAACAGTGATGTGGTGCTTGTTGAAGAAGAAAAAAACTAAATAAAATATTTTCAAATAAAATTATATGACTTATTAAATGACAAATATTTTGGATAAAACATTTTCTATAAGTACGGTTTGACCATTATATATTTTTGATTTTATTTAGGGACACTTTGGACCCACAAGAATCAAATTAATACATTTAGAGTATTTTATTTACATGTAAGGCAAGGTGTTCACACTATAATATTTACTTCATATAACATTTTTAATTGAAGGTTTTTAGGAATTTTTACTCGACCAAAATTAGTATTTGGAATGATAATAAAGTTATATTTCTCAAGGGATGTTCCCCGTTATATTTACATGTACCTCATCTCAAATTTTTATAAAGATAAGATAATATTTTATCATGATATTTACATACCTCATTTTTAGATTCATAATTAACAACATCATCTTCCTCAAGATATTTGTTAGATGAATCTTTATTAGCATATTTAAAATATATTTCTATATCATATTTTTTTTCTATTAATAATACTCTCTTTTCTAATTTTATAAGTGATGATTGTGTTTTGAAAATCCTCTAGAGATAATGTTTCAGGGTCTCTGTCTTCTAATGAAGAAACTTTAGCATCAAACTTGTAAGGAAGAATTTGTATGATCATTTCCAAAATAGTAGACACCTCAAAATTTTCACCAAGATATCTGATAGTAATGACAATGTAATTTAATCTACTAGATAAGTTCACGATAGATTCAAAATCTATAATTTTTAAATCATCATCTTTCAGCCTCCATAATTATAGTTTTTACTTATTCACTTTAGTATTTCCAGCATAGATTTTTTTCATATTTTCCCAGATAAAATAAGCTATATAATTACCTTTATCTCATAAAAACGTACTTTTAGAGAGTGATGAAATTAATGAATTTCTAGTTGTTCCATAATTCTGAAGATTCTTCTTATCTGTAGGTGTAAGGGGAACCTTGTCATCAACAATATGAAATCCATATGATGTAACTTCAAGAACTTAATACCCAAAGGATATAATTTAATTCATCATTCTATCATTCTAGATATGATAATTCATTCCATCAAATATTAGAATCCCCTTAATATTCAAGAAATTCAGATTCTTCGTAACAAATTCAATTCAAAACATCAACATTAAAAAAACGAAGGGAATGATTAGCTCTGATTCCAATTGATGATTCCATGTCAGGATGCAAATATCACATAATGGGAGAGGGGTGAATTAGTGATAGTTTATTTATGTTTTCTTACTTCTAAAATAACCATCACATCCTGTTAATGATTCCTTTCCCTGTTGAACACAATCCTAGAACACAACCATAGGAACACCAGAATTTACAAGGTTCACTACTCAACCAGATTAGATAAGTCCTTGGTATGGTTTGGAAACTATCCAATAGTACAAAATGCACTAGAAAATAAATCCTTTGGTGTGGAATAAAATGAGTAGGATGTACCCTTAAAATCATATATCACATTGATAACAATCCAATTGTGCATGTGGTTCTTTTAGAAAAAAATGATTCAATGAATCATTATGTACTTTAAAAAAAATTATCATTAAAATTAATTATTATATTTTATAACCAAAGTGTGATAGAAACATCCTTGAGTCCTTTGCAAACTAAACTGCCTCCTCCATGAACTAACCTCCCTATTCTGCAAATAGCCTATGTCATCTGTGAACCACATATGTCTTATGCGTACAATGTAGTGGTAATTATTCACAAAAATCCTTCTTCTATGTGAGGTCCTTTATCAATAAACTATCTCATCTTCCATTTACCACCTCTACATACTACTTTAACATACATGTTTTGCGTACTACTTCAGTGTACCACTTTTTTGTACGACTTCCACGTACCTCCTCTGCATATTGCTTCCACTTCTGTGGAATTTCTTCGTCTATAGACTACTTCTCCAAAATCCATAAACCATATCTTCCTCCACAGAGTGATTCTTCATATGTGTAATCTTTCTTCCATAAATCACATCTCTTTCAAGAATTTCCTTTTCAAAACTCCTTCCTTCATATAATCCTCCTTCGTAAATTCTTCAGGAATCTCTAAAATACTCCCCAAAACAATGATTTTTACTTATAAAATTATCTCTCTCAAAATATGGTATTATATATATTTATATAGGCCAATAGTTCCACAAAATCCATTAATTTGATATTTTTAAGATCTTAGATTCGGTACATCCATCACCGCGTATTGAGTTTCTCCCTAAAATAAGAATTATCCTACAAACTATAATTGTCCGACAAACATTTCCATACTTGGTTTGCATAAAATATTTATTCCTTCATGGTATCCTAAATTACTACCTCATTTATGAAATTTACAATCCATACCTCAAACCATCATACTTCCGTGAATCACATGCCTGTCGTGTTGTGGAATCCTTTACTATGAACCGTTTTTCTATTTTGTGAATTGTTTTTTCATTTTGGGAACTCTTTATCCATTCCGTTAACCATTCCCACTACACAGTATACATTCGATGCCATGTGGTTCACGATTACATTCCTTTTCTGATTTCCTTCACCGTTACACAAACCTTTCACTCTTACGAGGAAATCATTCTTTCTGAAAAATCATATTCCCTATTTTGAGGCCCAAATTTTTTTCAAATAGTAGAAAACAACTCTACCTAAAATATATTCATTAGAAAGAACACCCATGTTGTTTTTATATCATATAGATTATCCAAAAAACAACTAATTTCATCATGAACCTTTTCTATCTTGATATAAAATCTTTGATCGATCACCTTTATCATCATTATATTTTTTGAATGAAAGTATTATAACCTCCCAATCATCTAACAACACCTTTCTTTCCAATAAAACCACAAAAATGATTGGAAACACCTTTTCTACCCATTTCCTTCATAAGTCCTGCATCACAAGTTCTCCAATAAACAAATTATATTTTTGAAATATAAATCAATAAAGAATCATCTTGTTTTAAAAGGCCTTTTACAAAGTGAATTGATTTATTTTTTTTGAAAATAAAATAAAACACTTTTTAAAACAGCCTTTCATACATCCAAATACCTTCTCAAGCCAAAATGGTCCTAACACACATAAATTAAATTCCAATATTTCTTTTTATTTGAAATAGTTCTATATTTCATCTTACCATTTGAAGATTAATTTTTTTGGACCTCATCATGTTTCTCATTACGAGAACATTCACAAACATCAGTGGTGGAGTTTTTGAAACATGTAACTTTCCCTTCATATTTAGAACTTTTTTGTTGGAAAAGTTATAACTTTTCTTCTTTTTTTCCTTTTATTTAACATCTATATGCTCATTACGATTATTTTATTCCTCAAGATATTTCTTCAAATTAAAAATCTCTTTCCCCAAACTTTATTTCTCATAGAAAAAAACATTATATATTTCTTATTGGAGAGCATTCATATTTCAAATTTTTGTTTTTTATTTTAATTTCAAACAATATTTATTAGATACTATTTAAAATATTCCTTAAAATGATGTTCATGTTGATTTTCTTATCCTTCAAGACAACTGATTCATAATTCTTCATCATTCACTGTTGTAATAATGTATTTTCAATACCATTTTCAACTTATTTTGTATATTCAACATCACTCCCTTCTTTTTCATTATAATTAGAAAATAAACATATTCTTTTGGATTATAATAATTATCTTTCATTCCCTATGGAATTCAATTTTCCCTTATATTCTTATTTCTTCCATAATCTTCTTAGATTTATTTCTTCTTCATCACTATCCTCATATTTCTTTCTCTGGGGAAAATTATCTACAAAGTTACTAATAACTCCACATTTAAATCATTTCTAAGGATGATTCCATTTTTTTGGTATGTAAATATTTAAATTTTTAGAAAACCAGGAAAAATTGTCATTAATATTTACACATAAATCATTTTCGGAGTCAGAATCACCATCTTCATCATCAATAATAATATTCTTTGACTATTATTTCTTAGCATCCATGAAAGACATTTATCTGTCAACTATTTTTTCTTTTCATAGATATCTCCATTATCATTTCAAATGTTATGAGAGTAATATGAAAATCATCAAGAGGTAATATTTCAGTATCTCAATCTTCCACTTAAGAGTCTTTTCTATTATACTTATTTGGATAGATTCTTAAGATATTTTCAACAACTATATAATCATCTTACTTTTCACCAAGAAATATGATTGTACTCACAATGTAATTTATCTTGGTAAAAAAGTCCCCACCAGATTCATGCTCACCCATATTAATTTTTTTTTATTTCAATCTCCAGATTTGTAACTTTACCTTATTTACTTTTGTGCTTCCATCATATATGTTTTTCAATTAATCCTATATACCTTTTTCTATGGAAATAACTTTCACCATAATGAATTCACATTCAGAAAGAGACCATAATATTTAATTCTTATCCCTTCCATCATTCTCAAGAATCATCTTATTAGTTGATGTAATAGCAGCTTTATCATCAATAGGAGTAACCCCAAATGTTGTAGCTTCATGAACATAATATCAAAATTCATGAGATATGGAAGCATTATATCATTCCACATATGATAAGTCTTTTCATCTAAAACTAAAATAATTTTGTTGTTCACACAATTCAAATTCCCAATAATCTTCAAAACTCTAGAAATGAATAACCAATGTTAAACTTACTTTGATACCACTAGAAAGTGCCCAGTTATATTAATTGTAACACTAATAGGGGAGGGGTGAATGAATGATTCGTTTTAATTTATGTTTCATTACTATTTAAATAACATTCACCTCCAATTAAGGATTTTAATTCCCCTTTGAAAATAAATAAAACCCACGTCCAAAGGTTAAAAAGTATTTATATGGTTCACTAGTGAATAATAATAGTTATGTTATTGGTATGGTATGGAAATGATCCAATAAAACACAATCTGTAACTCACCGACCCCAATTAACCAGAGTTAGTTCATTATTACATAACATCGGCATGATACAAGGTATCATGTCCTGAAAGACCGATTAGTTTTGTAGTATTGGAAACAAGATACATATGTAAGTTTAATATTACAACATGAAAAGATTTACAACACTAATTTATTCCATTTGAAATATACAAGTCTCTAAGATTTTGCTACAAGTCACTCATAACTAACTTCTTCATATCCTGGGAAAATGAATCATAAGAAAAGGGTGAGCTCAAATGGTTAGTAAGTGTAAGAAATACAGCGGATGATAACATGAACATTTGGCATGGTGAATAATTAAAACACATTCCTTTACAAAAAATAAACATGAACACTTTATTGAAGGAATATGGGCTAAGTAAATAATGCCATAATAAAACATAATCATGGTTATTTTACTAGTCTAATAACCACATGAACCATCAAATATTATTTTCATAATGAGTGAATGTATAAGGATGTACATTCTGAAACATCCAGTCAAGGCCTCAACCAAGATGTCTAAAAATGATTTAGGTCTCGGTGAAAACCATATATCATAATTGGGAAAGGCCTTGGCCAATTCCACGTCTAATTGTATCATGAGACCTACCAATGCATCGAGGAGCCGTAGTAGGCTCTACTCGTCACTTAATAAGTCCAATACAGTCCACATATGACAAGTTTGAAAAATAACATAAAATTCATAATAAAATTAGCATAAAAAATGTCAATACTTTAACCATAAACAATGAATGGTATAAAAATAACATGTTCACAGCCAAATATATCACAAAAACTAAAATACAATATGTAATATTTGTATCATAATAAATCAACATAAATCAAGTTTAAAATTTATCAAAGGATGTTGACATAGATGAAATCAAATATATTTCAGGGAAATTAATCTTCCTATTTTGAAATCATTTAAGAGTCAAATAATTATAAAATAAAACATTTAATTTTAAAATATTATTATAAATTTGTAAAGGAATATTAGACTATGTTATAATGGCATAAAATGGTTTCACCGACCGTATAAGTTAAAAACACATTCTTACCTTAATTTTGTCAAAAAGATAATAAAGTACCTTATGAGGAAAACAACAGAAAGATTACTTTCAAAAAATATAAGTTCAATTAAGGTTATAAATTAATTTTACCCATATTATTGTAAATAGTAAAAATGTTTCAATTTTTTTTAAGAAAACCCAGATGTGGATGATAAAGACATCCCAGCAGATACTTACGTAAAAACAACCATGAATAATAAAGAGATTGTGAAATTAACCCTAACCTTGTACATTTCCTTTTTCGAGGGTAAATTAACCTCCTATATAATAGTTAAATCATTGTTATTAAATTATACAAGAAACATTTACATAAATATGATATCTTATATGATCCTATAATATTTCTTTGTTAATAATATTTTAGTATTATCGTAGTTTCAGGTGATAACTGATTCATTTTCCTTTATATACTTGGTTACCTAAGCCATGTATTTTATTCATATCAAGAATGTTATTAAGTTCTAAAATATTTTTTTTAATCATCAATTGAAAATTAGTCTTGAATGGTTTCGATTGGGAAATTAATCTCATTGCGTTCATGGAGACTGTAATCCGTACGTATGCACAGGCGACAATATCATTATTTTGATATTAAAATCATTTGTAAATAGATGGTATATTATATAAAAAAAATAATTTACATGTTATATTTATTGTTTAAATCAATTATTCCACATTCTTATACCCATCCAAATAATAATGTATTGAGTAACAACTACACCACGACGTGGAGACGATAATCCGTACGTACGCATATATGGTGACATGTTATTCATAGGATAGTTAACATAATGAATATTGTTGTAAATTTTTTATAATAACATCACATTATATATAACATACTGGAGTTATTATTTTATAATGGAAACAAAAAATAAATAGGAAGTGGAATAAGAAAATAACTTGAAAGAGGTGGTGTGATATTTACTTTTTTTTTCAGGTTATTCCTTTTGATTTGATCAAAAGGGATCCATAAAATGGATTTATTATCAATATAATTCCTCTATGATGATGGGAAGATATTTTTGAGGATATTTGGGCAGGTTTTGGTCAATAAAATGGGTATTTAGGAGTTAATTTGAGAAAAGGGAAAGTGACCTTTTATAAGAGAGGTGAGGGGCACCGTAGGAAAAACATGAAATATTATTTTATAATAAAATAATTTTCGGTTTATAATGAATACAAACTGATTTATTTATAGTATAAGTTAGGGATTGGTTTATATAGTCTCAAAAAATTGGTTTTAGATAGGTTTAGGTTACCATTTTAACCTTATCTTTTAGAATTTACTCTTAGTTAAATAGTTTATCTTTTACCGTGTCTCTTTATATTTTTATATTATATGGCCAATAAAAATACTATAACAAGCCAATATAACCCCAAGTGGTTCATTATTAATATATATAATCTTATATAATTCATGTTTCCAATCCATAGATTTTTAAGAATACGATATCAAAAAATAATAAAATATTTTTTTAAAAACCCTTTTATGTCAATTTTGACACTATTTTGTATTTTGTTTTTGATAATATCATAAAAACATAATTAATTCAACAAAATTCATTTTATCAACCCTAACTAGTCATATTAACCTATAAAATTATCTTAATTCATCAAAACCCTCAAAATAAATTTATTTTTAAATTTATAATATCAATTATTTTACTTTTTCATTAATAAGTTAATTACTGCATCATCATTGTGTCATAAATAAATTTAATTATTTATTGTATAAAAATTATGAATAAATTACCATTATGGAGGAAATCGTTTTATATTTCTGATTAATATTTATGTATGAATGGATATCTTATATAACCTCATGTAAAAATTGTTTTAATAAAAGATATGTGTTTAGGTCATTTTTGTCTTTACTTTAAATTAATTAATATAAAGTGTCATTATCAGTCTCAAGTGGCTCCATGGGGCCCCAAAATAGATCCAAGGATACCCATGGTCAGCCATGACTCATCCAATAAGGTTATGACAAGTGTTAAGATAATTTTATATTATTATAATAATATTATTACCTAGAATTACCATATTTACCTTTAACCGTCGTAAATATAAGTCAAAAGTTACTATTTACCAAAAATTATTTTAAACAATTTGAACCTAATATTACTTCCTGATATTAACCGTGTCTCTAAAAATTTTAAAATTAACTCATAGAAGCGGTAAAATTAGTTTTATGCCAATTTCCAAATGCTCCTAGAAGGTGGGTAAAAGATGGTAAAAAGTTCAATAAAATGGTATATATCTAAAAGTATTATAAAATGAAATTAATGAATTACCTAAAAATATATAGGTATTATGTATCTATTTTGACCTAAAATAAATTTAAATAAAATAAATAATTTTTTAATAAAAAGTTGGTTTTAAATAATAACTCATTGTTTTTCAATATTCAACAAAAATTGAATGTTTTCAGAAAAATACCAAAACTTCACCCTAAGCTAATTTTGATATTCCGAATTTAAAATTGAATTACATTTTGAAAAATAAAATTTATAAAATTTAGAAAAGTGGGTATTTCTATTCCCAACGACTAGTTTGTGTTGGTCAGAGTGGTTTACTCAAGAGGGGGGTGAATTGAGTACCAATTAAAATTTTTGTATTTAAAAACACTGTCTTAAAGACCCCCAAATAAAATAATAAACTAAACTGTAGTGAATTTATATTAAAGTAGAGGTTCTGTTAGATTCTCAAGGGATTGATTAATTCCCAGTTAATCAACACAGGAGTGTGTGATTATCTTTTGAAACTAACTTACTAATCTACACTTAACATAAACACTTGCTAATTTAATTATCAAAGTAACTTTAAAAACAGTATTGGTTTTAAAGTGATTAGCAGCGGAATAAAACATTGAAAGAGATGGCACAACAAATGTAACCAAGAGGTTCAGTCTCAAGCCGAGACGTAGTCCTCTCAAAAGTTTATATAAAAATTATCCACACCCTGGATCGGGGTTCAACAGTTTACAACTGTCCAGGTCCAAGACCTCTACCACTGTTCTTCGTGGGAAATAGTACAACAACAACCAGCTGTCCAGGTCACACACGACCTCTACCACTATTATTCGTGGGAAATAAAGAATTCAAGAATTTGGTAAGGATTTACAAATCCTCCCGTTTAAGTACATGAGACAGTGTATGTGTTAGATACAGCAGATAACACACACTGCTCGAAAAGAATAATAATAAATCACAGAACAAGAGATGTAGAGTTTAGAGATGGTTCTGGTGATTTCAGTGTAGCTCTGAACTCCTTTGGATTCGATCAGAAGTGAGTCTGAGTCCTCTTCTCGTTTCTGTTTGAGAAACAGAGTGTCGTATGCTCCAGGTTCACAGACAGTGAAAATGTAGTGGTTGAAGTTCTTCAGTGTTCTTCTTATATGCACATAACACTTATCGAGTATTCTTGATTGTCTATGAGCTTCTTGATTCTTCTCGTTCTTGTGTTTTTGGTATATTCCATCCACCACACTCTACTTTTCATGTTGGGCAGCGTAGTTTTCTCGTATTTATCTCACGGGCAACAGGAGACAGAAAAGATTTCCTTTCTGCAGGTACGAGGTACGGGTTCCTGACATCCGACAACCTTTATCAGATATTTGACAAATCGTTAAAATGTACATGATATGACCGTTGGATAGATTAAATAAAGATAAATAAATAAATTCAAACAGTGAGTCGAGTGATCGGTAGGTAATCAGCATCGGTAGCTTGGACATCGGTAGCTCAATTTCATTTGTTGCTTTGACTCTATCGGTGTCTCTATGCATCGGTTGGTATATGCTTGTATCGGTGACTTTGTTTATCGGTAGCTCCATGCGTCGGTAGCTCCATGCGTCGGTAGCTCCATGCGTCATTAGCTCCATGCGTCGGTGACCCTTATTCCATCGGTAGCTATTTATACTTACACCGGTAGCTCTATGTTTGTATCGGTAGCTGTCTGTAAGTCAGTAGCTTACATTTATAAGCACATCGGTAGCTCTGTGTTTAAGTATATTGGTGACTCTGTCTGTCGGTAGACTAAGTCTATCGGTAGACTGGTTACCGGTAGCTCTTTATCAGTAGCTATAGGCAGATTACTTATCTGTTTTATGTAGAACACATCTGATTGTGTTAGAATTAATTTATAACTTGTATGAACATGGATAAATGAGGATTAACATATTCCAAATACTATTTTAAAAAATTATTATTGGTTTGATCACATATTTGAATGAATTAAAGTATAGATCAATGATACTTAAAAATATCATAGAGAATGAAAACATAATTGGGATTTTCAACACATATGAATACATGATTGAGATTATCAAAACAGGTGAGGTCAACAATCTCCCCATTTTTGATAATCACAATTTATGATATGAGCATTTAACATAGTGAAAATATAATAGTAAAGAGTATAATATTGAAAACAATTTTCTCAGTGAAAACAGCATCAGAGATAATAGAAATAGTATGATATAGACATAAGTTATCAGAGGTAACAATCATAAGGTACCGAAGGTAAAAAGAATCATAATAATATCAGAGATAAAATTGAAAAGAATGTTATTTTTCTCCACGGAAAATATTTCTCATTCTCATTCTCTCATTTTGTTCTCCCCCTTTGTGATAATCAAAAAGTGGGAAAGCAGATATAGGAGACAAATAAAATATGAGAAGTAAAAATAGTTCCTCTGTATTAGAGCAGTCAGAAAGTACAGAAACAGAATACAAATGAATTCCTATCAAAAAATACTGGCCACTGGATCAATCCACAGCTTCAACGTGATATTTTCTTTTGGGATCAGAAGAAGGTTCGGGTGGTGAGGATGCAGGTGAAGGTTTTGGAATGCCAGAAATGATCAAAGGAGGCTGGGCCACTGAAACAGAGTCAGTCCTGTAGGTTGAAGATCTTTGGGTGATCATTGGTGTGAGGCTGCGAATAGCTTGAGCAGGAGTCAGCTGGACTGTGGAAACAGCTGAGGCAGAAGCAGGCAAAGCAGGAGGTACGATGACTGGCCTGGCATCAACATGCAAGAAGGGCAGCAACAGATTTCTAAAATCCATAATAATTCCTCCTCCTCTTTCCATAGAAGAGATGAAATCATCTTTGTTCTCCATGAATTTCTCCAAGGCAGGAGTCAATTGTCTTAGTTGGCTCACTTGTTCTCTAAAAGCTTGAGTTACTGGAGGTTGCTTCATGTTTTCCAACATCAGCTTGAAGTGGTGTTCGAGTTGATGCTCGGTGAAAATTCTGGTGAAGTAGTAGTCCACTTTGCTTTTTATGGCTTCCTGAGAGGCAGAGGCTTCTCTCATATAATCTTGAACAATCTTCATTATTTCTCTAGCAGAATCTCTTGTAGAAAGCACCACTCGGCTCAACTCTGATGAGTCCACAGAGCCACTGGTTGAAATAGAACCAATCTCCTCCTTCATCATTGCTCGAAATAAATTCAGGTCAACTAATAGTTTGGATGTGAGAGGTCCAAGAGAGAAGGAAACAGTTTCTTTGAAACTCTTAAGTAAACCACTGATTAGGCTTTGAACTTGAGAGTCTTGTAATTGAACATGATCCTTCACTGAGGTTTTGAAACTTTCAAACACCGAGACAAACTGGCTTACTACATTCTTCACATAAGCTAGGTCCTTGTCAGCTTGAGACTTGGAGCTCATATAAGAATCTAAAGCTGCAACTGATGTCTTGAGAGCTTCAAGATCTTCTTAGATTCTAGAAGACTGAGTCTGGCACTCTTTCACTTCTTCCATAAGCTCAGACACAAAAGAAGATAAATTACAAGCCAGAGAGAGCTCGAAGGATCTCTCTAACATTTTGATTTCTTCATTAAAGCTTTGCTTCATCTCAGCAACTGATACACTGAATGATTCTTTCAGCTCATTCTTCATGGATTCAAGATCAGATTTAGAGACAAAATCATTAGGGACAACTGCAGCAGATCCATTTACTGAGGCCAAACTAACTACAGAATCAGTCATTATTGATTGAATTGAGGATCCAAGAGAGGTTTCCATTAACTTCACTTCTTCAACAAAACTGGATTTGAGGTCCTCTTTCAGCTTATTCAGATAATGAAATTTGACCACATTATCAGGCAACAACTCAGAAGCAAGATCATAATTGGTCTTCGGTCTATTCACAGACATCTCATTATCAGAATCCGGATAATCCAATCCACAGACTATAAACCCTGGGTCTTCTACCCAGTCTCCAAACTCAACAGCTACTGTAACATTTCCAAGAACAGATTGATGATCCCCCTCAATGGGTGCATTCTCATGTATCACAACAGCATTCAGTGCTGGATTCTCTTCATCAGAATCTTCTACTACAAGTTCCATCGGTGCAACATCTAGAAGATCTTCTGATACATGTACAACTTCTTCTGTATCTCTTTCTACTTCAACAGCAGGCATAGCTGAGCTTCCAATCAAAGGACTCATACTTAAACTACTAGAAACATATGATTCAGATACATTTTCTTTTTCCTCTTCTTCTTGGTGAGGCACAGACTGGTCTTCCTCATAAGTAGACAAAATTTCCTCTACCTTTCCTTTTCTAGAATAAACCAATTCTGCAATAGGACTTGGGGGCAAGTCTGGATCTCCTCCAACATCCATGGGAGTTTCTTCTTCTTCTTCTTCTGTTTCATCTTCTGTTTCATTACTATAAATAGGTTCCTCTTCATCAGGTCTCAGACTCGGATCTCTCTCATCCTTTGGTCTTGAGGGATGATCCACAGGATTAAACTTATCATATATCTTCTGATCATCACTGACCCATTCTCCCTTCCATGGGTTCCAATTAATTTTCATGTACTTACAAACAGTCGAGGTGATGCAGAAATTATTCCTGACTACAACTGTCTCATCCTGAGACTCAGCTATTCCTTTCACTTTTATCATTACTGAAATCAGCTTGGCAAAGAATAAAGCATTAGTCTTTGACTTTGGTCTAATCATGTCTTCCATTTGAAGCCTTAACAATCTTCACAGATTGATTTTCACACCATGTCTTAGCAAATGAAGAATATATATATCTTGATATCTCAGATTTTCAAAATCTCCTCGCCTCGGTATCAACACATGCTGAACAAACATGAAGAGCAGTCGATTCTCTCCATCCATTTCAGCAGCAACCACTTGCCTTTGATTCCCATTACCGGTCAGTTCTTTTAAGGCAGTTTCATAATCAAAGATGTCACTGCTAGGTGGCATTGCTCTTGATATGTACCCAGAGACACCTCCATGTGGTACTTTTAAACACTCAGCCCACTCTACTGAAGAAAAAGACATCTCTTTTCCATTTAAAAAAGAGCTCACCCGATTCTCATTTTCAGACTTCTCGAAGCTTACAAACTCATAGAACTGTTTTCCCAACTTCGGGTAGTATGGGCCATTGTTATTAGAGAAACAATACACCCATTTCTGGTCTTCTAGAATCTCGAGTACTAACGATTTTCTATGCAGTAGCCATTCCACGCACAGTTCCTTCTCGATTACTATGTCTCTATTCTGCAAGTGAGGATTCACTGATCGCTTTCCCGATCTAGTTCTGACTTCACTAACACTGGCTTTATGCTGTGTCTTCTGCTTCTTAGCTTTTGGTTTTACACTTTCATCTCTGACGGTAGGAAGCTTAGTTTTTTCCATCGCGGGTTTAGGGTTCTTGGCCGATTTGGGAGCAAAGGTTCGAAGGTGAGAGATTTTGAGCTCGGTGAGGTAAGAAGTGGCTTAGACTTAGTTTTATCATTTAGGAATTCCAAATAAACGACTAAAATAGAGTAAGATAAAATAAAATAAAACGATTCGTATTCTTGGCGGCAGACAGAAGTTTTAAAAAAATATAGAATCAGTGAGAATTTCAACATCGGTGAGGATTTTCACATCGGTGAGAATTTTTCACATCAGTGAGGATTTCACATCGGTGAGAATTTCACATCGGTGAGAATTTCACATCGGTGAGAATTTCACATCGGTGAGAATTTCACATCGGTGAGAATTTCACATCGGTGAGAATTTCACATCGGTGAGAATTTCACATCGGTGAGAATTTCACATCGGTGAGAATTTCACATCGGTGAGAATTTCACATCGGTGAGAATTTCACATCAGTGAGGATTTTCACATCAGTTGTGATTAAACATTCCCAATTCATGTCTTATGTAACTTAGCCTATCCGAACTTAAAGGTTTAGTGAAAATATCAGCCAATTGATGTTCAGTGCCAATAAATTCAAGAGAAATATCACCTTTTTGATAGTGATCTCTTAGGAAATAGTGTCTTACATCTATGTGTTTGGTTCTATAGTGAGATACAGGATTCATAGAGATGTTTATTGCACTGGTGTTATCACAGTTGATTGAAACATATTTAAAAACATATCCATAGTCCAAAAGAGTGTGTTTCATCCACAGAATTTGTGCACAGCAACTACCAGCAGCTATATATTCTGCTTCGGCAGTAGATAATGCAACTGTGTTCTGTTTCTTACTACACCAAGAAACTAAAGATTTTCCAAGAAAATGACATGTTCCTGATGTACTTTTTCTATCTAACTTACAACCAGAAAAGTCAGCATCTGAATAACTCATTAACTCAAAGGATTGTCCTTTTGGGTAAAACAAACCTAAGTTAACCGTGTGTTTGGGATATTTAAAAATTCTTTTAACAGCAAGCAAATGAGATTCTTTTGGATTAGCTTGAAATCTAGCACACATACACACACTAAACATAATATCAGGTCGACTAGCAGTAAGATAAAGTAAACTACCAATCATACCTCTGTAATTTGTTTGATCAACTGGTTTCCCAGTTTCATCTGCGTCCAATTTACAGGTAGTACTCATAGGAGTTTCACTTTCCTTGATACTATCCAGATCAAAACGTTTTAAAAGATCCTTTTTATATTTACTTTGATTCAAAATAATACCATTTTCATTTTGAAATACGTGAAATCCAAGAAAGTACTCAAGTTCTCCCATTAAGCTCATTTCAAATTCATTTTGCATACTTTTTGAAAAATCAGTACATAAAGAGTGTTTAAAAGATCCAAAAATAATATCATCAACATATATTTGTACAACTAAAACATCTTTAGAAATTATTTTAATGAAAATAGTTGGATCATCAATCCCTTTAGTAAAACCTTTTGAAATAAGGAAATTGCTAAGTCTATCATACCAAGATCTTGGAGCTTGTTTTAAACCATACAAAGCTTTAGAAAGTTTAAAAACTTGATTTTGAAAATAGGGGTTAGTAAATCTAGGTGGTTGTTCTACAAAAACATCTTCAATTATAAAACCATTTAGAAATGCACTTTTCACATCCATTTGATATAACTTGAAATCCAGATGTGCAGCATATGCAAGTAAGATCCTAATGGCTTCTAGTCTAGCTATAGGTACAAAAGTTTCCTCATAGTCTATACCTTCTTCTTGACTATATCCTTGTGCAACTAGTCTAGCTTTGTTTCTAACTATATTTCCAGATTCATCTACTTTATTTCTAAAAACTCATTTTGTGCCTATTGTCAAAGTGTCCTTAGGTCTGTCAACTAATTCCCAGACTTTGTTTCTTTCAAACTGATTTAATTATTCCTGCATAGCTATTACCCAGAATTCATCATTGATAGCATCATTGATATTTTTGGGTTCTAGCTGTGAAAGAAAAGCTTGATGTTCAACCTGGTTTCTTAGAGAAGCTCTAGTTTGTGTTCCTCTATCAAGATTACCAACAACAGCTTCTAAAGGATGATTCTTTAGAATCCTCGTTGATCTGGTAAAGGTTGGACTAGAAATTTCAGGTTCATCTATAGGTTCGGGTTCAACAGAAGTAGATTCTGGAGAAAGTCCAGAACTGGATGCTTTTATAACAGGTTCTTTAGATTTATCATTAAGGTCCAGAATAGACAAATCTTCTTTAAGATTCTCAAGAGAGGTTTTAGGCTCATGTGGATCAGTTTCATCGTTTTTGATGTGAACAGATTCTTCCACACATTTGGTTTTCTTATTGAATACTCTATAGGCTTTACTTGAAATAGAGTAACCTAGAAAAATTCCTTCATCACTTTTGGAAGCAAACTTATCCAGATTATCTTTAGTATTCAGAATAAATACTTTGCAACCAAAAACATTAAAGTAATTAACCTTAGGCTTTCTATTATTCCACAATTCATAAGGGGTTTTCTTAAGAACAGGTCTGATTAAGACTCTATTAATAACATAGCAAGCTGTATTAACAGCTTCAGCCCAAAAATAAATAGGCAGGTCATATTCATTGAGCATGGTTCTAGCAATTTCTTGAAGGGTTCGGTTTCTTCTTTCTACTACACCATTCTGTTGGGGTGTTCTAGGGGCAGAAAAGTTATGATTATAGCCATTGTGTGAGCAATAAGATTCAAAATCTTGATTTTCAAACTCACGACCATGATCACTTCTCAAAGTTTTAATCTTAAGTCCACTAAGGTTCTCTACAGATTTAGAGTATTTAACAAAAGAAGAACAAGCTTCACTTTTGTGAGCTAGAAAATATACCCAAGTATATCAAGAAAAATCATCTACAAGAACATAAACATAGTTCTTCCCATTTAAACTAGAAACTCTTGATGGTCCAAACAAATCCATGTGAACAAATTCAAGTGGTTGAGAAGTCTAAACTTCTTTCTTTGATTTAAAAGAAACTTTGTGTTGTTTTCCCTTTTGACAGGGGTTACACACTCTATCATTTGGGAATTCTAATTTAGGTAGGTCTCTAACTAGGTTTTTTCTAGAAAGTTTTCTAAGTGAGTGAATATTGCAATGTCCCAATCTTCTCTTCCATAGCCAAGATTCTTCATGAAAAGCATTCAAACAAGTAATATTATGCTTAGCTAAAGAATTCAGATTAACAGCATAAACATTTTCATTTCTTAAGGCAGAAAATACCAAAACATTCTTAGAATTAAAAACTTTGCAAGAATCATTTTCAAATTTAACATGAAAACCATCATCACATAACTGAGAAATTCTTAATAAATTGTATTTAAGGCCATCAACAAATAAAACTTTAGAAATAAAAATTGAATCAGTGTTACCAATCTGGCCTAGGCCGATGATTTTTCCTCTTGAATTATCACCAAAGGTAAAAAAGCCTCCATCAACTTTTATTAAACTCTTAAAACAAGATAAGTCTCCTAACATATGTCTTGAACATCCACTTTCCAAATACCAGGTCTCTTTACAGGAGCTCTTTAAGCAAGTTCCCTACAAAACAGATTCATATGGGAGATGATTTTGGTACCCAGATTTTCTTGGGTCCAGATAGGTTAGCCAATAACACTTTAGGTACCCATATTTGTCTAATGGGTCTCATATAATTTTTAGAATTGACATGCTTTGAAAGATAAACTTTATTAGATCCATAGCTATGTATATAACTGGTTGAAGCATATGAAGTTCCAGAATTACCTTCATTCTGTCCAGATTTAGAAATGAATCTAGTTTTGGCAATTTTCCTTTGTCCAAGTTGGTATCCTATACCATTAGTATATTTAGGTGCTATTTTCTTTCCTAGCATCTGTGTTAGTGTATTTTTTCCATTGGTGAACTTCTGTAAGTCTTTCTTGAGTTGCTCATTAGATAGTTTCAGTTCAGTGTTTTCTTTTAACAGTTGAGAATTTTTCTCTTTTTCAATAGTGAGTTCGGTTTTAACTGTAGTGGTGAGAGCATGCTGTTTCTTTAATGACTTGTATTTATCCTTAAGTTCATTACATGTCTCTTCCAGCATATCACAATACTCAAACAATTCATTTTTAGACATTGTTCCAGAATCAGAATCAGATTCTGCATTATCTCCAGAGTAATAATTTAAAGCAGGAGTTTCAGCAGTTACCTGAGAAGTGTTTGTCATAAAGCACATGTTTACCTTATTTTTGTGTTCAGTTTCAGAGCTTTCAGATTCGGTAGAGCTATCCTCAGAAGCACTCCAAGTAGCCTTCATGGCTTTCTTAAGATTATTGTCCTTATATTCATATTTCTTTTTATACTTCAGCTTTGGACAGTCGGCTTTAATGTGTCCTTTTCTCATGCACTCATAGCAGACAACATCATCTGATTTGTCATTCTTCTTCCAATCCTTTTTCCATTTACCTTGGTGATCATACTTACCTTTATAATTTGTTTTTCTGAAGAACTTCTTTTTCCTATAAAATTTCTTAAATCTTCTAGCAATGTGAGCCATCTCAGCATCACTGTCAGAATCACTTTCACTGTCTTCACAACTTGAACTTTCTACTACAGCTTGAAGCTTTTCTTTGTCCTTATTCTTTGAAGTTGAAGATTTGAAAGCGACAGACTTTCTTGGAGGTTCATTTTCTTCCTCTTTATTCACTTTAAGCTCTTCTTCATACATCATCAGCTTGCTAATTAGTTCCTTGACAGGTAGAGCAGCAATGTCACATGATTCTCTAATTGAGACAGATGTGCCTCTCCATCTATCAGGTAGACATCTCAAAATTCTCATAATTTGTTCCATCGATGAGACATCCTTTCCCAGCGAGATCATTGTATTGAAAATTTCATTGAACATGAGATACATATCAGAAATGGGTTCGTCAGGCTTCATTTTAAAATTATCATACTTGATAGTATAAGTGTTCAATCGCATTTCTTTAACATTCGTTGTTCCTTCCTGAGAAACAGCTAAGGTATCCCAAATTTCATATGTAGTTTTACAAGAAGAAATTCTATTAAACTATTCATCTCCTAGAGCACAGTACAAGGCATTCATAGCTTTACAGTTGTTATTGTAAACAGTCTTTATAGGTTCATCCCAAGTAGATCTAGCAGTAGTAGGAATTTTGTATTCTGATTCAATAGCAGTCCAAATATCAAAACCTATGCTTTCTAGATGAATTTTCATTTTCAGTTTCCACTGAGCATAATTAGTTCCATTGAAGAAAGGTGGCCGGTAAGTAGCAGCACCTTCAAGTCTATTGTCCATGATGAGAAAATTTTAAAGAGATAAAAATTTAGATATAACAGAAATTTTAAGAACTTTAAAATACAACTAAAATCACAGTTCAAAAGCAGAGTACTTTTAGAAAGTATTTTCGATCCTCTGATACCAAGTGTTGGTCGGAGTGGTTTACTCAAGAGGGGGGTGAATTGAGTACCAATTAAAATTTCTGTATTTAAAAACACTGTCTTAAAGACCCCCAAATAAAATAATAAATTAAACTGTAGTGAATTTATATTAAAGTAGAGGTTCTGTTAGATTCTCAAGGGATTGATTAATTCCCAGTTAATCAACACAGGAGTGTGTGATTATCTTTTGAAACTAACTTACTAATCTACACTTAACATAAACACTTGCTAATTTAATTATCAAAGTAACTTTAAAAACAGTATTGGTTTTAAAGTGATTAGCAGCGGAATAAAACATTGAAAGAGATGGCACAACAAATGTAACCAAGAGGTTCAGTCTCAAGCTGAGACTTAGTCCTCTCAAAAGTTTATATAAAAATGATCCACACCCTGGATCGGGGTTCAACAGTTTACAACTGTCCAGGTCCAAGACCTCTACCACTGTTCTTCGTGGGAAACAGTACAACAGCAACCAGCTGTCCGTGTCACACATGACCTCTACCACTGTTATTCATGGGAAAGAAAGAATGCAAGAATTTGGTAAGGATTTACAAATCCTCCAGTTTAAGTACAGGAGACAGTGTATGTGTTAGATACAGCAGATAACACACACTGCTCGAAAATAATAATAATAAATCACAGAACAAGAGATGTAGAGTTTAGAGATGGTTCTGGTGATTTCAGTGTAGCTCTGAACTCCTTTGGATTCGATCAGAAGTGAGTCTGAGTCCTCTTCTCGTTTCTGTTTGAGAAACAGAGTGTCATATGCTCCAGGTTCACAGACAGTGAAAATGTAGTGGTTGAAGTTCTTCAGTGTTCTTCTTATATGAACAGAACACTTCTCGAGTATGCTTGATTGTCTATGAGCTTCTTGATTCTTCTCGTTCTTGTGTTTTTGGTATATTCCATCCACCACACTCTACTTGTCATGTTGGGCAGCGTAGTCTTCTCGTATTTATCCCATGGGCAACAGGAGACAGAAAATATTTCCTTTCTGCAGGTACGAGGTACGGGTTCCTGACATCCGACAACCTTTATCAGATATTTGACAAATCATTAAAATGTACATGATATGACCGTTGGATAGATTAAATAAAGATATATAAGGAAATTTAAACAGTGAGTCGAGTGATCGGTAGGTAATCAGCATCGGTAGCTTGGACATCGGTAGCTCAATTTCATTTGTTGCTTTCACTCTATCGGTGGCTCTATGCGTCGGTTGGTATATGCTTGTATCAGTGACTTTGTTTATCGGTAGCTCCATGCGTCGGTAGCTCCATGCGTCGGTAGCTCCATGCGTCGGTAGCTCCATGCGTCGGTAGCTCCATGCGTCGGTAGCTTCGTCCATCGGTGACTCTTATTCCATCGGTAGCTATTTATACTTACACCGGTAGCTCTATTTTTGTATCGGTAGCTGTCTGTAAGTCAGTAGCTTACATTTATAAGCACATCGGTAGCTCTGTGTTTATGTATATCGGTGACTCTGTCTGTCGGTAGACTAAGTCTATCGGTAGACTGGTTACCGGTAGCTCTTTATCAGTAGCTATAGGCAGATTACTTATCTGTTTTATGCAGAACACATCCGATTGTGTTAGAATTAATTTATAACTTGTATGAACATGGATAAATGAGGATTAACATATTCCAAAGACTATTTTAAAAAATTATTATTGGTTTGATCACAGATTTGAAATAATTAATGTATAGATCAATGATACTTAAAAATATCATAGAGAATGAAAACATAATTGGGATTTTCAACACATATGAATACATGATTGAGATTATCAAAACAGGTGAGGTCAACAGTTTGATTGGTTGTGGTGTGTTTAGACTCAAAGTTTCATACAACACATGCTATCGTATTATTCATGGAGAAGCGTACTGTGGAAGCTTGGGGTATTACATTCTCCCCTCGTTAAAATAATTTTATCCTTGAAATTTCTAGAATATCACTGCATAAAAAGACTTAGGTGGTTCTTCTCCATAAGTTACTCAAGATCCCACATCACCTCTTCCATCTTATGGTTTCTCCATAGAACTTTTACCGAACCGTTCATCTGGTTTCTGAACACTTTTTCTCTGGTATCCATAATTATGATAGGATCTTCACAATAAGATAGATAGTGTTCCAGTTCCATTTTTCCATAGGTGAGTACATGCGTTGGGCTAGGCATGCATTTTCTCAATAGTGATACGTGGAACACATCCTGGACATTGGAGAGACTTGGTGGCATTTCCAAACGGTAAGCTACAACCCCAATTTGTTCAAAAATATCGAAAGGTCCGATGTACCTCGGATATAGTTTACCCTTATTACCAAAAAATAAAACTCCCCTCTACTACATATTTGATAATTCTTCATCTTCCATTGTGTTTCGAATTAATGACCACCATTGATCTGCATCTCCCGTGAGGTGATAAAATTCCATGACAACTTTTACCCTTTCGCTACCCCCAGAGCATGTAATATTTTCTCTAAGGAACTTATCGATTGCTCGGATACAAATGCATTTTTATTCCCATTGAATTTTTGGGGTTTTTTCCTCATGAAGCGGTCTGACATTGATCCCATGCGTTGTGGATCAGGGTGCTCCATACGGGTAAGGTTATTATTCATAACCTAAGTGAGTTTTCCTAGTATGGTGATAAGCTAATCAGCACCAGTTTTATCAGTAGCTCCACTAAAATTATCTTGAGTAGGATGGAAATCCCTACATGGAGAACGTTCATTGATACAATTTCTATTCCTTCCACTAGGCACCATTTCTATATAATGGTATACACTCGATTAGTTTATGAATCACCATACATAATTCCAAACATATAGCATAACTGACTTAAATTTAACAGCTTATGGATATAATCCAAAATAATAATAAAAATTATTTGAGGATGTATATACTCATAAATCCTTCATAATTGTTTGTAATGAAAATATTTATTATCCTAAATATATCCTCCGAGTGTATCATAACCAAGAGTGTTGCAAGTCTTGTTTTTGTGTACCAGGATACCCCATGTCAGTCTCAAAACTCTTTGTCAGAGTTTTCACTCTTATGTATATTTTTTCTAGAGCCGCCTCTACCTGCTCGTATCCAGACATGGATGTATTTCTCCGAAAATACAAAAAATCTCTACATTACTAAAATTCTAGTAAGTTCTTATATACTAATTCTAAAAGTTTATCTTATGGTAATGTGCTCTAATTAGAGTATTTCTGAATCTAGCTTCCATGGTTTGTACTAAACTTCCTCTGATACCAACTGTAATGTCCCGACCTTAGTTACCAAGAGTCGGTGTTTATTAAATAACATTGGCATGATACAAGGAATCATGTCCTGAAATAATGATTAGTTTTGTAGTATTGGAAATAAGATACATACGTAAGTTCAATATTACAACTTGAAAATAAGTAAAACACTAATTTATTCCGTTAGAAAAATCCAAGCCTCCTAGATTTTGCTGCAAGTTACTCATAACTACCTTATTCATATCCTGGGAAAATGAAACATAAGAAAGGGGTGAGCTCAGATTCATAGTAAGGGTAAGAAATATAACAGAAGATAAGATGAACATTAAGCATGGTGACTAATTCAAACACATGCCTTTACAAATAATAAATATGTACATTTATGGTAGGAATATGTGATGAGTAAATAATTCCATAACAAAACATAATCATGGGTATTCTGCTACTCAAATAACCACATGAACCATCAAATATTATTTTCATAATGAGGGAATGTATAATGCCAGACATTCTGAAACATCTCATCAAGGCCTTGGACAAGATGTTTAAAAATGATTTTGGCCTTGGAAAAAACCATATATCAAAATTTGGAAATGCCTCAGCCAATTACATTTCTAATTGTCTCATGAGACCTATAGATTCATCGAGGAGCTATAGCGGGCTCCATTCGTCACTTACTAAGTCCAATACATTTCTCACACAAAAAGTTTGAAACATAACATAAAAATTTGTATTAAAACTATCATACAAAATGTCAATACGTTAACCATAAACCATGAATGGTATAAAAATAACACATCCACAGTCAAACATAGCACAAAAACTAAAATACAACAAGGAATTTTTTTATCATAATAATTCAACTTTAATCAAGTGTTAAATTTATCCAAGGATGTTGACATAGATGAAATCAAAACTATTTTAGAGAAATATCTCTTTCTATTTTGAAATCTTTAAAGAGTCAAAAAATTATAAAAAAACATTTATTTTGAAATTATTTTTATAAGCTTGTAAGGGAAGCTTCGATGATGTTATAATGGTGGAATATAGTCGCACCCGCCATATAAGTTAAAAAACATTTTTACCTTAATTTTTTCGAATAGATCAAAAAGAACCTTGTTTGGAAAATGATAGAAAGATTCAATTCAAATCATATAAGGTAAAATAATAGTATAAATGTCTTTGACCCATATTATTGTTAATAGAAAAAAAAATTTGAAAAAATTTTTTAAGAAAACACGGATGTGGATGATAAAGAGGTCCCAGTAGATACATACATAAAAACAACCTCAGATAATAAAGAGATTGTGATATTAACCCTTACCTTGTACTTTTCCATGGACAACATTACATTAACCTTCTATATAATCATTAAATCATTGTTATTAAATTATACAAGAACCATATACATAAGTATGATATCATATATGATCTTCTAATATTTCAATGCTAATAATACTTTAGGATTAGCATTGTTTTGGGTGTTAACTGATTTGTTTTCCTTTATATAATTGGTAACATAAGCCATATATTTGATTAATGTGCAGAATGATATTAATTTGAACATTATTTTAAATCCTCAAATGAAACTTATTCTTTAATGGTTTTTATGGGGAAATGAATCTCATTGTGTTCATGGAGATTGTAATCCATACATACGCATGAGTGAAAATATCATTATTTTGAAATTAAAATAGAATGTAAATAGATGGTATATCATATATATACAAAACCATTAACATGTTATATTTATTATTTACATCAATTATACATCATTATTATACCCATCCAAATTATAATGTATAGAATAACAACTACACCACGACGTGGAGATGGTAATCCGTACGTACTCACGTATGGTGACATGTTAGTCATAGGATAGATAACATAATGAATATGATTGTATGATTTTTATAAAAACATCTTAGTATACATAAGACTATGGAGTTATTATTTGAGAATAGAAACAACAAAGAAAGAGAATGTTGAAGAATAAAATAACTTGGAAGAGGTGGTGAGATATTTACCTCTTTTCAGGTTCTTCCTTTTGATTTGATCAAAAGGGATCCTTAGATTTGATTTCTGATAAAACTAAGGCCTATAGGATGAATGGAGGATAGTTGGAAGGATATTTTTTCAGGGGTTGGCAGAGCAAAATGGCTTTATAGGAGTGAATTTGAGAGAAGTAGAAGTGTCCCTTTATTAGAGAGGTGAGGGGTACCTTAGAAAAAATATGAAATATTATTTTATAATAAAATCATATTTCGGTTTCAAATGGATCCAAATTTATTTATTTAGAATATAAGGTGGCGATGGGTCGAAATAATCTCAACAAATAGGTTTTAGACAAGTTTTGGTTACCACTTTAAGCTTATCTTTTATATTTAATTCGTAGTTAAATGGTTTAACTTTTACCGTGTCTCTTTGTATTTTTATATTATATGGTTATTAAAATTACTATAACAAGAAAAGAGAACCCTAAGTGGTTCATTATTAATATATATAACCTTATCTAAGTAATTTTTCCCATCATTAGATTTTTAGGAATTCTATATAAAATAATAAAATAATATTTTTTTAAAAACACTTTTATGTCAATTTTGACACTATTTGGTATTTTGTTTTTGTAAAAGTCATACCAGCATTATTATTTCAAATTTTTTTTTAATCAACCCCAACATGTCATATTAACCTATAAATTAGTGGAATTCATCAAAAGTATCAAAATACCTTTATTTGGATATTTATAATATCAATTATTTTAACTTTTCATTATTAAGGTAATTACTGCATCATCATTGTGTCATAAATAAATTAAATTATTTATTGTCTAAAAATTATAAATAAAATACAATTATGTATGAAATATTTTTATCTTTATAAATAAAATTTATATTCGAGAATATAACTTATATATCCCCATGTAAAAATGGTTTTACTAAAAGATATGTGTTAATGTCATTTTTGTCTTTACTTTAACTTAATTAATATAAAGTGTCATTATTACTCTCAAGTGGATCCATGGATTTACAAAATCGATCCAAGGATACCCATGGTCTCCCATGACTAATCCAATAAGTTTATGACAAGTGTTAAGGTAATTATATATTATTATAATATTATTATTACCTTGAATTACCATATTTAACTTTAATCGCGGCAAATACAAGTCAAAAGTTACTATTTACCAAAAATTATTTTTATCTTATTGAACCACATTTTACATAAAGATATTAATAGTGTCTCTCGGATTTTCAAAATTCAACTCATAGAATCAGAAAAATTATGTTTTATACAAAGTTGAAAATGCACAAAGAAGGTGGGTAAAAGATGGGAAAAAGTTCAACAAAATTGTATATATCTAAACTTATTATAAAATGATTTCAATGAATTACATTGAAATTATAAAGGTATTATGTTTTTATTTTGAACTAAAATAAATTTTAATAAAATAAATAGTTATTTAAATAAAATGTCGGTTTTAAATAATAACTCTTTGTTTTTCACTATTCATAAAAATTCTATGTTTTCATAAAAATACCAAAAATTCACCCTAAGATAATTTTGATATTTCAAATTAAAAAATGAAGTCCATTTATAAAAATAAAGTGTATAAAATTTCAAAAAGTGGGTATTAATATTAATAACGACTTGTTTGATTGGTTGTGGTGTGTTTGGACTCAAAGTTGCTTACTACACAAGCTATTGTATTATTCAAAGAGAAGTGTATCGTGGAAGCATGGGGTGTTACCTTCGCACATCCTTCAAATAATTTCATCATCAACATATCTATAATATCACTACATAAATAGACTCAGATATTTTTTCATCATTAGATCCTCGGGTCCCCACGTCGCCTCTTCCATCTAATAGTTTATCCATGGAACTTTTACCAGACGAGTCGCCCAACATCTAAACACTTGTTCTCTAGTATCCCGAATTCTAATAGGATCATCACAATATGATAGATCATGTTCCTGTTCTATTTCTCCATAGGTGAGTACATGCATTTGGTCAAGCATGTATTTTCTCAATAGTGATACGTGGAACACATCATGGACATTGGAGAGACATGGTGACATTTCCAAACTGTCAGCTACAACCCCAATTTGTTCTAGAATTTAAAAATGACCAATATAACTAGGACTTAGTTTACCCTTCTTACCAAAATATATAACTCCCACCCATTCCATATTTGATACTTCTTCATCTTCTTTTGTGTTTGGAATCAATGACCCCTATTGATCTGCATCTCTCGGGAGGTGATAAACTGCCACGACAACCTTTTCCCTTTCGCTACTCCCCAGAGCATGAAACATATTCTCTATGGAACTTATCCATTGCTCAAATAAAAAGGTATTTGTATTCCCATTGAATGTTGGTGGTTGTTTCCTCATGAAGCGGTCTAACATTGATCCTCCACAATGTGGATTAGGGTGCTCGATATGGTTAAGTTTATTATTCATAACCTGAGTGAGATTTCTTAGTATAGTGATACGATGATCAGTACTAGTTGCATCACTAGCTCAAATATAATTATCTTGTGTAGGAGGGAAATCCCTACATGGAGTATGAGCGTTGATACAGTTTCCATTACTTCCACTAGGCACCATTTCTAAACAATGGCATACACTAGATTAGTTTAGGATCACAATACTTAATTTAAAACATATAACATAATTGACGTAAATTGAACTATTTGTGGATATAATCCATAATCATAAAAAAATGTTTTCATTGAGGAGGTATATACTCATAAATCCTTCATAATGGTTTGTAATGAAAATGAGGATTATCCTATGCATATCCCCTGGGAGTTTCACATCTAAGAGTGCAGTAAGGCCTATTGTCATGTACTAGGATACCCCGAGTCAAGCCCAAAACTCCTTGTCATAGTTTTCCCTCTAAGGTGCAATTTTTCCAGAGCCACCTCTACCTGATCATATCCAGAAAGAGATGTTTTTCTTGGAAAATACACAAAATATCTACATTACTAAAATTCTAGGATGTTCTTCTATACAAATCTTCAAAGTCTATATTAAGTTAACCTTATCTAATCAGAGATTTTCTAAATATAGTTTCCACGGATTTTACTAAACATACTATGATAACAACTGTAATTCCCCGACCCCAGTTACCCATAGTCGGTGCTATATTACAAAACATTGGCATGATACAAGGAATCTTGTCCTGAAAGACTGATTAGTTTAGTAGTATAGGAAACCTGATACATATGCAAGTTCAATATTACAACTTCAAAAGAATTACAACACTAATTTATTCCATTATAAATATCCAAGCCTCCTAGACTTTGCTGCATGTCACTCAGAACTATCTTCTTCAAATCCTGGGAAAATGAAAAATAAGAAAGGGGTGAGCTCAAATGATCCGTAAGGGTATGAAATACAGAAGAAATTATCATGAACATGAGGCGTGGTGAATAATTAAAAAACATCCGTTTACAAGTATTAAACGTGAACAATTTATGGAAGGAATATGAGATGAGTAAATAATTCCATAATACAACATAATCATTCATATTATACTAGTCGAATAACCACATGAACAATCAAATATTATTTTCATAATGAGGGAATGTAATAAGCCGAACATTCTGAAACACATTGCCATTTCCTCAGCCAAGACATCTAAAAATGATTTAGGCTTCGACCTAAACCATATATCAAAATTAGGAAAGGCCTCAACTAATTCTACGTCTAATTGTCTTATTAGACCTACCGATGCATCGATGAGCTATAGTGGAATCCACCCATCACTTACTACATCCAATACATTCCTCATATGAAAATATTGAAACATAACATTAACATTCATATTAAAACTAGCATACAAAATGTCAATACTTTTAAAATAATCCATTAATGGTATTAAAATAACACATCTATAGTCAAACATAAAACAAAAACTTAAGTACAATAATGAATATTTGTATCATAAAAAATCAACTTCAATCAAGTATAAAATTTATCAAAGGTTGTTGACATAGATGAAATAAATACAATTTGAGAGAAATATGTATATCTATTTTAAAATCATTTAAGAGTCACATAATTATAAAACAATACAATTATTTTGAAAATATTCTAATATTCTTGTAAGGGAAGCTTTGACGTTGTTATAACAGAAGAAAATAGCCGCACTCTCCAAATAAGTTAAAAAAACATTCGCACAATAATTTTGTCGAAAAGATCATAAAGTACCTTATTTGGAAAATGAGAGAAAGATTTCTTTTGAAACATATAATTTCATATAAGGGTATAAATGACATTCACCCATATTATTGTAAATAGTAAAAAAAATTTGAAATACATTTTTATGAAAACACATATGTGGATGATAAAGATGTACCGGTAGATACTTACGTAAAAACAACCTCAGATAATAAAGAGATTGTGAAATTAACCATTACCTTGTACTTTTCCATGGTCAAGGCTATGTTAACAACCTTTATAATAGTTAAATAATTGTTATTAAATTATACAAGAACCATATACATAAATATGATATCATATATGATTTTCTAACATTTCTTTGTTTATAATATTTTAGGGTTATCGTCATTTCGGGTGTTAACTGATTAATTTTTATTTATACACTTGGTTACATCAGCCATGTATTTAATTCATATGTATAATGATATTAATTTCTAAAAAAGTATTTTTAATCATCAAATTAGAATTATTCTTCAATGGTTTCGACAGGGAAATGAATCTCACTACGTTCGTGGACACGGTAATCCGTACGTATTCACGAGCGACAATATCATTATTTTGATATTAAAATCACATGTAAATATATGGTATATCATATATAAAAAATAATTAACATGTTATATTTAATATTTACATTAGTTATGCATCATTATTATACCCATCCAATTAATAATGTATATAATAACAACTAAACCACGACGTGGAGACGGTTATCTGTACATACGCATGTATGGTGACATGTAAATCATAGGATGAATAACATAATGAATATGATTGTACCATTTTTAAAATAACATAAAATTATATAGAATATAATGGAGTTATTATTTTAGAATGGAGAAAACAATGAAACAGAAAGTGGAAGAAGAAAATAACTTGAAAGAGGGTGTGAGATATTTCCCTCTTTTTCGGGTTCTTCCTTTTGATTTGATCAAAAGAGTTCCTCAATGTGGCTTTATGATCAAACAAATCCCTCTAGGTTTAAGGGAGGATAGTTGGGAGGATATTTGGGTGGGGTTTAGCCGAGCCAAATGGAATTTGAGGAGTTAATTTGAGAGAAGGGGAAGTGCCATTTTATAATAGAGGAGAGGGGCACCTAAGGAAAAACATGAAATATTTATTTAATAAAATCATTTTTGGATTATAATGGATCTAAATTAATTTATATATATGATATGGTGGGTATGGGTAGATACTATATCAAAAAATATGTTTTAGATAACTTTAGGTTACCACTTTAACCTTATCTTTTAGATTTAACTCTTAGTTAAATAGTTTATCTTTTACCGTGTCTCTTTGTATTTTTTTATTATATGGTTAATAAACATACTATAACCATCCAAGAGAACCCTGAGTGGTTCATTAATAATATATATAACCTTATATATGTCATTTTTCCAAGCGATATATTTTTTTGGAATACTATGTCAATTTATTATATAATATTTGTTTTGAAAACTCTTTTATGACAATTTTGAAACTATTTGGTATTTTGTTTTTGTTAAAGTCATAATAGAATTATTAATTTGAAAAAAATTAATTTGATCAAGCCTAACATGTCATATAAACCTAGAAAATTATTTTAATTATTCAAAAGATTCAATATAAATTTATTTGGATATTTATAATATCAATTATTTTAAATTTTTATTAATAAGGTAATTACTGCATCATATTGTGTTATAAATAAAATTAATTAATTATTGTATAAAAATTATAAATAAAATACCACTATATAGGAAATATTTTTTGATTTCTAATTAATATTTTTAGTTTAAAATATAACTTATATATCCCCTTGAAATAGTTGTTTTACTAATAGATATCTGTTTATATCATTTTTGTCTTTACATTAAATTAACTAATATAAATTGTCATTATAACTCTCAAGTGCCTCCATGGGGTGCCAAAATCGATACAAGGATGACCATGGTCATCCATGACTCATCCAATAAGGTTATGACTAGTGTTAAGGTAATTTTATACTATTATAATATTATTTTTACCTTTAATTACCATATTTACCTTTAACCATGGTAAATAAAAGTCAAAAGTTACTATTCACCATAAATTATTTCCATCTTATTGAACCACATCTTACTTACGGATATTAACCGTGTCCCTCGGATTTTTGAAATTCAACTCACAGAAGCGGTAAAATTATGTTTTATAAAAATTTTCAAATGCTCTTAGAAGGTGAGTGAAAGGTGCTGTTGTGGGCACCCTCAAATGATTAGAGGGTTTTAAGTACTTAGATGCAGCAGAGTGGCTGACCAAGGTCATCTCTAAAAAGAGGAAGTAAATTAAAACAACTTCTTAAAGGTATTATAAAAATAAAATAGAAAATAATTAAAACACTACTTCAAAGGATGGGGGAGGGGGGTTTATTGTTTATAAAACTTGAAGAATATTTATAGAAGAAGATTGCATTTTTTGTTTTTAAATTTGAAATAAAGATTGATTAAAAAGATGCAATAATAAGATGTTTTTTTAGAAAATATTTTAAAAGGTGTAATCGATCTAACTCTACCTATTCATTTACTTATTAATAATTATCATTTAAAAAAATATACACTTAATTACAATCCTTTAATTTTTTAACCCTCGAACCCTAGGAGTGTTAAATTAACCACAAATATGAATAGATTAAACCCTAGGCTAGCTTCGGAACACGAAATTTCAGCACCCTACATTTATTGTTGGTCTATTGTTATAATATGGTTAGTGGTTAATTAGAGCACATATCAATTCTTGAAATGAGGATGAAGTGTGTTAAGGGGTTATATTTGAACTCTACAAACTTATCCCGTGTGGTCCTGTAGTACCGATTATGTTTGCACTCTCAAAATTTACACAAAATCTCGACCTCACATGTTTTTGTGTCAATTGTTTTATTTCATTATTAGTTTATTATAATTTCAAAATCAATTCATGAATCATATTATGTAAATTACATTAGCTCAATGTTTGAAAACAGTTAAATGAAGGGGGTAGAATATGTGATTACCCTGATTTCATCCGCTCCATTCTCAATAATGACCAACGTTCTACTTTCTTGGAGGTCATTCAGTATGAGGAACCCGATCGCCTCATTTTCATGGGTCCCCAGTCTGGTATGTTCTCCATCAATGCCTATAGCAGCATCTAGAGGGCTCTTAGTTCTAGTGATCAGGGGGGGATACGATGTGGTGCAAGGGTATTTCACCCAAGTATAAGTTTGTGCTGTGGAGAGTCTGAAATAATTCCTTTCCCACTGATGACAATATTCAACGCATAGGTGTTCACCTCGCATCTAAATTCTGGTGCTGTAGTAATCCCCAACCAGAAACAGTGGAACATCTCTTCTTCAAGAGCGATTGGGCTCGTTGGAGCTGTCATACTCTCGGTCCGTTTTCAGTATGGCATGGTGTAGGTGGGAGGTAGGAGGATGTTTTGGATAAATGGTTTACTGGTGCAAGCGAGCATGGTTCTAAGAGGAAATGCAGGGCTATAACTCTTGTGGCAGGTTGCTGGACTATTTTGAAGGCGAGGAATGACGCGCGATACAAGAGTTTCTCCGATTCCTGAGTAAGCATATGCTTTAAAATGAAGAATACATTGCTGGATTTAGTCAGATTATGTACATATTTCCACGGTGCCCCATCGGTTAGATCCATTTTCCAAGGCGACGTCACTCAGGCGGGGAGTACAGGAAGTGGTCATTGGGTACGTTGGTACCCTTTCAGTGACGGGCTCAAACTCAACATGGATGGATCCCTTTAGGGGGTGGAGATGAGAGTCGGTGGTGTTATAAGGGAAAAGAGGGAGTCTGTTGTGGAAGCCTTTTCTGCCTTTTATGGAAGAGGAGATGCCCTTCAAGCTGAGGCTAAGTTGATGGTCTCTGGTCTCAAGATATGTGATTAAAGGAATATTAATTTGAGGAGGTGGAGACAGATTCTATGAGACTCTATAGAGCTTTATCAGGATGTAGAATTGTTCCTTGGAGCATTTCTTATTTTATCCAGAAGTACAAGAAGATCATGGGCAGCCTTATGGGGATCACCCACACATGGCGTGAGGGGAAGAAAGTTGCGGACTTCTTGGCATCCCATTCTACCTCATGCCATAATGTTTCCCTCTTCCTTAATTTAGGATCCTTTCCTCCTGAAGGCATCAAATTTTTTATCAACGATGCTTTGGGGCTTCATTATTTCCGACCTCCATGATGTTTGTCTCCTTTTTTATATTACTTTAAGCAATAAAAATTATAATTGTCAGTCAAGAGGGTAGAAGATTGATTGATCACTAAAAAACTACTCTTTCATGGGTGGTGTGGTCATCGTGGAGGCATTTTTCATGAGCAAAATATTGAAAGGGTAGAACCCAATATCATCTCTACTTTTGATTCCAACCCAATTAGGAAGATTAAGAGAAGAATAAAAGGGAAGAACAAAGATGATTAATAGAAGAAAAATTCACGATACAAACATGAAAGAAATGAATTACAAAGAGGAGGTGGGAGAGGAGTGCCTTTTTGGAAGATATTTTTGCACAAAGACTTACTTCTTCCAAGAGTTTCTATGGGCTCCCAAGAGATAACCTTTCGGCCATAACTTCCCAAAGCCTCGTCCAGCCCTACCAAAGAATTAAAACATCCTTTAAATAGAGTTTTGGAGATCTTGGGTTACAAAACATTATTAAATGTGAAAAGGAAATTCGTCCTAATATTTTAATCCCAATTGTATAGCATTTTTTACATAAAAATGCGTGAATTGACCGGCCTTGTAGAAATAAGATTTGTGCATAATCATGTTCCTGATAATCCCTCAATATTTGGGCCCAATCCAAGCCCGTGTGAAGAAGATACAGCTCAAATGGTGAAATGATGTCCAATATGGATATTTCATACTATCTTTGTCTTCATGGCCCATTTAATCCAATAAAATGCCCGATCCAGCTCACATGTCATGAATATAATTTGTATCCCATTTCATCAGGAACACAGTATGAAATTTTAAGTCAAAATAAGTTACAAGAAAATATTTATTTCTGAAATACTACAGTGAATTTTATATGGGTAAAACTAGAATTTTCATAAAATTTGAAAATGAATGATCTAATCCCAAATATTTCATAGTTGAACATATTTAGCATAATTTGAGGAAATTATATCATCCATTATGAATAAAATATTCAATAAATTTTTTTTATCAAATCCCCCACACTTAAACTTTTGCACTCCTGGGATGAACCTCATATCATGTAAACATCAATATCAAATCAAAACGAATTTTAAAACACATATCCTTGAGATCCAATAATTACACACCAAGAAATAAAAGATATCGTTCCTCATAAAAAACCATTATTTCAAGTTCTTCATTTATATCATTCAATATATTACCACATTATTTATTCTCCCATGTATAAAACACTTACCTAACTTGAATTTTCTCTTATTACACAAATATTAATATTTTGAAATTTCTTTCTCATCCAAACTCATACAGGGGTCAACATAGGCTTGATAAATTCCTACATCACCACCTAATATGATTCAATTACATATGTTTATCATGAGGACTTTTTAGGGTTCTTCTATGGCTTTCGATTGGTAGGATTTAGATGTGAAATACTCTGAGGCTGAATGAGGAGGTCTTGACTCTTTTTAAAGCAAAATCATGTTATAATAAATTTCACATAAATATGGTCTCCTCATTAATCCCCTTATCCACAATTCATCTCCATCATCACAAAATGACATTGAACTTTTACACCATTCATCATTTTAGCAAAAAAAATTCCAATAATCTCTAAAATATTTTTTTGTGAAAGCTCCTGATAGGCACAACTTTCTTTCTTTTTAAAAGCTCTAGAAATGCACAACTTCACATGTCATGAAAGCTCCAAAAAGGCACAACTTTAAATAGAATGATTTTTCATGAAAAAAACATCTCTTAAAAATTTAAATTTCCACCCAAATTATCACAGAATGTCGTAGAACAACACAAGATAGCTTCCCCCATTCTTATGTTCAACTAGATTATGCAATTTCACATCAAGATTTGGATGGATAGAGAAAATTGGCTTGTAATGTGGCTAACATAACTGGTTGTTCAAGGATTCTAAAGGAATCAAGGATTAAATGTTCAAGGTCACTATAAATAATAATTCTTTGAAATAGGGGCTTTAATACCAAACAAATTCCTCAATTATTTAAAAATAAGTACCTCAAACCCTCAAGTTTTGACAAGAATAAATCAAATTCTAGTTAAATCATGGATGGTTTGGTTCTCTCAAGAAGAGAGTTGAATGTGAATAATATGAAATTAATGGTTTATAATCCTCACAAGAATGTGATTTCAAATATAATGACAGTGAGATGTGGCATGGAATTCAAAATTCAGATTACTTTTCATGAAATTGCTAATGATTTGAACTTGAAACAATGTTATTTTAAGCATTTATTTATGATTGGTTTAAAAGGATAAATTGTTTCAATTATTGATATGGATTTAAAAATGATTATGGGAATCATTTTAGCTCAAAATTTTCAAAAATGCACAAAAACAGAAAAATAAACACACAAAATTTGAAAAACACATTTTGTTTTGTTTAGTTTTTTTAACAGGAAAATGATTAAAATTACTAAACTAAAAGGTTACCTCCCCACAATTAAAATATTGCATTGTCCTCAATGTGAAACCATGAGATGATATATGCACATTAAATGTATAATTTTAAACAGGAAAAATAATAAAAAAGATAAAGGGTTAGGAACAACATGATATTCTCAAGTTATGATGGGGTCATGCAGTGTGATAAAATACACTGCATCAGTAGGAAGTCCCTCAATGTATCTATTCAAACATTTCCCATTGAATGTAAATCTTCATATTGTGTCCTCCTGTGTGATCTCTACTGCACAATAAAGAAAAACACCAGTCACAACATAAGGACCTAACCACCTGGAATGCAACTTACCAAGAATCAGCTTCATTCATGAACATTAGAGATGGAATTTCTCTCCAACATGAAACTCCCTTTATTGGATCATTTTGTCCTAATATACTTTGGATCTTTCCTTATAGATCATGAGTTGTCATTTTAAGACAATAAAATCTCCTCAACCTCTTGAATTTACAGCTTCCTTTGGATTCCATCTTTGTCCAAATCCATGTTGCATTTCCTTATAGCCCAATAAGCCCGATGCCCAACTTCCACAGGGAGATGAAACACTTTTCCAAAAACAATCTGATATGGGGAAATACCGATGAGTGTTTTGTATGCTGTCCTATATTCCCATGGCACATCATAAAAGAACTTACTCAAATCCTTCATATTTGGCTACACGGTTTTCTCTAAAATCTGTTCCAACTGACGATTTGAAACCTCAGCCTTGCCATTTTGTTTGGGGGTGGTATGGTGTTGATGTTTTGGGTGTCACCCCTTACATTAGATAGGGGGAAGACAAATTACGATTGTAGAAGTGTGTCCCTTGGTCATAGATGACGGCCTTCGGTACTCCAAACCTGCAAAAAAAATTATGCTTTGAAAAGTCCACAAGAACATGAGAATCATCAGTACTTGTGTGGAACATCATGGAATACCTCCCATGGTTGAGGATACAAGTTGGTCACTTGTATAGATGAAATTTCAAGGAATGTATGGGTTTATATTTTTGATTCAAATCCTATTTCATTGAGATTTCTAAAACATAGGAAAGCTCTATAGAAAGTAAATGTGGGGAGAAGATAAAATATTTAAGGGTCGATAATGGCCTTGGATATGTATCAACGGAATTAACTATCTTTCGTGAAGATATTTGGGTTTTGAGACACCAAAATGTAACTCATACTCCTCATAGGAATGGTATAGATGAGTTTATAAATTGTACCATCATTTAGCAAGTTCATAGAACAATTGCTTTCTTGGGCATTCCTAAGACATTTCAAAAATGATATCAATAATAAAATCTACATGATTAATATTTTTCCAACATATTCCAATGACATTAGGAATCCTATAGATCTATGAAAAACTAATTCCATCCTATGGAAATATTAGGTTGTTTAAATGAACATCATGTTCTCATGTAATGCATGATATAAATGAGAATAATATTTTTATGTTAATTTTCATAGGTTACCCTAATGGTGTATATGATTTGAATAGATAAAAATGGATTTCAGAACTGTATTCTTAGTTGAAATGTTCTTTTTGAAGAGTCCTTTACTCCAAGAGTCTAACTTCACACTAATGTTAGAGGTGATCCTTATATAAAGTGGGATCTCGAGGTTTCTACTCGAAATGTCAATGAGCCTCTAGTTAATACTTCTCTATCTACCTCTAGGATTCCCAATTCTCATCATGAGGTATAATTTGAGGCGCATTCTAATGATACACCAAATTATGGAGAACCTACTAACCATAGCGGTTATCATCTCGATATGTGTAGATAGAGGAGAGTCATTAGAACTTCTCTAGTTACTGCCATGATTATATGGATTTTTTTCCTTTCATGTAGACCCATATCATAGGAAAGTGGATCCCGAAATATGAAAAAACATTTCAATGGAAAAACTCTATGAATTGCATTTAATCCATGGAAGATGAGATTGAATCCCTATGAGAGAACAAATCTTGTTCCATAGTCAATTAACCACCTATCTCCATGGTGATTATCTATCAATGTATTTATAATACAAAACAAGATAACAATATATATAATAATCCTATGTATAAATCTATGATTATAGAAAAAGATTCTTTTATGGTGAAGGTGTCAATTACTTTGAAATTTTATCTCTTATAGTTAAGAATTTGTTGATAAAAAATATTAATTATTTTTATTAACATTTAGATTTTCATATAAAACATATTGATGTAAAAACTTATTTATTTCATGGTGATTTAAAAGAAAAATTATATGTGGAACATCTTTCTAGTTTTGGTCATGAGTTCAAAGAAATCCAAAAATATTTTCATAATAAATTATTATTTAAATTAATAAATGATTAAACATAATGGTAAAATATTTTTGATTCATTTGTGTTTGTGAATGGTTTCAACAAGAGTCAATTTTATGTATGTGTATAATTTAAATCAATTAAATAATAAAAGATTTATTTACTATTTTATGTTGATCACTGCTACTTATGTATAATAATATCAATGTAATCACTAATGTTGAAATGAATTTAAATTTATATTTCTAAATTTGGAATAATTATTTTTCTTAACATTCATATATACTTAAAATTCATATATACTTAAAATTCTTGGTTGGTATTTGTTTGATTATTTAAATCCAAGTAATGTTCCTTTTGGTCAACATTTTATTCTACCATTATCATTGTAAATATCCACCACTTATAGTATTGAATATATATGAAGAAGATCAAATAATGTTATTGTGAGAAGTATTATGTATTATATGATTTTTATAGGCCGACTACATCCATTCCTATCTATATTCATAGATTTCTTATGTTAAAATAAGATAAATCCACACTGGCATACTCATAAATGGGTTTTAATTTATTTTTCTTATACATAATCTCTTTCAATACGATATGGTAAGAATGTTAACACTTCTTAATTAGTGTCTAGTTATGTAGATTTTGAATATGCTAGGAATGTTGATACAAGAAAATCATTAAATGGTTATGTTTTCAATACATATGTAGGAGATATTTCATTGAACTACAATATGAAATTGGTGGTTTCACTCTAATCCACAGATCCTGAGTACATTGCACTGATAGAAGCTATCAAAGAATCTATATGGCTTAAGGGTTTCATTTTTGAGATCAATATATGAAAATATGTTATTATTGAAAATTATGATTCTCAATAATCCCTTTATATATCAAAAAGATTATTTTTACAAGGTAGGTCCAAGAACATAGGAATAAGAATTCACTTTATTAGATATGTTATAGAAAATAAAATAGTGTGTGTCACCAAAATACACAGAGATGAAAATCTAGTTTGTAGATTGAATAAGGATATAGATTTATCGATGATCAGGAATAATTTATGAATCTTGAAAATGGATCCACATGACTATACCTTATGTGTAATACTTTTATGTTATAGACTCAGTTTCTATTGAAAAAGGTGGATATTTTTTGATTTTAGCATGCATGATTTCTTAATGAACAAATTTTTTTATTTGTCAGTTGAATAATTATTAACATTTATAATATTAATTTTAATTATCTAATATTTTTTCTTGATTTTTTCCTTTTATTTTGATTATTTTCTCTTATATGGTGAAATAATGTATGTGGAGTATTTCTCACCTCGATGTTTTGTCTCATGTAATTGATTTAGATCCCATAGATATTTTAGAGCTTATAGATATTTTTTCTAACGTATTCTTTTTGGATAACATATTTATTTAGGATCACATATCAACTTTGGACTATGTAGAAATTATGCAACTCATTTATCCAATTCACCTATACAATTTGAAATTTTTTTTGGGGGGGGGGGGTTGCATCCACGTGGGTTTTGTCAGTTTTTTGTTATCATGTTTTTAGTGGTTGATTCATTCTCAACCTTCCATTTTTCATATGTTATTTTAATCCATTTAAAAAACATTGTAATTTAGGGTATTTTATTCTATGTCAGCCCTTAATAGAACATAGAAGATTAATATCAATTATGAGATAGATCTTCACCCATTAGAAGAAAGGTTAGAGGTATAGGTTTCAAATCCTGCATGGTGCATTGATTCATTAGTTGTTGAATAATAAAGAATAAATTACACTATGTTCTTGGGAGATCATACGTATGATCATGAGGCATTCATTTATTCTCTTCATAATTTACAAATAGGATAAACCATGATATTTTTTTAGAAATCGCACTAGTATAAAATGTATTTATCATGTCAGCCTTTTCAAGTCAGTTATTATAAACTGATGTGAAAAATATTGTTACCTATAACTTCACATCAATAATTTATAAATAGACATTATATACCATTTATAATTTTATGGGTCATAAATTTGAATCATTTTGTGATATTCTATCCCAGAAAATATTACTCAATTCTCTTGTGTGTTTGCACTAACCCTTGTTTCTTTGATCTAGTGGACTCCAATCTTCAATGTACAATATTATACATCCTACAGATTTGTTGGACTATTTTTTTTGACATATAATATAGATAATCTCAAATATCAAGTAATAATATCACATATATTATATATTTATGTTGTTCTATAGTGTGGAATCTCTAACACTTAGTTATTTCAATCCCATAGAATAAAATGTTGCACTACCATCTTCATAAAACCTCTATTTTCATCAAATTATTCCTTGTGCATTTGAATATATATTTTCACCTATCAATTATTCCTTTCACGTTGTTGATCCCCTTTTTCTATCATTCCATGGATGATTCCTTAGAAAATTGATGATATATATATTTTTTCAATTGTAGTGCTTTAGTTTGATTTTTTTCTTTTTTCTTTTTAGTGCAACCCTTTTTTTGTGAAATGTGAGGTTTATTTCCAATGACCATTACTATATCTATTGAATAAAAAGTCTTATAAATGACCTATATCTTCATATTAGTTAAAAACTAGTTTTTATACCATATAAAAATGTATTATTATATGTGTTATTACATTTTTATTTTTATATCTCATCATATAATTTCGAATACAATTGTTTAATAAAATAAATTAATTTTTTCATGTATGTTTCACATTTTTGAATTTCTTTTTTTCAATTAAGAGTTTTTATCCTCTTTATATATATTCCATATATTGGTTTATGTATATCATTATATGTATTTTTATAACTTTATTAAGTTATACTCTCTTTTTTTCATAAATGCTTAAATATAATATATTTTTTAATTTCTCCCACATGAATGATTGTTATCGTCTAAATTTTATATTTTCCTTATATTTTTCCCTTCCATTTCATCAATATTTTTCAATTAAATTCATATTTTCAATATTTTATAAATTATTTCCTTTGTAATAAATTTCAATAAAATATTTATTGTAATATATTTATAATTATTAATATATCTTTACTATTATTTTATAATTTAATTCTCATCTACATAAAAACCCGTTAATGATTTTTATTCTTCACTTTATATATACTCTAATGATGCCACCCGACTTATTTCCTAGTATGGATTGCGATAATTTTTTTTGTAAATCACCCATAATTCAATTTTCTAATCATGTGTTAAATATGATTGGTTAGTATTATGATTATTTACACATTTATGTTCTCAAAATATGTTACTTTTATAATTAATTGATTGGTGGATTTATTATATTCCTCTAAAGTATTGGAAATAAATTATAGTATTTAACACCCTATATTCTTTAATGTGGTTAAATATAAAAGTTTCTCTTCTATTAATATAAAAAAATTGATCATTTTATTCAATAAAATATTTATTTACCTTGGCCAAAGAACATAATAATTAAATCTAAGTGTGATATTTCTTAGAAACTATATTATTAAATGTTAATATTTTCTACCAAAAATATTGAATATTCACGAAAATTTTTGTTTGACATTTCATTAGTGTTATTGTTAATATAATAATTCTTTTTCATTTAGTGTCCAAAATTCAACCAATACCTTGTTTTTTTGGAAAATAATACAATATAATACATTAATAATTAATTATTATCTTCAAAATATTTATTCTAGTCAATAATTGTTCAATATTATTATTAATTTTTTTGTACATTAAATTCAATGATATCTTTACTTGAGATATGAGAATATTTATCTTTGTTTGAAGGATTTTATTTTTTTCCTTTAACTTTTAGAATCTTACACTTTTCTTATATAGATTTATCTATTTTATTTTATATTTTATTATATAATCATTCTAATTAACATTAAATTTATTCTCCAATGTAAATTACTTTTCAAACAATATTTTCAATATTATTAAATATCATAGAAATATTTCACTGTTGAATTATACAACAGGTGTGTATTCTTGAAAATCATTTAAATGTTTTAATATTTCTCCCTCTTACTCACTTTTTTCATAATTATAATTTTTTTACAAGATTTTTATTTTGGATATTTGTTATAGATAACAGTGAGTTTAATTTGGATTATGAAAATCTATTAATTGATGAATATGACAAGGTATTGATTCATTTTTGGAATTTTCTATGTGAAATGTTCTAAAAGACAACATGTTTTTTCCATTCCTACAATGATTAATGTGGATGATTTGGAAAATTAGAGGTGTAAATGATAATTTAATTTTTCATGGTTTTAATTTGACTAATATCCTAAGTATTTGGCATGGTGAATCTGGGAAAAATTTCAGATTGATTGATGTTGGTTCTTTGAAATATGGTAAATATTATCAGATTGAAGAAATTACTTGTGTTATGGAAGTACATGAAATTGAGAAAATACAAAAAATATAGCATCTGTATGGTAATTCTAAAAAACCATTGAATCTAGGTAGTATAGAATTTACTATTTTATCATTGGGGTTATGACTGATTAACTCGATGTTGGATAATAGATATTGTGGTAAGAGTTTTACAGACTGGCTATAATTGTTGAAAAATATTAGACATAAATAAAATTATATTTTAGAATAACATTATAAAGTGAAGAAAATACTATGCCTGATGGGATCATTATAGAAAAAAACATGCCATCATAAATGGTTATGTGCTAAGGAGGAATACAAATTTTTTATAGGGTGTACTGAATGTGAGATTTCACAATATAATATGAAAGAAAAACCATATTCTGATTTAGCAGTTATAGATACCCTGCCAAGACATTGTGAAATCTTCTAATAATTCTTTAATTGAAATTTTTTATTTCCATATCCACATGATGAAAAAATAGTATGTTTGTATACAGATTAGTAGATATGTGAATGAATATCACAACATCCTACTGATTATCCATAATGGAATAAAATTTATCACCACTTTTCCAACATTCAATAAATGATGACAGAAATATCAGACTTGGACTGTGCATGGATGGAAGGTATCCATATCAAAGCCTTTGTAGCACATATAGTTCATGGTCTATTTTATTGTTAATTTAAATCTTATCTCATAAATTTTTCATGAAGTAAAAATATTTCATGTTGATATTAATGATCTTTAGACCAAAACAAAAAAAAATGATATTGATATTTTCAGGTCACCATTAATTAACGGTTTAAAACTTTTAAGGGAGGAAGGTACTATGGTGTATTAGTCTGATAAAATGGATCATTTCCAACTAAATCCAATGATATGTGGATTATAAATGATCACTATTATTTTCTTCCATGGTTAAAAGAGACCTTTCATGGAAGATAAGATTCATTGAAAAATATGAGATGGTTAGTAGGTGGTCCTAGTTTAAATTTGATGACATGTTCTAGTTATGACATTAACGAATATACGATTCATATGAATGATTAATTAACTAAAGTTCATTTCAAAATAATAGTGCATTGGTGTTCGTAGAATATATGTAATTTTTAAATTCAAACAAAATAAACCCAATCTATACATAAAATTAATATTATAAATTAATTAAATAAATATGGGTGGTTGATTACATTATATTTCATAATCCACTGTTTAACTAAAAATGGTTTATCTCTAATAATAGTTTCAAACATGATTAATTTAAAATGACAATAGTTAATCTGAATAAATTTCAATACACTACTGATACTTTTATCTTGGAAACACATGAATTATTTTCTAAATTCTTGATCAATCCTCCATGAAGTCTTCTGTTTTTTGAGGAAAAAAACATTACGTTAGTGATGATAAACTTGATGAATATGTTGATTTATGTGTGATCCATACTTTTATGGAAATATTAATAGATAATATTGATGATCACATTGTATACATGGTTTGGTCATAAAATATTATCATAATGAGAGAATTAGGGATGTAATCCTTTATTTCATCCACATTATTATTGGTTATATAAGTTTATTTCTAGTTTACTATTATAAATTTCTTAAACTGATAGATATTCTAATTTTGCATTCTATATTAAAAAATGTATTATAACTAATATGTAAAATTATATGTTTATATTAATTTAGATATTTTTAGTTTACCATGATTATGATTATATAACTTATATATTAATTTATTTTTTAGAAAAAAAATTCGGTTTAATTTAATACGTTAAATAAAAACAAAAATATCATCTCAAATTATAATAAAAAATATTTTTTTGGTGTAAAAATGTTTTTATTAGGTTGGAAAATTTTTACTATTCACTCACCATTTTGGGGTTTTTAATTAATTTATGTCATTTAATCCCTCATTAATATTATTATAATTTTAGATAAATATAAAAAATTTGAATAAAAAATTGTTAAGTTTAGATTACATTAATTTATGTTTTATAATTATTCATTTTTTATTTACATCTGTATGAAACAACAGGATTTGTATATTTATGTACAAATTATTTTTTCGTTGATTTATAGGATAATGAATGATTAATAATCTAGTCCACCAAATACATTTAAATATAATCATATTTATACATCTAAGTATAGCCGTACACGTGCACTTTTTGATGACCATCCTCATCTATATTTAAAAGAGACATATACATCCAAGGGGGAAAAATAGTTCTTGGGTTAGTGAAGGTGGAAAGAGACAATTATCAAAATTATCGGTTTCTAGTCACCAGGACTAGAGGATACTGGTAGACATTGATGTAAAAAATATTTCAAGAGGTCCAAATTCAAAAAAAATCAATACTTATATATCATAGAAGGACAAAATGAAAGTAACTATTTTATTTTATGGTTGGAGAATTGCTGAAAAATTGAAAATATCGTACATATGGGAGATAGTTTTAGTAATATTGATTGCTATTATATTACTTATCATGAAGTTTTTATAGCAATATATTTTCCTATTCATTTCTCATGACATATGATATACCTGATTCTGGGGGAGTCTAGAGAAGTTTTTTATCACTAGCTATTATGAGATAGAGAGATTCAAAATTGACCCCTACATCAGATTTCATTTTTGGGCATAGAAAATATCATAATAAATGAAATATATATCCATTTATAGATGAAAATATATTGAATCAATTTGTTTTATAAGGACAACGAGATGTTTTTTAAGGAAGTCCAATGTTACCATTTAGAATTTTCTTTTATTAATTTATATTTTAATTATTTAATTATTTTTAATTTATAGAAATTGTGGAGATCTCAACAAGAGATCCAAATTTGAATCATATAGCCGGATACTTTATCTTGGGGAGGGAATACATTAATAGAACAAAAAATGATAGTATAAAATTTTCAAAAACCCGGAGCTGAGTCTTATAGATCTTCATTGGTTGACCCTCCTCCACCTTTTAAAGACCTAAAATTGTAAGAGGTATTAGATGTGAAAAATGGAAATGTCTTATGAAAGTGTCGAGGATTGTAGCTGAGAGAATTTTAATATATATAATATATTAATTTATTTAAGATAAATAAATTTTTTATATATTCTAATTGATTACCAATATTTTACAAATATTTTATATAGGAACATCTTGGGGATAATAGAACACATGGGGTCTTTATATCTATGGGTGGGAAGGATATTTTTTCTACAACTCTTGGAAATCCCAAACACCTGGGTCGTGTATAAGGATACCCATCACATGTATTAAAAAAAATTATTTTCCACATTCTATTGATTCTTGAATGGAGTATGTTTGTCAAAAAATATAATGTTTTGAATTTTATGTTTAGGATATTCATATGTCTAAGGAGGACATGATCAGGGCTTCAGTACAATCATTGTTTACAGACATGAAAACATAGTTTTAGACTACTGATCAGACTCCTCTACATTTTCTAATAGATCCCACTATTACTACTTATCCGACTCACACATCTATACCTATAGACCCTACTCTTTTTTATCTAACTCCTACACCCCTCCTGCATAGCATACCAGTTATTTTAAGTTATATGATGAAGATCCCTATCATATTTTTTCATATGGTATGATATTCTATATTGGTGATGCCATTCATCATCATATGATAATGATATAGAATCATATGATCACTGTAAAGGATATTATATATAGATTAGCAAGAATATAATGTTTTATAGATAATGTGAGTACAATTGGAAAAAGTATCATTCATTTTTTGGTTTTTCCATCTAGACTTGTTCGACATATTAACTGAGAGTTACGTGTATATTTAATCTTTTATTTGATTTTGATTTTAATTTTTTTTATCATTTAAAATTTTATATATTTAGAAATATTTAAAGGAATAATATAAAGGTAAATAAATACTGTATTGAAAAAAACAAATACAATGTTCTATGACTTTATAAAAAATTTCTAAGAGTCTTCAAATATTATAAAAATATAAAAATTATTATTTGATGTTCCTGTGATTACCCTTGAAGCCAGTGTTTTTGGGAATGAAATGAACATGGAAATTTTGGGAAATGATATCATAGAGCTTATAACTAGTGATTAGTTTTGCATCAAAATGATTCCAAATTTTCCATGTAAGTCGATTAATAAATTTTTTTCCATTTGATTAATTTATGGAATGTTTATACTTATGTTTTTTTAATATTAGGTATATTTATTCTATTATTACACATCATGTAAAAAGGAATGTATATAGATTTCTAGACCCATGGATTATTTTACATATTGTCAGGATAATGACTAATATAGAAATAACAGAATATACTACATAAATATTTCAACAAAATGTAATTATACAGTGTTGGATGTTTCGTTATCTTCAAGAGTATGAATCAAAATTCTAAGAAATTGTTATATACCTCCTAACATAATAACCAGTCACATTAAATTTACTTATATATCAGTGGCCATAAGAGGTTATTTTTTTCCGAGGTTGAATACCCTTTAATGGTTATTCTCTATCCATGGTGAAGTGTGAGAAATTTCATGAATGTATTGTACATGTTCGTTTGAATATTTTTAGTCTTATTAATATTATAATGACTTCAATTTATTTTACTCATATTAGTTTCAAATAGGGTATGTAATTTATATATATGTATGAATATAATGTATATATAAGATAAGATATGTAAAATATATGGTAAAATTTTCATTTATAATTAAATTTTTTTGGATATATTACTTAAATTTTTTATTTTGAATTGAAAAATTATTTAAAAATAATTTTTGACAACAAGAAGTTGTAATTGAATATGGATACTACGTTTTATGATTTATCTGTAAAATTATATCAATATGGGAAATTATGAAGTCAATAAGGGTTAGACTTATTTATAAAATTTTCCTTAATGTATCATTCAATTTAATCAAAATTCCAGTCAAAGGATTTATTTATAATTTGGATATATTTTATCACACTCAGGAATATAATGAAGAAGAGATGATAAACTTATAAATTTTAAGGTAAAATCATTGTAATGTTTTTATTGGGTTTATTTTATTTGTAATATATAATATATATTTGAAAGATCTTGTTGTAAGTGTGTTGAATTTTTTCGATTGGTTATACTATTGACTAGTTTTTTTTCATGTTCTAATGGGGATGGGAAGAATTAAAATAAATATATTGAAAAATATATTTTTTCATGTTCACTATGAAATAAGGGACATGAAAAATGTAAACTATCGATTTTGTAAATCTTCTATTTCATAATTAACTTGAAAGACTGGTTTTCACATCCATTATGAAATTATCAAAGTGAAAAATCAATACTATCAATTCATTTATGCATGTTATTCTATATAATTTATCATAGAAACAATAATTTTTATATTTTATGATTTCTATTTCATAACTGTTGTGAATAAACAATCCTGCGTGCACACACGTTTGTGTCATGGGGGGGGTCCTAATCGGCTATAAAATAAATAACATTAAAATTGAACAAAAAATAATTTAAAACATATATTTTTTGTAACCAACAAAGAAATAATATTTTAATTGTCTCTTACAATAACATCATTTATTAAATAATGTATAAAATCAATGAAAAATTGTTAAAAATCATATTTTGCACTAGTGTCGGTTGGTAAATCTGATTGTGTGATGTGTCAACGTTATTGTCTCTATTACTTCATATTTCCCCATTATGGTTATTCAATTAAATTATTTCTAATTCGTTACTTCTTGTTTTTATATATATAGTTTGATATTTAATAAATTATATCCAATAGGGATGTTTTATTTACATGGAGTAGGCCCAACCGGTACCGAATCATGTTAAATCTTATATGTTTATTTTTTCTTTCTTCCATTATTCCTTATATGTTTCCCAGTATAATCATTGGGTTATCAATAAATTCTCTAATTTCATTACTATTTGGAAACCTCTATTATTTGCATGATCCTTTGAACATTTCGTGTATATAATTGGTCGTTCTGGAAAATACATTCAGAGAAGATGATCAATCACTACTCAGTGAAAATAGGCAACTCAAATGTTCCCCCCACAATGGGATAAGAGATGCGAGTCTAGTGTTCGATATGATAATACTATATAAAAAACTATGTAATTAAATATAGTTAATAAAAAATCTATAAAAATGTTTGAGGAATTATTAATAATTCATTATATCCTTTCCAGTGTCATGTGAAATATACCAACGAGGTCATTTGATACTAGGGACCATGTATTTTCTTGATGTCTCGAACCACTAATCTGTACCCAGACCAACATAATGCTATTATAGCTCATGAAATCCATTCATTATGAAATAAAGATCAAATTATTTATATTGGTCTATGGTGGAAATTTCAATAGAATATAACCACATATAAATGTTAAAAAAGATTAAATATGTAAACTCATATACATCGAAATTTATAAGGTAGTGAAATGACATCTTGGAAAGAGATGAAAAAATAAAAATCAACCATTTCTTAATAAATAAACTATATACCATAGAAGTCATATATTTAATCAAAAAGAAACAAAATACATAATGATAATGTTAGGAAAGACTAAGAAAATGGCCATGAGTCATGCCCAATCCCTTATTCACATGCTTCATCGAAGCTTACCAATCCTCTAACTATAAACACAGGTTCCAAAGTTTCATGGAGGACCAATAAGGGAGTGAGTATAAATAAGTTCTCCACCATAAATAAAATCCATAAATATTACCATTCAGATACATAATCTTGATATATAAGTGTTCAAGGAATATAATTTAATAGATTTAAAATAATTACTAAAAAAACATTGATACCCTCTGTTCACGGTGTCACCAGGGGATGTTTATATATATATAATTAAGCATAATACAAATATATGAAAAATATTAAAATTTCATTCCCATAACATCCATATGGATGTAAACATAGTAAATAAATTTATTTTCAACTAAGAAGAAAAGAAAAGACACTTCAATAATTCTACATTTTCATCAAATGTTCAAATATTAGGGTTCCCATCTACGAAATCAATTTAGAAGTCCTTCTAGGCCTTTATACCAATGAAATATTGGACCTAGGATTCGTCAATATAAATGACATACATCCTTTCATAGGATTTGATTTAACATCTCATAGAGCCTGAACAGACGCCTAGATAAAATTTATAGTAGATTGACGTTTAAGTCATGTTCTTAACATATATTTTGAGAATAATAAATTTTTTAATTTTTTAATTATTGATTGCGATTAAATATGTTTTACTCAATACTAAATATACAATTTAAAATTAATATATATTTTAAAATGTATTTTTTAAAAAAAATTCACTTTATATATTGGATATTACATTTAAATACATATATAGTATTATAGAAATTATATTTATGAAAATATATTATATGTATATAAATATATTTATATTTATATATTTAAATATGATTATTTATAGAATATTTTTTTAGGAAGCACACCTTTTATGAGGACTAAAAAAGAATTGATAAAGTTGATTTTCAATAATGGTGATAAATGATGACCTTTTTTAGTGCTAAACAAACATTGGAAATGGGGGTATATAATCAGTACTGATAAATGTACCATTTATCATTGTGTTTAGTTAGCTCAGATAAAAGCACCCACATTATCAATGATTTTTATCACCAATAAATGGTGGTTATAAATATGTGTGAGTCTCAAATAAAAAATATTGAGAGTGATCCCTACTATATATAGTCCAATGCAATAATTACGATGGTTGGGTAAACCCTAAATTTAAGCATAATGGATTTTTATGGAAATGGAAAATTCCTCATAAATTTATACTTATGAAATTCACACACAGTAAATGAAAATTTATAACACAGACCAATACAACCTATAAATGTACGACCAGACTTCAAATTTTTTGATTCTTAAATAGTACCCCAGACATTGAAGTTCATTTTGAGGAATGTGAGGTTGAGTATTTGAATGAAAAAATACTGAATGAAAATTCCCTTATGATTTTCCATATAGCTACGAATGTACACAATACACCACACTGTCCACCTAGGCATGTAGTACTTCGTTTCATCTACATACAAACTATCATAAGGAAAATACCACAAGATAATGTATTAGATTCCATTTTTTAAGAGGAAAAAACATCTTCGTGGCTCCCAAACCAGTTGTTGATGAAGCCCTACTTGCACAAAATTTGGGTGTTCTTGATATCATTGATGAGCATGACCATGATAAAAAAATAATATCTGAATTTCATGTTGCATATTATTCTAAAACACCACTCAAATTTGATGAAGTTACAAAGTGAAAGTATTATCCAGTCATTCACTAGCTGGGCCAATATTCAATGGGAGTCTTTGGATGAATTTAATTTCTAATTGAGACTGCAGTTTCATGTCTAACACCTTGGGATCCTGACTCCAAAATTAGCAATACTTGATGCATAAGAAATGTTTTGATGGGTTATAGAATTGGGATAGATGAAAAGTGATGAATGTGCAAAAAAAATTAATGTGTAACAGGAAAAAAACCACATCCCTCCAAAAAAAAGTTGATGTGAAAAAAATAAGAGAAGAAAAATAAAGGTTGAGACTGGATATTTTTATATGGGAATCCCAAAAGGGAAAAAACATGGGACTTAGTCGAGAAATAGGGATCAAATAAAATGAATTAGTACATGTTAGGGACTCCACAAAAATATATGAGATCTCAAATGTATTCCCCATATAAAACAGTGGACCAAAAAGGGGGACACAAGATGAGAAAAATGATCATCGAACAAAGATGATCACGAAATAGAATCTTCTCTTCATATTTTTAGTGTGTTGAATATCCTTGAAATGACTTTCTTTTATAAGGAAAATTAACTAAATCCAAAATTTTTCTCTATGGGAAAAAATATTCTCCACATGAATTAATTCACATTGTCTCAATCCGCGTTAAAATCGCCTCATTTATAGAGAAACTATGTGGGTACCATTTTAAGAGTCTCCTAACAAACTGCCCTCAGAATCAAGTGGGGATCACTACCAATCCTACAATCAGTTGGAAATCCTCAAAATTTCTTATAGGTAAACTCTTTGTCCACATGTATGACCCATTTTCATTAGCATAGAGATTATAAATCTCTAACAATCTCAAATCAAGGGCATTATATATTCACTGATACTAAACATCGATATGTTATGACCTTCTATAGAATGTGGAATTCATTCACAAAAAAATATCACTATGATTGAAAATTATTTTTTTATTAATATAACCCCTCTTTTAAGGGATGAGGTTGAACCCAACATAACAGCAAATACATAATTGAAAAATCATTTCCCCAAAGATCAAAAATACCAAGACCATAAAATACCTACATAATGTCCAAAAAAATTAGCCCCTCCCTAGAATCAATAACATTATGTCAAGATTCCACCTTAGCATCATTGTTCATCTAGTCATCTCGTGCAGAGGTTCATGGGATTTATACCATTGGAAATAGCTATACCCTATCAATCATCCAAATCCAAATAGTAATGGTCTGGAGAAATCTCCCCACTACAAACATCATCTAAAGAATACCCTTGTAGGAGGTATGGGTTCATGATCCCTTGGACCGCAGACCACAGAGTCCACACAAAAAAAATCAGAAAACTATGAAAGCCATTTAACATGACAATTTTTTTTAAATAAATTGGGTTCCCTTTCGTGTTGATCCAAAGTAACTGCCTATGGACAAATAACCTGTGAACATTTTCACCAGCACATATTGGTCACCATATCTATCACACATCAGAAAAAACACTAAAACTCCATCATCACCATGGCTTGATGAGAGGCTCGATCCCTGGAGAATAGAAGCCTTCCTGAATGTTTCATCCCAAATATCTGATGATCCACTTATCCCAAATGACCTGGAGATGAGGTGTGAAAATTGAGGCTAGGGAATTGTAATGGAAACAAGAACCTAGGGGGGGATGTTCTAAATTCTAAGCTGTCAAAACTACATCCTCACCAATGAAACACCATACCCTTAAAACTGAATCATGACCACCAGAAGTGTGGTTAGATGAAATCCCCCACCACAAAGTTCCCATTAGTATCTCTTTGACACAAATTCATAGTGATGACACAATAAGGTAGATTATAAAAGGTTTCATGAAGCGGAGGCAACACCACCTAGGCCTGGAAGAACCAATGACCATAACAATATAGCATCATCTGAGAGTGGATCTGAGACGATCAGAACCATAATCAGCACATTTGGAATGAAACTCAACATATATGATATGAGGAAAACCCCCATAATAGGCTGATATCATTGAGAAATAAATTTATGGGAAGCATAAGATAATAAAATCGGAAATGACTAGGGGAAGTAGCATACAAACTATTATGAGGCCTTGAATCCTTTGTCGAAGCTTCCTACATCAATGGAACGCAAAAAATAACACAAAATCAATGAACTGGATTCCAAGATTCCACCAATATGTAAGGACATAATAATATAGATAAACTACCTTCCAATAACGCATGGAAGAATCAAAGAATTCATCCCCAGAATGGAACACCTTCAATGATTGAAGACGATACCATCGGCCAAAACATTTACGCTTGAAGAACCCTACCCACAGAGATTTCTTCATAGTAAAGATCCATCAACAGTCATATATATGAATCCATACCACAATATAAATATTCTTACAGTTGAGACTTAACCCTCACCATGATAGATTATGTCGACATCCAAGACTCCTGTCATCGGAAGATGATAATGATGCTGAAGCAGGAAGAGAACCCACACTTCCATAGAAAGACGGAGTTCAAGAACCCTACCTCCACGAATATAAAAACAAGCCACTATAAAATTACATCGTCACTTGAAGATGAGGGATGTGATGGCACAAATAGAGGAGGGAGTGGTAGTTGAGGCCACATCCACTTGGTGATTTGTGAAGTTTGTACAATTAGCACTCTGATTATCAAAAAAATAGAACAAACCATTCTTGATTAATATTGAGATTTTGAATAAATGTTTCCATCCATTATATTTGATTACAAGCCTTTATGGAAGTTATTAAATGTTATAATGTTGTAGATATAGAAACCAACCTCTCTAATCTAGACTTCCATGAAATATCTCCCACTGTAAAATTGATCTAATAGCTTAATGTAGACTTCATCGAATTAATATGTCCAGAATTATATAGATATGTAAAGACACAAGTCATTGGTTTCCTTTTTCAGAAACAAAATATTATATCAGACGTACTATGAATATGAAGAAATATATACTTCCATTCTCTCAAATGCTATTTTAGGTTCCAAAAAATTCCGCAAATGGATTGAAAATACTCACAAAAACATTGTAAAGAAGATGGATGCATGTTTGATTCAAAATTGAGGAGAAAAGTTAAGAAAGAAATTTTTTCAAGGGAATCTATCCTAGACACATACCATTAACAAGAATGGTTTGCAGAAGCCATAATCTAAAAACCATTGGTACACAGATAAAATACACCGTGTTTGTCCATGAGACATTTTCAAGTGAACAAAACTGTTCACGGTGAATTTCCAACCAAAAACCGAAGCCGCAATGAACAGTTTTCACTAGCAAAAATACAATGCATGTACGCCCCACATAAAATCCCCAAGAAATGAGTAATTCTCGAATGAGGAGTAGTCAGTGGTGAAATTTCAAATTGAATATAAAATTTTTTTGGTTTAATAAGACATATGTAGGCCAAATTTCCTCCATTGGATTCCACAAAATGTTCCACATGAATCGAAGATACAGATTCCGCAGAACTCTATAAAAGGACCACTAGGTGAACAGAAAAATGGGGGTGAAGAAGATGAAGAGATAACATCGGGATGAGTGAAGATGGGATGGAGAACATAGAGAGTGTAGGAAAAATTAATCCCACACCCGATGCAGTTTGCAGGAATCCATCCGATATCCAAAACAGTTCATGGATTCCTTCTTGCGAAAAATAAAAAATTCAAATACTCTATCCTGTGAACCATAAGAAGGTTTATATTTTCAGATTTTCTCCTCGAAAAACATGTTCAGAAGACCTTCTCCAACCAACTAGAATAAAAATAAAAAAATATAATAAAATTGTTTCATGTGCACCCATATGTGGAAGACAGTTTGCGGACACCCATATGAGGAAGACGGTACACAGACTCCCATATGCAGAAGATAGTACGTGAATGACTATATGCAGAAGATAGTACGTAGACTCCCATATGTGAAACCCAGTATGCAGACAGTCCTTGGCGGCTTACTCTTCCACATACAATCATACGCGGCCAGCTTTTATGTGGCCAGGTCTATGTGGAAAACCGTTCACGTCCACTGCTCCGTACTGTAGGGGCTACACCCATGCACCCCCTCTCGGATTCACTGCTGGGCTATGGTCCCGACCATTTGGGTCCATCCCTTTGCTACCTTCACTAACCCCTATATAAATTGGAGAGACACACTGCTGACTTTTTTTGGCCGGGTCAGCGGAATTTTCCATTCTACCATTATGCCACCCAAATCATCCATCACTTAAATACCATGAGAAGAGACATTCCTCATACACCTACTGAAAACCCTTTCATCAACCTCATATGCAAGGTTGACCCAGAACTCCATAGACAATCATATCATGAATGTTTCTCAAATTCCTAGACCCATACATTCTATCCATAAAACTCTATATCTCCTCTGACTCTAGATCCTCATAAACCTCCATGGCTATAAGAAGAGGAAGGAAAATGTCTTGAGGAATCCTCTGATTGACTATACACATCATTCCCTAATGGCTCTGCATATATTTCCCAAAAAATAGCCACCAACCAATGGAAACTTCTTCCGTAGGATATTTCTCTCCTACCTCTATATTCCTAACTGTCTTCCATTCCAAAGATCATTTCTCCGGATTTGAAAATCCCTAGAGTCACAGTTTACACTTTCCTTCCCTCTCATGTTTGAGGCATGCTAGAACATTCCCCCCCCCCCGACCACCCTAAATCTAATCATTGATTCAATAACAAATGGTCCAAACTATATGACCTTAAACTATTTGTTATCATCATGACCACATGATGGTAAACTGTACAGTATTAGTCCATCCAATAGGAAATTAAAATGTAATTCCATCTTCTAAGATACACAACATAAATATATAGTATATTGAGTGATTTTAGATCATCATAGAATCCCCAAAAATCAGATATGGATGGTTATCATCCTAAGGACACCTCTACTTGACTATGCACATCATGCCCTAATGGCTCTGCGTAAGTTTTTTCCAAATAGATGGCATGTTAACCAGAGAAAAATGCATCTTCAAGAGAGTCCATTCCTACCTCTTTATGGGTTAATGGCTTCCATGCCACATATCATTTCCCATTTTACGAGACCCTCTAGAATTAGGGTTGGCATGTTCCTTCACACTCATTCTCGAGTCATGTTGGAACATCCCAACATGATTATCCTATAGTTAATCATAGTCTAGTTTATAGGGTTTTAAACTATAGTATACCTCACATGACATTCTGGGGCACTCCCATTGAGGTACGTCCCTAATATTTCTAAGGACTAGCCACATTAACTTTAATAATATCTAACATTAAAAGCTTCATTTCATTGACCCCTCACCCATGGTTTTCCCGACCACTTTTTCCATAGGCTCGCCCTCTCCCCCTCACAGGAGAGGAGGTGTGTGGTTCGTTGGATCTCTAGCATCCTCTTATTTCTCATACTGAGCATGAATCACATGGGTATAAAGATTTGTGATTATTACAACATCCTTGTAATGATGAGCTATAATAACTATGATTCCTAATCAAACTAGGATACATATACCGCCTACCTGACGGTCTGAGACCAAAATGGTGCCCATCCAAAAGGGTTCTCCAAATCATGTCATCTTCAATGGGAAACTTCAATGTGTAAGCCACATCTCTTAAAAATTATGAGAACATTGATTCCTGATCAAACTAGGATACATAAGATGCATACATGAAGTCCTAAACTCAAACGGGTTCCCATCCAAAAGGGTTCATCCAAACATGTCATCTTCAATGGGCTGCTTCCATGCGCATGACCCATCACAAATGAACTATGAGAACTCTGATTCCTGATCAAACCTGGATACCTAGGATGCCTACCTAAAGTCCCGATCTCTAATGGATACCCATCCAAAAGGGTTCACCAAATCATCTCCTATTCAATGAGAAGCTTCCATGCACAAGCCCCATCACTTCTGAACTATGAGAACTCTGATTCCTGATCAAACCAGGATACGTAAGATGACTACCAGATGGTCTGAGATCAAAAGGATCACAATAAAAAATGGTTCAACCAATAATTTTCTCTTCAATGGGAAGCTTACATGTGTAAGACCCATCTATTTTAAACATTGAGAAATCTGATTCCTGAAAAAACCAAGATGTGTAGGACGCTTACTCCAAGGCTCGAGATCAAAAGGGTTTTCCCAACATTGTCCCCACAAATGGGTAGCCTCCTTGTGTAAGACCCATCTCATCCATACTATATGGGTTCTAATTTCTTTCCAAGGGGTATGTAGGAAACCCATCTTGTGGCTCCAATCCAGACATTATGTCACCTTCCATCCTCCCTAGAGGACGATAAACTCTAGAGTTACTTATTATATGGATCAATTCAGCATTACCTCTGTAGAATCAAATCCATGTATACCTATGATGATCCTACAAACTAGGGGTATCCCATGGACACACTCTTCAGGAATGAACCAAGGATTTATGAATAAATACACCCTACTTTAATCTATAAGATAGTTCCAGAATAGGAAATAATCCTCCCCAAAAAGGATGTTGTGATCTAAACATCCCATCCTCTCAACCAATAGAGTCCTTAGGTGTTTTTGGACGAATCATCGACTAATGAGCACCTGAATTTAGAAATAAGGTCAATGAATCATGGAAACCAGAAACATTGGGTGTTTCTGGATCCACAAATGAACCCGTTGGAGACCATTCGATGAATTTATATCCGAGGAGGACCGATTTCACAAGTACTTGACCTTATGCAATCACCTGCTCGGACCATCTAACTGTGTCATATACTTCATCCTAAGAAGGGGGTAAATTACCCATTCCCTGTGCGGTTAATCCAACCCTCTATTAATGTATCATGATGTAGAGAAAGTTGAAATAAAAGATATGGAGATAATAAAAAATATATATTGCACATTGGACCATTTCCTCATCACCCTGAACATGTCACATTAGATGTGAAACAACTCTCTAATAGTATTATATAGAATATACCAAACCACAAAAACATCATGAGCTATATTAGGTATATTATATACTATCACAGACATCAAACAACCAATAAAAATAGGATAAGTTATGTGCTTCATATCCTCTCTCTCTTCATTAGTAGAAGGTGATTGATTGGTAGTAAGTCGAAAATGTAATGCAAGTGGAGTAATAAACACCTTTCCACTGTCTATAAAAAATACGTAAAGAACCTTCTAAATAGATATCTCTAGAGATAATCACAATTTCCTAGCCTTCCTGTCATTAAATATCTCCATGATAAGAACCTATCATGCTGGAACCAAGCCTTTCATCAAAAAAGACTCCCAAAAAACCATATTCAATGGTTCAATTCTTGAAACATACTAGGAAAAAATGAGCATATCATCAAAATAATGAAATTGTATAATAAAATCCTCCTGAGTAAATACCCGAACAAGAACACAATTATTAGAGGATGACTTCCTAAAACCCTAATGAAAAATATAGATTCATACAACTTATACCACTAACTCATATCTTACTCCAAACCATACAAACTCGTATTTAACATACCTACATTATTTTAACTAACTCTTTCAACAAAACCCTATAGCTGTTTTGTATCAATCGCATCCTCTTAATATCTATAAAGGAATAATTTCATCACATCCATCTTCACAATATGCATATCCAAAACTGTATCCAAACAAAGAACAACCTGATTGGAAGAAATTTTGACAACATATGAGAAAATATCATCATAATAAATACCTTTCTCATGAAGAAATACCTTAACAACTATCATTTCCTGGTATTATGGAACAAAATATGAGTCATTATTTTTAATCTGATAAATCCTCTTATTTTGCAAAGGTCTCTTAACAGTAGGTATTTTCACCAGATAAAAGGTATGGATGTCTTGAAATGATCTCATTTCATCATCCATTTCCACAACCCATATATCTTTCCGTTCGTTTTCCATCACCGCATCAAATGATTCTAGTTCTCCCCCTACTACGTGGACCACAAACTCATCAGGTGAATACCGAGTAAAAATAGTATGATGCTGAGATGGCCACTAGAGTGGAACTGTGGATTATTTAGTAACCCATAGAACCATATCATCAGAAAAAGGGTAATTGAAAATATCAATTCCAACATGTTAATCTGGAATATCATTATTCACATCTACATGATCATTAGAACCAATAATATAAGGTAAATATGAATCAGAACCTGGTGAAGATAGATATAACCGTCAAATGTTGGATAATTATATTATTACCCCTTATCAATATTTATTATAGTCTAATCCTCCTTAAACACTACATCATTCCATTAGATAATTTTCTTCAGAGAAGTAACATAGAACCTTTACCCATAATCATTGTGTCCATAGCGAATAAAAATAAACTGGCATGTCTTACTATCAAACGTGAATCACTCATCTCTAGTCACACGAACAAAATAATTTCACCAAAAAACACATAAGTGATCATACCTGATCTATTTTACATATAAAAACATGTCAAGAGTGTCTTTCTACAAAGAAACCCTTGGTGAAAAAATTGATAATATATGTAAAAGTAAGTATATCCTCACCCAAAAAATGTCTAGGTATTTTTTCATCTGAAAGTAAGAAACAAACTCTTTCCAAGAAATTAATATTCATCCTCTCATATACACCATTATTATGAGGTGTATTAGGAGGTGTCTTCTGATGTTGGATACCTTTTTCCTATAATACTGGTCAAACAGACCACAATACACTCCCCTATTTTCAGTGCAAATTCATTTCAATTTCATACTGGATTCCATCTCAGTAGAAACATGAAATTGGTTAGCACCTAAATTTTGGTATTCATATCATAAAACAAAATATTATGTGGGTTGTAATTAATAAATATCACAAAATAAAGACTTCAACTAAATGAATTACATTTCAAAGGACCACAGTCATCATAATATAGTAATTCAATTACATGTGACTTCTTGTGTAAAATATGGATACTGAAACTCACCATGTTCTATCTTCCAACCATACATTGATCACACATGTCCAATTTTATAATCTTCAAATCTAAAAGAAGATTTATCTTAGACAAAAAACCAATCCCCTTCTCACTGATGTCACTGATCCTCTTTTTTCTATAACATGGATAAATACTACACTCAACAACACAAGAAGTATCATAATAAATATAAGCTCTAGTTTAGTAAAAACTTGATTAATTTTTCCATTGAGCCATAATAACTAAACCCTTAGAATGATTCCATTTTCAATCCTAAAAATCACTTATAATCCTTTAAACATCAAGAATGATGGTAGAAATAAAATTTAAGAAAACCCCATGTGCATGTAAAACTATATTCAAAATATACTTACATCATGTGCTGGTCACCAAACAGTCCTGATATGTACAACATCATTATGAACAAAATTACACATCTTCAAAATCCAATAATTTCCTAGACTACATGAGGTAGACAACTCCTTCTTCGATTTCACATGAAAACAAGAACCACTTTCAACAACCCAATAGGAATCATCAGAAGCAATATAAATGGTGTAATAAAAAACATAATCACCCCATTTAGAGGTAGTGACATAACGATCTATATTTTTGGTTTTATTCTACTAATTTTCCATCATTTTTATCATTTCAAATGATAAAAAACCCTCTTAACATTCCCTTTCATACCAAAATATTGACATTAAAAATATTCCTACTTCAACCAAGATTTCCTTATGCCTTTTCTCATACGTCAATGGTTCTATTTGTTGTCCTAGATTTTCCCCCAATTCTATGTGACTGAATGTACTAAAGAATATTTTTCCTGAGTACGTCTCCAGACCTCTTAACATAAAATAGTAGACTTACCAAAACTAAATGTCCCATCACCATTAGGTGAAGAAACAGTTTGAGTAATAGATAAATTTTTTGAAGAATCGTGTAATGTGTTAAGCAACCAAAGAGCTAAAACCTCATCATTAAAATTGATACCCATGAGAGAGAACTAATTAAAATATCCCAAATATTCACTAAAATAGTTAGAAATAGTCTTAATTTAATTTTTCCTCAAATTAATCATTTTTTTGGAAGAAAAAAATTTATTGTTTCCTATCATGGAATCATAGGTCCTTCGAGCTTCTCCCACATTTTTTCGGAATGGGAGATGTTGACAATGTTGTTCATCATGATCTCTTCAACCCATTGAATAATGAATCCAAAAAAAATATAAATCTCAAATTCCCATTCTTCATCTGACATATTTTATGTCTTCTTGGTACTAAACATCGAAAGAAGCATTTTTTTGGCCAAATGTTGATCCTTTATTTTTAGTTGGTGACATTTAACAAAATCATCAGACTATAAATTAATTACATAAAAAATATGAATTAAAAACCAAACCCTCTAATAAAATATGTTGGAAAATACCACAATTGATGAACATGCAAAGAAAATCTAAGTGAATGTGTAGAATAAATAAATTGTTTACCTCCAAACAAAAACAGATGTGCAGTGGAAAAAAATAAGAGCAAAAAAATAATTGCTCACACCAAAATTTTTTATGTGAAGTATCAAAAAGTGAAAACCATGTGACCTAGTCCAAAATTGGGGAACCACTAAAATGAATTAGTATGTGGTAGAGACTACTCAAAAAATATAAGGGATCTCAAAATTAATACTCAATAAAAAAGGCTGAGTGAAGATGAAAAAAATGATCATCGAACAAATATTATCACCAAATGGAATTTTCTATCGGGAATTCTGGTGTGTGGAATGGCATTGACAATGCCTCCTTTTATAATAAAAAATTACCATGTCAAAAATGTTTCTCCACATGAAAAATATCTCTCTGCATGAATTAATTCATGCGGTCTTGACCCATGTTAGAAATAATTAATTAATAAAGAAACCATGTGGGAACCATTTGAGGGGACGTCCAAAACAAATTTCTTTCATTTATAATATAGGAAAGCGGGTTCTCCAAATTAGTTTCAATATATATCACCTTATCTATACCAATGACGCATCTCCTTCACAAGTACAACAAATTAAGGACCTCATGGTTAATGCCTAGTGGGGATAATGGGGTGATAAAATAGATGATATTCAGGTACTCCATATAGATATGGGGAATTTTGGTTGGAAAGGATGGATTAATGAGGGTATAAAAATTATTTAGAATGAACCTTAAATCTGGATCCCGATTAGCTTCAGTTCACTATTGAGATAGTCCCCCATGTAGGGGATGAGTAAAATGTGATCTCACCCATACATCCTTCATTGTAATCCTATCATCATTATCTAGATAAAGAATCAACAATTAAACATCAAAATATTCCACAATTCATGCATCCATTATGGGAGTAAAAGATCATATATGAGGTTCACATAGGATTCAAGTTCTACTGTAATAGAAATTAATTCATGTGGAATGATTGATAGGTTAAAAGAAATGAATTTAAGGGTGTAATAAACCTTGATTTTTTCACTGTGGTAGAGATGGGGTAGGCTCTGGTGGATATTTCAAATGAAGAAGGCAATGTGGTTGAATCCCTTATGGTTTTAGTAGAACATGAAGACTGGAACCACAAATATTGAGTAGTGGATCTGGATGGTGATGGAATCACTCATCTAGAGTTTCAAATAATTAGTCTGTGATGTGATGCACCTACTTTTATGTTCCTTGTTTTTACAATTAAATGGTTTATGTGGTCTCATATTATTTGTGAAAACACTCTCAGACAAATGTTATGCAATCAGATCCGATTTCTAGATGAATGAAAACGGGAATGATTGGGGATTTGGATGGGAATTTTTATTTATACATGAATTCAATATTTTCGAGGAATATTCCAGGAACAAGAATCAAATAATTAAATAACTTTGTACCATTATTTACCCTGTTAAAATTAATTTTAAATTATAAATTTTTTATTAATATTTGACTGAATTCACTATCCCCTCATGTTCGCTTTTACAAGTAATAGAAAAAATCATGCGGCTTACATGTAAAAATCCCAATGAATATTTTAGGGCCAATTAAGTTTTTATTTCAAATAAATCCTCAAAATTGAAAGTTGGTGCTAGAAATTAAATCAGAAATCCCATTCAAAATATATTCAAAACATTAATTGGAAATTTCAATAAGAAATGTTGATTAAAACATGTAAATAATTATGATATAATTAATAATAATACTAATATTAATTTTAAGTCATGTGAAATAATTACCGTAACCAAAATGAATCCCTTGACCCATACATAACCTTATAAAGGGGTTTAAAATGGGCCTAGTTGGGAATGACCCTAAAATATTTGGGTTAGAAGGAACTATTTGAGAGATCATAAATAGTTTTGTAGCTTAGCTAGGTCCCAACCTTAGGATGAACTAATTCATAGGGGGATGTTTTAATTTATTGGTTTGGGCCATGTGTCTCAATGATCGGTCCATTAATATCAACGCAATTTTTTTAAAATTTCCAATAAATAATTTTTTTATTAAATAGATCTATAATTACAAATATTATATACATATATTATGCCTGAGTACTAGAAAAGGTGGTCATGGACTAGCCTTGGATGATAAGGGTAGGGTTTTGAATATCCTATACCACATATATAATTGTAATTTTTTGGGTTCTTCCTTGCCTATAGGGCGGGCTTCCAGGTCTGCAATTCCAGACAGGAAATATTTTTGGGCTTTTGAATTGAACAAGGCTTAAATATAGTGTCCCGGTCATTGTCCATTCAGCCCCTTAGTCCATGTCTGGCCTTTTCAAGTCCAGATTACGCCATGATTTTGTCAGGTCTTTCCATGCCGAGCATTGTGCTAGATTTCATATTTCTAGTCCATATTTACACGCATATAAGATGATCATTTTCTTTCTAAATAATGCACCCAGTGAAGGGTGAAACTCATTGATGAGATAGGTCTTTTGTATTTCAAAAAATGGGCCTAGTGAAGGACGGACCTCATTCATGCTTTTACATTCCCTATTTCACATGAAATATTTTATTTTAAAAAATATAATGAGATATTTTTATTTTCTATTGTTATATATATATATATTTAACAATAATTGAAAATATAATATGTAAAACCTAATTAAATAAATAAATATATAACAACTAATACATGATTAATGAATTAATATATTTAAGATAATTAGGCATTATTAGAATAATAACTATATATAATAATTAATAATATTTTTAATAATATAATATATAATATTTATTTATTAAAACATATAATAATAATTAAATATTTTATTAATTTAAAATAAGAGTTAATATTTTCATTATATGTAATATATTAATAATAATTTATTAATATATAGTATAATATATTGACATATATAAATTCATATATTTTTAATAAATATTAATATAATTATTTGTAATATATCAATAAATAATATAACTATTTTTTATTAATTATATTATTTATTATTAATTAGTAATATATAAAAAATTTATTAATTATTTGTAATGCATGAATAAGTAATTATTAATATAATTAATAATAATATATTATCAAATAATTAAAATAATAGTTATTAATTATTATAAGAATTATTATTTATATAATTAGTAATATGATAAACAATATATACTATTATATTAATTATTAATAATTATATTAACAATATAATAACAAAAATACCATCATAGGTGACAAAATGGTTAGGGTGGGAGTGGTTTGGAGAGGTAGCCATAGGGTCTAGCACCCAGGTCGGTTTCTTATATTACACTTTTTCTGAAGGGGTCCAGTGGAACCTACAATATAATTGGAATTTTTTTTATTAATTTAATAATTAAAATAATAATTAATATAATATAATATAATATTAATAATAACTGTTTAGGTTACTAATATAATTATTAGTTTTAAATTTAATAATATAATAACAAAAACATAACTATTTAATTAATTTATTTCATATAATTAGAGACTACTAATATTAAAAATATAATTTTAGTTAATAGTCATTTAAATAATAGTCTTATAAAAATCAATTTCTTTTTATTTATAATTATATTGCTTCGTATTAATTATATTAACTAATAATAAATTTTGTTCATAAATAACATACAACTCATATTTTAAAAAAATTATAACATCCATCTTTTTTATAAATTTTTGAATGGTAAATGTATAACTCTAGTTTGAAATAGTATCTCAGATGCTCTTCAAGGTCACAACCTGGTGTATAGTCAATGTGTCCATGTCATGTCAGTTAATGTTTAGACTCTCGTGTAGACACATCATATGTATTAATTGATGTAGTTTCCTCCAGATCATCTTGTGTGATAGGTAGTGGAGTGAAATGTCATCAACTAGCCTGATAATCCATTCCAACCAATAGTTTAACTAACCCATAACCTGGCCAAAAGGGTGTTCTAAGTCCCCAAGAGTTGCACCAAGTGCCCGAGAATCAAACAAATCCTTATGGAATGATTTTCATTTAATATCATTCAACATAATCATAAATAATTATAACAATCATCCATGAAAGAATCTAAAAAAAGGAACCATACCCAATTTTAATGGTTACATCCATAAACAAGTACGAAATTGAATGAAATGAAAGTAGACCATAAAAAATCCACAAATCTCCTCATGACACAAGGGCTAACTTCCCATCATGCTACCATAAAAATGTGTCCCAAAAGGCCACTAGAATGAGTACTAACGACCACCATACGATGCCTTTAATTTACCCAAGTCAGAAAAGGAAATATCGACATACACACATTCAGTGTATGTAGGGTGTGACCTCACTTAACCAATAGGATCACAGTATATGTTCCATGCGTTGACATTATGAAACAAATAATGATTTCAGTTTTAAATGAAGGGAAACAATTTCTATTCAACACTTTCTTTAAACATTATACAAAAAGTGAAGGAAACACGAATTGCTATTTAGTAGGTAAAACCAAAAAATAAATACCAAGTGAAATACCTAAGTATTTAGCATAAGTAGGGACCTAGGATACTTAAAATCTTAGTGATAAAAAAAGTACATGATGGTCCATTCCCCACATGATCCACAAGCATCACAGAACAATTCATTTAGTTAGTGTTGTAGCATAATTAAGGTATGGAGAAAAATCCAAAGACATGCTACCTCATCTAGAATATTTATTCTAGTCTTCCTTTCTAGATATACTTGATTACCATGTGATTTCACATTTTTTATTTCATAGACATAGTTGGGACCACTTTGTAAATGAAGTTGTATTTGTTCTAAATAGTTGTCAATACCTGTTGAAATGAGGAAGGAGCTCTAATGTTAATGGAGAAAAGTTGAGGAGATGATGCATGGAGAATTGTTAAAGATTCATAGAATTGGATTCGATGATTGTAAACCTTTCCATGTGGTTTAATTCGGACTATTGATGAATTGATACTATATTCAAGGAACTTATGTCCAAGGTGACATATTGTTTATAACAATGAAGTATCATCCATTAAGGATGATTGATGTGTTCTAAGTGTGTTCTATGGTATTCGTGTTCCAAAAAGAAAATGAGGAAGACCTGAAGTGTAGGATGTGTTCATGGGATTTTCAATTGAAGTGAGGTGTCCATGCATGTGTCTAAACTAAAAAGGTGGACATGAATTTTGTTTCTTGTTAAAATTTATTTTATCACTAAATTTCATGGCCTTACATAAAAAATGGGCCAATCCTCGAGCTAGCTAGCCAGCCTGGAGCAAAGGATAATGCATGATTGGAGTCAACCACGCCCAGGGGGAAGCTATCCAGGCATTCCCTTGAGTGGTAGTGAGTGGGTAGAGAGCACACCCCCAGAGTTTTGCACAATATCCCACAAAGGGTGGTCCTAGAGAGTGTCCACATAGAACCGGTATAGGGTGGTTCCAGGGAGGGGGAGAAACAATTATAAAACATCATTATAGTGCTTGATGGATATACTTCCCTCCACCATCTTGTTGGATTCAATGTGAGACAAAGAACCATGGATATTGTTCATCACATAAAAAACATGGGAGTGATCCTCACTGTCAATCCCATACACATCTCGTGATCTAATCACCGCCGTCCAATCACTCCACAATATAGTTATTTGAACCCTAGCCATCTGATGATCCCATAGTCTTGTCATATTCTCCCTCCAATCTCTGCTTGATGCCAACACTACTATCTACAAGCATTGATGATGTACTACCATCCAATCACCATGGATAATCATTTATATATCGTGAGGGCCACTGGATTGCATCGAGGCCATTAATACAACTAACATATTTCATGTATGCCTAAAAATCAAATAAGAAGCTTTGAACAAGGAAAATAGAGTTCCAAAGCCCACTTGGATTCAAGCCTGAACCTAAAACAAGATTCATGGCATCATGCATGAATTTACTAGATTAGATGGGTGCTTGTTTGAAAAAGGAATCAACCATTATATCCAAAATATATTCACACAATGATTGAAAATTGTGAAGAACTGAAGATCTCAGTTATTCCAGGAAGTTTTTGAGTAGAATATCATGTATAGATTTGAATTAAAAGAAGAAGATATCTCTTTCTATAAATGGAGAGGTACCGAGCCGTGGACCGCTTTGTCCTCACATATTTCAATAGATCTCATTTTTCTAGAAAAATGATCCTCTCCATGCTTTCAGTTCAAAAAGAGCAAGCATGAACCATGTACCACTATTGGTTCATGAATAGAGTAGTGAAAACCCATTATAGGCTCATGAGGAAGAGACACAAACCCTAAAGGGTTCGTGTTGAAGAACCACATAATGATCTCGGTTTGTGAAGAGGGGAGCTGCAAAACATTTTGGGATTGTGAAGAATAACCACAAAACATCTTTGTTTGCGAAGGAGGTTTGAAGACTCTGTGCGTGGAAGAACTAAACACCCTTTGAATCAAGAAGAAGAAAAAACCGGAGGAAGTGTGTGTGAAAAGAAGAGACAACTTGAATACACCCATTCAAGTTTGAATAAAATCACGTACTAATACATATAAATAAATTAATGTGGATAGTGTGTGTGTTTAGAAAGTGATATGAGTGAAAATTCATGGTGATGGGAAGTTCATACAAGCATTCATAAGAAGAATTTGAATAATCTCGAAGCATTATGTGTGCACATGTGATGAAGGAGGAGAAACCTATCTAATGGCCTACCCACATTATGGTTAGTGCCTCTATGTGCACAGTTATAACTAAGAAATTCATGTACATAAAAGGAGAAGAAAATAAGTGAGTAGTATGTTTATTTTGGTTGATAGAACATTGTACCCCATACTTGTACTCATGTGCATGAATTAACAACACTTGAACCATGTGAAAAGGGAAGAAGAGAAAGGGATGAAGTGGAGAGGCAGTTTTTGTACAATGACTTATTCACATTAGGGTTTTTACATAAGAGGGATTAGAATAAGAAGAAGTGGAAGAAAAGGATAAGTTCACTTTAATTCCACATGCATGATCTCATGCTGATATAGAAATAAGAGAAGAAAAGAAGCTAATTCTAATGATGATAAGTAAGATGATCTTCAGTGTTTGAAAAATCACAAACATGTTTGTGATTCTTGCCAAAAAGAAGAATAATAAGTTCATGTGAATTTGATTGTTCCACTAAAAAATAAGGAACAAGATGAAGCTGAAGTGTGCATTTAGTGTTGCACTAAAGAAGAAGATGAGAAGAAGAAAGTTGTGTGCCTACTTATTTGCAAGTAACCAAGTGAAGATCCCTAAAGAAGATCAAGAGAAGGACCTACTTGATCAAGAAGGAATAATACTATATTTAGTGGTAGTACAAATAAATCGAATGGAGCTTCATGTAGGAGTAGGCAATCACTAATTTCAGAAGATAAGATTGTTTCCCTTCCTCCTCCAAATAGTAGGGACTCACACTAGCCTGAGGATTGTTTCCCTAGAAAAACCACAATAAAAGTTACTGCATTATAGAAAAGAATGCATGTACTAGTCATACCCAAACATGGAAATGATGTTGATTCTCTTATTGAGTAGTTAACCTTGTAAAAATATTGTGTGCAAATTTTTACTGCATTATATTATTTCCTGCGATAGGGAAAAGAGTATAAGAGAGTCAAGATTCTAATAGGTCAATAGGTATAGGGATAAAAAGATTAAATTGGTTTAAAAAGTACCCAACACAAATTCACCCCTAATCAGTGTTAGATATATCCTAAAATATTCCTCTCCGAAATCGCCTTCCACATATTCCTAACCATCACATGACAATGAATTTTTTTGAAAACATTCCTCTAGTGTAAATCCATTTTAAATTCCTTACACAAACTACACAAGTAACGACCCAACATTTTTTAATGAAAATTCCTCTTGATCTGATTAAATGTCTTATTATGTAAAATGGTTATATAGAACATATGGAATTCCTTGTTTTATGATTTTGGATTTTGAAATACCATTATGAATTGTTACAGTTTATAATATAGCTGTTGAACAATGATCACATGACTAATATAAATATAAGGCTTTAACAAATCCAATTTACTCTGAAATAGGAAGAGATGACATCATCCAGTAGAATTTCTCTATACAAAGCCCATTTTTCAGAGATTGTAAATGAGGTAGCATCACTAGGCTTCCCTCTTGTCCCATACCAAGCTGAGCTTCAAAAGGATAAGCATGAACAGAACCGCCTACGAGAGAAGCGGAAGTTAATAAAGATTACCACCTGAGCGATATTATCTGATCCACCACAAGAGTCTATAACCATTCCACACCTTACCTTTAGGTCATATGGGGGTGTTATAAGTGGTTTTGTAACAATACCCTATCACTATGATTATGTGCGTTGTTTTGGATAATGAATATACATTCATTTTATCATTGTTACTTTGTAAATGGTTTTTAAAGAAGAAATAACATTTTTAGCTAATATTCAATTGAGAAATATATTTTGATAAATTATTTAATTTTTTAATTAAATAATATTTTAATACAATGTTGGTAATAAATTACTTTTTATTAAATATAAATGATTGTATAATTTTTTTATGAATACAATTGAAATTTTTATTAAGGTTTGAAAACTTTTTTTTGTCAAAACCCATGAGTATTCAATAAATTTTGGTTTTTATTTTAAAATTTAAAATTCACATATTTAGATAATTATTTAGATAAAATGAATATCATTTTGGGATTCAGTATGTTGAAATTATCTAACTGTGAATTTTACATAAATTTCCGAGATAGTCAATTTTTTTGGGAAATAATTAAAAACCATTTTAATATATAATCTGTTTTATGACATAAAAATGACCTTATTGTGATGTAATAAAAATATAAAAAAATAATTTTATTCCAATATATGTTTTCCATTAAAATAATGTTATTTTATATATTTTGATTAATTTTTTGGTTCCTTAGTGTACCATCCAAGAGTTAAAAAATATATTAGCTTTTTAAAATGAATTTCTTGAGATTGTGACTCACCTCCACATTAGAAATAAAAAAAACTTTAATAATATAGGACATTTTACTTATAAAAGTATTTTTTCCACTCCACTTTTTCAAAAAAAATAGAAAAAACCAATGGATGATATGTGGTTTTGATTAGTTTATTGTGTGCTATCCAAAACGTAAATAATAAATAATTTTATATCATTTCCTATATAATCCCACTCAATCTCCCATTAAAAATCAATAAAAACTTTTTTATCTAGACAAAATTCTTCCATCATCTATTTCAAATCATTACAAGGTTCCTGAGATCCCTAGAAACCTCTCTTAAGAATCTTCCGAGCCTTTGGGATCACACTTCCAAGTAAATGATTTATTCCTTTCTAATTTTTGTCCATGTTTCATTATGTTGTTATTCCCTTTTATTTTCAATTAAAAATGTTGGGGTATTATTTATAACCTACCCTCTACTTTCCTCTTTATGTTTTAATTATTATATACCCATTGATCTCTAATTAATGCCACCCATTTACACCTGTTACCATGTCTAAATTTTATAAGGTATCTTCACTTTCCTCCCCTCCTTAATTATGTCCATGTTTCCTTATATTGTGATGCCCTTTTATTTTAAATTAAAAATTATTGGGGTATTATTTAACCTACCCTATACTTACATCCTTATTTTTTAATGACTACATACCCCTTTATCTTTAATTAATGCCTCTCATTTACACTTGTTACCATACCGAAATTCTGTAAGGGATCTCTTTATCCTTATTAACATTCAAGAAATTATTGAATATTATTCATCTAAATTCCATAAAATATGATGGGATATTATGTACCATGACCCCATTACTATCCATTTAATTTATAAAGGAGGATATACCCCATTATCTCTCATCAACCTGTTTTATGATTTCTATTTGACGTCGTTATGCTACAGAAGTTACACCAAAATTTCTCGTGCCAAAATCATCATGTGATTAAATACCATAACCGTTTCTCTATTAAGGGTATTTAACTTTATGAACATGTACTTGTTGATAGAGGAATTAAATTTATGTATCATACATCTCTTATTCATGGAATAAGTTATTATGTTTAATAAATTCATGTTGTATGATCTATGTGGCATACTTTTGTATGAAATGAAATGATTAAGAAGGGTGTGCCCTGATAGCACTCCAATGCATTGGGTAAAGATTAGTATCATGATAAGTCAAGTGAAATAAGGGTTTAATATATCCAATTAAAGTGAAATTAGGGATTAATCATGCTAATTAATGTATAATGATGGTCTACTCAAGCTCTATGTGCAATGAGCTTTGGTACATGCTAATATAATTTTAAATGTTGTTGCGAAATTTCTATGTTATGATAATCATGCTATATCATGCCTTTATGTTCATGTATCTCTTTTACTCCGTTGATATTCATATTTCCTATCATTTACTATATTTTTCATGTTATTCCTTGTTTAATCCCTTACTAGGCTTTATAGATCACACTTTTCTTATTCATGTCCTCAGGTTATCCCATGGAAAGCTAAGTATGAAGCAATGTTGTGGTCATGTAAAGGATGTTTTCAATAAAGATGTTGTTGTTTTATCATAAGTTGTTATGTAATGTTCCTAAATCCCCTAGAAACAATACCTCTTGATCCTAAGAGTTGTTTGAAGTGAAATTTTATGTTAGAAATCATGTTTATGTGAGTAATTGAGAGTAGGGTTGTTATAGGTGGTATTAGAGGATAGGTTTAGTTATTTTTGGGATTCTGATTGTAAAACACTTGTGAAAGCCTTAGGGATATGAATTAGTAAAATAAAAACATCCCTACATTTTTTTGAGTTTATATTAAGTTGTTTATCAATTTAATGCATCCTTTTGTTGGATATGAACAAATAAGGGCGGCTCAAGAACAAATACATATAGGGGAAAAACCCAAAAACACCGCTTTTAGCTATACTCGAACTTGAACTGGTGCACTACAATGGGCATTGATTCTCTATTGGTTACGACACTCCCAGGGGATATGCATTGGTAAACATTTAAGCTTAGTATAAACCATTATAGAGGGAATAAAAAAATGCCCCTTAGAATCTACGTTGGGAAGAATATCATGGATAACATATGTTGAAGCCTTGAAATTCATAAGATAAAGAAATAAAAGTAATTTATAAGCTATCCTTTTTTTCATTGGATTTACCATTATGTGTTACCAATATCATTCCTTTTATTGCAACCGATGGCTGGTAATAAGAGGACTCATGATTACAACTGGTACGAAGATCAATGTGACATCTTTTCTAATAAGATGCCCAATCTGATGGGATCGAGAATCCCAAAAATTTTAATAATAACATCTCAGTTAAATCAGGTTTTGAATATAAACTGTGGTCAAGAGGAATGTTCAACCCCCCCCCCCCAAGAACAAGATACAATCGGGTTCTATATGAGACAAAGGACTCCAAATTTAAAAGGGTCATCTAATCCCTCAATCACTGAGCAATGGAACAACTCCATTAAAAAGATCATGTCCTTCCTACAATGATATGAAAAAGAGAAGTTTTTTTGGATGCTTATCTTATAGATGGTGAAGCTGATCATTGCTGGACATTAATAAAAAATACGAAGCCTGAGGATGATATCGATTCTTTGGAATGGAAGGAAAAATATGAAGCCTGATTTATAGAAAATGTTATTATATACATATTTTTGGCGTACCCTATGATATAAGATGGAAATGGACTAAATTTCCCTCTAGAAAATAGATGACAAATCCATCAGAACGTATGAGACAAACATCAAAAGGAATTCATGATACACATCCGACATTGTCATTATCCCAGAATGAAAGAAGGACCGCTTATTTGGTGGGATAAAACCTAGACTATGGAAATACCTGATGATCAATGACTTCAATAAGTATGGGAAAATGTTCTGATGTTCCATCAAATTCGATGTCATGAACCAACCCGGGTTGACCCAGAACCGGTCACCCGAGCTGGTCTGCAGCATGGCTTGAGAGGAATTCCTGATCATCCTGAGTTGGAGACAAGTGCCTGGGCATCAACAGAGAACAATAGGGGAACGATTTTTCCAATTAAAAATGAATAATGAAGTGGAAGGAAAATAGAACAACGCAAAGTGAATAAACAACATGAAAAGGAACGAATTATCAACACAAACAAACTTACCGGACCATGAACAAAACTCCTTGCAACTCTAAGAGTCTCTCACCAAACCACAAACAACTCTTTCCTGCGGTGAGCAAGCTCTAGTCAAACCTACAACAGAAACTAGAAATAGGAAAACAATATAGGCGTGAGTATTAAAACTCGGTAGGTATGCCCGACTAATTATATTCCCAATGCACATAAATTTAAATAAACAATTTAGTAATTCCAGGTTTGAACTAAATTATATAAAATATTAGTTTCCACACACACATTCATTTCAAAAAAAAGTAAGAGTCAATTGCCCTTTTTAATTCAAAAACAAGTTTAATGTTTAAATGTAACATGTGCATTTCTTTTTAAAACATTTTTTTACAAATAATTTAGAAATCCAAATTTTAGTTGTTAGTCAAAAGCAAAACCACACACCACACACAACACATCCTAAGGTAATTCAAAAAAGTGGAAGACAGTGTCCATCAACCGAACTAGACCTCTCTATCATCCACAACATATAAACAAACTATAAAGAAAACATGGGTCGAAGCTAGGAGCTCATGAACAATCCAGAACATACAATACATCTGACTCATCCGGAAGCAATTCCTACTCTCGATGACATCATAATTTCATAATGCCTGATGTTTCCCTAAACGGACTAACTGAGGGGACCAATCCCCTAGCAGAATATAATCTGTACTAAGGGCCACTAGCCAGTGCGTAATCTAAACTAGTGCAACAATCGTTATCAGAAGATTCATATATTATACTAGATTCCCATGTCAACATGTATAATATAAATGAAAGGGGTGAGTCAACAAACTCAATCAAGAAGCACAAACATCAGACACAACACATTCAATCATCATACACAAAATATCACCCATGAGTCATACCGATGAGTGTTTTCCAAAATAATTTATTTTATTAAGGTTCCAAACGGGCCTTCACCAATTTTAATGAAAATCATCATTTCTCAAGAGAAACAAAACTCTTGTTCACACTTCAAAAGAAATCATTTATCAATAAACCAGAAAAATATTTGAAATTATGTGAATTGTGTTTAAAGGGAAAATGTTCATTCCTTCACTACTGGGTGTCCTTTAATCAAGAAAATATTTCAAGTGTCATTAATAAAATAAACCGATCTTTTTTTACCCCAAATAATCAATTAAAATTTTATTATCTTATATTATTTCCCATGTATTAAAATTAATAAAATTTTATGAAATTAATAAATTCTGAATTTAATGGCCAGTGTAGTGGAGGACCTACCTCTTCTCAATGTACAAATACAATGGTGTGTCATGCCTCAAACGGGCGCACCCGCACGTGCAAGCTGACAATTGTAGAATTGCGGAATTAACACGCCAATGCGCTGCGACAAACAAAAAACAATTGAAATCCCATAACCGTTGACTTAAAACAATCTAGATGAAAAAATGGTTCAAAAACCACCTTGACATACTCTCAAAACATAACTTGCATAGTCGAGACTATTTAATAAACCATTTTAAAATTTGTAAAAATTTTTTAAAGAGAAACTCATTGCTTTACACACCCAAGACTGTCTCAAATCCCCCTTTATAATTAAATGTGCACCCTCCACACACCATATCTTAGTGTGCACTACATGCATAGTTAAAATAACAAATTACCGAAATTAATAAAAAAAACTATTAAACAACACACAACTGGCTTCCACTAGAACTCTCCTTAATTCCCAAGAGGAGGCTACAAATATTAAACATAAAACCAATTCATTTCAAAAAATTAAACTTCGCTCCTACCAAACAATGCCCGAAACCCATTTTGTAATCATTTCACTTAATCAACCAAAAACATTGACATAACCTTAATCAAAAATTCATTTCTAACCAGAAAACACACCAATCATTCTAAAAATACAATTATCACTATAATAAAGAGACTAAAGAACACACTAATAAACACATAAGAATTTTTAAATATTCACACAAACAAACAATTAAACCAATGAATATTTATCGATATAACAACTTACATGAGGTGTCGATAACTTCCAAAACATGGTTCCAAACTCAAATCACACCAAAAACACACCATGAGGGAACCAAATTGTACCCTAAATCAAGAATTCGAACCAAAAAATCAAAATAGAAAACTAAAAAGAACATCATACCCACTAAAAACCCAAAAATATCATTGGATAAGAGGAGATAACTTCTTGGAGGTCTTGTGCCATAGGTCACGGGTCATGGCCATAGGTCACTGGTCATGAGAGGAGGTCATTGCATAGGGGGACGGGACGTTAGGAGTAGGTCCTATTGGAAGGAAGAGGACGGCGTGTAGGGATGGCTAGCCAGGAGGAAGAATGTATGCTGCCGGTGTGAGCGGGTGGAGGCTGAGGCACGTCTGGGGTGTTGTGCTGCTGACAGAGGGAAGACGGGGCAATTTAAGTGGTGACCGAGGGAGGGTGGTGATGGGATAAATTGAGGAGGTGGCGGGATACTGGTATGAGATGTGGGAGGCATGACCAGAGTAGGTTAGGGGGGCCGAGGTCGGATTGTGCCGGCTGGGTGGTGCGACTGACTGGACGACACGCAGGAGGCGGAGCAGGAAAGATCCGGGGGCTGTAGGTGGTTGAAAAAATAGGAGGGGTACGAGAGTTAGGGTATGAGGGGAGGAGTTTTGCGTGTGCTATGTGCAGACCAGATCAGGAGAGGGAGGGTTTGTGCAGGAGGTAGGGGGAAAGGGGGTGGGGTGTAGGGCAAGTTAGGGAAAACCCAAAAAATAAATAAAAATAGAAAAATACAATAATAAATATTTATTATTTGATACAGTAATTAATATTCATTTTAATTATATTATATATAATAACATTTATAATAGTAATATAATTTTAATAATGATGATAACAAGACCAGTTTTTAATCAAAATAAATATATTTTCTACAACCATAATAATATTATTTGTAAGATTACAACACTTCAGTTTTTTTACATTAATTTGTAAATTTCTTATTCTCATCTCATCTTTATTTTATTTATATCATTTATTGGAATGTTGGGCAACCATACAGTCTGTATGCGGCTCAAGTGACTGTGTGCAATCCATGCAGTGGCTTCTATCCAATTCAGAAGTGATCGTGCGGGCGTCTGGGCACAACAGCACAATCCTTGGACTGTACTCTACCTGTGCGGTCGATGCCGGAAAGCCCCAAAACATTAATTTTTAGGTCAACACTCAAAGATTTTAGGCAAGGTCTCGCCGGAACCCCAACCTAGGCATAGACCAAGGAAAAATAAAAAAACCGAGTGTGATAATTCTCCCCACCATAACACTTTTCACCCTTAGAAATCCATAACAAGATCTAGACCCAATGATAAATCTTATCAAGTGTCACACACCACCAAAAGTTTAAGAGCCTTCAGTTGATCGTTCCAAACATACACCGAAAAATCATGACAGACAACTCATCCTTAAAACATGATCACCATAACTGTCCCCATGATAAACCCAAACGATCCATCTCAACTAGGGAATTAATGAACTTTAACTACCTCCCACACTTATTCCCATAATCTTAGTACAAGAAAACCAGTGGGTGTACTCCATTCTAAATGTTTACTCGAGAGGGCCAACTCAGGATTAGGTGGTTTCACATGAGACCACCTACCAATAAAAGATACATGAACAGAAACTCTGATAATGACCAGGGAGGCTCGAATGGACTCCCTACCGTAAGGATTGGGCTAACTCTAAATTACATTAGGTGTAACACTATGAGACCCATTGTGGGTCTCCCCACCAGAAGAACTGACGAGATAAACCGAACTTGAAACATTCTACACGTACCAAAAACCGTACCACTAGGGTAGGGGATGGAAAGGAAGGGCTCAACTGATAGAGTATCAAAACTACCATCATCGCTGCCCTAAAAACATCACACCCTCAGAATAGCATGAACCATGATGCACTAAAGACCAAGATTAAACCAAGGCCCTTTTTCCATAATTCGTGTTCACCTGACTACATGCCAGCTTCGCTCCCGGGACTATGGCTGGAGCACCAATGATTGAAGCATCACGTGCCTCATAGTCAGGCTTCAGAAATTCCCAATCATAACACCCAAACCAGAATTTCACCAAACACACATCCAATAAAATATAATATTCAAAGAGGTTCAACCACAACCATTATTACAGCTGAAAGAAAATAAAAATAAAAAATACTAAAAGAGGAGATTAATATATCCAAGGAACACTACAAAGAGAAAACCTCAAACTGGTCCCCAAACGTCTCCCTACTCTTGCTAAATGGCCGAGGTGACCTTAGACAAGATAGTTCTAGCTTCAGTGCGCTTCTTGGATAAACCATGGAAGAATCGTTGCAAGTGTCCCCAACATCCTCAGGTGTGGAAGGGTCTCAAAGTACTCGGACACATTGGCCTCTTGTGACCCTTCCTACCACATTGTTGAAAGATCACAACATTGCGCTAGGAAATAGAATTATAATGGCTGAAAGGCCTTCTGATTCTTCTATTAGATCCACTAACATCACGGCACTTCTCATTCTTCCTCTGGCCATTATCTGCATTGATTCCCAAGTTCGGGGGAGGATTCTCCATCTCAAGTCCTCCTTCTGGCTTAGATTTAACAAGAAAATCTTTCCACACAATATCCAAGATGGGGGTTAGGTCAAGATCTTCCACTATCGATCGCGGTTCAGTTCAGAGTCCAGACTCAAATTGTTGAGCCTTCTCGGGATCAATTGCAATGAACCACTGATTATATGGAACTAGGTCTATGAAATGTCAATAGAATTCCAGTACCGATTCAATGCCCTGCTGAAGACAACACAACTCTATACTCTTCCTCAACTTTGTCAACTCAGAGAAGTGTTGTTGGATAAAATATGACTAGAAAAACTATCATGTTAGATCTCCCTGAGGTTTATTCCAAGACACAAATTTCAACCATTTTTAGTTTGGATCTTCAAGAATAATGGTAGCCAACTTCACCTGAACATCCTCTCAATATTCTTTAACCTCTCCTCTACCTCAAGTGGATCTACTTGACCAAAAAATAGCGGAGGGTTATACTTTCAAAACTCCATAACATAGTCTATAGGTTGATCAACTCGAGTATTTGATAAGGATAAACCACATGAGGCTGCACCTTTGGCATCCATAGGAACTTCATGGGGGTGAACACTGAGGAATAAGAAAACAAGGAGTGATATTAAAACATGGTCATTCCCCTTTAAAATTCACCTTTTCACAATCTACAAAATAAAAAATTTACAAAACAATTTTCAGAATGAAAGAAAACACAATCGTTTCACTAATTTCAGATTTGATCTAAATTATATGAAATATTATTTTCCACAAACACATTCATTTCAAAAAACATGAAACATTCCTTTTCCCTTTTTAATTCGAAAACATGTTTAATTTTGGAAAGGAACAGGTGCATTTCATTTTAAAACATTTTTGAGAAAAATTTAGAAATAGAAATTTTATTCGTTAGTCTAAAGGAAAACCACACACAACACAAAACACACACCAAGCGAAATGGAAAAAGTGGAACACATGGACCAGAAACCAAACTAGACCTCTCAATCATCTGCCACATACAAACAAACACTAAAGAAAACATGGGTCAAACTTAGGAGATCATGAACAATCCAGAATGTACTGTACATGTGACTCATCCTGAAGGCATGCCTACTCTCAATGATGTCATAACACACTAACACCTGGTGTTTCCCTACATGGTCTAACCGAGGGGCCAAATCCCCTATCAGAGTATAATCCGTACTAAGGGCCACTAGCCAGTGTGTAATATGAACTAGTGGAGAAATCATTCTCAGAATATTCACTTACTATGGAAGGTTTCCATGCCAACACATATAATAAAAAGGAAAGGGGTGAGTCAAAAAAGTTAATCAAGTAACACAAACATCACACACAACTCATGTAGTCAACTTACACCAAAGATCTCCCCTGAGTCACACCAAAGAGTGTTTTCCAAAATAATTTATTTTATTAAATTCCAAAATGGGCCTTCACCAATTTTAAAAAAATCATCTTTTCTCAAGAGAACCAAAATAGTTGTTCACGCTTCAAAAGAAATCATTTATCAATAAACCAGAACTACAGTTGAAATTCTGTTAATTATGTTTAATATCAAAATGGGCATTCATTCCCTATTGGGTATTCCTTCATCGTGAAAATATTTCAAGAGTCATGTATAAAATAAACAGATCTTTTTTACACCAATTAATCATTTAAAAATTTAATATGTATATTATTTACCCTATATTAAAATTAATAAAATTTCAAGCAATTAATAAATTCTGAATTTAAAGGTGAGTGCAGTAGGGGACATACCTTAGCTCGATGTCCAAATACAATGGGGCATCATGACTCAAATGAGCGCACCAGCACGTGAAAGCAGACGATCGCATAATTGCAGAATTACCTCGCTAATGCGCTGCAACAAACACAAAACAATTGAAATCCCATAACCATTGACATAAAACAATCCGATTAAAAAAACGGCATAAAAACACCTCTACATACTTTCCAAACATAACTCGCACCATCGATACTATTTAATAAAGAAATTTAAAATTAGTTAAAGAATTCTAAAGAGAAACCCATGGCTTTAGACACCCATGAACTGATCAAAACCCCCTTTATAATTAAACGTACATTCACAACACACCATATGAAAGCGTGCACTACTTGCACAGTTAAAATAACCAATTGAAAAAATTAAAAAAAAACTGTTAAACAACACACAACTGGATTCCACCAGAACACCCCTTAATTACCAAGAGGAGGATAAAAAATATTAAACATAAACCGAATTCATTTTAAAAAAATTAAACTTCGCACCAACCAAACAATGCCAGAAACCCATTTTAAAAACATTTCACTAAAACAACCCAAAACATTGACATAACCTTAATCAAAAATCCATTTCTAACCACAAAACACACAAGTAATTATAAAAAAATACCATTCTAACCACAAAAAAAAAGAGACTAAAGAAAACACTAATAAACACATAAGTATAGTAAATTAATCATACAAACAAAAAACTCATAAAAATATTGACAGGCCAACATACATCAGGTGTCGATAACTCCCAAAACATGGTTCCGAACTCCAATAACACAAAAAACAGACTATGAGGGAACAAATTGTACGCTAAATCACGAATTCGAACAAAAAAGATTAAAAATAGAACACTAAAATGAACCTCATATGCACCTAATACCCAAAAAATCAAGGGATAAGTGGAATGACCTTCTCAGTGTTCTTGTGCCTGAGGTCACGGGTCATGGTCGGAGGTCACTGTTCATGGCCGGAGGTCACTGTGCTGGGAGACAGAACGCTAGAAGAAGGTCATGTTAGAATGAAAAGGATGACACGTAGGGCCGACTGGCCGGGAGGAAGAGGGTGCACTGCCAGTGTGAGCAGGAGGAGGCCGAGGCATGCCCGGGGTGTTCTACTACTGATAGAGGGAAGTTGAGTTGATTCAAGGGTTGACCGGAAGAGGGTGGTGCCAGGATAATGAGAGGAGGAAGCGGGCTGCTGGTCTGAGGTGTGGGAGGCACAACCAGAGCAGGTTAGGGGGGTCGGGGTCGGAACGCGCCGGCTGGGTTGCACGGATGGCTTGACGACATGCAAAAGGAGGAGAAAGAGGGATCCAGGGGCTGCAGGAGGGTGGAAAAATAGGAGGGGAATGGGACATAGTGTTGTAGGGGAGGGGCTCTGTGGGTGATGTGCATAGACTAGATCGAGAGAGGGAGGGTTCACGGAACAGGTATGGGGAAAGGGGGTGGGGCGCCAGGAAAGTTAGGGAAAACCAAAAAAATAAATAAATAAAAAATATACAATAATAATATTTCTTAATTTCTACAATAATTAATATTCATTTTAATTATAATACCTATAATAACATATATAATAGTGATAACATTTTAATAATGATGATAACAAGACCAGTTTTTATTCATAATAATTTTATTATCTGCAACCATAATAATATTATTTGTATGATTACAACAGTTTAGTTTCATTAATTTAATTTGTAAAATTATAATTATGATCTCTTATTTATTTTATTTATACCATTTATTTGAATTTTGGGCAACAACGCAGTCCGGGTGCAGCTTAAGTGGTTGTGTGAGAACTGTGCAGTGGGTTCTATCCAATCATGAAGTGATCTCGTGGGTGTCTAAGCACTACCACACGATCACTGGACTGTACTCTACTTATGAGGATGATGCTGCCAAGCCCCAAAACATGAATTTTTAAGTCAACACTCAAAATTATTAGACAGGGTCTCCCCCGAACCCTGTCCTGCACAGGGACCATGGAAAAATAAAAAACATGGGTGTGATAGTCGAAATGGAGATTGGTGAATCTGAAGGGTATCATGGGGATAAGAAGTAGAATGTGGAATTTAATTCTTGTGGTCTGATGTATAAATCCAATGGTGAGACGAAATTACAGCACCCCACTTTCCTAAGGTGCGGAAAGAAGCACCCTAGAAATTGCCTAAAGTGGACGAGTAAATGCATTAGGTGTGGAGGAGAAGGGAACCTGACCATTAATTGTTGATAAGAAAAAACCCACTACTGCAAGAGAGGATAGTAACGCTTCATTCAACCCTCAAAGCATTGTTCATTATTTAAACTGTAAAGAACAAGGGAACTATGAAAACCAATGACCTATTCCAAGGGTTTCCAGAGCCAAAAAACAACCTCCAAGGTTGCAAGGGAGAGATTTTTCCATCACTACTATCGAAGCGAACCCTACCAATGACATGGTGACATGTAGACTATTTATTAAATCAAAAACAGCCAACATACTTTTTCTATTATGGTTATACACATTCTTTTATGTCCAAAAATTTTAGCATAATAATAACAACACAACAAAAAAATCATAGAAGTAGAGATATCAGGGACAATAGAAAATGGGGAAATCAATGCATCCCATGAATATAACTACTCTGCTATCATAATATGTGGATTGAAAATTACGGTGAACCTTTTTATACTATAACTGGTGGAATTTGATGAAATTATTGGCTTGGATTTGTGTTCTCTATATATACCCAACATAAATTTCAGTGACAGGGAAATCACCCTCCATATGGAGAATTGACCCCTGATTTTGTACAGGTGCGAGGAGGAGGATGAATCAACTTTTTCCACATCATCTCCAGAATGGATATTACTTCCCTATGAGAACATGTATCTTTCTTAGATGATTTATTCTATGGAAGAAACCATCCTTGAAGACATTCCTACTGTAAGGGAATTTTCTAAAGTGTTTCTTGAAGAATTTCCTGGTCTTCCTCTTAGAAGGGATATTGAATTCCTAATTGATCTTATACCAAGGTCTTTTACAATATCCATGAATCTATATAAAATGGATTTTTTGGAGATTGAGGAGCTAAAGAAGAAACTATTGGAGAATCTGGATAAAGGGTTTATACACCCACGTGCTTCACTATGGGGTGCACCAGTCCTCTTCATCAGAAAGAAGGATGGGTCAGTCTGCCTTGTCATTGATTATCGTGACCTCATAAAAATCACCATAATGAACAACTATCATCTGCCCTAAATTGATGAAATTTTCGATCAACTACATAGATCACAATCCTTCTCCAAGGTGGATTTGTTTTCGGGATATTACGAAGCAAGAGTGAAGAAGGAGGATATTCCAAAGAATGCTTTTTTAAAAGGTACGGGCACTATGAATTTATTGTAATTCCATTCGGAATCACTAATACTCCATAAATATTCAAGGAAATGATGAATAAAGTCTTTAAATATTACCTCGACAAATTTTGGGTAGTCTTTATAGACGATATTCTTATATACTACAAAACTAATGTGGAGAATGAGGAGCATCTAAGAACTATACTAGAGACGTTACGAAAGGAGATGGAATATGAAAAGTATTGAATGTGTGAGTTTTGGTTGAAGGAATCATCAATCATGGGTCATATCATCAAAAGGAGTGGTATATATGTGGATTCCTCTAAGACAACTATAATTGAGGGATAGTCAAGGCCAACATTGGTGATGAATATACATAGCTTCATAGGGTTATCTAGATATTATTGATAGTTTTTGAGAAAGTTATCATGAATTTACAACCTTGTTACCAAGATAACCTAGAAGAGAGTCAAGTTTTCATAGAGTGATGAATGCGAAGATAGCTTCATGGAGATGAAAAAGAGGATTATCACTTCACCCATGCTCACACTACCCACAAGTGAGTACTTTTTGTGGTATTCAGTGATGCTTCGAAGAAGAGCCTCAGATGTGTGTGGATGTAAAATTAAAAATTCATTGACAATGCATCAAGGTAATTCAATGTTCATGAGGAAAAAAATCCTACATGTGATCTTGAGTTGGCTTCAATAATCTTCTCTTTGAATATTTGGTGGCATTACATCTTTCAGGAGAAGTGTGAAGTATATGCGGATCACAAAATCCATAAGTATATTTTAAGTTAGAAAGAGTTGAATATGCTCCAATGAAGATGGTAAGATATGATCAAAGACTATGATGGCACAATCCATTAAAACCTTGGGAAAGAAAATAATATAGCGGATGATCTATGTAGAAAGGACCCAATGATTCAATCATTGATGAATGTAGAAAAGTATCCAATCTTCATTGATTTTATGAATATAAAAATGGTAATCATAAAGATAGGAATATCATCAAGCCTTTCAAAAATTATTTCTCAATCATCTATTTTAGAACAGATGAAGGATTCTCAAAGGGATGATGTGGGAATTAAAAAGAAAGTGGAAACTATTAGAAAAGGTAAATCCTTAGATATCAATTTTAATGAAGAATGAATTGTGATATTTGGGTCAATAATATGTCTTCCATCAAATCCGGAGTTAATTAATGAACTTTTGGTTAATGAAAAGATTTTTAATTTCTCCATTCACCCAGGAAACACAAATATGTATCGATATCTTTGAGGTAATTATTGGAAGAATAACATGAAAATAGAGATTGTTGAGTATACATCAATGTGACCATTATATCAGCAAGTGAATGTTAAGAGGCAGAATTCTAAGGGGATGATGCAACCATTACCTATACCGACAATGAAATTGGAAAACATCACCATGGACATTGTTATTGGATATCTGAAGACATCCAAAGGAAACAATGACATCTGGGTTGTTGTGTGTCGTCTTAAAAAAATCACACTTAATTTTAATTTGAGAGGATTCTTCATTGGATCAAATGTCATTGATATACATTAGAGAATTGGTAATGATATATGGAGAACCATTATCGATTGTATCCAATCGAGATCCATGATTCACCTCTATGTTCTAGAAGAGACTCCAAGATGATCTGAATAATGAGATGAACTCTTGTACAACTTATCATCCTCAAACTGATGTACAATATAAGAGAACTATCCAAGAACATGAGTATATGCTTAGAACATGACCAATGGACTTCATAGAATCATGAGATTAACATATTTTTCTTTTTGAGTTCTCTTACAATAATAGTTTCTACTCAAGCATCCAAATTTCTCCTTATGATGCCCTTTATGCGAAGAGGTGTAGAACACCAACATGTTGGGATGAATATGGGGATATAATAATCATAGGTCCATTAATGGTTGATTAAATGGTTGAGAAGGTTATGACCATCCAATAACACATTAAATATGCACAGATTAGACAAAAGAGCTATACTAATAATCATCGATGAGACCTAGAGTTTAATGTTGGAGACATGGTATTCCTATGCATATCACTGTGAAAGAGAGTTTTGAGGTTTGGGATGAAGGGAAAACTTAGTCCAAGGTACATCATCCCTTTGGAGATCCTTGATCGTGTTGGAGTAGTGGCTTATCGACTAGAACTCCCACAGAACCTATCTCCAGTACATGATGTATTCCATCTATCAATCTTGAGGATGTACACACCTGACCCATCGCACGTACTCAATCCACAGGTGGTACCATTAGAGAATGACCTATCCTGTGAAGAGAAGTAAGTGATGTTATTAGATCACATGGAAAAAGTTCTATGAAATAAACAATTCCCCTCACCATGGTTTTGTGGAGAAACTAGATGTTTGTAGAAGCAATGTGAGAATTGGAGGAAGTGATGAAGTAGAGTTACCCTCATCTGCTTTAGTGTGGGAAAAGGACATTTTGAGGGAAATATTCCATAAGGGGTCATGCTTTTAACAACCCAATCTTTTATTAATTTAAATTACTCTTGATCTATTTAAATATCCTATTATATAAAATTTTTCTGTAAATCATATGCAATTCCTTGTTTTATTTTTTTGGATTTTAAATTACTGTTATGAATTGTTAATGTTTCTAATATATACATTGAACAATGATCACCTGAATAACATAAATATATTGATTTAACAGATCCAATTTACTTATATAATGAAAGTGATAGACTCTTCTATTTGAATTTATCCATACATAGTGCATTTCTCAGAGCTAGGAAAGAAGGTAGCATCACTGGGCTTCTCTCTTGACCTAACCCAAGCCGAGTTTCAACACATTAAGTTTGAATGGAACTGCCTATGGGAGCAGTGGACGTTAATATAGATTCCCAACCAACAAATTTTATCTGAGCCGTCTCAAGAGTCTGTCACCATCGCATACCATACCATTAGGCATTATGTGGGTGTTATAGGGGTTTATGTAATGAGACCCTTGTAGTATGATTATGTGAATTGTTTTTTATAATTAATATACATTCATTTTATCATTGTTACTTAGTAAATGGGTTCTAAAGAACAAATAGTATTTTTAGTTAATATTAAATTATGAAATATATTTTCATAAATTAATAAAATTTTGAATTAAATAAAATTTTAATAAAATATTATTTCTAAACGACTTTTTATTAAATATAAATTATTGTATATTTTTTTAGGAATACAATTGAAATTTTTATTAAGGCTTCAAAACTGTTTTTGTCAAAACCCATGAATTTTAAATAAAAGTTGATTATTATTTCAAAATTGAAAAATCACATATTTAGAAAATTATTTAGATAAAATGAATATAATTTTTTGATTCAGGATGTCAAAAATATCTAATGGTGAATTTTTCATAATTTTACGAGACAGTTGAAATTTTGGGTAAAAATTAAATACCATTTAAATATAAAATGAGTTTTATGAAATCATATTAAACTTATAGTGATGTAATAGAATAATATAAAAATTGAGATCGAAAAAATATGTTTTACCTTAAAATAATGTGATTTTATATTTTTTTGATTAATTTTAAGGTGTCTTAGTGGACCCTCCAAGCCTTATAAAATATTTTATCTTTTTAAAATTATTTCATTGAGAGTGGGACTCACCTAAACATAATAAAGCCTAATATTTTAATAGGTTCATCCATTTGACATATAAAATAATTTTTTCCACTCCAATTTGGAAAAACAATTGAAGAAACCATGGGGTGGTTTGTAAATTTTATTAGTTTAATGTGTGGTGTCCAAAACCTAAATAATAAAGAATTCAATATTCTTTATTTTATAAACCCACTCAACATCCCATTATTCATCACTCAAAAATATTGGAACTCAACCTATATCTTCCCTCCTCTCTCTAGAATCCTCCCAAGGAACCCCAAGATCCCTAGAATCCTCTCTTGATCCTCTCTAAAGCCTTTGGGATCACACATCCAGGTAAGGGATTTCTTCCATTCTCATTTTTATCCAAGTTTATTTATGTTGTTCATCACAATTATTTTCAATTAAAAATGATGTGGTATTATTTATCACCACCCCTATACATCCCTTCTTATGTTTCAATTATTAGAGACTCCTTCCTCCCTCATTAATTATTCTCATGTACACACATTACTATGCCAAAATTTCGTAAGGGATCTTCACTTTCCTTCCTTCCATAATTATGTCCAATATTACTTATATTGTTATTTCCTTTTACATTCAATTAAAAATGATTAGTTTTGATTTAAAACTACACCTATACATTCCTCCTTATATATTAATGACAAGAGACCCCTTTCCCTCTCATTAATGGCTCCCATGTACACCACTGACCATACAGAAATTCTGTAAGGGATTTCTCTCCCTTCATTTGCATTCAAGAAATTCTTGTATATTATGAATCCAAATTACATTATAAATGTTGGGATTTTATGTTCCAAAATCCCCTTCTATCCATTTAATTTATAAGGTACAAGATATCCCTTTCTCTCTCATCAACCCATCTTATGATTTATATTTGACGTCGTTATGTTTCCGAAGTTACACCATAATTTCTTATGCCAAAATAATTATGTAAGTGAATACCATACCCATTTATCTATAAAGGATATTCACCTTTATGAAGATTTTATTTTTTCTTGGTGACTTTAATTTATGTATTACACATATAATGTTAAAGGAATAATTTATGATGTTTAATGAATCCATGTTGTATGATCATGGTGGCACACTTATGCATTAAATTAAATGATTAAGAAAGGTGTGCCCGGATAGAGGTCCAATGAATTTGGTAAATATTAGTATCACAATAGATCAAGTATAATGAGGTTTTACTCATACTAATTCAATTACAATTACTGCATAATAATGTTAATTCAATTTCAATGAGGGTTTACTCACTCTCCATGTGAAATGATCCTTGGCTCATGCTAATATCATGTTAAATGTTGTTTCCACATTTCCATGTTATGATAATAATGATATATCATGATTTTATGTTCATGTATATACTATGCTCCATTGATATTCTTATTTCCTAACATGTACTATATACTACATTTTATTCTATTTTTACTCCCTTACTGTGCTTTATAGCTCATCATTTTCTTATGCATGTCCTCAGATTATCCCTTGTAATGATAAGTATGAAAGAATGTTTTGCCCATCTAAAAGATGTTTTTAATAAAGATGTTGTGTTTTATATTCTATGTTATTATGTAATGTGTCTAATTTCCCAAGACAGTAGACCTCTCGATCCTCATAGTTTTCTTAAGTCCAATATTATCTAATAAATAATGTTCATATGTGTAACCACTACAAAAAAACCGTGTTTAGCGGCGGTTTTGTGGCGGCGGTACACAAAACCGCCGCTAAACGTTTTCGCCGAATGGTTTCGTGGAGGTTTTTAATAAACCGCCGCTAAAACCGAAAATAATTTCACAATCCCGACCCTTCTTCCCCCACCCCGATTTTTCCTCAAACCCTCACGCCCTCCCTTCTTCCTCTAACCCCCCGGCGACCCGCACACCTCCAGTGACCCTCGACCTCCGGCGACCCGCGACCTACGGCGACCCGCGACCTCCGACCTCCGGAAACCCGCGAACTCCTACTCGATCAAGCAGCACAACTCTCCCCCATAAACCAATTTTCATTGTTCTTTTTTTCCTTCAATTAGTTTGTTTTTTTATTGTCAATGATAATTTTTGGCAGGATAGGGGAATTATAACCCTTACGGTGTGATCTATGGGTTTTCTTTTTTATCACGCCCTAGGCTTATGGTAGGATTCCCATGAAATTGAAATTTTTAATTTTAAAATCATTAAATATGTGTTTTTATCACCATATTTTATTTATATAATCTAATTTCAATATTTGTATATAATTAATTTCATTCACAAATGTTGGTCTAATCTTGTTTTATGATATTTGACTTTGTTTTGTGAAATATCTCACACATAATGTCGGTCCTATTGTTCTTGGATTTAAAATATTACTTTCATCTATTTCTTGTTGTTATACTTTTTTCTAGGTGTTAATTATTATTGTGCACCATTTGGTTAATTCATTGGGTTTGAAAAATCGGTGGTTTAGGCCTCGTTTTATGAAAATGGTATTATCCGAATATAGTTGTACATGCTGGTTTTTTAGTTAAATGTTTCATTAGTTTCTCACCAAATTTGGGATTTTTAGAACCATATTTAGCATTTTTAATAAGTTCCTGGAATGTAAATTGGTGTTTTTTAACATTTTGAGATTCAACTGAAACTATTTGCTAAGAATTTCTTCCCTAGTCTTTAGAATGGTTCCCAATTGGATTTTATAGGAAAATTATAGAGGTATACCTATTATCATATTCCTTTTTAATTATTTATATGACTGAAATTTATAGGATTCCAAATTTCATAAACTAGGGAGGTAAAATGTAATGGTTTAAAGGAATTTTTGAATATCCTTGAGTATCACATCTCTTATTCAATGGTGATATGTTCATATTTTCATTTAATATAAAATATCTATTGAATATTTAAAAAAATTAGATTATAATTATATTTTAGATACAGGAAAAGGGATAATGAATTTTAAATCAACATCATAGATTCCATGAATGTTTCTCAAAGTCATGTTACTCCTATTGAAGGAATAATTGATTTAAAGATAATAGATTATCCACTCACATATCTCAGTATACCTCTTAATTATGAATATTTTCAAATTAATAATTTCAATTAAATAACTGATGAAATTTTATTAATAATACCAAAATAAGAAACTCTATAACATTCATATGAGGGAAATATTATCTTGAATCTCAATGTGTTAACTATAGTTTCCATTAATCTTCATTGACGAACTATGATCCAAATAGAGAATAAAATTTTATTCAAAATATTTTATCTAAATTCTTTTTGGACTTAAATGAAAATAATATTCCTTATTTAAAATGGTCCAGGAAAATTTCATTGCATACTGTTTAAGGAATATTATATATCAAGGGTCTTTATAAAGCCGTATAATCCCATAGAACAAAATTATAATGGAATATATATATATATCCAAGACTACTAAGATTATTTTTGGATGTAAAATCATATTCAAACAAATGATATATGGCTTGATGGAAATTATTTTTTTGGGTGTGATTGTTGGATATCACTCACAAGATTCTCAACTGACAGCCTCTTCCCTTTCACATGAATATGTGGAATATACTCTGTCCTATAAGAAAATGGTGAAGTAGTATGTACCATATTTGAGATAAAATCAAGTAGGTTGTGGACTATCATCTCATGCAAAATTATCCCCCACCAGATAGTCCACTGCCACAATGGTATACAGAACCATTTTTTCAAGTTCCTGAGCCACCCAAAGTATAAGAATGTGGAAATGAGGAGTTAAATTGCACTTCTGAGTAGAGAATATGATATAAAACTATAACCACTGATCAGTTTTCTGATATATTAAGGATGATCACTACTTCCAACATCATAATTATGGGGTCACTCAATCATGATAGGGTTTTTTTTCAAAATATTTGGGAGACACATTTCTGCCTCTTGAACCTTATTTTGAATTATATAATATCCAAGAGCATTGGGATGACATTTTCCATTAACGTTACATGTTTTATTTAGCAGGGATTCTCGTGTCGTATCCACCCACATCAAAAAGATACCACCAGTACCATCTACAATGATGTGTTCAGAACATTTTTCTAAGCCATATAATTATTAAGGAAGTGTCCCCACCAGTACAGATTTTCATCGTAGGGAATTATGTTTCTCTCCACTTAAATCCCATCCTATGATAGCCAAATCTGCCCAATGACATCAATAATGTGCCTCTGTGCATAGTCACCTTGAATATAGATGAGAATTTTATAGTTAGGGAGTGATAGACTAAATTAAATTCTGAGTAAGAGGACCCACCCTTTGCGGTAGCACAACATCTATTGGACACCCCATGTGTTGACACCCACCAAAAAAGAAAGATGCATGGCCTTTTAGATTCCTCTAAGTAATTACCCTTACACCAAGACCCCAACAAGGGTAAAGGACCGACCAGGACTGCTAATCCCTATGACCCGTCTAGTTCAATGTAGAATATCATTGATCCTGGTATGACTTCTATGTTTCAGCATCTTTCCAAATAGAAGATTCCCATAAATGAGCTCCATGCTAATTAGTTTCTACAATATGGAGATATATGATATAATCTTGTCCTATATCCACTAGAAAATTAGGGGAATCCAAAATTCATTAAGAGAATAATTCCCTTTAATCTGGAAAATCAATTTCCTCTCAATTCGGTAAATTTAAGAGCCTATGACAAGTGATCACACTATTTATTGCATAATCCACCAAAATTGAATGATAATCTTCCTTGATTGTTATGGATTGATTTTCTTCTGTGTATTGTTGTGAGTATGGTTGCGATATGGTGTGTGTGTGTGTGTGTGGAAATGGATAAATAAGCATGTGCACATGGCTTGGTGGTGGGATAAAGGACTGAGGCTCCTTCCATAGGTTGGTTTGGACTGATGCTCTAACCCCACCCAAGAATGCATGGGTTATGGAGTCAAAATGATTCTCTATACCCCTAATGGTTGAATTTTATGGAACTATATAGACTGAGGCTCCAAGGTAAGTGTGATGTATTGTTAGGAATGTTTATACCTTGTGAGATAGGGAACATGAATTATACTCTTATGCATGATAACTAACTCATATTTATGTTAATGTAGACTATAATGTTTTATGTGAAAGACTTTTGAATCATGACTTGTATCTAGTAATAGTTAGACGATGTGTAACCTAGTTATACAGTGTGAAAGGCTTTTGAATTATGTAGAAAAAGCTGGTTAAAGATGAAATTACAACAAATATTTGACTTCACCATTTTAGGTATCTTACTAAATAAATGGTTAATAGATGAAAAAACATTGAAATTAAGTGGGGGAATTACCATAATGTGTTATCACTGTGTTGGATCTTGTGAGAAGAATATTCATTGGCTTATAAACAAGTATCAACAACATTGTTCAAATTATGAAACCAAATATGGTAAAAAATATTCCATATTATTTTTATTGATCTATAATATTGATAAGTGAAGGTAATGATTATTAAACATAATCCAATGAGGGGAAACTCTAGAAATGGGAACCCATGCATTGGTATTCTATACTAGTGATTTTGGATGGATGTTACAAATACCGACTGGTATCCCATTTCTAGATATGAAAAATAAAATAAAACATTTAATTGAGATGACCAAGCATGTGAGTACATGAGATGTTCAGGAAAGTTGTAGTATTTTCTGTGAGGGTGTGGAAGTAATCTGAGTGGACCAATGTATCTCATTAATGTAGTGGGGATAGAAATTGTTTGAGGCAACATAAATGTGTGATTGACAGTCTTATGATAATTATGTATCCCGATATTCTTACTGCTCCTCAATGAGGTGTTCACGCTGTCTCCTAAGGACCATACTTGTTTGGTTTGTCTGGGCATGCTAAGTAAGTGGTAAATGTGATCAATGAATCATATTTATTATATTATGTATACTTTATGATAAATTTTTCATCTTTATTATATTATGATTATGCAATCTTACATTATCGTATATTTTGTGTAGGCACATTGTGATATACATGGATAAAAGCAGGATCACATTACCGAGGAACACACCTCAATATGTTAAGGGTTGGAATGAGTTTTTAGAGTTTGCGATTTCTAATCGATTTGTTGAATGGAGAATAAGAAGTCCATGTCCTAAATGTAAATTTTGAACATGGTTGAAGAGAGATGAAGTTTATGAATATTTAATACTGAAGCAATTCCCTAGTCAATATTTGTGTTGGAATTGGCATGGAGAATCGAAAAATACAGAAAGATTGAGCACTGATGTTAATCCACAGAATGAGGTCCCAAGTTCATCGACAATGGAAAATGAAATGCAAAACCTCATAAATGCTGCATTCGGCACTGCAAGACACCACTATCAGCATCAAAACATATCAGAACAACCAGAAGAGGGTGCTACAAATTGCAACGTGACAAGTGATGTTTTTGAGACTGTAACACAAGTAGATCAAGATTGGAACATATCATTGGATCCTCCTCTTGATTCTGTAGAGCCAAATGTAACGGAAAACTTCACTGATAAAAATGTGTTTCATGATTTAGTTGACGATGGAAATCAAGAGTTGTATAGTGGGTGTTTGAAATATTCAAAGCTTTCATTTCTGCTGAAGTTGTACCATATCAAATGTCTATGTGGAATTACAAATAAGGAAATGTCCATGATATTGGAATTGATTCGTGATGCATTTCCTGAAGCAAAAATCCCAGAATCTTTTTTCTGATATGGAAAAGGTTGTTAACAAGCTTGGTCTGAATTATATAAAAATACATGTGTGTCCCAATGATTGTATGCTTTATTGGGGAGAGGATTCAAGTAGACAGAATTTCAAGAAATGTTCTTCTTCTAGATGGCAGTCAAAGGGTGATGTTGGAAGTCTGACTGAACATAATTTCATGAAGAAGAAGAAAATGAACACACCTGCAATGGTTTTTCATTACTTTCCTTTGAAGCCGCAATTGCAAAGATTATTCATGTCATCAAAAACCGTCGAACACATGAAGTGGCATTCTGTAGATAATAACAATGATGGGTTAATGAGACAGCCACGAGATTCCCAATCATGGAAGACATTTGATTCATTACATCTAGATTTCTCATCTGATCTTAGGAATGTTCGATTGGGATTGGTTGCCGATGGATTCAACCCATTTGGGACTTTGAGTACAAGTTATAGCATTTGGCCAGTTGTTTTGATCCCTTATAATCTGCCTCCATGGATGTGTATGCAAAAATCATCTTTTATCATTTAAATGATTATTCCTGGAAACAAAAATTCCTGGAAATGATATTGATGTATACTTGCAGCCTTTGATTGAAGAATTGCAGGAGTTATGGAGTAACGGTGTTGAGACATTTGATGTTTGTTCTAAAATAATGTTCAAAATGCATGCTTCTTTACTGTGGACCATTAGTGACTTCCCTGGGCTTGGGAATTTATCTGGTTGGAACACTTATACGGGTTTGGCTTGTCCCGTTTGTAACTTTGATTTTGAGCCCAAACGGCTACCTCACAGTAGAAAATGGTGCTTCTTATGCAATCGAAGATTTTTCGATGCATCTCATAGATTTCAGCTGAACAAATCAAAATTTAATGGTTTCATTGATCGTAGACCACCTCCAAAGTTGTTAACCGGTTTTGAAATATTGACACAGCTTGAAAATGTTGATATAGAATTTGGGAAGGTTCATCATTTGAATGATAGCGGAAAACGGGTCCGAAGTGCATCTTCAAGTGAAATCAGAACGCAACAATGGAAGAAAAAATGTATATTCTTTAAACATTCATATTGGGAATTTAATTTGTTGCACCACAATCTTGATGTGATGCATATTGAGAAGAATGTCTGTGATAATTTGATTTTCACATTACTTAATGAGCATAGAAAGTCGAAGTATCATCTTAATGCTCGCAAAGACTTACGAGTAATGATCATAAAACGCGATCTCTGGCCAGATGAGAATGAAAAGTATGCTCCGGCCATTTTCGCAATGAAAAATAGGGATAAAGATACATTCCTTCAAATTTTAAGGAATGTGAAGGTATCTTATGGGTATTCGAGTAACATCTCAAGGTGTGTTTACTTGAAGAATCGTATGTTATATGGATTGAAAAGTCACGATTCAAATATTTTGTTACAGGAGTTACTATCATTGGCATTGCGTACATTATTACCTAAAAAAGTTAGTGCTGTTGTACTCCAATTCTGCACATTTTTCATGCAATTATGTGAGAAAGTTTTACATCCATTTCAGCTTGACAACCTCCAGGAGAGGTTTTTATTGACTCTTTGAGCAATGGAGATGATCTTTCCTCCATCATTTTTTACTATCATGATGCATTTAACTGTGCATTTGGTTGAAGAAGCTAAATTAGGAGGCCCCGTTCATTATCGATGGATGTATCCAATTGAGAGGTATTTTATTTATATGTTTTCCAGTTAAGTAAACAATTTTTGACATTTAAATAAATTCATAATATTATTATTTTATTTCACCGATATCTTGGGCATTTGAAATCATACGTGAGAAATAAAGCTCAACTAGAAGGCTCTATTACTGAAGGCTATTTGGCTGAGGAATGTCTTACCTTTTGTTCCAGGTATTTAGATGATATTGAGACAAGATTTAATCGATTTGTACATGTTGAAGACACATCAAATCAATCTCAAATGCATCAGAAATCAAAAATATTTCCTGCTATTGGCTGATCAGTTGGGAGGACCTCAAATGTGACACTGACAGAATAGGAATTATTACAGGCACATAGATATGTGCTGCTGAATAGAGAAATTGCAGATCCATTTATTGAAGAGTTGAGGATACAAACAAAGAGACGAATGAGAGGCCGAACATGAAATGAGAAAGATATAATGAAAGATGTGAATAAAGAGCTTGTAGAATGGTTTACACGACGTGTAAGTTCATAAATATTGCAATAAATAAGAATATTATTTTGACACATAAAATTTGTGAATCTATTAAATTATATTTCTTTTTTCAGATCATGAATACTGATACTCGAGCATACTTGTCAGAAGATTTGAAGTTTCTTGCTAGAGGTCCTATAAAGCAAGTTAGAATGTTCGACGCTTATAATGTGAATGGCTTTAGATTTCGTACAGTTGATCGAGAAGTGGGTTTGAAAAAACAAAATAGTGGTATATTTACATTTTCTAAAGTGGGACACTATGGAAAGCTGCATGATATTATTGAATTAAACTAACATGGACATTTTGTTGTTGTTTTATTCAGGTGCAAATGGGTCAATATTATCAGAGGTGTTAAAAGAGATTCATTGCAATTTACTTCTGTGTACTTCTCTCGCTTGATGGACGTTGGTGATCGTGAAATGCATGATCCATATATCCTAGCATCACAATAAAAAATGGTATATTATGTGAATGATGTTGTGGATGAAGGGTGGAGTGTAGTTACTCACGTAATACAAATAGATTTGTATGATATTGGTGATGAAGTGGAAGATTTGACCTCTGAAGTTGAATGTCATCAACAACAGGAAGCATAATTATATCTCCATCATGATATTGAAAATATTAGTCTTGTAAGGATGAATGAAGTGGATGAAGCAATGGAGCAGGAAACCAACATTATTGAAGGGGAAAATGATTGTATGTACAATTATTCATTCATGCAGCAACCACTTGTTTCATTTCTGCAGTCATTCATGATCATTGTTATATATATTTGGTTTGTTAGTACTGGGAATCTATTATCATTTTTAATTTTTTTTCTGCATAAGTTTTTTGAAATATATATTCTGAACATAATTTTATTTGATTAAATGACAGGAATTCCAAGCAGGAAGCGGAATACTATTTATTCTAGTTCTGCGATGGATGCCGATCCATCTGGGTCACTCCCCACGACATCTGATGCACTAGCTGCCTACACCCCCACACCATCTCCCCCTGCACCATCTCTCACACCATCATAGAGCCTCCCATTAGAGGCTGAGTCGACGACTCCCCCTACAGGTGCCTAATCATTTGGGCGGCAACAGACCCCTTCCAGTTCATCCCGGACACACTAGAGGGTCACAGTCATATGTATAAATTTTAATTAAATAAATTTATTGAATTTTGCTTATACTAATTCTTTGCTCATTGAAGATGAAAAAAATAAAACCGTGGAGAAACACTTAAAAAGCTCAGATGTTTGGAACTTTAATGGAGAAAAGATAGTCGTGCCATTTGATTCTTTGGGGGTCCCTACGGATGATGCTTCGGGGTTACTTGGCCATATTATAGGTCAGTTGGCAGCGGAGACTATTTCCCTTCCCATTTCATATGATGATTGGAGACATATGCCTCCAAACTGGAAAAATGAAGTTTTCGATTCTCAAATAAAGGTAATTTTATTACATTATGGTTTAATTGAATGTCATGTTACTAATATGATCAAAATGAATTTCTGTATACAGATGTTCTTCCACTACACAGTTGCTGATGTGATAGCACGGAAGTGGACTTTGAAAAATCTCTGTAAAAAAATGGAAAGATTTCAAATGGAGATTGTGGTGTGATGTCAATGATACTTCGTTGACCTTGGAACAAATGTATGACAAGCTACCCAGTGGGGTAATGAAAGAGCAGTGGAATGTTTTTGTTGACAGACATCGTGATGAGAAGCGGATGGTATTGAAATATATATTATTATATTATCCTCATTTTAAATTAATACATGTATATGAAGGGGAGATGACATTGGATACATTACTGTTAAATTTCATTTTATTTATTTCAGGATCTTTCATGACAGAATGCATCAAACAGGGCAAAGCAAGTCATCCCTCACACGGCGGGTTCAAAAAGCTTTTCTAGAAGCCGAATGTCATTGGTAATATTTTAAATAGTTTAAATATTTATAATAGAATATTATCTATTTAATATATTAAATTTTTTATTTATCTTTGCTTAATGAAGTCACAGAATTTAGGGCATGAAGCCTCCCAGACTGAACTGTGGTTGGATGTTCACAAAAAATCAGATGGCTCTTTTGTTAATGAGACTACCAAAGAAGTTGGGGTATGAAGTCAGATTTTTAACTTGTTATCCATTTTTACTGTGTTAATATGTATTGATATTTGATTTATAGGTAAAAATTAAAGAACTATGGGATGCCAGTCCTGGGCAGTCCTACTCAGTCTCCCAGGATGACCCTGTTTCTCAAGTCCTTGGGAAGGAGCATCCTGGTAGAGTGCACGGGATGGGTTTGGGACCCATACCATCTGAGGTCTTTAGCAGGCCATCAGGGATTCCAGCCACATCTACTCCTAATTATGGTCAGCCCATACCTGAAGATTCTCAGAGGGAGATTTCTTCTCTACGAGCCACAGTTCAAGACCAAGGGGCTGAGATATCTACTATGCAGAAAGCATTGACTGATTTATATCAGCAGATGACCAGATATGCCCCCAGTGGTAGTGCACTGAGTGGTGGTGAGCAGGTAAATCACAAAAAATCACAATCATTTAGTTTGAAAACTTTTATTAGTTTTAAGATTAATTATAAATATGCCACAATATTTAATTTTCAATATAATGTTCTTATAGGTGGCAGCAGTAGATGGAGGTGGAGAGGGTGACAATGCATCATCGGACCATGAGTAGTATTGTTGATGTGATCAGAAGATTTTTTATGGGTTTTGTGATTTTCGTGACCTAGAATGGATCATGTGGTCCACGTAATGTTTTCCATGTTATGCACTTATTTTGTTTGATTAGCACAACTGATTCTCTCTTAATGGTTACATATCTTCTAATATATTCTCTTTTATCTTTAAATATGTCCTCTATTTCTCAAATGACTTCTTATGTGGTAGACTGGACAGACTTTATTTCCTGTAACAATAATGTCAATCATCGATATAAAGTATTTTATAACAATAATGTTTTAAAGGTTCTTATTCTGACTGAACATCAACCCATTTAATCCTCATTCCTCATCCTTATAGGACAAACGACTACTAGTGATCCCTCCCCTGTCTTCTTTGGCACATTTTGATCCATACACTTTAATCCTTTATGGAATCAAATATTTTCAATTAATATAAGTGGATAACTGTGTTTGGGAACCCTGGTCTCCATAGAAGGTATACCCATTAGAAAACATATTTTCATAAAAACATTCCATATTAATTTCTTACTCTACTAAGGGTTTTTTATATTTCGATTCCTACCATACCACAAGGTCCCCCCTTGTTCCATATTAATTTCTTACTCTACTAAGGGTTTTGTGTAGGGATAACCACGATTAGTAAAAATGATATGTGATAATTCCCATGAATATTCATTGAAGTTGTTATCTATGATGTTGTGGATAATTCATCTTATTTTGTTTCACTATATGGTTTAGGAAGTTGTATGGTGATGTTATTGACCAGATTGGTTGTGTAGTACAAGGGGATGTGATTATTTGGTCGATTTTCATGTATGTGATTTTGGTAGTAGTGAAATGTGCTATGAAGAGGTTGTGGTACATGGTTATGGGGTCATGGATGTGGTGTAGTTGTTGTAGAATAATGTTTTTGTTGAAGATTCGTTGATTTGGTATGTGGTGATAGAGTTTCATGATGGTTTTAAGGAATATTTGATTTTTTGATATGGGTTGGGCAATGTGGTGTGGAAACAATGGTGGATGTGTGGTGTTGTGGTGATAGTTTTGTGAGTTGAATTAGTTGTAGCATGGAGTGGATATGTCAGTTTCTCGGTTATCCATGAGATGAACTATGTTGATAATGTAAATGATCTAGGTTAGTAAATAAAAAATATTTATTGGAAATAGATATGTTATAAATTAATCAAATGAAAATGTAAAGTGTTATGTGAATTGTAATGGATAAAAAATAAAGGTGGTGAAACATGTATGTGTAAAGTGGAATGTTGTGTTGATAGTGTTGTGATTTTCATGGGTGATTCAAATAGTGATTTAATTGGTTGTGATTATTGATTTGTGTTATGGTGTGGTGATCTAATAAGCTCAAGTGTAGTTTATGTGGACACATAGGTTTGGTATTGTGGGATATCTATATTCCATGAATGTTTCAATTATTTTATACACCAATCATAATTTATATAAAATTACCACTACTCAAAGGTTTAGAGTTTTAGGTATTTTCACCAATAAATATGATGGTGGTGAAATTTAGGCATGGGTTCACACACATCCCCTCACTTCATTCAAAATTAGTGACACATGTTGGTGTTGGAGAGTTCATAGAAACGATGTCATGTCCATGGTGCCTTCCGGTGGGAATGGATCTATTAGACCCAATTTCTATGAGTAATAGGTTATGTGTTTCTATGTGATATATTGATGGGTAATTGATGGTAGGAGTAGGGGACAATGATTATGTCCATCACACTAATGATACCTTAAGACTCTTGTTTTATTTTGGATGCCATTGGACAGAATATGCGTCCGTGGGTGGGAAGAGATGTTAGGTGGTAGTGTATTTGTCTACATGTATGATTTATTGTGAAGTGATGGACTATGTGTCTACTAGTGGTATGTGATGTGATGTGATGGACTAGGTGACTTCTGTTGGGATGTGGTGTGATGTGATAACCCATTTGTATACGGGAAGGATTTGATGTGATGTGACGTTGTTTGTTTGGATGGGATGGGAGCATTGCTAATTAGATATAAGGTTGTGAGAGTGGAAAAGTAACGTTTAATCTATAGTGGGGTTCCATTAATTTTTTTTTGAACACAGTTCCATATGATAATATTAGATCAATTATTTGATGAGTAATCCATGGTGTACAAGGGATTATTTAGATGAAATGTATGGGGTTATATGGTTTATTCTATTTGATGGCCAGCACATTAACACACCATTTTCACCTAAAATTGAAGACTTCATTAAGACCTAGATTTTTATATCTTTTTTTCTCGCACTACATATATATTATAGTTTTTAGTATACAAGAATAACTTTGGATACTAAACTGGACATTACCAATTCAAATAGTATTCATGTTACTTAACTGGATTTCAATTATCATTTGGAACATTGGGATACTTTTATAGAATCAAATATTTTCAATTTTGATCATCTGTAAACTGTAAGTATAAATCCATGTGACCCCAAATCTCTTGTTTCATTTGATGTTATCTTATGTTTCATTCTAAATCCATAATTTTAGGTATTTTGTATGCTTTAGGTATTCTTATTGAATTGGATCAACTTTTTCATCAACATTAAATGAAAGGGTGTTTATGAATATTGCGTAGGTGGTGCATAAATTTTTTCCTTATTATATATATGTTGTATGTGTTGTTTGGTTTTTTTTCAGGGCAGTGGTGGAGTATAAACAAAAATTTATTTTCTTTCCGGGCCAGCATTTCACAGTGGTTTTAACCGCCGCTAAGGTTTTACCACTTATACATTTAGCAGCGGTTTAAACCGCCACTACATGCATTCGGAAGACTGTTTAGCGGCGGTTTTAACTGCCGGGAAATCACGTCGGAATTCGCGGCGGTTTTAACCACCGCTAAGAAGGCACCTGGCACGCCTGAATTTCGCTGTGATTATAGTCGCCGCTAATTAAATATCCCTTAAAACCTCCGCAAAATGAGGTACTATGATGCTTTTCTTTGACCACCACGAAATGCATAAAACCGCCGCTAATAGATTACCGACGCCATGTTTAGCGGCGGTTTCATTAAACCATCGCCAAACCATACAGCGACGGTTTAAACCGCCGCTATATGAAAAAAAAACCGCCGCTAATAGGTGGTTTTCCTGTAGTGAACAAATAGCATGGTTGTTATAACACATCACATTTAAAATAACCAATTTATACACACAACATAATTTATAAAACAATTGAACTTAGAAGAAAGAAAATTTATGTTTTAATATAATGTTACAAAATCAAACCACAAACCATTTCCTTTAATATGGCATGAACTTGTTATAAATAATAGTCCATGAAGAGAGGGGACCCTAGGAAATGAATAAAAATCCATAAATAACAAAACTCATTCCTTACAATTCATATAAGACAACTGGGACTTCACAATAACTAGGTAAAAAAATAATTATAAATAATGGAAGTGAGATGAAGAAGAGGGTTAATTAGACAATTTCTTAATGTTTCCTTGAAGAAACTTGATAAAAATACACAAAAGTTGAATCCATGAGTAGAGAGGAGAAATGGGTCAACACACCTGGGGATGGTGGGGTTGTGAATGAGATAAAATGACGTAATAATGGGGTTAAATTTGGGATGGATATTTTAGGAATTTCAAATATTTTAAAAATATGGGAGACAATACAATATTCCAAAATGGTAATCCAAATTGTGAACTAACCATAATTTTTACCTTTGGCCCCACTAGAAGAGGATATACAATTTTATAAACTAAACACTTAACAATGTGGGTGCTAATGTGCCACTTTATAAAGTCTTATTGTCTTCTAACGATGGAACATAGTTTCCCTTAACTATGTGGTAACCATGTGCCAGCCTCTATCGTGACCAAAAATTAAAGATTTATAGGAAAAGACATGGAAAAGGTATGGGTAAGAGTAAATACCATATTTATATAATAAATACCTAAAAATGGAACCACTTGTATGATAATTCTCCCCACCATGTCACATTACACCCCCAAAAAGGCAATACATAGTTTGATTAGAGAGTGCATGGGGCCATATATCTTCCACCCAACACTTTCATTCCCATTTCTTGTGCTCATAATTTCCTTGTTTCCCCAAGACATGAACTAGAGGAATAGATTTCTCTCAAAGCACATTCACATGGGAATTGAAAATCTAAACTTGATGCTCGGTTACAAAATAGTTGGGTTCCAACTCAATCTCTTCCCAACTCAAAACATGAGAAGGTCATATATTAAGATTTTAAAGTTGGATTCTAGGAAAACATCATGATTCGATATCAACTTAGATGCAAATGTTAAGCATTAGGTAACTTTACCAATCATCTTAGCAATCATAAATTGTCTAACATACCTTGGAGTAAGATTACCATGTTTCCGAGGTTGACGATGGATGAAATGAGGTTATAAATTTTGAAACACTTTTTACCCACTAACAATATATCGATGTTCATGATCAACATATGAGTTAAAAAGGATATGTTTTTTTTCAAATGTTGATGGATCATAAAAATCATAATTGTCTTTTTTTTGTATGATGATTGGTCCAACTCAAAACATCTCTCCCACTTACATCCAGAACATAGTGTACTATCAAGGAAAACAATATAAATAATCAAAGGTATTCATACTGATCGTATATTAGTAACTATTATTATAGGAAAATTACCCCAACCATAAATGATTATCCCACAAAACATTGAAATCTAATGCATAGGAATGTAGGATGTCTTCTAAAATCTGATTTTTCTACTCTGTATGTCCATCAATATGGGTATGGTCTACCATATTAAGCTAGAACAGTTACCCATTTTACTTTTAGAGACATTTCCCAAAACATGTGGTGAAGTAGGGGTCCCTATGAAAATTAATATTCGATGACACACCATGAATCTTCATAATCTCATGAATATATAACTTCCCTATCTCTTTTACATTGGTTTTGTCCTTGATCATGAGAGTGTGAGATGATTTGGACAAAAAATGAATGAAAATATAAAAAACATTCCATACCAAGGCTCTATGAGGAAACCCAATGATAAAATCCTTGGTTAACTCATCACACATGTGTTGGAGTTAGTGGATTAGAACCAACTATATTGTACTTTAATCATTATTAAATACCTTATCACATCTTGATTGTTCTTCTATTTGACAATGCATGTGATAATTTCCTAAGGATAGTTGTTGAATTAAAGGGTCATGGTGGATCCCTACAATGATGAGAACCTCAAAGATCCATAACAATGTTCTTGAATATCTGTTCTCTGTCCGGATGATTTTATTTGAGAGACACAAATAATACAGGCCATTAGGGGGTGAGGAATCATAAAACATTGAGGAACCTCCTCTTGGTGTGCGTCCTTGGTAATATCTAGGAGAATATTATGAGAATGAGACCCGCAAGTAGGAAATCCACATTTCATAGTTTCATTGGATGTTCCTCTACCAGTACTTGTGGATTGGTCCTTAGACATTATGATTATTATTAATGGGTATTACAACCAGCACACTTAGATGTATTGATGAAAACTATCACTACACACTATTCGTAGTGAGGTAGGATATGTTGGGTGTGTTGCGATTAATACTGCATGAATAGATAATGAGAGAAATGATTTTTCCCCTATGTTCCATAAAAGAAGTAGATATCTCAGGGCCCTTTGATGAAATTGATATAGCCTAAATAAATCCATTGAAATGATGAGGTATGGGAATGTTTTCTGGGATGCAAGGAATTCAAATCTAACACATGGTTTGATGGCACCATCATGCATTCTTCTTGATTCATCATATCAAGATAGATGGATTACATTACACGTTATGAATTTGTAGGAGGTGACACGTCATTACGGCATTAACTACTTTCTCTATGGGTGCCTTGGCGTGTTGCTAGATGCTAACCATGGACTTCAATCAAGCTCCACCTAATTCAACTAAGACATAGGCCTAGAGGGTCACACACTATGTGTCTGAAAGTATCTCATTTAAATATTAATTTAATAAGTTGAATAAAAATGATTCCTGATCGTGGTTTAATAATTATTCAAGGATTCATGAACATATTTATTTTGAAACTAGTTATTCGAGAGAATATATTTTGGGTGAAATAATATTTTTACTAGTGAGTAATGCATTGATATTTATTTACGTAATAAATATCCATTATTCAAGGTCTAATAAATGTGGTGGATGAAATAAAGAGAATGGAAAAACAAAATTAAAATCCATTTATATTAATATACACACTGTTTATTTTTTCTGGGAATTTATGAAAAATAATATTAATTATTTAATTAAATAATATTAGGTGTAATTCGCTGGGTGCATGTCAATTAAAAATAACAGTCAACTGTTAATATTAGCCATAGGGTATTATGAAGAATTAAATGAAATGAATAATTGATTTCAGGTAATTAATTCATTTTATTATTCTATGTAATTAAAATCCCAATTATATAATTATAATTATACAAGAAATTTTGAGTGGGTGTGAACAATGGATCTATAGAATTCTCTCAAGATAAGAGAGAATAGTTTTGTTCCAAGAATGATCTTAATCTACAAGAGAGATATCCTTCTCTCCTGGATCAAGGCGATCGAAGGTGGACATTGCAAGTGAAGGCTCTTCTATTCTAGCTCCCAGAGATCCCTTTAGCGATGTCCCGAGATATTTGGAGCATGTGTGAATCACTGATAGAGGAAGCATACACTTGTATTCAATGATGCAATGTTGGATCACAACAAATCATGACCGTGAACATCAACGGAGAGATAATTCTATCATGGTAATTCATTTCATATAATTAAATAAATTATAAACAACATATTCCGATCCTCTCTAGGGTTCTCAGAATCCCTTATTTTCTTTAGTTATTCTTTCTATTATAATGATCCAACATTTTATTATCATGATAGATCTCAGATTAATTGTCGTTAATGGAAAAACATAATGTTGGGTACACCCACCAATGCACTTCGGTTGTGCCTAGAACCTACAAGTGGTATCATAGTGGTCATATTGTTATTATAAATAATTATTTATTTGTTGGTGATTTAGGCATTTAATAATTTATTTATTTTAATTCATGTTAATTTTTAATTAATTCTGAATCTCTAGATCGATACCCCCAACATTGTTTCTCGTTCACCTTATAGAAACAATTTTTTCTTTCAATTTTGATTAAAATATAATAAAGGATCTCATCTGGAGGTGACAAAGCATCCGGCCCATACAACACCAGAATACACGACATGTATTCGGGAGTGCACACCATGTAGTATAGTTTACATGCACTGGGATGGTCTGCCAAACCAGGCCCAGTCATTGGATCCTATCTATGTCTACAAGGCTCCATGTGTTGACCAGAATCAGGTGGCACATAGTTTCTAGATTACACGTTGTGTGTCCCACTGATCAAAACATGTAGTCCCTTCAGGTTAGGGATAGACTGTGTGTAGAGACTCAAAGCTTGATGTACATAGATATTACATTACTTTTGCGGAATACATAATTCATAACAAAAACAGACACACACGGACCGTAGTAGTTTAGTGTCTTTGGAAACATGGAACGTAATCTTCTAATCATGGTGAAATATCTTCAACATCTCCCATAAATATCTTCCAGTTTTTGTTTCCGTACCTAAAACCTTTCTTTTAATCCTGGGAAAATAAAACATAAAAAAGGGTTAGCTCAAATGCTCAGTAAGGGTAAGCATGGATAAAATAAAACATACCATATACATTTGAACGTAAAAACATGAACATAGTGTTTAAACATCAAAATATTGGGCAATGACTTAAAACATGGAAGTATATAAGGAATAGATCATAATGGAACATAAATCATGATAACATAGCATGGGAATAAAACATGTAATTGCGGCATCCATTAATCACATGTAATGATTTCCATAGTAGCCAAGGCATTGCTTCCAAGACCATCTTAGTGGACAAAGTCCCATTCTGAATCGAGTTCACTCCTCTTTTCAGTCCTGTAACACTGAACCAGATTAACTTACCATTCTAGGAATGTCTATCTCATGAGATATAAAATCATTACCCAATGCATTGGAGGGAGATATAGTTCCCACCCATCTCATAATGAAATCATTATTACTTTTTCCATAAAATAAACATTACATCATTCATAAAAACCCAATAAATAAAATGGGTTTCATAAACATCATCCCATCATCACATAATACATATAAAAGAAATGGATATAATTTCATAATAAGAAAACTGAAACCATGTAAATCATAGAGACATTATACTTGAAACATTCACTTATGAAATAATGTAATTTTAGTTGAAAAATGGTTTTGATAAAACCCCTGAAATGAATTCTTGGGGAAAATATCCTTTTTTCTTCAAAATCATTTTCTCATTACAAAATGTCGTGCAATTTTAAAAGAAAAGTATTTTTTTGAAAATAGTCTTGAAATATTTTGGAGGAAGCTTCATGAAAATAAGGCTTTATAAAACTTTAAAAATCCATTCATGCCGTATATGTTAAAAAACATTCTTCTCGTACTTTTGCCGGAAAAGTCAAAAAAGTACCTCGTAACGTAAACAAAAGAAAGATTCCTTACATTCCATGTAGTAAAAGTAAAAAATGGGTAAAAATGAATTTTAAAAAACATGAAAACACTTTTATAAAAAATAGACATGGATGATAGAAATCGCCCTAGTAAATACTTACGAATAAGAAATCTTGGATAAAAATGAGATTTGCAAAATTATCCATTACCTTAGGTCTGATATGCTTTGTAAATATCCGAACCTCCTGTATAATGATTTAAATAATGTCATTGACTTATTACAGAATCATATTCATTGTTATGATATCATATATGTTTCACTTATGACTTTATATTACCCGTTCTTTTGTAAATTCCATTTTAAAGTAGCGTTTTGGGTAAAATCATTTCATTTATCGTATGTGTTTCGACATGTAGTTCTTGATATTTTTACTTATATACTGATTTAAATAATTCCAGAATGTAAAAAATGATTTATATATAATATATATTCAGAATATATATATAATGGATCGATAAATGGAAATAAATGCACCGTTCATGGAGACGGTAGGTCCTACGTACGCATGAACGATGTTTTCGTTTCCCTATTGAATTGAATAGAATTAAGTAAATGAAATAAATAAATAAATAAATATATATATATATATATAAATCCAGTATCATTATTATGTCATATATTTCATTATTATTCATTATATATATTTTATAATCATTCATGAATGGTTAACATGGAGAGTGAATCTCATCGCGTCGTGGAGACGGTAGTCCGTACGTACGCACGAGTGATGAAATCATTACCAAGATAGTGTAATTGTATTAAAGTGTATGTATAATATTACAGAATCAATATCACTTTACAATAATCATATATATTCATTACTTTCACCATTATACCCATCCATGTAAGGTGGTGGTGGAAAATAGATTACACCACGGCGTGGAGACGGTATTCCGTACGTACGCACGCGCGGTGATTTCATTTTCCGTTGGATGGATAGACGGTGAAATATGGTTGTTTCGTACTTATAATAACATATCAGTATATAATTGATACAGATGTTATTACCTCATAATGAAACAACTAAAAAAGAACAAGTGGAAGAAGAAATAAAGTTGAAAGAATCGGTAGTGGACATTACCTCTTCTTTGAAGTGCCTCTTTGAGACCTCCTCTTAGGGCACTAAAAATGGTCTTTGAGGAAGACCATGACCTCTAGGATGTTTCTAGGGAAGTGGAGAAAATAATTTTTCAGGGGTTGGACGAGCTTTAATGCTCAAATTGGTGTGAGGAGGAGAGGGAGGAGGTTCCCTTTTATAAGGGAGGAGAGGGGCACCTTTGGAATTCTTAAAAATATTAATTTATAATAAATATAACCCCACTTAAAAACCTAAAAAAATGACTCATATCATAATATTAGATGATATATGCTTGTAAGCTCATCAACCAATAAAATTTAGACATGGTAGGAATTTATTTTAAACATTATCAACTTGATTTATCCTAATTTAATCAATTTAATTTTTATTTGTGGTAATAACATTCTATAATTTAAATTATAACAAATAATTAATTATTTGTTGTGAATTGTCCATAATTGGATACTTTATAACATTTTATGCTATATAAATTTAAATTTATAATTTTTAAATATATTTTTGATTTTTAAACAATTTTATAATATATTATTTTTATAAAATAACAATACTGTCAATTTTGACACTATTCATTTATTTAAATTTAAATAAAATATATACAGAAGATATGTTCGAAATAAAAGCTTTAATAGAATAATAAAAGGTCATATATATCTATAAAATTAGTTTATCACATTAAATAGTTCATATAATATTTATTTTATTATTTTTAAAACCATTTATTTGGTTTATCTCTTAATAAAATAATTACTACAACATTTTTGTATAATTATTTAATATACTTATATATTTCTTAAAAATTAAAAATAAAATCCTTTGATAAATATAAATCTATTAAATTTTATAATAATACTTTTACTCGAATTTATCATCTTAAAATCACAATATTTAAATTGTTATATTTATTAAATTATGAAGGTGACAACTTTTCCATCATTTAAAATAAAATAATATAAGTGTCATAATCGCTTTTATAAGGCTCTAAATGGTCAAATATTCTACCATTGGATGATTATGGTTTAAATTTACGTGAACAATAAGTTTTGGTCAGGGTTTCGGGCATTGTATGGTTACTATTAGTTTAATAACTACTCTATTCTTGATTTTTCACTAGATAAACAATTTCTGCATCACTATTGTGTTACAATTAATGATAATTATTTAATCACTAAAAATTATAAATAAATTCATATGATTTAGATAATTTCATTAGATTTTTTGAGACTATTCATGTTCAAAGTTTCATGAAGTTTATCACTAAATTAAAATTAATATACTTATATGATTTAAGAGAGTGACATGTTGTCACTTTCTTTGGTTTTAATAACAATTAAGTTATTTTCATCGAAAAAAGTCCATTAAATGATTATAATCCGACCCTTAGGTGACATGGGTTGACTTTTAGTCATCCAATAGAATTTTGGAAGGTGTTTGGGTAATTTTATAATCTTATATTTACCCTTAATTACCCGATTTACCTTTAACTATGGTAAATAAAATTTACCGTAGTTACTATTCATAATGCCCAAAAATATAAAGTAGTCTATTAATATAATTTGGACCCACTGATTCAAAATATGGAATCCATTTTTCCAAATTCAATATACAGATGTTTCAAAAATTTAATTAAAATTTATCCCGTTGTCGAAAGAAAACGGGTTTTTGATTAAAACATTACAAAAGATTGAATTGATTTAACCTACGAATTCAAAGTAAAATCAATGATAATGACAAACATTATATTAAATGGTAAAAATATATTATATTTATACTTTAAGACCATTAAATATTATAATTTAACCACATAAATTATTATGATGAAAAAAGTTGTTTTTAATTAAAATATAGAGTGTGTTTACTATTAAAATATGAAAGTTATCAGAATAACATGAAAATTGTATCCAAAGTAAAATTTTATATCCTTATTCCAAATAATAATTTTATTTTGTAAAATGGAACTTATAAACTTGTCAAAAACTAGATTTAATGTGGGTGCGCCATCAAAAGGTGGCAAAACTGCATTTTTTTAAAAATACTTATTTTACCCGAAAAATTTATTTTTTTCACATAATATGTTTTAGAAAATTTATAAGATGAATAATAATGTTATAAAATTCAAAATTTAGTTAATACTATTCATAATGTCTAATTAATAATAATATTATAATAATATATCGTTGTTTAGTAAAACTCTGTATTCCGTACAACACACGATATCGAGGAAGGTCACGATTGCGTGTAATGCAAGACAAGTCAGGGTTCCGTGTTGTGCAAGAATCCTTCATTGTTTTGTATAACAGAATCCAACAATATTTTATTTATACATTGAATATATATATATATATATATAAACACACTCAATGTTGAATAGAATGACTATTATAAAATGAACATGAAATTGTGTGTAACATGATCCAAGAATAGCGTTGCGTATACTTCAAGCTAATACGATGTTGCGTATAGTACAAGCTAAACTTGGTGTGTTGTATAATAAAAGAAATAAATGAAATTAAAAAAAAATCATAAAATCTCAGGGTGTTACATTCTACCCCCCTTAAAATGAATTTCTCCCTCGTAATTCGTTGGGGTTATAAATGGGTTGCTACTTGAAAATTTCTTTAATAGAAACCCACATCATAAAAAGGAATTAAAAAACTTGACATTAAAAACTAATATATAAAACTTAACGGTTACCCAAATTAACTAATCACTGGGTTTCCACATAAGAGAACATAGGTGAAAATATGGATATGGAAGAGAAATCTAACCATTATGTTCTGATGGAGAGTGGTAGAGAACATGGCTATGAAAAAGCCATCAATCACAAATACATAGATTTGCGATGATCTAAGGTACCATCTGATTCATCATATATAAGATCAATAGGACAACATTTTTGGTTTTCAATATCATTTCCCTAAAGATGAAAATTTTGAATTAGAAGAAATATTTTCTTGATTATGGTACAATCTCACTGTTGTTCATGCTTTGAACAATTTCCACTTCATCTCTTAAAGAAATGAAGTTGAATTTGTTATTCGTGAAGAGTTAGCAGATCATGTGATAGAATGATGGGTCATTCCATCTGTTTCATGAAAAGTTATCAAATATACATAATTCCATATATGGAGAGGTTAATCATATACGATTCAAAAAATGAACATATACTTCATATATCATACCTCTTAATAAAATAAAACTAGTTTCTACTAACCCGGGACTTCCTGTAGGCCAGTGGTAGGCGATAAAGGCCAGTCGCACTTTGGTTGTGGGTTCGATTCCGACAACCTTGTCCGACGCGATGGGTTGTCGCCCGTCCTGCATGTTGTCCTTTTTCTAAATCTACATTACTATAACATCACATCAATAATATAGAAAAAGGATCTATCCTTAAACAATACCAACTTATGTCCAACATAATCCATTCCAATCTTTAGTCTTATCTAAAATACTTCGGTCCAAGCTCATAGTATAAAGAAAACGATTACTTGAATTGTCATCAACCAAGCATTTGAATACCATCATTTATCCCCCATATATCTTGTTGGCCACATTCCAATCATGTATTCTCTTGAAAAATGAATACCTATTAAACCATAGTGAAAACATGAATGTTGTTAAATTTTAACACATTCCATATACCAAAATCCCAAAAATTATATATACTCAAACCATAATATAACTTAGTCCTTATATCAGTCATGAGCTCATGAATACAATCAAACATCTCATTATCTTCTTATCCCTTCATTATGAACATATCATTTGCTTTCCAAAAATATCTGAATAACCTTTCATGGTTACTGGTACCATTAATCATACACTTTCAAAACTTAAGGAAAGACAACAGTGTAACAATCCTTAGATGTCTCTTTATTCCATATTACCATGAGATTACTTATACAACATTACAGTTGATAAACATGTAATCATTCCACTACCTTCTTAAAACATTGACCGAGCTTCAACAATTCGTTCATATCACATATCATTTGTAGTCTCTTCATCATCATCAAAATAAATATTACCCATATGACAATACTGATTATCTTCAGGAGACTTTCCATTAGGGCATTGGTTTGCATAATGCCCATATATTCCACATTTAAAAAATTTAACCATTTTTGATGTCGTAGCAATACCATTATCCTCATCCATGGTATTAACTGAACCTTTTGCTTTGCACTTATTGGCTTTATGTCCTTATTTTCCACACCCAAAGAATCTTCCAGTTCCTTTGAAACATTCTCCTTGATGCCTCTTCCCACATGATTTACATATGGGAAATTGAACTTTCTTTCCTCTATGATCATCATGAAACTCTATCTTTCTCTTATTAGCCGAGTCAGGAAACTTACCAAATTTGAGTTTATTGATCGTATTATGCGATTTCTGATTAGGCATAATAATGATGTTTGGACTTCCAAATCCGGTTTCATTTGGTTTCTCATGAAGAATATCATTCCATTGTCGGTCATATCCTTCATTATCATGAATCATCCTGTTTCCAGCCATTTTCTAAAACCCAAAAGAATAGTGTGAGAGGCAAAAATCATGATAAGGAAAACAACATAGTAATGGGGGAGCACCCTCAATATCTAACATCTTAGGATAAAATATAAGATCTTTATTGTAGTTCTAGGACTATATCCTATACGTATACTTATCCTTAGGTACATCCCTAGACATACCTTAGAAATATCTCTAGGGATCTAACTAACGTTTTCGCATCTTAGTTTCCAAAGGTTGACTAAACCTTTCCTCTGATACCAACTATAGACACCCGAAGCTTGACGTACATAGATATTACATTACTTTTGAGGAATACATAAAACATAAGTAAAACCGACACAGAAGGACTGTAATAGTTTAGTGTCTTTGGAAACTTGGAACGTAATCTTTTAATCATGGTGAAAGATCTTCAACATCTCCCATAAATATCTTCCACTTTTTGTTTCCTTACCTAAAACGTTCTTTTAATCCTGGGAAAATAAAACATAAAAAAATGGTGAGCTCAAATTCTCAGTAAGGGTAAGCATGGATAAAATAAAACATACCATATACATTTGAACATAAAAATATGAACATAATGTTTAAACATCAAAATCTCGAGCAACAACTAAAAACATGGAAGTACATAAGGCATAGATCATAATGGAACTTAAATCATGATAACATAGCATGGGAATAAAACATGTAATTGTGGAATCCATTAAGAACATTTAATGATTTCCATATAAGCCAAAGCATTGCTGCCAAGACCATCTTAGTGGACAAAGTCCCATTCTGAATCGAGTTCACTCCTCGTTTCGGTCCTGTAACACTGAACCAGATTAACTTATTATTCCAGCCATGTCTATCTCATGAGATATAAAATCATTACCCAATGCATTGGAGGGAGATATAGGTTCCACCCATCTCATAATGAAATAATTCTTACTTGTGCCACAAAATAAACATACATCATTCATAAAAACGCAATAAATAAAATGGGTTTCAAAAACATCATCCCTTCATCACATAATCCGTATAAAAGATATGGATATCATTTCATAATAAGAAAACTGAAACCATGTAAATCATAGAGACATTATACTTGAAACATACACATATGAAATAATGTCATTTTAGTTGAAAAATGGTTTTGATAAAACACTTGAAATGAATTCTTGAGGAAAATATCCTTTTTTCTTCAAAATCATTTTCTCATCACAAATTGTCATACAATTTTAAAAGAAAATGATTTTTTGAAAATAGTCATGAAATCATTTGGAGTAAGCTTCATGAATATAAGGCTTTATAAAACTGTAAAAATCCGTTCGTGCCGTATAAGTTAAAAAAACATTCTTCTCGTACTTTTGCCGGAAAAGTCAAAAAAGTACCTCGTAACATAAACAAAAGAAAGATTCCTTACATACCATGTATTAAAAGTCAAAAATGGGTAAAATTTTTTTTAACATACATGAAAACACTTTTATAAAACATGTAAATGGATGATAGAAATAGCCCAAGTAAATACTTACGAATAAGCAATCTCGGATAAAAATGAGATTTGCAAAATTATCCCTTACCTTAGGTCCGATATGCTTTGTACGTATCCAAAACTCCTGTATAATGATTTAAATAATGTCATTGACTTATTATAGAATCATATTCACTGTTATGATATCTTATATGTTTCACTTATGACTTTATATTACCCGTTCTATTGTAAATTCCATGTTAAAGCAACATTTTGGGTAAAATCATTTCATTTATCGTATGTGTTTCGACTTGTTGTTCTTGATATTATTACTTATATCCGGATTTAAATAATTCCATAATGTAAAACATGATTTATATATAATATATATTCAGAATATATATATAATGGATCGATAAATGGAAAGAAATGCACCGTTCATAGAGATGGTAGGCCGTACGTACGCATGAACGCTGTTTTCGTTTCCCTATTGAATTGAATAGAATTAAGTAAATGACATAAATATATATATATATATATATAAATCCAGTATCATTATTATGTCATATATTTCATTATTATTGATTATATATATTTTATAATCATTCATGAATGGTTACATGTAGAGTGAATCTCATCGCATCGTGGAGACGGTAGTCCGTACGTACGCACGAGCGATGATATCATTTTCAAGATCGTGGAATTGTATTAAAGTGTATGTATAATATTAAAGAAAAAATATCTCTTTACAATAATCATATATATTCATTACATTCACCCTTATACCCATCCAAGTAAGGTGGTGGTGGAAAATAGATTACACCACGGCGTGAAGACGGTATTCCGGACGTACCCACGCGCGGTGATTTCATTTTCTGTTGGATGGATAGATGGTGAAATATGGTTGCTTAATACTTATAATAACTTGTCAGTATATTATTTATACTGATTTTATTACCTCATAATGAAACAACTAAAAAAGTATAAGTGGAAGAAGAAATAAAGTTGAAAGAATCGGTAGTGAACATTACCTCTTCTTTGAAGCGCCTCTTTGAGACCTCCTCTTAGCGCACTAAAATTGGTCTTTGAAGAAGACCAGGACCTCCACTATGTTTCAAGGGAAGTGTAGAAGATAATTTTTCAGGGTTTGGCCGAGCTTTAAGGCTCAAATTGGTGTGAGGAGGAGAGGGAGGAGGTGCCCTTTTATAAGGGAGGAGAGGGGCACCTTTGGAATTCTTAAAAATATTAATTTATAATAAATCTAACCCCACTTTGAAACCTCAAAAAATGACTCATATCCGAATATTAGATGAGATATGGTTGTAATAGCATCAAAAAATTAAATTTAGACATGTTAGGAATTTATTTTAAACATTATCAACTTGATTTATCCTAATTTAATCAATTTAATTTTTATTTGTGGTAATAACATTCTATAATTTAAATTATAACAAATAATTAATTATTTGTTGTGAATTTTCCATAATTGGATACTTTATAACATTTTATACCATATAAATATAATTTTATAATTTTTAAATAAATTTTTGATTTTTAAACAATTTTATAATATATTATTTTTATAAAATAACAATAGTGTCAATTTTGACACTATTCATTTATTTGAGTTTAAATAAAATATATACAGAAGATATGTTAGAACTAAAAGCTTTAATAGAATCATAAAAGTTCATATGTATCTATAAAATTATTTTATCACATTAAATAGTTCATATAATATTTATTTTATTATTTTTAAAACCATTTATTTGGTTTATCTCTTAATAAAATAATTACTACAACATTTTTGTATAATTATTTAATATACTTATTTGTTGCATAAAAATTAAAAATAAAATCCTATAATGAAGATAAATCTATTAACTTTTATAATAATACTTTTACTCAATTTATCATCTTAAAATCACAATATATAAATTGTTATATTTATTAAATTATGAAGGTGACAACTTTGGCATCATTTAAAATAAAAAAATATATGTGTCATAATCGCATTTATATGGCTCCAAATGGTCATATATTCGACCATTGGATTATTATGGTTTACATTTACATTTCCAATATGTTTTGGTCAGGGTTGTGGGCATTTTACGGTTACTATTAGTTTAATAAACACTATATTCTTGATTTTTCACTAGATAATCAATTTCTGCATCACTATTGTGTTACAATTAATGATAATTATATAATCCCTAAAATTTATAAATAAATTCATATGATGTATATAAGTTAATTATCCTTCTTGAGACTATTCATGTTCGAAGTTTCATGAAGTTTATCACTAAATTAAAATTAATATACTTATAAGATTTAAGAGAGTGACATGTTGTCACTTTCTTTGGTTTTAATAATAATTTAGTTATTTTCAAGGAAAAAAGCCTATTAAATGATTCTAATCAGACCCTTAGGTGATATGGGTCGAATTATAGTCATAAAATAGGATTTTGGAAGGTTTTAGGGTAATTTTATAATCTTATATTTACCCTTAATTACCCGATTTACCTTTAACTATGGTAAATAAAATTTACTGTAGTTACTATTCATAATGCCAAAAAATAAAAAGTAGTCTATTAATTTAATTTGGACCCAATGATTCAAAATATGGAATCCATTTTTCCAAATTCAATACACAGAAGTTTCAGAAAATAAATTAAAATTAATCCCATTGTCGAAAGAAAACGGGTTTTTGTTTAAAACATTAAAAAAGATTGAATTGATTTAACCTACGAATTCAAAGTAGAATCAATGATAATGACATAAATTATATTAAATGGTAAAAATATATTCTATTTATACTTTAAGACCATTCAATTTTATAATTTAACCAAAAAAATTAATACGATGAAAAAATTTGTTTTTAATTAAAATATAGCATGTTTTTACTATTAAAATATGAAAGTTATCAGAATAACATGAAACTTTTATCCAAGGTAAAATTTTATATCCTGATTCCAAAGAAGAATTTTATTTTGTAAAATTTAACTTATAAACTTGTCAAAAACTAGATTTAATGTGGGTGTGCCATCAAAAGGTGACAAAACTTCATTTTTTTTAAAAATACTTATTTTACCCGAAAAATTTATTTTGTTCACATAAAATGTTTTAGAAAATTTATAAGATGAATAATAATGTTATAAAATTAAAAATTTAGTTAATATTATTCATAATGGATAGTTCATAATAATATTATAATAATATATCGTTGTTTAGTAAAACTCGGTATTGAGTACAACACACGCTATCGAGGAAGGTCGTGATTGCGTGTAATGCAAGCCAAGTCATGGTTCTGTGTTGTGAAAGAATCCTTCGTTGTTTCGTATAATAGAATCCAACCATTTTTTATTTATAAATTTAATATATATATATATATATATAAACACACTCAATGTTGCGTAGAATGACTATTATAAAACGAATTTAAAATTGTGTGTAACACGATCTAAGAATAGTGTTGCGTATACTGCAAGCTAATACGGTGTTGCGTATAGTACAAGCTAAACTTGGTGTGGTGTATAATAGAAAAAATCAATGAAATTAAAATAATATTTTTCATTAAATCTTGGGGTGTTACACTGTGTACCTCGTACATAGCTTTCTCTACTTGAAATTGTGTAACACGGATACTAAAAGACATGTATCCCACTGAAAACACTATGTAATCTGAAGATTTCTAAAGTAAATCTACATGCCATGTCCCCCGGTGTGTACATTGGATGGACGGGGAAAAAAAGTACACGTCGTGTAGTCAGAACTACACAGCATGTACTCATCCAAATATTACAGATTTATTAAATTTTATATTATATTATAAAAACCCTTGAGACGTGTACCATAGTGCAGGTGTAAATCTGAGTCACAACACATGATATGTGTTTTACATATATGTGTTTAATTAAACATTTGTGTAATGTTCAATTCCAATCATTGGGTAGTTATGAAGGAGAAATCACCAGGTTTCCTCCATGGTTAAAGTTACATACAAAAATAATTTTAAACTAATTTCCCTGTTTAAAATTATGTTGGATGAGAATCTCAAGGAATTTTAGAAAATGAGTTTATGATAAAAGGATTTATTATTTAAATACAATTAATTGATTCGATTGTGATTTATATTAAACAAGAACAATTAATGAATTGGATGATTGTTTTATTTATTCATAAATATTGTTGCATGTATGAATGATCATGAGATATATAATGACCATTTTATGTTAATGGTTTCTTTTAATTTACATATTTAAATTAAATTTGTTGGCCTATGAGTCTTCTCTTCATTAATATGTAGGGCATGCATACCCAAAATTTCTTTTATGTAAAACCATGTTTTACCCCTCCCATGCGTGTGAGATAAAAGCATATGTAATGGATGGAGCTACCAAGCTAGTGTAGGTGGCTCAATTTAGTATCCAAGGAGAAAACAATCCAAGGAGATACAATGGTTGACCAGTGGAAAACTTTAAAAATGAATAAAAAAGGTTTAAGGTGTTTCCCCCTAGGAATTGGGTTAGTTTATCAACCGCTAGATAACTAAGAAATAGAAATAGATCATGATCAAACCAATTATTTTTTTTTCTATTAGTTTCGTGGTTTTTTTAATCATGGGTGTGTTGTCCGGATCAATCAATTAATGAATTAAACAAGGATGCAGTATGGAACTAAAATAAGAACAAATTATGCAGAAATATTATCTTAGACATGGTTTATCAATTATGTATATCCCACATAATATTGAAAATAATGAAATTAAAGATAATAAAATGGAAATTTACGTATATGGATAAAATCCCTCAATGAAATATTATATTGGTATAACCTTCTATAATCTTATTTAGAATCAAACCATAGTTCAAATTGCATGACCAACTCTAGGTAGGGTGATTTCAATTATCAGTGATTTCTAATTCAATGTTTTGGGTTGAAATTACTTGGTTCACATCAAGGGTTTACTACCATAGTAGGACATGATGTGACCAAGAGTCAAAGGTTGAGTAAATCCAAAATAAAAGGGTTCCAGGATTGGGGAGTCCACTCAGTGGATAAAGGAGTTGTGAGTTAATGCAGTTTTCATTTTCAATGCCTACCTAAACCCATTCATGTATCTTGACCAACCCTATATTGGGTAATGCGAAGGGAAATATGGATTTATTCCACTAGAATATTCAAGCGTAAGAATATTCCAAAGTCAATGGTGAGGGCTATTGGATTTTGATAAAATAGTGGGAGACTAATAAGTATTAATTTATTTATTTGTCTCAGTTTTATCATAATAATGTACTAAACCTTTGATGATATTGAGTTAAAGAAATAGAATGAAAAATTACTTCAAACATATCATTTTTAACCATGATCTTGAAGGAAAACCATATCATTGGCACTAATTTCCAAGAATGGTAGAGGCATTTACGCCTCATCCTTTTCCACGAGAGGAAATCGTATGTGCTGGAAGTGCCTGTTCTAGTTGGTATTAGAAAAGAGTCCAGTGATGAGAAAATATCTCTTTATAAGGAACATATGAATGATTCCATAGATGTCCAATGTTTCATTATATCGGCCATGTTTAATGAGATCTTGGAGCAACATGAAAACATGGATGCGTATAGCACGATGTCTCACCTTAAGTATATGTACCAAGAGAAGGTGAGAGAAGACTGATATGAGATCTCCAATGCTATTTTAAAACTAATATTGGAGATTCTGTACCAGTTGGGCCTCATTAAGTCATGCTTATTAGATATATTGAACATCTATTAATTTTAGGGATTATGTTCCTAGCTAAGTTGCGTACATATTTCATCCTATCATTACTGCCGAAGACCTTATTTACCAATTTTGTAAACTATAAATGAGAAACAATGAGAAGAATATATCAAAACTTTTGACCTTAATTATATTGGTAGATAAGGACATGGGGCATGAAAACCCCATCATCCTTATGGTAAGTAAGAAAAGGAAGGACATGGTAAATGGGACAAGGACTCATAAATGGTCTGAAGCCCCCGAGCACCATTCATCCAAGAATGGGAAGATCTAGAGGTAGGGAATTGAACATGAGGTGGTATGTTTTTCATTTGGCAAGCATGGTTGCACCTAGAAATTTGGGGATGATAAAGGTCTGTTTGTTATCAAGTGTAAGCTTTACATTTCTACACATTGGTTATTAGATACAGCTTTTGGGAATCACATCTGTATTCCAATGTAGGAACCAAGTAGATTTAGAAATATTTCCAGAGGAGAGTTGGATTGTTGAGATGCCAATGGAATGAGGCTGGTTGCATTATCCATGGGAAATTAGCATCACTCATTTCCAATTGGGATGATTTTGGTTTTACATAACAATTATTATATGCCTAGTGTTACCAAAAACATAATTTCTATATCATGTTTGTTTATGTATGAATTTATTTTCATGTTTGGAAATAAGGGTTTATTGTTTTATAAGAAAAACATGATTTATGGTATGGCACATTTAAATAATGGTTTTTATGTATTAAATTATGAAAACTAAGTGTTTGCAATCAATAGTGAAACAAACTCGTATGACTCATACATCAGCCAATTGTGGCATCACAGTCTCAGTCATATAAATGATAAGCACTTGAAAAAAATCATCCATGACGGCTATTTAGGCTTTACTATGCTAAAACCACTTGATATATGTCACTCTTGTTTACAAGGAAAAATGACCAAGACGCCTTTCGGTGGATTAGGTGAATGGGCCACAGAGCTTCTAGGATTGGTGCACACGATGTGTGTAGACCATTTCTAGTTGATGCTAGAGGTGGATATTCTTATATCATTACTTTTACTGATGATTTGAGTTGGTATGTATATATCTACTTAATGATGTATAAGTCAGAAGCCTTAGAGAAATTTAAGGAATTCAAGAATGAAGTACAGAATTAGATTAGTAAGAATATAAATAAGCTTCGATCTGATCGAGGTGTAGAATATCTGAACCAAGAGTTCACTGATCTTCTACATGAGTATGGGATTCTATCTCAACTCAACCCCACTTATACAGTACAGTGGAATAGTGTTAATGAATGGAGGAACTGCCCCTTGATGGACATGGTGAGTTCGATGATGAATCATGCAAATCTTCCATTATCCTTTTGGGGATATGTATTACAGACTACATAATACACATTAAACCGAGTACCAACTAAAGCAGAAAATGGAATTATATTCGATTTATAGAATGGAAAAAAATCCTTTTTGTCACACACACATGTATGAGAATTCAAGGCATTTGTAAAGGCACTCTTAGGCTAAAATTTAGCACCCTAGGGAACAAGGTGTATATTTAAAGGATATCCAAAAGATAGAAAACGGTATTACCTATATAAACATTCAAAAAATAAAATTATTGTCATCAAACAAGCCATATTTCTTGAGAGGGAACACATCCTTAAAAAGGATAGTGGGGGGAATATTGAATTTGACGAAGCCGATGCTTAATATACAAAGGAGTTGGTATATGAACAAGTTCCACAGGTCCCTATGGAAGAGGTTCTAAAAACACAAGTACTGTGATGGATCTCAAGAGAGGTAAGGGAACCAGAGAGATTTGGTTTCCTAGTCACTGAGAATGGTGAATCATTATTATTGGAAAATGATGAACTTATCTCCCACAAAGAAGCATCAAAAATATTAGATGATGCAATATGGCTAGAAGCTATGAATTATGAGATGGATTCCATGTATCATAACCATGTCTTGGTTCTGGACAATGAGGAAATTTATGTAAAGACTCTTAGATGCAAATGGATATTCAAGAGAAAACTGGACATGGAAGGTCAAGTTAGTACCTATAAAGCAAGGCTAGTGGCTAAAGGATTCAGGAAACATCAAGGAATTGACTATGATGAAACCCTATTGCTAGTTTACAAGTTTAAATCCATAAGAATAATACTTTCCATAACAGTGTTCCATGACTATGATATTTGTAAAATGGATGTCAAAACAACATTCCATAATGGGTAACCTTATTAAGATGTATATGTGACACATCCAGAAGGTTTTGTGACACTAGGTGAATCCAAAAAGGTTTTAAAGATACAGAAATACATTTATGGATTAAAGAAAGAACCCAAGTCATGAAACATTCGATTTGATGAATCCATAATGGAATTTTGTTTCATTAAAAACGAATGTGATCCATGTTTTTATAAGAAGTTTAATGGGAATGTGGTCATTATCCTTGTAGTCTATGTTGATGACTTTTTGGTTATTGGAATCTATATACCAGCCTTATAGTCAGTTAACGACTATTTGAACAAGTGTTTCTCTATGAAGGACTTGGGTGAAGTAGCCAACCTTCAAGGGATCAAGATCATCCATGATTGATCCAAGAGTTTGTGTGGACTAAGTCCATGTATATACATTTACCAAATACTAAAGAGATTTAGTATGAATCAATCCAAGAGGGGATTGGTTCTAGTGTCACATGACCTACATATTTGAAATAAAATGTGTCCTCAGATACAATAATAGAAATATAGAATGAGTAAGATCCTATATGCTTCAGCTATAGGATCCATCATGTATTCCATATTATATATCGGGCTTGATGTTGCATATGCACTGACCATGGTAGGTAGATATCAAGCGGATCCAGGAGAACATCATTGTATTTCTATTAATACTATCATTATGTATCTGATAAGAACAAAGGATATGTTCCTGGTTTATGGAGGAGATGAGGAGCTTTTTAAAAGAGAGTATGTTGATGATAGTTTTCAGAGAGATCAGAATGATCTAATTTTGCAATCGAGATATTTTTTTGTCTCAATGGAGGAGCTGTGAGCTGGAAGAGTTCAATAAAACTAGTTTTCTCTGATTCTACAAAGGATTCTGGATATATAGTGGCTTCTAATGTAGCCATGGAAGCTGTTTGGTTTCAAAACATTGTCGAGGATCATGATTTGGTTCCTAACATTAAAGATCCTATCATATTATATTGTAACAATACTGCAACGGTGGCTCTTTCAAAAGAACCAGGGTCACATAAATGGACAAAGAATATTCTCCATAAGTATCACCTCTTGAGAGATATCTATCATAAGGGTGATGTTGTAGTGATCAGAGTGTCCAGAGAAGAGAACGTGGTAGAACCCATGGCAATAGGACTATCTTATAAGAATAATGAATTTCATGTGTGTGCTAAAGGGTTAAAGGTTGTTTGCAGTTGGCTCTAGTCCATTTGGGAGTCTGTTAGAGTTGGTGGCGTATAACCAACTAATTTTTACTTTATTCATTAATAAATAAATTATTACATATTTATTGTTCTTCTATGTGACAATTCATGTGATAATTTCCAAAGGATAGCTATTTCATTAAAGGTTCATAGAGGATACCTAATAGGATGAGAACCTGAATGTGCCATAACACTATTCTTGAATATATGTTCTATGGCCAGATGATGTTATTTAAGGGACACAAATAATACATTCCATTAAAGGTGAGGACTCATAAAAACTTGTGGCACCCTATCATGGTTTGCACCCTTGGTAATATCTAAGAGGATATTATGAAAACGAGACCCTCCAGTAGGAAATCCAAATTTAATAGTTTCATTGGATCTTCCTATCTAAAAATGTGTGTATTGGTCCTTAGACTTTATTATTATTATTAATGGGTATTAAAACTCTTGTTCTTAGATATATGAAGAAAAATGCAATGAAACACTATTCGCAGCGAGGAAGGATATGTTGGGTGCATCATGGGTAATACTAAATTAATTGATAAAGTGAAAAAGGATCTCTCCATTCTATTCCATAATGGAAGTTGACATCTTAGGCCCCGTTGATGGAATTGATATAGTCTAAATAAATGAATGGACATTGTGAGGAATGAGAAAGTTCAATTATGGGAATTCAAACAAAGAATAATCAAACCCATTGGATGATGGCACCAGTATGCAACCCGCATGACTTGAGATATGGAGAAAATTGGATTACATTATATGGTCATCATTTGTAGAAGGTGAAACATCATTGCAACATTAACTTCTCTCTCTATGCGTGCCTTGGCATGTTTCAAGACACTAATGTTGGACTTTAGGTTGGATACCACTAATTCCACTGAGAAAGTGTCCTAGTGAGTCATACACTATGTGTGTCCATGTATCTGAGTTAAGTATTAATTTAAAAGGTTGAATAAAGATTATTCTCGATTACTGTTAAATAATTATTCAAGGATGTTTGATCACATTTATTTCGACAATAGTTATTCAAGAGAATATATTGTGGGAGAAATAATATATTTATTAGAGTTTAATAAAGTGATATTTATTTGGGAAATAAATAGCCATTATTCAAGGACTAATAAATGTGTTGGAGGAAATAAATAGAATGTAAAAAAATGTACATGTTGTGTATGTTAATATAAAATCCTTGTATTTTTTTGGGAATTTATCGGAAATAATATTATTTATTTAATTAAATAATATTAGGTGTAATTCGTTGGGGGCATGTCAAGTCATAATAATTCACAACTATTAATATCAAACATGAGGTATTACTAAGAATTAAATGAAATGAATACATTTTTCGAGTAATTAATTCATTTTATTATCCTATGTAATTAAAATTCAAATTATATAATTCTCAATAGCCTATCCATTTTGAGTGGGTATGCACAATAGGTCTAGAGAAATCTCTCAAGCCATGATAGAATTATTTTCTTCCAAGAATGATCACAAGATACAAGAGAGAGATCCTTCTCCACCGGATCAAGGTGATCGAAGGCACACAACACAAGAGAAGGCTCTTCCACACTATAACCTGGAGATCCCTTCGACAGTATCCCTAGATACATGGAGCACATGTGGATCACTGATACGAGAATATTACACTTATATTATATGACACAACTATGGATCACATCAGATCATGACCGGAAACATCAACAGAGATAGAATTCCATCAAGGAAATTCTTGTATTTTAATTAAATTAATTATAACCAACATATGATAATCCTATCTTTGGTTCCAAGACTCCCTACTTTTCATTCATTATTTGTTTTATTTTGATGATCTTTCTTTTCATTGTCATAATGAATCTTGGATTAAATGTCGTTAATGATAAAAATCAAAGTTGGGTACACCATCCAATGAACTTCTGATGTGATCCGAACCTATAACATGAAGGTAGCAATGGGAAGATTATGAAATAAGAACTAGGTCATATGATTCTCATCATTGATTTTATTACAAGTATAATAGTGGGAAAGAAATTTAGTGATGTCACATCTCATTCACAGCCACCAGAACCGACATCAAAAATAGAAAAACCTCCTTTTGGCACTATAATGGATAGTTTACTATAATAGTTTATCCTTATACATCACAACATTTATTAGAGGAAATGGTACCATATAATTCCAATTGATGAAAAATACTCCTTAGGGAGACAATAAACATTCACTGGGTACCTCCAAAAAACTTTGAGACTAGATTGAATTCTGAATCTAATCATCATTCGTTTATTTTATATTTAATGATTCACTTCAAAATATAATGCATCAACTGACTTCTACAAAAAACATACCCCATTTGTATTCTTTAGCTTCAAGTTTCCTTGGGGAAAAATAAAAAATGGTTCCAATATCCATAGGAAACCTTCTGAGTCTAATTAAAAACCATCCTAATTAGTGAATAATAAAATATATTCCATTTACCTATAGTGTATATAATGTTTAAGTTGAAACCTTTAAGATAATCCATACATCACCTCTTCACTGGGGTCAAATATTTTTAGAAAAATATATAGCTCATGATTTTATGAATAGAGTATACAATAATTGACACCCCAAAAAGATAAATGTGAAATCATTAGAGAGGATTAATAACAACTATATGATCATGTTCATGGGCTGGGTAATTTTTCTTCTATGATTAGAGTTGGATAGATCTATATGCCGCCACATGGTCACCTATAATAAGCACGTAACCCAAACTTTTTCCTAAAACATCACAGTAGACCATGTAACCTTGAACTGCCTCAGGTAAGTTCATGATAGGGATGGATGTAAACTACCACTTTAGCTCTTCAAATAATGATTGAAATTCTACAATTCTAGAAATCATTACCCATTTTGGTTATGTTCTTTCATAGGTGAGAAATGTTGTTATTGTTTTTTGAAAAATAGCCCATAATACCCAGCAATATTCAAAAATATTAAAATTTAGAAAAACATCGTCATCTCTTCCCATTAAATCACTTCATTGAATTTATATGGATCAATTGAAACCCCAGATTCTAATATCCTATGACTCAGAAAATATTATATCCATAATCCATAAAACAGAGTTTGACAGGTTAGAATAAAAATTATGGTTTATCAATATTCCCATAGTGATCCTCTTATATTTCCCACTCTCCTCTTTTGATTTTTTGTAAATAAAAATGTCATAAAAATGCTATGTTGATGGTGTCGAGGTATGTATGGAACAATTGTATTATATGTTCCATGATAACTATGGGGGGATGCATTAATCCAAAAAACATCAATGTATGTGAAATTTATATACCTTAATTTGAAAGATGTATTGTGAACATGAAATTCTCTCACCCTAACCTACTGATACCATGAATGAAGGTTGATATTTTAAAATCATATTTCACATTTTAGTTATTAAAATATATCATCAATATTTAAAAATGGGTATTTATTTATTAAAATTTCGGGATTCAACGTTATATTATCAATACATAATAGAATGGATTATTTGAATTTCTTGGAATAATGTAACGGAGTCGACCGTGGTAATAAACTCAGATGAATGAAAACTATTAACTCTATATCATCTAGTAGAATAATTAAATCCCTCAATTTGGTGGGGTTATATATTATATGTAGAGAGGGATATTGGATAGGTCCCATGAACCAAATAAATTGTTTACTATAAACCCATTTTAGGAGGCAAGTCCAATAAATACATCATGAATGATTTATGAAAATCATTTAACATGGATGGATAACCTCCCTCTAAAACATCCTCATAAATATATTATTTGAGGGAGGATACTGACACGAATTTCTACACAACTCTACATAATGAGGTCCTACTCATCCTAAACATGGATCATATCCTCTGAAAAAACATGAGTTCTCCCTTGGGGGCCGTAAAGGTCACCCACCAATGGTAGAAATTGATGTGGGAATTAATGAACATCATACATTCCATCCATGATATCACATTAAAAATGTGTATCACTAGGACATGAATGTCCCATTTCTACTCAAATTATGACAAGGAGACAACACAAGACTATCATCGAAAACCCTGCTCTTTCCCTTTGAAAATAGGTGTAACTAGATTCATTACATATAGTATAATCGTGGTTGTAAGTTTCAAAAAATCCCCAAGACACACATATAAGAGAGATTATGAAACACCTATACCAAAGAAATTAATTATCAGGGATGACACCAAAATAATAGTAAATGTGACTATAATAGAGCCTATATCAGATTTCAGCAATGCCTGATCCATAACATATAAGGGATATTTCTCTGTATAAGTCTAATGACCACTTATAATCCATGTATCCACATTAATATGACTATTCCTATAAGATGATCTATATTTTCGACTATATATACAAAAGAAAGACTCGATTAACCTTGAATCATTAGATAGATTTCCAGTTCCCTTAGGGGTTGTTTATCCTTCCCCACTCTAAATAAGAGGTAAATTTTAAAAAACTATTATATATGACTGATATATAAAAAATGATTCATGCCCTAGTTGGGACTTAAAATGTGCACTGAATGTACTTTCTATTTTTTCACTAATGACACACATCCATTTTTCCTCCTACAATAATTTGTGGGGGAGGTTAATGAAAATATATAAATCTTATAACACCCATTTTCCCTTTCTCCACCAACATCCACTTAATTTATATGACCCAAACCCGCATTATCTAGGTGCTATATGAATCCTGATAAGACCCTACATACATACTTAGTCAATTTCAGCTAGTAAAACTCGATCTCGTCTTCAACATGGGTCTTCTATTTAAGATTGATAACTTGAGATATGATATGTGGCTCCATAACCTATTAAAACCATCTATAATTAAACATATAATTATTGATCTTATTAGGATAAAAGGGATATAGATCTACATAGTGGTTTTCATATTCCATAACTGAATGACCCCCCTACTAAAGGGACTTAATCTGCCGAGACATTTTGAGAGTCAAATTCTATGGTTTTTTTGATGAAGGTGTCCTAAAAACTCTTCCTTCTAATCTAATAATGCTACATAGCTGAACCATAGATTCCCACCACCTAAAATATGTTCCCTTCAACATAAATAAAACAAACATCACTTTAACAGCAATAAGTAGTCCATGTAACCTTAATATCTTATAGAATTTCTCATCCAAATCGTCAGATTAAAAGGGGTTAGTTCATTCCCTAATGGATAGGGGTTTGTTTTTCAAGAACTCCGAAGAAAAATTATTCTCTAAAAGACATTTAAACTTCACATTCCTGAGTATGACTTGATATTGATTTTTAATCTAGGGATTAAATAGATTGAACCAGAACCTCTGTGAGTATTTGGTTATCTAGTGGGTTAGCTGAAAAAGAATTCTATTTAGTATCCTCCTATGGCTATAGAGTTGATCTCCAAGGAGACATGATACTACACAATCCACAATGGTAATATGAATTCATAAATAAATCATACCATTAGAAAATAGATGAACAACACAATAAAAATTATCATAAACCAAAATTAATATCATAAATCAAATTACATCACTCTACCTTGGTTTCAATGCCCATTCTACATACTCTGTGTTACACCCTAGGATAGACTCAAATAAAGTTCTTCAACATCCCATAGTGACTGAAGGTCAATCATAAGGTGTGTTTTCTAGACACCCCACTCACACCCAGAACCTCTTACCTATAATGTTATAGAACCATTCTATTTATACATTAGGTTTAAAGGAATTTTCTTGATCATGTTCATTCCATGTTGGGATTTAAGAAAAAATGGATTCTTAATATCATTAACTATTTTACTTAAGTTTCATTTAGAAATAATATTAATGGGTCCCCATTGGAGAGTTTTAAACCATCAATGGGTTTGGGTCATGTAGATCCACTCTCTCCTAATCTTTTCAATCATGTAGATGACATATTTTTTCATCTTATCTTGAGAGTTGTTGAGCATGGTGTTATCCATGATACAGAGGTATACTGAAATGGCCCAGGTTTACTATCACTGATTTGTAGTTGATATCCTTGTTTTTACATGTGATTCCCCATAAGAATGCGGTTATATGCTGAAAATAATTAATTTGTATGAGAGGGATGTAGGGAAATGTATTAATCCATTTATTTTAAAATTATCCTTCAGTAAAGGCGTGTTACAATCAAAGAGGTATAGCTTGTAGTAGGTGTATGGATTTCCACTGGTTGAAATACTTCTAAAATACCTAGGCCTTCTAACCCTTATCAGAGGATTATGAAAACAATTATTCACTTTAATTGTGGTTAGGGTGGATAATATGATTTGTTTATGGTCCATTAAGATGATTTTCAAGGTGGGGGAAGTAAGTCCTCATAAAGTAAGTGGCCCATAAAATTCATCTTAAGCTATATAATTATTCTAATTTTTGGAATCTATTATTGATTAGATCCTCTATAATTTGGATAGATTTTGGTGGGGTTTTAATGATGTAAAAAATAATACCCATTTGGATTCTTAGGAGAATGTGTGTGTTTCAAATGTTTATAGAGGTTTCAGATTTATGGTTGTCAAATGGTCTAATGAGGCCTAAGTAGGGAAGTAAAGATGGAACTTTATATCTATTCCAAATGAATTGTTCTTAGAGGATCTACATGCAAAATATATCCCTCATTCAGAATTATTGGATTCCCACATAGGCTCGCTACATTGTTTTTTTAAAGAATCATATGGGGAACTAAATAACTTTTTGATAGGGGAAATGTGTGGAGAGTTGATGATGGAAATGATGTTAGTTTTTTGGAATGATTTGTGGATAGAAAATGGTGTCAACCTAAATGTATTCTTGACTGATGTACCATGATTTTAAAATTAAATGGTTTGAGACCTGATCATTGATTCTTTAGAGGAGTGGTATTGTGGAATGATTTTAAGCTGGTTTAATGTGGTTAATCATCATTACATTTTTTATTACTCTCATACCAATAATGGTTTAAGATTAGATTTGTTTGATTAGGGAATCTCATGGGAGTTATTTGGTTGTTTTAGGCTGCATAATGTGGGTTCATAGATTGGATTAGGTCCATCCTGATGATAATTTTAGTATTCTTTTGTCACTAACTACACCACCCTCAGTAAAACAATTAGTGGCTAGCTTCTTTGGTTTACTTCCTAATCGTGACATTCTAGTGACATGTAATCCTACGCAGGATGATGGTTGTCCAATATGACTCCAAGAGGTGGAATCTATATTTCATGCAATTATCTTCTCTCATGGTGCACAAGGTGTGTGTAAGGAATGGTTGTTGGAAATCACAGTGTTCATTGATACATCCATAGGATTGGTCCATAGTATCAACAAATTGGTGCCTTTATTGGAAGAGAGAGAGAGGTGGGACTGATATGCACAATTGATTGGTCGGTCGAACTAGAAGAAAAGAATTCACATTCCAAAATAAAGAAACCCAAGATTTCATTTTGGATGAGAGTTCCACAAAATGGATGATGTATTGGGAGGCGAATGGGGTAGTGTATTCTTTAGTTGGAAGTTGGAATGACTCACCTTGTTGGACTCCACCCTCAATGGGTTTTGTTAAAATTAATACATAAAAATACTTCTCTACTATTTCAAGGATGAGTGATGGTTTCATTAACCATAAGAGCAATATTCCGGAGGTGGAAGCTCATTGAATGGATGTTAAATACTCTTGGAGTCCTAGAGTGGCAGAGGAATCCTCATCCTCCGTGGGATATTTCTTTCCCATTCAAAATATTGGAATAATGTTTTGGTTGAATTTGGTTTCATTGATTTGATTACAATATTATCTAAGAAGTAGGAGGATTATCAACATTTTGGCCTTATTTTTAGAATTATTTTGTTCTTGGATGAATGATTATCTATTTAAAAAATTTCATTCATACAAGAAGGGGGTAATCTAGATGCTGATCATTTGGTGTGCTATGGGAACTCTGTGGGTGACCGTTGATGGGTTGATTCTTTTTTGGATTAGATATGTACATTTGGTTTGATTGATCAATTATATATTATATCCTTTTTCTAAGAAGAATATTAAATGTTTGATTTTTGAAGTGTAAAACATGTAAAATTATATAAAAATGTTTGAAACACCATATTAATTAATGGTGCATCATGGAAAGAATGGGTGGCATTGCATTATATATAATAAATATTTCTAATTAAAAGTTGGTGTTACAAATAAAATGGTAAATCCAATTCACAGTGGATTCATGACTTAAAATAAAAACATGGGTTGTAAATATTGACTTCAATGTTTAAAATAATATTAATAACAATAATTTTATGTCATGTGAAAAATATACTATAAAAAATGAATCCTTGAATGTGGTGTAAAATTAGGTCGTGCCAGAAGATACTATTCATTTCATCCTAGATAGTTCCTTATCATGGTCCAAGCTATAACTTGGCTGGACTAATTCATCAGGTTGGGAGTATTTTTTTAGTTTGTTCCATGAGCTTATGTTATTACCACTTTAATATCAATGTAATATATACATATATATTAAAATTACAATTACCATATTTTTTATAATATATATATATATATATAATTGTAGATATGATTTAAATATATTAGCTGAAATGCCTTGACTAGTTGGTCCAAGCATAGGATTTAAAGTCAATGGAAGGAGGTTTGAATCACCCATACCACAAGTGTTTTAGTAATATTGTTGGTTTTTTCAGTCTTGTAGGGTGGGCCACTAGGTCAGGCATTCCGGGCGGGTTGATATAAAATATTATGGCCTTGGCCCGACCTTACCATCCCTTCAGCCAAGGTCAATATTTTTCATGCACGACCCAATTTAAGATTTTTCAGCTCATCCCTGTTGGGCTTCATGATTTCTTTTGGGCTGCTAATCCATATTTACACACTAAGGGGAAGGTCATTTTATTTTTACGTAATGCATATAGTGAAGGAGAACCTCATTGTTTGGATGAGCTTTTCGAAATCATGAAAAAATGATCTTGAGAAGGGTGAATCCCATTCATAGTTCTATAATCCTTGTTTCATAGGAATTATTTATCAAAGAAATTTATGTGATAGTTTTGTTCATTTATATTTCTGTGTGTTATATAATTATTAATTAAAAATATTTTAAATAAAACCCAATTAATTATATATTTATATAATGACTAATACATAATTATTTAATTAATATATTTAAGATACATTTTACTTATTAATATAATAACTATATATAATCATTATTATTTTATTTATATAAATTAGGTATTTTTTGGTACCATTACAACCAAACAAACTTACACCACAAGCCCATAAACTAGAATGGGTGGTCATAGCTCCCCCAATTGGTAACCCACCCAATAGGCCCTTTTAAAACCATATTATATTGAGGACCAAATGAACTTTTTGTGAAACCCAATGTACCACAAAGTCCATCACAAATCCCCATAGAGGTAGCTTCCCCTTTTTCCCCCTCACACATCGAGATGGCCATTGTCTCCCCCATCGTTTCTTTATTCACCAACTCATACCCATTTTATGCTTCCCAATAGACGACATCGCTCCATTACCGGGATACCAATGGTGTCCCTACCTCCTTCGAGCCACCTCTGTCTTGTTATCCTATCATGTAGTATTCTGATTCACACTAGCTATTCTTTTCCTCTTCTATGTGAATTTTTGTGTCATGCATTATCCTATTATCGTTTCCCACACCATTGGATGACCCCCCTCTTATGTTAGCTCCAGTTGATAGAAACCACCAAAATCACCCACGTCGTTGAGTGGGGGTCCTCCATATCCAAAGACCGTATAGTGTTGGACACATATCATGCCAGGGATAGAGTGGTGACAAACCACACATAGTGTTTTCCCAATTTAATTAGGCTCCTCAAGTATGTGATTTCTTGGATTTGAATCCAACCCACCAATATGTAGTTGGGGTGTTCCACACCTCAGATCCAACACCAAATTTGCATATATTTAATTATAACATATAATACTAAATACATATAGTATTAGTTAAAAATATTAGTTAGTATTTTAACATTTTTAATATAATAATTATTATTAATTAATATTTAATAAAACATTTTAAAAATATTAATTAATATATTATTAATCATTTTTAATATAATTATATGTAATATATTAAAAGATACTCTAATTATTAATGACATATTATATTATATATTATTAATCAATATTAATTATTAGTAATGTACGAATTAGTCATTTTTAATATAATTAATTATAATATGTTAGAAAAAATATTAATAATAAGTAACAGTTATGATATTAATTAGTAAAAATACAGATAGTAATATGAAAAATAATATTCTGAATATGTGCATCCATGGATTTAGAAGAACCATTTCTAAAACCCCAAAATTAATTATAAAAATAAAACATACAATGCACGGGGGAACGTCCATAAGACATCAGAAGCACATAATAAAGACAATAAAATATTTCATCTAGATCCCATATTCATCAAATACCTTCCTCTTCCTTTTTTTAAAAATTCTGTCACGTATTGAGACTTCATGGGGAAACACATTCATTATCCAATGATTATGTGGATGAATCCACTATAGTGGAGAATATCTTGAATTTCCCAGAGAAATCCTGAAACTCTATATCTAAATTTGTGTAGAGTCCATCTTAAATTATAACGGATAATAACATTTTCACAGCTACATAATCCTTAAATCCAAATATTGTTTACTCCATTAAAGATATTGTGACAAAATGTTGTGGGAAGTACCATTTCACTGCTTCTTTGCTGATGACTACAGTGGGCATTTCACTTTCCTAGAATTCTAGTGTTATGAGGCTTGAATTTTTTTCCAGTATAGTCAGACATTATTCATCATAGGTTATTCATAATGAAACATATGATTTTTTCATTAGATCACAAAAATGGGGTTGATAGGTCCAACCCACATTCTCTGAAAAATCAAGACTCATTCATGGGAAAAAAAGTTAGATGCTCAACCTGAAAGAGAACAAATTGCATCCTAACTCTTGTCCTATGCCAACACAGATGGAGCCCCACCAAGAGGGTAACCAATAGGGTCTGTTATAGTCACTAAATTCTATACATATTTAGACTATGCATTAGGATAATGCTTTGTTTCATGGCCATCAAACCCAATGATTAACACAATTGAAGATGATCTGGGCCTTCATGGGATAACTAAAAAAATTCTACAACATCTTCCAACTTTTACTTCCCCATTATATGAGTAGAAATTAGTTAATATTTCTTCATATAAAAGTTAACTTATTTTTGATCAAAAACATAATATTCAGACTAATTATCGACCTCATCACCATCCATTTCATCCCATTATGTCATTGAAACTCCAAGACATTTAATTGATCTGGAAGAATCCCAAATGAGAGACACAATGCCACCACCAATGCCATGCATACTCTCTACATTGGTATAGACAGTAGAAAAATTATAGACTTGATTGTTCTAAGACATGTCCAAGAGCACATAGAGAGGTGTCCCTCCATAAGTGTAATGCAGATCCTTGGTGGTCTGGATAGGAGAAAAGCCGCACCGTGAACTAGAGAAATATACTGATACCTATCAATATTGGAAAGAAGAGGGTCCCCATTGCAAGGGGAAACACATAGTTTTGTGTGATCCTTTGGACCGACATTCCCATTATTCATAGAATCATTAAAAGAATTCCCAATGGAATTCTATGTAGGGGAAGTACAAAAAATCCATTGAAGGTATATAAACACCAAAAGCGGAGTCCCACCACATGTTTTATTAATAGAATGTTCCTTGATAGCAGTAAATTAATAATGAGTTCCATCTACTGAATAATCCTATGAGGCTATAACACCTTTCATGAAAACATTAGAGAATAATGATGTACCTATATAATTCAAATATATGGAGGCACAAAACTTCTTCCTAAATACCTACCAACCTCTCTCTTGACCATCAACATTCGACGTCAATTTTCACTGATCAGAGTTATGTTCAAATTTATTACAATGAGATCAATAAAGGTTCTTATGAAATTATTAAAAAGAGTTCCCAATGTAGAAATAATTTCCACAATAATTTGGAAGCCACTATAACTATATGGATTACTCCATATTCACATATCCCATTACTAGAAAAACCATTTCATCCAGATCATGAGATATATCAATCTCTTCCAAAACTTTAGAGATATTTCCATACATAGCTCACTCAGTCTCCTTGTTAATATTGATCAGAGTTCCCACTCAAAAGCAGTTTCCCAAGACATTGATGAGTGCTAAATAAACCAACTTAAACCGCTAACTCTATTCCAATTCTTAATACATGTTGTTTGGGCCATGAAGGGATTTGATTGGGGTTCCCATAGCTGAACGGTGGGATGCATGGGATTAAAAGGGACTACCCCAAAGCTACAAAAAATTATACATGTCTTTCGAAGGGAATAAAAATATATAAAAACACTTGATAACTGAGATCAGCCACCAATCACAGAAACCCCATAACATTTAGATGTGGCTTCAAAAATCATCCAGTTTTCAGGGAAAATCTATTTTAGAAATCCGTATTCATGGAAGGAGGGAGATTTTTTTTCTTTTAGGTATGCATAAAAATACAAGTGTTCAAACCAAGATAAGTGATAGATCCATTCTTGGGTATCCATTTATGAAAAATAAAAAAAACATACCAAAGAATATAGACAACCCTATTTATTGAAGAAATGTACATCAAAACATCAAGAATCTTCATAAGGCTCCACATATCATTCCATGTTTCATCAACTAGATCAATGAAATATTTAGTTCCCTACCCCAGCCGTAATCTTGTGGCCTTTACAGGCTATATGATGGCTATAGTGAGATGGGTTGGGAGTGGTGGTGGTAGGGTTGATCCCCCAAAAAGATTTCTTATATTAGGTTATGTCTAAATTGTGATGATTTAGCTGGTAATATAATTATTATAGTTGTGTTATTAAATGAACAATTAATAAAATAAATAAAATAAATAATATGATATTATATAACCAATCAATAATTATGTTATTAATGTAATTTTTTTATATATTTAATAATATAATCACTATTATCATAGTAATTAATTCGTATATTATATAGAATTAATGATTAATAATATAATTCAAATAAATTTTAATTTTAATTTATATAAATAACATTCAATTAAAAATAATTTTCATCATAATAATAGTAACGTCAGTACTTATTAAATATATAAACTAATTATAAAATTTTGAAATAAATAACATGTAATTGATAATTCAAAAAACATATATCATTGACCTCCATTAAATTTTTTTGAATGGAAAATGTATCACTATGGCCTGTGTTGCTATCTTAGCTACATCTCCAAGAAAGAGATTGGGGTATAGTCAATGAATGCATGCCATGTTTTTCAATATTTATGCACCCATGTATGGATATTCTATGTAGAAACTATTATAGTTTCACCACATCATCCTATGTGATTTGAGGTAAATCCAAAATCTCCATGCCGGTACCCTGTCAGAACTAAATGGAAAGTGACTGCAATCTAGAACTATCTCTTATATGTGTTGAATATGGTTTTTGTGTATTGGTTATATACTCAGTAGGGAATACTGTAAACAAAAAAAATCTTCAGTCTCCTTCTATCACTACAACATAATCTGAATAAGTAAGAGACCATAAAATAAAATCACTAGTAGATTCATGGTGAACCATTATAAGTAGAACCATTGGATGTGGAACATATGTAAAAGTATGTGAATGATGATGGTTTTTAGTGTAGCAAAATCATCAATTAAAGTGCGATATATTAATTTTTTTAATAAAGTCTTTCCTGAAAACCTGAGCAAGGATCATAAAAATTAAAATATATAAATAATTATTTTCATGTCATAAGAAACAAATAAATGATCTAATAATTCATTCTCTAATGTAGATGTTCATCATCCAAAAAGTCCTTTTTGGTTTTCCTGCATTTGGTTGTGAGGATACATGAATATAATCCATATTGTGGTGATTCAAACATGCTACTTTGAACTCTGAACAATGACAATCAAGCTACAAATGCCAACACGACGATAATATTATAATTAATTGTTCAAATTTATCATTCACCCTTTTATGTTGAAGGAATATATATTTGATTTCTCATTCTTGAGAGGTTTAGAGAAGGATGATTCAAGAGGGAAATCATTGTGTAAAAAAACTCTCTAGTTTGTATTTTGGATCGGATCAATCCACACAAATACCATAAAAGACTATTTGTAGACCAAGGGTTTAGTTTATGTAATATTTTAATTTCATGCAAGGCAATTAAATAATATCATATTTTAAATAAAATAAGGCCACATAATAAAAATAACAATAAAAATGTTATTTTGTGTGGTCCACCAACTTGAGAAATAAAAAATATTATTTAATTGGCCTGTTAATTAATATTTGTCACTGGAATCTATCATTGTCCATTAAAACTCCAAAAAAACATTTGGATAAACAAATAAATATTTTATTAAATATTTTATTCATTAATAGATATTTATAATCAATAAAAATTATATAAAATTATCACTTGGTTTTGAGAATAATATTTATTCAATTAATTAAATTAAAATATAATTTAATTAAAATCATAAAAAACACGTAGTGTGTGATCCTCTTGGATCCATTCTCAGTAGAATTAGTGGAGATTTCATAAATTCAAAGATTATTTTATAGAAATGGGTCAAGACAAAGAATAGATTTAATATAATGTTGCAATGATTAAAATCACATATGAATGATCATCATGTAATATATTCCCTTTATAACAATATAAAATCAAACAGATTTCACATCTATGTCACCATCCTGTTTTCTCAATACGTATTTCTTTGAATATCTGAAATGAACAAATCATTGCACCTTGGTCATGGAAATTTGGGTAACTGTTGAATTTAGAATCAATGGACTGAGATATCATCATTCATAAATATGTAAGGGGAAATTCCATCCACAACATATCCATTTATGAAATATTAATAATGACACTCCCAACATACCCTACTTCAAACAAATATATTAAATGATAATTTTTATCACTAAATGTAATAGCACGAATCATTAAACTCCTGAATGAAAATCGTTATGACTGATGACCATTACACATGCTCATTGATAGGAATATTTTATAGCACCAAAACATGAAGAATTTCTACTGGTAGTATTATTATCATAATATCCCATCTAGAAGATCTCAAGGTGGGAACTTCATGAGATGAAGCCCCGTCCACTTACGAGTACTTGTACCTGGAATTATAAGAACATTACACACCATCATAGTATGTTTTCCAACCATAGAATATTATTTAATAATATCATCATATCACTTCCTGGTTCTCAACAATGAATGGAACTGATATTACCATATCAATGAGACATTTACTCAATGCCATTATTACATTAGAGTGATGAATATTAATAAACATTATTTATTAAGAAGTTTTATTAATATTCAATATATTGAATATACAACTAATCTATGTAAAAATAGTTGGTCCCAGGACACCAACTCTAAAAAATCCCACATGGACTAGGGTCAACAACCTTTGACATTTAGTTCACTAGATCTCACATGATACTCATGTGTCTGCTGAGTGAATACTTTAGTCAAAGGGTCTAACATGTTTTATTCTAGGGAAATACTGCTCACTATAAACTAACCTCTCTACGAAAAACCCTTTAACTGATGATACTTTGATGTATGTGTTTTGTCCATTGTTGTGACCATGGATATTTTTTGAGAGACAACATTACAGTATTATCACCATATAGTGTGATAGGATCCTTAATTATTGGTACTATTTCATGATATTGGATGAAGTTTCACATCTATATTACTTCTTTATCTACATTATAACCTGATATATACTCAAAATATAATATAGAATGTATGACGATAGATTGCATGAAGCTCTTCCAACTCACAAAACCTCCTTTTAATGTAATGATGTATCATGTTATTTTCATCATGTCATCTTGATCAGTTTAGAAAATAGCATAATTATATCCTCTGATGAATAATTTTTCATCTCATCCATTAACAAGGAACATATCCAAATTATGCCTCCAATACTTAAGGATTTTCTTTGATTCAATCTAATTTTAATATCTTGGTTCATCTTAAAAACATATTACCACACGTAATGTATATGAGACATCTAGGATAACACAAAGAATATCGTATATGATATACCCAATTACTAACACGTATGTAATCATTTACTTTTGATTTATTTCCTCTGGTATCTATGGGAACAATTTCATGGAAAGATGAATGTCATTTGACACTACCAACAATGCACTCTTGTATTTTTCAATACTGAATATCTTCATTATTTTTTCAAATTATTTACATTTACATAGGTTGCGTTTTCTCTTGGATCTCTGAGGATGTATCTTCATCCGAAAAATATATACCTCCTCAATGGATTCCTTCAAATAGATTTATTTATTCAATAATAATATAATAGAATATATGACTGGTATTTCATTTATAATGAGTAATATTTCATCAACATATACAATTAAGATAATGACATTACTCCTACTAAACTATTTGTGGGCATAAGGATCAAATTATTTCATTATGAAACCTAATCCCAATACATCTTCATTAGAATGAATATTCCATGACTTGGATGCTTCCTTTAATCCCTAAATGTATTTTATCTATTTTAAATATATTTGTAGGATCATTTGGAGTAACAAACCCTTTAGGTTGTGTCATAATCAGGGTAATCCATTGTGGCATGTAGAATGATGATGAATTTTATTGTTTCAACTAGTTAATTGTTTGTATTTTTCAATTCCTTGATGTTGTTTAAACACTTTTATAACCAATTGAGCCATATATGTATGGTGTTTTCCATCCATGCCTATTTTCATCTTTTATACTCATTTTGAACTAACTGGCTTTACAACCACTAGAGTATCTACCAAAGATAAAAGATTGCTTTGGTACATTGAATCCATTTTATAATTCAAGGAATACTAACACATGGAATCATCTATGCCACATGTTTCTTCTTTATAAGCTATAGGATCATTATTATCCAATAAAAATGAGTCTCCTTCCTTAGTGAATAGAAATCTATATTTCTCTCATCCTCTAAAATCTCTTTTACTCATATGTAGTACATGGGTCTTTGGAATTGTTTCATCTTCCGTGAGATTTGTGGAAGATATTATTGTGTCAACTCTTTCATACCTTTATCCACAACATCATCGAATTTTATATCGTTCCCACTATATCTTTTTCAGATATTCTACTTCTCAAGGAATATGGAGATTATTTCATCTATTACAATCTTTTATGGGGTGTCTAATATGAAATATCACCATGTATCCTTAGTGTATCATATAATGGTACACCTTCTTCCATGAAGTATATGTTGGTTACATGAAGAGTCCTTAACAAATTATTGACATACCCATATAGAAATATTTGACAATATGGTTTTTCCTCCACTCCAAAATACATATGTAATATGATTTTTAAATTTAGTAAGAATTTGGTTTTTTATTTCAGAATCCATTTGAAACCCATATCCCCAAAAGAAAATAGAGGACTCACAAAGCTCATAATTGATCACGCTATGTCCAATAAGGTTCAGTTCATTCATTTACATACCCCATTCCACTTAGGTGTATAAGGAGGAGTGTATTGGGATAGCATCCCAAAACCTCATAAATAATCAATAAAATCTTGATTAAAATATTTTCCACCACATTTTGAGAGATTTTTCTTAATATTCTTAACATAGTGATTCATAAATTCATTATAGAATTCCTTTAATATTTTAGAATAATATGACATTTAACTCGTTAAGTGGACATGTCCATATATACTAAAATCATTAGTAAAAATTATGATGTATGAGTACCCACATAGAGATTAAAAATTAAATGGTCCTCAAAAATCAATATGAACAAATTCAAGAAGTTATTTGACCCTTTTAGCTTTTCCACTAAATGAGGATTTGGTCCTTTTTCTGTTTAAAAATGCATGACATACAACAAGTGCTACTAGTTCAAAATAATCTAAATATGCATCTTGAAATAATTTAATCAGCCACTTTTTTAATGTACCAGATATTAAATTTATTAATTTTAAATATTATATTGCATTAATTCGAAACTAGGCCCTGAGATGGTATGTGCTTACGAGGCTCGGTGTTCCAAAAATAATAGTTTGAAATATATTATATATAATAAATATAACTCATGGGCAGTTTTCCTAAATAAAGTGTATGTAAATCTAAACCGGTGCCAAAATTAGAAATAATGTTGAACTATTGTGTTCAGAGAATTGATTTGACCATAATTGTGGCCTTACATCAAGCGTCACAGTTCAATAGTGAGAGGTACATTTTGGGAATTTTAACGAGAAAAATAAACTAAAGAATTTATTTAATTTTTAATATTTCATAAATGCATCAACATTTATTTTTTGAATAAGTATTTAGGTAGGGATGTAGTGGTAGGATCATAACCCTGTAATTACCTAAAGGCCCTGGAGAGGAACCTGGATATTTATCTTGATGGGAAATGATGATTGGACTAGGGATCAAAGATCGATGAACACAATTCTTGATAGATCCCTCCAGCGGTGATGCCATGATGATCAATATTCTCCATTGACAAATCCAACCCCGAGGTAGGATGTGTTACTTGTTTTATTTTTTTATTTTTTATTGAACGATGAACGTAAAACAAACCAAAAATAGGTTGATTCGTAGTTCGATCATTCTTGTAGGATGGGCATATATTTTTGTATTTTTAACTGGGTTTTCTATTGAAAATTGGTCTTGATTTATTGATCATTATTTTGGGACTATATTGAGGATGAAATGAACAATGTAAGAGGTTATTTTGTTGTGTTGTTCATTGTGAAGGTTCTCCCCCAATATTTTCACCATGTTCTTAGTTATTCATAGTTTACAAATGATCTATCATTGCACATTCATTTCTATGTGAAATTATATGAAATTAATGATCAGGCATCAGGATGACCTAGTATAGGTGTACTAAAGATGGAGATAGATGAATCAAATCAATTAAAAATACCCATTCTTAGGAGGATTTACAAGTGGACGATCGATATCAGATATCAGAGATGATTGAATGCCCAAGACTCACCAATTTAGTTCTACGATGATGAGGAAACCATATTTTTTTGGTTTTGAGCTAAAAACATCACGAAAAAAAGATTGGGATCTTTGAAAAATCCGAATAGAGGAAGAATGGCGATTTTTAGAAAATTGCAATGAACACCGCATATAGTTTATGATACAAGGTGTGTAGCCCCCAAAGAGTGGTGCCCAGTGTTTCAAGAGTTAGAAAATTGTCACATGGCATGTTAACCCTATAACACTATGTGTAGGACATTCCACATGACTCTGTGAGTAACTTAGAATATACATAGACACATGGAGGAGTGCCCGGGTTTCCAACCTGATGTGTTCTCCCCCACACTGCGTGGATGGACATATTACATGGATTACCCCGTGTATTGGTACACAGGCAGAGACACATCGGTTGAATCCATCTACAAGAATATGTCCAATACATGTGGGAATACCCTAGATAGATGGACATGGCATGTGACCTTTTCTACACACAGTGTACTCCTTTTCCTTCACAACATGTTCTATTGACAAGGGTCATTGTACATGGGTAGTACACAGGGTCATGGTACACATCGTGTGACCCCACTACATCTTCTGTGCCACCTTCTTAGATGGATTTATTCTCTTTTCCACCATCTCCTTGAAAATATTCATTATAATTTGTTCCCTTGATAATTTCCTTGAAGGTTGTTCTATACTATTTCTACTAAGAGGAGTATGATACATTTAGCTGGACATTCAAGATAGAGTTGTTGGAATCCCCTGAGAGGGCCCAAGCAGATCCCCTATTCCTTCTTCCTTATTTAGTTATAGTCATTGTTATTGATTTGAGAAACATCACTGTATTTGGATCCCCTAAATAGTAGGTTAATTGATATTGAGTTGTTTGTAACACCCCATGGCCCGAGTTGTGATCCTCATATGATGTATCACATCTACCTTCAAATAAATCAGTGTATCTCTTCCTTTAATGATTTTTAGGAAGAATAGTACATATTAGAAAGAAATAATCAGTGTTATCAGACTCATGAGTTTGTTCTTATAGATTAGTTCTTTTTGGAATATTCGAGGTGAATCCCGTGTGGTGGTATGCATTAGTTGTGACATACCTATATTATGCTTGTATTGGTTTAGTATATCTATATATTCTAGTTATATTATATAGATATATACTTCTATAGTGATTGAAATATATTTCCTTTGTTTTTTCCTTTTTGGTTTTGTGGTGTCCTGCTATGTATTGTTACACTCACATCTGTATAGGATTTTTCTGCATGTTACATGTCTTGTTCAGACGAGAAAACTTTTTATTGATTTCTAGGTGGAATAGGACTAGGACCAAGACTAGATGGTATATTGTGAGTTCAGATAGGTTGAGTTGTTCCTACATCTTCAGACAGCTGTCCCAATTCCTTTTGTTTATAGGTTGGACATTGTGGATTACAAACTCTATTTTATGGGATTTTATTATGACCAGCTTTTTGTTACTTTATTTACATTGTTCATACAATTTTGGTTAGTATATGGTGTTCATGATTTTTTTTCTTATTGGTTTTTACATTTCAATATTTGTGTGTCTGGAGTTGTGTGTGTTCATACAGGTACATTGACAATTGCTTCAATGTTACTAATATTCCTACTTGGTGCTAGTAACCGACCCCTAGCCTTTTTGAGGTTTGGTTTGGGAGTTATGGAATGGGACCCACTAGAATGATTCATGAAATAGTGATATCAGATCCCATCAGTTGTACTTCAGGACTGGGTGTCTATGATATTTGTTTGGGGAAACAGTTTTAATTGTTTCGAGTTTAGATTTCAGGATAGGGACTTCAATGTTGGTGCAGGTAGTCAATGTATCCATACCCCAAGACTCTAATAACCATAATTTCAACTCCTTACATGAGAAAAATAATTTCAAAAAAAATAATGTTACACACATTATATAGGAAGGGTTTTTGGTTTCCTCTTCCTTTTTAAGACAACCATCTAGATATACTCATTAACCTTGGTATATCTTGATTTCCAACAGGATGTCTCCCCGAAGCATATTATCAAGGATTAAACAGCTCAACCATGAGGTTGACCACATCAATGAAGAGGCATCAATATAGGGACTAGTATCCCAAATTTCACCTCCAAGTGTTACAACAGTTAAACCACCAACTATGGAGTGGCACATGGTACCTATAATACATGAATGTGAGGAGCATAGATTGTGGGAACTTCCAGATATTAAGAGACAAAGAATCCAAAGGTTCCAAGGTGAGACAGTCCATTGGGCAGTCGAGGACTGGCTTGAAATAGTAACCTGAGCATTCCATCTAGTCAGTACACCAGTAGATTAAATGTTGGTCCAAGTGGCGAGCATTCTACAGGGTTCACCAAGGTGATGGTTGAGTTTGGATATCCAGATTCACAATGGGGAGACTCTTTTGAAGAAAGTGTTTTAGTTACTCTTTATAGATGAGTTATTTATAGTTGCGCTGAATGTTATTCATATACATGGTATTCTTCAGCTCTAGTAGGGAAGCATGATGATGGTTAATTATTCATCGATTTTCATCAACCTTTCTTGGTACTCGATGGATATGGTTAGAGATGAATACTTCGGGATCTGTCCTTCTACCGAGGCATTATTATAGACATTTGATCCTACATTATCCCTCTTAGAATTCCAATATATGTTGGGGTTTTAGAGAGATATTTGGTGTTGGGAAGCTTCTTGGAAGATTAGACATAGCTGGTGGATATACACAGTGGACTGGAAGGTGTAGATTCCTCCGTAGTGGCGAGCTGATGTTAGTCTCAGGGATCCGTACTTGGTTTATGTTTTAGGAGGAAGTCCTAGGTTAGAGGATCTATAGTTCATGCCTCTCAAACTATGTCCATAAATCCTAAGTCATGGATATGATACTAATTTGATGACCAAAGAAATATTTCTAATGATTATCTAATGTGTCATGCTTCTGATAGGAAGATAGTGGTTGGACAACCCAGGAAGAGGCATTGGCAGAAGTAGGAAGATCCGCAGGGTGATGGATGTGGTAGATGAGCTGGGAGATAAGTATGAGGTGTTCTTCGTTTTGACTTGTACCACCACCACCACATGGTGGTCCATGCCTGGATCAGAAAGCTGGAGGACATGGGTAAGGATAATATCATGTGGTCGATTCATATGACACAAATATTCTAGGAAATATTGATTGTATAATCTTTTTCTTTTCTACTGTAGTATTTGTGTTGTTAGACATTGGTTCTAGTAATTCCATTATTTCCACCATTTCTGTACGAAACCATGAGATTACCATTGAACAGTTGAATCAACAATTATGCTTGAAGACACCTACAGTAGGAGACACTTTAATCACACAACTGTTATGACAGTGTGACATGACCCTTGGAAGTGAATGATTTGGTTTGAACCTTTTAGTGGTAGCATCGACCTTACGTTGTCAAATATAGCATTGATAGTTTATCTCTAGTCCATGCCTAGATTGGCTGTTTTGGGAGATGGGTGATGTGTCCATAATGAATGAATGTGGTTTTCCTTTTTTAGTGAAAAGGAAACCCATAAAGTGTAGGATAAACTCATACATAGGTGGGTGTAGCTGATTACTCATTAGTTGGCTAGCCTGACCCTCAATGCTGGAAAAGTTATGTAACATCCCAGGTAAATAAAGAATAATACATTTTCATATTTATTAATATTTGTGAATTAAAAATTAATTTTACTTTAAAGGGGTTTTTATGTTCGATAGAGTACCCGATACGCAACAAAGAGTTTCTTTGAAATCGTACCTTGCACACTAGTAATAAAATAATATTATTTTAAATGTTAGTTAACACGTAGTCATTGTACTAGTGGGAAGGTATAGAAATAACTAAAATATGATTATATATGTTTGTTAAATGTTTTTACATTTATCTAATAAAGGATAAAGGCTTAAAATACGAAAAGAATTCAATTTTAGGCTTATATACTCTATTTTTCACGAAAGGTCCAATTATCAACATTTGATGGCGAACTGTCATTAAATATAGTTTTGATCACTCTTAAAAAATCTATTGGACCAAATATAACTCTCCTTTATAATCGGGACATCAAATATTACTTTGTGTAATTTTTTGGTATCTTTCCGATAAAGTCCATTTTTTAATGAATAGTGTAAAATGTTGTATTTTAATTCAAAACCTCTTTTTAATCTAATTTATTTATATGATTAGATTATCTTTTTAATTGGTTTTAAAGTGAAATTAGAATATATTTTTACCATTAAATCCATTAGTGATTGTTGAATTTAATTTCACTTTGAAATCAGACTTAAACTAGTGTCAATCTTTTGATACTTATTGTTTCATAAAAACACGTTATTTGCTCTAACCGCGGGAATTAATTATTAAATTAATTAATGTGACTTATATGTTTTGAATTTTGTAAAATAGAATTCATTTTTGAATTCGGAATATCAAATATATCATAGGGTGAATTTTTGGGTTTTTTTTGAAAAAGTTCAATTTTTGATGAATAGTGAAACCACTAAGTGGTAATTAAAAAACTGATCTTTCGTTTAAATGAAATTTTATCACCTCTGTGTTTTGAATTTCAAAAATCCGACAAACATGGTTGTCATTAAGAATTAAAATTTGGTTCAATGAGATTAAAATAATTCATTGGTGAATAGTAACTTATTATGTTTTTAATCGCAATTAGAGGTAATTAGTGCAATTTAAGGCAAAAATGATATTATAATAAAATGAAAATACCTAGACACATTTCCTACCCTTATTGGATGTTTCATGGCCGACCAAGACAAGCCATGGGTCATATTGGGGACCCCATGGATCCACTTTGGTTGGGAAATGACATAAATAACTTATTATTTAATGTTAAAATAAAAATGACACAAACATGAGTTTTTTTACTAAAATAATTTTTACATGGGGTTATACTAGTCCAATTTTTGACTATAATTATTCATTATAAAGATAAAAGATTTCCTACATCATGATATTTTTTTGTAATTTTTAGAAATTAAATAAATTAAATTATTTATGACATCATGATGATGCAACGATTACCTCATTAATAAAGGATTTAAATAAAATGAAATGATAATGTAAAATCTATGACCTAAAAATGTCCAAAACCTATTGGATGGGTGGAGCTCGAACCCTTATCACCTTATCCTCGAAAAAAATCAATGTGGGACCATTAAAATCCCAAAATCATTTTAAAATAAAGTAACTTTTCCTTACTTTCCAAGAGTTCCCCTCCTCTCCTCTTATAAAAGGCCCCCACCTCTACCACCTTACCCACACTCCCAAAGCCTTTGGCTCGGCCAACCCCTGCCCATTTTGTCTCTCCACTTCCCTCTATTATTCCTTGAAGCCTCACTTTGGGCAGAAGTCTTCCCAAGGAAGCCTTTGAGCTCAAACCAAAGGGAGGTACCCGATTTTAAGGTAATGTCTTCTTTTGAGTCCTTTTGTTTTATTTTGCTTTTCCAACCCCCTAAAATATTTTTATTATTTTCTTTTGTAACAAATACAGTATCCTAAATATACTAGGATGTTTTTATAAGTAGGATTAGAGCTACACTTACACACACATTCATCTAATGGTTAAAGAACATATTGTTACCGTGGATGGCGAATTTCTGCCTCACGAAACGATGATTGTTCAACACTCATATAACACCTTCAAAGGTGGCCATTAAGATGTCACTATATTTATATATGACATATAATATGTTTATGTTTTACTTAAGCTTCTGTATTTTTCATTTGTGTCTTACCTTTGTGGCTTCCATTATGGGTATACGCGATATCTTCATTTTAGGAAGTGCGGACTACCGCCCCCTCAAAGTGATGTGATTCGTTAATGCCATATGTGGGACATATAAAGGATGGATTTAATGTTATGATATATGATGTTATACTGGAATAATAATATACCTCTATATCATTATTATTTCTTTCCATTAAAGTATGATATAGAAATGAAAGTAGCGTTCATGCATACGTACGGCTTACCGTCTCCATGAACGGTGCATTTAATTTCTTATCCCCAAATGTAATTTACTATTAAAATTACATGTATATAATGGATATATATGAAGAATTATACATCTAAATGATGAATATAATTCTGGAATTAAAGTATACATACCTCTAATTTATTTTTAATTCCATTAATATGACAAAGAAATGAAAGTAGCATTCATGCGTACGTACGGCTTACCGTCTCCATGAACGGTGAATTTCATTTCTTACCTCTAAATTATTATGTAATATTATAAATACATGTATATTCTAGATATATATGATTTATATGATATCCAAATCAGGAATGTCATTCTGGATATAAAGAACCTTTGACCACATGAACAACATGTAATTGTAAGAAGTCCACTTTCGACTTAAGAACCAAATATCGACAAAACAAACATTATTAACTTAAATGGTTACATAATGTTTATAACATGGAAATAAGTGATATATAAGGAATAATGAACTTGAAAAAGTTTCTTAAGAACATACAAATTAACTCAATTTTATTATTCAGGACGTTAAAGAACGATCGAGTCAAGTCGGACCTGAGGTAAGGGACTTCCTCTCAATCTCCTTTCATTGAGGCATATTTCGTTTTATACACAACTTTATTTTATACGGTGTATAAACCTCTTTGACTTTTACTTTCATACAAAATGAATCTTTTTCTACGAAGCATTTTACCAAACGATAAAAAGGAATGTTTCTTTTAACGTACATGGTGACAATGACCTTTTCCGCCGCCGCCAGTATTATTTGGTCTTTGGCATCCTCAACAAGCCGTAATGTTTTTTTAAAATGAAATAAATACCATATACTCTTTTATGAATTTTGGTATTGAAAATGGTTTTTATAATGGATTTTTTTGTCAATATATTTGAGTGATATATTGTGATCAAAGTGTGGAAATGTTTTCTATCCTTTATGTTTGCTTTATGTCTTATGATTTTATAATGGTACTTGGAAATTTGACGGGTGGTTACGTGATGAACCATATGACGGGTGGTGCCGTGAATACCAGGATGGGTGGTTACGTTATAACCTCCAATTCATTGGGTATGGAAGTCAGCCGTATGGCTATTCCATTAAGTATGTGTGGAAGTCGACCGTATGGTTATTCCATTTAAGTATGTTTATGTCCCATGTTACGTTTATATTTTATGTGATCTTTTTATGGGTTTTATGGTAATATTTTCGTTACAAAAGGGTAAGTAATGATCTTTTATTCAGTGAAGAGTTTTTACTTCTTCATAAAGGTGAAAAGTTTTACTTTGTTAAAGTATACATGGTTTACTTGTTGTTTTGATAAAATAATTGTTTTCATTCTTTGTGTATCCCTTACTGAGATTTTTAGGCTAACCCAAGTTTTTTTGAAATGATTTTCACAGGACTTAATGTGGAATATGGTCAAGGATGGGATCAAGGGAAAGTCATCCTATATAAAACATGGAACTAGACATGTTTCTTGTTAAGAGTTTTTTTTATTCTTTGGAAACTTAGTATAAGTGTCTTCTTTGTAAATCTTTTGAGATTTAATAGTTATGTTCTAATTCTCTATAACTCTAAACCTGAAAAGATCCTCAATGTGAATTATTCATTTAATTCAATGTTAAGTAAGGTTTAAGGTCGGGGCCTTATAGTTGGTATCAAAGGGAGGTTTAGACAACTTTATGAGTTAGAAAAGTGTTAAATTATAATATGATTGAAATGATATAGCATTTACAGATTACCATGTTGCTTCACCTCAGGTATTTCAGTGTTAAGAATGGTTTTTCATAGAGGAAGCAGAGAAGCTTTTTTTTGGGAAGGCATACTGAGGGAAATGACCTTCCGAATCAACATACTAAGATGGTCAGAATCAGAAATAATCAGTTTGTTGTAGTGATGGCTCAGTTGAATCAGGTGAAAAATGTTGGTTGTTTTTATTGATGATATTTTGGTGTTTTCTAAAACTAAAGAGGAGCATGAAAGTCATTTAAGGGTTATCTTGAAAACCTTAAAAGAAAAGAAACTATATGGAAAATTCAGAAAGTGTGAGTTTTGGTTACATCAAATTTCTTTCCTGGGTCACATTGTTTCAAAAGATGGCATAACTGTTGATCCTGCTAAAACAAAAGTGGTTGAAGAATGGCCAAGAACCTCAAATGTTACCGAGATCCATAGTTTTCTTGGATTGGCAGGTTACTACCGAAGGTTTGTTGAAAATATTTCACGGTTATCTAGTCCAATGACTAAGCTAACTCGGAATGTTGTTAAGTTTATCTGGACAAAAGAATGTGATGATTGTTTTCAGGAGTTGAAAAGAATATTGGTGAATGCTCTAGTTTTGGCACTTCCTTCCAGGAATGGTGAGTTTATTATATATAGTGATGCTTTGTTGAAGGGACATGGTTGTGTCCTTATGCATAATGATCATGTAATTTCTTATGCTTCACGTCAGTTGAAAACTCATGAGGTAAATTACCCTACACATGGTTTGGAATTAGTTACTGCTGTTTTTGCTTAAAAAAATTGGAGGCATCATTTGTATGGAGTAAAGTTTGAAATATATACTGATCACAAAAGTTTAAAGTATATATTCACTCAGAAAGAATTGAACATGAGATAGAGGATATGGCTGGATTTAATAAAGGATTATGATTATACAATTCACTACCATCCGGGAAAAGAAAATAAAGTGGACGATTCTTTGAGTCGAAAAAGTAATCCTTCATTAACCATGCTACGTTTGGAACGAGATCCTTTGGTTTTTCATTTGATGAACTTTGGCATAAAAGTTGTTGGTGCAGGAATTTCTTCTGTTTTGTTTCAGGTATCAGTGAGATCATCCCTATCAGATAGAATTAAGCAAGCATAGAGGGAAGACAGTGAGTTGCAGAAAAAGGTAGAGCTGGTTTAGAAAGATAAGTTGCCTGAATTCAACATTGATAGTGATTGTGTTTTGAGATTTGGGAAGATATTGTGTGTGCCTTGTGATCCATAGTTTAAGAGAGAGTTGTTATGTGAAGCTCATAGTTCTACGTTTTCAGTTCATCCTGGCAGTACTAAGATGTATAGATATCTGCGGGAGTATTACTGGTGGGATGGAATGAAAAGAGATATTGCTGATTTTACTGTGAAGTGTTTGACTTGTCAAAATGTTAAAGTAGAGAGGCTGTTACCGAAAGGGATGCTTCATCCTTTACCAGTGCTAGAGTGGAAATGGGAAAACATATCCATGTACTTTGTTGTGGGATTACCGAGAACATCTCGAGGTAATAATGCAATCTGGGTTATTGTTGATCTCTTGTCTAAATCTGCTCATTTCCCTGTTATACGAAATAATTTTTCCCTAGATCAACTTTCCCGTTTGTATCTTAAAGATAAAGTCAGGTTACATGGAGTTACTCTCTCCATTGTGTCTGATCATTATCCCAGGTTCACTTATAACTTTTTCAAAGGCCTCCAAAAGTCGTTGGGTACTGAATTAAATTTTAGTACAGCTTTTCATCCTCAATTAGATGGGCAGTCAGAAAAAACAATTCAGACCTTGGAGGATATGATACGAGCTTGTTCGATTGATTATCAGGGAAGTTGGGACCAACATCTTTCTTTGGTTGAGTTTTCTTATAATAACAGTTTTCATTCCAGTATACAGATGGCACCATTTGAGGCATTATATGGGAATCGGTGTCGAACTCCAGCATTTTGGGATAAAGTGGGTGAAATGAAGCTGATGGGACCCGAATTGGTAGAAGAGATGGCAGAAAAAGTTCAGTTGATTCAGAAACACATGAGAACAGCTCAGAGCAGGCATAAGAGTTATGCGGATAACCGGAGGAAAGATCTATCTATTGAGGTAGGTGATCAGGTTTTTCTCAAGGTTTCTCCATGGAAAAGTGTTATGCGATTTGGTAAGAAAGGAAAGCTGAGTCCAAGGTTCATTAGACCATATGAAATTCTGGAGAAAGTTAAATCAGTTGGATACAGAGTGGCTTTACCTCCGAGTTTATCTCAGGTAGACAATGTTTTTCATGCTTCGATGCTGAGAAAGTATATGCCAGATCCATCTCATGTTTTGAGTCCAGAGGTAGTTCAGCTGGAAGAGAACCTATCTTATGAGGAACAACCGGTCCAGATTCTTGACCACATGGAGCAGGTGTTACGGAATAAGGTGATTCATCAGGTAAAGGTTTTGTGGAAAAACCATATGATTGAAGAGGCATCATGGTAATCTGAAAATGCAATGAGGGATAAATACCCCCACTTATTTTGATAAATGAATAAAATTGTGAGGATGCAATTCCCAAAAGGGGGGAAGGATGTAACATCCCAAGTAAATAAAGAATAATAAATTTTCATATTTATTAATATTTATCGAATTAAATATTAATTTTACTTTAAAGTGGTTGCTATGTTCGATAGTGTACCCGATACGCAACAAAGAGTTTCTTTGAAATCATACGTTGCACACTAGTAATAAAATAATATTATTTTAAATGTTAGTTAACACGTAGCTGTTGTACTGGAGGGAAGGGATAGAAATAACTAAAATATGATTATATATATTTGTTAAATGTTTTTACATTTATCTAATAAAGGATAAAGGCTTAAAATACGAAAAGAATTCAATTTTAGGCTTATATACTCTAATTTTCACGAAAGGTCCACTTATCAACATTTGATGGAGAACCGTCATTAAATATAGTTTTGATCACTCTTATACATTCTATTGGACCAAATATAACTCTTCTTTAGAATCGAGACATCAAATATTACTTTGTCTAATTTTTTGTTATCTTTCCGATAAAGTTCATTTTTTAATGAATAGTGTAAAATGTTGTATTTTAATTCAAAACACCTTTTTAATCTAATTTATTTATATGATTAGATTATTTTTTTAATATGTTTTAAAGTGAAATTAGAATATACTTTTACCATTAAATCCAATAGTGGTCTTTGTAATTAATTTCCCTTTGTAATTATACTTAAACTAGTGTCAATCATTTGATACTTATTGTTTCATAAAAACACGCTATTTGCTCTGACCACGGGAATTAATTATTAAATTAATTAATGTGACTTATATGTTCTGAATTTTGTAAAATAGACTTCATTTTTTAATTCGGAATATCAAATATTGCTTAGGGTGAATTTTTGGGATTTTTCTGAAAAACTTCATTTTTTGATGAATAGTGAAACCACTAGGTGGTACTTAAAAAATTAATTTTTCATTTAAATGAAATTTTACCACCTCTGTGTTTTGAATTTAAAAAATCCGACTTACATGGTTGTCATTAAGAAGTAAAATTTGGTTCAATGTGATTAAAATAATTTTTTGGTGAATAGTAACTTATTAAGTTTTTAATCGCAATTAGAGGTAATTAGTGAAATTTATGGAAAAATGATATTATAATAAAATGAAAATACCTAGACACATGTCTTACCCTTATTGTATGTATCATTACCGACCATGAAAATCCATGGGTCAACTTGGGGACCCCATGGATCCACTTTGGTTGGGAAATGACATTAATAACTTTTTATTTAATGTTAAAATAAAAATGACACAAACATGAGTTGTTTTACTAAAATAATTTTTACATGGGGTTTTACTAGTCAGATTTTTGACTATAAATATTAATTAGAAATATAAAAAGATTTCCTACATCATTATAGTTTTTTTATAATTTTCAGACATTAGATAAATTAAATTATTTATGACATCATGATGATGCAGCAATTACCTCATTAATAAAGGATTTAAATAAAATGAAATGATAATGTAAAATCTATGAGCTACACATTTCCAAAAGCTATTGGATGGGTGGATTTATAACCCTTATCACCTTAACCTCGAAACACATCAATGTGGGACCATTAGAATCCGAAAATCATTTTAAAATAAAGTAACGTTTCCTTACTTTCCAAGAGTGCCCCTCCTCTCCTCTTATAGAAGGCCCCCACCTCTACCACCTTACCAACACTCCCAAAGCCTTTGGCTCGGGAAAACCCTGCACATTTTGTCTCTCCACTTCCCTCTCTTACTCCTTGAAGCCTCGCTTTGGGCAGATGTCTTCCCATGGATGCCTTTGAGCTCAAACCAAATGGAGTTACCCGATTTTAAGGTAATGTATTCTTTTGAGTCCTTTTGTTTTATTTTGCTTCTCCAACCCCCTAAACTCTTTTTATTATTTTCTTTTGTAACAACTCCAGTATCCTCAATATATTAGGATGTTGTAATAAGAAGTATTTGAGCTACACTTACACACACCTACATCAAATGGTTAAAGAACATACTGTTTCCGTGGATGGCGAATTTCTGCCTCACGAAATGATGATTGTTTAACACTCATATAACGCCTTCAAAGGTGGACATTAAGATGTCACTATATTTATATATGATATATAATATATTTATGTTTTACTTAAGCTTCTGTATTTTTCATTTGTGTCTTATCTTTATGGCTTCCATTATGGGTATACGCGATATCTTCATTTTAGGAAGTGCGGACTACCGCCCCCTCAAAGTGATGTGATTCGTTAATGCCATACGTGGGACGTATAAAGGATAGATTTAATGTTATTATATATGATGTTATACTATAATTATAATATACCTCTATATCATTATTATTTCTTTCCATTAAAGTATGAGATAGAAATGAAAGTAGCGTTCATGCGTACGTACGGCTTACCGTCTCCATGAACGGTGCATTTCATTTCTTATCCCCAAATGTAATGTACTATTAAAAGTATATGTATATAATGGATATATATGATGAATGATACATTTATATTATGAATATAATTCTGGAATTAATGTATACATACCTCTCATTTAGTTTTAATTCAATTAATATGACAAAGTAATGAAAGTAGCGTTCATGCGTACGTACGGCTTACCGTCTCCATGAACGGTGCATTTCATTTCTTACCTCTAAATGATTATGTAATATTATAAATACATGTATATTCTGGATATATATGATTTATATGATATCCAAATCAGGAATTTCATTCTGGTTATAAAGAACATTCGATCACACGAACAACATGTTATTGTAAGAAGTCCACTTTCGACTTAAGAACCAAATATCGACAAAACAAACATTATTAACTTAAATGGTTACATAATGTTTATAACATGTCAATAAGTGATATAAAAGGAATTATGAAATTGAAAAATGTTTTTAAGAAAATAGAAATGAACTCATGTTTATTATTCAGGATGTTAAAGAACGATCGAGTCATGTCGGACCCGAGGTAAGGGACTTCGTCTCAATCTCCTTTCATTGAGGAATATTTCGTTTTATACACAACTTTCTTTTATATGGTGTATAAACCTCTTTGAATTTTACTTTCATACAAAAGGAATATTTTTCTACGAAGCGTATTACAAAATGACAAAAACGAATGTTTCTTTTAACGTACACGGTGACAACGACCTTTTCCGTCGCCGCGAGTATTATTTGGTCTTTTGCTTCCTCAACAAGCCGTAATGTTTTTTTTAAATTAAATAAATACCATATTCTCTTTTATGTATTTTGGTATTGAAAATGGTTTTTATAATGGATTTGTTATGTCAATATATTTGAGTGATATATTGTGATCAAAGTGTGGAAATGTTTTCTTTCCTTTATGTTTGCTTTATGTCTTATGATTTTATAATGGTACTTGGACATTTGACGGGTGGTTACGTGATAAACCATATGACGGGTGGTGTCGTGAATACCAGGACGGGTGGTTACGTTATAACCTCCAATGCATTGGGTATGGAAGTCGGCCGTATGACAATTCCATTAAGTATGTGTGGAAGTCGACCGTATGGTTATTCCATTTAAGTATGTTTATGTCTCAAGTTACCTTTATATGTTATGTGATCTTTTTATGGGTTTTATGGTAATCTTTTGGTTACAAAAGGGTAAGTAATGATCTTTTATTCAGTGATGATTTTTTACTACTTCATAATGGTGAAAAGTGTTACTTAGTTAAAGTATACATGTTTTACTTGTTGTTTTGATAAACTAACTGTTTTCATTCTTTGTGTATCTTTTACTGAGATTTTTATGCTCACCCCAAGTTTTTTTGAAATGTTTTTCACAGGACTTAATGGGGAATAGGTTCAAGGATGGGATCAAGGGAAAGTCATTCTATATAAAACATGGAACTAGACATGTTTCTTGTTAAGAGTTTTTTTATTCTATGGAAACTTAGTAGAAGTGTCTACTTTGTAAATCTTTTGAGATGTAATAGTTATGTTCTAATTCTATAAAACTCTAAACATGAAAAGATACTCAATGAGAATTATTCATTTAATTCAATGTTAAGTAAGGTTTAAGGCTGGGGCGTTATAAGTTATGAGTTTCCAGTTCCTAATAGTAGTGGTAGAGTATGAGGATTTCTTCCTAAATAGGTTTCTAGATTACCTCATCAATAGGATATAGACATCTACACTGATTTACACATCATAATGACACTGATAACTACACAATTGTATTAGATGTATCTTGTATAGATTCATGTGTTGAGGGTGTAGTTGAAGGATTTTCTGAGGTAGGTTTTCGTAAGACCCAGGGTTTCACCCTGGGTGGCCCCTATTGTTTTTTTCTCAAAATAGTATACGAGAGGTTGAGGTTTTATGTGGACTATAGGTACCTGAACCAAGTTGTCATGAAGAACAAGTATCCAATACTAATGATCGATGAAATATTCAATTAGTTGAGGGGGGAATGATGTTTCTCAACTGTTGACCTCATATCAGGTTATCACCATATGGGATTTTGAGATGCATATATAACAATGTTATCTTTTAGACACTATTGTAGTATTTATATGTACTTGGTGATACTCTTTGGTGTGACAAACTCCCTAGTGGTGTTCATGGGACTCATGGCCTGGATCATCCAGCGTTAGACCATTTCATGGTGGTCTTCATCGACATTATAATTTTTTAGTCATTATTTGAGGTTGAGCACATGTGACACTTAAGGATGGTTCTGAACATATTTCAAGAGCACCATATTTTTGGGTAGCACTAAAAGTGACAATTATATATTGAAGAAGTCCACTTTATGGGACATGTTATCTCAGAAGGAGTGGAAGGGGACCTTGTAATGTTGGAGGAAGTATTATCATGGATGCCACCTAGGAGCATGGGAGAGGTGCAAATATTCTTTGTGGGAGAGGATATTACTAGAGATTCATAACTGACTTCTCCAAGATATCATCACCTATGATAGTTTTGACTCAAAAAAGGAATAATTTCTTGTTTATGGAGATGTGTTAGTAGTCTTTTCAGTAGTTAAGGAATAGAATAATGAGCACACAAATCATGACATTTCTAGAGGAGGGTGTTGAGTACATAGTTTTCTACAATGTATTAGGGATCAGACTTGGTTGAGTCCTATTGTAGAGGAAAGCAATGATTGCCTTTGGTTTACACCTGTTGACACCACATGAGATGAACCACTTGACCAATGATCTTGAGTTAACAGAAATCGTACTCACATTGATGATCTGAAGACACTAACTGATGGTAAATTTGGTTATCATCTACTATGATCACAGGACTCTCAAGTATATCTACTCTCAAAAGGATCTAACCTTGAGATATATGTGATGGATAAAGTTCCTCTAGGACCAATAAAATGGTATTGTTTACCCTCTGAGAAGGGGAATGTGGTGGCTGATTCTCAGATCATGAGATCGAGTTCACAATTTTTGGTTTAGGCATCGGTGTAGTTTGCCTCATTGTAGTTATCCTTTGGGGATAAGGATGGGGATGGGGGAGCATACCACTAGTCTATGATTATTACCCCTTGTACTCTTACAATAATTCAAGGAGAAACAACATGATGACAATAATCGTGATACTCTACATGATTAAATATCTATAGGACATGCTACAAATGGAAATTTGAAAGGTGGGGAGTATGAAATTATTTTCAAATGACGCACAATATTACCTATAGTATTGCAGGAGGAGGATCTGAGGGAGATACATACATCCTGTTTGGTAGTACATCCATTTGTGTAAAATATATACCCAAACATCTAATGTTTTTTATGGTTTACAAGAATGAATATGGGAGTTCCTGAGTTCATTTTTTAGTGCCTTACATGTCAATAAGTGAAGTCTAAACAACAAGTTTTGCAGGTTTGTCTCAACACCTTGTGGTGCCAGAGTGGAATTGGGATGGTATATCCATAGAATTCATATTGTTCTTACCATGTGTATCTAGGGTACACAATTCAATTTGGGTTCTCCTTTTTTGACTAACCACATCATTCCACTTCCATGCTATCTAAGATAAGAGTTCAGTATGGAGCATAGGACAACACCATGTGTGAGAGATAGTTTTACTTCATGGTGTTCAAGAATTGATTGTTTTATATCATGATGATTTGTTTAAATCCTGGTTGTGGAAGGTATTGTAGGAGGTGTTTTGGAAATACATATTCCTGAGTAGATGGATTCAATCTCAATCAGATATATAGATAGATATGACCATCCTGATTCTGGAGGACATGTTGTGGGCATTCATATTGGACTTCGACTATAGCTGGGAGGACCACATACCTCTAGTGGAGTTTTTTTACAATAATTTATTCCATTCCACTATTGGTATGTCACCATTTGAGGCCTTGTATAGAAGACCAATTAGGTAATGAATTTGAGGGACTAACCCAAAATAGTCATCACTCATGGGCCCAATTTTGTTACGGCCTAATACAATGAAGGTTTCGATCATCTAGGAGTAGAGGAGGACTGCAAAGAGATGTCAGAAGTCGTATATTGATAAAAGAAAGAGGCCCTTGGATTTCGAGGAATTAAACCACGTGTTCCTTCAGGTCTCTCAAAGATGTGGACTAAAGGGACTTTGTTGGGAAGAAAAGTTATATCTGAGGTTCATCAGCACTTTTTAGATACTATGTAGAATTGGAGAGGTGGTGTACTACCCAAATCTACCCCTAAAGTTGCGCTAGGTACATGACGTCTTCCACATGTCGTTGCTGAGGAGGTACGTGAATAAACCATCAAACATCATTGATTGGGGGAATTCTAGACATCGAGGAAGGATCTATTATTGCTGAGTACCTGGTAGAGATCAATGATCAGTGAGAGAGGATCCTTCATGGGTGATAAATTCCCATGGTGTGTTTCCGGTGGAAATATGTGAATATCCAAGAGTGAACATGGTAGTAAGAGGCTCAAATTAATGCCCAATACCAAAATATTTTTTTAGTATCCTTTTTCCCTTTTTAGGGATGTAAATCACTATTATGGGGAGAATTTAATATCCCATATTTTTTGTGTATTATTTTTAAACAGTAGATGAAATTATTCTGAAACTAATTGCATAGAAAATGTGTGATTCCAAGGCCCAGTGTTCCTCTAAAAACTTTTAAAATATATTATATATTTTAAATATAAAACATGATAAATTTTTGTGAAAATAGTAATAAATTATAAATGGGTGCCTGGATAAAAAATCTATGGGTTCCATCACATTCAATATAGTGATTTTAACCTAGGCATAACCTAACATCGGTTGGCGCGGGTGAAAATTGAATGGTAGTTTTCGACATATTAATGAGTAATCCAAATTGGTGAATTTATTTAATTTTTAACGTTTCACCAATGTAGTGACCATTATTTTTTAAAAAATCTATTAGGAAGGGTTCCAGGTGGAGGCTCATAACCCTAGAATTCCTTGAAGGCTCTTGAGAGGAACCTATAGATTTATCTCGATAGAAAGTAATGATATGACATGGAATGAGAGATTAAGGGACACCATTTATGATTGATTTCACCAATGGTGGTTACACAATGATCAATAATCTCCCGTGAGTGATCCATCATGGTGTTAGGATGTGTTATTTTCATAATTCCCCTTTTTGGATTGAATGACAAATTTGGACCAACTGACAAACATGTTGATCCACAGTTTGATAATTCTTGCGGTAATCCATTATTTTGAGGGATTTTTTTTAATTTTTATTGAGAATTGTTTATAGATTATTCATTATACATATTGGATTGGATATAGGATATAATGGACCATGGATAAGTTTCCTTCATTGGGTCATTCATTATACTTTTCTCCCCCATATATTTTCTTCACATTCTCCATTCATTGTGGGTTATGAATGATCAGTCATAATGCCTTTGATTCTATACGCAATGACATGAAATTGAATATCTGACATTAGGTCGACCTAGTAGAATTTTGGTAGTGATGGAGATAGAAAAATCTAAGCAGTTTGGAAATACCCATTATTTGTAATATTTATGAGTGAATGATAATAATTACATTTTATAGAAGATTGAAGGCCTAAGACACACCAATTTGGTACACTGATGATGAGGATAACCTATATTTGAAGTTTAAAGGCAAATGGATCACTGAAGAAAAATTGGGATTGTCAACCAAGTTGTTCAGATCAAGAATGAATCTTTTTTGAAAATCATGAGGGACACCACGTGTAGTCTGGGATATAGGGTGTTTGGCCACCTTAGAGAAGAATCTAGGGTTTCAGGAGACCTTCAAGTGTCACATGAAGTGTGACCCATTTCAAATGGAATGTTGGACCTTCCCCGATACATGGAATGTATTCCGGAAGATATATTGACATGGGGTAGTGTAAATAGGTTTCCAGCATGGTTTGTAACCCCCCACAAGACATGGATGAACCAGTTATTGGGATTACCTATTGTACTTGTACATGGCCAGAGACAAACAAGTTGAAGCTGTGTACAAGAACATAACAAGTTCATAATGGCAGTTGCTAGAATTATTTACGTGGTGTGTGACCTTTTATTTATATTATGTACTACATCTTCTACAGGACATGTTCTATCGACAAGGGCCATTGTACACGGGTAGTACCTAGTGTCTTGGGAGATGATATGAGACCCTAGTAAATTCGAGGTACCTCTTTAAAAATGTCTTGATTATCTTATACACCATATCATAGATACGTTTCATTAGGGTTCATTCCCTCTATTATTTCTCTAATGGTTGGTGTGTATCATTTCATACTCATAGGATTTGGATCCCTTCAGTAGGAATTTAATGATAGAGTTGTTGGAATCCACCAAGAGTCCCTGAGAGTATCCTCTATTCCTTCTTCGTGCCCTAAGTAGAGTCTCTTGTATTGACAGGACCAAATTCACTAGGTGTGAGTCCTCTACTTAGTGGGACAATCCAGATAGTGTTGATGGTATCACCCCGTGGCCCCATATGCCATCCCCATCTGATGTATTGTATCAATATATAGATATATCAATGTATCTATTTGTCTCTTGATTGTTCTTGATGAATAGTACTTCTCAGAGAGAATTCATTAGTTCTATCAGACTCAAGAGTGTGTTCTCTTGGATAACTGCTTTGTGCAGTCTTCTAACTGAATCCCTAGTGGTGGTATCCAGTAGGTGTGACATACTTCCAGATGGTGTGTCTTGGTTGACTATATCAAGATATTCTTGTTTTATATTGTATACATATAATTGGGTAGATTTGAATGTATCCTTCTTTTATGTATTTCATTTTAGATTCCAGGTGTCCTATTGATTATTTTTATACTCACCCCTACATGGGATTTTCCCACACTTCTCTTCTATTATGTAAAAGAGTGACTATTGGATGATGTTCTAGGAGGATCAGGACCAAGACAATGGCCAGAGGTTACATTGTGATTTTAGGAAAGCCGAGGTGTTCCGGTGACTTCAAACATCATCCTAAGTACATTTTGTTTACATGTTGGACTTCTTGGTTTAAAAAATATTTTTGGTGGTTTTTTATTCTGGATGGGTTTACATTACTTGGTTTTCTTATTCCACACTATTTTGTTTGGGATAGTGTTATTCATAAATATTTTTCTTAGTGGTTGCATCATTACATTATTTATGTTCTTGGAGATGTGTGTGTTCCTATAGGTATAGAGAAAATGCATCCCACATTATTGATTTGCATACTCAGTGCTATCCCCAAGACCCTAACCTATTGGAGATGAGATTGGGGAGTCACAGCTTTGGTCCCATTGGGATGGGTCATGACACTATTTTTTACGTGACCTAGTAAGTGATTCCACTGATGGATGTGGTATGTTTCAGGTGAAGTAATGTTGTTGTTGATTATCATTATGTGGTTTGTGTATTCCAACACAAAGAGACCATTATTTATATGTGACTTTCCAAAAAAAATGTTATATTTATAATATAAGATACTTAATATTAAAATTTTAAAATTAATCCATATATATCCATTGTTGATAATCAAATAATTTTTTTGGTAACATATGGAACTTAATAACAAAATTTCAAATCTGAGATCATTCTGGTTGGAAACAGGAGGTGGTATACACTGATAGCTACACCGTCAAGTATATCTTAGTTGGCTACTCAAAGATCTATCTCTATTCAGTCAATATTTCTAAATATACATTGTTCCAATATTTTAATTCATATTTGATCCCCAATAGATGTATCTAATAATGAATTTTTAGAAATAGATCAATTGATCTCGATAACAAACACACCTAAAGATTCCACATTCTTATTTGGCTCGGTGTAATTTTTCTTTTAGTTTCCCTTCTATACTAATTTGAAAAAGGATGAATCTTTTTCCATTTCATTCCCCTTGATCTACCTTTTCATAGAATGTCTGAAATAAGATTTATATTTTTATATCTTCGGTCACCTTATCTATTTTTTCACCATAAGGAATAATGGGTTTTCATGCTCTAAATCTTTATTAAGTTTATGATGATGAGTGAATAGACATGGAAGGAACTTCCCAATTTATATCATATTAAAATTTACAAAAAATGTGCATATGAATTGAGGGACTTATTACATAATAATATTAGTTCCATGTCACATGAAAATTTTCGAAATCATATTTGTGCTCGGTTCAACTCATTTCTCTATACTTTTCTTAAGAACCGAGTGTGATAGGTTTGAGTTTTTGGACGGTTTTTGTCTTATACCCTTTTCATAGATCTTAAACATGTGTTCTTCTTATGTTTATGGATGAAAAGAACATTTTTTTATGTAGTAAAGACCGGTAAAACTATTTTCTCATAGTTAGCAGTAACCATACACCATCCCAGGAAATTGTTCATTAGGAGACAAAACAAACCAAACAACTTCATCCCAAATGTGTAGACCACATGATTACCACATAGTCTAAAAGACAATGTGAACTGAATGTGCATCCTACCCAATTAAAAAATTGGATTTCTAATTTCTCATCTATTTATTTTTAACCTAAAACTTCCCCTTTAGTTTTCCCTTAGGTTCATTTAACCATGGCACAACCTTCCCCTCTCCATTTCTCCTTGGATATCCCCGGTCATTGTGTTTTTGATTGATTTCATCAATAAATATTTATGTATGTCCTATCTTCATTCCCTCTCTCTCTCTATTTATTCTAGGTTGTTCTCTTCCTCTTTCTTGGGTATCATCTTCCCCCTGGCTAGGGTTTTAAAATTTAGTCTTATATCTTATTAATTTTTATTTTACCTTGTTTTTTAAGTTGGTTGATTTCATATATGGGTTCGGTGTGGGTGAAAATGATGTTTTGCTTTGTATTTCAAAAAGTTTCACAATTTTTGAGGTAGGATCCATTTTTATATGATCATTAAATTATGTTAACCTTCATTTTATGAGGTTCATATCTCCTTTAGATTCCATATAGTCTTTCGTTGTTGTTAAATTAATACTATCTTTTGAACTTTGTTGGCTTCCCCTTAATTTTGTGTTGGTTTTCAATGGTTGGAAATGTTTTAGCATTCCATATTTTTGAAAGTGGCTCGATTGGATCTTTAAACTGACTAGTGAATTATAATTAAATGTTTTGGTTTTTGTAAGTGAATTTCTGATGTCCAATGTGGTTATTTAGGTCATTAAATTGGTTTTTACAAATTATTCTCTTAATGTTATATTCCCCTTTGGCCCTTTTAAGTGTGTTTTGATTGAAATGGTGGGTTGGTGTGATGAATGTTTTTTCAAAGGTGTGTTTGGTTACAAATTTGGTTTGTGTGAAATTAGTTTTAAAATTGATTGTTTTGAAAAATTGATGTAAGGAACATTTTTCCTTTTAAAATGGTTCTTTTGGAAAAACCCTCTAGGAGGTATCCATTCCCTAGTGGATTATGATGGGGTGGGGTTGTCCTTGGCATGGAACTCCACCCATGTTATTTATTGTTTAAGGCATGGGCTTCTCCTTGAGGAGGCTGGGTGGTGCCCATTATGGTGGCATGTGATGGTATATATATATATATATATATATATATGTTTGACTTGAGGTTTGCATTATTTGGTACACCCCCTGATAACTTTACATGGGAACATGTCAGAGACTCATGGTTTCCTGAGAATGATTTATGCACTTGTCTAGGTTATTATACTAGATAGTGGGATATTTCATGTGGGACTTGGGTTTAATGCTATGGGATCAGGAATCTTGACCAGGCCAGGTTGGGTGACAGTTAGGTGTTAGGGTGTTATGATGGCATTGATTAGGGAATAAATTCAAGATGGTTCAAATGTATCATATGTTATGGTCTTCCTCTGAGTTCCTAGGTCATCCCATGATGATTCAAAAATAGACGTGAATGTATTTCCCTCGTTGAGATAATTACTACCTTCACCTTGGTTTTGGAGTCTCATTGGTAATTCAAATCTGTATCTTTTTTATAATAATATTTCAAGGAAGTAATTCTAAATTAATTTTCTAGATTAATGATTGTTTCTCACTTGGTTACTTTTTATCCCTCTCTCATGTGAACATATATTATCTTTTCAATGAACGTTGTTTCTAAATGAGAGGGAAATGTGTTTTGATTTATGTATTTTGAAATTATAAGTATGTAAAAACCTATTTTTATAGTTATATTTCAAACATGAAAATCATTGTTGCTTAATTTAGAGGATATAAATAGTTATTAGATTATTCGGGACTATCTACTATGTTTTAATAATCATGCATATAGTGTTTCTTATTTTTAATTTATCTTACTAGGTATAGTTTTGGATTGGTCAAATCAGGCGATGGTGGGTGTTTGGATAGAGAGTGACCCTCAGGGTCACATGGAGGTTGTGTTTGGTGTCATGTTCTACTTGGTTGTTTTGGTTTTGTTTTGTTTTTTTAGTTATGTTGTATTATTCATTGTAAATGCAAATGATGTAAATTTTTGAAATAATTTTGAGATTGGGTTGTCCCTTTATTTTTTATGTTTTCCTTGGTTATTACTTTTTGTAAAATTATTCCCACCATCACTCAATTGATTCCCATGTAACATTTTTCCTGCCTGGGAGGACAGGGAACGCCTCTCAGGCCTTGCCATAGATCGGATCTGGTGACCAGCTTAGCATCGACCGATGTTAGTTCGAGAAAAAATGGTATGAGAGAAAGTTGGATATTTTGAGGGTCTTTTATTTAGAGTGACCATTGTTATTTGGGTTGTTGGTGTTGAAGGAGTAGGATTGTGTGTATTGAGGTGTAGGTGAGGGAATGTCATCAAAAACTCTTTCTTGTTTCAAACCTCAGGTTACCATGGAATGTATAGGAGTTTAGTGTGTATGTTTCTTGTGGATTTTTTTATATTAGGAAATTAAAAGGGAGTTTGGTAGTGGCCTCCATGAGATAAAAAGTATTAGAAAGAAATGTGGATACAAGGACATTACTCTGGAATTCTCCCCATGATAGTGCCATGACTTATATATTGACACCAACCATATAACCAAGTCAGCCAGGAATGTGCTGAAAAATAATCAAAATCATTAATTCCATTATAAATGAATTTTATATCCAACATATCCTAAATTTATAAAACAAGAACTAAAATTTAAAAAGATATATTAACAAAAAAATATAAAAATGGTTCAATGTCTAGGATCAGACCCAGATTCCAATCATTCTTCCAATATACCAAATCCATGAACTATAAACATTTAGTATAATTTCATGTATAGAAGTTCCATGGTGTCCTGAGCAGCATGTGACTACAAATAAGTGGGATGAAACCAACAATGTCCAAAAATATAACAATTAGGTTACATAATGTTGATGTAAAATCTCTCAATGCAAAAAATTTAACAATTTTAATAATAATTATAATATAGAGAAATAACCACTAATACCGCATGTTAATGATGAAAACTGAGTATGGATATAGCATTATTGGTCCTCAGGTCTATGACCCTGATTGAAATCACATGCTTTAGAAAGTGTTGAGGCGTCTCTGATTAGGTAAAATAGGCCATTAATCCCTATATAAAAGACCCAAGATTCTCTAGTATACTTGATAAGTAACACAGAACTCCCTTTTAAGAGTTTTCTAATCCATAGAATAATCCAAATTGTAATACATACATCCCCTATTAGAGTTTTTGCATCTAGTCTTTAGGAAACAGAGTATAATAGAACTCCACAATGGGAGTTTTTCCAGCCATTTATCATAGACCACCTCACATGAAATTTTATTTACAATATCATAAGAATTTACCAAGTATTTTTTCATTTCTATATAAAACAGGATCACCCCAATGGTTTTTCATTAACTCTAAAAAATCTCAATAATGATTTATTTTTTACTAACTTCACACTAAAACTCCAAAGTAATTTTTATGATATTATTTCATCCATTAAAATCCAAAATCCACTAACATAATAATAAATTTTTACTATTTCATTAGGTCTAAACCTATGTTAAATTCGATTTATAAATATTGATGATTTTGAAATTCCATTTCACAGTCACCAATTCACAATATAATTCACTTTTAATAAATATAAGTAGAATTTAATCATTTATAATAAAGGCAAAAAACTGTTTATTAGAAATTTAACAAATAACAAGGTCAATATAATTTTTTTTAAACAATCGTAAAATGAACCACTAGAAAAGAAGTAAATAATTTGGGTTAATTTAATGGGATCACCTACTTCATCCAACAATTTGTTTTGATTGTTGGCCTATAAATTCACTACCTAAGATTGTTTAAGACTGAAGACAAAAATCAAACAAAATTTTTTCCTAAAATACGTAAAAAATCTTAATAATTAACTACGTTCCAATTATAATTAACTAGTAACATATAACTAATTACCCAACTTAAACTACATAAACATTAATAACAATTCACTCACCAAGTACTCCTGCTTTACCTAAACTAGAATCAACCCTCCATCAGAGGTCCATGTCAGGCTCTCATCACTAACCCGGGAAAGAAGTGGTATCGAACAGAACATATAACACAATATAATATATCAAATATCATTAAAATATTAAAAAACCACACATTTTGACATACATCGATCAACATGATGGGTGACAAAGTATACACATTGTATAAGTATATCATCTAGCTGGGTTGCATGGAAGCCCTATCTTCTCTGGATGATTCCACCAACCTCTTTTAGAATCAACACTCAATTATCTAATTAGAACATCCAAAAATTTAAGAAAAAGTAATATTATTGATTTAATGTTTTATCCCTTCCAACGACTCGTGATAATAAGAAATGATTTCCAAAATCACTATGGATCGAGGGTGATACATCAACCCTCAAGAAAAGGGACAGAAAAATGTAAGGGGATACTATAAATGATTTAGATAAACAAAATACTAAGTGGGGGGGATAAAGGGGTGGACCCAATGAAAATATGTGGATTCCAATAACATAAAAAGACTTTAAAAGGCCACCAACAGATCAGTTGTCTCCACATGCTTGTTTCCCCATGTTCACAGACTTTCTGGTATTCCCATGTCCCACGTAGGGATAGTGGATAGTTTATGGAGATAATTAAATATGATTTAGCCCTATATATCATTTTTTCACTACCAACCATGTTCTGAAACTGAATCCCAATCCAAATCCACTCTTTTTACGGTCCAAACCATCATAATTCACCTTTGAACCATAATTCCTAAAAAAACCATCCAATAAATAAAATTTCAACCTTCCCTGGAAAATTAAAATATCTTCTTAACACTTATATTTCTTGAGAATATTCAATGGTAACATAATTAGATCATCTGACCTATATGATTCATCAAAACCCACTCAACATCAACATTTCATCCTTGAGCATTCAACATGCTTCTCGAGGGAAACATTGAATTCAACATTTTTAAACAATCAAAACACAAACCGACACATGAAATAATCACCCAAAAGATGAGAATATGGTAACACATGTATTTCTACCTTATGAAACATGAGGTTCCTTCATCTTACTAATCAACCGGCCTCTGGTGACCCACCTTATGAATTTTCACATGATGGATAATCACAATCCATGGTAACATATTTTTCTATAATTAATTATGAATAATTATATCTACATTAGAATATTATAAAAAATAGTTTCCAATCCACGTTTCATTACCACCATAGAAAAACTAGTCAGATTTGGGTACAACTCACAGTACCAAATTCTAAACCAAAACTAATGAGCCTTAGTCTTTAAGGTTTCATGACCAAACATGTCGATCAATCCTTAGAAGGAATGATAACCTCCTAAAAAACCTTTTGTATCCCATATTTCCCATAATATATGGTTTTAAAAACACCTTGTCTAACATCATGGGAAAACACTAATCAAGCCTCCTTTAACCGACCTACCTCTATGTACTCAGCTTCCCTCACTGATACATTACCTGTAATCTTGGACATTATGCCTTAATTACCTAAGTCATATGATGATTGTCCAAATACATACACTAATGTATCATCCATGAGGAATCCTATTATCATACTATGATTATTCCATTGCTGAACCATCATACTTACTCTTATATCATCATTTCATTCTATAAGGACCATTGTCCCATCAATCCAAGACACCTTTAAATGAGCTCCAAACCACAAAAAAGTCAACATAAAACCCAAAAATCTTTTTATACCACATACATGTATATCCCTATAATTCACTAATTAATTTAATGAATTTTACATAATTTAAAATTCATCATCAAAACATTATAATGATCATCAATCCATAAATATCTCACACCTCCAGTCCGTCCCACATAGGACCTCTCATTCATGACCAACATCATAATCCCTACTATAGGAGAATCCTTGTTAACACATAATTGTACCAAATACTCAGAAATAAATATCCCATACTCTTCCTATTATAATACTTAATGGATAAATTTGATCAAGAATACCCATCCCTTAGAGTCATTATTTAAGGCAATTCACTGCACACTCCTATATCATGGTAAAATTACCCAAGTATCTCAATGAAAAAACCTTACACAATGAGGGGAACATAATTAAACAAATAATCATATAATATATAACATCTGATTCATTCCATAATTCTCATCAAGCATCGTCTCAATAGGTTTCAACATCGATGGATGTTCATCACTCTTCCTGAGCCGCAGTATAAAATCTTCCATGTTAACCTCTATAGCCCTCATCAAGGTTCATATAAGATCAGACATGTTATCACATGCGATATATCCATTTTTTCATCACTTTTAGATGAAAAAAAAGACTCTAAACCAAGTCCCCTAAATTCTATGCCTGAATTCCCCCATAAAATCCACATGAACCCCCTATCCATTTGTGAATGATCACCTACTAAGCATATCAGGTTTACACACCTATACTGCCAAAAAAACATTCTAAACAGCGAAACACATATGTAATTTTCACTTGCCTATGTGATTTCATTGAATATCAACAGTTTAATTCTCTAAAAAACCTATTAAGAGGACCTAACTCAAGTATATTAAGTCATTTTTTATAAAAACTATCCCCACACAACTGATACACTTGCGATACCTATCATGTATTCTAGTATCACAATGAAAAAGAACCCATAGAACATCTAAAAAATGGTAGTATCTCAATGATCCAAAAAAACCATATTCATGCCCACTTAAAACATGAGAATCATTATGATGTTATAATGTGATTCATTTATTATCTAAATAAACTTTTAATGGTGTATCTTAAAAGACAAGGCCAATAAATAGACTAATCCATCCCTTGAAAATAATAACCGCAACAGAAATTTCAAAACTCAAAGTACATTTCATTTAGAGAGTTCCATGAATTTCAACATGCCTCCCATCATACTGCCTTCATGGGTGTTCTTTTTCACAGGAACTTCATGCACGATTCACCTCATAGTCCCAAGGTCTACCCCACTAATACAGACATTCTCAAAGATCTTCATTTTCCTAATTATACCTCTACAAGAACCACATGTACTTCTACTTATAACTGAGTGATTAACCACAACTCACTATTCCTAGGTCTACAATCCATTATTTTCATTAATTGATCCACCAAAACCCACAATAAATAGTTAACATGGGAAGACATCTGAATTACTCTACACCTACCAAAAATATACTTAAGTCCAAAATCACCCATGACCAAGTTCTTTTTCCAATAAAACCCAAGGAACCTACCATTCCTAAACCAAATACACATTATATCCTTTCATGAAATGATCCCAAATTCCTAAACATCCGCATATTCCTAAAACACTCTAGGTCACTCAATGGCTAGGCTTATCCATCACTTGGGTCACCCTCAAAGGTCACAAGGTACTTACATGCAATTTTATAGTCATACTAAGAAGGTCATCGGTATCTCCCACGGATCCCACGCATCAAGTCTCACATAGTTCAAAAATATTGGGATGAAGCTCACCCCCATTCTGAGGTCACATAGCATCTAACATTCTATACAATCAATATGGGATATCATGAGATATTATAAATCTATTTCATCTTACCTATTTTCAAGTGAAGAAAAAATTAATAGGTTCACAAGAAGTCACAACATACCACAATCTCAAGGTCACAACACTTACCACGATAACATAGAAATTGAAGATCACTTTCACATACAATGTATATCACAATGCCTTAAAACCTAGGCACACATTATATCCCCATTTTCCCCAACCTCATGGTAATGTTGCACATACCAAAACCTACATTTTGTATATCACTGTTTTGAGATCCCTGTATCATAGGGATATAAGATATCTCCAGTACTATAAATAGCCCTATCTAACCAAACATAGGGTTAAACAAAAGAACCTAGTAGTTATAAATAATATATATATATATAGGTTCCATAAAATTCTATATACAATAACTAAAATTTATAAAATAATGGGATCAGTTAAATGAAATTTCATGTACAAGTTATTGAGGAAAAACATTATATGTTGTAATTGGAAGATTATTTACCTAAATCCATAAAATAACCATGGTGAGTGTTCACATAATTTATTTTTAACCATTTACTACAATAAAGTCTTTTCATATCTAAGGATTAGTCCAAAATGTTTCCAATTATATGTTATAGGGGAATACACTATTTAAGTTGAATTTATAATTTTAGTTAGTAGATACCTCATAATAGTAAATCCAATAGATCACATAACCTGTATTTTTTTATTTTATGGTTCATTCAAGTAATATTCCACCCTGGAATTATATGTAGACACTGTATAAATTACTGTAGATAAATTAAATAACTGTCCCAAGTCACAACCCAAATATTCAGTTAATCAGTAATAAGAAATCTCAAAAATGATATATGAAACCTAGGTGACTTAGATAATTAATAAACACACCATATACTTCCTCTTTAGTCCTGGAGATTAAATTTCATATATCAATTACCAATTAGTCTCAATCATCACTCAAGGTGAAATAAATCAATAATAAAAATGGGTAACATGAAGCGTATTCTCAACCATGACAATAAGGACTTCCCTCAAACATGGGTTTTCTAGTCACATGACCAAATTTAATACCATGTCCTAACATTTTAATACTATCACATAAACCTTTAAAAAATATTTATTAATATAAAATATGGCTCTGATTAATCATTATATCATCCCACCTCCCCAGATCACTAATTGTTGGCCAGACTGGCAGAACACTACTGTGCAATAGGTGTTCCTCCCCATAATCCAGAGGATACAACCTACTAGTGTGGATATTTGGTAGTATGGTGGGGAGACTATACCCACATATATGAGTAAATTAATAGTTGAAATAATGTTAATCACATACATCCATAAAAATAAGTAAATGGAATGGCATCTAGGATAGTGAAAAAAAATCAAAATCAACCATACCATAATAAGATAACTATAAATCCTAAATGTGACATTATCAAATGATAATAAAAAAATGATAAAAATATAAATATAGTAAAAATACTAAAAGTGATCCCGAGTGATCATTCGGTGCCAGATTCACATGCTATATCTTAGATTCCCAATCCAAGACCTATAAAAAAGTAATATATTTTGGGTATTTAAGTTTCTTATCAATATGATCAGGGTGTGTGTATAACATGGTAATTCTCCACTCACAACTTCCTTAAATATAACTATTATTATAAATAATGTGAATGTTCAAGTGCTAAAGGTAATTTTTTTTACAATTTTATAGTAATGTTTTCAAAAAAACCACCACTACCCTGGGTTCATGGTGAAACTTGAGGATTAATATTCCATTGTCGATCCTTTTGTCTAAGGTCTTGATCAATTATACCTACATCATAAAGTGTTATGGGTGTCAATGAGTATTTAACATGTACCACACCTCCCAATTTGGCATAACCAATTTTGTACACCCTATCGTTGGGGAAAAAATTGATTTTCGAACCCAAGAAAAATAAAATAATATCATGATTGGGATTTATATCATAGATTAAAATGTTATGGGTGTATTTTTATTTTGTTTAATATGTTATTTTACTGAATCCTCTGTATAAATTTGATTATGTTTATTTAAATTGGTTATAGAATTAGTTTAAATGATAGTGGTCTAACCATCAATTACACTTTTCATTTACCCATGAATCATTATTCAATTTAATCCCCCTGTTATTCTAAATTTAAAAGGAATAACCCTAATTATCCTATCCTATAAATTTTAGTTTTGGAATTGAGAGATACAACAATCACAGTATTCTCTATCCTTATTTTGAAAAGTTGTTAGATACCACCAATCACTCTTGGGTTATCTTACTACTTACTATCATAAGAAAAGTGGAAATTTACATATGTCATATGTTTTAAACATGTGAAAAAGGAAAGATTAATTTAAAAGAAAATATTTATTGAAATATCCTATAAGATACATATCCCAAAACATCCAAGGAATTAAGAAGAAAATAATTATCATTAAAAACTAGAATTAATCCCATGGGTGGGAGAGTTGTCCCGTGCTAGAAAAATATTAGAATTGTGTGACATTATTGGTGGGTATACAAAAAATATAATTAAATGATGACAAGAATAGATGAATAAAAGATAAAGTGAGTGATTGTGGAAGAATTCCATTATTCAATTGATTAGTTCTCAATTTATAAAGGAATGATCATAGTTCTTCAATCTCCCAGGATTTTAAAAGGATTCTCCTCTAATGAACTGTGATTATCCCCACAATAGATCTTGAAAATTATTAGAACTAAGAGAAACGTGATTATGTCTACGTTTAAAAGAAATATTTGGAATGATCTGGCACTTCAGCTAGATTTTCTGAAAATTTCATTCTAATAATTTTGTTGTTGTCTGTTAGACTATGGAAATGTGATCGAAAAATTTTGGACTTCAACTATGGATTAATTGGGATACTAGTTTCACGTGAGAAATGTGGGTGAAGATCATGGATTCTTGGACTCAGGTTGGTCTTCGTTTTTCATCAAAATACAATAGTCTCTTTACTGGCTTAAAATTAAACCTTCCATCATAAATTATTTGAAAACATTCATGTGTTAATGATGGTGTGAAGCTTGTACATGTATCATATTGTGCTTCTAGAATTTGGACCATTGATGTGGCATGGATGATATGTAATAATTATTGAAATGGGTATTTATATTGTGCCAGCTAATGAATAATACTTCAAGGGTAGACTCATGGGGATTAGGTGATGTACTACATATCTCTTCATTAAGGAATTTTTTGAGTAGTATGTGTGTATCCCATAGAAATATAGAATCTGAAGCATGGAAAAGAAACCACATACCTCCCCATATTCTTATACCTATAGAGAGAATATATGATATCTAGAAATTTAGTGATCCATATGTCACCATCTTATCATTAGCAATTTCATTGATTAGCCTTGGTGTTCTTACTTGATGAGCTCATATCGATTGGCATCATTGAAAATCAAAATATTCTTAGTCCAAACCATGATTATCGACCTATTAAAATATCATTGGGTATCGATGGAATTCTAACTTCTTCAATGATTTCCGAGTTGGATGGGTTCATTTCCTCTGATCAGAATAGCCACAACTAATAGGGTTAGCCCATATTTTAATATCAAGGATGAGATAAAATCAGAAACAATATCCCAGATATATTTTTATATTTTAATTAATTATTGTTATATATTATTTGAATATTTTAAATTGTGTTTTGACACATGTTATTCTTGAAATATATTTTTATAAAAAACAAACAATAGGGGTGATGAACCAGAGAAAAAAAGGAGAAGATATGTGGTGTTTTTTGTCTCAATGTGATGATACATATGAATTTCATTGGGGCATGGTATGTAGGGATAAATGAAAAATTAGGGTGGGTAATGACTTATTTTCGGTAAAATAGTGAATCTTTGTGTCCTGTTTTTATTTATGATGTGTGATATTTTTAATGGATGATTATCAAAGAAAGGAAGAGGTATATTAGTGTGCAAATATCACATAGGTTTTCCAAAAACTTATTCTAATTCATGTTCAGGAATTACATTAACATTTTACTTTCTATATCATATAATAATTTCATGGAGTTTCCATATGAGTTTTAATTCTCCATTTTCAATATTTTCAACATTAAGATATGCATCTAAATCTATTTCATAATGTCTATTTTTTCACATATCTTTTCATTTTATATTGACACAATATTTGGGCATAAATTTTTATATTATCATTTGAGCGATCCATTTCGTCCCCAATAATGAGTATCAAATCAAGGATATACATGTTTCTTGATTATTTGATATGTGTGATTCATGTCAAGGTATTGTTTCCCACTTCAAACTTTTTAATATAAAAAATAATTTTACTCGAGGAAGAAACATGTTTAAAATATTTGGGTTCATCGGAATATAGTGAATGCATTGAAGAATAAATTATAGAATCCAAAACATATGAGTGGTGGTGATTGGTAGGATATGAGAGAGTCCACGATAAGAACAATCCTAATTTATTGGGACGAGAATACTCTTTATGATGTGATTAAAATGATAGATCTAGAGGAGAACTAGGTGAAGAATGAAAGTAATATTAAATTGAAATCCCTCAAAAAATGTTTATATCAAAATAAATATTGCATCATTTGAGAATACTATAGAATGAATATTTAAGTAACCACTTGAATGAGTTCACCAATATTTTGACGGTTCAGTCTTTAGTGGAGGTCAAGATCGATGATAAATTATTATGGTGCCTATTTAAAAAGAATAATGAGATAAATATTTACTTACATTGTGTTCATTACCAAATTCAAATGACAATTCCATCACAAAATTTCTCTTCAAGAAAGATAATTAGAAGTTGGATGATATTATTTAATAATTGTTGTTCAATGAGACTTAGAAAAATTCTAATGATAGTGATTCATTAGGAAATTGTATAGTTATAGATATGATAGATGGAAGTGGTAATCAGAATGGCCAGTGGAAGACATGAAGGGAATTATAGTGCTTTTATTTGTGATAAGGAGGGAATTGTAATGAGAAACTAATATGATTTCAAAAATTATTAAGGAAGAAAAAATGGTGTATGTTATCGATATATGGAATACCAAATATGGTGGGGATCATATAAATTCAAGAAGGAATTATAATATGATTTAAAATAAGGAGTTATTTTCTTTATATGAAAAAGGCAACTTTGGTATATTGAATATGAAAAGTAGATATTTTTCTAGTGTCATTGGTGTTGGTGATATTTTCATAACTATGAATGTAGGTTATATGCTGATGTTAAGAGATATGTGACATGTTCTCGGTATACACCATTATTTGTTATTTTATTGTACTCTAGAGTATGATGGGTTCAGGAGTATAATTAGAAATAAAATATGAATATTATCCTAAGGATTAAATCTATATTAATGTGGAAACATTATTGACATAATTTAAGAGATTATTGTAAAGACATGTAGTGATGGGATGAATTGAATTTCAATGATGACATTGTCTGATTTTTATCATAGAATAATTTCACCCTTGAGTCAAACACAATAGATTATAATAGAGATGGTTTATAAGCTGAATCAAGTCAGGTATAGTGTTTTTTATTTCTACAACAAATTCCATTTCATTATAGAGTGTGACTAGTGAATAAGGAATTGAAATCAATGATCAAGGTGATGAAATGAAATTTATAGACTACTGGGAGTTTGTTTTGTAGTGTTAGAAGTTAGTTTCTACAGATACTCTTAATTATGTCAGGATCACTATTATATGTGTGTCGTGTGTTGTTGGTCCTAGTCTTGTTCAGCAAGGTAGGGTAGACACCGATATGAGGAAGAATATGACAGTTGGAATATTTTTATAGGGGGGGCACTCAAGTTTATATCAAAGCTCCAAAAGTGAATCATCATTTTTTATATATAGGATTATGGTTGGTGTGATACAATCAATTTTTCAATCTAATGGAGTTTGGATGGAATTCATCTACTTCATTTTTAGGAAGAAAGGTATGATGATAGAGCCATTTTGTATTTTAATTTCAAGTTGAAGATTAAATTAAAAATTATATAAAAAATATTTATTTTGGATTTTATGATATTATAATTATATATAATTTAATTATTTTAACGGATGTTGTTGACATGTTAGGGATTTTATTGCATAAAAAATTATAAATAGGAAGTGCTACACCATAGTGAAAAAAATAATCAGATATATGGTGTGTTTCATTATAATGCGATGATACATGGTCTACATTTTTAGGGCATGGTAAGTAGAAATCAATGGAAAATAAAATTTTGAAAAAAATTATTTGAGGTGCATTAATGACTCTATAAGTTTAATTTTGATCTCTAAGTGGTTATTTTTTTTCAAGAATGATTATTAGGGAACCAGTGGAGGAATATCATGGGGTAGTTTTTACATAGTATTTTCTATTTTCAAATTTTAATTCATGTTTGATAATTAAATAAAGTATCAACTCTAAATTAATTGGGGAATTTCATTGATTTTTTCGAAGGATTTTTAATACTTTGGAATATAGGGTTTTTCCATGATAAAAATACAAGCCTCAATTTGTTTACTAATATTGATTTTTCATTATACTATTTTTATTGGAGATTGCCATAATATTTTACCATAATAGAGTTATAATCCTTGGACCAATCCACTTCATCCCCAATTGTAACATGATTTTAATTCAACAAGGTTGTGTGGCTTGGGATTCCTCTCATTAGACAAGTAGTAGGGGTATAGAATAAAATAAACCATCTTCAAAATAAATCTTGTAGTCATATTCATTCTTGATGAGCCCTAAATCGAAAACATCATTCTCCTTGGAACTATCCCACACTTCATTAAATTTGGAGTTTGAAATTGCTTTGGTTTTACAGGTTGTCACAGAAGGTTTCACTATTCTTTAACGTTTTGGCATTATGATGTGTTAAAGGATATCAATCATGGGATATTTATTTGGTGGTTCCATGGAAGGGGGTGGATAGATATGGATAGAGGCCACATATGGTTGGGGGAAAATGTAAATTTGGTTTTGGATGCATGGAGGCAGTCCACCATGGAATAAGGGGTAAATAAGAGAAAATATACATTGTCATTTTTCATGGAATGGTATAGATTAATTCTCCCAATAGGAATCCAAATATACATGGGTATCCATACAAACCTAGGTTTATGAAATTAGGAAAGATAATAGTGGAAATAAATCCTATCAAAAATGGGTAGACAATCATATGAAAACAAATTTTTTCATGGTTAAAGGGGCACACATGTTGGGGTATTCATACCATTGTAGGAAGGTCTTCTAATGGTCTCAACACACTGTTCATATTTGAATGATTTTGATAATATATTATTTTATACTTCAAAAATTATAAATTACATTAACAATTTTTATGTGGATGAATTAATTTAATTAACAAAAAATTTAATGAAAAAATTATATTAAATTAAAATGGCCTTAATGAATTATTTCCAATGTAAAATAAAAAACCATTTTAACCAATTTAAATCTAATTTTCAAAATCAAAATTATTTTTCAATGTATGATTCTAAAACCCATTTAAGAATCCCCAAATGATATTCCAAAATTTAATATATACAAATATTTTTTAATAAATTTAATTTATTTATCAAAAGAACAATTTTTGAGAAGGAATTTAAAAATAAAATAAAACAGTTGTGGTAAAATTCATTAAAATTAGTAAATTTAGGTTCCAAAAAATTTACGGCCATTAAATAATGTGTATAGGATTACTAAAAATACCAATTTTATGTCATTAAATAATTAATTTCTACATTTGAAAAAGTAATATAATTCACAAATCTTCCTAGGTTTTAATTAATTTAAGTGATTATAAATAAATAAATATTAGTCACTAGAAAATTCAGGCTATAATCACTCCACCACAATTGAACTATTTCACTCTTGGTAAATAAATTTAATTATTTTTACATGATATATATATATATATATATATATATATGTAATCCAATGAATAATAAAATCACATTTTCCTTCATTATTTAAATTAAAATGTATCTTAGATGATTTCTATTCGTAATACCAATTTCGTTTTGTTGATGTTCATAGTATAAGAGTGAATCAACTCTGATTAAAGTGGAATCAAAATTATAACTAGAAGAACATAAATTTATCCCAATCTTATAAGTTTCTTTATCCAATCAATAATTTCTACTTAAATTATACAACTAAAATGAATTATTTATAGGTCAATTTCACCCTTCATCATTTTAGTTTAATATTCCCTTCACTAAAATGAATTTATTTAATACTATTAATCAAATTAGTGATTTTTAGATATGTTTGTAAAATGAACTATGGAAAAAAAACTTATTGAATCTATAAAATGGAATTATCCATGAAATATATGCCTAAAGACATAAAGATTCAACATGGGATCCATATTTCCAATTTAAATATAGTTTCAATGACTTATATCTATTATTTTTGAGATGATTCCCTAAGGTGATCATTTTTTTAACTAGATACCATTTTACCTAATATTAATTTCAAAATTTGAGTGACATCAAGTTATGTTTTTTAATCTATGTAGAGTTTTTTCACTCACACTCCCTTTCCTAGTTCCAAGACCAAATTATATTGAATTCAATGAAAATTTCACTCATCATTCATTTAAACCTTACAATTTTATAAAAAGTAAAATACATCATATAAAACATTTAATTCCTACAATTTAATATGTTAATTGTTTTCAATTTTATTATTGTTATTATTATTTATCTACACTATAAAAATATAAAAAACATGAAAAAAATACGTATAGAAAAAGAAATGAGGGGGTTTTTTTATTAGTTAGAATAGATAAGAAATGTAAAACATAAAAATTTATTTATATACTTGACTATTTTTCCCTTAAAACCACATAAAATTCAAAACCAATATCATTAAATTGTTAGGTGCAATTACTTCTTGGTGAAAAATATTAAATATGATATGCCCATACTATTATGAAAGTTGGAGAAAAACTGAGTTTTCATTGTTTGATGGAAGTCGGGTTTAAATTAGAATCCTCTATTACTACATTTTAGAAATATTCATAGTAATTATTCCCTTTTTGGAAATTCATCTTGAATTGACACTTTGAAAATTCTCATTTTATTTCATCTACAAAAAGTGGAAATGTTTTACTCACTATATACGACCCAGTCCATTTATAATGAATTATACATGGCATGTGTTTAATCTTTGAGGAGAACAACAATAGTTTATATCCAATTATAATATCATGTTAATAAAAAAGGCACATCATGTAAGGATCTTTATTTCACCTTTTATAATAATTAATTTTCCTAAACATAACGTCTACATTACTCGTGTTGTATCATCTCCAAGTTCTTCTATTATCTAGTTCTTCCATACTCCATGTTTACCCACTTAATAGCCCCATAGGCATTGCTATGAAACATCATAGGTTAGTGATAGTTATTTATATTAATAATTATTTAAGGAGACAAACATAAAGGGATCCGTAGGTAGTTTTTCATTCCATCGATGCATTTTTAATATTCTTTTAATCTAGTCATTGTGATTGGGTTCCATTTTCTTCTCGATAATCATTTTTATCTTCCTACTAGAACCCTTGAACATACCATTGGTTTAAACATGGTATGAAGTTGAAGGTTATTTGATGTAAGTCATATTTATTCATAAGAGATTTTATTTTATTATTTTAGAATTATGTTCCATGGTCACTTATTATTTCTTAAGAAATTATAAACATATAAAAAAATTTTGATTTTAGAAATTGAACCACACTTTGGGGATCATCAGTTCATGCATCTCATACTTAAATCCACATAGAAGCATAATCCACTGAAAAAAATAATGGGAAAAAATAAACACATGAAATGTGACCATGAAATTAAATCCCCATACATCAACTATTTACCTTTAAATCATATGTTTTTGGAAATTTCATGCCTTTTTGAAATCCCACCAGTAAACTAGTTGTTTGGAATTTATTTTTCAAAATTAATTTGAGTTATTAAAAATTGAATACCAAAATAAAAAAAATTATAAAACATTCTTGGATATACATTAATGTTCAAAATCTCCTCCACAAGTATGTATGAAAAAATGGATGCACAATTTTAATTTCTACTTTAGGGATAAACCATCTAATTACTTAATCACTGCAAATCATTATTAAATATATAACTTATCAAAGGTAAAATTTTGATTCATATTTTTATTTAAGTGGATGATGTTTCGAAAATACCAAGGGAATCATTGGTACGACTAGTAAATTTAGTATATCAGTATACCTGGGTACATGAGTTGACTTATACAATTTCTAAATAGGAAGAGTCGTCCATGTTTTCTTCTAATAGTGGATCTACCGTGGTAGTGTGTGGCAGTCTACTAACATAGTCTACAACTTGAATCTTAAAGACCTTTTGTATATGATTTATATGTCATACTATTATAGAATAAACAACATTATAACCATTATTGGAAATTCATCTATCTTTTAGATCAAATATCAGATTGATTCATGATGGTAATAAATAGTTACTTTACTTATTAATATGAAATATTGAAATTTTTATAATGAAATAAAAAATGAAAAAAATCTTATCTCAATTGTAATAAAATGCATTTGAGTTGTTTTCATGGTCTTTGATGCATATGCTACCACTTGTGAATTACCGATAATCTTTTGGTAATGCAAATATCAATAAAATATGTTTCTAACATCACATAGTATTTTACTGGTGTGTTCTATGTTTGGTGGGACGAACATTAGGGTTGTGATGAAGATTTAATTTAGCTTATCAAGAGATATCATGTAGCAATCATAAAAAAACTCTGATTATTTCTTTAGTAAAGTAAATTTATAAAGGAAAACCTAAATGAATCTATAAATAATATCATTATCGATACATACCATACAATTTTTAATGGAACCTGGGATATTGAAATGACCAAAAAAAATATTTCAATCGAAACAAATTCCAAAGGGACATGTGAATATGGGCATGTCATAGTTGTCCAACGAAATTGGAATTTGAATCTACCTATAAAATACATCATGTAAATAATATTGACCCTCACCAGGTATCCATTCAAACATTTAGTCTACATAGGAAATCAAGAAGTTGTATTTGTGGGTGAAAAGATTCAATTTCCTATAGTAAATGAAAATAATCCAGCTATTCTAAATTCTTGTTAAAACCAATTAATTTTTTTCAATTTGTATAATTCTGTATAATTTTTTCTTTGGGAAAATTTGAATAGAACTCAACCATTGAGAATTTTATATGAGGTAAATTATTCCATATCTTAAAAATCACCTACTTCCATTTTCACTACATCCAGAAGGTTCATATTGACCATTCAGTGTTGTTGTCTCACTTGATTGGACTCATTATCAATAGAAATACTCTGCATCCATGTGTGAGGGAAAATTAATTGAATGTATTCATGTTTCCAACACATTTCCCTCGATGTTTTCCAAAATTTCCATAATTTTATACTATTGTTGTGGTTTTAAATTATTTTAAATAATGATTGAAATTTTTTCATTTTCATTTAAAAAATCTTTTTCAAATTTCATGTTAGTAGTTTTAATTATCCCTCAAGGAGTTTTCTATTGATGTTTCCATATTAGTGTTCTCTATGTTGTGATCCTATACATTTTAATTATAATTGTTAGTGGTATTTTTTAGTAGATTATCAATGGAACTCTCATCAATTTTTTCTAAATATCCAACAGAAAACATTATTCCTAGATTTAAATATTTTTTAGAAAATTATTCATTTGTAATATCTAGTGTTTGTAGAGATTATTAAAATAATATTACATTATTAAAAATTTAAATTTCATTCATATAGAAATAATAAAATTTAAAAATGATTCAAATGGAAATGAACATTATCTTTTAGGTCAAATTTTTTGGAATTAAGAAGTTTAAATTCATAATTTTTCCTATAAAAATCATCAAATGATTTCACTAATTAATATTGATTAGTTTTTTTTGTATTATTGATAAATGAACTACCTAAGCTTATATGATAGTGATATTTACCTTCCTATTCCAACATATTAAAAAATAGAAATTTTATTGGAAAAAATAATCATATACACTTACAATTATATCATTAAGTAAACCTACAAGGTAGGTAATATCTCAATTTTCAAGATACAAATAGAATTATGTGGGTTTTATTTCTGTTATCTACAGCTATGACCAAACTATTTTATGAATTACCATAACTGATGCACCAAAATCACAAATTTCATTATAAATTCTATGCTCAACAATAGTATCGGGGATAATAAAAGTATCTAGATCAAGGAATTCCTAGGGTATTTACGGTGTTTTAATTGCATAATTGTCTACCTAATCATACATTTTCACTACATATTATTATTTTCTTCCTGGTGCACATGTCCTTGATTAATTTTTAATACCATAGTATTTGGTGGATGGATTCCAACTAAGGGATGTTAATCTCCACATTATTGAATATTTAGAGAATATCCTATTAGAAATGGTCATCCATAGTAATCTTCTAAGGTTTATTTATCTATATGGGAAGTGAGGTTGGGGATAATATAGGTATTACAATTTTTCCTTCTAATTTTCTATCATTATTAGGTGTGTTTCTATAAGTGCATCAGACTCTTTATCATTGGAAAATTCATCAAGTAAATCGGGTTGTTCACTTACATATTCTACCCCAGAGGGAGATTCATCACTCCTTCCCATCTTCTTTACAATTCATAATATAATATATCTAAAATTTACATTAGGGTTAGGAATTTATAGAACATGAATCATACCTGGCCCATGATTCTTTAATTCACTCATGGTGGTTATAATAGGTATATATTATCCTTGTAGCTCTTAATGTGTCAATATAAGAGTGTTAATGGTTGTTTTTTAGTGTGTGAGATTCAATAATATTTTTAAATTATTTATTTTTGTTAGGTTCTTTATTTTTCCCCATTTTTTTCCTAGAATGGGCTCAGAGGTGCTTCTTTGGAAGGGTTGATGTAGGAAGGATGGTTGAATAATCTAATGGAAAGGTTATTTTATTATTATTGGTTCCCAAATCCAAAATGCATATTTTTGTACCCCATATACCCTCGTTTGTTTAATGGTTTCTTCTATAATGACCTCTAAAACACAGAATCACTACTCTCTATTCTTAAAAACTCAAGGGACCCCTTAAGTTAGTGGCCTTGAAAATATAAAAATGGTATACCTATAGAGGTTTGGTTAGTAATGTGTTAAGTACCTTATTCAAAGGTATTATTTTCAAAATATGGATTAGTTCGTCAATTTTAGTTTATTGTAAAGTGGATTTAAACTTCATTACATCATGTTATCCTTCATCTATGGATCTTGTACTAAATTTTTGTGAATTTTATGAGATACACACAACTAGATCTAAAAATTTACAAGGGTTTTTTTCTATTAATTCTCCTCTAGAGAAATCATCTATAAAATTATGATCGTTATCCATCAATCTATATTAAAATAATGCTAAGAAATAGTTATCTTTGGAAGGATAATGAGGGAGGAGGTTGTCAACCTCTTCAAAGAGTCACTCTACTTTCATGACTTATCCCACTAATTTCATTCATTATTTGAGTACATCTTTATAAAGAGAATTAATTCTTGAGGAATTACTTCTGTATCCCATCCAATTAATGTAATTACTTATCCTAGTGTTTGTAGATCCATTCATTGAATTCTCCTTCAAGAGATAATGTGATGACCTTCTATAAAACATGATCTTCTGATACTCTTGTTGGCATAGAATTTCTATAAACATTATAATACTCACTTAGAAGTCAGTCATGGTTCTCTTCTAGTAAGCCAATAAACCTTGGGGGAAGTTATATAATCCCAATTCTAAGTTCAAAATCACATTGAAAATTATGTAGATATAGTCCATTTTCATTGTTGAAATTGTCAGAATAAAGTTATATTAAAGTATTATTCCATTTTACATATTGGTTTCTATGTTTTCAATTCCTAAATTTACTTTAGTGGTAAAGGAAGATTAGGACTTGTAACATGTTCATGTAACTATGAATAAATCCATCTTTTATTGATCTATGTTTTTTATGATTTTTAGTCTAATATGAAATTTTAATTCGGCCTCTTAATAAAAAACAATGAGGTGAGTTGAACAAGAAATGGTTCTTTGAAAATATTAAAAAAATTAGAACAAAAATATCAGAAACCCTAAAAATGGTTCAAGATAGATGCACAACCATTCCCAGGGCCACCAAAAAAAATTTAACCCATAAGAAAATTTAATTATAATACACTTGTTTTATCTCTTTTCGGATGTATTATAATGGATTTATTTTCATTTTTCTTTGATGGGATCTATTTTTTAAGGTAGTGGATGAATTTAGTATATATTATAAATATGTTTGGTTTATAACTAATATAAAAGATAATGGTCTGACTATTTTTAACACTCCTCAATTACTAATGAATAATTATTCAATTTATTTCCCCTCTCATTATATATTAAAAAATAGCCCCTGATTAGCTTATCATGAAAATTTCAGTTTGGAACAGAGTGATACATTAATCACTATATTCTGTATCCTCACTATCCCCATTGATTGGTTACCACCAATCACTCTTTAGTCATCCCCCTAATAACCATCATAATCTGTGAAGTAATTCCAATGTAGCTTTTGTGGGCTACCGGTGAAAAAGGAATGAATGATTTTAATGTAAAGATGAATGGAAATATAATATAAGATATGAATCGAAACTAATCCAGATAATTTAAAAGAGAATAATTTTCATTAAAAAATATAATTCATCAGAGGGGTGGGAGAGTTTTCATAGGCTCAACCACTACTAGATTTATGTGAAATGATTGCTCTAGATCTGACCTGGAGTGGAGTGGTGGAACACGAGGCCAGAGAGAGGTTGAGGTAGCCGGGGAAAGAACCATCACGCCATAAACGACGCTAAAAATATGAACAAGACCAGAAAGCAAACCCATAGTGGAAAAACTGCAAGAGAGAGTATAGAGAATAACCCTTGGAGAATCTATGCTGATCTAGGAGGAGAATGATGGGTGATGCGAGATAGGATAGGGAAGCCTAAGCGGAGTGAGTAACAGAGAAGGAAGAACCAGGGGATTGAGGGACTTTATCCAGTTCTATATGGAGGGTCTTAGGCTCAGTGATCAGAGGTCGGATCTAGTCAGCTGAAGGAGAGGTTCTGTTATACTTATGATGGAATGAGATATCTTTCTAGATATTTTCCGACCCGTCATTATGTTTAGTGGTAGAAGTATGACGAACTTCCTTGGTAGAGGTAGTGTTTTGGGAACAGAAGTCCGCAGGGTGGTAGACATGGTGGAGGAGTGATTAAGTAGTGAGTGGTGGCTGTCAATATGAGTTTCCACCACCACCACTCCAAGTGCCCCACCCCAGGCTTAGGGAGAAGGAACACAAGGGGGAGGGAAATTTTAGGCCATAAAGTCCATTGACCTATAATATTTGTTTATGGATAAAGGTACACTCTATGTAATTTATTCTTTCTATATTAGATTTAATAGTCACTAGTAGGACGTACTATTTCATTTCCATTTTTTCTCGATTTTTTGTTTTGTGTTTCACATTATCTATTCGAATTCATGAGGAACAGGGATCCTTTCCCCACCAAGATGTGTGTTTTGACGTGATGAAAACCACGTGGGAAAGTCATTTCATCCCTATGAAGATAGTGTTGAGGTGCAGTGGGTGAGTCCCATCGAATTGTTTGTTTGGGGTAGGGTGGTATGTTCGGAGTTTTGCATGAAGTTCCTGTTAAGACCCAGTGTGTGTTTGGGAAGCCCTATTTGTTTGTTTTACCCAATGTTTTTAGACAGAAAGATGTTGTTCTATTAAATGGATCTTTAGAATCACAAGGATGTGGAAAACATTCCCCCCTAAGGCATGTTCCCGATACATGATGCAAAGCCATGTGGGTGAGTCAGTGCCTCCCATTGTGCATAGTATCATGGTTCAGTGGCTGAGTTCCATTGGTGTGTGATGTTCGTAGTGGGTTTTTTTGGTCTCTGTATCAGTTTTGTAAGGGGTGAGTCTCAATATACCTGATGATAGTATATATACCCTATTCTTTGTGTTTTCCACCTGTCGCGGCTGAGGAGACATGTGCGATGTTGCACGATGTTGACCTGTTTAAGCTGGATATGGGTGTGGCAATGAGTACCCCATAGATTTTGTTCATTGATACTATGGGAACCCTTGGTGGATTTGTGGTGTTTTGGTGAACTCACTGGTGTGGGAGACCCATATGGTAGTTCAGTTGTTTTGTTTTGTCTATATCTTTTGGATTTTTGGGGATGAAAATTCTCAAGGTGTGGAGGATATAGTGACTCAGGTTTGGCCCTATTAGACTGTGCAATGTGTTTACAGATAATTATATATTTATGCATGGAGACGGTTTTTAATTATGTTTCCTATAGTTCCAAGAATAAATTTTATAAAAATATTACGTATTTTATAATATTCTTATGGATGAAATGGGTTATCTCCTAAATGGTAGCACGTATCAGAAATCTGAGGGCAGAGTTGCGTCTGGAGCTTGTCGTTTACCCTAGGAGGATTATATGTTCTGTTAGCATGGGCATTTGGTAGAAAATGTTATCAAGGGAAATTTTTTTAATAAATTAAATTTACTTATTTTGGACGCAGACTCTAATAACTCTAAAATGTAGTCATGGATCCAAATGTTGAGACCATGATTTATATTAGAATGTTGTGTTTATGTTGGATGTGACATAATATTTTTCAGCATCGGGTTTCGGGTTAGAGTCGAGCAATTACCACAAGGATAAAGGATTTAATTAAAAAATTATCCTCCTCTCCCCCATCCCCCTTGAAGTGCATGGTAGGGGAGTAGTCCATCATCATCCTTATGCTGGGAGAATCAAGGAAATAGGTGCCGCTATAGGCCATCTATAACTCAAATCATTGGAAGATCAAGAATCATTATGTTACAGGCGTCATTCTACACCTGAAGCATTGGAATTTCACTCACAAGGTAGGCGGTTTGAGTTTATTTCTTGATCCACCATATTTAAGCATTTTTTCCTTCGAATCAAAACTATGTTTGTGTAGATCGATTCCTATGGTTTTTGAAATAGGTCTCAGATCATTTTTTTTACCATTGGAGTGATTCCAGTTGTCCTTGGATGTTCTGGTGATGATTTATTGTGTTTTTAGTGAGGCGGTAGCTCCGTTGGATGGCGGATGCTCTGGCCAAAGGCAGCGAGGTAGAATTTTGTGAAGAAGTGTGGCAGCCACTGGGCGACGTGACGAGGCGAAGAATAGGAGTGGAAGTGTTCGGCAGTCCTTGGTGGATCAAGGTGCCAGTGAGGCAGTGTAGGGCGTAGTACTATGGATGGCTCGTTGGCCGGGGCGGGCCGACATCATTGGTGGAGAAGTGGCCCAGGTAGGAAATACAAGGTGGTCTGGGCTGGTCTAGCCTTTTTCATCTAGGGGTTTTTAAACCCCTATAATATTTATACTGGGTTTCCAATTTTCAAGACCTCTGTGATGAAGCAAACCTCCCAATGAGTCAGACCCTTTGAGACCGGTTTAGGAATTTAAATAATCAGGTTTCTAGCCCGGGTCCACAAATCATTGAATTAATAATAATATTAACTTGTTATAATACTTAAACCCATCATAACTTCTTCACATATCATCATCAGTTTTTCTGTGATTCTAATTGTTAGTCTGGTATTTCAGATAAATTTCAGTTGCTTAATCTGAAATTGGACAGTCGGCCCCATGAGGCACATTCTGGCTGTCTACGGTGAAATGGGGATTTTTCACCAGTTATCCATTTTGGAATAATTATTAGTGAATCCATTTTCTTTTCAGGAGGATCAAAATGTCCCAATATTTTTTATGTGTTATGGGATCGAGGCGCTGGCCCCACATGACCCGTTCGAGCTTATAGTAATGAATAGTTTTCTTTCCAATGATTGTCTATTTTAGGCTTGTAAGAAGGCTGGTTTACATGTTTTTCTGTGTAGAATGTGATGGTGGCCTTAGTTTTGGCCTAGGAGGTGCATAGTGTGGTGATGCTATATGTTTCATGGGTTAGCGAGGTTTGGACCATCAATAGTTGAGTGATCTCCATTGGTTCTTTCCAATGAGGGTTCATTGGGCATTAAAACCCCTTTATGGGTTTGTGGTCCCCTCAAACTAGATGTTTTTTGATAGTGTCGTAACATCTCTCTGGTGATGCTGGGGAAGGATCCTCATGCTTCGCTTCCCTAGATCGAGTTCTTAGAATCATTGTGACCGACACAACATGGGCGATGATCCCCTATAATGTAGGATAACAATGTAGTCATTTTTGTATCCATGGGAATATAAAACCCTACATTGTGGGCGGTAATAGTGGGGTTGTGGAATCATCAGGTATATGATCCCCCACTCAATGTGTGTTTTCAGTATGGTTCTTGGTATCATCGGTACGATCCCCTACAACCCGAGTTATACCAGATGGGGTTTTCAGCATAATCATGACCACCTTTACACGGACAATGTCACGACCCAAACTTTTTGAGTAGTATATTAACTTACTCTTAATGATTTAATAGAGATGATAATGGTTAATGCAGAAAGTGGAGTCTACAGCTTCATCCAGTAGAGTCAAACCTTATGAATCCCACTTATCAGAGCTTGGGAAGGAGGTGGCATCTTTGGGCTTTACTTTGGACCAAGCCCAAGCCGAACTCCAGCGTGTCAAGCTTGAACGGAAATGCCTACGGGAGAAGTTCATGTTAGTACAGATTACTACTATGGAAATGTTATCTGAGCCTCCCTCAGATTCTCTCACCATAGCCCACCTTACACTTAAGTCATATGTTGGTGTTATAAGGGTCTATGTGACGAGACCCTAGCTTCTTTGTGTAATCCTTTGGGATGAATAAATTGAGATTTCTTCCTTTAGCGATGTTTGTGAAATTTCAAATTTTCAGATAATTTTAGGATGTATTTATTGATTAATTTTGAAAAAAAGGATATTTTAAAATATTTATGTAAACCTTAAATAATTAATGATGTGTAATGATTTTCAAAAAAATATCTTCTGCAAAATTGTTCAGTAAGGAATTTGGAGTCTAATAATATCAACAAAAGTTTTGATGAATAGTAAATTATTAATAGTTATTTTACGCTTAGGATTAGTAATGGGACTAAATGGATTAGTAATTTCACTCAAAGAAAGTTTTAATATTATTTAGACACCTAGATTAAGTAATGTGATTCAATAAAACGGGTAAATAACGGTTTCATAAATTATTATTCAAGTATTAGTTTTTTGGGGTGAATAGTTTTTTAAATTAAAAATTAAATTAAAAATATTTAGAAAAGTATTTTTATAAAATGGACTTTATTTTTGAACTAAGGGCACTGATATTATGTTATGGTTATTTTTGGGGTTGTTTCTAAAAGAATGAATTTTCAGTGAATAGTGTATTTTATTTAAAAATAAAAATAAAAATATTTAGAAAATTATTTTTATAAAATGGAGTTCATATTTGTAATCAGAGCATTGATATTTGGTTAAGGTGAAATTTTGGGATTTTTCTGAGAAAGATAAATTTTCAGTGAATAGTGAAAATACAGTTTTTAAGTTACGGGTGTTTAATGACATCATTAAATGATGTATTTTGTATGTAATCAATTTGGTCGACTTATAAATAGTAATATATGATATGAGGTGTCCCAAGTGGCCTATACCATGGGAAAATACCATGGTCAAGCCCATGGTTTTTTCAAAACCACCAATGAGGTGTCCCTTGGCCATTAATGCCTTGTCCCCTCACTTTCCCTATAAATACCAAGCCATTATCTCATCCTTTGGACTCCAAAATAATTCTCAACGAAGTTTGGGTCTCCTTACCTCCCAAGGATCCCCCCCCCCAAGGTTCCCTCAAGCCTCTCAGGGTCCAACCATTGTGTTTTAAGAGTTATGTTTAAGGTAAGGGATCTGACCTCTCTCTTTCTTTTCAAGTAATCTCTTTTATGTCATTACTTTTATGCTCCGTGTTCTTATGTGGGAGGATGTTATTTTATATTCCCCTTACTAACCTTTTCATGTTTATATGATGAGATATCCCCTCTTACTCTCATCATTTTGTTTTAGGAATGTTTAATTGGCGCCGTTAGGCTGCTGAATGTTTTAGGAATTCCTTCACCCTTCTCATTTTTCAAGTTCTATTTTCATGCCAAGTCTTTCAAGTTCCTTTTTATTATGTTGGGGTATGATCTCTATATATATCATACTGATCTTTTATGATCATATTATGAGAGACCCTATTTTATCTTGTCAATTCATTTTTATTGATGCTTAAGTGAAGCCTTTAGGCTGCCGAATTTTTATAAGAGAAATCTTATTTTTGTCTTACTTCCATGTTTTTCATTTAAAATTGTATTTTTCTTAAAATTTAATTACCATGATTCATATACTTTATATTCTGTCCCTATAATATTTTTATTGAACATTTATAAGTGGGTGACCCATGTCCCCACTTTTTTCAACGTTTTCTAAAACCATGTAATGTAGCCGTTATGCTACAGAATTTTCATCTCAAAATGCCTCTCTCTTTTTCTCAAAATTATTTTATGTCATTATGTGAATACTAAAAGCTTTTATTTATACAGGTTTATTCACATATATATAAAAATGTTCTATTTTGAATTCTGGTATTTACAAACATGAAACCCATTGTCCCTTTCTGTGGGTTTAAAGTGACATAAAGATCATGTCTTTAAAGCAGTTTTAAAACGTTATGAAAATGAAATAGAACCCATTTATTTTATGCTATATGGGTTGTTTATGAAATTATTGATGATGATATATGTGGCTCACATGATTATAAAGACATGTCAATGGTTCACCGAGATAGCTCTCTAATGCATTGGGTAATGACTTAATCTTTAGAGATGACCATTTAGACTGATACCTTGGTGAATAACCTTGCTAATTTTTAATGACAACTTGGGGATGGACCATGGTGAAAAGAAATGATTTTCAACATTAAATGTTTCAGTCACATATTCATTTTATGAAAAATTTTATTTTTATTATGATATATCTCATTATTTCTTTCTCATGCCTTAAAGTTCTCTTCATGACCTTATTGAAGTATCTCAGGTTCACTTGTAAAATGTTCCTCTTGTTTCCCTTACTAGGCCTTCTTCTCACCCTTTCTTTTGATGTATGTCCCCAGGTTATGAGATGTAGTAATGAACCTAGGATGAACATAAGTAGAAGCCTTTCATGGATTTAAGAGGAATGTTTTTTGTTGTTCTCATGTATTATGTTCCTGGTTTCCAAGACACTAAACCTTAAAGATCCTCAGTTCTGTATAATGTAACGAAATTTTATGTTATAAAAAGAAGGGATTATATAGACAATGATCCTAAATCTGAGTGATGTTATTTGTGATATTTTTGGTTGGGTTTTAGTATCCCCTAGTGGATCTTAGGATTGATCCCCTATTTGAGAGATCTTTGAGTTACCGTCTTTAGTTCTCGTATTCCCTAGAGGACCCTAGGAGTGATTCCCTTCCCCAAGAGTTTGGTGTTGCCACTGAGTTTTGGAGTGACGTTCTTAAAATAAATTTCTGATGAGCATTTACTCATAGATGTGGAATCAAGGATGGCGATGTGAGACCCAGTGAAGTGTATCTCTCAGAAGAGTGTCATCTGGGATCACAGAGCTCATGGAGTGTGTTCTCTTTCTTATGTGTTGTCTTACAGCCTTGAGTAGAATCTAACGTTGGCTCTGAGGATGGAACCTCAAGTGGCATGATGATCGAGATGAGTATGTCTAGGTGATTTCTTTGTTTCCTTCTGGGGATGTCACTTCTCTAACAACACACTCTTTAGTATGAGCGGACTAGCCATGTTTAGCTGAGGATGGTCTCGAGTGGGTGTTTCTCCATCATTTGGGTTCACTATTGCTAGGATGAGCGGATTGTTTCATTTCAAATGGTCCTTTAAATATTGTGAGATTTGGGGTGACTAATGTGTATCTTTATACTCACCCTGCATGGGATTATCCCACACATGTCTTGTGTCTTGTGCACAACACTTGGATTTTGACGGAGTCTTGTGAGGACTCATAGCAGGTGGAACATAGTGATCTTGACTGACCAGGGTGTTTACCAAAGCTAGTCTGAGGAGCTTTCCAGTGGGTGAATTTAATAGTGATCCCCTCCTTCTAAGCAGGATTGATGATTTTGATGTTTTATTTTGGTTGGCCCTATATTTTCCTTTATTTGTACTTCTATTGTACTATAGTTTGGGATCATTGTATGTTTACATTTATTTTCAGTTTTTGGTATATCCATGCACTATTTCATGGTGGTTTGTGTGGGTTTTTGTGTGTACATGTACTTTAGGATAATTCATCCTTCTATGTCACAGCTTACTCAGCACTGGAGGCTAGCCCTTGGGCTATGGATGTGGGCTTGGGGAGTCACGGATCGAGCTCCGTTGGGTCGGGTCGTGAAAGTATGATTTCTAGTCCCCCTTGTTTCCAATGAACCCCCCTTGTCATGTACCACATCCATTAATAATAAATATGAATTTTTCTATCATAACTTTAGTGTCATCCAAAATTTTAGTTGCTAATGACTTTTGCAATGAACCAAAAAATGATCATTTGGAAGTGGCTAGGTTGTCACTAAATGTATTTCATTAGTAAAATTTTTGGTGGCTAAAGAAATTTCATCCTCATGGCTATGTTTCATCAAATATTTTAGGCCAGAATCACGTTAACCCAGTACACGTCAATCAACCTTACTACACTACTAGTTTGAAAATCCTAGGGGATATTAATTGGAAAATTCACATTAAGTTTAACCACAATTTTAGTGAATTTACGCCCCCAATGTAACTAAAGTAAATGGTTCTAGGATTATCAATTCATAAATTTTTGTTATATGATATACCATGTTTTGAGAGTTATTTAATGGTCATAATTTTATGTGATAATATAGTAAATATAAAAGTTTAGAAATGGATCATAGAAGAAGGAATGATAACTTCACTAATTCACATGACATAACACGTAAGAAGGATCATATCTTTCTTGGTATTAAGCCATAATTTCAAAGGAATATAGTGTCTGAAATATCTTAATCATATGTGGAAATAGAATCATGTGTTAACAGGATATGTAAATAATTCCCTATGACCTATTGATTTGAAGGGAAGCATGAGAAGAAGAGGATGGATGAGAAAAAGTTATATAAAGGGAAAAAAGGGAATGAATTGTTTTGCCACATGTGGTAACTTTTTATAGAATCATAAAGGTAAATTATTTACGGGAATGGGATTTTGTTTTAAGTGTGGTGGAAATTGACACATTTATTATTATTTAATGATTAAGAAAAATGTTTCCATTGTACAATGCTTCAACTGTATGGAGATGGTACACTATCAAATAAATGTCCCAAGAATCAAAGGAATATACCAAAAGTGATGTTATTGGAAAATTATTACATTATGATACAGCCGCAGATGAAGAGGAATGAAAAATGGTACTATTAATGAATTATTTCATTTGAAAACTTTATTAGAAATGTACTAGTTATAAGAATTATGGAATATATGAGGATAGTACTGCATATCTTTTCCATTAAGGTGTACAGACCACATGTTTAATGTTACCATGAATATATTTTATTTTGAAAGATTAATATTTTTCCAAAACACACGACTGAGGTAAATACAACCCTAAATATATTCCTAATGATGAGATAATTATAAATAAATTAATGATTTGGATATGTAAATACTACCTTGTAACTGATTAATATATTGTTGAAAAGTGGTCTATGTTAACATTGATGGAGTTTACGACACTTTTGGAAATAAGGAATATAACTAATAACATGTGTATTACATAAGAAATAATAATGGATTATAGTTTCTAATATTGTTTTATGGTAATTAATGTTATTTCCTATTTTATAGAGGACACATGATGATGTTATTCACATGTTGGAATGTGAAAATTTAGAGATACATTATATAGATTAAAGGAAATAATGTTCGATAATGAATTGATCATGATGGATCAAGGAGTTATAAACCAAATGAGGATTACCAAGGGCCTTCTATATATGTATCTAGAAAGGATAGATATGGGAATTATCAAGAAATGATTTTATAAAATTTGGAAACAATGGTAATATGATCCCCATGTACATTAGACCTTCTAAAATTATTAAGAAAAATGGATCCATGGATTATTGTTTTGAAATGATGCCTAGCCTTTCTATGGTACCCAATGAATTCCACATCTCTATGATAAGGAAGTACATTATAGACCAAACACTTGTACTCAATACATATGGTATTGAATTTGAACAAAACTTATCATACTATGAAGTGCCTATCCATATTCTGGACACTAAAGAATAGGTGTTGTGGAATCAGACAACTCGACTGGTAATGGTACATTGAAAAATAAAACAATTAAAGAGGAAATGAGGGATCCCAAGGAAGTTATTATGAAGAACCACCCTAATCATTTTTCTGTGATGTATCATTCTGGAATTTTGAGATGAGATTTTCGAAAGGGGGTATAATGTAAAACCCCAAGGACTTACAAATAAATTTAATTTTGAATGCACGAAACATTAAGTCCATACGAAACAACACTTTGTTATAATTTAAACAACATAGTCATAAACTAGACACTAAACACAATTTTTTTCACTTCTTTGTTTTAAATATAGAGAAACTGACATACACATTTGCGTTCAGTAAGATATTTAGTGTATTATTAGATCAACATACTATTTTGGTGAATAGTAATCTAACCCTTATGAATAGTAATGCTACCCTTATGAATAGTAATGCTACCCTTATGAATAGTAATGCTACCCTTATGAATATTAATGGTACCCTTATGAATATTAATTTGACTGTTATGAATATTAAACTCAATCATGAATGTCTAAATGGAATTTATGCACCACCTAAATGAAATAGAATATTTAAAAATTTATTAATTTAGTAATGTAATTCTTTTGGGTAATACATATTTAATTATAATTTTATATATAATAAAATGATATAAAAAAAATTAATTTTCATAAAATGTTTTCCTAAGTCAATAATTTGTTCTCCTTTGATTTTAAGATAATTTATTGATACATTATTTAATTTTTTTCATGTTGTAAAATAAAGTTTAATTTTAAACACTCTAATTTTCTATTAAATGATGATTTTATTTAAAAATTAAATTTCTCATATATAGAAAATTATTTTCATAAAATGGAGGATTTTTTAATTATACATATTAGAAAATGGTTCTGGTTAATTTTCGGTATTTTTATGATGTATTTGAATTTTTAGTGAATAGCGAAATATTGTAGTTTAATGTATATATACCTTAAACATTATATAAACTATTTCTAAAAGCATGGAGGATGTAATCACAATTGGTTTCAACCTATATGTACTTATTAGTATTTTTGGAAACATGAATCAAACCCTGTTTCTTTTCTTGAGAAAACTAATAAAATAATGATTAAGATATTAAAAAATCACACCCTTCCCCCACTATAAACCCCACCCCTCACCCCTATTCTATTCACTCTCCTAATACATGAAACATCTCAATGTTCTTCAAAAATACTCTCCACCAGTCTCTCCCCACATCTAGGATGTATTTTTCTTTACCAAATCAAACACCCCTCCCCTTATGGTGGATCTCAATGATGATATTTCAAGTAGTAAACCCTCTCCCTTTTTTTAATTTCATTGTCAATTTTTTTATATTCTTATATTGTCTTCACCTCCAATGTCCAAATGATAATTATTACTATATTATAAACTATATACTATACTTATATCTGGTTTATGTAAGATTCAACATTTATATCCTTACTCTCTCCCTTTTCTTTTAAAAAATAAATCATCATTCGGGAGGTGCCGATTTATAACCTTCATGGATGACGAACCTGTATTCTATAATTACTCTTTCATTTCTGGTCATGAAATAATTTTATGGTTGATAAAAAATATAATATATTTATTATATCCTATTAAATGTTCTATAACTGGTATACATACATAAAATTAATTCACACGACAAAACTAGTTTGTAATAATCGAAATAGCGGCAAAATAATCATAATGATTGTGATTAATGTTCAATCTAATAAATAATCCTAATACCATATAAAAAATCTATTATATGGCCATATAATCTTCTATATATTCATTAGTATCATATATAATCAATTATTAACAATTATATCCCTTCTATATTAACTGTATTACTTATAAACAAGCGAACTGATGACAAAAACCAAGAAAATGAACACTCAAGATTGATAGAATTTTGTCTTATAAATTATCAATAAGGACATAAATGAACATCATAATACTATAATTTATCAAATATATATATATAAGGTTATTAATTACCTAATTAATTGATTTAATTTAATTATACAGGATGTTAAGGTCATGTGGAGAATATATATGTACATTAGGGATGAGTTTTCTCACCACACTTCAATTTTTTGTGAGATATTCCTTATTCACAAATATTTCTTGTTGTTGGGGTATGTATAATGAATATTAATTTATCATATCTTGAATATCATTAGCTTCATGGTATTAATGGTATCATTTTTCAATTATTAACTTTGGGGCATATGATGCTATTGATTATAAAGTGGTAAGTGTTTTCTACCTGAACCTTCATTTTCATTCGGGTTGCACTTATTCTCTACCATCATCAATGTAATTTAAAATTATTATTATTTTATTCCTAATAAATACATTGGGAATGTTATATATATTTTTACCAATAAAAAAACTATTTTCTTTTATGGGGGGTTACATGTTTTAATAGGATCATTTAAAAAATCTTCCCAATAAGCAACCCTGATTCAAGGGAACATCTCAAAATTTTACCCATTTTCAAGTGATCTATATAATATGTATTAGGCAATGTTTTTTTCTAAAATAAAAATTTTATAATTTAAAACTATCATTGTTCATTTCTATTTTTATGAATACAAACATGAATTTCCCCTTTAAAATCTATTTAATATATTCCTTAAACCGCACTAAAATGTTTAATTCTTAAAGGATATTTAATAACTGTTTTTAAAATATTTCACTTTAGTAGGACAACATATATATGTAGAATAGAATTTCAATGTCTATACATTTTTATTTTCTTTTATATACTTTTTTACAAAATAATTTCATGAAGAATAAAAATGATTTTTTAAAATGACCTCTTCTTTCCAAAGTGAAAAGAATGTTTGTCGTCTCACATTATCTTCTATGAGATATATGACTCGTTCATCAATTATTCCTTGAATGTGGTGTAACTAATTACCCTTCATATAAAAAAAGATCTTTTTTATTCTCAGGATATTATATTGGAATATTATTTGAATGTTAAATGTGGTATGAGACAATTTTGAATTTTAAAATATTATTTCTGTCAAGAATTTTCAATGGTCTCATTTAAAAGTATATTAATCAATGTAAACATAAATTTTCAAATAATGTATTTAATTCAGGTTCATATATTTTGATGTCATCCAAAAAATTTTGTTTAATTGAATTTTATTTGTTCTCAAGTCATTATTCAATCTTGATTCTATTTACCATATTACACAGAATGGTTAGTATGTAGGTTTACATATTATGGAATGTTATTTAAATTGCATATGTATATGATTTTTATATATAACCCCATTCATATAAGAAAATTTTTTAACATATAATGTGATTTTTGGGGCCACTATATCCCCTTGATGAATCGGTATGTCTCATAAAAAAATGGATAATGATATGGATGAAGCCTTTCCAATTTTCAGAAATGGTTTTGGCCGATACCACAATCATTTTCAGATGTTTTGGTCAGGGAATTGATGGTATATTTCAGAATGTACAACATATATATTCCCTCATTATGAAACTTCTATTTGATAGTACATGTTGTTGTTCAACTTGTATATTAATTATGGTTATGTTTCAATATGGAATTATTTATTCATCTCTTATTCCTGCCATATTATGACCCGGACTATTTTTAATGGCCTGGGTTTTTATTTATTCACTGTGTCTAAAGTTTATGTTTGTGATATCTTCTGCTATATTTCATAATCTTACTATGAATCCATGATCACCACTTTCTTATGATTCATTTTCCAAAGATGTGGATACTTTTAGTATGATAGTCCTATAGGGATAATCAAGGAGTTGTGAATGATTTCAAAGGAATTTATATTTTGTATTTCCTTTTATGTTGTAATGATAAACATATGTATGTATCTAGTTTTCCAGAATTACTAATATAATTTTTCATTCAAGATAAGTCATTCTTTTAATCATTACAATGTAATGAAATAAGGAATTGGCTCCGAAAAACTGGTGTCAGGGGTATTATAGTTGGTATCAAATGATGTTGGGTATAGTACTTGGAAACAAGATTTATAAAATATAGATTAGTAAAAAAAACCTTGTATATAAATTGAGGTTAACAATACAAGAAAATCCTATAATTTAGTTAAGGAATATATTATGTGAAGCATCCTAGAAAATACATCCCAGTATAGATACTACAAGTGGATTGGGTTATGGTATATATGTTCCTAGGAATAACAACAATGACATAGTGTTCCGAGCCTGACTCAGGGTTACCTGGTACATGAAAATGAGACTTACGACGCACCTAGTTTGAAACTTTTGGGGTATATGCTTATGAATATTTAAATTAAATTTACCCGCAATTCTGAAAGATTTATGCCCCTAATCTATCAAATTTTTATGGTTCAAGGATTTATGAATTATAATTTTATGTGATGTGTTATACCATTTTTGAAGTTATATAATTTTCATAATTTTATGATATAATATAGTATATAGAATTTATTAGACATGGCCCCTAGTATAAATAATAAGAACTTCACCAATGCATGTTATTCAAGGAGTAAGAAGAATCATATCTCTCACGACCTAATGTTATCATTTATATGGGAGACAGTCTATGATGTATCCTCGTCATATGAGGAAATAGTTCAATGTGTTAACAAGATATGTAATGAATTCAATCAGTCCTATGGCTTTGAAGGGATGTAGGAGAAGAAGAGGATGAAAGTGAAAAATAAAGACAAAGGGAAGAATGAAATGATGTTTTTTCCCACATGTGATAACTTTGGAAAGAATCATTATGGTAAATTATTGAAGTGATTTGGAGTTTATGATAATTGTGGAGAAAAATGACACCATGTTCGTGATTTCAAGGGTAAGAAAATAGTTTCCAATGTATAATGCATCAATTGAAATGAGATGGGAGACTATGTGAATCAATTTCCCAATAATCAATGTAATATACCCCAAATGATGTTTCTAGATAATGATAATGTTAGGATACTACTGCACATTTAGATGAATGACTAATACTCCTATTCCAGAATCAGTTTTTTAATGTTTTGTCAGAAATGTAATAGTTATAAGAATTATAGAATATATGAGGATGGTACTAAAATACATTTTCATTAATTATTAGAGACCATAAGTTTAATTGTAATAAGAAATGATATTCATTGGAAAGTTATTTTTTTTGGAAAACACAAGATTGAGGGAAATTAAACCCTAAATATATTCCTGATGTTGAGATACTGATGAAGAAATGCTTGATTTGGATAAAAACTGATTACCTAGGAAAAAATAAATGACTTTTATAAATTTGGTGTATGTTATCACTGATATAGTTTATAACACTTTTGGATATAATGAATATATTCAATAACATATGTATTACATAAAGAATAAGGTTGAATGCATGTTTTTAAGAATGTTTTATGGAAATTCGAGTAATTACCATTTTTTCAATAGGGAACATGATGAAGTTATTAAAATAATGTAATGTAAAAATTTAGATCTACTTCATGTTGATTAAAGAAAAATAATGTAAATAATTCATTGATCATGATAAATCATGTAGTTCCAAACCAAATGAGGTTTGCTAATGAACCAGTGTACATGTATATTTAAAGGTTTGATATGTGAATTATAATGTATGGATGATATAATATTTGGGAATAAATGAAATCTAAACCCCATGTATATTGTTACTCTTGAAATTATGGAGAGATTTGGAGCCATGTATTGGCATTTGGAAATGCCTCCAAGACATTACAAGGTAGAGAATTTATTCCACAAATCATTCTTAATGAAGTACAGGCTAGACCCAACACATGTACTATCTTCTGAAGGAATATAATTGGAACCTAACTTATCTTACTATGAAGAGCCTATCTATATTCTAAAAATTGATGAATATGTGTTGAGGAATCAGATGAATCGGCTGGAAAGGGTACATTGGAAAATTCAAAAAATTAAAGAAGCAATATGGGATCCCAACGAACTTATGATGATGAACTACCCAAATCATTTTTATGAGATTCCATTTTGGAACTTATAAGAAAAAAAAAATTATGGGGGGAAGAATGTAACACCCCAAGGATTTACAAATAAATTTAATTTAGAATGCATGGAACCATAATTCCATATTAAAAAACACATTGTTATTATTTAAACATGATAATCATAACCTTTACATTAAACATAATTTTTCCACTTCTATGTTTTGAATTTTTATGAACTGACATACAATGTTTCATTTAGAAATATATTTAGAGTTGGATAGGATAAAAATACATTTTTGGTGAATAGTAACTTCACCCTTTTGAATAGTAATGTTACCCTTATGAATAGTAATGTTACACATATGAATATTAATATGACCCTTATGAATAGTAAACTCACCCACAAAATAATAAATACAATTTAGGCACCTTCTAAATGAAATAAAATATTTCAAAAATTAAAAAATTAACTATTGGTATTTTTGTGAGTAATAAATATTTAATTAAAATTTTATAATTAAAAAATTTATACAAAATAAAACATATTTTCAAAAAAATTATTCCTAAGTAAACATTTTTTTCTTATTATTTAAGAGTAATTTAATGAGTTCTTAGTTAATTTTCAACAAGTTATAATATCGACTTTAATTTCAAACACTCGATTTTTCAAGTCAATAATTATTTTAATTAAAAATATAATTTATCATATTTAGAAAATTATTTTGATAAAATGGATGAAATTATTTAATTATAAATTTCAAAAAATCGTTAGGGTGATTTTTTGTTATTTTATGAAATATTTTAATTTTAGTGGATAATTATTTACGATAATTTACTATATATATGAATCACAAGTTAAATTCACTATTCCAAATATCATGGAAGACTAATCACACTTTGTTCAAACTCACACGCATGTGATATTATTTTTTCATAATAATCAAACACTATTTCTTTTTTGAGTAAAATAATAAAATAATGAATAAGATCTTCAAAAATCATTGTTCTCCTCCACTATAAAAACCACCCCTCATTCCCGCTTCTCTTCTATCCTCTAAAAAAGTATGCTTCACAATGTTATACCAAAATACATTTCCCTAATATATTTACACGTCCATGAGCTCTTGCTCTCCCCAAAAGACGAAAAAATATTCCCTTAATAATGTTCTCGAGGAGGATATTTCTTGAGGCAAACCCTCTCCCTTTTTCTTTTAATTTCATTTTATATTTGTTGTGTATTCATTTCTTATCCTCACCACCTCTGTCAAAATGATAATTATGACTCTAGTATCACATATATACTAAAATTATATCATGTTATTTGATGATTCATCCGCAATATCATTACTTTGTCTATTTTATTCAATAAAAAGAAATCATTGTCCGGGAGGTGCAATTTACAACCTTCATTGATGACGAACCATTGTTCTCCAATTTCTCATTCATGTATGGTAATCAAACCATTTTCATGGTTTAAAATAACTATAATATATTAATTATAACCTATTTAATGGAATTTACAATGTATGTATAGATAATATTAATTCTTACGACAAAACTTGTTCAGAAGAATGAAATACCACCAAAATAATTTATTCACTATCATTAATGTTTCATCTAATAATTCTTAATAAAACCATATAAAAACTTAATTATATAACCATTTAAATATATTTATATTAATTAGTATCATAAAAATTCAATTCTGGAGATTTATATCCATTTCACATGAACTCCATTACTTATAAACAAGTGAACCGATGATGAAAACCAAGAAAACAGACACTCCAGAATGAATAAATTAAATCTTATAACTTATCAGTTAGGACATAAATGAACACAATATAACTATAATTATTAAAATATATATATATAAGGTTTTTAATTAATTAATTAATGTATATAATTTTATTATCGAGGATGTTAAGGTCAAGCGCAAAATACGTTGGGAGATAAGGTATGGGTTTTCTCATCTCACGTCCATTTTTGTGAGATATTCCTTATTGAAAACTATTTCTTGTGTATGGATTATGTATACAAAAAATTTATTGATCAGATAATAAATCTATCTACATTCATTGAATAAATTTTATCATTTTATCATTATTAATTTTGTGACATATGTTTCCATGGATTACAAAATGGTAAGGGTTTTCTTCCCGAACCTCCATTTTCTTTTGGGTTTCTCTAATTCTCTACCTAACTCAATGAAATTCAAAATAATTACTATTTAATCCTCATTAATTATGTGTGACTATTCAATATATATTTATCAATCATAAAATTTACTTCTTTAATGGTGAGTTACATGTTTTAAATGGATCATTCAAAATTGCTTCCCGATAAACAAGCCTGATTCAAGGGAACTACTCAAATTCCTACCCATTTTTCAATGCACTATATAATATGAATTATTCCATCATTATTATTATAAAATGAAACATTTTACCATGACAAATATTTTTGGTTAATTTATAGTTTTATTAAAACAATCATTTTTTCCTCATTAAAATTTCTTTATTATTTTCCTTAAACTGCAATAAAATCTTTTATTTCTAACGCAACATTTACAAATATTTTTAAATAATTTCACTTCATTGGGAAAACATATATGAATCAAACATAATTTCAGAGTGCATGAATTTTATTTTCAAGGATATAAATGTTTAAAACCTGGTTTCATTAAAAATAAAAATAAAATTTTAAAATAACTCTTCTTTAAAAAGTAAAAAAGTATTTTAGTTATCTCACTTTATATTTTATGATATATATGACTCATTCACCACATATTCCATGAATTTGGTGTTTGTACTACCATTTGATAAAATATATCATGTGTCTCCTTATTTTTATGATATACTAAGGGATTATTATTTGAATTTTTCAATGTGTTATGGGATACTTTTGAATGTTATAGGATTATTTCCTCCTGAATTTTTAAATGGTCTAATTTAAAAGTTTCTTCATCAATGTCAAAATCAATTTTTTAATGTTATACTTCATTTAGGTATACCTATTATGATGTCATCTACAATTTGTTGTTGAATGGTTTCTAATTAGTTTTATTATGAATGTTCTATCTTGATTCCATTCACCATATTACTCTGAATGGTTAGTAAGTACCTTTAGTAATTAGATAATGTTTTTTACATTACATATGTATATGATGTTTATGCATAAACCAGTTTATATGAGTATTTTATTGGACATAGAATGCGATTTGTTGATCCCATTTTATCCCCTCCATTCATTAGTAGGTATTGTGAGACAAAACAGATATTGACTTTGATGAGGCCTTTCCCATTTTCAAATATTCATTTGGTTGTGGCCTTAGTCATTTTTAGATGACTTGACAGTGGCCTCCCTAGTATGTTTCAAAAGGTAAAAAATATACATTATGTCATGATGAATCAATAAATTGATAGTATGTGTTGTTATTCGACTTGTAGAATAATTATGGTTATGTTTTATTATATAATTATTTATTCCTCTCTTATTCCAGCCATATTATATTCCGTATTATTTTTAGTGTCATGTTTTTCTATTTTTTCACTATGCCTTATGTTTTTGTTTATAATTTATTCCACTGTATTTCTTACCCATACTGTGCATCTTAGATTTCACCTTTCTTATGTTTCATTTTCCTAGGATGTGGAGAAGTATATTATGAATGACAGGTAGGGATAATAAAGGAGATGTTTTTGTTTTAAAAGGAACTTATATTTTGTATTTACTTTAATGATGTAATGCTGAAAATATTTATGTAGTTGTTTTTACAAAACTAAAAATCTATTTGGTCTTTCAAGATATGATTTTTTAATCATTCTAATGTAATGAAATAAGGCATCGACTTTGGGAAACTGGTATTGGGTGTGTTACATTCTGTATCAAAGAATGTTTAATACAGAATGTGAAAACTAGATTTTGAAAATTTTTTATTAGTAAATAAATCCCTAAGAAATACTTTGATGAAAAGAATACAAGAACATCCATGAATTTTGGTAGGAAAGTGTTTTTTTGAAGCTTCCTAGAAAATAAATAAATATTCGGATACTACAGGTGGACATGGTTATGTCATAGATATACCAAGGAGTAACAACATTAACAAGGTGTTCCGAGCCTGACATGGGGTAACCCGGTACATGAAAATGGAACTTACTGCACACCTGAGTTGACACTCCTGGAGGATATTATTAGGAAAATTCAAATTTAATTTACCCCCCATTATGAAGTATTTATCCCCCAATGTAACAAAATTATATGATTCTTGGATTTATGATACATAAATTAATGAGATATGCTATACCATGTTTAGAGTTATAGAATGTTTATAATTTTATAAGTTAATATAGTAAATTTAATTTATTAAAAATGGTTCTCAGTAGATGGAATAAGAATGTCACAAATGCATATCATGAAAATAGTAAGAATGATCATATAAATCAGGGAATTATGACATCATTTCTAATGTAGAGATTCTCCAATGTGTCCTCATTATACGAGAAAATAGTACAATGTGTTAACAACATATTTAACGTATTATTTGAGTCATATGGATATTAGGAGAAGCATGTGAAGAAGTCGATGGAAGAGAAAAATGATCGATAAAGGGAAGAAGGTAATGTAGGGTTTTCTCATATGTGATAACTATCTAAAGAATCACCATGGTATATTCTTGAATGTATTGGGAGTTTGATGAATGTTTGGATAAAAGAGACACAATGTTCATGATTTAAATGGTTTGAAAATGGTTTCTAATGCCTAATTATTTAACTATAAGTAAATGGGACACTACGCAAATAAATGTCCCTAGAATCAAATGAATATACCCCCAAATGATGTTTCTGGATAATGATGAATTTATGATACTACTTCCGATGAGGTGGAATGAATAATACCACTATTCAAGTGTCATTTAATTTAAATATTTCATCATTAATTTACTGGTTATAAGAATTATAGAATATATGAGTGTATTACTGTATTACTTTTTCAATAAGGATTTGAAACCATAAGTTTAATAGTACCAAGAAAATATATTCAGTGGAAATTTAAAAATTTTTTAAAACACCTGATTGAGGGAAATACATCCCAAAAATATATTCTTGATGTTGAGATAATGATGAAAAAGGTTTGATTTGGATAAGTGCTGACTAACTTGGAACTAATTAATGATTTGTCGACAAGTTGTCTATGTTATGATTGATGTAGTTTACAACACTTTTGGATATTTGGAATATAAACAATAACATGTTGTTGGAGCCAAAATATTGCACGAAAGGAAGGAGTGAAATAGTAGCCCTGCACGCGTCCTCGTGAAGCACCGACATGAAGCACCCCCGAGCTTCGATGTCCCATGAAGCACCAAAGGCGGCACCTCTTTGAGAACGGCCTGACGTTCGCGAGCCCGCCGCGAAGCACTGGAGGCAGTACCTCTCCGCGAACGGCCTGACGTTCGCGAGCCTACTGCGAAGCAACCGCCTCACCTTCGCACCTCGTGAGTTCTGCTTTGCGGCACCCCTTTCCTATAAATACTGGGTTCTCCATGATCCCAAGAGTCAGATAATCTGACCTTTTGGCTTCTCAATTCTTGAATTGCGAAGCACCCTTCGCCCCGGGAATCATGAGCTCTGCAAGGTACTTCTACTTCGCGTGACACCTTCGCTTTGTCTCGTTTTGAGCCCCTCTTCCAGGAGGGATTCCCTTCGTGAAGCTCATGGTCATTCGTGAAGGAGGGGGATTCCCAAGTGAACCCGTGCAGCCGCGGAGCATTTATGCTTCGCGAAACACCAATCCTGGACTAGTGATCCCCATGCTAAGGCAGGATCACTACATATCGCGAAGCACACTGCCTCACGACACCTTGCTTCACGAGGCACCTCTGCTTTGCGAGGCAGTGCTCCGCGAATACTATTCCACTTCACGAAGCACCCCCCATCCACACCTCTTCCCTATGCTAAGGCCAAGTCACTTCACTTCGCGAAGCACACTCCTCTGCTTGGCAATTCCCCTTCTCGTGCGACCCTCCAGGTTTGCACGATGTGATTTCAAAGTCCAACGGGAAACATCATCCGTAGCGTTGCTTCACCTAATGCTTCTTCGCATAAGAATGCTAACGGCTATCGCTTCTTCTCATAGCCACACTAACGTGGACCCCTAGATGGTTCGCTCTACGACCCCCCTTGACCACGGCCTTACCGGTTCCTTCCCTTCCCCAAGGAGCAAAGGGTGTCGGTCATGTAAGTCCTAGGGGGGAAGAGTGAACCCACTTCGTCCGAGATGCAGGACGTTAAACTGCCAAGCGCCTTGTCCTCAACACATGATGTTAAACTATGATCTGGACCCTTACTTCGCACGCAGGGTCCCCCCAGCTTGACAATTTTTTACGCCACCCATCTCCACAGAGACGTGGTCACCCCCTCCACAAGGGATGATATACTCCTTCTTGGGGTAGCGTATGTCCATGGGAGAAGGCCAACCACCTTGGTGTAATCTCCCTAGCCCCTCTTGCGGATAGTAGCACCTACGCACCTCCGTATTTCCCCACTACCAAGGTCAGTGGAGGGCGTGATAGGGAATGAGGCACCTCCCATCATTGGTCCCAAATCCCTCTCTCTCTGCGCTTTGCCGCACTTCGGGCCTCCATCCTAGAGTAAGTCCCAGCACCATGGGCCACCTAACGCGTAAGTCCCTCCTCACTTCTCATGGACGCATCCTTCATGATGTGATCGTCAAGTCCTTACGGCCTCTTATTTCTCACACTGAGCATGACTCACGTGGTCTTAGAGTTATCATTGGCCATGACAACACCTTCGTCCAGCATGACGTTAAACTAAATGCCCCCGTCCAGCATGACGTTAAACTGTATGCCCTTGTCCTGCATGACATTAAACTTCACTCCCTTTGAACTATGTGGTCTTTGATCCATGTCAAGGCATGGTACGTAGGAATCCTCCCCAAGGTTTCAGCCCACCCATCATTTATTCACGTCGAGTTCATCCTCGTCCCGCAAGACGTTAAACTGCATCCCAGTCCGACGGCAAACCGTTGTGACCCACCCGAACTATGAGGATTTTGATCCATGTCAAGGCATGGTATGTAGGAAGCCTCCCTAAGGTTCAAGCCCACCACCCATCAGACCAAGGTCCACCTTCACGTCGGTTCTCCGACGAAGCCCCTTTTGAACTATGAGGTCTTTGATCCATGTCAAGGCATGCTACGTAGAAAGCCTCCCTGAGGTTCAATCCCATCTCCCATCGGACCAAGGTATCTTCCTCACGTCGGTTCATCGACACCCACACCATTTTTAACTATGAGTACATTGATCCATGTCAAGGCATAGTACGTAGGAAGCCTCCACGAGGTTCAAGCCCACCGCTCGTCGTTTATTCACGTTAGGGTTCACTCTCGTCCAACATGACGTTAAACTGTATTCCAGTCTGACGGCAAGCCATTGTGACCAACCCGAACTGTGAGGACTTTGATCCATGTCAAGGCATGGTAAGTAGGAAGCTTTCACGAGGTTCAAGCCCACCACTAGTGGACCCCCGGGTCTACATTCACGTCGGTTTACCGATAAAACCCTTTGAACTACAAGGACTTTGATCTGTGTCAAGGCATGTTACGTAGGAAGCCTCCCAGAGGTTCAATCCCACCACCCGTTGGTCATCCCGACCTTCTTTGCATCAGTTCACCAACAAACGGGCAGCCTAGTGTGTAAGCCCCACACCATCTAGACCAAGGTCCGTGTTCGCGTCGGTTGGCCGACACACCATTATGAACTACGAGGTCTTTGATCCATGTCAAGGCATGGTACGTCGGAAACCTTCACGAGGTTCAAGCCCACCCCTAATGGACATATGAGTTCACCTTCTCTTTGGTCCTCCGGTGCACCATCTCGAACTACGCAGACTTTGATTCCCTACCACGGGGATACGTAAGAGGTCTCTTTGAGACTCAAGACCAACTTTACTGTCACCCTTGCGATGGTCCCGTTTCATTCCCCTTACACATCATTCAAATCTCCATCACCCATCCTGATTCTCACCCGGACTGCCATATCCCTATGATATCATGTCGTTCTGCTCCTTTTCACAACATTCAGGAAGCCACCCATGGGTTGGCCCCGATATCGGCATCCCTTTAAGGGAAATTCATCAATTTGATTCACTCCATCTAGTGTTTTGATCAGGTCGGTCCGTCTCCGCTGGACGTTAAACTTGAGACCTACGTCGTGATAAACAAGAGATGCCTGAGGAAAACCTCGGATGGCATGCCTTTGGCGTAACCATCTCTTCTAGACGTTAAACCTGCGACATAACCTGTGTTAAACATAAGAAGATAAGGAAAACCTCGGATATATGTCTATGGAATATAATTATTCGTGCTCGATGTGGGATGCCTCGGGCTCCCATGCCCTCGAGAAGCCCCATGACAAGGGAAGAAAGACAGACATGGCAGTTCCCCAGCATACAGACACGCTACTGATGCCTCGACGTGACTACTCCCCCGACTGAAGGTTGCTTCCCTGACCCGACCCTTTGGAATGTCCTGACAGAAGCAGTGTAATTAACCGACGTTCATGGAAACATGGAACTAGGAAGATTTTCACGAAAAACATATTAAATTTATGAGGGAGACCCAGACTAGGTGATGAGTTCTGAGGAGGATCCACAAAAGAAAGAACCGACATCCCATCATCCCAGTTTCGATCAAGCAGCAGACGTCCCTGAATAAGGAGTGAATGTCAGCCGCCTTTGGAAAGCGGGAATGCGGGGCTACAATGCAGCGCTTCCTCCTCCTCACAGACAGATGCGCGTGCCCCGACGAAAGAGTCAGAAATAGAAATGGTGAACCCAATGTGAAATTCTTCTCCTTAATATGGAGATTAGTAGCATTCGAGACACTAGTAGATTAATGTGTCACCGGATCCAGATATCCGACACCGGGTCCCGCCAAGAAAATGGTGGGTCTGGCGTGAAACTAACCGGAAATTGGGGCAGTAGAACGTGGGGAATTTCATTCTGCAATGTGTTTGTGTGGATCCTTCTTACAGACATGGAGAATGGAATGACGCTGGGGCACTAGTTGTCAATCCTTTTCCTCACAGAGAAGATGAGTTGATCTCTCCATTTCCCAGGAACCAGGTTTCTATTGTGGAGATGCAATCACCGCCTGCTCGCCTACGCAGGGGCAGGGGAAATACCAGCACAGCCGCCCCGCATGATTCCGCTACCGCCACGACGGCCTCTACATCCGTGAATACGGGGCGCTCACGTCCCCTCTCCCCATCAGAGATCATCCAGCGGAGGGTGATCAAAAACCTTGTACGCAGGTACGAGGAGGAAGGAGTCATACCAACTTGGGATATGGCCCGCCTGGACCTGGAGGCATCAAGGCCCCGCCATCAACGCTGCCCTAACAGGGCGCCCAGGGAGCCCCTGCTCCCCACCCCAACGTTCAATCATTTCAGGAGCCTGTCTCCAGAACGCCTCGACGACTCCTCGCCTTATGCTGATAAGACGGGTGATTTCCGGCTCGGCCCGCTCAGAGTCCCGATCCAAGGGCTCCAAGAAAGGGCTCCCATTTGGCTGCGTCAACGACGCCGTCCGACTCCGCAGGAAGAGCAGGCAAGATATGCCCCTGCACCACCTGTGCCAGCTCGTCTAACCCAACGTCAGCGCCGGGCCCGGGCTGAGGACGCTCACCATGATACGGCGAGGTAATTGACTACTGTGGCCCAAGCCACCACCGACGTGCATCATGGAGTTCTTTCATACACTGACCAGGGGAATTCTTCACCCGACCGGGATCGAGGCCACAGCCGCCCCATGGGCAGGCTTGGTTGACTCTCAGAGTCGCAGGCCCGATAAAGGATTACTGTGAACCAATCCACAGTAACGTCACTCCATACGAAGGTCCTCTCCGTATCACTGTTCCACAGAGCGTGGGCTGTCCCCTCTCCGAAGCACATCACAGAGGTATGCCTCGTGCTACCCCCATCCCAAAGGAAGACCCGCCCCGCCGTCGTGACGCTCGGCACGGAAACCTCTTCTGCACCCACTATATAGGGTATGGAGTCCCTCCTCCTGCCCCCGACCACCGATATGAAGGAACTGTCCATCCGTTCCTTCTTCAACGTGGGGGTCCTCCCTACTTCCTCTCTGAAACTGGAGAAGGTCCTCCTCACCCCGGAAACTTGAGGATTGAGGGTCAGCCTCGCTCCGCCTGCACCGTCCATGGAGGTCCTCCCCATCCACCCTTCGACATTTTCCTTGGTGCCCCTCGCACCCCGGCCACCTCGAGCAGGGGCCCTCTCTGCCATGGCGCCAGCGCCGCCCCAACACTACATGTTGAGAATCAACCTTGTCCCGAAGAGCCACCCCGGGGTAGAAGAGAGGGCCGTTGCCGACACAAGAAGAGTCCTGGGAAGGCCCGGGTGGAGATCAGACCTGCCTGTTTCTCGAACTCTGAAGCGGAATGCGACTCAGCGATGGAACCTTCTCCCCGCTCCTCTGTGTGATGAACTGGGGCAGTGACTACGTGTGTCAGCCTCATTCTCCTAGAATACGAGGTCCACCAGATTCCCGCCTCCCTCCACAGGTGCATCCAGGAGGAAGAAATCGTGGAAATTTCGTAGGTCCCGACTATGAAATCACCACCATCGTCACCAGAAGTGCCCACTACCTCTACCAGAGATCAAGAGGAGCTGTTTTGGGGACCGAAGACGACAGAGAAATGGTGTAACCCATCGCCAGTGACCGTGACTCTTGTGCCTAAAGCGGTGGCTATCAGCCCATCGTATCGTGATATCGTGGCCAGGTCACCTCACTCTTCAGAGGATGGCCCAGAATTCAGCGGCCAGTCAGCTCGTTCACCGTATTCTCCACCACTAAGATTAATGTCCCAGCAGTCCACCTTGGTACCGCTACCGGTCCCTCAGCCGCCCCCGGTTGACGAGTGGGGCAATACAGGGCCAGACCCCGAGTCTGAACCCAGGAGCTTCTAGAGAATTCTCGTAGCGGATCACTTCTTGGAGATGTTCTGGCCGACGGCGACACCTAAATTTCACGCACCAGAGTCCCTTACCCTAGAAGAAGTGGGATTCTTTTTCCGAACCCTATGGGAGACACACTTCCTCCTTCGTTACGTGTGGGTGACGTACCCCAGAAGTCAAGAGAACTTTGAAGAAAACAGTGAGCAATGCCACCTGATCGATTTGGCCGCACTCCCTGTGGCCCACAACCCTGAGTCACCAGGCCGTCAGAGCACCCTTCACCGTAAATTTCTTCAGAGTTTCAAAGTACTCCGCATAGTCATCAGGGAAGCTACCTGTAACACCCCATGATTTCGTAGTGTGTAATTTCTTCAAAATAATTCAATAACTTTCACTACACGCAACACCGAGTTCAAGACCACCATGACATACAAAACAAGCCGTTCAAAAGAGATTTTTAATAGTATTAACTAAATTTTAAACTTTATATAATCCTTATAATTTTAGAATCCATATTATGAGTTTCTTAGACATAATGTAAGAACAAATTCATTTTTAGTATTTCACTTTTACCAACTTTTAATAGTGAACCCTTTTTAAATAAAATATTTTAAACTTTTTGACTAAATGGGGACATAAAAAATTTAAAATGAAACATCTCAAGCTTCCATGGTACGCTTTCCTTTGAATAATACAGTACCGTGTGTTGTATGCAACTTCGAGTTCTAACACACACCACAACCAATCAAACTAGCCATTATGAATAGTAATACCTACTTTTTGAAATTATATATATTTTATATTTCATAATGGACTTCATTTTCGGATTCGGAATATCAAATTTATCCTTGGGTGAAATTTTGGAACTTTTTGGATAACACTTATATTTTGATGAATAGTGAAAATTACTAAATTTTAATTAAAAACAAATTTTTTAATCGAAAAAATTTATAGAGATAAATTAAGATTTTGAGTGGTTTTAAATTATATTTAGAATATATTTTTACCATTTAATATAATTTTGGTCATTGGAGATAATTTTACAATTAAACCGGACATAAACAAGTGTCAATCTTTTGATAGTTATTATCTCTTAAAAACACTCTTTTTGTTTTAAAAACGGGAATTAATTTTAAATTAATTGCTGCCACTTCTGTGTTTTGAATTTGAAAAAATGGATTCCATATTTGGAATCAGGATGTTTCTAATTGTTCAAATAGGTAACTTTTATTTTTAGACATTTTGAATAATTACTTCGGTAAATATTTTATTTACCATGGTTAAGGGTAAATATGATAAATAAGGGTTAAAAAATAATATTATAATAATACTAAATTACCATAAAACGTATCCTAGCCTTATTGGTTGATACATGTTCCACCATAGGCATCTTTGGGTCGATTTTGGGACCCCATGGAGCCACTTGTAGGTGATAGGGACACTTTATTTTAATTAAGTTAAAATGAATACAAAAATGACACAAGCATATATCTTTTAGAAAAACAATTTTTACATAGGGTTATATATGTTGTATTTTCGACTATAAATATTAATTAGAAATATGAAAATATTTCCTACATAATTATATTTTATTTATAATTTTTAGATATTAAATAATTTAATTTATTTATGACACAATGATGATGCATTAATTACCATAATAGTGAAAATTTAAAATAATTGATATTATAAATACCTAAATAAATATAAATTGAGACTTTTTATGAATTAAAATAATTCTATTGGATAATATGACATATTAGGATTTATTTAATTAACTTTTTTTGAAGTAATCATTCTGTTATGAGTTTCACAAAAGTCAACTATTGAATAGTGTCAAAATTGACATAAAAGAGTTTTTAAAACAAATACTATTTTATTAATTGATATTAAATTCCTAAAAATATAAGGTTTGGCCAAGCGACTTATATCATGATAGTGGTATCATTAATGGACCACTTGGGGGTATCTTGTATGTATATAGTATGTTTATTAACTATATAATATAAAAATACAAAGTGACATGGTCAATGTCAAACTAATTAACTAAGAGTTAAAACTAAATGATAAGGTTAATATAGTAACACAAACCTGTATAAATTATATTGGTTGAATGTTTTTCGACCTATCCCCACCTTAACCTTTTAATAATCAACTTTGGAGCCATTAGAAACCGAATATGAATTTATTATAAATTAATATTTCTCGCTTTTCCAAAGGTGCCCCTCACCCCTCTTATAAAAGGGCACTCCTCCTTCTCATTTTTTCACACCGTCAAAGCCTTTTGGTTCGGCCCATATCTGCCCAAATACTCTCCCAACATCCCTCACTACAACCGAGAGGCCTTATTTTGATCATAAAGCCAACCTAAGGAGCCCTTTTGATCAAATCAAAAGGAAGAACACGAAGAAGAGGTAATGATTTCACCACCCTTTTCCAAGTTCCTTTCTTCTTCCACTTCTTCTTACTTTGTTATTACCATTCTAAAATAAAAAATCCAGTATCATAAATATATTGTGATGTTATTATAAATATGGTACAACTGTATTCAGTATTCTATCCACCATTTGAATAACATGTCACCATACGTGCGTACGTACGACTTACCGTCTCCACATCGTGGTGTAATTGTTATTCAATATATTATTATTTGTATGGGTATAATAATGATGTGTAACTCGTGTAAATAATAAATGTAACATGTTAATGATTCTTTATATATGATATACCATCCAATTATATATTATTTTAATATCAAAATAATGATATTGTCGCTCGTGCGTACGTACGGACTACCGTCTCCAAGAACACGATGAGATTCATTCTCCATCGTATCCATTCATGTATAATTCTCATTTGATGATTAATAATAGTATATAAGGAATTTATATAATTCTGGATATGATTAAGATACAACCTATCCATTACAAACATGGCTTACATAACAAAACATATAAAAGAAAACGAGTAAGTTAACACCCGAAACAACGATAATACTAAGATATTATTAACAAATTAATGATAAAAGATCATATATGATATCATATTAATGTATATGATTCTTTTATAATTTAATAACAATTATTTCACCATTATACAAGAGTTTAACCTACCCCAACCAAGGAAAAGTACAAGGTAAGGGTTTATTTCACAATCTCTTCATTATCCGAGGTTGTTTATACATAATAATCTACTGGGATCTCTTTATCATCCACATTCATGTTTCTTAAAAATGTATTTCAAAACATTTTTACTATTTTAAAGAATATGTGTTAGAGTCATTTATACCCTTTTTTGACTTTTTATAAGAGTTTTATAAAGGAATCTTTTTTTAATTTTCCAAACAAGGTGCTTTTTAACCTTTTCGACTGAATTAAGGTAAGAATGTTTTTTTAACTTATACGGCGGGTGCGGTTATTTTCCGCCGTTATAAAATCATCGAAGCTTCAATTACAAGCTTATAAGAATATTTTCAAATAAAATGTTTTATTTTATAAATATATGACTCTTAAATGATTTCAAAATAGAAAGAGATATTTCTCTAAAAAGAGTTTTGATTTCATCTATGTCAACATCCTTTGATGGATTCTACGCTTATTTGAAGTTGATTTATTATGATACAAAACTTATATACTGTATTGAAAGTTTTGTGATATATTTGACTGTGGATGTGCTATTTTTATACCATTCATAGTTTATGGTGATAGTATTGACATTTCGTATGCTATTTTTAATATGAATGTTTATGTTATGTTTAAACCTTTTCATATGGGAATGCATTGGACTTAATATGTGACGGGTGGAGCCCGCTATAGCTCCTCGATGCATCGGTAGCTCTCATGAGGCAAACTAGTGTCTTGGCACAAGGCCTTGGAAAAATATTATTTATAGTCTTAGCACGAGGCCTTGGCTATGTGGTTATGATAGTCTGGAATTATGCATTCCATCGTTATGAAAGTGGTTATTGATATTGCATTTGATTATTCGATTAGTAGAATATCCATGTGAATAAGTAAATGAAATTATTTCATTTTATTTTTGCCATATTATGTCTAAGTTCAAGTTTAAAAGGCTTTTTTTAGTTATATATTTCCTTAAATGTTTATTCTTATTTATGAAAGTTTCCACTATATTGTTATCCTTACTGGGAATTTGAGCTCACCCCTTTTCTATGTTTTATTTTTCCCAGGAAGTGAAGAAGTAAATTATGAATGACCTGTAGGGATATTATGAGGGGATAATAGTGTGGATTATGGAGACAATATGTTGTTGTTGTAGTTTTTCACTTCATGATGTAATATAAAACTTTATGAATATATCTAGTGTTTCTAAGGCTACTAAACCAATCGGTCTTTTGAGATTTGATCTTTCTTGTGATCATGCCAATGTTATGTAATAATGCTTCGACTCTGGATAACTGGGGTTGGGGCGTTACACTACCCCCCTTGTGCAAGTCTGTGGCTGGGGACACTATGCCGCTCTCCTCTTCAGCCCTATCCGACGGCAGCCCGATTCGTTATGCGACATTGAGGATATGCCCTTGAGAAGTGTCACGGTCCACATGGATGACGTAGTGGACAAGGAATACAAGCTTGAATTTCTCGATGGAGACTTACCCTCCGAGGGTGTACTGACACTGCTGGACCCATCAGGGAGGGTTACCTGTCAGCAGAGGAACCTTCTAGGCCTCCCTGTACCCACTGAGTCGCTGGTACTCAGTAAAAATGTCGGTAAGGGTAAGAAGCACGTCGGAACTGTCAAGCACTCCGACCCGTCCGCCTCTGTACAGAAAACGAACGAAGATCTAGGGAAGGCCATGTTACGCCAGCAGCTTGCTGAACAGAAGAGGCTGGTTGACACACTCTTGGCCGAGCGCGCTGCAGAGCGGCGACATGACTATGGTAATCCCAAGCCGGGGCAGCAGGGGCAGGAACAATTTCCCCCCAGTGAGACGCCCCCGGGCAACCCTAATCAGGCTACTTCCGTAGACCGGGCAGAAGCCAGAACATACGGAAAGAGGGTGCGATACGTCTCGCCAAACCCTCCTGAACGACGGGGCAATCTGTAGAATTCAGTCCGGGTTCCCCCAGTCGCCCCACAGGCCGTTCCGCCAGTCGCTCCACGAGCCGCCGAAGCCTTATACCATGTCGAAGAACCTAGAAACACACATGTGATTAGGGATCCCCGTCAAGACAGGGACCCCCACCAGGAATATCCTATAGCGGCACTCATCGCCCGTCTCGAAGCGTTGGAAACGCGGCAGGTGGCGGTCCCACCGGATGGAAAGCCATGTCCCGCGTGGGTGGATGATATGCCCGCACCCCCAGGTTTTGGGAATCCCACTTTCTCACCCTTCAATGGGATAGGGGACCCACCACAGCATTTGGCCCATTTTTCATCCAGGTGTGACCCCATGCTGGGGACTCCAACCCAGTAAGAAGCTGCCAAGCTCCTACGTTTCGTGCAGACATTGGAAGGCCCCACATTCATCTAGTACAGCCAGATCCCCATCAGATCGGTGACCGGTTGGGAGGATCTCTGCTGGCAGTTCTTATACCAGTTCATCTCCACCACGTGGAAGACCAGCATTGCATACCTCTTCAAGTGCAAGCAAAGTCCTGATGAGCGAGTCCGGGATTTTATCGCCCGATGTAAGGGACATACATACTCCCTCGATATGCCACTGACTCAGGAGAAATTACTAGCGGTGTGTGTAGGGAACGTTAAAACGGAGCTGGTACCTTCCCTGATTACCCAGAACTACACTAGAGGGTTCCGAGATTTCTCAGATAAGGCTCAGTGCCTTGAGGAGGCTCTGAAACAGGCTAGTCAGGCACGTTCGCTGCCTCCTATGATACCATCCAGGAGGACTTCCAGAGCCGAACCCGCCACAGTGGCCCAAATAGAAGCCCCCAGGCAGTTGGAATTACATCCAGCGGCACTAGCCCTGCAACCCCGCAGAGGTCCTCCACCTCAAGCGCAGGCTCCTGCCCTGCAGCGACCGCCTCAAAATCGACAGGTTCCCCCGAACAATGCGCCACCCCCACCTAGGCGAGACAATCAGGCGCCGCCTCCTCGACAGGCCCCTCCGACCCCTCATCAGAGCCAGGACCCCAGGGCCCCTTATCTGGAAAAAAGGCACCAAACGTATTCATTCAATGAAAATTAGGTCCCTGGCTACTTCCAAAGTGCTCTAGAGAAAGGTATTGTGCGCCTGCCCAAGTGTAGAAGGCCGATAGAGGAAAATATCACCGATCACCCCAACTACTGTCGTTATCATTGGATTCTGGGGAACACCCTCAAGAAATGCTATGTGTTTAAAGACTGGATTCAAGACCAGGTCAACAAAAACATAGTCAGGTTGGGCCCAGCACCAGCACAATTAGCAAGTGTCTTTGCATTGTCAGAGATTGGTAGCGACAGCGAAGGCGAGTGGCAGTAGGTTCTCAGCCATGGGTCGAAGAAATACGATGACTGGAAGGCTCAAAAAACTATCTCCTGCACCCATGGTATCATCCGGGCATGCCTGATGCAGCTGGAACCTTTAGAGGAAGTACCCAGTTCCTCTGCATCGCCTTCACAGTCGACCTCTTCCCAAAAGGGCAAGCAGCGATGCCGCAAGAAGAAACAACGCGCTCTGCCAGTGCCGTCGTCATCCCTCACTCTTGGAGACTTTTTGCCCCCTAAAATGGGGATTCTGCCTAGAGTCCGCCCGGTAGTGGATGACTCATCAAGAAACAGCCAGGGGTACGCTTCAGTTAACACCATGGAGCAGGTAAATCCCTATATGACACCCAACGAGGGGGGAACGCCAGACAAACCGCCCTAACGTTTCTAGCCGACGTCAACGTCGGCGGAACCATAGCTAAGCCGGTCATTGAGGCACATCACCAGGCACTTTTATTCTGGATATGCACGCAACTGAAACCAGACAGCAGGCTCAGCACAGAGCTCGGCACGTGCAGTCCCATCCGACGCCCTCAGCTCTACCTCCACCGCCGTATGTGTTACTGGATCAGGAAGTGCTGCCTCGTCCACCACATAGTCAGTCTTACCCAGCTAAGGGCCAGTCTTCTCTATCCAATCTTGGTCCAGCAACTACTCTCTAGGCTTCAACTAGTAGGCAACGGGATATGCCCAGCACTAGCGAACCGCCGGTTCAACTGGCAGGACCCGCTATGCCCCCAACTACAGAATGAACTCCTGTAAGCAGAGGCTCGCATTTGGCACGAATGTATGATGTCCTGAAGCACCTGACCAGAATTCCAGCAAGGCTATATATCCTTGAGGCCCTTTGCATATCTTCTGAAATGTGTGAGGCACTCACCGAGGCCCTATAGAGCCCCCTCCAGTTTGAGACAGAGGTGGCGGCAGTAGAATCCTTCCATGCTGAGGCAATTGAGAACACCGAATGTCAGGAGGTTATCTCGTTCTCCGGTGAAGATGAGGACCCCCCAATATAGGGGCATATTCGCCCGCTGTACATCACTGGCCACTTCAATGGTGTGGAAGTTCACCACTGCCTCGTTGACATGGGTTCTGAAATCAACCTAATTCTGACTCGGACACTGCGAAAGCTGGGTCTGTTTGAAGATGATTTAACTCCCTCTGACCTCAGAATCTAGGGATACAACATGACCGAGAAAACCCCAGTCGACAAGATCCTCTTAAAGACTCAGTTCGGTGGCTTAATTTCCAGCACCGAATTCATGGTCGTCTCTCAGGACACCGCCTACAACGCATTGATGGGTAGTCCATGGCTCCATCTTCACGCAGTAGTCCCTTCGTCGTATCACTAGTGCCTCAAATACTCCCTCAATGGTAAAGTAGGCATGCTCCAATGAGATGCATCTCCTTTCGCCTCTTGTGAGGCCCGCTATCTGGATGCTGATTATTACAAGAGTAAGGATAAGAAAATCCTAGTAAGTAAGGATGAACCAGCCCCAGTCATAAGTGATCCCTGGGCAAGCATGGATGACACCTACATCCTCCCAATCCACCTATTGGAGGCCACGACCCCCGACTAGGGGAAATGTTTTGTTATTTCAAGTATGCAAGGAAGGCATGTTCCCATGTAGAAGCGATGACAGAAAATCACCTCGTACTTCTACACCAACCAAGCTCAGGTGATCTCGGAACCTCCTACCCCTATACGATACCGGGATGTCAAGATTATGACAACGGTAGTATGACATATGTGTCTCTTCCGCAGGGCTGGAATCAACCCACTCAGGCCGACGTGTCACCACTACTTTGATATCATCAAACCTGGCCCCTTAGACCGAAGGCCAGATGGGATAGGTTCGACTGCCTTCATTTCAATGGTCTCAATGGAAAGTGAGCCTCTTGATATGATGACCACTGCCACTCAAGATGGAACCATATGCCCCTCAGGCTTTGATAGCCCAGAAGTATCTCCTGTTGCGGGAAATCCCCCCATGGGTGGAGAGGAAGACCTGGAGGATGCTCCCCCCGCCTTTGAGGAAGGCGTATCAACCACGGTTTATGAACTGGTACATGTGAACCTCAGCAGCGAGGAAGATCTGAGACCCACATTGATCAGTTCAGCCATGTCCCCCAAGCAGCAGCAGCTGTACGCAGAATTTCTCAAAAAACATTGTGATGTGTTTTCCTGGAGTTACAGTGAGATGCCAGGACTAGATCCTCATGTAGTTGTTCACCGTCTGGGTCTCCCAGCAAACCATCGTGGGTTTAAGCAGCCTCCCAGGATGATGAACCCTTCTCATGGTGATATGGTTGAGGCCAAAGTTGACAAACTTATCAAATCCAACTTCGTTAACGAAGTCCAGTACCCCAAGTGGCTTGCTAAAATTGTGCCAGTCAGGAAGAAGAATGGGCAGATCAGAGTCTGGATCGACTTTCGCGACCTTAATCGCCACTGCCCAAAGGATGACTTCTCCCTCTCGGTGACTAAGTTATTGATTGACGCCACGACTGGGTTCCAAGCTCTCTCTTTCATGGATGGGTATTCTGGGTACAACCAGATCCGGATGGCCCCTGAGGATGAGGAGTCCACTACCTTCTGGGCTCCCCAAGGTACCTTTTGCTACCAGGTTATTCCCTTCGTCTTGAAAAATGAAACTACCACTTATCAGAGGGTCATGCATCGCATATTCAAGCCAATTCTTGGGATGCTGGTGGAATGCTACGTAGATGACCTAGTGGTCAAATCATTCCAGAGCCAGGACGATCTCAATAACCTTGAGAAAGTGTTCGGTTTCCTCTGTTCCTGTCACCTGAAGATGAACCCGTTGAAGTATGCCTTCGGGGTCACCTCCGGCTAGTTTCTTGGCTTTGTTGTTAGATACCGAGGCATTGAAATTGACCCAAAGAAGATCAAGGCCATCATCCAAATGCATCCCCCGAGAAATATTCAGGAACTTCGAGGTCTCCAAGGCCACTTAGCCTATATATGCCGATTCATTGTAAATCTGGATGGCAAGTGTATGCCCTTTTCCCGGATCATGAAGAAAGGTGCCTCTTACGAATGGGATGAAGAGTGTCGGACCGCCTTCAAGGAAATCAAGCAGTATCTGCTGCAACCTCCGATTTTGATGCCACCTATTTTTGAAAAGTCGTTGGTCCTTTACATGACCATCCTGGAATGGTCCCTCGGCGCACTTCTCGCCCAGAAGAATAACGAGGGTACTGAGAACATTCTCTAATATCTCAGTCGCATGATTCTCAAAACAGAGGTCAGATACTCCCCTATCAAAAATAGTTTCCTTGTGTTTGTCTTTTCTGTACAGAAGTTGCGGCATTACCTGTAGCACCATGAGGTACAATTGGTCTCTCGGGTAGACCCACTAAAGTACATCCTGAACTGCCCCATGTTGACCGGCCGACTAGCGCGGTGGGTAGTGATTCTCCAGCAGTTTGATATCAGGTTCGTACCTCAGAATTCCATTAAGGGACAGGTGTTGGAAGACTTTTTAGCCACCCACCCAACCTCCGCGGATCAGTCCTCAGACCTGGATTTTCCTGATGAGTTGATCCTCTTAGTCGATCATGTCGTCCCATGTTAGCAAATGCACTTCAACGGTGCCTCCTAGAGCCCCACTGGTAGGAGGCTCAATGACCCTAAGTTCAACAGAGTGGGATTGGGTATTGTCTTCCTTACCCCGACACAAGCCGTCCTACCATACTCATTCCTGTTGTCAGAAGGCTGTACCAACAACGAGGCAGAGTAACAGGCTCTCATCACCGGCCTCGAGTTGGCCCTTGAGATCTACGTGCCCCATCTACAAGTGAAAGTAGATTCCGAGCTTGTAATAAAGCAGGTCAATGGCGATTATGTCGTTAGGAAGTCGGAGCATGTGCCATTGTTGTAGTGCACCCTCCACCTAATGGCCTAGTTCCCCTCCTGGCCAGAGGTCACCCATGTCCCTCGGTCACAGAACGGTCGAGATGACGCTTTGGCCGGCTTAGTTGTGTTGCTCACAGAACCCAAGCAAAATGATTTGATTATACATGTGGCACACTGGAGATTCATTTCCCCCGTCACCCGATAGGAAAATGATGGCATGCGGGTAAGTCACATCACCACCGGGCCCCATACTTCAGGGGTCCCGGGTTCGTCGAACAGAGTGGTTGAGGTTGCTCCTGACAGGAGGTAACCTTTTTCCGAGAATCTCCAAAATGGTTTCCTCCAAGACAATTCGGCTGAGCACGAGGGAATCTGATGCCGCGCGCTGCAATTTACCCTCCATAGTGGTGCCAGTCTTGATCAGATCCTCTATAACCGGAGCTTCGATGGCGTTATCCTCATTTTCATTCAAGGAGTAGAGATTCCTCAAGTTATACAGGAGGTCCACGCCGGTTCATGTGGTTCCCATCAATCCGAGCCGAAGCTGTCCCCTCAAATCCGGAGGTAGGGGTACTTCTGGACCTCTATGATCCACGATTGTATCGGATATTCCAAGAGATTCCATGTGTTCCATTTTTACGCCAACTTCCAACATCGGCCGCAAGAGCCTCTCCACCCCACCAAGTACTCTTCGCCACTTGCGGTATTGGGACTTGATATTGTAAGACCATATCAACCGACAACAACTCGCCAGTGTAGGTTCATCCTTACTGCTACCAATTTTTTTCCTAGTGGGCAGAGGTAGTTCCACTCAAAGAGGTCATGGCCCGTTCCATCATCGACTTTGTGAGCTCCAATATTATCCACCAGTTTGGGGTCCCTCATGCTGTCCTCACCTATAACGGTACAAACTTCTGAGAAGCTGAGCTGAAGAAATTGTACGCCAAGTACGACATCTGTTCAAATCATACCTCTCGCTATCACGCGCAGGCAAACAGACAGATCGAGGTGTTCAAAAAAACCCTCTCTAACATGCTGTAGAAGATGGTTGGTCGGAACAAGAAAAGTTGGTCGGAACAGCTCCCCAACGCCCTCTGGGCTTATCGGATAACGACTCGCAACTCTACCCAGGTGACCCCGTATTCCCTGGTTTATGGGGATGAGACCGTCCTACCCATTAAGATCCAGCTGCCATCGTTACACACTGTAGTCTATGACCAGCATGCGCCAGATGAGGTGGCCAAAATCCGTCTAGCTGAATTAGAAGCACTGGACGAGAACCAGCTTCGTGCCCTGCACAATCTGGAAAGGCATCAGAATAATATAGAAAGGGCCTTCAACAAGAAGGTTCACCTCCGTTCTTTTCTACAGGGAGACCTAGTTCTGGCCCTTCAAGCGCCAATGATTCCAGTAGGAAACCTCCCAAGCTAGAACCCAAATGGGAAGGTCCTTATATCATCCATAAGGTTTACCCCAACGGGTCGTACTCCTTGGTGACCACGGATGGTGAGGGCGTAACTCCTCCCACCAATGCCAGGTTCCTCAAGGAGTACTTCGCCTGATCCTATACGTTCCAACATGACCTTAAACTGTATGGTCCAACATGACCTTAAACTGTATGGTCCAACATGGCCCTAAACTGTATGGTCCAACATGACCTTAAACTGCACCACCATCATGTTGGATGATAAACTGCAAAATGGTCTGAGCTCTATGACCTTAAACTAAGATCTCCCCTCGTCCTTACTGCAAGATGTTAAACTGCAAGCCAGTCAGGCCTTCCTGACCGAAGCTCAGCCTCAGGCCCCTTGGCCTCCTCGGGACCCCGACCACCCATCCTTACTGAAAGACGTTATACTGCATGCCAGTCAGACCTTCCTGTCCGAGGCTCAGCCTCAGGCCCCTTGGACTCCTTGGGACCCTGGGCCCCCCATCCTCACGCAAGATGTTAAACTACAATCCAGTCAGGCCTTCCTAACCGAGGCTCAGCCTCAGGCCCCTTGGCCTCCTCGGGCCCCGGGCTCCTCGTCCTTACTGCAAGACGTTAAACTGCATGCCAGTCAGGCCTTCCTGACTGAGGCTCAGCCTCGGGCCCCATTGCCTCCTCGGGCCCCCGGCCCACCGTCCTTACTACAAGACGTAAAACTGCAAGCCAGGCAGGTCTTCCTGACTAATGCGCTGCTTTGGGCCCCTTGGCCTTCTTCGACTCGGACTCTCCTATGGGAATGTACCGTGTGGTGTGGGATTATATCCTCATTCACATTGGGTTACCCTCCGTACCGTACATATAACCAATTGAGACACATTTCACATCCAGAACAATGTTGAACTGCGCTCCAAGAACTACGTGTGGCTTGATTCCCATCTAAATGGGATAAGTAGGAACGCTCAGACGCCTCGTCTTGAGCCAATCCACAAGCTCTTCTCTCCCACTATCCCCCTTGGGAATGGTTTCCTTGGAGGATCCTTTAATAACGAGGAGTAGGATTTCTTAGCCCCACTCATACATCCCTGCTCATACACGGATTTTAAAGGTTGCACCATGTGCCCACTCTTGTTCTTCTATCCTCCCACGTCCTCACAGCATGACGTTAAACTGCACGGCCTTCAAGAACTACGTATGGATTGATTACCATCATAATGTGACACGTAGAAATTCCCGGAAATTTCTTCTGTTGGCAGAGCCCAAAAGCCAAAATCTTCCCCTCAGGTCAAGGCATATGGCAGGGCGCACACTTTCGCCCCAACTCATGTCCAGCAGGCCTCGACCCGGCTGCACGTCCCCCTAGAGATGTTTTCCTCTTTTGTGGATGGATAACACTATGATTCACCCACTCCTTGACTGGGATTCCATCATCTTTCACACCCAGAGGGACCCCCAATAATGGCCTGGATACTATGCCCAAGGGATCTCCTACAGACACGGGCCAACGCCCCTGAGGGTTTCCGAGAAAAAAATCCGATAAAAGTCTCGCATTGCGAATTTGGTCAACGGTTGACGCTCATTTTTTGCTCCTATATCAGGTCACCATAGGGATGCTGTGTTTTGAACATGGTCAACAGTGACCTGGATCTTTGGGTCATCCCCGAGATGTCCCAAACATCGAGTGCAGTAACTCGTTCTGCCCCATCCTGAAGTGAGAAACTTCCCTCCGGGTGGTGCCAGCGGTCGGGCCCACAGCCCCGATTATCTTATAAGGGATGTACGACGTGGTGTAGGATTACGTAATCTTTCACGTCAGGTTACTTTCCATGCCGTACACATCCCCGGATGAGATACAGTTATCTCTTTCCCCGTCCATGCTGCAAGACGTTAAACTACACGTTAGTCAGGTTGTCCTGACCAAGGCCTAGCCTCATACCTCCCTCACTGAGGCTTAGCCTTAGGCCCCTTGGCCTTTTCAGGCCCTAGCCCAAGTTCTTACTTGGAGTGTATGGTGGGGTGAAGGATTATGTCCACATCCACGTCAGATTATTTAGCATACCATACACCTCCTCTGTCTGGGGAATCTTATTCCTCGACCCTCGTCCTCAGTGCAAGACGTTAAACTCTGAGCTTGTCAGGCCTTCCTGAATGAGGCCCAGCCTCCAGCCCCTTGGCCTTGCTGGGCCCCCAAGACCAGGTTTTTTCCTCAGGACTGTGCGTTGTGGTGCGGGATTACGTCCCCATTCATGTCAGGCTACTCACTGCAACGTACACATCCTTGTTAGGGTATCATGCCCCTGGGTATCTTCTAGAACTACGTGTGGCTTGATTTCCATCCATATGGGATATGTAGGACCACTCAAATATCTATGTTTCGGTTCCAGCCCCATCTCTTGGGAACCTCCATCCCATATTGGCTTCTTGGCCTACCCTTCCTCCACGAGGGGTGCATATGGCGTGGTATGGGATTATTTCCTCATTCACATTGGTCCTGTAATGACCACGCCATGTACCTCTCCCTCCTGAGCTATTTCGTCACCCCTTTTCAGTGGTTCTCCAATGTGCCTACGGGTACTCCGGTTTATTACCTGGAATGCCAGACTTTACTCGGACACGTCTGGACCCGCTTCCCAGGCTTTGTGTATCCCTGCATCAGGGCTTCCATCATCTTTCACACCCGGAGGGACCCCCAAGAACGGTCTGGATACTACGACCAAGGTCTCTCCTACCGTTACAGGCCAACAGCCCTGAGGGTTTCGGACAACAAATAGATAAAATCCCGCATTGCGAATACGGTCAGTGGTCAATGCTCATTTGTTGTTCCCACTTCAGGCTAACGCGATATGGATACTATGTTTCCACCACGGTTAATGTTTATCCTCCATTGCCACACCAACCCCATTAAACCCAAAATGTTGGTTATAAGATTCACATCCTTCTCCATTCTCATCATGTCCAGGTGGAGTTTTGAAACTCTTGGTACTATTCCTCCATGCACGTCTACGTGTAAGGGGAAAAAATCCATGTCAAAGGAGTCTATCAAGTCTCTTCACCGACTACCCCTAGTTGGATGTTTCGGGTATTGTGATAAGGATCTTCCCCCCTTGTTTCCCACACCGAGTTTAGCTCACGTGGGCTTAGGGATCGGGTCGAGGTCTGCGCTTACCTGGAAAGGTGTCATCCAACCATGGTCCGAGCTCTAAAGACCATAAACTAAGATCTCCCAAGAACTACGTCTGGCTTGATTCCCATCCTCATGGGGTACATAGGAACGCCAAGACCTCTTGTCTTTAGGTCTAGCTTGAGTACAGTGTCCTGCCTTCGGGACCCTGACTATGGGACTGTGTGGTGTGATTTGGACCCCAAGTCCTCATCCACGTCGGCTGTGTCACACGACACCATACACATTCCCCACCTAGAATCGTCTATGCTACATCTGCGCTACATGAATTTAAGATGCATGCTTGGTCCTATCATACGACCCTAAAACTATGACATTATTTTCCTAGACGCATGACGAAAAACAGCACTACATTGTGATGAACACGTTGTAGAGGACATCACGTTGGGTATTGGTAATGTGCCATGCCATTTGTCAACACCTATCACAGCTTAATTATTGTGGAAACACCAGGTATTTCTACCCTAGGATTGTCGCTTCACAAAATAAAACCACTCACCTTAAAGGACAAACAAGATTTATCAAATTCTGTTTCTTTTGGTGCAAGGGCCATGCCCGCACTCCCCTTTTTCCCTGACACTGGTACCTTATCATGCCACCCTTCAGAACTATGTGAGGCTTGATTCTCATCCTCATGAGATACGTAGGAGCTCCCGAGTATTTCCCCGCAGGCCCAGCCCATCCTTCGTGTTCGGTCCCTCAACTCGAGCATTTCCCCGTAGAACACATGGTAAGTAGGGCTTAGGTCCTCATTCACGTCAGGTTTTGTAATCGCCTTGCCATGTGTCCCCTACTCCCCTTACCCATTCATGGTCCGAGTTCTAAGACCATAAACTAAGATCTCTCGAGAACTGTGTGAGGCTTGATTCTCATCCTTATGAGATACGTAGGAGCGCTCGGGCATTTCCCCACAGGCCCATCCCAACTCTCATCTTTGGTCCCTCGACCTAAAACAATATGAGAAGAACATGGTGGTCAGAACCCCCAGTTCCCATCCACGTCGGGTTTTCTTAAATACCAGTCACATGCCTCTTGTGCTTCCTCCCACCCATGGTCCGAATTCTATGACCCTAAACTAAGATCTCCCTATGGGAAATGACTCTGATCCCTCTATCTAATACGTCTCATTGTCGTATTCAGATGCGTTTTGACAGAGAGCCCAAAGTGTGGGATTTTTCTAGGGACATTCTCCCCGTCCCATGACCAAGCTTCTTGAGCTCGCTATTTGGATCCTCATCCTCTACAACTTCAAAAAGGACCCTCGGATGACATGGATTCTAGGCTTAAGGTCTCTTCATGGATGCTGGGCCTAAGGGCCCTCCAATCGTTTTGGGCCAACGTCCCTACGGATCTCTAACAACATTTGTGACATGGTCCCGTGTCTCGAACATGGTCAACGGTCGACCCTCATTTGTCTGTCCCCATTCTAGGCTAACACGATATGGATGTTGCGTTTATGCCACGGTTAACAGTTATCCTCTATCGTCACGACGCAGTCATTGTGATCCAAATCTCGAGCATCATGATTCACACATTTCCACTTCCTCGTGTTCAGGTGGAATTCCAACATGCTCGGCTCTATCTCTTCACGCATCTAGATGCACCACATGGTCATGTTAGTTTCATTGTGACGGTATTCACCGAGCATACCTTTGCCCTAACCTTCCACCCCTTCTGTGTCGAGAAAGTCCCACCACTACTTCTGGTTTCCCACACCGAGCATGACTCACGTGGGCTTAGTAGTTTTGGAAGGATGTGTACCAACAGGGCCAGGCATTCCAATCATCCCGCATGATGTTAAACTACACTTTCAGAACTATTTATGGATTGATTCCCATTCTCATGGGGTATGTAGGAACACCCAACCGATCTGCTTCGGGCCCAGCCTAATCCTCACTCTTGGTCCCTCGACCTGGATAGTTTCCTCCGAGGTTATGTGGTGTGATTCAGACTCCAAGTCCTCATTCACTTTGGTTTCATAACTACCACACCATATGCTCCCTGGGATCTTCTCTTTCACTCCACGTCCTATAATATGAGGTTAAACTACAGGAGTCCATATGTCCTCAACGCATGACACTAGACTACAATTCTACCCTGAACAAGTTCAGGATGCCCCATGTTAATCATGAGATACACCAGAGCCTTTTCCAAAGAGGATTTCACCTACCACTGTTGGCCTATGACTGCACTGTGCTTCAAGAACTATGTACGGCTTGATTCCCTTCCTCATGGGATACGTAGAGACACCCAAGAATTTCACCTAGGTTCTAGCCCCAGGATTCTCAAAATATTGTTCGTCCCCATTTCCAACCCTCTGGCCTGACCCCTCGGGGGGAACTACGTAGCTGCAATTTTTCCCTAAACAAGTTCAGGATTCCCCAAGATGCCATTGGGAGGCGACAGACCCCCTCTCTAGAGAGGCCCTGTCCCAAAGAAGGATGGATCCATAACCAAACCGACGCGCCTATCTGGCGTGTTCCTGCCACGGCGATGTAAATACATGAGTGTTGGATTCTATTCGGACAGACCATCACTCCATATTGCATGCTTTGCATGCCCCTTATTCGGACCCTCACCCCCTTTCATGTGAAGGGACCCCCTAACGGCCTGGTCTCATGCCACATCAGCTCACCTACCGTCCTGGGCCAACATTCTGGAAGACTAGTCATGTTTGGAAGGATTCTCTAATAGTATGGATGCTCGACTTAGGGTCTTCCAACTGTCATGGGTCAACATCCCGAAAGATTGACCGACAACATTTGTGACATGGTCCCATCTTTCGAACATGGTCAACGGTCGACCCTTATTTTTTGTCCCCATTTCAGGCTAACGTAGTAAGGATACTGTTTATCCTCCATGTTTAACGGTTGTCCTTTATTGTCACACCATCCCCACAGTGCTCCGAATCTCGGTCATCGTAATTCATGCTTCCTCTTTCCGTCTGTTCAGACCAATTTCAGTGCCCCTGGCATTGCACCATTCGTGTATAAGGGCATGCAGAAGAAATGGTAACTCGACTGTTTTGAGAAATTTCTCCTCCGGCCAAGCTTCTCCCATATTTCAGAAATCCAGACTGGTAATCCATATCCCGGATGCCAAGAGCTTGGTCTCCACTTTTATGTTAGGTGGGACGAGAAGGAAACTATCTCCTGTTTTTCACATCGGGCTTCACCCACGTGAGTTTGAGGAATTATCACTGAACATCCCACAAACATTGTAGGGATGTAACGAACTGATTCAAACAGTGGAAATCGTGCATGCTACGGCATTCAAAACAAAGAAGGAATAAATTGACGCGCGAAAGTACAAATAAAAGTTTTTTAGTTTGTTATAGTACCCGGGGGTCGGCTCCCCCCATGGATAGGTTGACACCGTCAAAAGAGTGTTGCAGCTCTGCCACCCTTCGACTTGTGGCGTCCAAGACTTGCTGCTGCTGACTCAGTTCCCACTCCTCCTCAACAGCGGCGGGGCAGTGTTCTTCAGCCTCGACTCTGGCCCTCTCTACCCCAGCCTGAATGGCAGCCGTCTTTCTAGAAGCCTGCCTCATATGCTCCTCTGCCTATACTAGCTGGGCCATTAACCGTGAGATCAGCACAGATTGTGCATTAAGAGAGGCTGGGTGCTCATCCCCCCCGGGTCTGCAACCATTGAACCTCGCATTCATCCTCCTGGAGCTTCTTGATTTTAGTCGCCTTCCTCCGATGCCAGCCCACACTGAGTCCACAATCATGATCCCGGATCTTCTCAGCCATAAGATCTCGGACGAGCGAGTGAGGACATTGGGCACACACTCCCCCAACGCATAGTTCGTGCAACCACAAGCGAAGTCTGTCCATTTTGTCCAGCCATAGTGCTTGGGGGGTGTCCTTAATGAAGCGCATGATTAGCTTCCACGACTGACGGTGAACTATGTTGTTGTCTTCCTCGTCGGAGGTCGTTTTATCCCAGTCTGCGGGATTAGCAGGCTCGTACGCAGGATATGCCCGCAGGAAGTCCTCGGCAGGATCTGCATCTAGCATTGAATTCGGCGCGACATCTCGCACCGAAGCAGGCGTGACAGGATTAGGACCGACCAGTCGATCCTCTTCATCGGAGTCCACCTTAATGACCTCATGCACAACCCTACCGGTGGCTCAGCTAGTGATGATGTGTGTTGCAGCTCGGGGAGATGGGGGGACTATCGCCACCATCACCAGCATGCCCCTGGGAGGGATGCCACCAGACATCATGACTAGCCTTTCCGCAGCAGCCCACACCAGTCGGAGAACTGTACGACAGAGAGGGACACAAACGTTAGTTGGCATAGTCTACATATGACAACAAGGAAACTGGTGGAGGAAACTTACAGAGGTCGACCTCCTGGTGCTGCTCTTGAGCCGATACTGACGGGACCCTGAGGCGAGGCTGTCCCTATACTGTTGGAAGGTCTGGAGATTTCGGAGGAGCCACCTCAGGTGCTCTGGTCCCAATAGACGTGGAACTGGACGTAGCCATAGGCACGGGTTCTGAAGGTCCTGCATCATCACCTGCTGAGGGGCGAGAACGAGGCATGCGAAAAAGTTCCTCTTGCATGGATCAAAAATCTGTGAGAAGTCCATAATGGCCCAAGAACGGACCATATGGAATGAATTTCATAATTCTACCTTAAGAGCCTCCGCGAAATAGTCATAATTTGATCCTTGATCTCCATCCTCACCCTCCTCCAACGGGATCCCTCCTCCAGCCTCATCCTCCCGAGAGGAGTCCTCTGATTCTTCCGGCAGGTGAAAGCGCTCCCTCAGATCGGTAGCTGACAACTGTGGGGGGACTGTCCGATCTAGCAGTACCCTCACCCGATCTGTCATCGGGCACGGGACACCACTGGAATGAACGTAGTTCTCCAGCTCGTCAATGTATTGCTCTGCCTCCGCCGGGGACGCCATGAAACTAGCCCTGACTGGGCCTATGCCCGGTAACTCCATCCCGAGGCGATTCAAGTGCGCCCACATATCAGGTGGACTGAGGAATTGCCGATTGACATACCAAATGTCCCAGGCCTCCGGGAAGATGACATCCTCTTCCATGTCGATATGACGCAACCACTTCCCCAGAGCCTGAGTGGATATCCTATTAAATCCCCTTGGTGGCCGCCCCTCCGGATGGCCCTGCTCTTCTGGAATAACCGGATTCGCCTCTATTGCCACACCCTCGGCCGATGCGGGTCTCGCCGCCACGGCAGCCCCGCCACCGCCAGAGGCCCCAGCTGCCCTCTGACTCTGACCTCAAGATAGAGAAGGCCCATCGTCACCAACCTGGATAGTGGGATGCTTATGCATCTCCCCTGGGTAAGCAGCCTCCCATCTAATGGCATACTCCCTCACCAATACGAAAGCAGCAGTGGATGGAGGCAACACAATTCACATCTTCCCATAATCCCGTGTGAACATGAGCCATAGCTACCTCATCACACATGGGTGCTCTTCGTGACTCACCTCCCAGTAGACCTGCGGGGTCAGCCACTAGAGGCACCAGAACTGCCTTGCAAACCGATTCGGGGTGTACGGATCATAGAGCGGCCCACGATCCACTCGTTCCACCAAAACTCCACCTTGAAAGGCCTGGAGGTAAGCCCGGTTCTCTTCCTTTCCCCGCCCGTCATCAGTGAGTATCCCCATCGGCAATCGGAAGGGGTGGAAATTAAACTCATCCGCCCTCCACAACCGGTTCAGCACCATCGTCATGGTTAGTTTGAATGGGAAGCTCCTGACTGCATTAAGGATGGAGGGGCGGAAGTTTGATCCCGGCAGCGAGATAGGGTTTGGATATTCATAGATCCCCCTGATGTGCGCTGAAACCCACCCATACAAGTGGTGGAAGGGACCGCATATCGTTGGTATCTTCATGCCCTCGCTGATGTGCCGCAACATTCTGTACATCTTGGCGAGCATGGGAATCCCCAGATTGACCCGCTGCCCCATGTCCAACATGGACGCCATGATAAATGAGCTGGGCCGCACGCCATGCTTGTATCCCTCACTGGTAGGATCCAGCCGTAGATGAGAGCCGCAATGAACGCCACCAGCCTGACTATTAGCTTTTGTTCGGTGATGACACTGAAACCCCACGTCTTCCATTGGCTGTCCTCCAAGACCCGCCAATACAAGTGCTCCTAACCCCGTTGGGCCACCCTCGGACAAGTTCGAGGCCTCAGAGGGAACTCTTGATTTTCTGGGAAATTCAGGAAGTTCTTGAACCAATTCTTAAAGTGGACATCCCTCACTGCCTCCTTGTCCACTCCAGGGACGAGTGCCATCAGTGATGATGCCAGTCGCGGAATTTTCTTTGTATCCTCCCATGTGCTTATGACAGGGAGGAACTCATCATACATGACCCCAAGTTCGGAACCCCCGAAATTCGGGGGACATCCCACAAGCTGATGCCCACCTCCCCGTGGTGCAGGAGAAAAGTATTGGTCCTAGACCACCATCTGCTCATCGATTCTGGCATCAGTTGTTTCAGTTGGTAAATGTGGAATTGGGAGGCCCATGCCGCCTCATATAAACCCACTCTTCTCAGATCGGCCCCAAACTCCTCGCATGAGGTGCCTACCAAGTAGGGCCAGGCCCAGTCATCAGTAAAGTTGCCGCCCTGGCACAGGTCCCACCTATCGGACCACCCCTTCTTCGGATCCTGCATCACCGCCTTCAGCATGGTACGGTACAGAGGATGGGACGTCTCCAGTGGAAGTTGATTCCCATCAATATTGTTCACATGGTTGTAAAGAAAGTTGGCGGTGATGGGTGTGAAGTCCTCCCGCACATGACCATCGGCCGCCCTGAACCATTGGTGCTGACATGCCGTGCTCCTAAACCAACAAGCTGGTTCTTCCCTACTCGCCTCAGGGATGAAGACGTCATCCCTCAGCCCGAATCCATACAAGGGTAGTTTCTTGCACTGTGGATAGTTCTTATGACCCTCCTATAGCAGTTCTGTCAAAGAGTTATGGTCCGAGTGGCTTCGGACCATCTCCCCAAGACCCAGACAGTTGGTCATCTCATCCCTCCGGGTGGCATCGACAATCACCCCCAACACAGCTTCTCTATGGGCCATTTTAGTTCCGACACTCAAAAAATAATTTTTCAAAAAGGATCGTGAAGCTGGCTCATGAAGCCAGCTCGTGAAGATATCTCGCGAAGATTGGTTGTGAAACCATGTCATGGAGTCAGACCTAGGTCGGAAAATAGGAGTTCGCTTGGCACGGCGTAGAGTCGGAGACTCGTGGTTCGCCGCGAAGCTCTATTCGTGGAGATCAGGTGCGGAGTACGCGGAGCTTTGTGAAATTGAGAGCGCAAAAAGACAAGAAAGTCGCATGAAGAGAAAAGAGGTCGGCCCCCTATTTATAGGAGGCGACCCCGGAGCATCGTGGCGCGCCCCGCCCACACGGAGCATCACGACACGTCTGGATCCCGTGGTCGCGGTCAGCACTGCGGGCTCCATTTTCGAGGTCTCATCGCGAACTGCTGGCAATTTTGGTGATTTTCCCTCATATTTCAACCCTTCATCCCTCCGGTTCTCCAAGTCTAAGGGCGAGAATTTGTTGGTGCCAAAATATTTCATGAAAGGAATAAGTGAAAAAGAATCCCCGCACGCGGCCTCATGACGCACCGACATGAAGCACCCCCGAGCATCGTGGTCCCGCGAAGCACCGGAGGTGGAACCTCTCCGCGAACGGCCTGATGTTCGCTAGCCCGCCGCGGAGCACCGGAGGTGGTACCTCTCTGTGAATGGCCTGACGTTCGCGAGCCCGCCGCGAAGCAACTGCCGCCCATTCGCGCCGCGTGAGTTCTGCTTCGCGGCGCCCCTTTCCTATAAATACTGGGTTCCCCATGAGCCCATGAGATGGATAATCCGACCTTTCAGATTCTCCATTCCCGAATCGTGAATCACCCTTCTCCCCAGGAATCATGAGCTCCGCAAGGTACTTCTACTTCGCGTGACGCCTTCGCTTTGTCTTGTTTTGAGCCCCTCTTCTAGGAGGGATTCCCTTCACGAAGCTCAACGGCAATCACGAAGGAGGGGGATTCCCAAGGGAACCCGGGCAGCCGCAGAGCATTTATGCTTCACGAAACACCCATCCTGGACTAGTGATCCCCATGCTAAGGCAGGATCGCTACATATCGCGAAGCACACTACCTCGCGGCACCTTGCTTCACGAGGCACCTCTGCTTCATGAGGTAGTGCTCCGCGAATACTATTACACTTCGTGAAGCACCCCCCATCCACACCTCTGCCCCATGCTAAGGCCAATGCACTCCACTTCACAAAGCACACTCCTCTTCTTGGAAATTCTTCTTCCCGTGCAACCCTCTAGGTTTGCATGATCTGATTTCAAAGTCCCACGGGCAACATCACCCATAGCGTTGCTTCACCTAATGCTTCTTCGCATAAGCACGCTAACAGCTATCGCTTCTTCACATAGCCACGCTAACGTGGACCCCTCGATGGTTCCCTCTACGACCCCCCTTGACCAAAACCTTACTGGTACCTTCCCTTCCTCAAGGATCAAAGGTTGTCGGTCATGTAAGTCCTAGGGGGCAGAGTGAACCCACTTCGTCCGAGCTGCAGGATGTTAAACTGCAAAGCGCCTCGTCCTCAACACATGACATTAAACTGTGATCCGGCCCCGTTCTTCACACGCAGGGTCCCCCCAGCTCGGACATTTTTTACACCACCCATCTCCACAGAGACGGGGTCACCCCCTCCACAAGGGATGATATCCTCCTTCTCGGGGTAGCGTATGTCCATGGGAGAAGGGAAACCACCTTGGTGTAAGCCCCCTAGCCCCTCTTGCAGATGGTAGCACCTATGAACCTCCGTATTTCCCCACTGCCAAGGTCAGTGGAGGGCGCGATAGGGAACGAGGCACCTCCCATCATTGGTCCCAAATCCCTCTCTCGCCGCGCTTTGCTGCACTTCGAGCCTCCATCCTGGAGTAAGTCCCAGCACCATGGGACGCCTAATGTGTAAAACCCTCCTCGCTTCTGATGGACGCATCCTTCGTGACGTGATAGTCAGGTCCTTGCTACCTCTTGTTTCTCACACCGAGCACGACTCATGTGGGTATAGAGTAAGTATTGTCCATGACAACACCATCATCCAGCATGATGTTAAACTACATGCCCCCGTCCAGCATGACATATAACTGTATGCCCTTGTCCTGCATGACATTAAACTGCACACCCTTTGAACTACGTGGTCTTTGATCCATGTCAAGGCATGGTTCGTAGGATTCCTCCATGAGGTTCAATCCCACCCATCATTTATTCACGTCGAGTTCATCCTCATCCCACAAGACGTTAAACTGCATCCCAGTCCGACGGAAAACCATTGTGACCCACCCGAACTACAAGGACTTTGATCCATGTCAAGGCATGGTATGTAGAAAGCCTCCCTGAGGTTCAAGCGCACCACCCATCGAACCAAGGTCCACCTTCACATTGGTTCACCAACGAAGCCCCTTTTGAACTACGAGGTCTTTGATCCATGTCAAGGCATGGTATGTAGGAAGCCTCCCTGAGGTTCAAGCCCATCTCCCATAGGACCAAGGTCCCTTTCTCACGTCGGTTCGCCGACACCCACATCATTTTGAACTACAAGGAATTTGACCCATGTCAAGTCATGGTACGTAGGAAGTCTCCACGAGGTTCAACCCACCACCCGTCGTTTATTAACGTCTGGGTTCACTCTCGTCCAACATGACGTTAAACTGTATTCCAGTCCGACGGAAAGCCATTGTGACCAACCTGAACTATGAGGACTTTGACCCATGTCAAGTCATGGTACGTAGGAAGCCTTCATGACGTTCATGCCCACCACTAGTGGACCCCCGGGTCTAAATTCTCGTCAGTTTACTGATAAAACCCTTTGAACTATAAGAGATTTGATCTGTGTCAAGGAATGGTATGTAAAAAGCCTCCCAGAGGTTCAAGACCACCACCCGTTGGTCATCCCGACCTTCTTCACATCAGTTCACCAACAATTCGGTAGCCTAGTGTGTAAGCCCCACACCATCTGGACCAAGGTCATTGTTCGTGTCGGTTCGCCGACACACCATTATGAACTACGAGGTCTTTGATCCATGTCATGGCATGGTACGTAGGAAACCTTCACGGGGTTCAAGCCCTCCCCCAGTGGACCTACGAGTTCACCTTCACGTCGGTCCTCCGGCGCACCATCTCGAACTACGTGGACTTTGATTCCCTACCACATGGATACATAGGAGGTCTCTTCGAGACTCAAGACCAACTTTACTATCGCCCTTGTTTTTCTCTTGTTTCATTCCCCTTCCACTTCATTCAACTCTCTATCACCCATCTTGATTCTCACCCGGACGACCATATCCCTATGAGATCATGTCGTTCCGCTTCTCTTCACAACATTCAGGAAGCCACCCATGGGTTGGCCCCGATATCGGAATCCCTTCAAGGGAAATTCATCAATTTGATTCACTCCAGCTAGTGTTTTGATCAGGACGGCCCGTCTCTGCTGGATGTTAAACTTGCGACCTACCTCGTGATAAACATGAGATGCCTGAGGAAAACCTCGGATGGCACGCCTTTGGCGTAACCGTCTCCGCTGGACGTTAAACCTACGACATATCCTGTTTTAAACACAAGAAGCTGAGGAAAACCTCAGATATATGTCTATGGCATATAATTCCCCGCGCTCGATGTGGGATGCCTCAGGCTCCCACGCCCTCGAGAAGCCCCATGACAAGGGACAAAAGATAGACATGCCAGTTCCCCAGCATACAGACACGCTACTGATGCCCCAACATGACTACTCCCCCGACTAAAGGTTGCTGCCCTGACTAGAGCCTTTGAATGTCCTGATAGAAGCGGTGTAATTAACCGGGATTCATCAAAACATGGAACTGGGAAGAGTTTCAAAAAAAATGTATTAAATCTAAGAGGGAGACCCGGACTAGGTGATGAGTTCTGAGGAGGAATCCACAGAAGGAAGAACTGACATCCCATCATCCTGGTTTCGATCAAGCAGCATACGTCCCTGAATAAGGAGCGAATGATGTCCGACTTTGGAAAGCGGGAATGCGGGGCTATAATGCAGCACGTCCTCCTCCTCACAGACGGATGCACACGCCCCAACGAAAGCATCAGAAACACATGTGTATTACATAAGGAATATGGATGAATTCATGTTTTGGATAAGGGTTTATTCTAATTTCAGTTATAATAATATTTTCAAGATGACCCATGATGAAGTTATTCACATGATGGAATGTGAAAATTTAGGGCAGTTACATGTTTATTAAAGGGAAAATGTTAGCAATGATTTGACCAGGATGGATCATGGATTTATAAATAAAAGGAGTATTTCAAAGGACATTGTGTACATGTATATATAAATGATGGATATCATAATTATGAAGGAATTATGTTATAAGATTTGGGAAGAATGGGAAACTGAGACCCTGGTACATTGGTAATCTTGAAATTCTAGGGTGAATTTGATCCAAGGATTATCATTTGACAATGAAAATTTTATTTTCTATGGTACATAATGTATTCCACATCACTTTATTAAGTATTTAAATGTAATACCCATAACTTGTACTCACTGCCAAAGAAATATAATTTTAACTCGACTTATCTTATTATGAATTGCCTATCAAGATTCTGGAGACTAAAGAATAGGAGCAAATGAATTAGATGACTTTCCTGGTAAATGTACAGTGGAAAAATCAGATAATTGAAGAAGAAATGAGGGATACTGAGGAATTTATGAAATAGAACTGGAAAAATAATTTTTTATGAGGTATCAATCTGGAATTTCAATTATGAAATTTTTGAATGGGGTAAAAATGTAACACCCAAAGGAATTAAAAATAAATTTAATTTAGAATTTATGAATCACTGAGCCTATAAAAAAAGAAAAAATGGTATTATTTAAAAAATATAGTTATAACCTTTATATTAAACATAATTATCCCACTTTTGTGTTGGGAATTCTTAAAATCAGATGTACATGTTTGGGTTCATTAACATATTTAGAGTCTGACAAGATCAACTTACTTTTTTGGTGAATAGTAAATTAAAACATTTAAATAGTTATGTTAACCTTATGAATAGTAATTTTACCCTTATGAACATTAATATTAACCTTAGGAATTTTAACCTCACCCAAGAAAGTATAAATAAAATTTAGGTACTTTATAATTTATATAGAAAATTTAAAAAATAAATAACTATGTGTTGGTATTTTTGTGAGTAATAAATATTTAATTTGAATTAAATAGTTAAAAAAATTATTTATAAGGAAAATAATTTTAATAAAAATTATTCCTAAATGAATATTTTGTTTTCATAGGATTTCATAATATTTTAATGAAACCTTAATTAATTATTAGGGTGTTATAAAATCAGTTTTAATTTTGAAGATAATTTTTTTGAGTAAATGATGATTTTAATTAAAACATTCTCATATTTAGAAAATTATTTTGAAAAAGGTGTCCATTATTTAATTATACATGCTAAAAAATTGTTATGGTAATTTTTTTGGAATTATATGGATTATTTTATTTTTTATTTAATACTGACTTTTGTTAATTTATTGTATATATACATTATTGGTTAAATACAATATTGTTAACAACATTTATGATGTAATAAATCATGTCTCATACTAACATGAACATATTACAATTTTTTTTCACAATAATAAAATATTGTTTCTTGTTTTGAGGAAAGTAATAAAATAATGAATAAAATATTTAAAAATAACTCCTCTCCTCCACTATAAAGACCACTCCTCTCTCCCAATTCTCTCCACTATAAAAAATTATGATTATATATTTTCATCCCAAATACACTTCCCTAGTCTCTCCCCATGTCTATAAGGTATTGTTCCTTCCAAAATACCAAAACCCCTTCCCTTAAAGAGGTTCTCAAGGAGGATATTTTAAGAGGTAAACCCTCTCCCTTTTCTTTTAATTTCCTTTTCATTTTTTTATATTCTTATCTTTTCATCACCTCCTCTCTCCAAATTATCATGATAGATCCATTATAATTTATATACTAGAAATATATCACGTTAATGGAATATTCATCATCAATATCCTTACACACTCTCTATATCATTCCTTTTAAAAAGTAAATCATTTTTTGGGAGGTAATGATTTTCCACCTTCATGGACGAAAAACCTTTATCCATAAATTTCTCTATCATTTATGGTCATGAAACCATTTTCATGGTTGAACCAAACTATAATATATTTGATATAACATATTTATAATTCTATAACTAGTAAATATACATAATATTAATTCATACGAAAAAATAGTTCATCATAATTGAAATACATCCAAAATAATCTACATGATTGTAATTATTGGTTCATCTAACAAAGCATCGTCATACATTATAAAAAAATTAATTATATGACCATTTTTTCATCTATAAGTTAACAAATATCTTATAACATCAATTTTTCAAAATTATATCCATTCCACATGAACTCCCTTACTTATAAACAAGTGAACCAATTATGAAAGCCAAGAAAACGAACACTCTGGAATGACATAATTCGATCTTGTAACTTATTAATAAGGACATAAATGAACATAATAAAACAATAACGAATCAAATATATATTGAAAATCCTATTAATTAACAAATTAATGGATTTAATTTGAGTATCTAGGATGTTAAAGTCATGTTCAGAATACAATGAAACATAAGATAAGGGTTTTCTCATATCACTTCCATTTTCATGATATATTGCTTATTACTAATAGTTTCTTGTGTATGGTGTATATATACTGACCATTTATGTATCATATCTTGAATATATTTATTTTCATTGTATTCAATATATCATTTGACTATTGTTAATTTTGAGGCATGTGATTCAATTAATTAAAATGTGGTAAGGGTTTTCTAACCGAGCCTCCATTTTCATTTGAGTTACTCTTATTTTCTACATTACACAATGAAATTCTTAATTATTGTTAAATAATCCCAATAAATTCTATTTTAATTTTATATATCATCATACCAATCAGAATTTGTCTTTATTTTATGGGGAGTTAAATGTTTTGAAATGATCATTCAAAGACTCTTCCTCATAAACAAGCCATATTCATGAGAAATTCTCAAACATTTACCCATTCTCTAGTGTACTATATCATATTTTTAAGCTATAATTATTGATATAAAATCAAAAAAATTATCCTGAAAAAAGTTCTTTGTTCGTTTCTTGTTTCATAAAAACAAACATGTCTTTCTTCTTTAAAATATCATTAATATTTTCCTTAAATTTCACTTAAATGATTTATTTCTATGGTTTCTTTAAAAACTATTTTTACATGATTTCACTTAAATCGGACAACATTTATTCCTCAAAAATAATTTCAATGTCTATACCTTTTATTTTATGGGATATAAATGTTTACAAAATATTATTTCACGAATAATACATATGATATTTTAAAAGAACTATTCTTTCCAAAGTAAGAAGGATTTGTCTGGTCTCACATTGACTTTTACGATTTTAATGTTTCAAGGTGGTATGGGACTCATTGGAATGTTACAGGATTATTTCCTCAATAATTTTTCTATGGTATCATTTAAAATTATCTTGATCAATGTAAACATACTTTGTTGAATCTTGTAATTAATTGATGTTTACATCATATTATATCATATAAAATATATTTTCTAAGGTTTTTTGTTTAGATTGATTATGTATGTACTATCTGGAATCCTTTCACCATAGTACTTTGAATAGATCGTATGAATGTTTACAAATTATGGAATGTTATTTACATTTCATATATATATATATATATGAATATTTATGTATAAAAACATTAATATGAGGAAGGAATTTTACATAAAAACTGATGGGTGGGGAACACTATATCCCCTAGATGAATTCGTAGGTGTCATGAGACAAACCAAATATGGATGTGGCTAAGGACTTTCCAATTTTTAGATATTGTTTTGGCATAGGATGGAATCATTTTCTAATGTACTAGATGAGGGATTGATGGAATGTTTCAGAAGGTACGACATATGAATTCCCTTATCATGAAACTTTTAATTTATAGTCCATGTGGTTATTCGACTAGTAGAAGACAGATGGTTATGTTTTATTATGGAATTAGTTATTCATCTATCATTCCTTCCATATTATGTTCATGTTTATTTTTAAAGGCATGTGTTTATAGTTATTCTGTATTAATAATGTCTTTGTTTATGATATCTTCCACTATATTTATTACCTATACAATGTATCTAACCTCACCCCATTGTTATGTTTCATTTTTAGAGGATGTGAATATGTCAATTTTTTATGAACTATAGAGATAATCAAGGAGATGTGGATGATTTAAAAGGAAATTTTATTTATTATTTACTTTATTATTGTAGTTATCAACATATGTATGTATCTGGTTTTCCAATACTATTAAACTATTTAGTCCTCCCAGATATTAATTTCTTGTAAGCATTATAATGTAATGAAATAAGACACTAGCTCTTAGAAACTGGGTTTGGGGTGTTACATGTGTGAACTATGGGATATAAAATCTATCAAAACAGAGTTTTAATGAGGAATAAGTCCATGAACTACTACGGAATTACCAGGTTGAGCATCCCCAAAATTAACTCTGAGGCTTCCCACCAGTGGGGGAACCATTTTGAAGTGATAAGAATTTGAGCAGTATTATGATGAGGGTTAGACAATGCACTGAAAGTGGTAACCCATTTCATATTATGGTTAACCCAAAATTAGTTCTTCCTAACCACATGATATAAAATATACTATTACTACTGAACAGAAATGATCCTTATCATCGCAAAGATTTATTAAAAAACTAGTGCGGGGAAGGGTCAAATAAACTTTACCATAATAGAGGGAGGGTCATAAGGGAGATCTATAAAATAATTTTAGTCATCACGCAAGGAGCACTAGAACTCCCTGGATATGAGGAAATGAATTATTGATAGAGAAGTGGTATCCACTATTTTGGTATATAGAAGAATAGATGGGACACTAGAGGAATGATGAGACATCAAAAACTAAATATAATACAGTATATAATTGAATATATTTCACTAGAACAATTTTTTTTGGGGAGGACAGATAGCTACTAGAGGACCTTCCATGGCCTGAATAATCTATGGATGGGGTTTATATAGTTACATTACAAAAAAATACCATAATATGAATAGAAATAATCCCCACTCTAGTACAAGTGATCTACCACTACACCATGAATAAATGAAATGTCATGGATGATGATCTGTTCCATTTTTATAAACTAGGTGGTAAACTTTTCTAGGAAGTATCCATTGAGATTATGTATAATGATATCTCTTATAGTGGAATATTCAAGGCTAGGGATCATTGGCGTAGTCTCATGTAGACCACTATCTTTGTCATTTCATGGATTACTACAAATTTTAACACTCTCTACATTAAAAATTCTCAATTAAAACCCTTTACTAAATAGTTCTCATGATCTATACATACGTACATATATAATGAAAGATAGGATATATCAACAAATGTGCATTATTGAATCTAAAATGTGGAAAATAAATTTATTATCACTTGTGTATATAAGGATTTGGTATGAAATAGGATTCACCATCCCTATATGGCAAGGAGAGAACATCTGAAACGGAAAAAGTCCCTAAAAACCATCCCCTAAAAGTGTTTGGGGACTCATAGTTTCTCATTTCCCATCCAATATGTTTTATTCTCTAAATTATTGAGACCCACCAAAAGGAAAAAATTAATGACTTAATTTATTCAATATGGCCATTCAAAAGATTTAAGTGTGACCTCCCAAACATAGTAATGTATTGAGACACCACCCTAATGAGGATCTCATTTCCATTAAAATTCACATGCATCCCCACATCTATATTTTCATGGGAACCCTATAAATAATATGAGATAAAAAATACTTCATGGATATCATGAAAATGATAGGGATACTGAGGAATTACATATGCTTCCCTACAACCTGTATACCTAAGTCTCACTATAAACCATCCCTTTTTTCTAGGTAAGACACCAATGCTAAAAGTATTTTTTTTAATTTTTTACTGATTGACCCAAATAAATTTGATAATAGTGGATAATATTTTTTTATATATTTTCATTCATCATGTATAGATCTCCACAATGAATGGTAATAATCCACAAAGAACATGTGGGTTTTCGTATTCCCTCAATGAAAAACATTTACTCTGTGGAAATGCCTACTCTTTAGTGATCCAAATGTCATGTTAGATAAAATTAAAAAAGTGATATTAAAAATGAGGAGGGGGAGAGGATCCCATTGTTATAGGTCGTGGGTTGGGAAATATAGATAAGTGAGGTTTCCATTAACCATGATTTTTCAAGTGGAAATGGTAACACAATACATAATGATATAATTCTATTTCCTATGAAAATAAAAATTATCCAGAATAAGATTCAGGAAATACCATTCCACTAACTTTAAGGATTTATTCATATTAATCTTTCATTACCTAAACACTCTACTCAAAGAGGAAAGAGTTCTCATTGAGTGAAAAACATCATAAATGATAATACCATTATCAGAAATGAGCCTCTTAGGGACAATCACAATTTTTGGAGATAATATAAGGAAGAAAGCTTCAAAGTTGGTTGATCCAAATCTTCTATGTAAATATTTTGACACATAAATAAACAATGTAACTTTTCACATAAAATATAAACTACAAATTTTATTGGGAAAATTCGATAGTAAATTTCCACATGAAATTTCATATGAAAATTTCCATAGAAAAAATATAGTTTAGTGTTTCTCAATAAATATGTATCAATACATTAAAAAAGTAAAATTTATTAGTAAAATTTCATTTAAAATATTCATTAGAAACTTTCATAAAAATTTCCAGTAAAATTTATAGTTCTAGTTTTCTCTAATTTTGTATTACAATTTTATAAGAAATTTGATTTAAAAATTTATAAGTTATTATTTTTATTTTTATTAATTAGTATGTTTTTAATGTTTTTATATATGTTAAAACGATATTTTTAATGAATATATTTGGAATTTGGTTTTAAAAAATTTAATATATATGCATAATGATTATTGTTATACTAGAAAATATTAGATGGTGTAAAAGAAACACATTGTGACCTAGCATTGTAAAAAAATATTATGTATATATATTTATATCTATATTTATTTAATTATTATTTATTTTATTTATATATATTTATTAATATATATATGACTTCAAAACAAATAAAAAGAATTATATATTTTTTTATTTTAAAATATTCTAAATATTATAAAATATGGATATACAATATTTTTATCATAAAATTATTTTTTATAAATAAAATATATATTAATTTATCAAATTAAGTCGAGTACTTTTATTTTAAATTAATAAAAATATTTAAAAACATATACATAAATTCATTATTATTTGAATAATAATTTTATTTACATATATAAAAGAAAATATTAATACGAAGATGAATAAATGTTTATTGTTTAATGAAAATAAACATTATTTATTTTAATTCAATGAAATGATAAATATTTATAAATATTAATTTAAAATAATTATAATAGTACTTATAATTTTTATTATTATTATGACCAAATAGTAACGATGTAATATATTGGAACATATTTGAATACTATACATGAAGTAGATGGTGATCATGGGGTTGTTTTTACCTCTAACTCTAAATGCCAGAACACTATATAAATAAGGAATACATTTATGGAATATTTGATGTGCGATCGTTTCCTTGGAAATAATCGGTCTTTCCATGTAATATAACCTAAAAAATATATGGGGACTTGTATGGGATTACTTATGAAATAACCTATGCTTATTTCTTAGGGCCATGCTCCTTCATCTGTAGAAGACCAAAGAACCAACACCTCTATCATGTTACCAATATATGCTAAAAATACAAATTCTAACAAATATGGGAATGAAGAGTATTTTTTTTAATTGAGCTCCAGTTCTCGATAGAAAACCACCCCAACATTAATCATGATTCTTGAATCCATCAATACCAATGAGGTTATTAGGATATATATTTTGGTAACTAAGAAAACTCAAGGAAGTAATAGGAGTACTTTTCATCCCATGAAAACTAAGATAAAAGATTTACAACCCCATGGCTTAGTAGAAAATTCACTTACAATTCTGGAAGAAATATCATCTATAGTAATAAATTACTTGAATGTTCTGGATGAATAATTATCACTGTGGCCTAACAATGTCAGACAGGTTATGACGTCTAGGATGAAAAAATGTCCAATAAAATACAGCTAATATGTATTTTACTTCACAACATAGAGAAACCATAATAGACTACCAAAATCCCAAATACGTTATTGAACAATTGCATTTAAACTCTATAGAGGTGAAGTTGCACGCTCTTTTTGGGGAACCATCCCAGGAGAGGTTTCTATCTAAATCAGTTCCAATTGAGAAGGATATGTCATCATACATGGTTGATCATATCACCCCATTCCCTATGTGTAGTAATGGTCAACAGCTTAAAAAAGAATGGTTTGCCTTAGAATAGTAGAAGTAGACATGAAAAAGATAATGTATGAGGTCAAACCAAAATGGGATTTACTTTTGATATGTGTATGTTAGTGATTTCATAGTGGTGTGGTTGGGGCCACTAGTTTAATATTTCATATCCATGTACAGTAGTATGTGTTCATACGTTTTCTATTTTTAATATTTTATTTTGGGGATATGCAATTGGGCTACCAGTCAAATGGTTCATTCCATCCATGATTATAATTATAAAAAAATAAAAAAATTCTGGGTGGGTCATGATATTGAAAGAGAATGGATGGTATATTTACCAAACCAAATGTTTTTTGAAATGTAATTGTTGTTAAAAAGACCCTCAATTCAGGAATCCATAATTTGATGCCTCATATTTCTATTTTATCCACTGATCCATACAAATCATGAATTGGAGGGTTATGTTGCATCCCATACCCAAGACAATATTTTTCAAATTCGGATTAATATTTTCTCAGGTTGAGTGTTTCATCCTAAGGATGCATACACATTTCTGAAAAATAATAACACTATAACAAAATTTTTGCAGTTGCCGCTCAATATTTTGTCTCTTTTGTCTATGAATTTATAAATATAATAATATTTAACTTTTTTTCATATGATATTTATTATATATATTTACTATATTAATTTTAATTACAATATAAATATACATAAAATATAAAAAAATATGTATATTTAAATTATTATGATTATTATAAATTGATTTACAATTAAATTATTATTTGTATTTATATAATTTATATATATATAATTATTATATATATATAATATAAATATTTTAGTATAACTATTTATATACCATTGGGTAAATTTCTAGATATAATTTAATTTACAATGGAGTATTCAAAAGATTATAATATAAGGTTTCATTATTTTTTATTCTTAGAAATGGAAATATATAATGAAAATATAATTTACAATAGAGAGTTTAGTAACTTAAATTTAAATTTTTGTTGAAAATTTGTAGCAAAATATTCCTGTTATCAATGTAAATTTATAAATAAAGATAAATTACTAATGGAAACTTCCAAAAATAAAATGATAATTTCTTTTGTTTAATTATATTAACCCATTTTAATCAATACATGAACTCTAATTCCCAATTTACGCTTATAAAATATCCATCCTAATTTTCATTGACAATTTAAGGTGACGTTTTCTAGTTATTGATGTGAACTTATAAACAATATTTAATTTCCCTCATGAGATTCAATGATTCCATTGATAAATTATAGTGATTTTTTATATTAAATCATATTTATAATCTAAATTCAATATAATTATGTAAATATAAATATCCAAATTATTAAATTTATACATTTTTGAAAAAAATCTATAATAAATTTAGTTTTTGTATCCCCATGTACGCATTTCTGCTCTACATTCATTTTTTTTCAAAAACCTAATTTTTAGTCTCGATTCACACCCCCTGCATCAGTTCTTCCCTTTATTAATCCCCCATATTTTATTCATTTCATCATCACTAACTCCTCATTTACTGCCTCACTCTAGTTCTTTTAGATCTCATCTTCTATCGACATTCTATACACACTACCACCATTGCTAATTTTGTCTATGTACCCACCCCTCATCACTTACATGTATATCCACATCTCAATATCCCAATATCCTCCTCTTCTGTATAGAATTACCCACCTCTCCCTCCATCTCTCCATCTCCTTCTACTCCCTCTATGTCATGGCATCCTTCTCTCCACCCCAACCTCTTTCTCCATCTCCTCAACTATGTCTCTTTCTCCCATTTCAACCATTATTTTATCTATCTCAAATCTCCTTAATTACCAATCCCCATAATATACTAATGATTGAAATATTTTTTTGATCAATAATCTCATATCCCCATATTAGTATTTTATTTATTGCATTATATTTGGTATTTTTTTTTATTTTTCAGATCTATAACTACTCTACCTAAATTTTTATTAAAAAACTCTCCATAATGTAGTTTATATGTGAACAATCTCTCCATCATTCCATGTTCCCATAGTTGTAAAAAATACCTAAATAGGTCATTTACTCCTATCTAATTATCGAATTAAAATGGGATGTAGATTGAATAATTTCCTAACTAAGTGGAATAAATATAATATCACTTTTTTATCATCATTTATTTCATATTTCACTCTTATTACCCATAATGATTTTATTATCATGTATTAATACTTTGTTTAATTACACATAGTAACTTCATAAATCACATTTATGATTAACCCTTATGTTAATATTATGTATAGAAATATGTTATATTTTATTTATATTAATGTATTTTATTTATTTACATTTCCATTCCATGTAATTTTTTTTTGTTTCTAATTTTTCTTGGGCCTTCAATATTATATATTCCATAAATTTTTTTATCTTAGTATTTTTTTTTCATGTGAGAATTTAGATAAAAATATGATGTCAAGCAGAGAGTATTGTTTAACTAGGTGGTATGAATATAAAATCACTTTTTTATTTTTTTACATTCCTTTCATTCATATTTTACTTTCATTACCGATAATTCTTATACTTAAATTTCTCAAGGATATGTTAAATAGTTCTTATTATAGAATATATCTTATAAAATATGTTTTTTTCCAATTATATCTATATTACAAGTATTAAAACGTTTTTTATTAAATTTATTGATGTTTTTTTTCTATTAAATGTTTACTATATACACTTTTTAATAACCTGATTATAATAAATGATTAAATCCATAAAAAGTTGTCAATGGTTCATCTTGTAGTGTATAAAATGAAAATTTCCCTAATAACCTTCTATTATTAACATTATTATTATGTTATTAGTTTTAATACGTAAATATATATATATACATGTGTTAGTTTGATGTTTTTTTCTTGGAATGATGATCTAAATAATGTATCGATTTCAATGAATAATACATTAAAGGATGAATAAAGGATTTTACATCATACTTAGTATCTTTATAGATTGATTTGATTTATCATGTTGGTTTTGTTCCTTTAATATATTTCATTATTTTAAAATAACATACATTTATGCTAATCAATTAGTTTTTTGTGTGGATATTTCTAAAATTTTATTGGTGGTGTTCTATATGCCAAATGTGGGATAACTATAAGTGGTAAAAAAAATATTCCACTTGGTTTTATTGATATTGATTTATGATAGTTTTTATGTTAAATTTTTTTACAGTGATATACTATTTCCCTTAATTGTTATTGAGAGACATAAAAATATAAGGAGCATAATTTCTCTATTAAGTCAATCACCAATAGGCTCACATGTTTATTTACCTCTTCCCCACACTTGTAGGTTCCATTTACATCTTCCTCCATTCTATTTTTTACTTATCATGTTTTCCATTCCATAACATACTTCATCCTACTTCTTGCCCATTTTTATTTTTCAACTTCATCATGCCCTTCATGAGTTTCTTATATCTATCCATTCTTATTTAAATTGTTTACATTACATCTAATCACTAAATGGATATTAATCATTATAAGGAATTTTATGATAGTTAATTGGGAAATATTGTCACTTGTATGAAAATGATGAAATTATATTATGTATTTATTTAACATGGATACCATTTTTATAGAATTTATGATTATTTATTTCATTAATTTTAAATCATTGGGTTCATTTTGAATATATGAATAAATATATAATTTTTTTATTAAATTGATTATCTAATTTTATTTCTCATCGTTTTTAGGAATTTTTATTATCTATTACTTATGTCGTGATTATGATTCATAGTTTAGGATTCATGACTTAATGTTTGAGGTTTTAATGAAGTGTTTCTTTTTTTAGGAAGGAATTAAATTCAAAATTTTACATTTTATAAAATTGAAGATCATTGGTGTAGTAAACTTAGATTCTGGTAGGTAACCCATAAATGATGATTTCATGGTTATAAGGTGTTAGTGTGAATTATGGGGGAGTTGGGTGAAATCTAAATATGTTATTGGGGCTAAAGTAGGATCACATGGGCAGCAAATGGTTTGTTTAAATAGTGTGGATATCCTATCCGAAACTGTGTGATGTTTTAGTTTTGAGGTAGTATCCTTTGCATAGATTATGAATAATTAGGGTGACCATGTGAGGAGTCTATGTTAGGGGTTCCTTAAGGTAGTATCTAACACACGATTAGGGAACAAATTGTCTAACAGTGTGAGATAATCTTGTGCTGGGTTAAAACAAGATCCTAAAAAATTGGATCTAGGTTGGAGTTACCTTTAGTCCACTTATTTCCCCCAAACTAGGTCAATCTATGGATTTTTATTCTCATAAAATGATATAAGGTTCTATCATCAATTATGAGGCATTCTGAAAGGCTTCTCATTGGGAGTTTAAGCTAGATTCTTGAGGTATGTAATCATTCTTCTTCGTTCAGGATCAATTTCATAGATCCACATAGATCTCGTTCTCTAATCTTCTCCATTTATTATATATAAACCCATTATGGGTAGTTATAAATATGTGGATTCCAACAATGTTTCGTATTGGTCTTTATCATGATAGGAGAAGAGATCAAAGATGGTTCTGTAGAGAATCGACCCATTTTTTATGTGTTTTTCACACATTATAGAGTTTCATAAAATCTATTGCTGTAGGTGTCTTCACTCTCAAATCCTCTTAATATAATTGGTTGTATTACATTCAAATAGATTAAATTGAATGAAATTTAATGTGAAATATTTGTTTAATGCATGGAATAAATCATCTTTAATGGTGATTTTTCATTTTTGTTAAATTGGGAAATCTTTATGAATTGTTGTGAAAATTGATTGAGCTTGTTGAATTTAAAATTGAGATTTATATTTTGGATTTTCTGTAATTTCTAAATAGATTATTTTAATGGGGATTTTTAATAAAAATGGTGTCCTATTGAAACGTTTTGGATTTTGATGGTTTTGATGGAAAATAGCTTTCATTAAAAAGGTAATTTTATTGAAATTGAATTTATTCCTTGATCCTTGTGCATATTTTTGTGTGATTTGATATTGAATATATGTGTCTTGGTTTAAATATGACCATGTTCTCGGTGAAAAAGGGATTATGGTAGATGGGATATAATTATCTTTTGACGACTTGGTATATCGATGAGAAACTGCTCATGAGTATGGAGTTGTCATAATGAAGCATGCATGTTTGATAGTATGATTGTGTCAAATGGTTCAGGTATGAAAAAAGGATATTGTGAAATTCTTTTATAAATTTATTAGTATTTTTATGGAATGATAACTATCTATATAGTTAGTTTTAATATCCCATTTATAATTTTGGTTTCAAATGGTTTTGGAAACTTTTTTATATTAAGTTATAATCGGTTTTGAAAAATTGATTCATATAAACTATTTATATAAATGTTGTAACCTATCTATCATAGTGGAATGAGTAGGGAATTCATTATAGGAAATAAGACTATGATTTATACTCACCCCTACTTTGGGAATTTGGTTCTTTTTCCGAAGCTATTTTCTGGGATAGGTGAAAAGTAACATTTCACATGTTTATAACATCACTTTATGGTACTTGGGATTTTGGTGATCATGGAGTTTGATGCTTGGAGAGTATTTCATCGTGTATTGTTATTGGAGTATTTAATTTTCCTTTCACTATTTAATTTTATTGTTGTTTTTTCTTCCAATGTTTTATTCATTGAAGTTTTTTTTGTCATGAATGAAGTTGTTATGTTGTCTTGTTTTAACTCACGAATCATATAAAGAGTTGTTGGGTTATGGTTTGTTTTTCTTGGGGTTTATTTATTAATGGTTAAATCACCCCACACATGAATTTGAAACCCTTTGGAATTTTTTCTGAGCCTTTGTAATCTTGGGGAATTCACATAAGGCCAATTAATGACTTATTTTACTCTGAATCCAATGAGAATAATAGGGCAATTACAAATGGTATAAACTAGTTCGGTCATTTCCTAACAAGTAGTATTTAGTGTTCTTTATATTGGAGTTGAAATTAATTCTTGTATATTCCTTGGGATGAAATCATAGAAAGGAGTAGGATAGTGGGAACTTGATATGTATAGCATAAAAGGACGCATCTATCCCTTCATGATGAAAATCATGTTGCCAGGGAGTTAGGTACATAATTATTTGGAGACACTTTAATGATTTTGAAATCTCACTGTCATGGGTTTAGCCAATGAGATGAGTATGAAATGCATTTTAGATGAATGAATTCCCTCTAGGATATCATATCTTATTGTGATTAATGATTTATGATTTTTTGTATTGATGATTTTTTTTTAAAATGATAAATTTGTTTTCAAATGAATGATTTTGAAGAAAAAGGATACATGTTGTATTTTGGATATGGTTGGATTTTTGAAACCAAGAATTAATTTCTAAAAAAATGGTTAAACATGAAAAATGATTTCTCAGGAATGCAATGTTCAGATAGTTGATGTGTTAAAATTTGAAATACTAATCCATCAGTTGTTAGAGAGTGAGACTTACTGATTTTATTGTTTATTTAGAAAATGGAACCTGGTAGGAGTCGGAGAAACCAATTAGAAGAAGACATAGAGAATATGGTTGCACCTGATATATAGGTGAACCAAGATCTGGTTCAGATTATTGTCCATGAATTTTAGGCTATGAACATTGCGAATAGTGGGGATAACCCATGGAACGTGGACTATTCTATCTTGTTCATAATGTAGAATCCATCCATATTCCAAGGTAATTTTGAACCCGAAAATGAGGACGTGTTGATGTGTTGGATGAATTGTATCGTTTAGGTAATCAGAACACTGGGGGTGCTCAAGGTAAATATAGCGACATATATACTTTGGGATCTTGTTTTCCAATAGTGGGAACTAGTATTGGATGCTCATGTGGATAAAGGCCTTAAATGGGAGGATTTTTTAAAAATTGTTTAACAAACAATCCTATCTTCACATGTTCAAGATCCAGAGGATGAAAGAATTCTTTAGCCTCTAGACGGAGAGTCTCTCTATCATCGAATATGTGGCTAAATTCCTGAATTTAGTATTTGTTTCACCCGAATTTGATGTGTGTGCATCCATAAAGGAATGCATCATCGAATCGGGGATAAGTCGAGAAATTTGATCGAAGATTGCAATGCTATGTATTAATGAATATACATATATAGTGAAAAAAATAATTGTAGATGACTGACACATATCAGGAGCTATGGGAGGAGGATATAATGTGAGCCATACCAGAAATGGTGGAAACTCCATTGCTGGGATCAAGTGAAAGAAACACACAAATTTCCAAGGTGGGGGCGGGAATCATAATCTGATAGCTGGATGAATAAATCTTCCTCTATGACCAAAGAGTGAAGAAGGATTCTACCGATGTCATCTCATTTAACACATAAAGAGGGAGTGTAAAACAATACAAATATAATTACATTAATTCAAGAAGATGAGACACATTAAGCACTACTATTATAGTGCTCCTCAGTCTGGTGCTCGAGAGCCTTCTTAGGTGTCACATGCTTTTTATGATTCGACAGGACTTGGCCAGCAGAATCAATATCATAATCTGAGAAATGGTATCCAAGGTTATTCACAGAATACCATGACTACTCAATAGGGGAAATCTTAGCAAAGAAATAAGTAGAATAATGCAATGATGAAGAAACAATATGAAGTTGAGCTGATTATTATTGATGATCATTCTATACCATCAATAGTTAGATGTAGGATTCTTTTGAATTCTACCTTAATGAATGTATTGTTTGATACTGATGCATTTCACCCCTTAATTGCTTCTTGGTTTTTTGAATTTTTAACTTTAAAACATGAAATTATTCCTTCTGTGATAAAGTGGAAAACTCCTCTCAGTGGAAGAGAATGTCATGCCTTTGTTTCTAGAGGATGTGTTATAATGGTTGATAGACCTCAATGTAAATTGTAATTCTCATTGTCAGAGGTGGATTTCTATGATGAAATCTTGGGTATATATTGGCTGACAATGTTCAAGGCTCACATAGATTTTTATAGGAGGATAGTTAGTTTCATGATTGAGGATAACATTGAGTATCTCATAAATGGAGATAAGGTTGTGGAGAAGGGTGAAATGGGATTGTTCGAACTAGCAGTTGGAATGCTCTCTTAAAAATAGGTATCGATGACTTTAGCATTAAAAAAGAGATCAAGGAGAGTAGTTTTTTAGATGTGGTGGATCGATTTCATGATTTCTTTCCTGAGAACCTATCATGGTTACCAACTATAAGGGAAGTAGATTTTCTGATTGATCTACAACCTTGGACTAGTCCTATTTACCTTTTATCTTATAGGATGTCACAAATGGAGTTTAGGTAATTGAACGTGGAGTTGGAGGAGGTGAGAATTAAGGGATTCATTCAACCTAATATGTCTCTGTGGGAAGCACCGAACTTGTTTATGAAGAAAAAATATGGAACTCTCTTGCCATGCATCAATTATCTTAATGTTAACCATGTTTTGATAATGAATCGATATCCACTTCCATGCATCAATGATCTATTTGATAAATTAAAGGGAGATTAGTGGATCTCTAAAATTGACTTGTGATCAGGATATCATCAATTGATAGCTCAGAAGGACACATTCTGAATACATCATTCAGATAAAGATATGTCCACTATGAATATGTAGTCATTAATTTTGGTCTAACAAATTCACTATATGTATTAATTCCCTTGATGAATTATATATTTCAGAGATATCTAGAAACTTTTTTTGTGGTGTTTGTGGATGACATCTTGGTGTATTCAATTATTGGGGCTGACCAGGAGGAAAACCTGGGGACAGTGTTTCAAATCTTGAGAGATCAGTATTGGTATGAAAAACTATCTAAATGTGTTTTTTAGATATAGGAGGTACAATTTCATAGAAATGTGATTTCTGAAAAATTTATTTCTGTGGATCGTGAAAAAGATAGAAGTTCTGATCTCATTTCAACTACTGAAGAATGTCTTTGATATATGACGATTTATTGGTCAATATGTTTATTAATGATTCATTGTGTGTGAATTATCATGGATATACTTGAAAACAACAACTTTGGAAATGAATAATTATTCATTCCATTGGAAATAAGAATACCCGAAATCTTTCCAAGAGATTAATGTTTGTTTTACTTCGGCACCTATCCTGATTTCACCAAAATCAGGGTGGGGATATGTGGTTTACTATGATGCTTTGGCATCAGGGTTGGGATGTTTTCATATGAAATGAGACCACGATGTGGAATATGGTTCTTGTCATTTAAGTGTTCATGAGAATAATTACCCAACACATGACTTGGAATTATCAGGGGTCATTCATGCGATGATGACTTGGCATCATTTTCTCTTTGGTGAGAAATTTACCATGTTCACAAGGCACAAAATCTTGAAATAGAATTCCTCATTGTGATAATTGAATCTAATGCAAAGGAGATGAATAGAGTATCTCTAAATTTTTGACTTTGATTTGACGTATACAATGGGAAAAATGGAATTCAGTGGAAGCAGCATTTTGACAAAAGTCATATGCTCAATTTGGGAAAGAAGATCTATATGAATGGAATTTGATGTCAATCCTCACCAACATGCTTAGGGAATGAGAATACCAAGGTGATGTTGTAGTTTTATTTTCATACATTCTTTTCCCTAATTGGTAAAGATGGTCAAAGAGGCCCAAACATCTGATGAAAAATGCATGATTATGAATTAAAAACTCAATGGTGGGGAGACCATTGAGGCTTGAAAACATAATTGGAGTTCATTTTTGTGTTTCAATGATATAATGGTTCTACCTATGGATATTTATGACCAAAACATTTATTCTTACTACCATTCACGATGGGTTTTACATCTAGAAAAACAGAATATTTATACGGTGTTGAAGGTAGAGTTTTGGTCGAGCAAGAAGAAAAGGATGGTGGCTGAGTTTTCTCCTTGTGCTTATATTACAAGATGGTGAAAGAAAAGAATCATAGGCCAGAGTGTATGTTAGAGTCATTTCTAATTAATGTGTGGAATTGGGAGCAGATACCTATGGAATTTATTATAGATCTCCCATTAATGGTCTTGAAACACCATGGCATATGTGTGATATTGGATCGTCTTACCAATTTTGCCGATTTCATCCATATTATTGAAACTATTAAGGTGGAGGATTTGTCTAAAATAAATATCTAGGAAGTTTTAAAGAGGCATGGAATACCAGTATTCATAGTCATTGATAGATATCTGAGGTTCTCGTCTCATTTCAAGAAATCCTTACAGAATTTCATTGTCACTCAATTGAATATAAGAATGATGTATCATCCATAGATGGATGGGCAATTTGAACTGATGATACATACATTAAAACACATGTTGTGGGCTTGAGTAATGGATTTTGGTGGATCTTGGGATGAGAATTCTTGGATATTAGTTTTCTTATATAAAATCATCTATCAGGACATGATACATATGGCTCTCTTTGAAGTGTTGTATGGGTGTCCTGATCGTTCTCCACTATACTGGGTGAAAACAGGTGAAACATCACTATTATGGCCAACCCTTATCCATGAAACATCATAGAGGATTTAGTTGATCAAAATGAAGATGGATATGGATTAGAGTCATTATAAATCTTATGTGGATCATCGTCGACATCCATTGGCGTTTGCTGTGAGTGATCATGTGTGTTGGAGGATGTCTCAAATGATTAGACATCGTTGTTTTGTGAATCAGGGCATGTTATATCCTCAATAAATTGGACCATTCAAGATACTGGAATGCATTGGAGTAGTGGCATATCAGTTTGAATTTACACCATGGTTAATTTCGATGTATAATGTGTTCCACATATCTTAGTTGAAAAATTATCAACATGTTCATGGCCATTTGATCAGATGGAATCTGGTTGACATTGATCTTGATGATTCATTAGTATATATCCAACTATAGATTTTGTATAAAAAAGAGAGATTTTTTTGTGGAAAAATAATCATTCTAGTGAAAATTCTATAAAAACATGGTCAGATCCAGGGAGAGACTCAGGAACATGAGAATGAAATGAAAGAACAATGGTCAGAACTCTTTCTAGACAATAATGGTTTTCTACTTTCAAACAACAAAAAGGACAATGGTGGGGAGAATGTATTAACCAAATATTCTAGTATGTAACCCTTACATGATTATTTTCATTTTTATAAGGTTTAAGGGATAATTATGGGAGATTAGGGTTAACTCTAGATATGTTTTTTAGGCTAATGTAGGTGTGCATGGGCTGCATAGTGTTCATCTAAACCGTACAGATATCCTAGGAGAAATAGTACGCATTTGTAGTTTTGAAGAAGTAGCTTCATACTGGTTTGATCATAGTTTGGAAGTCCATGAGAGGAGGGAATTCTAGGGTTTCCTTAATTTAGTATCTAACACATTGTTAATGCACTATTTTTGCAACAATGTGAGCTTACTGTGCACAGGGTTAAAAATAGATCTTAAAAAGTGGATCTAGGCCAGCCTTGCATTTTATCCACTCTATTTTTTACTAAAATGACTCTAACTCGGTTGTTTTCTTCTCCTAAGTCTAATAAGGTTCTCCCATCAATCCAGTGGAAATCCTAAAGTATCCCTTGGTTATTCAAATCCAGATTCTTGACATATGTGATCGTTCTTCATCGTTCTTGATCGATTTATTAGATATAAATAGATCTACTTTTCATGTATTCTTGATTTCTATATCTATTCCCTTTATGGGTAGATTTATGTTTATTTTATTCCATATATTTGGAGTTTTATTCTTGATCATGATATTAGAAGTGATCAAAGAAGGTTTGGTGGAGAATAAGATAATTTTCTTATGTGTTCTTCGTCTGTTGTCATGTTTTTTCAAAACCATCAAAATAGGTGGATTATCTCTCATCTTCTATTGATATAATTGGTTTTCATAGTTTCAAATTGATTAAATTGAATGGAATTGACTATGAAATCTTGTATTAATTCATTGAATAAATCATTTTTAGTGATGATTTCTCATTTTTGTGAAATTGTGAAATCTTGATGAATTTTTGTGAAAATTGTTTTATATTATTGAATTTAAAATTGGGATTTTAAATTATATATTTTTGAGAATTTATTAATGTTATTTATAATGGTGGTTATCAATAAAATGGGTTTTTTATTTATATTGTTTGTCTTTGGGATGGTTTTGATGAAAATTGTTCTCAATAAAAAGAGGATGGTAACACCCCAACCACTCTAGACCGTAGCTGGTAATTTAAATTTTCTATTGGTATGGTTAGATGGAATTAAATCCCAAAGTAACGTTTAATATATTAGTATTGAAGAAACTAGATACATATATGTAACTCAAATTACATTGGGAAATATAACAAGATACAATACATAACACAAACTAAAAACTACATCCACAGATATCCAATAAATGATCTCCTCTTAAAATCCTATTGAAGGTGAAAAAATGTAATGGGGTGAGATAAAAATATAAATAATGTTTACTAATAGTATAAGTACAAATTCAATAATAAGTGAATCATAAAAAAATTGACATTATCAAAATACCATAGTGAATAAATGAAAAACTCACTCCACTAACAAACAGAGAACGAAACTGCATCCATAGATTTTAGTCATAGTAAAAACCTAATGGATAGTAATAACTTATAATGAATAAAGAGAATTATTTTTAATTAGATGTCATGTATCTGAAACATGATACCATAATACCATTAAAATATTTTAGTTCTGAGGGTAGAAACCCGACTGATTTTTTCGAAAAAAACTTAGAGGGTTTGTCGCTAACTGATTTGTCTCGTGACACCTGTCAATGCATTGAGGGGATATAGTGGGAACCACAACCCACTTCATGTAAAAACAATTATTTATATATATATTTAATAAAATTACAATATGCCTTCTCAATATCTTTTTAGAGTAGAGTATAAGGATTCATCATTATTTCTAGAGATAAAATACATTTCCAAATAAACACCGTATGTACAAGGGTATAAGGCATAAAAAATTACTCATATACATGAAACCAGAATAGGGATATATAATATATTTATAATTTAAAATTATGAATTATCTCAAATGGGTATTAGATACACCACAAATGAATGATTAGTTTCACAATACCTAGAAGGTCTCACTGAAATCGGACTTGAGACGAAGTCCCTTACAATATTGAAATCAATTGAATCATATGACCAAAACATAATAACCTTAATATTAATCATTGAATACCATGAATATAAATATAATAATGATAACATATATACAAAAATGAATTACACAATACAAAACATACAATAAATAAGTGGTGGACAATGGAAATCTCATGGAAATGAACGTGAGATGAGAATCCCCTTACCTTATGCTCGATTGTGTTCTTTGTTTGTTTTAATGACCTAAATAAAAAGATTTAGCATCATAAACAATTAATTCCATAACCTCATATACATGTAATTTATTTATTATAACCTTATTAGGTTCATTCATGTCCCTTTTTATGGGTTTTAGAGGATCAATTTTATTGTTTTGGATGCATTTTCTTCCTTGGTTTTCATGATCCATTTACTTGTATTCATGAATAGAAGTTCATTTTCAATGCGGATAAACATAAATATTTGTTAATATATCATATTAATTAAATTAAGAATATATAAATGATCGTATAATGAATTTGGGATATATACCATGGTGATGATTCATTAGTTAAAAGTTAATTACAAATGTCTGGATTAACATGGTGATTTTGTTCATAATGAAATTGTTTTGTATTATTATTTTATATTATGAGTTTGTAAGGATTAAATAACATTAATGAAATTAAATTCATATATAATGATCTATTTCATCAATAAAAATGGGTTTTGGGCCATAATGTAACATGCTAATGAAAATTGAGAACCCATCGTCCTTGAATGTGATAAATTAACACATCTCAGAAGATGTTTTTATTTTTAGTATAAGAGGAGGGGGAAAGAGAGATGATGATAAACTATTTCATTATAATAATATAATTCCAGTTCATTTAATGTAATATAATAATGATAGTATTTGTATTATGGGAGATGGGAAAATAATTAAAAAAATAATGCAACTCAAAATAGAAGAAAAATTGAGATATCTCTCACAAAAATTCGGCTGCCAAATGACGCCACATTAAACATCTTAAATTAGTTTGACGAGAGAAAGGGGGTATTTAATCACTATTATATAATATAGTAATAATTGATAAATTTAAGGACATATCCAAACATAATCCAATTGAAAATAAAAGAGAAAACAAAAAATGAATGATTTAAGAAAAGAGAATAGTGGTAGATTCTATTACCTTGTAGAGTAACTACCAAAACATTAATGTTGGGACCTTGGTGGGTTTTAGGACACATTGGGAGGACTACAAGGGAGGTAATAATACCAGATATTCTAGTAAAATAAGTTTTTAATGAATGAAATCTAAGGGGGTGAGTGGGTATTTATAGTAAATGAGAGGGAGTATTTTATTAATTAAACGGGACACCTCATTAGTGGTTTTTGAAAAACCATGGGCTTGCCCATGGTATTTGCCCATGTTTTTTGTCACTTTGGAAACCAAAAGAAATATTTTAGTGTACATAAGTCTACATTCCTTTTATATTTAATTATTACTTCATTATGATGTAACTAAACTACTGAAAACTCAAAACTGTATTTTTACTATTCATGAAAAATTCAAGTATTTTAAAAAATACTAAAAATTCACACTATACATTTTTTGATGTATGGAATTCAAAAATGAACACAACGTATTTAAATTAATTTGATATGTATTTTTAATTTGATATTTAAATAAAATAATAATTAGTTCAAAAAGTAACAGTTTTAAATGAATAATTATTTTTATATCACATTGTTATGTTAATTAAGATATTATTATCTTAATACCTTTAGAAAATAAAATATTATCAGTATTTACTATTCATAAAGATCATATTAATATTCATATTACTATTTATAAGGGTGTGTTACTATTCATAAAAAATCAAGTTGGTTCTATCAGACATCAAATGACTTACTACCCACAACTCAAGATGATAATTTATAAAAATTCAAAACATAGAAGTGGAAAATTTATGATTAAAGGCCATTTTATGACTATCTATTAAATAACCAAGTGTTTTTTCAATGAAGCTCAGTTATTTATGAAAATGGGTTACCTAATTAATTGATTTTATTTAAGAGAAATGTAACATAAAATGTTTGGGGTGTCATATTATTCTCTCCATTGAATATTTTGTCCTTAAAATTTTATTTATAATTCCCACCAGAAATATGTGGGTGGTTCTTCTTTATAACATACTCGGGTTTCCATGTTTCTTCCACCATATTCTGGTTTATCAAAAAAAACCTTTAATATACGAGTTTTTTGATTTCTCAATACTTGCTCCCTTATGTCAAGAATCCCGATAGGCTCTTCACAGTATAACAAATCATGTTCCTATTCTATTTCTTTATACGTGAGTATATGCATTTGTCCTGGCATGTATTTCCTTAACAAAGACACATGGAACACATCATGAACTTTGGAGAGACAGGGAGGCATTTATAAATGGTAATAAACAACACCGATTATTTCCAGAATATCAAATGGTCTGATGTATGTTGGGATCAGTTTCCCTTTATTACTGAATCTTAAGACAGCCTTCAATAAAGATAATTTCAGAAAGACATGATCTCCCACTTGTAATTCCAAATTCTTTCTTTGATTGTCAGCATAATTGTTCTGCCTACATTGGGATGCTTTAATATGGTATTGGATTGTCATCACATTTTTTGTGGTCTCTTTAATATGTTATGTTCCTATAAGTTTCCTCTCAACAACTTCATCCCAACAAGTTGGAGTTCGGCATCTCTTTCCATATAATTCTTTATATGGAGCCATTTGAATACTAGAATGGAAACTATTGTTGTAAGAAAATTACACCAGAATACTGTATTTATCCCTCATTCCTTGAATGTCAAGGGAGCAAGATCTCACCATGTCTTTCAATGTTTGAATAATCCTTTCAGACATTCCATTGGTTTGGGGGTGATAAGCAGTACTCATACAAAGTATACTATTCAAAGACTTATGAAGAAAAACCAATACTTTTTTATGTAAAAGGGGGATCATGATCAAAAAAAAAATTTAAGGGTATACCATGAAGTCTTACAACTTCATTAATATATAGTCTTTCTAAATGTTCAATTGGTAAATCATCCATTATAGCATGAAAATGTGATAATTTTATAAGACAGTCAATAATGACCCCAATCACATCATTATTTCTTGGAGTCATTGGTAGTCCCATCAATCACTGCTTTAATTTTATTTTGAAACTCATTACCATCAATCTGAGAACATTTAAGCCTTTCTATTAATGAAGGTTTGGAAACCATTTGAATAAGTATCAATGTTTAACCATTCATGATTATTCACATATCCATGTTTACTAGATCTATGAACATTGGATACCTATCAACTCTAATATTTTATAAAACTCTACGATCCTTTCAAATAAAAGCATCTACCGCCATATTTTTCATTCCTCGGGTGGTAGTGTATAGTGAAATAAAAATCCTTGTGTAGTTCAGGCCATCATATTTTCCTCATGTTGAGTTTTTTCTGTGAGAAAAAATACATCAAACTCCTGTGATCGGTATATATTTCAAATTTTTCACCATAGATATTGTGTCTCCATATCTTCCATGATAAAATTACAAATGCCTACTCAATATACTGAGTTGGGTAGTTTTGTTGAGTAATTTTTAGCTACATAGATGCATAAGAAATCACTCTATCATTCTGCATAAGGACACAACCAAGTCCTTTATTTGATGCATTTCTAAAGATCACAAATCAGTAAATCATTGACGGAAGAGTCAAGATTGGAGATTTCACTATCCATCTATTAAATTATTCAAAAAAAGTTTCTCATTCCACTTTCCATATGAACAGAACCACTTTTCGTGTTTTCTTGTTCATTGGGTTGGCTAAATTGGTGAAGTTCTGAATGAAATGACGATAATAACCTGCTAAACGAATAAAACTATGTACCTCAGTTATCATCATTTGAGAAGGCCATTAATGAAAAGGATTTGTCTTCATAGGATATATAGATATTCCTTCCTTAAAGACAATGCGGCCTAAAAAGGAAACTGATTGGAGCCAAAAATCACACATTCTGAACTTCCCATAAAATTCCTTTCATCTAAGAGTCTTCAGAATAGTCCACAAGTGAGTTTCATGATCTTAATAACATTTAGTGTATACTAGGATATCATCAATAAACACCACAATAATTTCATCGAGATATTCCTTGAATCCTCTATTTATCATATCCATTAAAATAGATGGTTCATTAGTTAGGCCTGAAGTCATTATTATAAACTTGTAATGCCCTCACCTGGTTCGAAATGTTTATTTTTGGAATGTATTACTTCCTCACAAGAAAATGATGATATCCAGATCAAAGATCAATCTTTGTAAACTATTTTTCACCATGAAGTTGATCAAATAAATCATCAATTTGTATAAAAGGATACTTATTCTTTATTGTAATAGCATCGATTTCCCTATAATCAATACGCAGCCTCATATACCTTTATTTCTTCATAACGAAAAGAACAGGGGATCCCCATGGAGAAACACTAGGGAGAATAAATCATTTACACTCAATTACATTAGTTATTTCTTTAGCTACACTAACTCTATAGTGGAAATTCTTTAATGGGTCTCTAATATGGGCCTCGATCTAGAAATTATGTCAATGGAAAACTCAATTTCCCAGTCTCAAGGATGTCCAATTAAATCCTCTAGAAAGGAATCTACATATTATTGTACTACATGAACATATTAAATTTGAATATTTTATTCCTCTCACATAGATATTGGGTTATATTCTTCTCCAATAATTGAATTTAGTATAGCAACTAGGGGTGGATAATGATGAGAATCAGTTTTTGAGGTTTCTGCTCTAAAAATTATAGATTCTACGCCATTTTCAGATATTGTAAGTTATTTCCATGTGTAATAAATATTCTCATCAATGTTTGACAACCAATTCATGCCATGAATTATATCAAATTCAGTCACTGGTATGATTATAAGTTTAGAAAATATAGCACATTTATGTGTCATGAGGGCCACTAGTTGACATGGATTTGTTACAGTGATACATCCCTTAAGAGTTTTGACTCACAAATACTTTATTAAATCAAATTGTACATGTCTAATTTTCTTGGAAAACTAGGATGATATAAATGAATGTAATGATCCATAATCAAATAAATTATTGTCTATGTTTGAGGAAACAATTAAAGTACCTTCCACCACATCATTAAGAACTTAAACCTCCTCAATTGTAATCACATATTCTTTCCCTTGATCTCATGGACTTTTCTAAGGCATGTTTCCTTGGCACTTAGGACACTCATTTGAATAGTGTTCCATGTCTCTACAATTGTAACATTAAACATCATCAAATTGCTTCTTCATCTTGCATCCATTTGATCAATGACTCTTTTCTACACACTTATATCAAACACACATGTCTTTCACGTATTTCCCATGATGATTCATTCCATAGTTCTTGCATAATTAGAATTTTTTTGTTCCCTTTTTCTTCTTCGACGCTTCAATGTTTCCATGGTTATCAGAGTACCATTTTTTATCTTGGGTTCCCTTGAAGATACTTGTTCTAGAAAATTCAGTCTCAATTTTGATGGATAGTGATACAATTTCATCATATGATGAAAATGTTTGAGAATCCAGTTCCATTAGAAGAATTGTCTTAAGACCTTCTATGAAATTATCCATCTTGTCTTCTAAGTCTTGTAATTAATATATGGCATACCTGGCTTGTCTTGTGAAGGTATCCTCGAACTCTACAACACTGTCCTCTTCCTTTTAGTTTAAGCTAATGAATTTCCTCTTCATTTTAGTTCATTGCTCAAGAGATAAATATTTTTCAAATAATATTTCCTTAAATTAACTATATTCTATATCTTATAATTCTTTTTCCTCCATGGTAGTCTGGATCAAGGAAAACTATTTAATAGACTCTCCCTCATGAAAATATACCTCAAGTACTGGCTTTTCATTTTCATTTCTTCTTAATTCCATGAATATTATTTCAAGGGACTTGATCCACTACTCAGTATCCACTATATTTGTAGTCTTTCTGAAAAATGGGGGCTTCTGCCTCTTGAAATGATCCAACACAACTGTGGAATGGTTATTTGTCCAAACCTGAGAATGTTTTCCCAATATGGTGATGATTAGATCTGCTCCAAAATTGAATCTGTTGACTTTCTCTGTGAGGAGATCCCTATATTTACCATGAGTATTGATTCACATTCTTACATTAGGCACCATTTCTAAATAATGGCATATAGTAAATTAGGTTATGAATCTCAAATAGAAAATCACTTATCATAGATTGAAACTCAATGCATAACTAATCTCATAAAAATGGTTTCTCTAAGGAAAAATTTACATTAAAATACTTCATAATGTCTTGTAAAGAAAATGTGAATCACACTAAGCATATCGCCTGGGAGTGTCAATATGAAGAGTGAATCAAGAACCGTTTTAGAGTAACAGCATACCCCTGGTCAATCCTGAAACTCCTTGTTGGAGTTTTCAGTCCTAGGTACATCTGTGACAGAGCCACCATTATGTGTTTATATCCAGACAATGATTTATTTGTGTAACTATCCACATAATCTATTCCTTACCAAAATACCAGGACGTTCTTGTATGATTATCCTCAAATACTAACTTATGGATTTGTTCCATAATCTACATTTTTAATCTAGTTTCCATGTTTTCAACTGAATATCCCTTGATACCAACTTTAACACCTCTACCCCTCTAGATCAGAGATGGTGAATTACATGTTATATTGGCATGGTAAGAAGAAATGAAATCCCAAAGTAATGATTAGTATAGTAGCCATGAAGAAACTGGATACCTTGATGTAACTCAAATTACATTATAAAGGTAACAAGATACAATACATTACAAAAACTATGAACTACATCCATAGAAACTCAATAAATGATCTCCTCTTCAAAACCTGTTGAAGGTAAAAAAATAAAACTGTGTGATCTCAAATGATCATTAAGGGTTAAAAAAAGTAGATGTATGAATTAAATAATAAGTGAATCAAAAAATATTTGACTTAATCAATATGTCATAGTGAATAAATGAAAAACTCACGACATTAACAAACTGAGAATGAAACATCAACCATTTATTTTTTCATAGTGAAAACGTTATGGACATTAATAACAGAAAATGTAGAAGGATAATGATTATTAATTGGACATCATGTATCTATAACATGATGCCATAATACTGTTAAAACAGTTTATTTATGTTTGTAGAAACCTGGTAGATTTTTTGGAATCAAACTCAAAGTGTTTGTCACCAACTGATCTGTTTTATGAGACCATTTGATGAATCATGGGGATATTATGGGCCTTTCCCTCTACTGCATGTAAAAATAATTATTTATATGTAGATTTAATAATAGTACAAAATTCCATCTCAATATCTATATAGAGTAGTGAATAAAGATTCATCAATATTTCCAGAGTTAAAATAATTTTCCACATAAACACCGTATGTAAAAGGGTATATGCCTTAAGACAATAATCATATCCATTAAACCATAATATGTATATATATATTATATTTACAATTTAAAATGAAAAATAATCTCAAATTTTTATTAGATACACCACATATGAATCATTAGTTTCACAATACCAAGAAGGTCTTAATGAAATTGGAATTGAGACAAAGTCCCTTACCATATAGTAATCAATTGAATCAGATGACCAAAAAATAATAACAATCAAATGAATCATTAAATACCATGAATATAAAAATAATAGTGATAATATATATATCAAATTTCCATACTCAATACACTACATGCAATAAATAAAAGGCGAACAGTGGAAATCTCACCGAAATGAAAGTGAAATGAGAAGCCCCTTACCTTATGCTTGAGTGTGTAATTGGTTTGTTTTAATGAACATAATAATTTAATTTAGAATCATAAATTAATATTTCCATATCCACTTATACATTTAATTAATTTATTATAACCTTATTAGGATCATTCATGACCCTTTTATGGATTTAAGGGGATCAATTTTATTGTTTTGGAAGTATTTTCTTCCTTGGTTTTCAAGATCCATTTACTTGTATTCATGAATGGAAGTTCATTTGAAATGTGGTTAAACATACAGAATTGTAAAAATATCTTATTAACGAAATTAAATATATATAAATGATCTTATAATTATTTTCGGTTATATACCATGATGATTATTCAGTAGTTAAAAGTTAATTAAAAATGCTTGGATTAACATGACAGGTTTGTTCATAACGAACTTGTATTGTATTATTATTTTATATTGTGAGTGTGTTAGGACTATATAACATTAATGAGATGAAATAAATATATTCTAATATAGTTCAACCATAAAAATGTTTTCATAACCATAATTGAACATGGTAATGAAAAATGGAAACCTGTCATCCTTGAATGTGATAAATTTACACATCTCAAACGGTGTTTTGATTTTTAGTATTAGAGGAAGGGGAAATATAGATGATGATGAAATATTTCATTATCGTAATATAATTTCCGTTCATATAAGGTAATGTAATTACTATAGTATTTGGATTATGTGAGATGATTAAATAATTATAAATTAAAGGACCTCAAAATAGAAGAAAAATTTAGAAATCTCTTAGGAAAATTTGCCAGCCTAACGAAATCACTTAAAATTTAATAAAATAGTTTGATGAGTGAAAGGGGTATATCATCACTCTTTAATAATATATATAATGGGAAATATTAAATAAAATATCCCAACATAATCAAATAGAAAATAAAAGAGAAAACATAAAATGAATGCTTCAATAAAAATGAAGGGTGGTAGATTCTCTTACCTTCAAGAGTAACTACCAAAACATGAATGTTGGGACCTTGGGGGGGGGGTTGAGGAATTCTTTGGAGGACTTGTATGGAGGTAATAATACTATATAATTGAAGATAATTAGTTTCTAATGAATTAAATTGAATGGGGTGAGTTGGTATTTATAGTAAATGAGTGGGAGTTTTTCATTAATTAAAAGGGACACATCATTAGTTGTTTTTGAAAAACCATGGGCTTGCCCATGGAATTTTCCCATGTTTTTAGCCACTTTGGACTCCTAATGACATATGATACAGTAAAAAAGTCTCCTAGCCTCTTATATTTTCTTATCACATCATTAATATGTCATTAAACTACCAAACACTCAAAATTGTACTTTTTCTATTCACAAAAAATCAGGTCATTTAGACAAATCCCAAAAATTCACCCTAACCATTTTTTGACGTGTATAATTGAAAAATGAACTCCATTTTTTTAAAATAGTTTTGTATGTATTATAGATTTTATTTTTAAATAAAATAATAATTAAATTAAAAAATAATAATTTTAAAGGTATTATTAGTTTTATATCACATTGAAAAATTAATTAAGATCTTATTATCAGATTACCTTAAGAAAATAAAATATAATAATTATTTACTTTTAAGAATTTTCATATTACTATTCATAAGGGTATGTTTCTATTCATTAAAAATCATTTTGGTTCTATCCGACTTCAAATGACAGACTGGTCACAACTCTAGATGACCATTTTTCGAAATTCAACACATTAATGTGGAAAATTTATGTTAAAAGGATAAGTTATGACTATCTATAAAATAACCATGTGTGGTTTCAAAAAAACTCAGTTCTTTATGAAAATTGGCTACCTAATGAATAGAATTTATTTAAGAGAAATGTACCATAAAATTTTTGGGGTGTTATACTGCTTTTATTGAAAAGGAATTTTTTCCATTACCATTGAGAATATTGGTGTGTGTGTTCATATTTCATATATGGGGATTGTTTGAAATATGACATTGTCCTATGTTCCAATGGTTTAATGAAAAATGGAATATAATTACCTTGTGAAGGCTTGGTAGATCAATGAGAAAATAGTCATGAGTATGGAATAGTCATAATCATGCATGCATGTTTGATAGTATGAATGTGTGGAATTATTCAGGTATGTCAAAAAGGATATTAGGAAATTGTTTTAATGCTTTAGTATTGTTTATGGAATGATAAATTTATATAATTTTAGTTTTAATATCCATTTTTCCCTTTGGTTGAAAATGGTTTTGCAAACATGTTTATATTTAATTATAAATCATTTTGAGAAATTGTTTTATATATGATTTTTTATATAAGTGTTGATAACTTTTCTATCCTAGTGGCATGAGTAGGGATGTCAATGGGGAAAGACTACTGATTTTTTATACTCACCCATGCACTGGTAATTTTGTTCTTTTTAATATTCTATCTTCCAAAATTGGGGAACAGGTAACACTTCACATTTATTTAGCACCACTTCGTGATACTTGGGTTGTATGGTGATCTTCGAGTATGGGGCTCATGGATCATGGTATCAGGTAGCCTTTTTGGATACTTGTGTTTTGCATCTAATTTTCACTTTGATAGTAGGGGTTTCTTCTTATTTTTCACACGTTTTATGTTTTTTTTATCATTAATAAAGTAGTTATATTGTATTTAATTTTCCCATGCATCATATAGTGAGTTATTTTGTTATGGGTTGTTTAGTTAGTGGTTTATTTCAAAAAGGATAAATCATCCCCCACTTGTATTTAAAATCCTTTAGAATTTATTTCCAGCCATTGGAATCTTAGGGGTGTCTAAAAAGGCCATGTAATGACTGGTGTCACTCGAAAGACAATGAGAATAATCAGGTCATTACAATTGGTGAATTTTGTCATTATTATCAATTCATATTTTATTTTAATCGATTATATTTTTTTCAAACTAGTCTTGGGAAAATTATTTTCCTACATATAGATGTTGTTTTAATTAATATTTAAATTGTAATATTGTTTAAAAAAACATAAAATTATTTTAATTATTTATAAGTACATTTTTTCTAGTTTTTAAAACCATCCTTAATTGAAAAATGTTATTCATGTTATCTTGGTTTATGTGTTCTTGTATGTCCTAGGAGAATTAATTTTTTAATCATTACTAATTTAAATATTATTTTTCACATTACTGAAAAATACCTTCACGGGAATATGAATATTTATTTGTGACTCACTAACACCAAACATCATATTTACTACATATTAACATAATGTTCAAGGAACCTATAATTCCTATAAATTACCAATTATCTACCCTTATTAATTTTATAAATCCTTACTAAAATTTCACTTATTCTTATTCTCCCCATTGCATATGTTTCATGAGTTAATTATCATTGAGAATGTTACACCTTTTTAACTATTTGTTGAAACAAACTCCATGAAAAATGAATATTTATTGGTTTTTTTCTTCCCATTTAAATGTATTTTAGCCTTTTAGCATAGTGAATATTACTAATATAATATAAAGTAATGACTAGTTTTACCTTTGACAAGTGATTTTTAAATCATAGTATTTACCCCCTTTTAATAACAGTGTCAATAATCTAACCCATGCTTCAAAATTAATTTCACTATGAATGAGTTTTCATGGACTTTTGTAATACACATAAGATTTAATTCTACATATGTTGGATTATCTGGGTAGTGATAAGAAGTAAATTTTTAATTTTTTTGTCTATTAATTTGAATATAATAATGCATTCTAAGAATTATGAATTAGTTAATTCCTATTCTTTATTTTTTTATAGCATGGCTAATGAGTAGATATTTTAAATTAAAATAATTAATATTTTCATTATTTTCCGAAAATTTATGGAATTTTAAAATATGTATCATTATTCAATTAATAAAAATATTATAGAGTTGTATTCTTTTGTGTTCCAACTAAAATAACAATAAAATAGAAACATATATATTTTATGGATTATATCTATTATTACAGTTAAATTGAAAACAACATTTGTGTTATCATTTGAAAAAAAGTGTACGCAATAGAGGATTATTATTATGCTATTGTGGTGGATGGGTTAAACTTGCCTATTAATATACCATTTACCCATTCATAAATAAACTAGATTGAACGAATGATAACTTCTTATTGTTTATTTTTTTATGATAAAACATTAATGGAATATATTTGAATTGAAATAAATAAGTAAAATTTGGGGATTTAGTTACTTAGACCATTTAATATGTTGTTTATTAGATATATTATTTTATGGTAGACTCCCTTTTCACCAATTTATTGACATATTTCTATGTTAGCTTCAATAATATTGTGTTTTAATAATGTTGTTGTCTCAGAACAGATGTTTCTAGTTGATATTTCTATAACCATTCAAAAATTATGTTTTTTTTGATTATCACTGGACATGTTCCACCAATTTTTAGGTTTCAGTTACATTTTTGACGAATCATCAAATCACTAGAATGTTATTTTGGTTAATACTTTTTAATGAATTCAATTTGAAGTGTAATAACACTAATATCATTTCCTTGTTTTATTGAACTGTTCTAGATAGATGCATGAGTGATGAATTCACATTTCTTTTTTTGTATGAAAATTTTTTTGTTTCCTATGAGTTTTTTATTAATGTTTTTAAATTTTCCATAGAATTTACAATAGATTTTATATGTATTTTCAATTATATTTGGTTACAAAATTCAATTTAAATATTATGTACTAAATATATTTTATTTCTCAATATTTTAAATCTTATAATCACATGGTTTCTTTATTTCTTTTATTTCTATATCATACTAGGTAATCAATTATATTACATGTTACCATGGATTGACGTTGTTTCATTAAAATTATTTATTTAGTTTGTTTTGTTATTATAAATATGGTGTTTTTTTATTCCAAATAAAATTAGCCATCAGTGTTAGAAAAAAAATTCTTAATAAAAACAATATGAAAGGATGATCATTTTCCATGCTTTAAGACCACATAATGGGAGTTTACATTAATGTTATATTTCTTGCTTCTCAATTTTTAAGGTATTCATTTTATAAAAAAATATAGAATGTTTTTTATTCTTATTTGATCAAATATATAAATTTAATATCTTTTTCCTTTTTTATTATAATTTCTAGACAAATACATATTATAATGATATTTTATATAAAATATATTTAACCCATATCCATAATTTCATTTTTAGATATATTTTATAGGCTTCATTTTTCAATAATAGGTTTTAAAATAATACATAAAACGGTGAAATTTAAATACAACATATTGCTTAAAAATTCAAGTTAACCCAAATATTTTTAATTATAATTGATATTATATATACATTAAGAACTACTAATTTCATTTTATATGTACTATTTTTCTTCTTATATTATTTTTTAATTACATAACCTTTTTTATTTTTCTCATTATTATTTATGTGAAAAATATTTGTCTACTATTCTGGAATGACTGGATGTTTTAAAACTCAATATTTGAATACCAAAAATAAATTCTTATTATTCAATTTCTTCATATATATGTTATATTTAATGATAATTATCATTGAAATTACACATTATAAATAGTGATAAAATTTTATTTTTGAACCACTTCCACACTTTTGTTTATTTAGTTTCATTTATGTAGTTTCAATACATCAGGTTTATAGATTAATTTATAATGATATATGTCCAATTCACATATATTTACTATTTATGTTTTGTTTTCAAAATCAATAAATAATAAAACAACCTATGATCATACTATATAGAGAATGTATTTTTTATGACACACTATTTTATAATTATAATGTTTTCTTTTATAAAAATATTTTTTATACCCATATTTATATCATGAAATTTTTTATAACATTTATTTAAATAGGTTTGGTTTTCGCAAGTGAATATTTCAAAACATAATCAATAAAAATATTATCTGCAGTTAAAATACATCAATAATTTTCAGTTTCATCACATATTGAAATATAATTATTCAAGTAAATTTATATGGTATTATATTTATCCTTAGATTATATTACCTCAAACTAATTAGTATTGAAATCTGAAAAGTTCATATATTTATATCAAGAAAATTTTATCCATGATTTTAATTTAGATTTACAAATTGATTAATAGAGGTGATATTGATGTCATAGTTAAATGAAAAACATATATATATAATTGAAATCAATAGAGTGGTGATTACAACATGAAGAAAATGATGACTAAAAATATTGACTAAACTAAATATCAAAATTTCATTCTCATTTATATAATATTTTTCTAATTGCATTGTTAATTTTTTTTAAAGGATGAAAAAGATGATAGATACCAATACTATCATAGATATCCAAAATCTATCTAATTGATTATCATATAAAAATGAGATACAAATCGTATTTATTTTTTATAATAAGTGTATATGAATGATTTTCCATTTTCTTCATCATATTGAGCATATTTCATGTTGTATTCCCCTTAGTATTACTATATTTTTTTCATACACTATGAATATTATTTTTGAACATGATATATAATCATATTTTATATCCACCATTTGATATAATATTTTTTTCATTATGTAATATATATTCTATTATATGATTTTAACTTTTCGCATTAAAATTTTGTATAATATTATTTCCATATTTATTATCTATTTATTCTAAAATACATATTTCATGCAGTTAAATACTCATATTGGTATGGTCATCCACCCAATGAAAAACTTAAATACAAAGTATGCTGTCATTATTATTCAAAATATGTTTTAATTTTTTTTAATTTTTAATTCATAATATATTAAATAATTACATTATTGAGTATCATAATTTCAATGTACATATTTCCAAAAATGTTATAAATATTTAATTTATGAATATGAATTCCTAAGATACTTCTACATAATGGTGATTATCTTAATGATTAAAATGTATTTAGAAATACTCTGCTACTCGTAGATGTTTTTTAATGCACTTTAATGATACCCTTAAAATATATATAAGTTTGATGATATAATAACAATAATTAAAATTATTCTATGTATACATTCTACTTCAAAATATATTCTGTAAATTCTACATCAATACATTCTCCTCGCCATATATATTTTTTGATAAGTACCATATTAAGGTTTGACTTTATTTTTTTACTACTATAGGATTTTGGTTTTTTAGTGCCTAATTAACTTCTTATATATGTCTTTTTATATTAAAATTCATGTATTATTTCTCTATGATGAACCATTAACTACTATTCATCACTCTATATGTATTATGTATATTTATAATCCATTGTTAATTAATTATTTTTAATTATTACAATTTTTTCTATTCACATGGTTACTTATAATGGATATTTCTTTTATATATAATATTTTTAGGTGCTATATGTTTTTCTCAAAATAGATAATTAAAAAAATAGATTACATCTACCATAAACCTTATATTCCATTTTCATATCTAGTCAAATTGAGCTATGTAAGAATGATAGATATATATAATATTTCATTTATTACTAACGATATTTCTTGCATTATTTCATTTCTTCGAACATTTATATAATTATTATTTTTTAACTATATATATAGTTATTTTTTAGCATCTACTGTGTCCTTTAAATTTTTTTTGGGGAGAATACTATTATAAGTACTTACAAACATATATTTTTTCATTATTATCTATATATATTTATATTAGTATATATAGTAAACATGTATTTATGTATTGTTGGTATTGAAATAATTGTCTCGTTAGTGCAATGATAATTGTGAGATTGAAATAAAATGTTAACTTTTGAAATACTGAAACATACGATATTACATGGAAAAAGAATTTTTTTTTAAAAAAAACACAGAATAATAAGAGGATCCTATTACAGTGAAAATAGTTACAGACCCTTCATCAATATCAAAATGATAAAATAATAGATAAACACCTCAAAAATTCAACTCAAAACTAAAACATTTAGACGTAAAGATGATTGAAGCTTGTGATGTATGGAGAAAGGAGATGCTCATTTTATATAGAACTTTTAAACACATTCCCCATACAATTATTACTAAATTAAATGTATCCAATTAATGGTAAATCCTATAACCTTTTACCAAATTAATGCGGGGAGGATAAAATCCAATGAAACAACATTTCACTAAATTAATGGGTGGTAAGAGTTTTTTTAGTCTCCCATCATATATCCCACTAGGTGATTTAATTAGAACCAATCATATATATAAAATCCTTTCTATATGTCATACCATACCGCTCACATATTAATTAATCCTCTTAAGGATCTTCACCATCTAAATATATCATATTCAATCACATTTTTCATGAAATTTACCAAATTTCCATTACTATGAATTTCATGCTTATCCAAACATCCTTCCTCCACCAAATATTAAAAAATGATAATATACCCCATTATAATTTATCCAAGAATAAAAATATAGATTTATAGAAATTTTCAAGGAACTCTAACTATCACAAAATAATGGGTATAGTCCTATTTGTGACTAATATCCTCTAATAACCATCTTATGTTACTTTATACTTCACATTATTATCTAGCTACCATGTACTCCACTATTGTCATGGATAAAGAATAATATAAAGAAAATTTTATATCCAAATCACACATCCTCATGAAATATTATGAACATAACTATTATGGGATTTCCTCCTCTCCGAATCTCTTTTCAAATCATAAACAACATAGACTCTGATTTTAAAATATTATCCTCTATAACTTATTGGAAAATGTTAGGTCTCATTGATGTATCTCAAGATCATATTCACTATGTTATAATGTCCCCATTAAAGATTACCTATGTACTGAATTACTACTCTCACTATATGTGATATTTTTGGTCTAGTAAAAATAATAGTGAACATCCGACTCCACACCACTGATACATATGGTACTTGAAACATATCCATCATATTTATTTCATTACTACGACTCATTATATAGGATAATATTAATTTATTAGGAATTGGGGTAGAGATTATTTTCAGCTATTTTATATTGAATACGTTTAGGAATTTATCTAGGTAACTATTTTTTGTTATCCAAATCATCCAATTGTTTCTATCTGGATAAATCTAAATCCCATGAATTATGGTTGCTGCTCTTAAGTATGTAATATTAGATTCCTTATCAAATTTCACCTTTATATATGTGATTCGTTCATTATTAGGAATTACAAAAAATATTTCATCTACATATAATAGAATAATGATAAATCAATAATAAATCTATAAATATACATTGGGATATGAATCACGTTTTTTGCAACAAAGCCTTTAGATATAGGAATACAATCTATTGTACCAACACATCATTGCCTTCTTGAGACCATTTAATGATTTCTTTCAATATAAAAACCTTGTTCTAATTTATTTATTATTAAAAATATTCTAGTTAGAGAATATATATTTCTTCATCAACATTAGAATGGATTAAAGATATATTTAGAACCAGCTTCCTAATATTTAAACTGTTTGAAGAACACATCTCCACAATGATACGAATAGTCATCAATCTGAAAACTAGATAAAATAATTCCTTAAAGTCAATAAATTTTTAATGAATATGTAATTTTACCACCAATCTCACAAAATTCCATTCCACCTTGTAATTTTAATCTCACAAGATCATAAAGACCCATTTATTTATGATAGCCTTTCATCTGTGAGGTAATAAAATAAAATCTCTAGTATTATTATTTTGTATAGCTTCATGTTCCTCCTGAATTTCCACCATCAGTGATGATACATATGGAATATGGATTTCCTTCATAATAAATATTTATGTTTAAACTAATTTAATAATAATTACTCTATATTTCTCTAAGTTACAAAGATTGAGTTCCATAATGGAAATATTATCTCTTAATATGACTGTCATGATTAAGACTCATACATTACATGATCATCATTATCTAGTAAAACCTCAAAAGAAAAATTTTCTTTTTTAATCCTTTACCTTGATTTTTTCGGTTTCTATAATAATATTTTTTTGTGTCTCAAAAAAATATCTTTACCTTCTCTTCTATAAAAATAAAATCTATGTTGATGATAATTTTGTGAGTGGTGTGGCCTCAAAAATGATACCACTTCAAAATATAAATGTGTCCTAAGAAGTTATATTTCTATGATCTAAATTCTAACATTTACCTTTAGTATTCATTAAATAGTGTATATACTGGACTTCCAAAATTATGTTGTAACACCTCAAACCTCACTATAAAAGTAAAACACTACATCGGGAAAATGATTGCACAATGCGCACTCTAAAGAGCCTTTAATTATGATTAGACTTAAAAGATAAATTTAAATAGTTATAGGATTTTTGTTTTATATAATGATATCATATTTTTATTTATAATGTAATAATTATCTTGGGGAGAATTGTTTGTATTTATGTGAAATAATTGATTTTTAGATGAAAAGTGAGAATATGGGTTTCTACAAGACTATAAATTTTTGAGGAAATACCTAGAAGTGTATAAAACAATTTCATTGAAAAAAATATATTTAAGATGTGAAACAAAAAAATTTCAAAATACCATTTTATTTTAGAGAAAAAATTATTAACATTTTGTGGTAATAAATAATATTTTCCAATGAAAACTGCTTTTATTATTCTCTTGTAATTAAATTTTATTCAATAAAATTTGTTTTTGGATTTCTTTGAAAGACACAAAAATATTAATTGTTTTATAATAAAATAAATTGATAATTAATTTTTTGTTAAAAAAATAACCTTCATATAAATTTTAATAATGAAAATACACCTGTTCCAAAAAATGGGTTTTACACATTACACATGCTAATGCTAAAATATATTTCTATTATGTATAGAAATTTTATCTAATAAAATGGATTTCATATTTTTAATACCTAGGTTTATTGTATGAAATAATTTCAATTTTATTTTTAGTCATAAAAAATTATTTACTTAGACAAAAACAAGCTACCACGGTTAAAGTGAAATATAATGGGGTAAGGTGCATGAAAAATGCTAAAAAAATGTTTATTATTTACGTTTTGGGAAATTATAAACCTTATTTAACATATAAATCAAATATTACGAATTTTTTTTACCATTTTACTTGTAAAACATGTTCTCTATCTATATTATGTTTAAATATTTAAAACATGATATTATCACCACCTATAAAAGGGGACCCTCACCACCCCATCAATACCAATCAAACAATTTGGATTCCTATTGAAAATATGAAATTAATACTTCCCAGAGAATAATATTTCATCTAATTCATCTTCTAGTCATTATATATTAGCCTAATACACCACCATCAATGGAGTCTTTACTGGGAATGCCCAAGTCCCAAACTTGAGTACTAATTTTACTAATTTATTTCATATTTATTTTAATTTTCAAAATCTAAATGTCCAATTATTTTTTAATTTAATGAATTTTATTTTCATATATAATTGTTTTATGATAATGGAATATATATTAACAACCGTTCCCATTTTCTCTTAAGGAAAAAACAAAATTCATTTGTGTGTGCAGACTTTCACCTCCACGAAGAGTCATATTATATTTTCCATGAACATATTATATTAATGTAAATAATATTGACATTAATAAATATATATGATATTTAAAACATAACTATTGATTCAAAAATGATAAAACATATCAAATTTTTTCATTTTTTATGAAAAATGAAATCATAAACCATGCTTATCTTCGGATTACCTCCTCCATAGAGTGATTGGTTTTAACCTTCCTTTTTTCTCACCACCATACATTGGTCTTCATAAAAATGGATGTAATGGATAAAAATAAATTGTATAAAATGATTACTGTTATGTAAAGAAAAATAGTAAATCCTGTTAACTATATGAGAAATAAACCATTGTAATATTTTCATCCATCCAAAAGTTATTTCTCGGAGGAAAAGATGATATCTTCATGAAATATTATAACATAATATATTTGACCTTGTTCTTATTATAATTCATTAAAATATAAAAAAATAATAAAATTTAAATTTGGTCATTATTAATTTGTTATAATTATATTACAAATAAATCAATTCATCGTCATCCATTTAATATTGTATGTTCTTGTTTGGATTATTTTAACCTCCGAATTGAAAGATGTTGTATATTTATCTTAAAATAGATAATGTAATTTAATATATGGTAATAGATAATTTAAATAAGTAAATAATAATTAATTTTTGAAAATGTAACGTTAATATTTACCTCATTATTTATGATACAAATGTTTTTTTAAGAATCACAAAATAATATTAAACGTCTATTCCATCTACATCCATAAAATGAATTTATCCCTTTATAAATCATAAATTTTAATAAATTTTATTATTTATTAGTGATCACCCTTGAGAGAATAATTAATAACAAAACTGCTATTATAAAACTAGTTAGAAATGATCAATATTACTAACATCCGATATTGAAAATAATTATTAACTTACTGATATACATATAGAGAATATTTTAAATTGAGGGTACAAATAGTAATATGTGTGAATAAATAAATTAAAAATTCTACTATGGAAAATTATTATAGGTGTTTAGAGAATATTAGTTTATGTGGGAATAAAGGTATGTACTTTTTGTATAAAATTTCAATTCATTCAAATGTTACAATGTTATAGCCAATATTTTCAATTGTATCGTGTACTGACTACCCATTTTATTCTATGTCATCATTATATCATTATTCATCTGTATTTAATATCATATTTGAGATTTTTTCATTCAATGGATTTTCAATAAGATGTTACTGTTGGAGATGGTTCCCTAAAGCCAACCACTATATACATTGGGTTACTTGTATATTTGATAGATTAAATATAAATATAAATATATTACAATATACTTATTTTTATTATATATAAAGTTGATGTGATAATGTCCTAGAGTATTTTTCACCTTGATAAGGTCATATTAGTTTCCCAATATGGTGATAACCTTGATATTCGATGATGATATCACTTATATATAGTTATATAGTCAAATAACATACTATGATAGGAAATAATGTATATAGAATATCGGGTGAGAGTACTTGAAAATGTATTAGAATTCATGTCATGTTGCTTTCACATTGTAATCTCCATGATAGGTGATTAAGAGAACCGACCCACTAATAGCAATTCTGAGTGTTTTGGTGTCACCATATATTCCTAACTGCAAGAATCTATAATGGTCCTCGCACATTAAGATGATCATTAATGTGTGTCAAGATTCACATACATATATTTTCATATTTAAACCATAAATCCTTATGTTTTTGGTTAGGTAGGGTTTTTTGGGTGAATCAGTATTGAAATGTTATTAATAATTCAAGGAAGGAGTCTTCCATTACATTTTTATGGAAGTTGATATATAGTCCATTTGGTTGGAATATAAATAAAACATTAAATTCCATGTCCATCATTTAATAACATTACTATTTCCAAAATTCAATGAATTTATTATCAAACATATAAGTTGATGAACTAGTTGTGAAACATGATGGATTGTATATTATGAAAAAAAGATTATATTAAATAGTGGGAATTCATATGTGGCTGTCGAAATTGGGACATTATGTTCTTTCTCTTAGGTTCCTTGACCCATATATAAATAGGAATATGGAACATCAGGAAAGTCCACATAATGAAAAGGAAATAGAATCCTAGAGGGTCAGACGATATGTTTTTCCGTTGATCTAAATTAAATTATATTTAAATTTAATTATTGTAATGAATATTATCTTCAAGACTGAGGGATAATTTTTGTAATGTATTATTGGTTTCAATTATTCTCAATCTAATAAATAATTATTTGTCAATTACATTGTAATTTATTTTATTACATTAATATATAACAAATACTTATTCACAGGATTGTGAGTAAAATATTTTTAACGAATATAATATTTATTATCTTTTTTAAGAGAATAATGAGGAATTAAAATAGAGTATGACCACATCCATTGAAAATATTAATTTAATATATGGTAAAATCATATTTTTATTGCCCAAGTTAGTGTACAACCCATAAAATTTTAATAATAATAAAATTATTATGTGGTATGGGGTTTAAAAGATATTATGATATTATTAAATGTAAAATATACAATTAAATTAAATTTTATTACAAGCCTAAGATCTATAAATAAATGGTTTTTCATGATGTGTAGAGTTAATCGAAAATAGAGAATAAAAAATCAATGATGAAAAATGTATTTCTCTATAAAACTCTATCTTAAATTCCTCCACTATTCCTCTCATGAAATATGAGAACAACATCATGCTTGAAGGATCATGGAGTGATCAATAAGAACAACACAATAAAACTGATTCACTATGTTGCCACCCATAAATCTATTGGCATTGTTCACAAATCAAAGGATCACATGGGGATCACTGCAAGACGGATTATACAGTTAGATCAAATAAGCCAATCAATGGTAATATGAAAAGAGTTTTTTAGATGATCATCATCATTTTCATCAATAAAATATCGTAAAACCATATATTTTATTTCTTTTGATATAAATAATTTAATTATAAATTAATATAAATGGATCCTCTATCAGGGGCTCAAAAACACTACATTAAAATAAATTTTAATAGAATGACCACCAATGTGACTTCCATTGCACCTAGAACCAAAAAGTGGTATTATTGTGGTCATATTAAAGTTTTTATTTATTTATTTGATTTTTGATCATTTATGATTTATGTATTAATATTCATTCCATGTTATAATTAATTATTGATCTGTTGTCAAAATTACTTCTTCTTCTTCATCATTTCTCAATAATATTACCAATATTATTTAATTATTAGTGAATTTTATATTGCTGGATCCCATATTGAAGTTCCAAGAATCATGAATGGATAATACAATATCGCACAACATGTAATCAAATGTCACATTCCTTGTATCCTTGTTCGTTATGAAAAGACACTCACATGGATTTTGGGTCATTATGTAATAAGTTCACTCCATAGGTAATAAATGCACGACATGTGGGCTGGAGAAGGTTGAACATAGTTTTATCATAATATAGACAGTGTATTTTCACAGGTAATAAATGCACGATATGTGGGCTGGAGAAGGTTAAACATAGTTTTATCATAGTACATACAGTGTAGTTTGACTACACTTCATGTAGTCCACACATTTTGAAGACATAAAACATGGATTAAAAAAATTTCGTGTAATTACTACACTATGTGTATTTAATACACCATGTGTACATACCAGAAACCATGCATCAGGATGTACACACAATGTATTATTTATACACTCTTTGAATATCATAAATGTTCACGATAAGTAAACAATGATTCATTATGAGTGTACTGCAGATATCTAAAGATGAGAAGTACATGTTATTTGGCTTCCATACACATGCCATGTACATTACCTATTTTTTAGGAAATATTAAATTTAATTTATAACTTAATTAAAACTAATCGACCTATGTTTTGTGTTGGTTTTTTATCTGATTGTGCACACCAGTGGTTAGGTTTTATATAATAATAAATGATTAATTAAATTCATATAATATTTTATGTTATGAATCATGTATGGTTGACATAAATTAAAGAATCAAAACATTAAATTTTATGAGTTATACATTTTTCATGTATTCGATGTAGCATTAAATTTTCCTTACACTCCATGAAATTAAGACACATTCAATATACACAATATGTTTTATGAGTGCATTATTTCCAATTAAACCATACTATGTTTTTTAGACATGTAATCACTAATTTACTTCAAGTAAAATGTTTTTTTACTATTTTATTGAGTCTTAAATAAAATAATGTTTTTGGTTTAAAACCATTTTAGATGATAATTTTAAGACGACTAGATGAAATAAGATAAAATTAATTAATTGATTAATAATATATTTAATTGGATTAATTAGTGAATATTTTATATTATTAAATAAAAAAATTGAAATGAATGATATATTATTATTTAAAAATTCATTAATCATTGAATGCGTAAAACTAATCATGATCCTAACCATACCTATATTTGAGATGGAATTATTTAATTTAATTTCTATTGCATTAGTTTGAAATTATTTATTATTAAATTATATTAGATTTCATGTGAGTGATCCCTCCCTCGATTAATATGTACGATAAATTTGTTTATAGTTATTTATTTAATCCTCATAAACCAAAACATTGGTTCCATTCACCTGCATGTGAGTTATAAATACTTGTAATTAATGAAACATCCAAAAATGCATGGAGGTAGTTCATGATAGAACCATAATAAATTCCTAAACTGGTGATACACATGTGGGAAGGTGGAATGCTATAACTAATGACCAAAATAGATTAAAGAGTTATTTGCAAAGGTTATAGGCTCACTTATTATCCACTAAAAAACAAACCATTAAATAAGATCATGATTAAGTCATTTATTTATTTATTTATTTCTCTCTATATATTATTTAATTTAAAGATGCAAGACCATGATCAAATAATTAAATGAATTAATGTTCAATTTTTTTAAATAAATGGATTATATGAAAATGGTGTATCTAACACGAATGAATAATTATTTAAAATTAACCTAATATTAAGAAGGTATGTAAAAGGTAAAAATGAAAAAAAAATTACAAGTAATAAATAAAATCCCTCAACTAAATATTAATTAATTTTTAATTCTATTGTGCAAATTAAGATGAACCCGTCATTATTTATTTGGTTCATCCAAAGTCAAATGAATTTTTAATTAATAGTATACCTTAACTAAGATAGTGGTTTGACATAAACAAAAAATAATTAAATTTAATGGAAAAATTTATTTATATTAAAATTTATATGATTGTTTGAAGAAAATACTTATAAGGATTTAAAGACTGTGTAGTCTGCTAAATGTAGGAAGGATTTAGAAGACCATAGATGGAAGGAACACCAAACATAATATTTTCTTTTATTTATCATTAAAAATTTATGGATCCTTAAGACCGGAAATATCAGTACGTTCCACTAGAATTTCGTCTCATACAAACATTCTTTGTTCAAAGGTGAGGGATATTGGTACTTGATAAAATATAGGGATAATTAATATACTTATTTATTATTATTTCGAACACAATTTTTTATCTTATAAGGTACTAATAATGGGTTTTAATTATTGTAGAAAACTGAAATGAAAAACTAGAATAATGATGTGATAATTATTTAAATTATTGTATGTACTTATCAATAAAGATTTTGAGATATGGTATAATTTTTTATGTGATGAATTATTATCATGAAGTTTACATAATGTTTTGGAATACTTTACTAATATCATTCCACCAGTACATGTGAGAAAAGGGGAAATGGGTGACTAATAAAGTTGTTTTTAGGATTCTTCAGATTTATGCTGTATTATATTATCAACAATGTTTTGATAGTTCATGATAAAACATAAATACATGCATGCGTACACTATAATATATCGTTTTATTTATCTGGATAATGATAAGGAATGGCTTAAAATATGTATTAGAGTTAATGAACAATAACGTTGTAAATTGGACGATTGATGTATTTATACTATTCATGCTTTCAACATACATGGGTATATTGATCTCTTATCAAAATTGGACATCCTCTTGGATAAGAAATTATCCATTAATATTATCATATTTTCATTACCGCCATGTTTTTCCTTATTTATCAAATCCTGGATAAATTTAATAGATGAATCCCTCTCAAAACATATATCTATACATTAACATGATGATAAAGACTAGTTGAAACATATTTATCCTAACCTTATAGTGAATATCATTAATGAAAATGTTAATGATCCATTACAACATCCTTTTTTGGGAAAAAAATTCAAAGGATGAAGAATTATTGGGAGGGTATTTGATTATTATGAGAAATAGTTGACACTGGAAAAGGAATTGTAGTGAATTAAAGAAGAAATAAGTTACGTATACATAAAGTATATTAATCATGTTTTCATTGATCACATGTATATTAAATAAAATATTATTAAAAAATACATGTATTTATATTTAAAAAATGAGAACGAATAAAAATGTTATAGGATGAACTCAAAAAAAGATGAGAATGGGAGAATCCGAATTTATCCAATTGGTGAAAACTATTTATCATTCCCAAATGAATTGATTCTTTTTTTTATTCATTGTTTACAAAACATTCATCTTAACATACGAACAGACACAAATAGTTATTATTCTATTTTTGAAATTATTATTTTTATTTTACTTTCATAAAAATCTAATGTTTCAATATATCATGAATCACATTTATCCATTGTAATAAACGATGAATTTAAAATATATGAATCTCACCAAATTGTGGAATGATAATTCTTTTTCAAATAAAACTGAATTTATTTTAAATTTTTTCCTTTTATGTAAATAATTTATCTCAAATGACCTAATTTACTAGATATATAAATAGAGTACATATCATGTTTTATATAAATAAACATTTATAAATAATGGAACATCACAAAAGTTTTATAGTTAGTTCAATAAGCCGAGGTGATCTATATTAAATCTTGAAGTAACACCATATACATTATGTGGTTTTATTTATGAAATTTTGGAAGTGATAATTAATGTAAATGTGTGCATTTGGTAATGATTGAGGAATCCCTGAGATGGATTTTTGTAGAACATCTAATAGAAGTAATCACTGATCTTTAAAATTTTGTAAGTGATATCCCAAGGTCACACATCCTTATATACATTAATATCATGATGTAAGTAAAAGGAATATCAATGATGATTCTTTAACATATTCCAAATATTACATTATTTCATATATGATATATTTTGAATATAAAATTGAATCATATCACCATATTCCAACTAGATTTCCTGGTAGATATCATAGAATTTATGATATGATAAGAATCATTTAGGACACTACCAAAAGAGGTTATTGAAAACTGACCACAGCTACAAATAAACATTATAACACTAATATGAATCAATTTTAATGATCTTATGACAACATGGGATATTAACTTCCCAAAATTATCAACTATATTTCCATAAAAAACCTATATATTTGAATATTGTCGGAGCATAAATAACCTTTTTGGGTTAATTCTCCATATTCAAATGAGTTGCTATAGGAACAATGGACTTTAATAAGCTTAGGGGGATGAGTAGTTCATAAGAAACATAATTTGTAGATGTATATAATAAAATATGTTTTTTTTTATTTTCACCGTGGTGGTTGTTCATTCAGAATAAGTATTACTACAAAAAATAAATAAAATGTAAAATAATATGGTAAAATATTATGTATAAATTCATGAAATCGACTCTATATATCAAGATTTGAGGTCTCTATATTTTTACTGATACTAAGGAATGGAACTAATAACGTTTTTTCAAGGGAAAATGGACATGTATGCTACAATATAATCCAATATATCCTATTGGATTATAGAAATGTTTAGTTTATGAAAAACCCTATTCACCAAAACATCATGCTATTTTTTATTGAATTTTACGTGTAAAAGAATATCTTTATGGTTTTTATATAGGGATATTGATTGAAAATTCTATCTCATTTAGAGCAATACATATGAAATATTTCTATATTAAATGAACAAAAAGGATACACTATGGTATAATTCAAATTGTCCTAACTAAAAGGGGTTAATGAAATCAATAATTCTAAAAATATACACATATTAAATAATATTATTTGTGAATAAATCATTAATAATTATCATAGAATATATTTTTTTGAAATGGATGATTGACATGTGACTCTAACATGTCAGTTGAAGTGCTAAAAATTTTAAATAGAAATATAATGATAACATATAGAAAAAAATATTAGGCCTTACCATCTTCATAAAACTAAGGAATGAAATTTGTCTAACTATGATTTAAAATATTAGTCGTGTATTGGGGATAAATATATAAAAATTAGTTTCATTGATTTCTAAATATAGTCTTAGTATATATATTAAAAAATGTTTAAAAATAAATGTTCAAATAATTAAATACCAAATATTTATTGGTATATAATCCATTGAGTAGAATAAGCATAGTCCTATGAAAGGATATTTAAGATTAAAATAATTTCACAAGATTATGTGCTATGAATTTATACCATGTTCCATCACACATACGAAAATTTGATATTAATTATACATAAATAATAATAGTTGAGTATCAAATAGAACAAATCTAATTGCATATACATACAGTTAAAACTATTTGATATTACAAGGAAAAATAATGACATGTGAGTTACTAGATTCTAGAGAAATCAGAATAACACTAATCAAACAAATTTATCATTTATCATCATTAAGATCAATTTGATCTATTATCACTCAAAATTCTATAGCAATACTATAAGGCCCCATCCTTAAACCTTACTTAATCTTGAGTTATTACAAGATTACACATTGAGGATCTTTTCGGGTTTAGAGTTTTAGAGAATTAGATCATAAAACTTGCATTACATTCCACATATAAACAAAGTGGTTACATAAAGATAGTATTCTTCATTCCCATCAATGAAAACACATTTAAAATAAAACATGGATTATTTTTTGACACATCCTTGACTCTATCATCGTATCATGTACCTTTCCCTTGACCTGTGAAAAACATTTAAAAAACTTGGGATGAGCATAAAAACTCAGTATGGGTTATAAAAAAAACATGGAAAGGAAACATGAGTTGATATATACATAAGAATGAAATCATACTTTACCCATAAAACATAGGCACTTTAACATACCTCATAAAATCATGAATAAATCATAGAAATCATAAGACATAAAGGTAACTTGAGGCATTCATAACATTCTTGCGTAGGGAGTAACCCTCTTGGTTACGTTTGGAATACCCATCACAGTATATTCCCTAAAATCTCTTCAGAGAAACCTTAACGTTTCACTCCTTCGCGTTACCCAATGCATTGGAGAGATATAACGGGCTCACCCGCCCTTAGTTTATCACGGAACCACCCGTCTTCATAATAATGCCCAAGAACCATAATCATATCACATAAAACATGCATAAAGGAAACATAACATTTCCACATTTCAATCACAAGATATCAATACAACACAAAAACATTATGAAAACCATTTTCCATACCAAAATAAAATAAAAGTAAAACATGGTATTTATTTTTCTTTTAAAAAGAAGGTATGGCTTGTAGAGGAAGCCGAAACTCAAATAACGGTCACGACGGCGGAGAAGTTGTTGTCGCCACATACGTACGACAAAAACATTCCCTTTTGTCGTTTAGTAAACTCTTCGTATAAAAAAAGATTCCTTTTGAATAAACGCAAAAGTCAAAGTGGTTTATACACCATATAAAAGAAAGTTGTGTATAAAATAAAATATGCCTCAATGAAAGGAGATTGAGACGAAGTCCCATACCTCGTATCCGACTTGACCCGACCGTTCTTTAATATCCTGAATAATAAACTTGATTTAATCTCTACTTGCTTATGAATCTTTTTCAAGTTCATTATTCCTTTTATACCATGTTATGAACATCATGTAATCAGTTAAGTTAATAATGTTCATTTTGTCGGTATTTGGTTCTTAAGTCAAAAATAGACTTCTTACACTTACATGTTGTTAATTTGGTCAAAGGTTCATTATATCCAGAATGGTATTCATGATGTATATATCATATATGTCATATATATCCAGTACATACATGCATTTATAATATTACATAATCATTTAGAGGTAAGAAATGAAATGCACCATTCATGGAGACAGTAAGCCGTACGCACGCATGAATGCTACTTTCATTTCTATTTCATATTTTAAATAATGGAATCATAATGATATAAAGTTATATTATAATTCCAGTATAATATCATATATAATATCATAGTTCCATCCTTTATATGTCCCACATATGGTATTTAATGAATCAAATCACTTACCCATAATGGAAACCATAAAGGTATGCCCAAAATGAAAATAACAGAAGCTTAAGGAAAACATAAACATATTATATATCATATATAAAAATAGTGACATCATAATGGCCACCTTTGAAGGTGTTAAATGAGTGTTGAACAATCATCGTTTCGGGAGGCAGAATTTCGCCATCCACAGAAACCGTATGTTCTTTAACCATTTGATGTAGTTGTGTGAGAGTGTAGCTCAAATAAATCTTATAACAACAACCTAGTATATTTAAGATACTGGTGTTGTTACAAAAGAAGTAAATAAAAAGAGTTTAGGGGGTTGGAGAAGCAAAATAAAACAAATGAACATGAGAGAATGAATTACCTTAAAAAGTGTAACTCCTTTTGATTTGAGCCTAAAGGCTTCCTTTGAAAGAATTATGCCCAAAGGGAATCCTCTAGGATGAGGAGAGGGATGTGGAGAGAGAAAATGGGCAGGGTTTGGCCGAGCCAAAGGCTTGAGGAGTGTGTGAAATGAGGTAGAGGTGGGGGCCTTTTATAAGAGGAGAGGAGGGGCACTTTTGGAAAGTAAAGAAAAATTACTTTATTTGAAAATGTGTTTCGGTTTTAAAAGGTCCCACATTTATATAATTCGTGGATAAGGTGATAATGGTTCGAAATCCACTAATACAATTGGTTTTGGACATGTGTAGTTCATAGATTTTACATTATCTTTCTATTTTATTTAAATCGTCAAATAATGATGTCATCACTGCATCATTATTATGTCATAAATAATTTCATTTATTTAATGTCTAAAAATCATTAAATAAATACTATGATATAGGAAATCTTTTTAGATTTCCAATTACTATTTATAATCAAAATTTGGACTTGTATAACCCCACTTAAAAATTGTTTTCGTAAAACTTATTATGTTTGTGTCATTTTCACTTTAACATTAAATAAAAAGTAATTTATGTCATTTCCCAACAAAAGTGGATCCATGGGGTCCCCAAGTTGACCCATGGCATGTCATGGTCGGCCATGACTCAACCAATGAGGTTGGGACATGTTTCTAGGTCATTTCATTTTATTAAAGCATTATTTATACCTTAAACTACACTAATTACCACTAATTGCGATTAAGAACTTAATAAGTTACTATTCACCAAAAAAATATTATAATCTCATTGAACCACATTTTACTTCTTAATGACAACCATTTATGTCGGATTTTCAAAATTCAATACACATTAGTGGTAAACTTTCATTTAACTGAAAAATCAGTTTGCTTGATTACCACTTAGTGGTTTCACTATTCATCAAAAATTGATGTTTTTCAGAAAATTACCAAAAATTCACCATAAGCTATATTTGATATTCTGAATTCAAAAATGAAGTCTATTTTAAAAAATTCAAATCATATAAGTCACATTAATTAATTTAATAATTAATTCCCGCTGCCAGAGCAAAAAGCGTGTTTTTACAAAACAATAAGTATCAAAAGATTGACACCAGTTTAAGTCTAATTTCAAAGTGAAATTGATTCCAATGACCACCATTGGATTAAATGGTAAAAATATATTCATATTACACATTAATACCAATTCAATAGATAATCTAATCATATAAATAAATTAGATTAAAAAGTAGTTTTGATGTAAAATGTAATATTTTTCACCATTCATTAAAAAATGAACATTGTCAGAAAAATACCAAAAATTCACACAAGATAAATTTTGATGTCCCAATCATAAAGGATAAGTTTATTTTGACAAACATAGTTTATAAAATTGTCAAAATATAGATTCAAAAATGGTTTGCCATCAAAAGGCAGTAAAACAATCTTTTAAGAATATTAGTGTATTCCATGCATAAGATTGTATTTATTTTCATTTTAAGCCTCTATAACACTATCTTAATCATTAATAGACATAGATAAAAATATCTATTATTCATTACTTACTTGGGATGTTACATCCTTCCCCCCTTTAGAAAATTGTGTCCCCGCAATTTATTTACTTATCGAATAAATGGGGGTACTTATCCCTCATTGCATTTTCAGATTCCCATGTTGCCTCTTCAATCATGTGGTTTTTCCACAAAACCTTTACCTGCTTAATCACCTTATTCCGTAACACTTGCTCCCTGTGGTCAAGAATCTGGACCGGTTGTTCCTCATAAGATAGGTTCTCTTCCAGCTGAACTACCTCTGGACTCAAAACATGAGATGGATCTGGCATATACTTTCTCAACATCGAAACGTGAAAAACATTGTGTACCTGAGATAAACTCGGAGGTAAAGCCACTCGGTATGAAACTGATCCAACTCTCTCCAGAATTTCGTATGGTCCAATGAACCTTGGACTCAACTTTCCTTTCTTACCAAATCTCATCACACTTTTCCATGGAGAAACCTAGAGAAAAATATAATCACCTACCTCGAAAGATAGATCCTTCCTCTGGTTATCCACATAACTCTCCTGCCTACTCTGAGCTGTTCTCATGTGTTTCTGAATCATCTGAACTTTTTCGGCCATCTCTTCTACCAATTTTGGTCCCATCAACTTCCTTTCACCCACTTCATCCCAGAAAGCTGGAGTTCGACACCGCTTCCCGTATAATGCCTGAAATGGTGCCATCTGTATACTGGAATGAAAATTGTTATTATATGAAAACTCAACCAAAGAAAGATGTTGGTCCCAACTTCCCTGATAATCCATAGAACAAGCTCGTAGCATATCCTCCAATGTCTGAATTGTTCGTTCTGACTGCCCATCTGATTGAGGATGAAAAGCTGTACTAAAATTTAATTCAGTACCCAACGACTTCTGAAGGCCTTTCCAAAAGTTAGAAGTAAACCTGGGATCAAGATCTGATACAATGGAGAGAGGAACTCCATGTAACCTGACTATCTCTTTAAGATACAAACGGGAAAGTTGATCAAGAGAGAAAGTATCTCGTATAGCAAGGAAATGAGCAGATTTGGTCAAGCGATCAACAATAACCCAGATTGCATTATTACCTTGAGATGTCTTCGGTAATCCAACAACAAAGTCCATGGATATATTCTCCCATTTCCACTCTGGCACTGGTAAAGGCTGAAGCATCCCTTTTGGTAACTGCCGCTCTACTTTAACCTGCTGACATGTCAAACACTTCACAGTAAAATCAGAAATGTCTCTTTTCATTCCATCCCACCAGTAATACTCCCGCAGATCTCTATAAATCTTAGTACTGCCCGGATGAATTGAAAACGGAGAACTATGAGCTTCACATAACAACTCTCTCTTCAACTGTGAATCACAAGGCACACACAATCTCTTCCCAAATCTCAAAAAGCAATCACTATCAATGTTGAATTCAGGCAACTTACCTTTCTGAACCAGCTCTACCTTTTTCTGCAACTCACTGTCTTGCTTCTGTGCTTGCTTGATTCTATCTGATAGAGAAGATCTCACTAATACCTGAAACAAAACAGAAGGACTTCCTGCACCAACAACTTCTATGCCAAAGTTCATTAAATCCTTAACCAAAGGATCACGTTCCAAACGCAACATTGTTAACGAAGCATTACTTTTTCGACTCAAAGCATCAGCCACTTTATTTGCTTTTCCCGGATGGTAATGAATTGTACAATCATAATCCTTGATTAATTCCAGCCATCTCCTCTGTCTCATGTTTAACTCTTTCTGAGTGAATATATACTTTAAACTTTTGTGATCGGTATATATTTCACACTTTAATCCATACAAATGATTCCTCCAAATTTTTAAAGAAAAAACAACAGCAGCTAATTCCAAATCATGTGTAGGGTAATTTACCTCATGAGTTTTCAACTGTCGTGAAGCATAAGCAATTACCTGATCATTCTGCATTAGGACGCAACCAAGTCCTTTCAATGAAGCATCACTGTATATAACAAACTCACCATTCCTGGAAGGTAGTGCCAAAACTGGAGCATTCACCAATCTTCTTTTCAATTCCTGAAAACAATCATCACATTCTTTTGTCCAAATAAACTTAACACCCTTCCAAGTTAGCTTAGTCATTGGACTAGATAACCGTGAAAAATTTCTAACAAACCTTCGGTAATAGCCCGCCAAACCAAGGAAGCTACGAATCTCGGTTACATTTGTGGGTCTTGGCCATTCTTCTACAACTTTTGTTTTTGCAGGATCAACTGTTATTCCATCTTTAGAAACAATGTGACCAAGGAAAGAAATTTGTTGTAACCAAAACTCACACTTGCTGAATTTCCCATACAGTTTCTTTTCTTTTAAGGTTTGCAAGATAACCCTTAAATGTTTTTCATGCTCCTCTTTACTTTTAGAAAACACCAAAATATCATCAATGAAAACCACCACAAACTTATCCAAGAACTCATGGAAAATTCTATTCATTAAGTCCATGAATACAGCAGGTGCATTGGTTATCCCAAAAGGCATTACTACAAATTCATAATGGCCATATCTCGTACGGAACGCGGTCTTCAGAATATCTTCCTCCTTTACCTTCAGCTGATGGTACCCCGATCTCAAGTCAATCTTTGAAAAAAACTGAGCCCCCTGGAGCTGATCAAACAAATCATCGATATGAGGCAAAGGATATTTGTTCCTAACAGTGATATTATTCAAGGCTCTATAATCAATACAAAGTCTCATAGAACCATCTTTCTTTTTAACAAATAAAACATGAACACCCCATGGTGATGTGCTAGGTCTAATGAAACCTTTCTCTAATAAATCTTGCAATTGCTCCTTCAACTCTAAAAGTTCAATTTGTGCCATTCGATAAGGGGGTTTTGAAATTGGCTTAGCATCAGGAACTAAGTCAACAGTAAACTCAACTTCCCGATCTGGTATTATTCCAGGAAACTCATCAGGAAAAACATCAGGATACTCATTTACCACTGGCACATCATTAATCTGAACAGTTCCTTTATTTTCAACGACGTGTGCAAGGTAACATTCATTTCCATCTTTTACAAGTTTCTCGGCCTCTTGATATGTTATCAAAAGTAAGGGTTCATTCTTGTAAACAAACTGATAGTCTTTCTGAAAAGAAACTTCTTTAGCTCTACAGTCAATCTTAGCATGGTAGATAGAGAGCCAATCCATACCCAGGATAACATCAAACTCTACTAGAGGTAGAACAATAAGGTTTGCAAGTAGGTTCTTTCCACAGATAAGGATAGGAAGATTCTTATAAATTCTTTTTGCCTAGACACTTCCCCCAGGTGTTTTTACCAAAAGTTCAGGAGTCATTTCTTGAGATGGTATCCCCATTTTACTAGAAAAGGTTTCAGAGATGAAAGAATGTGTAGACCCCGAATCAAACAACACACTGGCATAATCTGAAAAAACAAACAAAGTACCTGATACCACTTAATTTGATGGCTCGACATCTGCTGAAGTAGTTGCAAAGGATTTCACCACCCCTTTCTACTTGTAGTCTAACTGCTTCCCATCACTCAAACTCCTTGTCGGACACTCGTTTGCATAGTGACCCATCTCATTGCACTTATAACATTTCACTAACTGTAAATCAAATTTGTTCTTACCTTCACCTCGATCCTTTTCAGTGCAATCACGAGCCTTATGTCCCATCTTACCACATCGGTAGCACTTCCCAGAATTTAGAAGACATTCCCCAGCATGAATTTTTCCACATTTATCACAAACAAGAAACTTAGTTCTCTTACCATCAGACTTTTTTGAAGAATTCTTACCTTTCTCCTGCCACCTCGGTCTCTTCTTCTGCTGGTTGTTATAGAAAACTTGGTCATCGGCAAACTCCATTTCCACCTTCTCAGCACATCGAACAAGCTTTTCATAACTTTTAAACTCACTAGAAGCTAATGCCCTTCGATATTTTGGCATTAATCCTGAGTAAAAACGATTGATTTTACTATCAAGGTCCCGGATAAAATTTGGAGCATACCTTGCCAATCGAGTGAACCTTTCTTCATAGGCAGCCACTGAGTCTTCCTCTTGCCTCAATTCCAAGAATTGCTTTTCCATCCCAAGTCGAACAGCCTTAGGAAAATACTTCTCAAGAAACATACCTTTGAATTCATCCCAGTCAAGTGCATCAATCTCATCGGCGTCCCTGATATTTTTAACCATAGACCACCACTGATCTGCTTCACCCTCCAAACGGTAAATAGAAAGACTAACCTTTTGATTGTCTGAACACCCCATGACATCAAAAATCTTCTCCAGTGCTTTAATCCACCCTTCAGCTAGCACAGGGTCAGATGATCCTCTGAATGATGGTGGATGTTGCCTCATGAAATGTTCCACCACTGACATGTCCCTCTGCGGTTGTTCTGGCTGATCTCGTGCATGGATACCACCGCCATTTATCGCTTGAGTCAACTGCGCCATTACTGCAACAAACTGTTCAGTTCCAATTCCGACCATCTCAGGATGCTGATTCGGAAGGTTATTTCCTTCTGTATGCCTTCCTAGCACTACCTCCCTGTTTCCTCTGTGGAAAACCATTCTGAACAAACATGTCTTAGATAAAGCAATATGGTAATCTTTAAATGCTATATCATTTCGAAAAAAATATTTTTGGATAATCATTTAATAGAATTCTAACTCCTAAAGTTATCTAAACCGACCTCTGATACCAACTATAAGGCCCCAGCCTTAAACCTTACTTAATCTTGAGTTATTACAAGATTACACATTGAGGATCTTTTCGGGTTTAGAGTTTTAGAGAATTAGATCATAAAACTTGCATTACATTCCACATATAAACAAAGTGGTTACATAAAGATAGTATTCTTCATTCCCATCAATGGAAACACATTTAAAATAAAACATGGATTATTTCTTGACACATCCTTGACTCTATCATCTTATCATGTACCTTTCCCTTGACCTGTGAAAAACATTTCAAAAACTTGGGATGAGCATAAAAACTCAGTATGGGTTATCAAAAAACATGGAAAGGAAACATGAGTTCATATATACATAAGAATGAAATCATACTTTACCCATAAAACATAGGCACTTTAACATACCTCATAAAATCATGAATAAATCATAGAAATAATAAGACATAAAGGTAACTTGAGGCATTCAGAACATTCTTACATAGGGAGTAACCCTCTTGGTTACGTTTGGAATACCCATCACAGTATATTCCCTAAAATCTCTTCGGAGAAACCTTAACGTTTCACTCCTTCGCGTTACCCAATGCATTGGAGAGCTATAACGGGCTCACCCGCCCTTAGTTTATCACGGAACCACCCTTCTTCATAATAATGCCCAAGAACCATAATCATATCACATAAAACATGCATAAAGGAAACATAACATTTCCACATTTCAATCACAAGATATCAATACAACACAAAAACATTGTGAAAACCATTTTCCATACCAAAATAAAAGAAAAGTAAAACATGGTATTTATTTTTCTTTTAAAAAGAAGGTATGGCTTGTAGAGGAAGCCGAAACTCAAATAACGGTCACGACGGCGGAGAAGTCGTTGTCGCCGCATACGTACGACAAAAACATTCCCTTTTGTCGTTTAGTAAACGCTTCGTATAAAAAAAAGATTCCTTTTGAATAAATGCAAAAGTCAAAGTGGTTTATACACCGTATAAAAGAAAGTTGTGTATAAAATAAAATATGCCTCAATGAATGGAGATTGAGACGAAGTCCCATACCTCGTATCCGACTTGACCCGACCGTTCTTTAATATCCTGAATAATAAACTTGAGTTAATCTCTACTTGCTTATGAATATTTTTCAAGTTCATTATTCCTTTTATACCATGTTATGAACATCATGTAATCAGTTAAGTTAATAATGTTCATTTTGTCGGTATTTGGTTCTTAAGTCAAAAATAGACTTCTTACACTTACATGTTGTTAATTTGGTCAAAGTTTCATTATATCCAGAATGGTATTCATGATGTATATATCATATATTTCATATATATCAAGTACATACATGAATTTATAATATTACATAATCATTTAGAGGTAAGAAATGAAATGCACCGTTCATGGAGACGGTAAGCCGTACGTACGCATGAACGCTACTTTCATTTCTATTTCGTATTTTATAGAATGGAATCATAATGATATAAAGGTATATTATAATTCCAGTATAATATCATATATAATATCATAGTTCCATCCTTTATATGTCCCACATATGGTATTTAACGAATCAAATCACTTTGAGGGGGCGGTAGTCCGCACTTCCTAAAATGAAGATATCGTGTTTACCCATAATGGAAACCATAAAGGTATACCCAAAATGAAAAAAACAGAAGCTTAAGGAAAACATAAACATATTATATATTATATATAAAAATAGTGATATCATAATGGCCACCTTTGAAGGTGTTAAATGAGTGTTGAACGATCATCGTTTCGGGAGGCAGAATTTCGCCATCCACGGAAACCGTATGTTATTTAACCATTTGATGTAGTTGTGTGAGAGTGTAGCTCAAATAAATCTTATAAAAACAACCTAGTATATTTAATATACTGTTGTTGTTACAAAATAAGTAAATAAAAATAGTTTAGGGGGTTGGAGAAGCAAAATAAAACAAATGAACATGAGAGAATGAATTACCTTAAAAAGTGTAACTCCTTTTGATTTTAGCCTAAAGGCTTCCTTTGAAAGGATTCTGCCCAATGGGAATCCTCTAGGATGAGTAGGGGGATGTGGATAGAGCAAATGGGCAGGGTTTGTCCGGGCTAAAGGCTTGAGGAGTGTGTGAAATGAGGTAGAGGTGGGGGCCTATTATAAGAGGAGAGGAGGGGCACTTTTGGAAAGTAAAGAAATATTACTTTATTTGAAAATGTGTTTCGGTTTTAAAAGGAACCACATTTATATAATTCGTGGATAAGGTGATAATGGTTCTAAATCCACTCATCCAATTGGTTTTGTACATGTGTAGTTCATAGATTTTACATTATCTTTCTATTTTATTTAAATCGTCAAATAATGATGCCATCGCTGCATCATTATTATGTCATAAATAATTTAATTTATTTAATGTCTAAAAATTATAAAATAAATTCTATGATATAGGAAATCTTTTTAGCTTTCCAATGACAATTTATAATCAAAATGTGGACTTTTATAACCCCACTTAAAAATTGTTTTCGTAAAACATATTATGTTTGTGTCATTTTCACTTTAACATTAAATAAAAAGTAATTTATGTCATTTCCCAACAAAAGTGGATCCATGGGCTCCCCAAGTTGACCCATGGCATTTCATGGTCGGCCATGACACAACCAATGAGGTTGGGACATGTTTCTAGGTCATTTCATTTTATTAAAGCATTATTTATACCTTAAACTACACTAATTACCACTAATTGCGATTAAGAACTTAATAAGTTACTATTCACCAAAAAAATATTATAATCTCATTGAACCACATTTTACTTCTTAATGACAACCATGTATGTCGGATTTTCAAAATTCAATACACATTAGTGGTAAACTTTCATTTAACTGAAAAATCAGTTTGCTTGATTACCACTTAGTGGTTTCACTATTCATCAAAAAATTGAAGTTTTTCAGAAAATTACCAAAAAATCACCCTAAGCTATATTTGATATTATGAATTCAAAAATGAAGTCTATTTTACAAAATTCAAATCATATAAGTCACATTAATTAATTTAATAATTAATTCCCGCTGCCAGAGAAAAAAGCGTGTTTTTACAAAACAATAAGTATCAAAAGATTGACACCAGTTTAAGTCTAATTTCAAAGTGAAATTGATTACAATGACCACCATTGGATTAAATGGTAAAAATATATTCATATTACACATTAAGACCAATTCAAAAGATAATCTAATCATATAAATAAATTAGATTAAAAAGCAGTTTTGATGTAAAATGCAGTATTTTTCACCATTCATTAAAAAATGAACATTGTCAGAAAAATACCAAAAATTCACACAAGATAAATTTTGATGTCCCAATCATAAAGGATAAGTTTATTTTGACAAACATAGTTTATAAAATTGTCAAAATATAGATTCAAAAATGGTTTTCCATCAAAAGGCAGTAAAACAATATTTTAAGAATATTAGTGTATTCCATGCATAAGATTGTATTTATTTTCATTTTAAGCCTCTATAACACTATCCTAATCATTAATAGACATAGATACAAATATCTATTATTCATTACTTACTTGGGATGTTACAAATATGGATGAAAAAAATTGTGTCTAGTAGTTTTAATATCTACAATATTTGAGCACGTTCCTCATTCTTATCCATCTTTAGAAGTGATTTAGAAATGATTTGTTGCAATGTTGGGTTATACCAAAAGAAATATATTTATCATTTTATGATAAGAATAGACTATGGATTTTTCAGGATGTCAGGATTCTGACACGAGAACAATATATGGATACATGGTTATCTCACTACTTGAGGGATTTTGTCCAAATAAAAAAACTTGCAGTAAACAGATTCACCGCACAAATATGTGGCCATACCAACCCTATCCATGGAAATCTATTAGGCCTATGAACTGTATGCATACTCGTTATAAGGAAGTTTAACAAGTGAGGTCTAACCATCCATTTGTAGTTGGATCTGGTGTAAGTGATATTTTTTTTGAGTTGGTTTACTAGAACCAACTAATTTATACTTTGGATTACATGTATATTAAAATAATTAAATATTAATATAAAAATATTGTAAAATATTCATTGTTCATTTTCATAAAAATTATATGATAATGTGTAAGATTATATGTCCCATGGATAAGGTCCTAATCGTTCCCTCCAATGAAAGGACCCTTGAGATACTATGATTATATCTCTTAAATAATATTATAAAGTAGTATAACATACTATGATTGCAAACATAGTATACATACAATTATGTTTGAGTATTCATAAGAAGATGAGACTTCTTCTCATAAAGTTTTCACAAGGTTATCTCTAAGGTGGGATATTATGAGAACATAGATTCTAGTAGGAATTCTACAACTTTTTTTTGTCATCAGATATTCCTATCTGTGAGCATGTATAATGGACCGTAAACTATAATATTATCTTTAATTAATTCCATGACTCACACACCTAGATTTTATGATAGAAAATTGGATTCCATATTTCTGTCATGAGGTTGGGTACCGTAGTTGTTCAATGATTGACATGTTATTAATAATTAAAAGAAGTATTTTCCCTATACATCATTAAAGAAGTTGATATGTCGTCTCTTTGTTTGGAATAGAACCATTAAATTAAATACCATGGACATGGGGTAATGATGTGTTTATTTTAGAAATTTAAAGAAAGACACATCAATAATATATTATGATGACACAAACATGCAACCAAGTTGATGATATATTGGAAAAAATGGATTATATTACACAATGAGGCTTGATATTTGGATTTCAATGTTGCAGCATTATGATCTATCTTTTCGGTGCATTGACACATTGTCAGAAAAAAATCACATGCTTTATTCATGTCCACTTAATTCCAATGAGAGATAATCCTAGAGGGTCATACACCAAGTGTTTTAGATGATTTATATTAAATTATATTTGAAATTAATTTTAAAAAAAAATATAATTATCAAGATAGAGGGAAACGTTTATACAAGTATTATGGTTTTCTAATATTTGGATTGTAATCAATAATTATTTTATTATTAATAAATAATATATTTGATTATGTGACTATATACTTAATATTTGATTGATATATTTTGAATTAAATATTTATTTATGAATGAAATATTTCTTTTGTCATTCAATAAATTTTGAGGAATTTGAATGGTCCCAAAATACGTTTAGAGATAAATATTAATTTACAAGCCTTTAAAATGATATTTTCATTATGATATCAGAATACATTACATAAAATATTATTATTATTATGTTTCATGGAGTTAAATAATTATTATAATAATTTTATGTTCTAGTATGCAATTAAAAAATATTTTATCCAAAATCCTAGATTTATAAATTGATGGTCATTTCTATTGTGTAGGGTTAATCAAAATGTTATAATAGTGAATCATTGCACAAAATGTACTTCACACTCTCCTGAATTCCACCCCTCATCCCATAATGAATGAGTAGACCACATTCAATCCTGAAGCATCATGGAGTGATCAAAATGGATATTGCATTATAATGCATTCTCAATGCTAGAACCTGGAATACAATTGGTATTGTTTGAAGATAAAAGGATAACGTGTGTATCACTGATAGATGGATTCTATAGTCAGATCCTACAATCCCAATAATAGTAATTCGAAAAGGTACTTTCAGGTGGTCAATATCATCACTATCAAAGAGTGGCTCTAATGCCAAGTATTTATTTCATCATATCTAAATATGTTATTAATAAATTTAATGTGAAAACATCCTCTTTTGGTGTTGCAAGAAAGAATATATTAAATGAAATTTTAATACGATTCCCACCAAAGGTGCTTCCAATATGCCTCGAACCCACAATTACATAATCCATCATAATTCCAAAAAATCAAAAAAATTAATATATTGTGTTTGTGGTTTTCCTATAAATTACATCATATATGGATACTAGTATGTGGTTAAATATTTATAATATATAAACCTAAGAGTAATCTCCCAAAAAATGATGGTTGAGTATCAACTCAATCTTTAGTCATTACATGACGAGTTGGCCAATAAATACATAGCTGGTGACACACTACCAGTGTATATGCTTTAGATAATTCACAAAATATCTACCCATCATAATAATGGATATTCCTAAAATATCATTGGTGTCATACCATTTCAAACTTCTATCTCAATTTAAATTTTAATCAGTAACCCAACACATTGAAAATATTCTCATCATCACATTATCATTATTTCATTGAAAATGTTTCTTCAATTTACATTGTGAAAACTAATATCTTTTCTATTTTTTTTTTTTATATTCTCTTAGATATAAATATCTATTAATTCATTTTTTCATGATTATGTAAAAATTTCCATATGAAATGTTATGAAATGTCTTGTTAAATAATATGATAAATTCATTTGACTAAATTAGTGATGGGTGTGTCATAGTATAGATATCCCATCAATTCATCAGTAGCTATCAGGAGATATACTAAATTAGGTATTGATATACTACTTAATTTTTTATCTTTTATTACATGAAATAGGACACTAATTGTATGTTTATATTGTTTGAAACTATGAAATTTATTAGTACGAGATCATTAATTATTATCCATGTTTTTATTTATTATCATGGATTTGGTACTCCGTTAGTATCATTTGATTATAGAATTATTCTGATCATCTACATCATTTTTTCATAAAAGAAATTCCATTTTTATCTTATGATAGTTTAAATTGTACGAAACAACATAATTAGAACCAGGGATCATCCATATTTGTGTCTCTTACACAAGAAACCTATAAAATAACTATGTGTAATCATCCAGAATATCGTAGAAGTGATACTAATTTTTACATTGTGTTTTTATGTTATAGTACTTTCTATCTTGTTTAATGAGAAAATATTTAATGGAAATATTATTCAATCAATACTATGGTATTGGATCCATTGAGAAATATTGTATTTTATAACAATAATGTATTATATGTAGTTTATTTTTTATAGAGTATGGGTTATTATGGTTGGTTTCACATGTTGTTTTAAGAGTCATTGGGTAATATATTTAGAGTAATCTTGTTATATGTCACAATTATTACGGACACCCCTTCTGATTTAAAGGATTATCCCCCTAGAAAACCAAATATGAATTTTATTTTATGAATTAATTTAATGTGATAGTTATGTGTATGAAAATTTTTATAGATGGAAACTAATAGAATGAATGATAACCACATCAACTCCCATATTCAATATAGGTTTATTCTTCATAAGCAAGTAATTGAGGATAATGTTGGAGATGATCAGATCATTACATTAGTGGGTATTTTTAGCTAGGTTTTGTAGATTTTCCTCACCCACATAATCATATATTCTTATATATAAAGTAGTGAAACTATGTGATATTCCTATTTGCGACAAAAAATTCTAAAATTTAACAGAACTTTTCATCCACTGGTAGTTGATAAATAGATCAATTCCCTATAAAATATATTTATCACATTAGAATGTAGTGAAAGGGAAATGGTCTTTAGTGTGGTTTATTATCTAAAAGGTTATGCTGATCAACCGTGGTCACAAATTCAAAACACTAAAGAGGACGTAGAATAAAAATGGCAAGGAATAAAAAAACCATTAAGGATAAATTTTACTAAAAACATTCCTCTTTATAGAAAAGAATTTTTTTTTGAAAATTTCCAAATCTCATATAGAAGGCCATGTAATTTTTTTTATGACTATGATAACATTATAAGGTTAGATAGACATTATACGGACTATGTATATAGAAATATTGAATAATTATTTAATAATATAATTCCAAACATTTAATTTTGTAGTCCATTCGTACATTTTCATCATATGAAAATATAGTCTCAACTTCCTTTAAGATGTAGAAAGATTAATCGAATAATTTTGTGTTTGAAATAAGGATTTCAAAAGCTAGATATTTTGTAATGTTTAGTTTAATATTAATCCATAATTGTTTGATCATATCATTTTCATGTCATGTGAAATAATATATGTAGGCAGAATCAATTTTTATGGTGGGGAAATTCACTACTGTTTTCCAAAAAAATTATCAAGAATCTCGAAAAAAGGAAGTTTTACATGAAATTCATATTCTCTAAATGAATGAATTGGTTCAAACTGAAAATAATAGTTTTCTAATGTTGTTTAATGACAATTAATGTCTAAAAACACATTAAATAAGGGAAAGGAAAAATTAATGAAAATGATTTAGTTACATGAAGCGGATGACATTAGTTAATCAAAGATGATGTGTTTTGTAAGTACAATAGTGTTTTATGAATGGTTTTCTCTTTCTGTTAAATGGGAATATAATTTAATTTATCACATATATATATTTATATTAGTTAATTTACAATTGCTCTATTTTTGTTAAATACTTATGAGAATGTATTTATTATGTGAATGAGAAACCTTACATGAATAAATTTTTTTCAAAAATAATAGTTTATAAATTATTTGGAAGAATGAAATTTAGTGAATGGGGTTTCAAAAATGTTGTAGGATTCAAGAAAGTTATATTTTTTGTGAATTTGGGGGGTTATCTAAAAAATGGAAGTGAGCCTTATGTCAATAAACTAATGATGATTTTAGACAAATTACTGAGAAAGGGTGAGCCGATGGATGTGATAGAAGGGAAGAAGTGTATTATACCTAAATTCTTATAATGGTCGTAATCCTATAATAGAGTGAGAATAACAAAAATAATTAATTACCAAAATCTATTGAATTTTAGTTTATTTTGGTATGAATGACATGTGATCATCATATTCTACATTGACCATTTTAAAGTACTGAACCAAATAAAACTAATGTTTTATTTTTATAATTATAGAATCATGTGGTGGGTGATTTAGAAATTCTACTAGACAGGTTTCAAAATATCTTACAAACATTAAGAAAGGAACAATTTTATTTTTAAAAATGTACACCCCAATTGACGCCTCCATTCTTAGTGCTGTATGGTGTCAAAAAGGGGTATCATAACTAGGTTGTAGGAATTTAAGGTATCCTCTAGTTTGATTGTGATGTAGAATTTAGTGAATATAAGGGGAGTTTCCCATTTCATGATAGAAAAAATTCATGATTTGGAAAAATAGAAAAAGATCTCATTTTATTCTCTTGGGATGGAAGTTATTATTTCCACAGTATATGGGATTCAGACCAATGACGTGATATTAGTATCTATGAATGAATTAGACTGGAAAATGATCGATGTAAATTATAGGGATAAAAACACACATACTTCAATGCTATTAGATCAAATATTTTTTAAGAATATGAGTTCCACTATAGTAATGGTCATATGGTATAAATTGGACTAAATTTATGAAGTCGATAATAGTTTGAAGGAAAGAAAACACTATATTTACAACAATATGTTTGATGATATAAAAATTCATACTAATGAAAATGAAGATCGTTTCATTAAACCAATTATCTTATTGACCTATTTGATATCTTGATATATAAATTAATGATATATACATCATAATGAAAATAAAGAGAAGTTGTACACCACTTTAATATAGGAATTTCTCAGGTATTGAAGAAATGAATATGTCTATAATTTCACTAGATTACCAATTAAGGTGTATGGTGGCCTATGAAATCCGAATTAAACTAAAAGAGACACCAATTTGAGAAATTAATCAAATTGAATACAAAGACCTTTAAAAACGTGATATTGTGAAAGGAGTGATGATATAGAAGATTTGGATGAGGAATTTCATTCTCCTGTTTCCAAAAAAATAAAGAGTGGAAAATGGATTTTTAAAGAACAGAATACATTTTATTCTTTTCAATTTTAAATGTAGTTTAAAGACTATTGGATTATAAAAAAATTTAAGGAATGAACTGAAGCAGAAAACATGAAATGATATATATAGAGGTTCCTGTAAAAAAGAAACATCAAATAAATAAATAAATTTTAGTGAAAATGAATTTTTTTCAAGGGGTGTCACGATGACAGTGAAATTTTAATGGATTAAAAATATGATTTTAGTTGTATATTTGAAAATTCTGAAATGGAAATATTTGAAAAATAATAACCTATTAAAGAGTAAGAAAATGCGTTGGATGGTTTTTCTGATATTTAGTTGAAACTGAGGGTGAACTTAATGCTCTTGGAATTAAAAGAAATATAAACTGTAGGATTGTACATTTTTCAATGAATTAGTAGTGTATATAAATCATCATTAAGAAGATATCTTTTGAATTTAAGGATATAAAAGAGAACATTTTATCACCCAAGAAATCTAAATAGAAGTTATGGAGTTTAAACTATGATTTATGGTAATTAAAAATATTTCAATGGCCTTCCATCAAGGTTGGAGGAGAAAGATAAGATAGTTCAATCTCTCTAATGGTAAGTTATTTCCTTAATGAGTTCAATGAATTCATGAAAACAAATAGAGGAACTGAAGAATAAACTTTACATAGAAATACTATTAGATAAAACTATTTTAGAAAGAGTCAAATGTTGCTCTGACGGAGCAATATATCATTTGAATGGAGAAGGAAAAAAATATATGGGAAGTAGTGTAATTTTATATGATATGGAAACATCAATGGCATGAAATGAGTGATGCCAAAAAAAAGGTATATAGAAGTTTTTTTCATATATATGACAACATAATGACAACTAAAGTTCTAATATAGATTGATATCAACCAGAAAAATAGATGGTTAAAAATAATAATCAATAATTGAGAGATAATATCTAACAAAATGCATATAGGTAATATAGATAAATGTTGAGTAATGAATTTGAGATGATGTTTTTTCTTATAAAATGCGAATTCTATGTTTTTTTGGGCCATACAAGATCTTTTTTGGAAGAGGCAAAGAGATATCTGAATGAGGATGTACCTTGAGTTCAATAAATAAGGTTTAGACGATATCCTTCATTATATAAAATAAATAAAATCTATGATTTTTTTCTATCATTGTAAATAAAACCATTCATTTAAGGACATGAAAAATTAGAAACTTTAATTAATGAACATAGATACAAGTGATTATAGGTAAATAATTAATAATCATCTAATTAAATAGGTAACCACATTTTGAATATTAAAAAGAGTGCGATTCAACCCCACATTTTTAGAAGACATTGGATAGACCAACTTATTCCTCAACAGAATTAGGTATCTCATTAATTGAAGATAATAATATTGACAAAGCCAACCTATAAGAGATTCCAGTTAATGCAATAAAGAATAGTGACATATGGATTATTGATAGTGGATTACGACCCCACAAGAAAAGAAATGTAAGCATATTTAAAATAATAAGGAATTATTTGACAAAAAATTGGGATTTGGAAATGATGGTTCCTTAAGCATTAAAGGTAGTGTAAATAACCAATTAATAATGGTATGAGGTAATAAAAATAGAATTACTCTATATGAACAGTCTGCATTACAATATCTTACATTTTAGTCGACTGTACGACTCATAATTGGAAATGAGATTTAATAATAAAATATTCATTGTTCGAGGAATGGAAGTAAAGTTTCTTAGGAAATGTTGGATGTAAAATTATAATTTATCCTAGGTAAGTAGTCAAGAATATACCAAATTATTAATAATTTAATTTGGAAGAGATATATGGCACTAGAGGTTGGGTCACATTAATCAAGAGATTATAGAAAACATTTCAAATTTAAATGATGTTTTTGAAATTCCCAATATTAATTATGATTAATAAAATACATGTGATGCTTTCTTGAAGAGAAAAATGGTCCAAATTTCATATAAATTATGGAGATAAATGGCATATAATGTGATTGATCTGGTCTTTATGGATGTTTTTCTTCCAATGAACATGGTTGTAACACTTTTATAGAGGTACATCATGATTTTTTATTGATGATTATAGTATAATGGAATATGTGATGTTTATATAGATAAATTTCTAATTTATTGACTTCATAAAGAGATATCATCAATTATTTTAGAATTATACTGGATGGTAAATTAGGATATTATTATCTTAAAATGGAATAGAATACACATCCATTGTATTTCAAAATTACCTAAAAATCATGGGATCATGAATGAGGTGTTATCAGGAAGAAAACCTAAAACAATTGGGGTTATTGAACAAAAAAAAATATATGTTAATAATATGGATAAAAATATATTTATTCAGTGTAATGTTTCATGTAACTACTAGAAAGAGGTTGTTTAAGTCATGGTGTACAATCAAAACAAGAGGGAGCTATGGCTATGATAATAAATGACACCTTAAGAAATATGGAATGAGAAGAAACCACCACTAAAGTATTTTTTTTGAAGTAAATTATTCAAAATAAACAAAGTAGGGTACCAAGGTATGTATGGGGATACTACATATTAAGTAATATTCATTAAACAATCAATAAAGGGTATATATTATAAATTATACAATATATTCATATAAAAATTATTCAGAGAAATGATGTCAAGATCATTGACGTGAAAATATAAAATATGAAACAGAGATTATATGTGGATCTGTTTGAATAAGATAAAGATGGTGAAAAATAAACATGTAAAAATACATAATGTGTTCAAAAATCACATAACATTCAGGATTTTCCATATAATAATGATTCAAAATTGGAATTAGAAGAGGAAACCATTATTGGGGAATCTTAACTGAATCCCCAATAAAAAATTGTTAGAGTACAACTTAATCCATCAAGTATTATTTGGTATTGGGTGGAAGATAACAGATAATGATAATGAGGAATGTACCACACTCTTTACTCTAATTAATGGTGTAACCATCTTCATTTTAAGATAAATCAATGGATGAAGCATGGGTTAAGACCATGAATGAGTAATTAGATCATCTTTCTAAAAATTTTATTTGGAATCTTGTTAAGATGATATAATATTATTATGTGATTTGAAAGAGGTGGACCTTCAAGAACAAATTTTATGAACATCGAAATTCGATATGAAACAATGCCTGCATGGTTTGTAAATTCTACACCAAGATTGAATGAATTGAACTTCATGAAATCTTTTCTCTAGTAGATCAACTAGATTCAATTGGGATCTTTTTAGCAATAAAAAATCAAATTTGGTATAAATTCATTTCGATAGTTATCCAAACAACATTCTTAAATGTCATTGTTAAAGACTAATTTTATAATAAATATCCAATGATATTTACGATTTTAAATGTTGAATCAAATGTGTATTGATTTAAAAAATCTATACATGGAAATAATAAGACACGATGTGTATTTTATGATAAACATGATGTTTATTTAAAAAGGTTTTCATTTAAAAGGAGAGTTTTAGACCATCACATCTATATAATGATATCTAAAGAAGACCACATTTTCATTATATACATGGATGATCAAAATTTTTATAGAATAAATGATGGATAAATGGATTTAATTGTTAATCATATGAAGTTATAATTTGAAATGTCTATGATTTGAAAAATAATATAATTTTTAGGCCATTTGGTTATACCAAAATTTGAATACACAATTATTTATTATGAAATATAAACAAGATGTGTATTGAATAATTTCATAATTCATGAATCCAAACCATTTTCATCAATGATTTATATTATGAAATTCCAAAGGAAACATTATTATGGGAAATATTTGGATCCCACCTTATAAATCAATAAAATTTGATTTTTTTTATTTGACTTCAACATGGATATATATCATCATTACAACATGTTTATAGGATCAATTACTAATTAATAAAAAAAGAAAAAACAAATTTGTGTTTAAATTATTCAAGAGATACATTCAAGGTACTCTCAATTTTAGAAAGTACATTGAAATAGGAAAGGATCCGGAATTGTCATAATTTTCTAGTGTAGATAAGGATTTTGATGCCATTGATCAAAAGTCCACATCTAGTCGCACCATATTCGTTGGGAAACATTTTTTGGGGTGGTTGAAAAAATTTTATAAAATATATCATTTATTTTGGTTTAATTACATTATATCTTTATGATAAGGGAACACACAATGTTATTATAGATGACACATCAAATTTTTTATATTGGTTATAATGTGAAATAGTGGATTTTGATATTCAGTGACAATAAGAGTGTGACTAAGCTCATGAAAAATATATTCCAACAAACTCATCCCAAACATATCGAGATCATATGTCACATTATAAAAGAAAAATTTAAAAAATTAATCATTAAAATTCTACATGTTGGAACAAATAATCAAGTAGAAAACATCATGACTAATTCACTGGTCGTACCACTATTTGGGAAAAATTTTTAGGACCTCAGTGTTCATCCCCACATTTATTGAGGTGGGTTAAATTTAATGCATCTCCTTATTTTTAACAATTTATAACTATTTGTTAATGTTTTATTAGTTTTAGGAGAGATATGATCAAGTGGTTTTTGAACATTAAGTGGGTTTTTTTCATTGGGTTTATTTCCAAAGAATTGGAATAGTAAAATTCAATGAGGTTGAGGATAATGGTCTTCAAAAAAGTTCTCATATAATCAAATTATCTTTAACACTTTTTATATGCTAGTATTTGATCAAATTGACTTATGATGGTTGGATGAGTTATTTCATAGGTATTATGTTTTTGTTTTACGTTTGTAATTTATTTATATATTAATTTTGTTTCCAACAAATACAAATAGGGATATTTTATAAATGAATATTTTTTAAATATAATTTTTTGTGTATATTTTGTTTATGAGAATCAATCATAGGATGATCAATGAGATTATATGTCAAGTGTGCGAATCCATGTAGGATACTTAAGAGTTGAAAGTGTCAAAGTATTCTAGTGTTTGCAAAATTTTCTGTCCTAAAAATCCTGAATTAAGGAAGTGTTTTACAAAATTCATGTTATTAGAAACAATGAATTGTTTCTGAATCAAAGTAAGAGTTTCATGAATTTTGTATATTTTTTAAATTTTAAAAAATCATGAAAGAATTAATATTCAAATGGAAATGAATGTATTGATCTCCATGAAATGGATGGAATTGACGAATTAGAGGAGATGTGTTTTATGACTAAGATACAGTTCTGTTAAAGGTTGTTTAATTCCTATAAATATCCCTCTATGTGTCATTTATCATATTTGAGTACTTATATGAAGGATTGTTTCTCTTTATTTATGAAATAATGACACTAATGTATTTCTAACATGAATCATGAACTTTAGAAGTACGCATGATTCAAGAAAACAATGGTTGATATGAATGTGGAGACAAGGGATTTTAGTGAAGGTGTTTTTTTAAAATTGGGAAGATTTGTTGAATTTATAATATTCTTGAAATTGAAATTACATAAAAAAAATTGGTAGTATCCCTCAAGTCGATAACTCGTGTAGGACTTCACCCAAAGCAGTGAGAAAGGGGGAGTTAAAGGAAGTTATCCAATGAATGTAGTACACTGTCCCTAAATTATATATAAGAAGTGATCCTTGAAAAGTGTGACCAGGATAGAAAAATTATAATCTATAAGATCTAGTGAATTATTTTTTACTAATGTATATTTGAAACAATTTTAGTATATTCTCGCTAGGATAGGCCTGGGAGGTGAACCTATTATAAATGTTCTGTTATGCTTCTACTTCTATATGTGTGTGTTTAGTGATTTCAAATTTCCATCAGTTGTGTTTTAGAAGTTCCAAAAATTTGGGGACATGATCCATTTAATTCATAGAAAACATGACAACCTGATTTAAACCTCCCCATTAATAGTGTTCTAGGTTCTAAAATTATATATTCAAAGGAAATATAAAGAAGAAGATATCTAATGAGAAACCTGAATAGGAAATTATGTCAAATTATAATAATAAAATAGTGGAATTTCTTGAATGTAACAATTACTTCAAGAAACACATTGGGACTTGATTGAGGGAATTAGAGTATGTTTTATATATGGTTAAAATTTCATCATGTTCTAAAAGAAAAATTAAATTTATAAGTTGTTGGTTTTCAAAATGTGTAATGCAAGGAGATGGATGACAATGTGAAAAAAATGCATAAAAAATAAATTTTCCTCATAAATGGATGAGGGAGAAAATCTGAGCATATGCAATTGATATTGTTTAGTTTGGATTAATAAGTAGCCTGATAATAGGTACATTGATTCTAAACATGATGTTAGTGAATTTGTTATTTGATTTAGGATCGACATCCTCCATTATATATTGATTGTTTACTGATAACATTGAATCATTCCCTAATAATATAATAATGGAGTTTTCAGTTAGGAAAATTAATGGTATTATTATTATAATAAATATTTACTATTGAACCTCTTTTATAATTCATATATATTCCCCAGTGAAAAACATTATTGTAATACCGATGGGTGATTTTAAAGTATTCCTTAGTATGGATTAGATCACAATTTATAGTGAATTAATTTATTTTCAAGAGATGGATATTACTTTTTGTAAAGGGTATATATAACAACTTATCCTAATGGGATATAATTCACCAACTGAGTAATTTGTAAACCCACTTCTAGTAGATCACCTTAATGATATTATAGGGGAATAGGATGGAAAAACACTATTTTTGGATCGTAAGGGCATCTGAAATATAATGGATGTACCATTTTTTTAAAATAAATAGTTTTATTTTCAATGGAATTACTCAATCATCCACCAAAATGTGATTTTCAGTTTTTTGTTGAACTCTTTCTTAATACAAGACCCATAATTAAAACTCGAAATAGAATTAATGGTTTGGAGCGAGTAGAGTTAATTAAAAAACTACAAGAGATCTTTGATAAGAGAATTATACACCCCAGTGGTTCATTATAGGGAGCCCCTATTTTTTTAAAAAAAATTAATGGAATATGATATTATTCATGCTTTATTATGAGATCAATATCATTAAAAGAAGACTAATTACCATTTACATTGAACGAATGATATATTTGATCAACTTCAAGGAGATCAATATATTTCGTATATTATTATTTATGTCATTTAATATATGTAAAGGAGAAATAATTTTGATATACCAAATATTATGTTTTGTACAAGATATAGGCACTATCTATTTATTATAAAGCCCATCATGTGGACCAATTCACCTTCTTTTTTATGGATATTGTCCCTATAATTTTCACGAAATATATTGATAACATTATGGTGGTATTTATTTACAATATCCTAATATAATAGATATTATATGATGATTATGGAACCATATTTGAATAATTCTATAAACCCTTAGAGAAAAGTAATTATAGGAGAAATTCAGTAAGATAAAAGTTTGGATCAATGAAGTTTCTTTTCGTAACTATATTATCTCTAAGGAAGTTATATCATTTTATTATTTTAAAAAAGTTGTCAAATAATGTACTCTAAGGGAGAATATAATTGAGATATGTAGTTTACCTAATTTAGCATGTTATCATTAATGTTTTGTTCAAAAAAAAATGTGTTATTGGGAAACCCTCAAAAAAGGTTGATGTGTAAAGGGGTTAAATCCAAATGGTCTAGAAAATGTTAATTTTTTTCAAATATAAAAAATATTTTGATTAATGTAAATGAAATGAACACTATAATTTTTATTGATTTTTGGAAACCCACAGAAAACATAGAAACACATCCTGGGGGCCTAAAATAGAGAACGCCGAAAGAATCATTGATAGAAAACTTAATCCCACAAGTAGGAAAGGATCCTAAATTCGGGAACAGGGAAACATTTTGATTTGGATATGCCTGGGATGCCATGAATCCCACCACCTTATTCCCCTCTCTCCATGTGTGGGAGTCCTTCTTATGGGAACCCATGATTTTTTTTTGCAATTTCAAATGCGATATGCTATGTTCCAAGGGAAATTACCACTTCCTATTATAACATTGTAGAGTAATAAGGAATCTATCTACACCGCCTTTATACAAATGTGTCTTTCCTCACATAGTTATGTACCCATTACCATTGCCTTGGCCTTGGCCTGTAGTACAACACCTCTTCCAAAATAAGTTGAGAATGTGGCGACGACATACCCCCTTTGATCCTTTATTACACATCTTCCTCTCATATCCCCCTAGGAGTGACCCATCCATATTGATTTTACACCCACTAATTTTTGGAAATCAATGAACCCAATGCCCCTATTACATCCTCTCACCATGGTTATATGTACCTAATATTAGAAGTATTACCAATGGGGCGCACTTTCATACTGTACATAGATTGATCAGGTCTAGGAAGGAATTATTAATTTTGAAGGTGATGCTAGTATGAGATCCACTTATGTAATTGTGGCTAGCATCATTCCTAGATTTCCATAGGGTCCAACATCCTACCATTAGAATTATTGCACAGTCTTTCCTCTTGGGACCGTGATCACCAATTCCACTAAACCACTACCTATAGAAGTTCTCCTGCATTCTAAATTTTTAAGGACAACATGAAAACATACCATAAGCCTACCAAATCCAATGATCCTATTTTGACGTAAAAAATAGATGATCTACCATTTCATGTTTTTGATTTTTGATAGATCAGCATATGGAGGACATGTTCACACCCATACAATGGATATTCTTGTCAGTGGGTAGAGCATTATTCCTCACTCACCACACATGAAAATTGAACATCAGAGGTATTTTTTTTCACCCCAAAAATTCCCCCAATGGATCACCAATATTTGGGTCCCAACATGGATGGGTGTAATCCATGATTGAGAACTCACTTTTCGATGACCCCTGCGAAGATGAGTATGTCTGGATTCTCATTATGAACACTTTCCTTGAAAGAAGTGTGTGGATCCTCATCTTGGAGGATCTGAATGAAGTCGGGGTGATCAATTTCCTCTCTGAGAAACATATCTGGGGTGGGGAACGCTGGAAACCACAACCTCCCACCCCCAATACTTGAGCCAAATGTTTACATCACCACTTCCCATGAGCCACCTTGAATGAGGACTCATGGCCTCCATGTGTGGTTGTATCAGGTACCATATCATTGGTTGTTGATACCTCTAAACTGCCACCACCAATCCATAATTATCCTTTTTGTTCATAACCCAAAATTTTCATCCTTTTATAGCCTCCCATGAAATTTTGGCATGCATCTCTTGCATGGTTGACGAGACACTCCTCAGGTTGATGCCCCTTTTAGAAACAGGTCTTTCGAGTTGATTCCCCAAGGCTGAGTGATACCTATCTTCCTTCTATCCATCCCATATAAATGACACAATTATCCTCTCCATGCAGGAAATCATGCAATTGGGAACCTTCATGGTGGATACTAGATTCAAAGGAATGGAAACCAGTACACTGTAAACTAGTCTTATGCTACCTCCAAAGTAGATGATCCTTTTTTTCAATTGAGAATGTGCCCAGTATTCTTTCCCACTATCTTGTCAAAATTATGAACATGAAGGGAGTTAGGAATCACCAATTCACTGAGATACTCCATGGAAAATGTAGCTCTTTTCATGTTCAATATATAATTAGGAGATCTGATCCTCATGTATAAGGTTTTTTATGAAAGTATAATAGTTAATTTTCTCCCTATTCACAACTTGGTCACTTCATTGGAAATACTCCCCATAAATCACATTCATCACATTCATTGACCTCATTCTATGATTTATAAAAAGAATTTTTTTCATCCACAATCATCATGTATGAAATACACTTCATGACATACTTTTCCCATCATGGAAGAATTTTACCCATGAACAGGCCCCTCTTTATTGATGATTGAGCACATTTTGAGATATAATGATGAGAGTAGGGGATAGTGGATCCCCTTTCCTTAGTCCTCAGTATTCCTTGAAAAATCCAATATACTTACCCATAAACAATGTTGAAATCCATGTCGAGATGAAGCAGTATAATAGTAGGCCACATGCCCAATTTGAGAACCCCATGTGTTTCAGCACACATAGATTGAACCCCCACCCCATCATGTCATAAGGATTACTCATGTATAATATGATTTCCATGTTACTCTAGAAAGTCTTGTTGTTTATCCCACTAATAATTTCATTCATGACTACAATTGCACCCAGTATTGATACCCCTTTAATGAAATTATTCTTCTCTACTTCCATCCATTTTCTTAGATGATGATCTATTCATTTCTTAAGGATTATATCCATGACATTGTACAATATATTTCACAAGCTAATGGGAAAGTATTGCTCTATGAATCAAGGATTACTCCCTTTCGGTATCATAACCATCTTGGAAGCACTGGCTATGTGTGGGAGGTTTCCAACCATGAAATAGTCTTGCACCTCTCTCACTAAATCCCCTTTGATAGTTTCCCGCACTGCCATTTATAAAGACCCTCGTATACCATCGGACCCCTAGTGCACTGTCTGGGTTTAGAGTCCATACCACCTCTTTCAATTCTTCCTCTTTCGGTATCATCCTCAATCCCTCATCCACCTCATCTGTAACATGGCTTGGGATATCCTTAAATATTTCTACTACATCTATTTGATATGCTTCTATCATGTTAGAGTTGTTCACTACTAGTAAACCTTTCATGTTCTTTTTGGCCATTTCCCCATATTCATCCTTAACATTGGATAAGGAACCATCCTCCCAAAGAATTTAGGCATCTGAATTTGACACCTGTATTTAATGAATGATTGAAAAAAAACTGGTATTCCAGTCACCCACACTGATCTATCTATCCCTAGAGCCTTCTTTATAAAGCCTTTCATTACATTGTAGAATGTCTTCAAGGTGATCCTTTATGGAACATAGATCATTCAATATTATTTCATACCATTCTTGTTCCATTCATTCCTAAATGAGTTCCTCCACCTTTGAGATCTCGAGCATATCATGATCTAGGGACGGAATATTCTTCCTCCGCTTGCATAAAAAAAAATTCAGCCACCTGATCTTGTTGTGCAGTGATATCCAAGGGTTACCTAAGATGGAATAGGTTCGTGATTCCTTGTCCATGTTCATGAAGTGAGGCTCCTCCAACCAATTCCTTGAAAAGTGATTATAATCCACATTCATTGTTTGGAAGTTCAATGAAAGCCTCAGTGGAGAGTGATTGGATAGACCTCGCACCAGGTGAGACAGTTTTCCATTTAGGAATAAATTGATTGTTTCCTCATTCATCATGCATCAATCAAGACAACACCATGTGTTCCTACCTCCACATTTATTATTTCACCAAGTAAGGCATTTTACCTTGAATCCCACATCAATAGAAATTTTCTATACCATGAAATACACAAAGGTATGGCTTCAAACCCACGGAAAGGCCCCACCTCGTTGTTCCCCTTAGGGGATGCTATGATATTAAAATCTCCCCCACAATCCATGAGGTATTTTCAGAAATAAAGCCTTTTATATCGCTCCACATAATCTCTTTGTCATGTTCATTAAATTTAGAATAGCTGGAGTGTTGATGTTGTGAATGGGGATATGTGTTCCATCCATACTAGAACTAATGTGGGATCTACTAGAGGAATCACATAGCCCAATTTTCACTATACAACCTAGTAGAATTAAATTGTATAGGGATTTAGGAGAATTTTTTTGGAGGGAAGGCATGAATTTGGAAATAATAGATTATGTATCTGGATTTGTAGTGTCCTTATAGTTATAGGATTATAGAAACATCCTATGGGAGCAATGAAACCCTTTACTATACCTATATAGATGTGGGAAAATATTAAAATTAACCTTTTCATTGGAAATATAATAAATCCAAGGAAAATTATATATGGTTCATCATTTATTGACTTAAAAAGTCTATATATATCCTAGAAGTAAGGGAAGTCCAACCCCTTAAGATCCTTTCAAATCTCTCTATTAATGAAATCATGAGACTTCACATGGATCAAGTATCAATATTATCTGATTATGATCCTTTGTTCACATCACAATTTACGAATATTAATCAAACAGATCTCTATAGATAGATTTATTTGAAAAACACCAGTCATTCCCAATTTGAAGGGATGTCTAAAAGGACAATTCAAACTCTATATTTAAAGGTGAGATCATTTTCTATAAACTTTCTTAAATATTGGGATCAATATCTAACTATGGTAAAATTTTCATAAAATTATATTTTACATTCGATAATATAGAAGGAACCATATGAGGAATTTTATGGGAAGAGTCTATGTACTCCAAAGTTAAGGGATGCATATTGTGAAAAGATGTTAGTTTTCCTAGAACATGTGGATGAGACCAATGGGTGTGTGTTGATTATTCAAAATCATATTAATGATACTAAAATACTGAAAATTATATGTTGAAAATAGAAGGAAAGAAATGTAATTTCAAGAGTGGTAACATGTATTCTTAATATTATCATTACAGAAACTAATTATAATATTTTTTATAATGGCTATGTTTCTTTATAGGTACATTTGGCCTTTGTATATTATACTGAGAATTAGAGTTTTAGTTTACAGATTTGTTATTTCACTCAGCTATTATAATTTACATGATCTCTTCTATGTTTCATTATTCAGTTAATGAATGTTAGATCGATCAAATATACTCACAAATCATGGGATATATTTTGAAATCTACATTCTTTATAATGAATAGCCAATCCAGATTATTGTCACAATAGAGAAAGTATTACATAGTCAGATAAGTTAGGTGGTGAATATCATTTAGGGAGATAAAAAAATATATAATGAATCATTGGATCCTAATGCAGTAATGAGGAATGAATAACCATGATATTTTATTACATGAAATATTTCTAATTTTAATGGATAAATTATTTAGGTGGATAGGGTAATGTAATACTTGAGACTTCACTATAATTGGTAAACCCTATGTCTAAAAACAAATTAACTACACAAAAGAGCATTTTTTCTTGATTACACATGTATGTTAAATTTATAAAATTATTGGATTTATATTTTTTAAATGTTTTTATTATTTTTATTGATCTTTCCATAAATATATAAGGGTGATTGTTTGGTATTTTTTTAAATAATTGATTTTTTTGTTGAATATAGATAAATGTAGACTTTAAAAAGACAATATATTTTATATAAAAACCCTAGATGTTTATAAAATCCAATATTTTTTCAAATTTTTATTAAATGAGTAAAAATATTCATATTAAAATTACAAGGTTGAATTCAGACTAATTAAATTTATTGTGTTATGGATTTAAGTAGTTTTCTCCAATAAAAATATTTTTTGTATTTTAATTTAATAAAATTTTGAAATTTTTTGTTATTTTAATTCATTGATAAAAACATTTAATTTATTTTTTTATAATAATAATATATATATCTTGAAAATCCAATACATTTATTATTTAACCCTACACACAAATTTTAATCATAAAAATGCATTTTTGAAAAAATTTGTTGAATGCATTATATAATTAGATATGAAGAATTATTTTTTCATAAATTGAGAAAATTTATCTTGAAATATATATTTCATATTTATAGTCATTATATTTAAAATATTTAAAAGGATTAATTTTATTTTTATCGATGAAAAATGATTTACATAGTTAAAAAAATTGGTACCACTATGAAACTGAAAATGGTAAATGTAAAAAACTAGTGAAATTTTTTTGAAACATATTAAGAAGTTGTTTCTAATTCATATTATGAGGTATTTTAAATTTTAACCCATCCCACACTAAATTTGGGTCAAATTATTTATACACATGACATATGAATCATGTGTTCTATTTATCATATTTTGAATTGTTAACAAAAATTATAATCTCACCAATTATAAAATGGGCCTATAACCTCCCCTTGAATACAACACAAACAATTAAAATTACTCTTAAAATATTCCCTTATTCATATAAATATATATTTCCTTCACCCTCATATTCTTATGGTCAAAAATGTTTTTCCTAACCCCCCCCCCCCTTTCCAAGGAGTCCTGCATGGTAAATTCCAAGTCCTCAACGTGAGTACTAATTTTAAAATTTTACTTTACATTAATTATTGATTTTAACATAATATTTTTCTCATCAATACATAATTATATTATAATTTTTTTCATACAAAATTTTATTATTATAATGTAATGAAAATATACTACCTTTCTCCATTTCCCTTAAGGAAAACAAAAAATACATTTGTGTCTATGTGTGTGGACTACCTCTTCCACAAAGCGTCAGGTTCTTTTTTCATAACCTCAATAAATATATGGTCCTAATAAATTATATAATAATTAAATTTATAATTTATTATCTATTATATATTCTAAAAATATATTGCACAAAACACATTTCACTCAGTCTATATGAAATGAAATCATTAACCAGTGTATGAGCGGAGTACCACCTCCAGGGAATGAATTATTTAGGTTTTTATTTCCATCACCACCATGCATGTGTAGTCATAAAAATGGATTTAATGGATAAATATTATTTTAATGCAATTATAAAGGTTATGGAATGGATAATTATACTACCTATTGACAATATTATAAATTAACAAATATGGTAAATTCAAGAGTCCAAAAGAGCATTCTAAGAGATAAAAATTATTTCTTTATACTATATAATATCATAATATTTTTAATGAAATATATATATATTTCCAATTATGACAGAAAAATAATAATAATAACTACATAAATTCATTATTCCTCTACTATAACTATATTACAACAATATATCTTCATATTCTACTAATAAATATTCTATGTTGTCATTTGGGTTGGTTTAATCACTTGCTTAAAAATGAAATAAATTTATACCATAGATGACTATGTGATTTTAATTTATTTTAATATAAGACATAACTAATTAAAAATCGTTTTATTTTAGTTTTTTATTGGTAACATTGACATTAAATTAATTACTTAAGATAACAGTGTTGGTTTGTTCAAAATCACTGAAGCACGCTCATCTCAAATTTCATTATTAAGTATCCTAAAACACTCCCATAGAAAGAAAATTATAACAATTTAAATAATTATAAATCGTCATATATAGTAAATTTTATGATTTAGAAATGATTAAATTTGGTATAATAATTAATAATAACATGTCTATTATAAAACTAGTACAAAATTTTCAATATTACTCCCACATGATAATGAAAATAGATATACCTAATTATTATAAATATTGAGAATAATTATAACATAAGATAAAATAAGGTTATAGGTATGAGTTATATCATGAAATAGGTTATTATTATAGTTAATTTTATATACATAATTTTAGAGATCATTTCGCTAATTGGGAATAAATGTATGGATTCTTTGTCAAAAAATTTGATTCCCTTAGACACAATTATATTATACACCATGTTTTCTATTATATTGTGTAGTTACTAAACATTTGATTTCTTAAATCATTATTATATCATTATTAATGGTATTTAATGTCTTATATCACCTTTTATCCACTAATGGATAATTATTGAGATGTTACTTAAGAAGTCATAATTCCAAAAAATAATAAATTTTGGAAGATAAAGTGTTTTTGGGATTACGTGGAAATTTTATCCCAATATAGATAGTTGGAAGTAAATGTGAAAATGGTACAAATTCACATATATATAATAACCCTAAAAAAATATGGTAGAGTATCAAATCAATCTTCACTTAGTTTAGGATGAGTGGACCTAAGACTAAAACACCTAGAGAGGCACTCACAGTGGATATGATTTAGATACATCACTTGATATTTAATAAGATAAATGAAGGATTACTCTAACATTGAATAATAATAAACTAATTTATCACCTTTTATTGATATCCCATCACTTGGAAATTAACATCTCTACCTACTTATATTTATTCCACTGAAAATTGTACTTATGATTACATTTAGAGTCCCTTATCGTTTCAATGTTGATTTTTAGGGATATTCTACAAGATAGCCACATTATTCTATTGAGTAGGTAAATTATTGATTTTTATATTTCCATTATATAGATAACCATTTTATATTTTCCCATGATTATTTAATATATTCCATAGGGATTGTTTTGAAATGTCTTATTTACTCATATTATGAATACACCAGACTTACATAGTGGTGAGTGGGGATATATATAGATAGCCCCTTGATTATTCCTATGGCCTCACGAAAAATCATTATATGGTATTTCTGTATGTATTACCAATTTATGTTTAATACATTAGGATAATTCCTTAATAGTATATTTTTGTTATCCGTCATTAGGATTTCCCTCAGTATGAGGTCAGTAATTATTATCCATGGTCTTATTTATTTTCATGGATTTGGTATACCCTTAGTTTGATTTCATATTGGAATTATTATATTCATATAATTTTTTTCTATGATATTTATTACATGAAAATGTTATGATACCTTAAATTGAATGCTACTACATACTCAACATCTATGCTTTCCCTTACATTTTTCCATTCCCTCGTAATCCTATAAGAGAACTATGTGTAATTTTCTATGATATTCTAGGAGAGATAATAATGTCCTCATTGTGTTTTAATAATTTACTTTTTTTATCAAGTGTAATATGAAAAATATGTTTTTATATAGACTTGGAAGAAAACTAAGTCACCGGATCATTTAGGGGATCTTTTGATCTATAACACTAATGTAATATAACTATTATCAATAGATTTATATATTCTAGGTTGTTAAATATGTGAACAAGAATAGTCAATAGGTTAACAAACCAACATCTCTATCAGTGTTTTTATATCAATACCCACTAAATGAGATTAATTTCTCACATAATATGTGGTCTTCACTACTTCTACCCAGATCATCATGAAATCTCTAGCATGATATTACTTCTCCATGGTTCAAGATAACCTGGTTATTTTTCATCTAGTTTCCAAGATTTTCCGCTATGTAATGTATACCACTATTAACTATCACTTGATTGTTTCCTATTTAAGTATGTATCAAAATACTAACTTATATATTCTCTTTTATTTTAATTATCCAAACTATTAAAAATCATTTCATATTCAATAACATTCCATGCTTATAATGCATTGAAGAAAAAAAACATATAAATTACTCTTGATAGGGTTCAACCAACATCTCTTATAATAATTATCAATGAATGATAAACAAAAACTTCCTCCACCTAAGGATATAACCAAGGAATAACATGAATCAGAATGGATCAATTATACGACCTCATCACTTCTCATCAGTGATGTCTTAAGCCTCAGCCTATTTTTCTTTTATAAAACACAATGCTCACATAATGGTAAAGATACCTTTACAGACGTTGGAGAAACATCTGATCTACATGAACCATTCGGCCTCATTCAAGAATATGACCAAGATATAGATGCCATAATGCCATTAAATCTTCCATCCAGGTCATTTTTTCAAGAACAATTTCCTCCTCCTTATACGTTCCACCCATTATCACATAAAAGTTATTTTAGATATTAACATCCCTAATCAACCCAAGAGCACTCTTTATTCTATTCGTTATTCCATTCTCAATATGAGTCTTTCATATGGTGTCATAAAAGTCTCTCAAATAAAATATTTATTTTTCAAGAAATTCGCATGGAGTAGCACTTGGTTGGTTTGAACTATACCACCATGCATCTAAATTTTGATGGTAATAACTCCAATGATATTCATGGTGTGAATTTTCCCATATAAACAATTCCTTCATGTACAAGTTCATATTAATATGTCCTTTTCCATAAAGATGTTATGTTCCACATATCCCTTAATGTAATTATCATATAATCTTTGAGATCTTTTCTACCATATATATATATCACCACTTCATCGATTATTACATGTATATTAATATATTTAATTAATAAATTTCATTTAGATTTTATTTCAAGAATGTTTCTATATAATTTTTTTGTACCATTCCCCATATTTCCAAAATTATATAATTGGATTTTTTTTATTATCACTCCTTGATTTGGACCTACCATGATACTGGCTCCCATTAGAACCTTGTTCAATAATTTTTCCTATTTTTAATGAAAAATACTCTATAAGGTATGAATTTTTCTATCTATCTCCCTTATTATTGTAACAACCTTATTGTTCAATAACCAAAAATTATATTCTTTGGAAGGGAAATATGTCAATCATGGTATTATTGGTTATTTTTATGATGAGTTGATCGAATTAATCTGGAATACTGTTGAGTATAATCTCTGCTTGTTTATTATCATATTTTTATTATCCTAAAAATGTAAGATGATAATAAATGATATTGAAGTTGTTTGTTTGTTTATTCATCAATGATGAATCTACCATTAGAAGAGTGCATAATTTTATTTTTTGGAAACATTTCTTGTGTAGTTACTTGTCCATGTGCAACCTCATCATAGTGTCCCAAATTTCATTCACCTTCTTTTTCCCTATAATGAATTACAAGACCCCATATTCCAGGGAGTATTTTATTTTAGTAATAAAATTATTATCCATGTTTTTTAAAGGTAATGTCTTGGTCAATGAACATGACCTAATTTATTAATAAAGAAATAAGAGAACTACAAAAGTCTGAAAGAAGGTATTTTATTACAGTCTCTTTCATAAAGAGGAAGAAGATGAACAGGAAGATTATCAAACCACGTAACTTCCAAATTGATACCTTTATTATAAAGAGAATCAGCTACCATGTTTTCTTCCCGGTAGTCATGTGTGGCAATATATCTAATTTCCCAAAGAGAGGCCATACATCTCATCCAACGAGATGTAAGAGTCATGGAAAGGTGGACCACACCATTCCAAATTTCTTGGACGATGGAAGAAGAGTCGCATTCAATCCAAATGTTGTGCTAGCCCTTCCTTTGAACAATATTAATAGCATGTATCACCGCCATAATCTCAGCTTCTAAGGATGTGGTGCTGGCACAACCTCCATTGAAGCACCCATGATAGTGACCCCAATAATCCCTACAGACATCTCCAAAACCTGCTGGACCCAGGTTCCCTTTTGAAACCCCATCCACATTTATTTTGATCCAACCAATAATAGGGGATTGCCAGAACACCTCATTTGATTGACCCAGTTTTTTGTAGAGGCCAATAACTCGGAGATGTCTGAGAATCACAAAGTCTTCAACATAATTGTTAAAAAAATATTTCTGAATCGATGTGGCATCCCTGATTGCAGTGATAATTCTCGAATGACCTACATTGAGATTGAGTGAGTGCCTATAAAATAACTTTCTACATTATTTTTCATAATAGAAAAGTATTACTATTGGATTATTCAATCTAATGGACTTATCATTAGTCAAGGAACTTTGTGGTATAAAACTAGACTTTGATACAACTTATTTGGACAAAAAATTATTATCCCTATAATGTAGGTAGTTTTTAGATAATAAATAAATAAATGAAAAAAACAATAGAATGCCAGTTCTAACAGGAAAATAAATAAAAATGAAAAGGGGTAAAAAATCATGGAAAATAAAAAGATATCACTATCCTAAAAATGGGTATAGACACTCTCCAAAGTGTACAAAGAAAAAACTGTTATAATAAAATTTCCTATAGAAAAAATACCATTGAAAATGGAATGATGAATATGAGAAGTTTATTTCTTGAATTGATTACTTTTGATGGGTAGGGAGACACTTTTTATAGGGAACATTAACCAAATTACACTATATCCATCCATGAATAAATTAAATAAGGTCAATTAAAGGAGGACTTGCTTCCATTTTACCAAATTAATTTTTTGTGGAATCAAATGGGGTACCCATCCCCTTTGAAAAAATTAAATGGGGTAGTTTTTATACTATTTTATCAAGTCTCCCATCAAATATTCATATTCAATCATATATTTTATGTCAACACAAAAAATTTACAATGGTATATTATAAGGGAATTTTGAGTTTAAAAAAAATATTAAAATTATAATACAAATATATTAATACAAAAATAAAAAAGTATAAATTTACTATAGATTCATATTGAAAATTATCATCTATAAACATTTAGTGAATATATGCACCGGGTAATTTAAGCTCAATTATCAACATAAATTTATGTTCCAAATTTCGAAATATTATTTTAAAATTTTACAAAACATTTATTACCAATAAATAAATAATTTCATTTTGTAAATTTTCTATATAAATATATTAATATATAATTAACTAATATATCTATTCACCAACAATTTTAATTGAAATTTTCAAACAGAGAGTTTTTTATAAAATTTTCACCTAAAATTTAACGTTCAAATATTTTCTAAAAAATAAGAAGTCAATATAATAATAAAATAATAAAAAATTTAAATTTAAACTAAAAATTTTCATTGAAAATATTCATTAGAATATATTAGTTTATGTTTCAACAATATAAATTTTCTAAAAAATTCCACTTAAATTAAAATTGATAATTTTCAATGCAAATTTTCTACACACTATGTGTGTGTGAACATTTTTAAATCAGAAATAGGATGGTTACATGACCATGATAGAGAAGGATACTTTATTAAAAAAATAAATCATCAAAAAATTATCAAAATAGTGAATTTTATAATGATCATTTTCAAGGTGACTAAATAATTCAACATGAATCTTGTTGGACCTAACAATGTCTATACTAGTAACTCACTTGTTGAAAGTGACATCCACTAAGGAGTTAAAATACTTAATGACATGAGTAGTGATAAATTTGAGGAAATTGACGAAGTAGACAAGTTCCATGATATATAAATAAATTTCCTATTAGTAGATTAAACCATTTTTGTGGAATTGGAGTCCATAAACTTGTCTGACCAACCCATTTTATTTGTGGAGAAAATCACATTGATGATGCTTAGTATCTTAGCGTGAAATGATATTTTACTCACATAACATCCAAATAAGAATAAAAGAACATTAATGGTATGATCCCTAAATTCAAAACCATAAATCAAAGGGACTACACTTAGTTTTGAAGATATTACCATGTTAACATTAATCACTATAAGAAATTGATTTTTGAGGAGACTTCAAGAGATTCAATATGAGGTTTGAACTTACAATTAATTCCAAGATTCTGTAGGACTATGAAATCATGGTGGTGGTTAGAGTAGAAAAACAATTTCGATCAATTTTAATCCTTAGTGGTAGTGATGGTATTTTTCAAGGAATATTGTAGGTTGAAGGGATGTTGTGGTAAGATGTAGGCATTAATATTAGACAATTACAATGAAATAATATCAATAGTTGCCTAATGGAGTAGGATGAAGAGCTATTGGGGTATTTTATGTTATAAGAAGTAATGAAGCATGTCTGAGAGGGAAGTAAAAATTAAATGTGAAATTTCAAAAAAAATTATTGAAAGAGTTATTAAAGTATGAGGTAGGGGAACAACACAGGAAAAATTCATGAGTATATACCATGTTTATTAAAAAACCGAATCAAAATAAAGAGATATGTCAAAATACTAAAAAAAATAATCTATGGGGATCTAATCATGAACCATAATCAATATCATAGTTTACCTTGAGGTTCTGATCCAAGGATTATTGAGTTAATTAATCTCAGAATAGATGTCATGAGGTTATATAGATATATAATGATAATAGAGTTTGATAATAAATACTCCATTATTTGTTGTTTAAAATATTCAGAGGAAATTTTTATGAAATTAAAGTGATATTTACAATAATACTATCAATATTTTCTAGGATGGTAGGTTGGGACTCAATTATTTGATCATTAATGTATATGTGAAAGTACAATGAGGGTTGATCATTGTGAAGGGAGTTGAGAAGGCTTATACTAATCCAATTATCATGAAATTTATTTAGGGAGTAGTACCTATATAAAACTCATATTGAATGATGTATGATAGTGAATTAAGAGGCCTTTATAGTCATATAAATAGGTGACTAAATGTAGTTTAGTTTGGTATAATTGAGTTTCTTAAGAAGCTAGGATCTAGGGAATCCTAATGCTTCAAAATTTTCATTTACAAGTCTCCAAAAAAACTAAGATTGATGAAATTTTATAACATTTATGAAGTTATTGAATCCCAAATCCCTAGATATAACGTTATTATAAAAATTACAAGGCTTGGTTATCATTTTTATCTCTAGGAAACATTGAACTCATAAAAAGTTTAGATGAAAACACTAATACATTTCATCAGATCAACAGTATATACATAGAACAAAAAAAAGAAAGAAACTTTAATCTTTATCGTTGATTTAAATAGTTAAATTCTTCTATCCAATGATAATTATTTTTAATTCTAATATTCTTGTTGTTTTTATCTTGGTAGAAAATGTTAGAGAAATGAAAAACATTAAGTCTACCATAAAACATGGAAACATAATGATACACAATGTGAATAGAACCATATACCCAATACCAAAATAATTCTAAATACAATATATTCCTGTAATGTATATGTTTTTACCAAATTAGGAGAAGTATTTTACCCTACTTATCTATATTCTAGAAAAATTCACATAGTGTGAGATATTTTTGTTGAGGATTTTTATTCTATTTTAATTTTCTTATATAAAATGAGTGATATCACTATTGTATAAGAAGGGAGTACCGGTAGTAGGATCTCTAGAAGCCTACATGGCCTTATGTTTTCTCTAATAAACTTATTGTGTTGGATTATTTTCAAATAATACCTAGAAATAAAAAATATTCCTTAAAAAATTTATGATAACTCCCCACTCCAACATGTCAATAAATTTTTTTATCAAATCATTATTTAGAGTAATTTTACCATCTATAGTTGGTGTTTTATATTGGATTACACATTTATTTGTTATGACTAAGATATCGTGTTTGGATCTTTCCTTCATAAATCGAAGATAGTTTAAATAAAAAATTTTTTATAGATGATACAAAATGATTATTTAAGTTACTAGTAATGATTTTATGAATATAGTTAACAAAGGAAATATTTATGATTTTATATATATCATAAGAATTCCAAACCTTTGGGAATAATGTAAGGAAGTGTCATTAATTCCCTTACTAATATTAAAAATTTAAAAGAAATATAAAACTAACATAAAAACGTCATCTTGATCAACATCCATAATTTATGATAAAAGAGGTTAGTGGAGTTATCCATACCTATAAAACCACTGGAATTTAGGATGAAAACTATATCTTTTATATCTAATCCAAATGAGGTGCTAGTGATCATATAATTATCCTCTTGAGAGACAGGGGCTTGAATGGAATTTTCATGTAATCCACCACTGAGGTAGGGGCCATTGATGATATTTCAATGGAAGGAGAAAATATGTTTTAAGTGGTATTCTATATTTTTAAGTATCCAATAGAACTATTTGAGTACTGATAGAGTTCTTCAAACCTTCATGGTTATTTAAATCAAGCTGAAAGTGTTTTATTTCTATCTCATTCCTTAAGACATTTAATTATGAATTTATCACCCTGTATGGATTCGTTCAAAGTATGAATGGTGTTAATTTTTGTGTTCATCTCAACCTCATGGTAAATATCCAGAAAAAAGTTTATTTCATTGTTGATATCTTAAATATTCTTCCTACATTCCTAATGATATGATATATTCCAATATATTTAACATAATGTGCCACTACTCTAGTCCTTCAACATTTTCATTGGTAATTTCATAACCATAACACATCTGAATGAATTTTATCCACTTTAAAAAGATTAAAAAACATCATACACCATATATTTATAGTCTGGGTGAAGTACCCAACCATTTTTAACCTAATATAGATATTGTGTATTGAGTCCATAGTAAAGTGACTGACCAAAATCAAGTTGTTATCAAAATTGAGCATCCAGGTAGTGATGCAGGAAATGGAATCCTTGTGTTCAAAATGAGGCTCATCCAAAAAAATTTCTAGTTTTCTAGAAACTTATTTTTTTGTATGTAACCTATACCTAGAGTACTTAGAAACCACTTGGATCACCTCCACAATATTATTTCCATCGATTCATGATATGAATTCACTAGATAAGATGGATAAAAAAATAATACAAATTTCCTTATCAAGATTAAGTAAATTATTAAAGTACCAAATAATAAACCAAGGTTCCTTAATTATGGTGTTAAGGATATATGAATCATACCAGAGTCTTATTTTTATTTCATGGAATCTATTGTGGGAATCAATTTAGGATGAAAATAAATGAATACCAATATGATAAAACATACTGGTGACAATGTAATCACCAATTATATATATAGAAACGTTTCCTAAAGAGTAATGATTAATAACATAATGGGTTTACACATCTATAGTTTAGTTATTTATTCACTCCTAGAGGTAAACCATTTTTTCATTATTGAGAACCTTATTTAAAGAGATCCTCGTTGATTTAAAAATTCCAAAAATAATGGAATTATGGATTTGAATATATCATTTCATGGATATTGTTATTTATTAGTTGGGAACCCCAAGGAAATTTCAATACAACATATTATTTTTTATTTAGAGTTCACTTTTACCCTTAAATTCCTCTTAGAAACGATCCCCTGGTCATACTAGAAATCCTATTAATATTATATTACAAGCCTAAAAGACACATTTCACTTTTATTAAATTCATTATATTCTAATTCAATATCATTTTTCTAATAATCTAGGGTTATAATGTCAAAAATGGATTCAATCACCTCTACCATTAATTAAGGATAATTTTTAACCTTAAAAAGAGGAGAATCATTCAAGGTTACAATAAAATTAGATTCTTGAGCATTCTGGTTATGAATAAGCCTTGTAGGAACATTAACTTGTGGGTAATGTCATTTACTCAAACTAAAAATAATTTTTATCAAGATGTTGTAATTTTTTGTTAACATGATCTCTACATTTAATTCCACAGGGTTTCACCCTTTTGTTCCAATGGGGAATCCCAAATATCATCTACATTGGGGATTCCCACTATATCTGTAATGAAAATCACATTCTCCTTATATGATTGAGTATCCAAATACTTTGCAACAAGAGAAATTTAAAAAGTTGTGTAACATTTTTCTAGAGAAGAAGAATTTGTTAAGAGTCTATTTACATCATTTTCATTGAGGGAATTATCCTCCGGTGGATGTGTTTCAATATCCATTTCAACATGAGAAATATTTGGAGTTTCATCTTGGCCATAATTCTCCGAGAAAAATGTGGGGTCGTTCAAATAATTTTAATTAAGGACCTCATTCTTAAGGGGTGATGTACCAAAAAAAAAATTTTAATTTTTTTATTAATGGCCTATAAGTACTCTTCCTCCACAACTTGTATATGAACTTATTTCTTGCTAGTTTACTTCAGTATGTGGTTTATAGTCTTGGTATCTTTATGGCGCTATATTTTTGTCAATGATCATTCATCCTTTTTTGAACATTAATTCTTATCAAATTTTATAGACCAATACTTTTCATATTTCCAAAAATATTTCTAGACCAAAGGTTTTTATGAGGTAATAGGATTTTCATGATTTTAAATGAATCTAAAATTATAAATCAAGTGAATGATTTTTCTTAAATATTGATGAAGGGGTGTATAATCATATTTATTATCCACCAATAATTTATTATCCTCTGCATCTTGGGTGATAGATTGTAGAAATTTAGAGTCCATTTAAGAATCCACAACTATGCAAGCATACCAACCTAACTCACAATTTAGACCATGTGGATCTAATTTGATAGATAAAACCACACACGGCATGATGTCATTTATATATTTAGTGTTCCAGAACAAATAACATAAGTGCTGTCATTTAGAATTTTGGGGAAATGTATATTGAAAATATTCAATGTATATATACATGCATAGATATATAAATACAAATATATGTATTTTTACATTTATAGTAAAAATAATATAAATAGAATTTTTCCATTATCATGTTGGAAATAAAATTATTATGTGGTTATACGTATTCATGCTTACATTCATATAAAATTTTCCATTTAATATGAATTTGTTTCATAGAATTTTTTAAATAAAAATATATTAAATTTTCAATGTAAATAAATAAATCTTAAATATAAAATATAAATGTTCGATGTCATTTAAGGGTAATAATTTTCACATGAATATTTTAATGTAAATTTTCACTAATATTTTTAGGGAAAATTTTACATAATTTAAATTATAATTATAATGGAAATTTGATTACCAAAATTATAAAATAATTTCAGGTTTAAATATTTCATGTATGTATAATGACACATAAATAAATAATTAACATTTTCACATAATGTTTGAAAGAAAAATTTCTTTGCGAATGTTGGAGTGAAAATTTCCATTAGAAATTTACAATTCAAATTTATATATGAAATTTATAGTTTGATGATCCATAGTGAAAATATATCAACACATAACTAAAAAGATTAAACATTTCTCTTGAAATTATCATTAAAATAATACATTGTAAACAATCCTTGAAAATATCCACGAGAATATTAAATTTCAAATTTACAAATAAATATTCACTTTAAATTTTCTATTTTTTTATTATAATATTACTTCAAAATTTATTACCAAAATTATATGATATATATAGGTTTTATTTTTATTATTATTAAGGTTTTTTTTAATCATTATATATATATATAAATACAAAATTGGGAATTACAATTTTTTAAACTCTATAAATATATATATGAATAATCCTTATTGATTCAATGATAATAATTATTATGTGGTGTTTATGAAAATAAATTATAACTATAATGTGATAATAAATAGTTTTGTATATATATAAAAATATATTTGTTTTCAGTTTTTTAAATGTTATATTAATATTTATTTTTTAAAAAATAAACTATGAAAACAATATTCTTATTTTCTTTTAAAACATGATTAAAATTACATAAATATGGATATATATATATGTGTTTTTATAATTTATCTTTTAATTTAAATATACAAATTTTATTAAAAAATTAATTTATAAAATTTTATATTATATCCTTAAAAAATATAAACATTGAAACAAAAATCTATTATTATTATGATAAATTTTTTTACTTATAAAACAATTTATCAAAAATTAATTAAAACATGATTTTTCTAAATGGGACGGTGATTCTCCATGATATATTTCTAGGAATCGTTTATATTCTAGGTTTTCCCTTGATGGTAAGAGAGAAGCTAGTATACAATAAAAAAAGGGATTTCTATTTCTAAGACTTTCAATAAGCATCATGGGGTTGATTCTACATCAAAATTGAAATTAGTTTTTAAGGTGAGTATACTAGAGGATAGAAACATGATGTTCACTATAAGTCTAATTTTCCTCAAAAAGTCATTAGAGCTTTTGAAAATTTTCATTTTTAGTCCAATGATTTTTTTAATGGTGATAACCAATGAAATTTTAATGATTTAAAAATTAATCTTATAGACTACTAGGATTTTAGAAATTGGAATCTAATTTCAATTTGGACGGGTTTATTTCAAATCAATCTATATATTAAGGAAGAATATAACAGGGTTTGGATGATTGGAAATATCAACCTTTTCATGGTGTGTTTAGGTTTTCTGAATGAGATGTGAATTTCATATAGTTTACTTAAAAACTATAACGTTGAAAAATATGGATCGATCATCATGGTATGAGTTTTTTGTTTTTTCACTCTCAAATTCTTAGTTATCTATATTATTATATATTAATAACATTGAAGAATGATGAGAACACTATTATGGGAGATCTTGGATATTATGCTAGAATATTGGTAGATTTTAATATGGATATTAATCTTTTCGAATCAGTCTTCCTTAGTGAAAATGGATCTATAATTGAGGTCATATTTTTTTTAATTTTTTTATGATTTATTATCATCTGATTTCAAAATTCAGAGTGGTTTTATAGAATATTAATCCTTATACACATAATTTTAACTCCTAGAGAGATGTGGGTAGCATATTTGATAATGAAAATGGCAAATATATGGTAGGAGCTAAGGAAGCAAAGTAGTGGGTTCCTAAATGTCTAGAGGAAGGACCAGATTTAGTTGGTTCTTCTAGAAAATATGGTTCTAGTGTAGGCCATAATTCTCTATATTCTGATACTCAAAAAATGAATAAGTTATTGACACAAAGTTCATATATATGAAAACATGGATCCAATTGATTGAGGATGAGGAGAATTATGTTCCTATTTTTTAGAAATATGATCTAATTACCATAACTCCAGGATCATCTGTTATGGCTATCCATTATGCTATGATTGAAACAATAAGAAAATCATTATATCTTACTCTAGATTAATTGGTGATAATATATATGTTGATATTGGGAACAATTAATTTTATTATTATCCTACCTCAAAAAAACTCTACTAGAATTGCTCTCAGGGGAGGCTTAATGTTGCTTATAGATCTATTAAGGTTGCTAAGAATGCTAGAAATGGATACTTGTCGATACTACATGAATTGATGGAAATTATAATCTAGATATTAATATTAGGAATATGTATGTTTATTCGTCTGCATTATTTGAAAGGGATTATTCAATAGTGATACTCTTATTCTATCAGATTTAGACGGATAGCATAGTGAGATTATTAAAAAAAATAAGTAACTATTAATTATATATTTTTTATGAGAAAGTGTTCCTTGGATATTTTGGGGAGACTTCCCAAAGGGAGATTATTTCTGAAAATAATTCTAATTTAACTATTTCTGTGATGTCAATTTCTAATATGAAAAATCAGGATTTTTTTGATAAATAAACATCTAAAAAGGATAATGAAATCCTTGTAGACCTGTGGGCTATGAAAATAATAAGGAAACTATGGAAATAAAATATAGGAAAATCTTATTATAAACGAATATCTTAATATACTTTTATTAGGGGATAACATATTTTTGGAGATCTAGATCCCCCAAAGGATATATTTTGAAGAATATTCTAATATTGATTTGTGTTTCTTAACCCATGATGAACATCAATAATAGTCTATATGATCAATGTGATAAAATTGGTTTTAGTTTAGTACGCATTAGTACTACCAATACTGATGTTCAAACATTATGTTTCATAAATTTATATATGTGCATAGACTCAAAAGTATTAGTATAAAAAATAATATAATTTCATCTCATATGTATTTTTTAGGAGAGGACATTTCTGATTCTATTATTCATGTATTAAATAGGTATCGAGAAAGATTATTCCTATAACATAATATCTCCATACATAAACAAATTATCAATGACAGTCCTTGGTGATGTCATTGTCATTATATATTCTAATGCAAATATTGGTTTTACACCCATGATAAATGAAAGAAGATAATTCATGGAATATGATGAATTCAATAGTCTTTTGGAGGTCAACCTCACTATTTCCAGATTCACCTAGTATAGCAGACATGCTTCTAAAATGCTAGATAAATCTTTTTTTAATGAAAATATTATGGACTCATGGGTAGCTGTTAAAAGTTTCACCCATCCTAGTCTCAAATAGAATCAACATAATATTAATTATTTTTATTTATCCCACCATAAATTCATACAACATGCATTCTTTATATAATTTCAACATATATATGTCTTGATTGAGATATGAACCCCTTAACTCTTGGTTATTCTACGAAAACATTACATTTATAGCATATTCTTCATGTGTTGAGTAAAGATAAATTAATAAATTTATAAATTTATATACACAAATAAATTCAAATAAACATGTATACATAAAAAATATTTTTAACAAATAATAATAAAAAGTTATATCTAATAAAACACATGATAAAAAAACGATGAGTACCATGGGTAACAACCCATCATCGTGAAATTTATTGAAAATAAAAATAAATAAATAATATAGGGATAAATAAATAATAATTAATAAGTAATAAATAAAAATAAATAAAATAAATTACAAAAAAACAATAAAAAATAGTACAAAATAATGAATACATAATAAATAAATTTATAATAATTTATAAATACATAATTAATACATAATTAATAATTAAAATTTTATAATTAAAATAATAATAAATCATAAATACAATAAATGAATATATCATAAATAATCATAGAATTTTCTGGATGTTACAAGAAAAGGAATCAACACATACAGATATAATAAATAATAAAATAGAAATTTAAAAAAAAAATAATATATATATATAATTATATATAATAAAAAACCAGTTGGGGTCATACCCCTGTATTAAAAAATATAATGATAAACCCCTAATTTATTGGGTTAGATACCAGTGACATGTCATGAAACCCTATAGCAATAGCCAGATGGCCCACAAAAAATTGAATCCAACATGATGATCCAACATACCATAAACAATCAAACATCCCATGTAAGTGCCCAAGGAAAATGAAGGCTGTAGATGTTCTAGTGCCAGAGAAAACAGTAGCTATCGCTAATATTCGAACTCTATTATAGCCGACTAGATGTGTGGATCCTGCTAGCATCACCATAGCCCTCTTTCATAATGCCCTTCCACCCTTGTTGTTGGAGATTCCATGACTCGTCGAAACCTTGATAGCACCGCTGCCATCTGAAGCTACCTTAGTAGTGATTATGATTTTCTGGGAAGAACGATTGTTGGGTAAATGGTTTGAACAGCTAACAATCCAAAGGGGAAATGTCGCCTCATTGATCGATCAATCCACACCTACGTCACTCACCCTATTATCAAACATAACCCAACACCTGTCTTCAATTATACACCTTCTCCATGTCCATAATCCATAGATATGAGTTCATATAGGAAAAATCATATACCCCGAGTAGACCCTTCTACCCATTATTTCCCATATATGAAACAAACATGAAGCCTTTTTCATCTTTCGTCACCACTATTGAAACCCATTTTGAATAGGGTTCTATAGGCAACACATTAAAACATCTTACCATCTCACCAAGCGGGGTAACGCAACCATCCGTGTTATTTCATGTCGATGGGGAACAAACTGTGAGGTCCACTAGGCTAGATGCCCTATTAGGGGTGATTCAGGGTATGAAATATTAAAATAACTACCCATTTGATATTGTCTTGTTGTTAGAAAAAACTCTATTCTCTATCCTCTTTCCATTTGTAGAGTATGAATGAATATTAAAGCATGCACAAGACACATCAATTTTACTTTTTCACCCACACTGGGCTATGTCCAAGGAGAATACACCAGCAACGTGTTGATTCATGAAATCCACTATAAGCACACTGTTATTTACTGGTTCAAAGTGGACTCACTATCCCTACTAGTTTAAAACCATTCACATTTTGAGAACTCATTACTCTCTCAATCGATGTGAGTCACTGTTTCATAAGAAGATCCACACATAGATTATAGACATTTTGGACTCTTCATTATTACTAATGAATAAATCACCTATTATAGATAGATACTCAGTTGAAGTCCATATTTCATCAATTGATGAATACCCCTTTTTTCCTTGATCATTGGGAAAAACCTTTATGGAAATTTGTTTAAAATACTCCCTACTTCGCGAGCTTCCAAATTTTTCAAATATCAAACAATCCTTCGCAAAGACCCCACCTCTTCAAAAAAACACACACCTTCATAAAGATGACTTTTTCCAGGAGAACCATACTTCATAGATATCAAGCCTTTGAAAATCTCAATCCTTCATAGAGATTAGTCCATCACAGAACGTCTTATTTCACAAATCTCACTGAGCCAACATGGAACACACCTCTTTCACGCAGAAAGATTAGCCACTGTAAATCCCCTATTTTTCTTGAATCACACTACCTCGCTGATCCTTCTTCGTGATTCTAGAGCTACAAATATTTCATGGAAAACACTCTACTACTCCGAGAGGGTAGAGGTCTATATATAGATGATTCCACTGACTCAAAAACTTTCTGTACAAAGTCAGCACCACATCATCCCAATTCGTAATGCTCTGAAATTCTTGGAAAAATTAACTCCAAATATCAAATCCCCACGACAATATTAAGATTGTAGAGTTTGTCATAACTGTAGAGAATTCCGTCAATTCCTTTGTGCCACATCTGTAAAGCTGCCTCACAATCCCCTTCATCTCTGCAATTTGTGAAGCTCATTGTAATCGCAGTGCTCACCGTCAACATTCTCCCAGTCTCTGTGAAATACTCTTCAAGAAACCCATCTTCATGAAAATGGAACCACATTTATCTGTTCTCCTGTACCACCCCCAGATCATCCATTCATTTTTCATGGTTCTATTTTAACATGAATTGTCAACAACAACTCTAGAACTCCAAAATTAACCATGGAAACATGCATTGTCAACAAACATAACCAACCCAAAAATGATGCAATGTTACCTTGAGGGTTTTTTCCAACAAAATCCCTTATAGATCGAAAATTCCACCGGATGGATGTCTTCATCCACCAATTAGAGGACCAAAATCCATAGATTCCCATAGCCGATGATATTATTATACATCCACTTGTGGTGTTGATCTTCTTGGAAGATCTTCTCCTGATAGATTCATGATCACCTCTAACCCCTCAATAATAGGTGTAAGGTTCCCCAACATATGTGACCAACCCCCACTCAGGAGATCCAATATTTCCATCAGACTCTACTGTATAGTGTTAGTCCTCTCCGTCACACATAGATATCACCTTCTCAGAAGGATCGAGCTCACCGCTAACCCCAGCCGCACAGGTCTTGGGTTTTCCATCACGGGTTACCTTCTTTATTCTAGGAGATCCATCATATATATAATTACATACACATTTATTAATGTAAATTTATATATATCTTATGTCAAATATAAATATAAATAAATTTATATAAATGCATATAAATACAGGAATGAAGATAGACACACACAAACAATGACCAATAGTATATATATAAATATATATACAAACATGATATATATAAAAATACATAAATAGATATAAATATATATGTATACATATAATGAAATTTACAAACATATATATAATCACACATTTTAATTAAAAATATATATATACTTACACTTATATATAACCACCCTCATCAATTGGAATCAAATCACATACCCAATATTTCAATGATATCAGTCTCATATCCCAAAAAGAATATGAAGACACTCTTGGAAAAAGTAGAAATCACATTGATTGTTCAAAAATCCTATTATCCAAAATAATAGATTTGGAGGTATTTTGGGAATTTTTAACCTCAACAACAAAATCATCATCGTATCCTTAGTTTTTATGGTGTATAGGTCAGTAGAGGCTTTGATTTGTTATGTGTTATAGCTTAAATGAACACCCAGATCAAAAGTTAGGGATTTATGAACTTGAAACACAATTTTTAACATAGAATTAAATAATTAAATAATTATATTAATTATTATCCAATTGTTATCTAATTGTTTTTTATTTGATTTTATAATCCTTGACTTTAACAGTTTTAGAGATAAAAAATAATCCCATATCCCACTTTATAGTAAGTTGATGTAAATGTATTATTTTTGAATTATTATACAATTAATTAAAGACTAAAATGATAAAAAAATATTTATAATTAAATAACAATTAACATATAATAATTAATTAAAACTGTTAATAATAATTAACAAATGATTATAAATAAAAGATGATATATTTATGTATGTGGTTATTATGGGTATAATTACATCAAACTCACTCACACTACACACACAGGATAGAACTGCATACCATATCCCTCCCCCTATGGGAACCCATCAAGACTATTTAATTCAGTACATAGCCCAATGGTCCAGTGGGCATGATGTCTGTTATGTATCCCGAAGGCCCACAAACATGATTGAAGGCCCTATGCAGTGTCATGCCTGCATCATACTACATATATCACCAGGCCTACCTTAAGCCTATGGCCCCACCTTCCTGAAAGAATTTCCCTCCAACCTAATTTGAATCCAGGTCAGATGTAAGATTACAGAGGGACCATACCACTCAAGTAATCCCCCACAATAACATAACAATAAATTATTATTATTACTTAAAAATCATTGAATAGTTTCCCTTAATTTTGCATCATTATTTAAGAGACGTCTAAAAAATAAAATAACATGAATAATTATATTTATTGATAGATTTTAAAAATCTATTGATAAATATAAAAAAAATATTAGTGTCATTTTTTCTAAAACTACCCAATAATATAATTTGATGAGTTATATTTCGGCGGTTTTGAATTTTTTTTCTAAAACCCATAATGAAATTCAGTTTTTTTTTCATTTATTAGATGTATTTTCATATGATATAATGTTAAAAAGAATAATAATTATACCTTGGATATAGGTTTTTTAATGGTTTGGTAGAATGGATCATGAATGAAACTATGTGGAGGAGACACTCTATAGGTTCAGGGTAAGAACTATAGACATGGGGTCTTTCAAGTAGCCTCAAAAGGTAACATGATAGTTATTTTCTAATCAACTATTTAATCAACATAAAAGTTGATTATCTCATGCAAACCATTAGAGTAGGGTATAAATTTGATGGATAATGAAACACCTCATTATTTAAATATCATTAAATGGTCAGGATGGTCAATAAACATTTCACCCAAATTAAATTTGAGTGGGGTATGATTTCAAAAAGGTTAAAATGAAGGATTCAACAGTAGGTAATTATTAGAATCACATTAATGTTGAAAACGCTCTTATATATGAAATATTTTCTTGCATCATTACTTTAGTGAAAAAACCCTTGGTATAGTTGTTTACATGAACATTATTTTCTAGTGTTTTCAGATATAGTCCATCATGATATATGGAATCTTATTAAAATGTTATTTCAATATAGGCTTCTACCTTTAGATATTAAATCAAATTTTCTCTATTAAATTAATTTTTTTGATAATGGTAATGATGTACTATAGTACATACCAATTTCACAAGCTAAATACGTATATAAATTACTCAAAAGATAATTACTGATAGAATATCAATCCTTTCTAGTGAAATTTTCTCCAAAATTATGTTTCATTTTATCTTGGGTAGGAACATACATGAATATCTTATCAATGTATTAGAATGTTTCAACCATAGTAAGTCCCCAATTGATGATAATATTTCACATAAACTATGATTCAATAAATCCATTAACTAATTGAGTTTGGGCGTTATACTTATGTTTATATCTCACTGTAGATTTGATAGAGGATTCATTGACAAGATTAGAGACCTATTTAAATCTATTAATATTTGTATTATTCCTAGTGTATCAACTGATGTTTTTTCTATTTATCACATGCATATAGATAGGGGGTCCTATATCATCTCTAATTATTATAATTATTGAATAATACTTGAGTAGTATTATCTATGAAATGGTTGATGATGGATATCTTAATTTCATGGCAGCAGGAAGAGGTATTTCTACCAATTATCATAACTTTTTTATTTAAAGTATTATTATATTATGTTAGTAGAAATGATAATATTATAAAGTTAATTGAAATTGATTTTTTATTATGAGAATATATCAAGGAAAATGTCAAATTATGAGAAATACAATGTTTATTTTGGAAAAAAAAAATCTCTTGGTAGGAGGTAGACCATTTGAGGGCCATTATACAAGTCCCTCTTCCTTTCTCCTACCTTGGGGTTCTAATATTATTTGGTATGTCCCAATGATGATTCATTTAATAATATTAATTGTCAGATCAGAAGGAAAATTCTTACTTATAAAGGGATTTCACTTTTGATGGCTTGTAGAATAAGTCTTGTTAAATATATAATCATATTTAATTTGGTTTATTACATCCCAGTTTTTAAATGGATCTTATATATTTTAAAAAACCTAAACTCTATGATCATGTTTTGTTTGTGATTTAAAAGTATATTTGAATGGAAAATTGTCCCTATACCCAAGAATTTGTTTTGTTAACTAGATAAGGATGGTGTAATGGGTATCAATTATATTTGTGGATTTAATGAAACCTTAAATTTCTAATTTATGTAAATGATAAACACAGTTAAATATTATAGTCTCTATTTTTTTCTTCCATAATTAACAAGAGACTACAAGATGGTCATAATCAACATTTGGATTTATCTTTATATCCTACTCTAAAAGAGGATTATTTAAACATTATTATTTTTTAAAAATTGGTTGCTTTAGCAAATCCTACTCTCAACTTCTAGGAGGAGAACCAGATAGGTTCTCTAAAATTTGGTTTATAATATACTAGTGGTTTAAAAAAAATTAAAAATATATTTTAGATATTATATTATTTATATTAATGATTTTCTTTTATCACTGATTGATCTTGTTAGATATTATAATTTTTTTTTACAATCATGATAATGGTTTGGTCTAGGAGCCAATGTGGAGCAGTTCTCTTTATCACGAACCATCCTTCGGGGCCTGTTCCACTATTACCCCAATCCTACCTTCTGTTGTCCAAGGGATGGTGACTAGAACCGAAAAGGTATATCCCAAAAATGGAATTCATTGCCTTTAAACATATACACACAGAGACATGGAATACTATATAAAGTAAAACACAATGGAAAAAGAAAGTATGACTCCCATTAATTACCACCAGTGAGAGTAAAAGGTGTAAACTAAAAGTTAAGGGGTCATGATAAAAGACCAAGAACCAACAAAGTAAATAGTACTATTGAAGTCTTCACTGAAGTCTCTACCTGTAGGGTAGTGGTAGTAAGGCCTAAATATGCATAAGTATTCCCCATCCACTACTACCTCACTGAGTTCCACCGAGTCCCTGACCACCAAGGTTTGTATCATAGCGTTGGTTTTCTGCAAATAAAACAACATGTGAGGGTGGAGCCTGTGTAGGGGTGAGTATAACAACTAGATAGGGACCCTGAGACTCCCCAAGGTCTCTCAGAAATCCACATGGGAAAAATATCACAAATAAAAATACCATCAAGAAAGATATAAAAATATTAGCACAAAGTAAAAGGCAGATCACAAGAGGTATAACATAAGTATAGATGTAAATATGATTACTCATAAAGCTAGATCATCTTATTCTTTTGAGAGGATTTACTACTGATCCACAAAGGGTCTATCTTCTACTGATCCACAAAGGGTCTCTTTTCTACTGATCAAAAAGGGTCTCTCTCATACTGATCCATGGAGGGTCAATCTCATGCTGGTCCGTGAACGATCTCTCTCAGGATGATCCATAGAGGGTCACCCTAATGCTGATCCATAAAGGTTTGTCCTACTAATGATCAAATAAGGGAGTCTCTCAGGCTGATCCCTAGAGGGCCTCTCTCATTCTTTATGTCACAGCTTGCCACTAGGTTCCCACAATTAGCATTCTTGATTCTAAGAGGATATTCTCCTCAAGACATCAGTCAGACATAAAATTCTAGGAATTACAACTTAGAGTATCCCAAAGGACTATCTCATTTTAAGGGTCCCAATGCAATAGAAGGTACACCAAACAGACGCCCGTTCAGTAAGATATGGTCTTTTTTTTAAAAAAGAGCCTGATAGGATTCATGTCCCATCCAACTAGAATGTACACCAATATAAACCAAAAATCATGTAGAGTATCTCATAAGGACTGCTTCATCGCAAAGGTCCTCGTGTGGTAGATGACGTGTCAATCAGATGCCCGGTCTGTTAGTTACAAGCATTTCAGTGAAACGGAGGATGGTGGTGTCCGGATCTGGAATGACATGGTCAGACTAACCCGAACCCGGATCCGGTCCGGTAGGGAGTGTCTGGCCCACCAGCGTAGGTCTAGCCCGCTGGGGCAGGTCTAGCCCTCTTGTGTAGGTCTGGCCTATCAGCTTTTCCCAGAACGTCGTAACAGACCATCTCTTCAAACCAGATGTGGAACAGCCGCATCCGGCATCACAACAACAGGCTAGTAAAACCTTCCTCCCCTCCACATCACCTGTGGACCTATTTCAATGGTTGAATCTTCATCATGGCTCTTGTGTGATGTCTTGGGTCTCCTTTGCTTGGCGCGCCGCGGTCGTTCACTATTTTTGTCAACCGTCAGCACAGATGGCGCCCATGTTACCTCGCTGTCCGGCATGCAGCTGGCGCCACCATAAGACACCACTACTGCTGGTTCCGACATATCAGCAGGAACTTTGTCAGACCACCGGACATGCTCCTGTAGTCCTTTCATGGTGCAGATTGCGCCTACAGCCTCTAGGGAATTCCCTCTTCACTACGATGGCATCAAATGTGCCTTCAAAATATCATTGAAAATATATTTCAAAATAACACCCCTGTGGAGTGCTCGGCCCATTTTCCTGTCATCCTATACCCTCTACGTTTGAAGTTTATTACCTGGGAGGCTTGGGATGATATTCATGCCACCAAAGTTTAATCTAGAAATGAAATCCCAAATGGAACACCCTCCTGCACGAAAGAATGATTCATGGATCAACTACTTCATCAAGTAATCCACATTCATCCTTTAGAAATTAGAACAGTGAAAAGTTAACAAAATTAAACCTCTACCTCGATCGATGTTTAAGAGGTCCACCCGCAATAGTTCAAGGAGTCGATATCGTTCCTCATTTCCCAGCTTCATTCTTCACAGTGTATCGAAGTTGTTAACATGCCTCTGACATTAATCATTTATTTATGGAGTGTAAATACAACATAATATCTTTATATAATCCTCAAGGATTAATTCTCAACTCTCCGATGCATTATTTTAATAACAAGAAACCAAGTTGAAACATTTCTTTTACACTGTGAATGTGCATCGTTACACTTGCACAAACGAGCCATTAATGAAACTCATTTAATGCACCCTGTCTCTGTACCATAGTGCCTCAGTGGAGCTTCTCAATAGTGGGAATGAAATTAAAACACCTTTTCTTTAATTTATTTTATTATTTTCGAATAGTCTAAAAATTAACTTTTCCATTCGACCCTTTTTGGTCTAAGTGAATCCCTTCTTAGGCGAATCCCATAATTCTGAGTTCAATAGTTCCCTCTTATTTTTTATCTGATCACTGGTTCAAATGTTAGAAAATTACTTTTGCACATTTACTTAAGAGAACTTTAAAATTGATCAAAATTATATTTCAGGCACCCTGGGCCTCTGAATCATAGGCCGTCTCAGTGCCTGGTCTCAAAATAATTCCATATTTTTTTTATAAAAATACAATTACATGGAAATTATAGGATATTACATTCTCCCCACATTAAGGCTTTACATCACTGAAATCCAAAACAATGGAAAATCAAACACATGGGGGTACTGAGCATGAATCTGAACCTCTGGATCTCATGTGGTCTCCTAGAGGTTCCTGTGATTCCACCGAAGGCGCAATAGGGGAATAAAACATTGATGAAGAACCGCTCCTATCAATCCTCTTTCTCCATCGGGGACTCTAAAAAATGTTGCCCCGTAATCATTGTACATTTCTCCCAATTTGATGATGTATGAAGGATCATGCACGTACCTCCTCAGATACGACACATGAAAATCAACTTGCACCTGGTGCATCAATGGGGGAAGATCTAGGCGGTACACCACCTCAGGAACATTTTTGAGAATCTAGAATAGTCTGATGAATCATGGAGATAACCTTTTTCCCTAGACAAATTTATACAATCCTATTCTGGGTGAGACCTGATGGAAAACATTGTCTCCCCCCTCAGACTCTAAGGGCCTCATTCTATAATCAGCATAAGACTTTTGACTATTATGTGTAGTCCTCATCCACTCTAGGATTATTTGCACCTTCTCAGTGGTATCTCGTACCAGCTCTAGACATATTAGTGCAGACTCCCCTGGGTCTATCCTGCTTAGTGGTGATCTGCAGGGCCGCATGTACAACGCCTCAAACAATGTCATGTAAATGGTGGAGTGATATTAGTTTTTGTATGAAAACACCACCAGTGGTAGGTGGTCCACCCAACTATGACCAAAATCAACGATAAAAGATTGATTCATGTCCTCCATGGTCCATATGGTTTTCTCTATCTGACCATCTATTTGGTGGTGAAACGATGTGCTCATGTTCCCCTGAGTCCCAAATACCTCCTACAACCCCTTCCTCATCTTGGATGTAAATTGTACATCATGGTTAGAGACGATAGTAGAAGGTTCCCTATGAATCCATACTATATCCTGTATGTAGAGGCACCCCAATAACAATACCAATACCTACTTATGGATGGGTTGGAAGTGAGGTGACTTGGTGATTTTGTCAATGATAACCGAGATTGAGTCATGGCCCTTGGACATGCATGGAAGCCCCATCACGAAGTCCATGGAGATATCATCCCACTTCCACTCTGTTACCTCAAGTGACTATATCATTCCCGTTGGGACCTAATGCTCGGCCACCATTTGATGAAAAGTGAGGCATCGTGAAATTATCTCAGCCACCACTGTCTTCATCCCTGGCCACCAGTTCTGACGTTGATGGTCCTGATACCTCTTCGCCTCACCAAGATGTACCATAAAAGGGGATATATGGAAATCCTTTAACCCCTCCCCCTATAAGTTCATTTGTACCACGGTGCATCCTATAAAAAGAATAAATTTATCCACACCTATCGAAAATCCAACAGGATCATGTCCTAGGGATATCATAGCACGTCAGGCCTCACAGTTATAATCAACAAGCTATGTCTCCCTAACTAACTAAAGGAGTAGGGGAGTTACATTCATAGGCTGGAGTTAATATTATCTATTATTATCCATAAGGGACATATTCATCATGGTTAGATGAACCATAAACTCACTCAGCAGCTGCAATCCAGACCACCAGCAGAGCACATCAACCACCATGTTCCCCTTGTTAGGAGTATAGACTATCTCAAAGTCATAGTCTAGAGGAACACCAGCCATCACTGGCGTCTGATGATAAATTCTTTCTAGGATAATATATACATATGGATCTTTTGGTTGGATTAAATATCAAACAGTTCATCCATCATGTAGAGTTTCCAAATCATCAAGGAAAAGATCACTACTTCTAACTACATTTCATGGGTCACATAGTTCTTCTCATACGGCCTCAACTCCTATGAGTCGTAGGTGATCAGTGCTCACTCCTACATTAGGAAAAACCCAGTCTGGTCCCTGATGTATCATAGAAGACTACATACCCAATGAACTATTCTGTTAGTCTCATGATGGGAGCACTCATCAGTCTCCCTCATTGCACCTGGAAGATCATTTAGAAGCTCTTCATCCATACCAAGGGTCTTACCTTGTTTATCAAATCATAAAAAGGGTTTTTCTACTCTCGAAAGGTTTGTTATGAATCTCCAATACTACCCATCCCACCCTTGGAAACTCTGCACCTCAGTCACGCTCTTGGGTGGATCTCAAGCAAGAACTTCCAATATCTTCACCAGATCCACCGAAACTCAAGCCTCTGACATGATGTGTCTCATAAATTGGACCCCCCCAAATCCCAAACTGGTACTTCAAGAGCATACTGTAAAAAGGGTGCTCTTAGTGTGTATCCAGGACTATCTGCTGGTGTGTAGCGTGCTCCTCCTCCGAGGCCGATTACACCATGATGTCATCAATGATGACTACCCCAAAATGGTCAATGTAAGGTTATAAAATCCAATTCATGAGTCCCATAAACCCCACTGGGGCATTGGTCAGGCTGAAAGGCATCACCAAAAAAACATAGTGTCCATACCGGAATCTGATGGATGTCTTCAGTAAATCTTCATCCCGTACTCTATGATAAAGAAAGCCTAATCTAAGGTCGATAAGTGAGAACAACCTTGAACCCTTCATCTGATCGAAGAGTTCATCAATCCGTGACAGTGGATACAAGTTCATCATGGTCACCTAGTTCAGGAGCCATAAGTCCACACATATTCTCAAGCTCTCATCTTCCTTCTTCACAAACAACATCGGGAAGCCCATGGAGAACCATTGGGTTGTACAAACCCATTCCACTTGATGTCCTCCAACTGTACTCTCATCTTCTGAATCCGCACCAGAGCCATCTGATATACATGTCTAAACATTGGGGTCATCCATGGGTATAATTCAGTGCATAAATCTACCTAATTGCGAGGAGGTAGTCCTATTATATATTTTGGAAAGACATCTAAATACTCATGAACTACTTCTGTGATTCTCAGAATCCTCTCATCCACCACACTGGGGGTGAGGCTTCCCAAATAGTAAGTGATTGGCTACAACCTCCTAAATGAATGTCCATCTTGTGCTCAAAAGGTTCTTTTCTCACCATTGAAGGAAAATCTAGTACCATCCTTATGGACAAACAATTCATTAAACCTAAAACATTCGATCTAATCATGGAATATAGATATATAGTCCATACCCAAGACAGCTTCATAAGTCCTCGATGCTACTACTAAGAGATCACAGTCGAATATATTGTTTTCAAGAGTAATGTCACACTATTGGAACAAGTGTGTAATTGTTGAATCCCCGACTATAGGTGTCTCTAATCCTAAGGGCCAACCCAACATATCCATCATAATCTATTACCTTCAAACGTGGTCTGTGGAAAAGAATGTGTGGCTGGAACCTGTGTCAATAAGAACTATAGATATGGTGTCGAAGACATAGATCATACCTAAAATCATCTCTGGAGAACCATGTTCATTGACCTACAGTTTCAGAACCTATGATCTCCCTTATCCACTAGCTCCCTAATCCCGTAGTTGACTACTTGGGTGTAGTGGAGGTGGTACCTCAAACCATCATCCACTGCCTCCCACATGGCCTACATTCCTTCCATGTCTGCAACACTATAGGCATCCTCTCTAGAACCCATAACTCTTCCTTGGTGGTCCCTCGACCATCTTTTGATCATCTCTGTGGCTTGTTGGGAAGTCATAAGCCATGTATCCCTGTCCTCCGTAGGATTAAAAAACCCAAGCCCTCAGATAACCTCCACTTCCTCATGAGATCCACACCTCTGACCCAATATCTTGGGGTCATTATCAAGATGGCCTTGCCCATTTGGGCCTCTGTGTCATCTGCCTATAGCTTGCAGAAGATGACTCGGACACGAATCATATGGTGGTGGCTCTCATGGTTGGTGCCTGCCCAGCTAGGAATCAATGCACCAGTAGAGCTCACTCTTGAACAACATCCTTCATTAGGATGTTGAGGGAAATCATACACATGATGATCTCCCATCAGAGTCGCATCTCAGTGGTTTGGTCCCTGATTAAATGTTCATGTACCATTTCTGTGGAGTAGAACAAGAGTTCGTTAAACCTCGCAGAGTACTGGGCCATAGACAGGCTTCCTTGCTGTAGGTGCAGCAGCTCATGAATATGCCCTGAGAAAAGTATATCTAGTACAAACTCCACACTATGGAGACTCTCGAAGTCCAACCTGGAAAGGGTCACATGATCTGGTGTCTAGAGTGTCAATCTCTACCATCTCCCTTCCATACCTTAAAAAAGGATAGCGGCTAAGACCACCATCTGGTCTGTCGGTGCGTATACGAAGAGAAAAACCTATGTATCTACCTCCATCAAATGCTTAGCTTCATGAGGATCTGTGTCACCTCAAATAAATGGAGTCATTTGTCATTGAAACTTTTGAGGTTTGTTTAGTCATCGTGCATGGCTTGCTGGTGGGTCTAGTAGCAACTACTACTCCAAGGGTGATGGTGTTGTTGTTACACCACCCAATGGTGCTATTACTATAAGTGGTCCCTGAACCAACTCATCATCACTTAATGGTCCATCATCATGATCACTCACTGTAATCATGGATAGCTATCTTCTTGTAGGCATCCTATAGGAAAATAGATGTTACATAGTCAATAAGGTATACCTGGTGAGCTGGATCAAAAGATATCATAAGAAAAACAATTCCATGACACATGAAACTAGTGTTTTTGTGTACATAGTTAGAAATATGAATTTAGGGTTCTGGTGTATGGATATGTCAGACGTCGTACCAACACTGGACTCCCTGGACTAAAAGACAAACTCAAGACAATTAACACTATTTCCCCAATTGAAAATACAGACTTTTAGTTCTTCTGGTAGAACTAACCGTCCTTTGATACCAATTTGTCATGTTCCGTCCTCTGGGGCCCATGCCGTGACTACCTAATTCCCACTTTCTTTAGGCCAGGTACTGGTGACTATTGCTGAAAATACATATACAAAAAAAGGAAGGAATTTCCATTCAACCTCTATACACAAAGAGAAGACATGCTTAACAAACTAAGCCCCAAAGTAAAATGAATGTACAACCACCAAAAAGTACCACAATTGAGAGTAAAAGGTGTAAACTAAAATTAAGTGGTGTAGAATAAAATCCTAATAAACCACAATGTAAATAGTGCTATCAAAGTCTTCCATGAAGTCTCTACCTACAGGGTAATGGTAGTAAATCCTGATGCTCTAGATGTATGCCCCGTCTTCTCCTGCCTCACTGAGCTGCACCGAGTCCCAGACCACCTATGTATACATTTTTTCATTAGTCTTCTGCACAAGTCACAACATGTGTGGGTGAATCCCCTCCAGGGGTGAGTATAACAACTTAGTAGGGAACCTGAGATCCCCAAACCTCTCTCAGGATTCCACAAGGGAAAAAATATCACGACAGAAAATACAACAAAGAATGATCTCAAATACATAGTAATATTAAAATACTGCACCAGGTATAAATTAATTATAGAAGTAAATAATATTAGTCATAGATCTATATCTTCTTATTATTTTGAGAACACCTACTACTGATCCTTGAAGGGTTGAACTGTGGTTGATCTACGAAGGGCCACTCTAATGTTGATCCATGGAGAATTTCACTAATGTTGATCCATAAAGGATATCTCTCATTTTGATCCGCAGAGTGTGACTCTCATGCAGATCCATGAAGGTTTTCTCTACTATTGATCCACAAAGGGTTTATCCCAAGAAGATCTGCTATGGGTCACTCTCATTCTTCATGTCACAACCAGCCACTCAAGTCCCACACTTAGCACACATGATTCCCGGATGATATGCTCCTCAATAAATCGTTCATACCTCAACTGCTAGTAAATCCCATGTATATTAAACCAAAGTACCATATCTTCATAAGATTCAAATTCAACAGATAACGTGTCGAACAGATTCACGGTCTATAAGATATGGGCATTTTTGTAAAAAAGGGTGCGGTTGGATTTGAGTCTGATCCAACCCGTACATTAGCTAATATCCATGAAATCTAAAATAGAGTATATAATAAGGACCTCCTCCCTAAAAGGGTCCTCATTTCATAAATGGTATGTCAACCAGACACTCGGTTGGTTAGTTACATGCGTTTCGGTGAAACAGGGGGCGATTGGGTCCGGGTCCAGCCCGGCATGGTCGGCCGGACCCGACCCACCTAACCTACGACAAACCTGAACTTCATCTGGTCTATCATGGGCCTGGCCGGACCCATTGGGCTGCAGGACCGGCCAATTTGGGTGGGTCCGGCCCGTTGGTGCAGGTCTGGCCCGCTGGTGTGGGTCCTACCCACCAAAGCAGACAGGCTCTTCCATCTGAATATTGAACTGCCCTATCCATCTTCCCCACCTAGAGTTGGTAAAACCAGCCTCTTATCCAATCACCATTGGATCAATTCCATTGGTTTAATCATCAATGGGGAGCTAGCATGGCACTGCGACCATAGTGTTTTTGGCCTCCACCTCACAGCGTGCCGCTGAGGTGTGTTATTTCAGTCAGTTGCCAGCACGATTGATGACCATGCATCCACATCACCTGGCATGAAGCCAATGTCAGTGTGTCAAATGGATCATTGACAGACCACCAGATGTACTATGATGGTCCGTTCTTCATGCCACTTGTGGCTACAACTTTTGGGGAATGACCTCTTCCCTGTGATAGCCTTGGATGCGCCTTGTCACCATCTTGGAAAACCCATTTACAAAGAACTCACATGCAAAGGGGATTGGGCCTTATTTGTGTTAGGCCATGACCTCAACATTGTATGTCTATTACTAGAGTGTATTAGGATTATATTCAATCAAAAAAGTTTAAAATCGAATAGAAATCCAAAATAAAACATCGTCCCATAAGAATGCATTATTCTTGGATCAACCAGTTCATGGGTTGATCCATGTTCTTCGTTCAGAAATTAAAATGGGAAAATTTTAAAAAATTAAACCCCCTAACTCAATCAACATTGAAGTGGACATCCCGTGAAGGTTCTAGGAGTCGACTACATTCGTTTCTTCATGAATTCATTCTTCTAGGTGCGTCGAAGTTGTTAAGATTCTGTCAGAGTTTGACAGTCTTTGTTGGAGTGAAATTCCACCGTAGGCTCATCTTATAATCCACAGGGTTTATTTATGTACTCTATAATTATTTGGATTAATAAAAATGAAACAGGTCACTTCATTTCTGTTAAACTACATCAATGCATCATTATGTTTCTTCATAAATAAAACAGTGTAGTGGTTACACTTTCACAAATGATCCATTAATAATCCTCATTTAATGCACCTCGTCACCACCTCTTCATTACATCACCGTACTATCGTCTGCTTCTCACTGCTGTGAAATAAAATAAAATAAAATAACATTTTTTCTATGTCATTTTATTATTTTCTGAAAAATATAAAAATTAAAATTTCTATTCGACACTTTCAAGTCAATGTTAAGTCCTTTCTAGGTGAATCCTGGTGATCCAAGTTCAATGGTGCCCTCATATATTCGATCCATGCAATGGTTCCAATGTTAGAAAAACCCTCCTTCACATTTACATAAGAAAACATAAAAAAATCCAAAATTACATTCTTGGTACCATGAGCCTCAGAATAATGTGTCTTCTCAGCGCCTGGTCTCGAAATTATTGAATATAGTTTTTAAAAAAATAAATTACACTGAAATTACAGCACTTTCCACTCTTTCTAGAAATCTGTTTTACCTTTTTAACTATAGTAAATCAACTAATAATATGAATTGGATGATCTATTTTCATAAGGTATGGATAGAACCCCCCGTATATTGGCCTTTTAGGATAATTTCCCATAATGGAGTTTTAAGGGTTCATATTTTCTCAATCCCATTCATTATTATCAGGTAGTCCCAAATGGTTCTAGTGAAATTTCATTAATTTCAATATTTTTTTAAATTATTTTTAATTTATTAATTGTTTTCAAATGTTTATATAAATTATAGAAGTAATTTCGTAGTTTTTTAAAGATAATTTGGAAATATATTTTTCATGCTTTTAAAATTATTCTACGTGTTTTGTAAATTTTAGAGTGATAATAAACCCTTTTTGTATTTATTAATAAGTTATATTAATTAGAATATAACATTTTCAAGGAAATTTTTATATTTATGAAATAAAGTGGTGTTGTGAAATGGTAAGTCATGTTTTAAAGAACTTTTAAAAATTATACCACGATATTTCCTTTTATGCAATAGGATATGTGACGTTTTTATTTTTTAGTTTAAGGGTAAGAAGTTTTTCTATGTGTTTTGTAATATTCGGGCTCATTTTCAATTTTATATATCATGAAATTTGTGTCATGTTATTGGATGTAGAAGGGTAGCTTGTAAGTTTGACTATTAATATAAAGGTATGTTGACATTCCCTATTCGCATGTGATGGTATTCCATTCCTCACGTAAGGGTATCCATGTTTTTTACAGTGTTTCCCTTACACATCACATGCCTTCTACATTATGTTAATGAATTTTAACAATTTTAATTTTCTACCATAGTTTGAAACATGATGGAATTTTCAGGATTTGGATGGAAAAATCCATAGAAATAAATGATTTCAACACAATTTAAATTATATCTGACATTTTCAATATCTGTAAATGGATGAACATTATGTTTCCTGTAAAAAATATAATTTAATGGTGGATAATTGGAAATTCAATATAGTATTTGTAATATCTAGGAGGATAAGTCTATGTGTCTTAAAAATATATTTCCTTCTCTTGTGTGAGACCCACCTTATTTCTATCATTTTTTAGTGATCCAAAACCTTGATATCTATGTTTGTTTATTCTTTAGAAAATATCTCAAGGATTATCCCTCATCCAGACAAAGGTTCTTCCTAGACAATGAAATCCTCACCCCTCTTCTGTTTTGGGTGGAGGAGTTTTTTTAGAGACAAAAACACTAGGAATGGAATGAGTGACATATCCATATTTTTTATAGAGAAAGTGTGAAATAAATATTCTTTAGAATCATATTTTTAGATGAATTAGATTACAAATAATGTAATGAAAATAATTATAATAATAACATGATTGTAGAATAGATAAAAATATAAGAAATTAAAATTAAATAGATAAACTGAATGTTGTGAAATAGTTATAATGAATTATTTTTTAATTACCTAAGAAAAGAAATAATTATTTCATGATGAAATTATCTTTAAATATTCACGTGAGAAAAATTTATATTTCATGTTACAGTAATATAATTTTTTTTAAATATATTATGTCATGTGGTAGATTCATTACACTATCTTTAAAAGGATCATAGCATGCTATAAATTCTTATTATTTACCATGAAATAATTCATATAGTATGTTATGGCATAACTTGACAATTTTTAATTTATCTACAATAGGTAAAGAATTAATTTCAAGGAATACATTAAATAACATTAGATAATATCAGAATGATAACAAGTCATGGTTTTTAATAACATAAATAATAAGAATGATAAAATTTGATAATTTTGTATATTAGAATATTGAAATGAATATTATCACATGTTCCATTCATATTATTCTTTTTTTCAAAGAATAATACTACCTTTATATAATTATTATTCTTGTTGAATAATATTATCATATATTAAAATTTAATTAAATTATGGGAACCATATGATTTATCGAATGTGAATATATTGATATTTAAGTATTAATTAGTTGGGATCATTAATCAGATGCTTGAGAAAAATATTTATTTACCATTGAAATTTACTAGATTTTTTGTTATTGATTTTTATATATTCTATGTATTGGTAATATGATTGGATAAAAAACAATTGAAATATTGTAATTATTTGAATATAATAAAAGTGGAATGTTGAAATAAATATCATCGATGTTGTTTATATATGAAAAATTAGCATATGAAACAATGATGATTTAATTAAATAATAGTGCTAGAAGTTGGGATGCTTACTTCATAAAAAATATTCCTATATAATGGATGATTGTGTGTTTCTTATTATATAATCAGTTTCCAACTATATGAAGATGTTATATATTATGTATTGTGACTTCATCTTCTATGTGGTATCTAGAGAAGATACATATATTACTCAGATGTTTGTAAATGAAAAAATAAACAATGAAAGAACAAGGTTAGTTCTTGATGATTAATTTATGTTCATGATGTAACTGATGATACAATAAAATAATCAATAGTTTCATAAACACATAGATTCGAAGAATAAAGTGTAAATAATGTATATTAATATATTATAACATTAATTACTGATTAAAAAAAGGAATTAATGTTGATATTTATTCTTCTATTCTTTTAATACCTATGACTTAATAGTGGAAACTAACAATAATGAGCAATGTTAGTGGAATATGATTCTATGTCTATATAGTTTCCCAAAGTGTGGTTGTGAGATTTATAACATATATGTTTTGTTATTTCATATGCTACCCCATCTATGATGATTGGTAAATTGAAACCTAGTAGACCCTATGAGGGTGTTTTCTCCAACATCTAAGTGGGATAGGAATGGATGGATGACTACCACCTTTGAACCAAAACATTTCTCCTACCATTATTATGTACTGGAATAAAAAATGGTTATCTTTCCCTATATATTTTTATATCTTATTGGCTTGTGGTTATTTTCACACACATATAACTCTGAATATAGTATTCTATTAATTATTATATGTATTTCCCCTATTATCTATGATGTATTGAGCTATAATACATGACATATGAGCTATGGTATCTATAAAATTCATCCTTAATATTTTATGGAGATATTGAGGGATGATGGAATGGTGGGATGATACAACTCCTAGAGTAATTTATATATTAATTTATCCCATTTTTCTTCAGGATATATCAATTTTGGGTAAAGATGGATAAGGAAGTCTGACTATGGGGAAGATCAAAAAACTAATGGGGATTTAGTAGCATGGTACCTTAAATATATTTATATATGTGTTATTGAATTATTCTTTTACGAATAATTTTATGATCGAGGCATGATAATTATAAGAAAATAATAGTATACCTATTTAGGAAATGATTTAGTTTCACTTTTTGACATAATGGACTTTAGTTTTCTTCTTTCACATCTTGCATTTGACATTGTAGGGAGGATCCTGATGAGTATACATTTAATTCTCAGCCAATGTATATATAAATAACATTTCAAAAAAATAGGGGAAGATTGGTGATCTGGATTCAAATTCTTGTTCAAGGAGTTATTCAAGGCCTTGGGGAGTTTTTCTTGCTTTTTTGAGGATTTATTTTACTATTTTTAGTTGTTTAGGTTTTATGTCCTTACATATCATCTATTGGGATTGATTATTTATAACGTTAATGATTTTTTTGTGATTTCTCATATTATATTTTACATATCAATTCATTATGATAGTAATTTTTCTTGTATCTATAATTATGTACCCATAGTGAGTGTCAATAAACCGTTTACTATTGGGGGAAGGATCAGGGTTTCATTCTCTATTTTTCAATATTTCTAGCCTAATGGGGTTTCCTTTAAAAGGAGGTGTTCATGAAATATTGGTTTCAAAGGTGATGGTTGATAAATAGTATATACTTTTTAGATAGTAACTATTTAGAATATTTTTTGACAGAGTAGTATCTGGTATTTAAATGAATTGTAAACAAGGGAGAATTTCAAGGTAAAAGTTTTTTAGTCACCCTCTTAATTGATCCCAAAAATATCATGTTTACCAGAAATTACAAGAGAAGTGGTGATATATTTTGGGTAGAGACCATAGATATGGTCAACCACTATGATTTAATGTGACTATTATTTAATGGCGTAGAAACTGTTAAAATATTAATAATGAAGTTATTATTCAACCATAAACAATTTCTATCCTAATATAGGATTGCTTAATGTTATTTATTCTACTGGAGTGACTCCAAGTCAATGTATCCATCAGGTTAATGCCATGATATCTAACTGGATTTGTTAGTAAATATCTGTATAGTATAGAAAAATGATTACAATGCACAGTGGGAGATACTCTAATATTTTCGTCACCATAATCTGTAAATGTCCAAGGGATCTATTTTAGATCAAGGGATATAGGTTTTTTATAGGAGAATGTGATATCCTTTGGTCTAAATCATACTTATATGAGCACTAGAGTTTATTGGATGTGAAAAATAAATGATTGACAATTAGATAGTGGTTATTGATATTCCATTTTGTTTTTTAGGAGTTAGTAGTTTTATTGGATGGTTCCAAGATTGTTTTCAGGCCATGTTTCCTTTATTTATAGTAAGAAATATTCATATCCTATAGTGATTATATTTCTATCTGGATTCAGGATTTATTATATAAATGTGTGGTGAAACCATTTAATTTCCATGGTGAGCCTGAACCCCTTGGATTTTGAACCCCTTGAAGTGAATGAATAGGTTTATTTCCATTATTTGATTTTTAGCCCTTTAGAGTAAGTGAAGCGTAGAATCCATCATTACATTATAAAACCCACCTTTTAAATATTTGATCCAAAACTATTTTTACCACTCCATCCTTGACTTCCCAAATAATGACATTCATCCTTCTGAGATATAAAGTATAACACATTCCATGATCCTATGGTTGAGACGGTGATATATTATGGGGAAGGAGTTTCTGGGACCTTTTTTAAATCATAATATTATTCTCTCTTTGGTCCCCTATTTGGATTAGGGGAAGGGGGAACTATTTTCCCTCTCTTCCAGCTACAGTTTGGTCAGGGCTAGGGGTTTCAATCATCATCTTCATAATATTTTCTTTTATTATACCTTATGAGGTGGATATTTGTTCTGGGGTAGGGAATATTATATATCATACTTTGATTTCGTCAATATAATATTCACTCGTTCTATGTGATACTGGCCCTAGATTGGGGAAGGAAAATGTATTATATTTTTTGGTAATTTAGAGTGTTGTATTAATTTCTCTATATGTTTTTAATTAAATTCTTGAAGGTTTTTTGTACATCATGTGTCTTTTTTTGGGTATTTTACTAAGGCCATGTGTGCTTATATATTCTGAATGGATTTCTCTCATACTTTTTACATATGTTATATCAATGAGAAAATGATGATATGGAACATATTATTCATCATGATTTGTTATATTATGACACATTTTAAAAAAATGTGGAGAGTTAGTTCCATGCAAAGAGGATAATATCATGTTGTGGTGGAAGGGTACTATTGATTTTTATTTTTATGGATTGTCTATTTATTGTTTTCTTAGTACTAATAATGGTTAAATACTATTATCTAGAATTAAATTATATCTATTGATGTAATGGAATGATCTTGTGATAAATTTTACTTGGAAATTGGAACATTATACCCTCTATAGATTTTTCGTGGGTGTTCCCTAGGTGAATAGATATTTGTTTTTTTTTAAATTTTTATAATTGAATAATTTGGAATGGTCCACCATTATGTATATGTATTTTTTGTGTATCGTAATATAGTTTTGTTTTAATTTTGGATTAATTTATTATTATATATCAATTTCAATTTTTTTAACTATTTATTTGTCATTTGATGTTACTCTTTGAACTATCTTGGGAAGGAGAGTAATGGATGCATGCTCAGTATTATATGTAGTTTAGTTATTTATTTCTATGGGATGAATTATCTGATATCATATTGATATATGTGATTGATTATCTTCTTTCATGCAATATTTTTTTAATGTAATTTTTATACTTTGTGTGGTATCTCACACGGGATATTATTTTGGAACTATTTTAATGTGTTACGTAGCTTTACAATTAGTTCCTCTAGTGGTCTCTATATTTCAAATATAGAGATATACTTGATATTTATCTCATAGGGTGGTATAATTATTGCATAATAATTTCTTCTCCCACCTGATTTTTTATTAACTTTTTTGAAAGTGAATTGTTTATGAGGTATCTCATGTAACAGCCCAGATTTTACCTTGCCCTTATTTTTTTGTTCTGTAGTTTCTGGTGGTTTGGGAAAAACATATTAAATTATGATGTTCATTAAAAATATTTTTTTACTTATAAGGATGTTTGGATTTTTTTTTCAGATTTTAAGGATGTAACTTCAGTTTTTTAAATGATTGTTTTGAATTTAATTTTGAGATATTTAATATGATTATATGTTTCTTAGTATTTTTTGAGTTATAATAAACACTTTTTATTATTTTTAATAAGTTATTTTAATTAAAAATTTATCATTTTCAATAAAATATTTAACTGTAATTATAAAAAATAGTGATTTATAAGGGTAACTCCTATTTAATAAAAGGTTATGCAAGGATAACCATGAGATTTACTTCTATGTATAAGGGTAATAAATGTTTATTTTTTAAATTTGAGAGGTTAAGTTGTGTTTTCCATGTGGTTCATAATGGTTAGAGCTCATTTTTTAGGAGTTGTGTCATAGTAAGCGGGTTTTGTTACGAGATGTATAAATGTAGATTGTAAGATCCAATGTTCACCTAATGGTATGTTGAGTTTTCTTAAGCCCCCTTATTGTTATTTTATTCATTATGTAATGATATAAAATGTTTTAAATAGGCTACATATTGGTATATTTGACCTTTGTAATGGCCAACCCACTTTTTCCATGTCATGTAAAGGTAACTAGCCTCATAAGGGAGTAACCATATAACCCACACGGAATAAAAATCCTCTAATAAAGTGATTCTGACTCATTTAAAATTATATATAATGTTTTCAATGATTTAAATGGATTTTAATTATCATTTTTGTTAAAATTTATTTTTGAATCATTTAAAATTATATATAATTTATTTAATGATTTTAAATGGAATGTATTTATGTTTTGTGTATAATGTGATTTAAATAGTGGATAAAATGAAATTTTATAATGATTATATTATATTCATGGGGGAGGTTTTTGAGTCTTAAATTGAGTTTCTTTCTCTAGTTTTAGTGTCTCCATATTTATGTTGAGTTTTAGGGTTCAAAAAAATGGTCGTTTGTGATTTGTGATTATTCTTCAAATCGTATGAGGCCTCTCTAACTTCCAAATGTGTTTTTTATATGTTGAAGAAATATTATTCTCTCGTTTGTTTTGGAATAATTGATTTCTAAGAGAAAAAAACACAAGTTTGGGGATCTATAAATTGTATTTACTTTATGATGTTCAAGTATGAAATATTCATTCTTTAAACTCCTCTATTAAGAAGAATGTGATTAACTATAATTAGGAGGAAAATATGAAAAATAATCACATAAAGTTATAATGTATAATATTATATAAATTTCAATGGTTTATGATGAATTGAATACAATAAAATATTGATAATAAACTATAATTAAATTTATTAATAAAAGTTGGAATTGTCTAATGCTAAAATTATTTTAAAATATTCATATGATCGAAATTTATATTTCATGTCACAAATAAAAAATTTATTTTGATAATATTATCACATTTCATGAAATAATTACGCTCTTTATAAAATAAATATCACTTTCCATATATTTTTATTCTTAAATATAATATAATTGTTTGAGTTTGTTTTGTATTAACATAACAATAATTAATTTATATGATAGTGAGGAAAATAATATCATTCCACTGCCTAATTAATATTTTAGGAAACCAAGACTATAGAATTCTGTGGTGTTTAACCTCAAAAATAATATCTATTTAAATAATCTGAAAATTATGTATATTGAAAATTACAATGGAGAATGTCGTATGAGCCCTAGATATTATTATTTTGTAAATAATTATTATTTCTTGTGTAGAATTATTATTCTTGTTTTGGAATATTATTACATGTAATAACATAATATTATTCTATATATTGTTTTTTAATTGAATTTGAATATATGAATATTTAATAATGAATGTCTTGGGATGAGTGATCACATTATTTTGAAATATATATTTTTTCATATTATGTATACTATATTTTGTGAAATTTATTGCTATTGTATGTATGCAAGGAAAAATATGCTTGGATTAAAAACCACTCTATTTTTATGAATTGATTATTATGAATGTGGAACGTTCAAATAATAATTTTGTGATTGTTGATATAGGAAAAAACAACTTACAGTGGAATGATAAATTAAATAAATAGAATTTAGCCTTTGAAATTTATAATTCTAGAGCTGATGTGATTTACTATCAAGTTAATTAGTATGTTATATTTGGTAATGAAAATTTAATGATTATTTAAATCATTTCAGTTGGGAAAATCAATATTGATGTTTCGTAGTAAATGGTGGAATTCCATATTTAATTTTTTGTTGATTATTTTAAAATTATGTGTAAAATAATACAATTAATATGAATTTATATCCTTGATGTGACCGAATGATAACATTTTGCGGTTGGAATAAAGGGCGGGGAATAGAAAGGTGATGATGGAGGAAAGATGTTCCATATATCATGATGATGGGGGAATGGGGTGCAAGTGATGATGATGATATTGGTGTTGGATGTAACATGTGATATTATATGAAACATTGAAGGTGGTGGAACTAGGACTAATATAATGGGATTAAGATGGGGTTTCACATTATTATTGTGTCGAAATATGGGATGCTTACATGATAATGAATGTGATTTGTAAATCACTGATAGTCAATAGTTATTTATATATTAATTTTTAAATTGTGGGAAGAAGTTTGATATTATGCACTTTGGGTAAATCTTTTATGTGGTATCTTAGGTTCAGTGATAGAGTACCTAGATGTTTTTGAATGAAAAATGATCTAATTAAATAAATGGGTTGGTTCTGGATGCTTACATTATGATGATGACATGCTTGATTATACAATATAAGGATTAATAGTTCCATCAGCACTTTGATCATACGACTAAAATGTTAATATTGTAAAATAAATTTAAATAATATTAATTAACTAATTATTTGTTTTATGAATTTATACGTTAGATACCAATTATTTTTCAGTTCTAGCTATGAGTCGTGAGCAACGTTAGGGACAAATGAGTCTATGGATAGGTATTTTCCCATAGTGTAGTTGTGGGATTTATTTATGATATCATTTATTTCATATACTACCCACCCATGATTGTAGGAAAAATTATGGGGTATAACCGACATGTTTTTGTTTTTTTAGATAAGGCTATTAAAATTCAAAGGCTATGCCCTTTTCAGTTTCATATCGAGACATCAGACTTTTGTGGCGGTATTTTTATATCATTGTTTATTCCATTATGAATGAGTGAGAGAGTATATATTTATTCAATTATAGAAAGGTTGGGGTGTAATTTTATATATATGGATGTCTCATAAAACATGAAAACCAAGAGGATTCATACAGATATATAACTAGTGGTATATTAGAATGGGTAGCATTGTGCAGTTGGAAGATCTGGTTATGAAATGGTCATGGAACAATTTATTTTTCACACTGTAATGACACAAAATTTGAGGTTTTGATCTCTAATGGGTGACATTATGTCAATGATTATTATTTGAGATGTGACAGAGTCATATTAAGGAGTGGATTTTCACACAGGTTCTCTATGATATATTTTTATTTCACATTTCAGACATTATTTGGATATTTTTGAACACACTAATTAATATATTTTTTCAGATCATCCCAACAGTTTTTTAATCCTATATAAAAGAGAGTTTTTTCATGATAAAATTTATGTTTCCATTGATTGTTCTTCAATTTGGTTTTACAATTACATTACATTATCCATTCACACACATTATCTTGTCACCACTGATTTATTATCCTGTGATTGAGCCACTACTGACCAAACTACTAGTTTCATAGTAAGGTTATCTTTGTTTCCTGAATATTAATATGTGTGATTCATGCCATGAATTTCTTACCTCATTGAACTTTTTAATGTGAAAAATGATTTTACACTTAGGAAGTAAAGAGTTAAAAATATGATTGTGTATTAGGAGATAGTGGAGGTATTAAATAAAAAAACTAATAAACCAGAGATGATTAGTGATGGTGATTGGAAGGATATGAGATAGTTAGAGACATGAACGATTAATTTGTATTTGGATGATAATAATCTATGGAAACTAATGAATCCTATAGATTTTGAGGAGATCTGGGTGAATATTGAAAGCAGTTATAAGTCCAAATCCCATAGATATTTTTTATATCTATAAAATGGTTGTAACATTTGTGAATGCTATAGAATGGATAATTAGGTAACCATTAGGAGAGTTAACAAAAAAAATTTATGGATCATTCTTTGATGGAGGTCAGTATTGATGAAAAAGATAATGTTGAACCTCTTTAAATAGAATAATAATCAGAAAGGTCCAGATCAGACAAAAGTCTGATCTCCCAAATTATTATGAAAAAAAAAGCATGGCCGGATTGAGGGTTTCCGGTACCCGATACAAAACATCACCGGTTTTAAAGAAACACAAAATGAATTTTTATGCTGTTATTTCATCATTTTTTATGAATGGGACTCAGTGAAAAACAAATGATGGTGAATCATTTCAAAATAGGCGTATTCTATCTAGGAAAGATGGTTGGGGTAATTAAAGAGGTTTATTGAAGAAAATAATACAATTCAAGTACTTATTTTTCAACAAGTTTGGTCATGGTTATTGAAAGTGATATAGATTAGAAAAATAAGGGATTAAACAAGGTGCATGACACTGATTTTGAGGATATTAGTGTGAGTATCATTCAGGGTGTGAGGAATTTAATTATTGTTTGCGTTGATTGTTGTAGGTCATATTTTTACACCGAATGGGTGGTCAATTCAGAAACATCGTGTCATATTACCCAAAATAGAGAATTATTTTCTTCATGTGAAAACATGATACAGTTTTTATTTGGAATATGTGAAATGGATATTTTTTTGATGCAATTCAGGTTCGGGATATTTTTGTTACTATGAATGCATGTTTTAAGCTGATGTTAAAAGATGTGTGAAATATTCAATGTATACGCCATAATTATTTAATGGATTTTACTCTTGATACTGATGGATTTAAGAGGTTTATTTATATGTTGAAGATAGACCTTTTCTAGAGGATCGATGGTTTATATGTGAGGTAAAATGTATGACACACATTATGGATCATTTGTAAAGGTTTGTAGTTATTTGATGAATCTAGTATTGAAGGGGAAATCATTTAATTTTTTTATATACTATTGTCACACATGATTCAAAGACCTAATTTTTTTTGAAGAAATCTTGGAAGCATAATTTTGTTAGTTTAGGTGTTTTGGTTATTATGACTAATTATATTCCATTATAGAGTGTCAATAGTAAATAAATAATTAAGATCAATTAGTGGGGTGATGCACTGAGAGTTTTATACTACTCGGAGGTTGTTGACGAGAGGGAGAAAGTAATTATTATAGTTTCTTAAAGATTTTTAGTGACCACTATATCGGGACATCCATGTATTGTTTATTCTAGAATTGACACTATATAAATAGGTATGATGAAGACATTGGAATTTGGATTTATTTTACAGGGTTTTTTTTTGGTTTCTATGATATATGAAAAATAGGGATGTCATATTTTCTATAATGAATGATGGTTGGTTTGATACCAACTATTTTTCCTTCCAACTAAGTTTGTTGTATTTGATATTATTATTTTATGTAATGAATGGGGATATATATGGTGTTCAACCAATGCATTTTTGTGTTCTGAGGATAATTATTTCTAAATAAACAAGTTACACCTTTTTTTGTCACATATCCTCACCTCATGATTTAGTGGTGATATTTTTATATCCTTTTTTATTCCTTTTTGAATGAGGCTGTGAAATGTTATTACTTTACTTATTAACAGAATGAGGATCCCTATACTAATGAGGGGTGTGGTGTATTGTGCTATAATGAAGAGGAATCATAAAGATACATCTCTAGTGGTCTATAGGTGGGGAGGAACATTGTAGAAGGTATATCATGTTTTGAAACTATTGTGATATAGTTTATCTGAGGAGATAGAACAATGAAAAAAGAGATGTTTTGATATCTGGGGGGTGGAATTTTTCATAAAAGGTTATTAGAGAGGTGATATAGGTCTAAAAATGTGTGTATTTTCACTGTAGTTTTCTATGTTATATATGTATTTAATTATTTAGGATTATCATGGATTTCTGTGTACTCTTTGATTGTTAGTAAATTTTTTCATAGTTTCCCTCTATTTTTTTAATTCTCTACATTTGAGGGTTTTCCACATTAAAATATATGTCCTATTTTTTTTATTCCTTATTCATAATTCAGATTGGTGATTATCACACTATATTCATTCACTAATGAGTTATTATCCTTGGACCGGTCTGCTTTTAACCAAACAAAACAGACACCATGTGGGGGTGTTTTCCCAAATATCCACACCAGTAAGGAAAATATGCATGACTAACCCCATAGAATCCTATATTCTATCATTGTAATATTACGTGATGGTATGAATTGTGGTTATTATTTCCTATATATGTTTGTAGAGGGATGTAATAGATTGTGGTTTTTCTTACAAGAATTTATCTCCAAATATAGAATATTATAGATTATTATAGGTATTTAATTTGTGGGATGTTATGGATTGATGTATAATACTCAACATTAGGGTTGTTGTGAATCTAGGAAACTTTTTATTTTCTATCTACAAATGAGTATGGGATGATGTAATCTATAGGGTTAATGTATATTATTTTATCCTAGGTTTCCTTGGGATGGCCTACATTAGCTTAGTTGTCTTTGAGCCTTCATAATTTTAGTGATATATGAAATAGGATGTATGATGTTTGGGAAGAGAAGAAAAACATCAGGGAATAATTAGTGTCATCACTCTATATATTTTTTGGATATTATACTATTCTTCTTTGAATTATTTGGTGAGTTGACAATGTTGATGACAAGAAAATAATAGTAAGCCTATTTAGGTGATGAGTTAATTTATTTTTCTTACTCACTGATCATTAATATGGTTATTTCGCATCATTATTTCATGATTGAATAGAAGACCCCACTACGATTAGAGATAATGATCACCCTGTATATATATATATATATATATAATTTCTCATGAAAGCATAGTCTAGTTGGTGATCATGCTAGACTTTACTAGTTCTAGGTGTTTTTCAAGCCTCCTAGTCATTGTTGAAGATCTATTTTAGTGTTTTTTTTGTTGATTCAGTTGTTTGATATATTATATCATGTATTGGGATTGCTTCATTTTCATGAATAAGTGTTTTTGGTGGCTAACCTTATCTTATCTCTTATATTTCCAATATGTATGAGGTTAATACATCCCATATGTGTGATTATATACACTCAGTGCCTGTCAAAAAACCATTCCCTATTATCATTGGGCTTCATGTGTTATTATCTCTCTTTATCCATTATTGTATAGGGAGGGGTACCTTTGGATGGATGGACGATTACAAGCCACAAAACAAACACACACTCTAGAAACCCCATTAGACGATGCCTTCTCTCTCCCCTTAAAATTAAAATAATCTAATTGGGATATTTATTACATTTTTTGTGACCTAAACAACCAGTGACCAATGATATATATGGTCATTTTTATGAACATAGTCAAATGACCCAATCAAATCCCCAGGCATGTAGGTGTTGACATCTATAGACCCACACCATTGTTCCAAAATTAATCCTCACTACTACTTCACAAATTTAGATTCCTACCTTGCAGTCATCCACCGACCACCACCATCATCACCGACCTACCACCATCGAAGTCATTATGCCGCCCCACCATCACATCGGATTTTAGAGACCTTCACCTCATCAACATCACACATGTCCACAATTGATCGGGGCGCCATCCATAACCCATGATATTGTCGCCCTCAAGATCTAAATATGTGGATAGACAACCTCCCAACCCCCTACCCTACTAGAATGCCGAACTATAAAGTCTCATGTGTCCCACCATCAGGCTAGTTTCTGTCCACCACTCACACCCACCGTTGCATCCCAGCTACTACCGTGAGCTGGTACCAACTAAATAAGGGGAAACAAGGAACTTTTTGATTTTAAGACATATTTATATTTATGTTCATATATATAAATTTTTACTTAATTTAAATTTCCCATGAATGTTTCCCATATTTCATTATAAATTATCATCATTTATTTATATATATAACTAATATTCGATACTAAAAATATAATTTCTAATAAAGACTTCAACAATTTCATTTTGAATGTTCAATGAAAATCTATAGATAAAATTTATAGTTAGATGTGTAAATTGATACATGAAATTAAATTTCCATCGAAAAAACCTATAATTCCAATGAAAATATATAGTGATTTTTTGTATTAACTAAATTATATAATGAAAAGTCAATATAATAATTTTTATTATATATTTCTACATGTATAAACATAAATACATAAATACATAATTATATATTAATATTTTTTAGAAACATATATGTGTAATAATATTAGGGAATACATATGTTGATTTTAATATAATTATATAATATATATATAAGTATGTACATAAAGAATGCATTTATATATACTCATTTAATAATTAATTTCCAATCATTAGTAGAAAATTTCATAAGACTTTTTTAATGAATTGTGTAGTTCAAAAATCCTCTGAAAATTATAAATCAAATATATTAATACATAAATAAATATTTTAAATATTCATTGGATATTTTCATTGGAAATTTTAAAAAGGGTCATTTAGATTTATCCTTAACAAAAAAAATTATTCAATTTTTTTTATTAAATTACCAATTCAAATTTCCAATATTTTTATAAAGAAAATAAAAAATAATAGTACAAAATTTCTACAATAAATCTTCATTAAATTTTCCATGAAAATATATTAAAAAATAGATAAATAATATTTTTTTTATAAAATTATGAATATTACATTTCGATGGGAATTTTACAATGCACATTTGCATAGAAACGTTACATTTTAAGTGTTCACTTAAAATATCATTGCAAATATTTTAATAAATAAATAAATAATGAAAATTTTCAATATAAATTTACATTTAAAATTTTCACTATAAACATTTAGAATAAATTTCATCCCAAAACATTTAATTCAAATTATCACTTAAATTTTCAGTAAAAATTGTCATAATATATTTTCTATGCATTATGGGTGTGTGAAAATTTATATATTTTTGTATATATCTTAATATAAATATATAATTATTTTTTTGGAAATATATAGTGATATATTATAGTGTGCATATAAATTAATACATATAATCATTGATAGAATAATAACTTCCTATTTACTGATAAACATTAAAATATATATGCATAAAAACACATATGTGTGCATATATTTACATTAATATTAATATAAAGTATAAAAATTCGACTGAAAATATTATGCAGATATAGACATGCATCCATGTATACATATAATGTATTTTTAATGTATTTGTATTTATTTTTTAAGAATATTTAATTAAATAATTATAAACAAAATTTCAATGTAAATATACTAATACACAAATATGAAATGTAAATTATCATTGGAAATTGTAATTTAAAATTTTCACATGATACTTTTGTTGTAAAGTTTTTCTTAAATTTTTAGTCAACGTTTCCACTAATTTTTTTCATAATTTTAATTTAAATTCATCTACCAAAATTCTAAAAAATTTATTATTTTTATTTTGTGCGAAAATATATTATCATATAAATAAAAAATTTTGTTTAAACATAAAATTTTAACTATAAATTGTAATTGTAAATTTTCAATGGAAATTATTAATTTGATGTTCCACAATAAAAATATATAAATACATGACAAAAAAAATATAAATTTTCACGAGTGATTTGAAATGGAAATTTTCACATGAATCATTATATGAAAATATCCAATGGAGATTTATTGTTTGAATTCCAACTTAAAATTACAATTCATATTTTTATTTAATTTTTATTATTTTTTCCCTAGAAATTTGAATACTAAAATGACAAAATTAACACATATTCATTATCTATATTACTACGGTTTTTGGATTTTCAATTTTTTTATATTTAAATATATATTTTTAATGAAATTATTTGAAAATATATTTTTGGAAAATTTTATAAATATCTACTCATAAACATTATTCTTACAATAATAATTATTTTACTGTACATCAAAAAATAAATACTAAAAACATTTCTTTTGTATATAAAAAAAATATATGTGTGTGTATTAATATATATATATATATATACATATATTATTCATTTATTTTGGAATTTTTATTAATATAAATATTTTTAAATCAAAAATGGACAATATTTTTTTTAATGAATTATAAATATTATTTATTAATAATACAAAAATATTATTTTATTATTTTTTTATAATTAAATTATATAATTCTGATTAAAACACAATTTAATATAACTAAATTTTAAAACATTAAAAGATTTTTTAATCACACCAACAATAATATATTACTATTGTGATAATTTTTTTCCAAATAATGAAAAATTATTCATCAAAATATAATTAAATAAATATCTATTTTTTTTTAAAGTTAATGTAATTTTATTTTTATAATCAAAATAAAAATATTTAAAAATATTAATTTTATCATTTTTATTATACTTATATGCATGCATGTGTATATCCATAAGAAAACATCTTTTCCAAAAATGAAATGAATTTTTCAAAATGGAATTTTTTTTATAGGGTGGGCTATGTAGGTGGAAATCGACTTTATTGGACAGATGGATTGGATGTAACCATTTTTAATTACTTCCAAAACCATATTACTACTTTTTTTGGGAAAAAAGGAATGAGGGTAAGATTATTTATTAGAATATATATATATATACATATATTAGATAAAAAATATTTAATTAGAGGATTTATGATCAGGATGTAGAATAAATAAATTCTAAAATGGGAAATCATCCAACAATACTTGTGACTTTCCTAAAATTCCATGGTTCCACAACTTGTGAGCGTCCCTATTTCCCTCTCTTTTGGTGAAAGAGAAGGAAAATGTCATGAAAAGGTGTTTAAGGTAGATAATCTTTATGAAAAGCAAACCAAATTGTTGCAAACAACTTTCAAATTAAGTAAAATCATTTGGAATGGTATTTATATCATATTCCAGGATGATATAGATCCATCCTCATTCAATAGATAATTTCAATATGATAATTATGGTCGGTATTTTCTTTATCTGGATTCCAGGTAGTGGAAAATAAATATTGTCTTTCTGTAATAATCAAGATGAAAGAATCATAAACAATCACGCCCAAAAAAATTGTGCATCCTTCATAAAGAGATGCATCCACATTAACTTACAAAAAACCAATCATATGAGATATTCATAAATTTGAACCATGCCACATGGATGGGATGTATTGTGGTGTAAGATTGTGTTTCTATTTATACAACTATAAAGTCCCCGGCCTAGTATCCCAGAGTTGACACCTTATCTTATTAGATACTCATAAATACAATACTCAAATATCAAAGGACCAAATAGTTTAGATGTTTTGGATGCAAGATTACATACATGAACATTATATTACAACATGAAAAAAAATTCAATACAAAAAAAGCATCTAAAACAAAATTAAAATCATAGTTTATCCCTCCATGTCATTCATACTATATATATATTCCCCACATGGGAAAAAATTAAGAAAGTTGTGAGCTCAGATTCTCCTCCAGGGTAAGCAAAAAAATGAGATATATAATAATTAAAAATTTAAAATAACTAATTATGAATACCTAAACAACCCTGACATTAAAACATAATCTTGAGAATAATATGAACTGAATAAACATAATCAAATAATTCCATATAAATAGTCACATGAGAACAAAAATTATCCATGGAAATTCTACAAGTCAAATAATCTCATGGAATATAAATTACTAATATTATAACAGGAGAATACATAAAACCACACATAATAAAAATATAATTAAGAAATAGTACATGATGTATATATAAATGGGTAAGGCCTCATCCAAAACAAGGATTAGTTTGTATTATGATACACACTGATGCATGGATGGGCTATAGCGGGACCTCCTACCACATACTATGTCTTATGCATTTATCATATGTAAAATAGAAAATAAATAATTAAATAAAATTTTCCCATACCTCTTAAAACAATTTGAATCATCTATACAGATGGAATTACTATAATAGAATCATTGTGAAATAATTGAGAGAAATACCATTTTTTACATTTAGAATGAATATTTCTTTTGGAAGATATATATTATTTTACATAAATTCAAATTATAACATATTTATACATGAAATTAAAATGGATAGAAAATGAAATTGTATTTATGGATTAAATTATTTCTAACAGAAGTGAAAAAGTTTAAAAATACGTATTATGAATCATTAGAATGGTCCATTTAGTGCGATATAAGGGGAAATGTAAGAGTTTTTAAAACAGAAAAGGTATAATTTTTAATATAAAAATTGAAATGAACAAGAATATTTTTTCTGAATAAAAATATTCATTTTAGAAAAATAATGGTGGCTTAAAATATATTATGGAGTGAACTATCAAATTGGTATTAAACTAGGAAGTTCCCTTAATTTGTGCATGATTATAGGGAATATTAGAGATGGGAACCTTACAAAATCATGTATTTCACCTAAAAGTAGGATTAAATGTTCCTGACACATGAGATTGGGACACATAAACATAATTTTTAATATTTATATAAATATAAATAAGAGTTACATTGGGGTATAATGAGATAAGCGTCTACAAAATGAAAAATTAATGTTCGAGGAGAACACCGTACCACGTTTCAATCAATCGAATTGTATGACACATAAAATTAATAATAATTATATCCCAACCCGTACCCTAAGGACTGTTCCATGACAACCCCAAACCATCCTTCCATAGGCCATGGACTAGAGACTAGCACCCAAGGCGTAATTCCCTAAAACTGGGAAGGAATTGAATTTATAACCTGTGGACACACACAACAAAGCCCATAGCTGGATCTAAAACACTAAGTAAAACTATATAAAAAAGTGATGAAAGTAAAAAGGGATATAATACAGGACCAACAGTAATGTACATGAAACTAAATATACAAGTACAACAGAAGAAAAGAAAAACAGTTGTCTGGTTGTCCTCTTAAGTTCCTACCTATAGGGTAGGTACAGATTGCCTCCTCAACACTCCACGTTCGTCTGTCTCCTCCGTGAACTGAATCATCATATGATCCACCTCCGGGTATCGTCCGGTCCTGATACTCTTAGGCTTGATCTGCATTTTTCGTCTTCTTCATACAACACAACAAGGTGCTGGCATAGCCCGTGCAGCGGTGAGTATAATGATACTCAGTAGAGACCTCGAGACCCTCTAGGTCTCACAATATCCAAAAAGGATAAACCAAAAAGTATGAAATCAATAGATAACTTTACTTAGGTATATGTCCATAGATATACCTACATTATTATGTTATCCATCTCAATCATGAGTAAAACATATAAAGACATACTCATCTCAACTAGGATTTTATTCAAATTATTGAAACCTCGGCTGCTAGATAACTCCTCCTCTATCATGTACAATGGGTGAGCCGCGACCCCAAGCGTGGATCCCCCTAAAATTGGACTACTGAGTTACTCCTCCTATCGAGTATTGTGGGTCTTCCACATCACAAAGAGGTGCTCCCCACTGTGGGTCTACTGCGTCACCAAGCGTGCGCCCCCTCGTAGCCTGCAGAGGTACTTCTCCTGTCAAGTACTATGGGTCTGTCATGTCACCAGTCATTCTCCTCCTCCTTCGGTCTTCTATGACACCAAGGTGATCCCCAATGGGCAAGTAGAGTCTCTCCGAGTCAAACGGTCAACAGTCGCCAGGTCTCAGCCAGCTACTAGGTCTCTGCACTACGCTCTCTCGTCTCCAGGAGGATCCACTCCACGAGCTACTGGCCAATAATCCAACTATAAATAAGTCTCATTAATAAGTATCTCAAAGGTCTGCATCATCATTGAGGTCTCAACGTAACATACGGTGCATTAATCAGATACTCGGTCTGTGAGTTATTAGCCTTTTAGTCCCAGGGGCCTTGTTGAATTCGTGAATGATCCAACTTGACTGTATCTCATCTATACCCCAAACTCTAGTGGGGTACACTCAATGGGACCATCATGCTCCATGATTTCCATCGCCATTGACGATTGGTCAAAGGGACATCTGGTGTCAATGATATGGTCGATGGAGCGTAAGTGGTCGTAGTGGGCCCGGGTCCGGTCCGACCCGGTCAGACCGACCTGGCCAATCAAGTATGGGCTGACCCGGTTCATGTTGACCCGGACTAACCCATTGTGTATGGTCGGGCCCGTTGGGTGGGCGAGCCCATTGGGTTTGGTCTGGCCCCTGGGGTCCTCCCAGCAGGCCGCGAGGGGCCATGGAGGGCAGAGAGGGGATGGACCGGCTGCGAGGGCACGAACCGGCCACAGATCGGCAGAAGGGAGGTTCCGCCAGGAAAGAACCATGGGGGTGGCCCGACCTGGAGGGGCCCGCGGGGGCGGCTCGGCCCGGGGGCTGGGGTGGCACAACAGGGGCCGGTTCAGTCAGTGGGAGGTACGACTGGGGCCGGGAGGCCGATTCGGCCAGGGCACCTTGAGGGGCGTGGGAGGCTGGTTTGACCAGGGCACCGCGAGGGGTGAGGGAGGCCAGTTCAGCCGGGGCGCCGTGAGGGGCGCGGGAGGACGGGAGGTTGGCGGGGGCATGATCGGTTCTGCTGATGGGTTGCACGAGCCGGTGGTACGGGGATGGAGTGTGGCGCGGTCGAGGCCTGTTTGTCTGACAGTGGCATGGGGTTGATACGGCCGAGAGGCCGGAGCACTATGGGGGCGGAACGAGTCAAAAATTCCACGGGTGGCGTGGCCATTTCCTTCTTCACCTTCATTGTCTTCATCGTTGTTTTGAAGAATAGCACAAAGAAGATCGTTGGGGTGTCGGGCCATGCTTGTTTGGCCCACACCCTCCGTGTTTAGAGTGGTATCAAGTGTTTCATCTATAACAATTAAAAAGAACGATGATGGAAGATATTTTAAACATCAATTCTCATAAATCCCTTGATAATTTATATTCCTAACCCGCAAGTAAAACACCCGCAGATCAACTTTATTATAATTGATCCATGTAGTTTTCTTTATAACCAATGAATTAAGGGAATAAAATTATACTTAATTAAAACCCCTACCTTTTTGGATGTTGGTAGATTTTGGCTTGAGAAGGCAGACATTGATTCACTGTAGAAGAACACATCTTACGTCGAAGGACATTCTGAGGAAGAAGGTCGATGTCATAGACATTCTTTGTGGAAGAAGCATTCTTCATTGGAGAAGCTCTCTCCCAAGAGCTCCTCCTCTCCCCAATTCCACAAAATAAAAGAGATAACCAATAATAAGAAGTGTTTCCCTAATTTAGTCGTAGGAAAAATTAAAATCGAATTAAATTTAATTGGATAAATTAAGTGGTGTGTTGGTAAGATTAATGGTATGTGTGTTGGAACAATTAAGGTAGAGGTGGCCAAGAGGCTCTCCATCATTAATTGTGGGAGATTAAGGTTTTTTCCCCATTAAACGGGGGATTCATGGGGTTTAATCCTTGGTGGTCCACACCACTATAACCTCTCATTGAAGGTTATGGTTCGGGTGGTCCCCACTACCATAACCTCTCATGGGAGGATAAGGTCTATTGGTCCCCCCTTCCAACCTCCACATTAAGGTTTAGTTCCAGTGGACCCCAACTACCAACACCCACATGGATGGTTGATATAAAAATAAAATGTTTACACAATTTTATTTTTATATTATTTCTTCAAGAAAAACCCAAAAACTATCTTTCACACTCAACCAACTACCATCGAGGTGAAAGTATCATTATGTGAATATCATCACTGCGACCTCAACAGTGCCCTCAGATTTTAATTCAAATCACTAATTCAAATGTTACAAAAACCCGCTCGCACATTTAGTGAACGTACTCAAAAATAGTACAGAAATTTATTTCGGGAACTCTGGGCCTCGGAATCACTCGCCCTCAATTTTCACAGACTCGTAAAATTACCAAATATTTTAAAAAAAAATACTGAGAAATTTTGGGTCTTTAAATTCTCCCCATATCAGGCTTTACATCCCCATAAGCCACAGCTCAAACTAAGGGAACAAGTGGGGTACTGAACACGCATCTGAGCCTCCCGCTCCTGTGTTATTTCATGGAGGACCCGATGCTACCACCGAACGTACACCAAATCTATCAACCATCCACTATGTAACCACTACTCTCGATCCTCATTCTCTACTATAAACTCTGTAAAAGTTTCCCCATCATCGACATTCAGCTCGCCATGGTCAATGTTGTTATAAGGGTGATGCACGTATCTCCTTAGCTAGCATATGTGGATGACGTCTTGAACCCGGTGCAACTGAGGTAGTAGAGCTAAGCTTTATGCTTCCTCGCCTACTCTTCTATTGACCTGAAAAGGTCTAATGAATCCCGAATATAACTTGTCACCTCGGCTGAATCTCTGTAGACCTCCTTGGGGTGAGACCCGTAGAAAGAAGTCATCACCATCCTCAAACTCTAGGGGCATCCGTCTCATATTGGCATATGATTTCTATCTACTATGTGTAGTCTTCATCCACTCCCAGATGAATTGAACCTTCTCTATCATAGCACATACCATCTCTGGTCCCATGAGTGCTGACTCCCCTAGGTCAGTCCAACACAAAGTTGATCTACAAGTTCGCCCATATAATGCCTCAAAAGGTTCCATCCCAATGGTGGAGTGATATATGTTGTTGTAAGAAAACTCCATCAAAGGAAAGTCATCATCCTAGTTGTGACTGGATTCAAGGATACAAGAACACAACATTTCCTTGAGGGTCTGAATGGTCCACTCAGTCTGATCATCCTTCTCTTTATGGAAAGCGGTGCTCAAACAAAGCTGCGTCCCGAAAGCCTCATGCAACCCCTTCCATATCCAGCAAGTAAATTGTGCATCATGATAAATGATAATCATCAAAGGTACTCCATGTAGCTACACAATCTCATGCACATAAATTCAAACAAAGCTATCCACTAAACCCTGCTCTCTGATCGGTAGGAAGTGGGCCGACTTGGTGAGTCGGTCGACAATCACCCAGATAGAGTCATGTCCCCTGGATGTACGCGGAAGTCCTGTCACAAAGTCCAAAGATATCCCATCCCACTTCCACTCTAGGATCTCTACAGGCAGAACCAGGCTTGCTGGTAGTTGATGCTCCACCTTCACTTGCCAACAAGTGAGGCATCGAGAGACAAACTTTTCAAATTCTTTCTTCATTATCGGCCACCTGTGCTATCGTCGAAGATCCTGGTACATCTTCACCACTCCTAGATATACTGCTAGAGGGGATGTGTGGAGCCCCCTCAACACATCCTCCTAAAGTGAAAATGGTACCATGGAACGTCCTCTGAAGAGGATTACGTGATCCCCACCTTTAGAAAAATAATCGGGTGCTTACCCTATGGATATTTGAGCAAGTCGTGTCTCACAATCAGTGTCCCAACACTGCGCCTCCCTAACTTGCTGATAAAGTGGAGGAGTGACTGTAAGAAACTGAATTAAGGCTTCTCCATCTCAGAGTCTTTCCAGTATTACCCGAAAATGATAGGAATGATCCTCCTCAGTTGCTGAGTAAGTCAGAATGTCGTCGATTAAGACCACTACAAAGCGATCAAGGTATGGATGAAATTCCATGTTCATGAGTCCCATGAACACTTCTGGAGCATTGGTTACGCTGAAAGGCCTAACCAAAAACTCGTAGTGGTCAACCGACATCTGAAATCCATCTCCTGCACATCCTCAACTTGAACTCTGAGCTAGTGATATCCTGATCTGAGGTCAATCTTCGAGCACCATCATGCTCCCTTCAACTGATCCAAGAGGTCAGCAATCCTCGAGAGTGTGTACTTGTTCTTCGCGGTCACCTGGTTCAGGCACTGATAGTCTACAAAAATCCTCAATCTCCCATTCACCTTCTTGGCGAATAGTATCGGGGTTTCCAAGTGTGAAACACTTGGCCGGATGAACCCCTTCCCCTGCAAGTCCTCCAACTGTACCTGTATCTCCCGAAGCTCCATGGGAGCCATCCGATATGTTGGTGTAGATATCAGTGTTGTTCCAGGGTACAAGTCAATGTAAAATTACACCTCTCTGCAAAGAGGTAGACCTGGGACATCATCAGGGAAAACATCCACATATTGGTCCACCACTATAGGATAACTCGGACTCTCCACATCAACAGCTCCAAGGGTAAGGCAAGCCAACTGATTAGTGATCAACTACACTCTTCTCCAAGCAATTTCATCATGTTCCGAAAAGGCTCCCTTCTTGCCGATGAAGGAAAGCATGGTCCCATCAGGGCGGACACACAACACTTTTCACCTAATACAGTCAATCTGAGCATGGACTGTAGATAACCAGTCCATACCCAAGATGACATCGTAAGGCCTCGACACTACTTCTAGGAGATCCCAGCCGAAGATCTCACCTCCTTGATTAATCTCACAAAGTTGAAACCACTGCGTAATCATTGAGTCTGATCTCGTAGGAGTATCTAGCTGTAAGGATCGGGACAATGGCTCTGTCAGAATCTCTGATCTTCGAACCAGTGCAGTGGCAATGAGAGAATGATGGGCACCTGTGATTATATGTAATATAGCTATGGTGGAGTAGACATAGATCATACCTTGAATCATCTCCGGAGTTCCATGATCGTAGGCCTTAGCTGCCTAGAACTGAGCTCTCCCCTATCCACCAGCTCCTTGCGGCCGAGGTGGACCACCAAGTCATGGTGGCGGTAATATCTAGAATTGTTGACCACCACCAGCAGCATGACCAGCTCCTCTGCCATGTCTACCTGCTCCCTGATGAACACCTCGATTGAACCTATGTCTCTTCCTGGGTGGTCCTTCAACCATCTGCGGATCATCCGAATGGCAGGTTAGATAGTCACGAGCCTTGTGACCTTTCCCGCTGCATGCGTAATACTGCCTACTTCTAGAATGTCGGTGTCCTCTTTGGGTGCCCCACACATCCAATCATGATTCATGTGGTCGTCCACTAGTAGGTCTGGTCCTCTTTGACGTTTGTGACATCTGTCTGCTTCCAACTGTAGAAGAATCCACTACATGATGACTAGTGGTGGATCCTGCTGATGGAGAATGGTCAAAAAGGAAACTCTCTACTATTAGGGCTCTCTCTAACACCCCCGCATGTATTTTAATATAGAGTGAGATCCCCAAATCGCGTGTCTCCCTCCTAAGTCCCCACTCGAAGGACAGAGCCCTGAAGAATGGGTCCCTCAACATATCAGTGGAGTAGCGTGAGAGGTTATTGAATCTCGATGATTATTAAGATATAGTCATGCTGCCTTGCTGCATATTAAGTAGCTCCTGAATGTGCACTGCATGGAGAGTTTTTGGAACAAACTCTTCATAAAACAGGCTCTTGAGGTCTTCCCTGAGAAGCATCACCTCGTCGTGAAACTCAAGCATCAAGCTCCAACATCTGCATGTTTCTTCTTGTAGAAGGATGGAGACAAGGATCACCATGAGGTCATCTAGTGACCCTACCAGTCAAGAAACTCTCACCATAGCCTCCAGCCAATCCTCAGCCACCTGTGGGTTTGTCTTTCCCTTGAACTTGGGTGGCCACTGGAACTGGAACTCGTGTAACATTATCAAGCGACATGTATCATCTGCTTCTGGGGATGGTGGAATTAGTGGCCCAACGGGGAGTGCTGCCACTAGCGCCTCTGCTAGAAAATGGCCATGCACGGAGGCCTTATCGCTCAGTGGGATATCAATGCATACAACTCTCAGAACTCTAGTGGGTTGTCTATGTGGAGGAATCCTAAAAAGAAACAGGTGTGTGATTTGCCACTGTAAGAGGCTAATATTCATTGCTAATATATGTAGTTTTCATGTGCCTTGATATTCATAAATACCATTTTAGTGCATTTTACATTTTGAACACTCATTCTCATCATTTGTGCACTTCATGCCTAATGTGCACCAATTTAAGCCCAATGTTTCATATGATTTTAAAGAATGTAACTATCCATGTTTTAATTTGATATTTTTGGAAATGGGTATTAACTTAATTATGAACATTTTTTATTCAGGGATCAATGGATTATTAATAAATTATGATGGAGATATTTGGCGATTAAAGGAAACAATTTTGGAGAAGGCAGATTGTATATCATCCCACTGATCGAACTATGGAGACCCCAATACAAGCCCAATGAAGCCCAAAATTTATTTAAGGATAGAAGACATATATGGTAACAAATCTTTCTTCTGGAGCCAGCGCTAATTCGTCCTAAATGGTGTTGATTAAGGTGGACCAAGTTGAAGATTTAATTTTGGGCCAGAGTCTGCGGCCCAGAAAAACATCTCACCATTTCAACCATATCTCCCGAACAACAAAGTTTTGCGGGCTGACAGTTTTCATGGTGTTAGGGGACATCCGGGGCTTCATTTAATTCTTCTAGGGACAACTCAAATTCGGCCGTATAGAAGGTCCTTTAGGCGCGTCTTTCCGGTGGATGCAAGCTGGCTGTAACTTCGGGGCAAGAAGTGGAAAAGTCTCTAATCATTAATATTCCACCCACCTTTCCCCAACATAATTAATTAAAGGCACATGGGATGTTGGGGGCTCGGCCAAGGATTCATTTTTTCCTATTTAAGTCAGTAGTGGTGGTGGATTTAGGGAGGTTGGGTGCTTTCTTTTCATTGTAATGTTATTATGCCAATTTGCCTTTGTAATGTTCTTCCTTCTCATGTAAGTTGATCGAATCACCTTAGTCATCAATAAAAGTTCTTCTTCTTCTCTTGTTCTGTTATTCTCCTTATCACCTTGATACCGTTTCCTCAAGGTGTGAATTTATTCACACCAAACCTTGTGATTTTGTTCACACAACGGTGGAGTGATCGTTTCATTGTTTTATTTTTCTTCTCCAATCCCGCTTCTTTAAGTCGACTTCCCGCTTCCATTTATTGAATAGCATAAATGGAGGGCTAAACCCTTATGGGTTGGTCCTAGGGAGTTGCATGAAGAAGATTGGATGTTATTGTATGATCCTAAATTCTGTAATAATTTCATTATTTTAATATTTCCATGTGATGATTTATTTTCTTCTTCATCTTTGCCAACTTTAACAATGACACATTTCGAGTGCTAGTGCGATCCAATTCCTTGGAGTGATCATTAAATTGATCCTACAAGTGCATTGGTGATTAGCCTTGGAATTTTTTAGGGATTAAATTGGTGAATGATGTTGAGGAATTATATCATTTCGTGGATACATCTTGAATTAGTGAAATGAATGTTATAAGAAAATAAATGCATCCAATCTAACCCTAGTAACAACTTAGGATCAACCCATCTCCATTAATTGTTTTAGACTAAGTAATTGTATGTTTTAATTTATTTTCTTTAGATTAAATCAGTAGTTATTAAAATCAATTCAATCCAAATAGTTGGCCACTCCATAGCCAAGTCCTTCCAGAATCAAAGTGTCTCTCGGTTTCTTCTTCGGTCCCTGTGGATTCGACCCCTACCTGTACTACAACGACCGCATACCTGTAGGGTAAATTTGGGCACAACCAAATTTTGGCGCCGTTGCCGGGGACCCAAGTAAGTTACTTTAGACACACATCTTCTTTTCTTACCCCACATTCTCTATTCTCACCCCCATCTCTCTTATCTTTACCCCTTTCTGTTTTTGTGTGTTCTGAGAATCTAGAATCCAACTTTCCATCTTCTCCAATGGAGTATCTTCCAAATTATCATGTAAAAAACTCATGCTGGAATGAAATGGAAAATGAATATTGGGAAGACCCTAATTTAGAAAATTTCTTTGATCAACCCTTGAATAATTACCGCACACCTGATGAGATGTACAATCAATGGGATGGTGATTGTTTAAAGGATGAATTTCCAGCCCTCTCGAGGATGATTGAAGAGATGAAACTTAATGAAGTTCGTGATTTACAAACTCCTATCCATCCTAATCATCAAAAACTCTTCGAACAATTGTGTAATCAAATGGAGATGATGAGTTCTGAGGTATCATCATTGAGATTAGAACTGCAATGCATTAATACTTGTGGGGAACACATCCATACACCAACTGTACCTTCAAAAACCTTATGTGAAGTGTCTAGTTTTCCAAAAGCCTCTCATGAATTTATTGAAGAACCTACCTTTGGATTTGGGGTGGTGGAAGAAAATCAAGAAATTGTTGAAGGGTCTTTAAATCAGGAGGAAATTGATTTCATGTATTCACAAGAGGGGAATTTGACATCATGGATTGAGTCTCCTAAGTGTAACTCTATTGATGATTTTTCAAAAACACCAATCACTGAACCATTGAGAGAAATCCAAAACATTGAGTCCATGCCCACTCCTAACACTATTCTTTCCAATTTTTTGGTTGAATCTTCTATTCAAAATGAAACAATTTTGTCAAGAAATTTGGAAAATGAAGATAAGTTGGATTCAAATTCTCAACCTGTGTCTAAATGTCCTATCCAAACCGAGCTCAAAATCATTGTCCTTCCTTCCCCACTTGAGTACCCTATAATTTTTGTTAAGAAAGAGCTTGGGGGTTTCATTCATTCATCTCATGAAACCCAAAAAGGTGGGTTGATCTTTGATTTATTAAGAAAGACTACAGAAGAAAAAGAATCAACCATTTCTGATATTCCTTGGATTTTCCCATTCATTTTAGAAAATAGGATTCTTCATGAATAAAATTCCAAATCTTCATACCAACCACAAGGGATACACATTCTCAATCATGTTGAAGTGGAGAAAGATGAGGTAAATAAAATTTTTAAAGTTGGAATTGGTTAAGTTGGGGGGTTCATGTCGAGCTAGCGACGTTAAACAAAAGCACTGCACGGGAGGCAACCCGTGGTCTTCATGTTTCTAATCTTTGTGACTCATTTTTTTTATTCTTCTTTATTTCCTTCTTCTTAATTTTGTTATTTTAAATATATATATATATATATATATATATATACTGTTGACATGTTCTTCTTTTATGAGTAAGGATGAGTACGAAAGGGGAGCACCGTATTCATCCGTGTCACGCGGTGTGATCCCTGAGTAATACCTTACCCGGAAAATATAAAGAAGACAATGTATCATCAGTTTATTTTATTTTTATTTTATATTTTTGTTGGTATTTAAAAAAAATAGATTGTTGACCTGTTCTTCTTTTATGAGTAAGGATGGATATGAAAGGGGAGCACCGTATTCATCTGTGTCGCGTGGTGTGATCCCTGAGTAATACCTTACCCAGAAAATATAAAGAAGACAATGTATCATCAGTTTATGTTATTTATACTTTTTTTAGGTTAAAAAAAATAAAAAATATATATATATTAAAAAAAATTTAAGGCATGTCATAGGTCATTGGGAAAAGCTGTTCACAACCGTCCAAGGCATTGGGAGACAAACCAGAATTGAAGGGATACATGGGAATTCATTTTCAACATCAACCACCAGGTGACTTCATTCCATAATTTTCATTTTCAATGTCTTCGTTGAGCTTCTATCATGCCACTTCTATGTTTCAATTCTTTAAACACTGGGGACAATGTATTCTATGTTGGGGGGAGATGAAAATGTGTGGAAGGAAAAATGTCATTAAACTTGAACATGATAACACACATTCCAAACTCTGAAATTGGATATCAAATAATTTTGCATGCCTTGATTCTGATTTTAATGCAAGTTTATGTTCATGTGCATAGTTATTGGAAAGTGCGGTTGTCCGATGTGATTTTTCACTGTTATATTTTCATCCATTTAATAAAAAAACACAATGCACGTCCTCTAGATTGTGGGGTCCTAGTTTGAGTTTTTGGGGACCCATAATAAATAGCATAGGATTGGCGATCATTTTAAATTTAACATGAGTATTCAAAAAAAATGTGCGCGTAGAGCAATGAATTGACCTAATGTGTGGCTTTCGGCACTTGGGGATCGCGACTCCATAGTTGTCTGGACCAGAGTTGGGCATTTTATCTCTATTTGTGGTAATTTGAATTTGTTTTTTATTGAGTTAACTCGAGATGATGCCCGAGTATGTGAGCTTCACTGGGTGCCCTAAGGTCTTTGATCCTCGGAGTCATCGGCAAATTCTTGCTACATGGGTTGACTCGATTGAGTTCAATTTCAATTACCATGGAAAAATTTCAAAAAAAACAAAAAAAAGAAAATAAAAAATTAATACTCATCTTATTATTAAAATTTGATTGCTCCTAGCGCTTCCATCTTTTCTCCCTCGAATGAAAATGAACCCCCATGTCTATTGTGACACACAACACTTCATCATGCTTAATTGAATTTGGATGAAATATGGCAATGAATTTGAACAAAGGAATGGGCTTGGGATTGAGATATGCTTATGGACATAGCTTGTTTTAAATGATTTTTATGGGTTTCATAATTGTTTGGTATGTGATATTTGAGTGAGAAATGTGTATTAAAATGTTTTTGGAAAAGGTCATTTGAATTTCATTTTTGTGAGATATATTTTGCTCGGGACTAGCAAAACTCAAGCTGGGGGGTGTGATTAGCCACTTTAAGAGGCTAATATTCATTTCTAATATATGTAGTTTTCATGTGCCTTGATATTCATAAATACCATTTTAGTGCATTTTACATTTTGAACACTCATTCTCATCATTTGTGCACTTCATGCCTAATGTGAACCAATTTAAGCCCAATGTTTCATCTGATTTTAAAGAGTGTAACTATCCATGTTTTAAATTGATATTTTTGGAAATGGGTATTAGCTTAATTATGAACATTTTTTATTCAGGGATCAATGGATTATTAATAAATTATGATGAAGATATTTGGCGATTAAAGGAAACAATTTTGGAGAAGGCAGATTGTATATCATCCCACTGATCGAACTATGGAGACCACAATACAAGCCCAATGAAGCCCAAACTTTATGTAAAGATAGAAGACATATAGGGGAACAAATCGTTCTTCTGGATCCAGTGCTAATTCGTCCTAAATTGTGTTGATTAAGGTGGCCCATGTTGAAGATTTAATTTTGGGCCAGAGTATGCGGCCCAGAAAAAAATCTCACCATTTCAATCATATCTCCCGAACAACAACGTTTTGCGGGCTGACATATTACATGGTGTTAGGGGACATCCGGGGAATCATTTAAGTCTTCTAGGGACAACTAAAATTCCGCCTTATAGAAGGTCCTTTAGGCGCGTCTTTCCGGTGGATGCAAGCTGGCTGCAACTTCGGGGCAAGAAGTGGAAAAGTCTCTCATCATTAATGTTCCACCCACCTTTCCCCAACATAATTAATTAAAGGCACATGGGATGTTGGGGGCTCGGCCAAGGATTCATTTTTTCCTATTTAAGGTAGTATTGGTGGTGGATTTAGGGAGGTTGGGTGCTTCCTTTTCATTGTAATGTTATTATGCCAATTTGCCTTTGTAATGTTCTTCCTTCTCATGTAAGTTGTTCGAATCACCTTAGTCTTCAATAAAAGTTCTTCTTCTTCTCTTGTTCTATTCTTCTCCTTATCACCTTGATACCGTTTCCTCAAGGTGTGAATTTATTCACACCAAACCTTGTGATTTTGTTCACACAACGGTGGAGTGATCGTTTCATTGTTTTATTTTTCTTCTCCAATCCCGCTTCTTTAAGTAGACTTCCCGCTTCCATTTATTGAATAGCATAAATGGAGGGATAAACCCTTATGGGTTGGTCCTAGGGAGTTGCATGGGGAAGATTGGATGTTATTTTATGATCCTAAATTCTGTAATAATTTCATTATTTTAATATTTCCATGTGATGATTTATTTTTTTCTTCATCTTTTCCAACTTTAACAATGACACATTTCGAGTGCTAGTGCGATCCAATTCCTTGGAGTGATCATTAAATTGATCCTACAAGTGCATTGGTGATTAGCCTTGGAATTTTGTAGGGATTAAATTGGTGAATGATGTTGAGGAATTATATCATTTCGTGGATACATCTTGAATTAGTGAAATGAATGTTATAAGAAAATAAATGCATCCAATCTAACCCTAGTAACAACTTAGGATCAACCCATCTCCATTAATTGTTTTAGACTAAGTAATTGTATGTTTTAATTTATTTTCTTTAGATTAAATCAGTAGTTATTAAAATCAAATCAATCCATATAGTTGGCCACTATATAGCCAAGTCCTTCCAGAATCAAAGTGTCTCTCGGTTTCTTCTTCGGTCCCTGTGGATTCGACCCCTACCTGTACAACAACGACCGCATACCTGTAGGGTAAATTTGGGCGCAACCAAATTTTGGCGTCGTTGCCGGGGACCCAATTAAGTTACTTTAGACACACATCTTCTTTCTTACCCCACATTCTCTATTCTCACCCCCATCTCTCTTATCTTTACCCCTTTCTGTTTGTGTGTGTTCTGAGAATCTAGAATCCAACTTTCCATCTTCTCCAATGGAGTATCTTCCAAATTATCATGTAAAAAACTCATGCTGGAATGAAATGGAAAATTAATATTGGGAAGCCCCTAATTTAAAAAATTTCTTTGATCAACCCTTGAATAATTACCACACACCCGATGAGATGTACAATCAATGGGATGGTGATTGTTTAAAGGATGAATTTCCAGCCCTCTTGAGGATGATTGAAGAGATGAAACTTAATGAAGTTCTTGATTTACAAACTCCTATCCAGCCTAATCATCAAAAACTCTTCGAACAATTGTGTAATCAAATGGAGATGATGAGTTCCGAGGTATCATCATTGAGATTAGAACTACAATGCATTAATACTTTTGAGGAACTCATCCATACACCAACTGTACCTTCAAAAACCATATGTGAAGTGTCTAGTTTTCCACAAGCCTCTCATGAATTTATTGAAGAACCGACCTTTGGATTTGGGGTGGGGGAAGAAAATCAAGAAATTGTTGAAGGGTCTTTAAATCAGGAGGAAATTGATTTCATGTATTCACAAGAGGGGAATTTGACATCATGGATTGAGTCTCCTAAGTGTAACTCTATTGATGATTTTTCAAAAACACCAATCACTGAACCACTGAGAGAAATCAAAAACATTGAGTCCATGCCCACTCCTAACACTATTCTTTCCAATTTTTTGGTTGAATCTTCTATTCAAAATGAAACAATTTTGTCAAGAAATTTGGAAAATGAAGATAAGTTGGATTCAAATTCTCAACCTGTGTCTAAATGTCCTATCCAAACCGAGCTCAAAATCATTGTCCTTCCTTCCCCACTTGAGTACCCTATAATTTTTGTTAAGAAAGAGCTTGGGGGTTTCATTCATTCATCTCATGAAACCCAAAAAGGTGGGTTGATCTTTGATTTATTAAGAAAGACTACAGAAGAAAAAGAATCAACCATTTCTGATATTCCTTGGATTTTCCCATTCATTTTAGAAAATAGGATTGTTCATGAATCAAATTCCAAATCTTCATACCAACCACAAGGGATACGCATTCTCAATCATGTTGAAGTGGAGAAAGATGAGGTAATTAAAATTTTTAAAGTTGGAATTGGTTAAGTTGGGGGGTTCATGTCGAGCTAGCGACGTTAAACAAAAGCACTGCACGGGAGGCAACTCGTGGTCTTCATGTTTCTAATCTTTGTGACTCATTTTTTTTTATTCTTCTTTATTTCCTTCTTCTTCATTTTTTTATTTTAAAAATATATATATATATATATATATATATACTGTTAACCTGTTCTTCTTTTATGAGTAAGTATGGGTACGAAAGGGGAGCACCGTATTCATCTGTGTCACGCGGTGTGATCCCTGAGTAATACCTTACACGGAAAATATAAAGAAGACAATGTATCATCAGTTTATTTTATTTTTATTTTATATTTTTGTTGGTATTTAAAAAAATAGATTGTTGACTTGTTCTTCTTTTATGAGTAAGGATGGATATGAAAGGGGAGCACCGTATTCATCCGTGTCACGTGGTGTGATCCCTAAGTAATACCTTACCCAGAAAATATAAAGAAGACAATGTATCATCAGTTTATGTTATTTATACTTTTTTTAGGTTAAAAAAAATAAAAAATATATATATTAAAAAAAATTTAAGGCATGTCATAGGTCATTGGGAAAAGCTGTTCACAACCGTCCAAGGCATTGGGAGACAAACCAGAATTGAAGGGATACATGGGAATTCATTTTCAACGTCAACCACCAGGTGACTTCATTCCATAATTTTCATTTTCAATGTCTTCGTTGAGCTTCTATCATGCCACTTCTATGTTTCAATTCTTTAAACACTGGGGACAATGTATTCTAAGTTGGGGGGAGATGAAAATGTGTGGAAGGAAAAATGTCATTAAACTTGAACATGATAACACACATTCCAAACTCTGAAATTGGATATCAAATAATTTTGCATGCCTTGATTCTGATTTTAATGCAAGTTTATGTTCATGTGCATAGTTATTGGAAAGTGTGGTTGTCCGATGTGATTTTTCACTGTTATATTTTCATCCATTTAATAAAAAAACACAATGTACGTCCTCTAGATTGTGGGGTACTAGTTTGAGTTCTTGGGGACCCATAATAAATAGCATAGGATTGGCGATCATTTTAATTTTAACATGAGTATTCAAAAAAAAATGTGCGCGTAGAGCAATGAATTGACCTAATGTGTGGCTTTCGGCACTTGGGGATCGCGACTCCATAGTTGTCTGGACCAGAGTTGGGCATTTTATCTCTATTTGTGGTAATTTGAATTTGTTTTTTATTGAGTTAACTCGAGATGATGCCCGAGTATGTGAGCTTCACTTGGTGCCCTAAGGTCTTTGAGCCTGGGAGTCATCGGCAAAGTCTTGCTACATGGGTTGACTCGATTGAGTTCAATTTCAATTACCATGGAAAAATTGCAAAAAAAACAAAAAAAAAAGAAAATAAAAAATGAATACTCATCTTATTATTAAAATTTGATTGCTCCTAGCGCTTCCATCTTTTCTCCCTCGAATGAAAATGAACCCCCATGTCTATTGTGACACACAACACTTCATCATGCTTAATTGAATTTGGATGAAATATGGCAATGAATTTGAACAAAGGAATGGGCTTGGGATTGAGATATGCTTATGGACATAGCTTGTTTTAAATGATTTTTATGGGTTTCATAATTGTTTGGTATGTGATATTTGAGTGAGAAATGTGTATTAAAATGTTTCTGGAAAAGGTCATTTGAATTTCATTTTTGTGAGATATATTTTGCTCGGGACTAGCAAAACTCAAGATGGGGGGTGTGATTAGCCACTTTAAGAGGCTAATATTCATTGCTAATATATGTAGTTTTCATGTGCCTTGATATTCATAAATACCATTTTAGTGCATTTTACATTTTGAACACTCATTCTCATCATTTGTGCACTTCATGCCTAATGTGCACCAATTTAAGCCCAATGTTTCATCTGATTTTAAAGAATGTAACTATCCATGTTTTAAATTGATATTTTTGGAAATGGGTATTAGCTTAATTATGAACATTTTTTATTCAGGGATCAATGGATTATTAATAAATTATGATGAAGATATTTGGAGATTAAAGGAAACAATTTTGGAGAAGGAAGATTGTATATCATCCCACTGATCGAACTATGGAGACCACAATACAATCCCAATTAAGCCCAAACTTTATGTAAGGATAGAAGACATATAGGGGAACAAATCGTTCTTCTGGATCCAGTGCTAATTCGTCCTAAATTGTGTTGATTAAGGTGGCCCAAGTTGAAGAGTTAATTTTGGGCCAGAGTCTGCGGCCCAGAAAAACATCTCACCATTTCAATAATATCTCCCGAACCACAAAGTTTTGCGGGATGACACTTTACATGGTGTTAGGGGACATCCGGGGATTCATTTAAGTCTTCTAGGGACAACTCAAATGCGGCCTTATAGAAGGTCCTTTAGGCGCGTCTTTCCGGTGGATGCAAGCTGGCTGCAACTTCGGGGCAAGAAGTGGAAAAGTCTCTCATCATTAATGTTCCACCCACCTTTCCCCAACATAATTAATTAAAGGCACATGGGATGTTGGGGGCTCGGCCAAGGATTCATTTTTTCCTATTTAAGGCAGTAGTGGTGGTGGATTTAGGGAGGTTGGGTGCTTTCTTTTCATTGTAATGTTATTATGCCAATTTGCCTTTGTAATGTTCTTCTTTCTCATGTAAGTTGTTTGAATCACCTTAGTCTTCAATAAAAGTTATTCTTCTTCTCTTGTTCTATTCTTCTCCTTATCACCTTGATACCTTTGCCTCAAGGTGTGAATTTATTCACACCAAACCTTGTGATTTTGTTCACACAACGGTGGAGTGATCGTTTCATTGTTTTATTTTTCTTCTCCAATCCCGCTTCTTTAAGTCGACTTCCCGCTTCCATTTATTGAATAGCATAAATGGAGGGCTAAACCCTTATGGGTTGGTCCTATGGAGTTGCATGGGGAAGATTGGATGTTATTTTATGATCCTAAATTCTATAATAATTTCATTATTTTAATATTTCCATGTGATGATTTATTTTCTCCTTCATCTTTGCCAACTTTAACAATGACACATTTCGAGTGCTAGTGCGATCTAATTCCTTGGAGTGATCATTAAATTGATCCTAAAAGTGCATTGGTGATTAGCCTTGGAATTTTGTAGGGATTAAATTGGTGAATGATGTTGAGGAATTATATCATTTCGTGGATACATCTTGAATTAGTGAAATGAATGTTATAAGAAAATAAATGCATCCAATCTAACCCTAGTAACAACTTAGGATCAACCCATCTCCATTAATTGTTTTAGAATAAGTAATTGTATGTTTTAATTTATTTTCTTTAGATTAAATCAGTAGTTATTAAAATCAAATCAATCCAAATAGTTGGCCACTCCATAGCCAAGTCCTTCCAGAATCAAAGTGTCTCTCGGTTTCTTCTTCGGTCCCTGTGGATTCGACCCCTACCTGTACTACAATGACCGCATACCTGTAGGGTAAATTTGGGCGCAACCAGTGTGCTATGGTTAAAAGGATATACTTGGTGATCTGACTGGGTGAGCCAACATAAAGAAAACTCTTGAAAAAAATGCACGCGGTCAGTGTTTTCGTACACTGAGTCTGAAATCAGATTTCAGGGCCCTGGTGTATGGATACATCGGTCGTCACACCAACACTGAACTCCCCGAACTAAAATCCACACTTACTACACTTAACACTATTGCTTGATAGAAAAGAAAGATTAGAGTCCAATGTTCTGTGGTAGAACCAACTCCTCTGATACAAATTTTTCATGACCCGTCCCCCTGGGCCCAGGACGTGACAACCCCAAACCTAATTTCCAAAGGCCAAGGGATGGAAACTATCACCAAAGGCATAGTTCCCTAAAATTGGGAAGGCATTGCCCTTATAATCTATAAAGACACACAACAAAGCCCACATCTGGATCTGAAACACTAAGTAAAACTGTATAAAAAAAAGAGTGCTGAAAGTGAAAATGTCCAGAATACAATTGCAATAGTAAATTACAATAGACTGAATGTTCAAGTACAATAGAAGAAATGAAAAACAGTAGTTGGGTCATCCTCCGAAGTTCCTACCAGAATGGTAGGTCCAAATCGCCTCCTCGTCACTCCATGTCCGTCCGTCTCCTCCATGTACCAACTCGTCATATGGTCCACTTCTGGGTACTGTACGATCCTGATACTCTCAGCCTCGATCAGCATTACCTTTTGTCTGCATCCAACACAACAAGTTGAGGGCATAGCCCGTGCCGTGGTGAGTATAACGATACACAGTAGGGACACCGAGACCCTCTAAGTCTCACAAAATCCAATAAGGATGAACCAAAAATTATTAAATCAACATATAAACTTACATATGTATATGCCAATAGATATAAAAAAATTATCAAGTGATCCTTCTCAATCATGAGGAAAACACAGAAAGAATGACTAAGCTCATCTAGGATTTTATTCACATTATCCAAATCTTGGCTGCCGGAGAACTCCCCCACTATCGAGTACGGTGGTCCTGCTGCGTCACCAAGCGCACTTACCACTATCCTTGGACTACTGAGGTACTCCTCCTGTCGAGTACCATGGGTCTGTTTCATCACACATATGCACTCCCCACCGTAGGTCAACCGCGTCACCAATCAGGCTTCCCCTCGTAGCCTAGAGAGGTACTCCTCCAATCGAGTACCATGGGACTGAAGAATCAAAAAGCGCACTCCTCCACCGTGCATCTTCCGTGACCCCGAGGTGCTCCCCACTAGGCTAGTAGAGTCTCTCCGAGTCAAATGGTCAGAAGTCATCAGGTCTTAGCTAGCTATTAGGTATCTACACTATGCTCGATTGTCTCTGGGAGGATCTGATCCACAAGCTACTAGTTGATACTCCAACTGTCATGAAGTCCCACGAAGAAGTGTCTCAATGTTCCGCCACATCATAAGGGTATCAATGTAACCGACAATGCGTCAATCGGATGCCTGGTCTGTGAGTTATTAGCCTTGTAGTTCCGGGGGCCCAGTAAGATTCGTGCCTGATCCTACCTGACTGTATCTCATCTATACCCCAAGCTTTAGTGGGTTATACTCAAAGGGACCATCATGCTCCATGATTTACAGCGCCGCTGATGGTTCATCAAATAGACACACATTGTCAAAGATATGGCCGATGGAGCGTTAATGGGTCGTAGTGGGCCCAGGCCTGGTCCGACTCGGTCAGAATGACCCAGCCTGACCCCATCCGGTCTGACCCAGTACAGGTCAACCAGGCATGACCCGTTGGGTCTGGCTCGGCCCGGCCCACTAGGCCCAGTCCCACCGGCTGCGAAGGGCCGCAGAGGGCCGAGAGTGCGCGAACTGATCGAGGGGGCACAAACCGGTCATTGGTCGACACGAGGGCGGTTCATCCAAGAGGACGCCACAGGGGAAGCTTGTCTTGGAGGCCTGCGAGAGGGAGGGTCGGCCCGGGGCACGGGGTTAGTTTGGCTCGGAGTGCCGCGGGGACGCGGCTCGAGGCGGCTCGCCTCAGGGGATGAGGAGGCGTGGCTGGGGCTGGTTCAGCCAGCAGGTGGCGTGACCAGGGTCGGGAGCCCTATTCTTCTAGGGCACCTCGAGGGGCATGGGTGGCCGGTTCTTCTGGGGCACCACAATGGGAATGGGAGGCCGATTCGGTCGAGGCACCGCAAGGGGATGGGGAGGCCGGTGTTGGGGATGTTGGTTAGGCCGGCAGGAGGCGTGAGCCGGCGACGCGGGGCCGGGGTCCAGCGTGGCTGAGGCTGGTTCGGACGGCGGGAGTGCGGGGCCAGTTTGAAGGGGAGGCTGGAGCACGAGTCGCGGAGGCCACGAGTGGTGTGGTCGTTTCCTTCGACGAATTCATCGCCATTTTGAGGAACACCACAAAAATGATTTTCGGGGGGTCGGGCCATGTTTGTTTGCCCGCACACTCCGCGTTTAGAGTGGTAGTATGCGGTTTATAAAAAACATATACAAATAATGAGCTTGGAAGTTAATTTAAAATTCTATTCCCATAATACCTAGATAATTTCTTTTCCCAACCCGCAAGGAAAACATTCATGGATCAACTTGATGATAAGTGATCTGCATTGTTTTTTTAGAAGTAATCAATCAAGGGAATAAAATCATACTTAATTAAAAACCATACATTGTTTGATGTTGGTTTATGTTTGCGTGAGAAGGAGTACGTCGATTAGTTGTAGATGATCATGTTCTACGTCGAAGGATGTTCTGAAGAAGATTCTCGAAGTCATTGACATTATTCGTTAAAGAATCATTCTTCGTTGGAGAAGCTTTTTACCATGATCAACTTCTCTACCCAATTCCACCAAATAAAAGAAAAAACCAATAATAAGAACTGTCTCCCCAATTTAATCATATGCACGGTTCAAATTTTATTAAATTTAATTGGCTCAATTAAGTGATGTGTTGACAAGATTAATGGTATGCGTGTTTGAACAATTAAGGTGGAGGAGGTCAAGAGGCTTTCCCTCATTAATTGTGGGAGTTGAGGTTTTTCTCCCAATTAAGGGGGGGGGGGTTCAATGGGTTTAATCCAAGGTGGTCCCCACCACCATAACCTCTCAAAGGAGATTATGGTTTGGGTGGTCCCCACCATCATACCCTCTCATGAGAGGTTAAGGTCTGGTGGTCCCCATTTCCAACCTTCACATGGAGGTTTAGTTCCGGTGGACCCCACCTCCCAACACCCACATAGGTGGTTCAAATAAAAATAAAATGTTTACACTATTTTATTTTTATATTATACCTTCATGAAAAACCAAAAAACTATATTTCACCCTCGACCAATTGTCGTCGAGGTGAAATCCTCTTTAAGCGAAAACATGTGTTGTGAGGTCATCGGTGCCCTCATATTACAATTCCATGAACCGATTCAAAATTTAGAAAAACCCACTCACACGTTTACTAAATGTACTCGAACTAAAGTTGAGAAATTCATTATGGAAACTCCGGGCCTCGAAATCACGCATCTTCAATTTTTGCGGACTCGTAAAATTCTAATATATTTAAAACAATTAAATGGAAATTACGGATCTTTACACATTAAATAAAGAAATTTATACAATTAATATGAAGAAAATAATGATATGATATATTAAATGGAATTATATATACACCACACAATATAAATAGTGGTGAATAAGTCAAATCTCAGAAAAAAAAATTTGAGACAACAAAACCCATACCATATGTCCAAAAGTGTTCTTCACAGGCAATTAATATCTTGGATAATGAAAATTGATTCATTAATAATGTAATTAAGACCCTATTAGAAATTTTTATAATTTATAATAATTTTATTAATTTCTTTTATGGTCTTTTTGATGAGTTATAAAATTCAATTTCATCATTTAGGTGTGTTTTTTCCGTGGGTTTCATGGTTTATTCACTTATATATATGTATGAAAGATAATGAAAAATGAGAATATTTGTTTATAATTGAAATTATATGTTATTAATGATTTACCATAATCTTTAATGGTATTATATATCAATTTCTCATATATGAGGATGATTTATTAGACAAATTGTTTATGATAATCACATAGATTATATTGGTGTTTTTTGATCATCAGAAACAAGTATCGAGTTATAAATTAATATTATGTATATATATGATTTAAATAATATTATATAAAATATAACATACATAAGGAAATATGTTTTATATGTAATAATTTCTTCTAAACCTTACGTGAAGTAGGAAACGTAAAATGAAGTCGCATCATCCACGATGGTTGTAAATCATCACATCATGGACAATGTTTTCATTATTAGAATAAAAGGATGTGGAGAAGGGATTTGATGATGTATCATCCATTAAAATAAAATAAAATTCTAGTATATATATGATATTTTAGATATCAATAATTTCTAGACAGATTCGTTATAGATTGAATATAAAATAAATAAAATGAAATGAAATTGATTGTGAATGAAAAAGGATTTGCCTCTGGAATTATTATCTTTTAGAACCCCCTTAAGGATGATTGAAATGGATTTTTTTGTAGAAACCAACTAGAACAGAACATGGGGAGAAGTTTTGGAGAGGTATGAAGAAGAATTTGGATTCAATGATATTTTGGAATGAGGGGAAGAGTGGGATGAGGCGTCATATTTATAGTTGAAGAGATGTGTGTTTTTTAATTATTTTAATCATTATTTTTTATTGTATCTCATGACTAACAATTGTGTTGATTATTTTGACTATATATTGTAACTAACACATATGATTTCAAAAAAATGTGTTCTTTCCTCATCCATTCATCATTCACTACTCAATAATTCATATATTTAGCTGAAATGTAAAATACCATAAATTACTATATTTTACTACTCACCCAAATATCAACTATTTTAGAAAAAAAACCCAAGAATGAAACCAATGAATTTTTTAACTTTTAGAATTCCAAAATGAACTCTAATTTTGGAAAATAATTTTTAAATATGTGAATTTTTCTTTTTAAATAAATTCATTATTTATTCAAAAATTAAGGATTTTGAAAATATTGCTGATTCTATGAAACGTTGAAAAATTAATTAATGTCTCATAAAATTATATTATAATATTAATTAAACTAAATATTAATTAATTAGTACATTATATGAAAATAAAATTTCTTTTCAATCATTATTTTAAATATAAATTTGTAACGACTCATTTACAATTCATAAAAAATGAACTCTTAATTAACATTTTTAAAAACATTTATTTACTTATTCCATTATATATATATATTATATTTTAATTTTTGAGATGCCTAAATTTTATTTATATATAAAATATGGGAGGTTATTATTCTAATATACACATTACTATTTTTTAGTGGTCGCATTATTATTCCATCAGTGACATTACTATTCATCAAAAATGAAACATACTAAGAAAATACCAAAACATTATCCAATGTAAATTTTTATATTACACCTTAAAAAATATATTTTATTTTTTAAAATATTATTTATAAATGTGTCATAATTTATATACAAAACATGTTCACCATTAAAAGGTGGTAAAACTGCATTTAGAAAAATATAGACTTTTATGTGTAAAATTTAATTTATTCTTATCTTATTCCACTAAAAAATTAGATAAATATAAACATATATGATTTAACAAATAATATTTGAATTTAAAAAATTTATTACACTAATAGTGATTAATTTAACATTTTAATATAAAATGTCATTGTGGGTAAAAATAGTTTTTATAAAAATACATCCCTTATATTCCATTGGATTTCAATTATATTTAATTGATAACCAATGAAATAATTATATAAACATGTATAATATATATTTTAATTATTTACTTAATCACATTCATTCCCCCCATTTCCAACATAATAGATATAAATATAACAATCATTAATAATGTGTAATTATCATTAGCTATTGAAGAATTTCAATTAGAAAAATGCAAAACATAAAATCATAGGGTGTTACTTTCTCCCCCTTTAAATAAATTTCATCCTCACAATTTGAAATTATAATTAAAAAAATCATAGGTTGATTCTTGGAAATTTATTTTTGAAACCCCACATTAATAAAAAGGGTTTATAAATCTTCGTTTTAAAATATTTTAATATATATGTGAAGGTATCAACAAAATTAAGATTATGAACTAGAAGAAATTTTTTGAAAATATGTAAATGGAAGAAAAATAGAACTATCAAGTTCTCATGCAGAGTGATAGAGAAAACTATCAATAAAATTTTTACCATCAAGAATTCATACAAAAATTTATCAGTTAAAAAAACCATTATTTCTCAAAAGGAATAATAAAAATATGGAGTTTTTTTCTAATATCAATTTCTAATAGTTGTGGGATTCTTTTTATATTTAGATAATCACATGAGAAAATAAATGTACATGATTCATTTCTATATCGTAATCTCATTATTTAGTTTTTATTTGATATATGTCCTCTTTATTTCTTAAACCAAAAGATGGCTATTCAAGATGAATTTTTCATACCATAAGAACTTTTATCGTATCATATTTTCCTTAAGTTGGCCCTTAATCCTTTAAATGATTACTAAAAAAAATTTAGCCCAAGATTTCCAATATGATAAATAATACATTAATATTAATCAATAAAATCCTTAATCCATTCCATATGTAGTTAAACATCAGATTCCTAATAAATATGTCTATCCAAATTCAAGGAACAAAAATTTAGAAAGAAGGTACTAAATTTCCAAAATCAACATAATAGAATATTCACTAAATAATTTATCTCTTATTGTAACATAAAAAATATAGGAAAACCTTAATCTCCATTAAATGCTTATGAAACATGCTTGCATCTATGGGTAAAGTCTTTAAATCCAAAAATATAATAATTATAGCATAACATAAACCATTAGATCACTAATGACATTCATGGACACAATTACTATCCCATGAACATATATTTATTATCATCTAAACAACAATAATGTATTTAGTGTTATCTTTACCAAGTCACATGTTTTCAAGAATATTAACATACAAAATAATCACTCATCGTGATTACTGGTGCTAAACATCATATAATTAAAATTATTTAATGAATATGTTTTTTAGTACATTTCTTATATATGTCCGGATTCTTATAACAAGATCATTATTGATAAAATACTCATATAAAATAAATCTTGAATTCAAAGGCAGTCATAATAATCATTCCTCTTTATCCGTGGTAGTAGAATAAGCTTTACCATGATCCTTTATCTCATTTATCATAAAATCATTTGGCACTCGAGAAGATGATTCTGATAGTGTTCCATCTCCCTATAGGTGAAGCAGTTCACATTAGAAACCATTTTTTACCCTTTAAATAAAATGATCTATGGATTTTCTTTCTACACTTCTATAAAACTCCCATTTTTCAAAAATTATCTAAATGATTCTATCCATAATTATAATATAATATCTTATAATTCCATGTAAATTTTATTTAAAATATTATATGGGATTATTTCAACACCAAACTCTGAGACGTCACATGATTCTGATGCTTGGAGTGGCTTAAATTATTTTCTGAACTATTTTAATGTTTATTTAAATAATCGTGCAGGTGGGCTTCACTAACTTTTAAACCAGTTATCGGATCCAATATCCAAGGGAATTGCTGAACTCTGAGCATCATGATTAAACTAGAAAGGGCCTTACATTGAATAATGTGGGCCTACTATAGAATTTAATTTTTCCATTTAAATAAAATAATTATGTAACAATTTCTTCATTTTCAAATCAATATATCTTTTAAATTGTAACTCGAATTGGAAATATGAGAGTATCTTTGAAGTTATGAGGGAATTTTTCCCTTAGGAAGAGCTTAACCTCTACTGACATGGGTTGAGTGTGAATGATAGTTTTCATCTTTTTTTAAGAATATTAAATTGGCGCGTTTACGTGGTTTTGGAAACATCTAAACAGGTGCTCAAATTGAAAATCCAAGGGCACCATTGCATCCAGAATAGAAAATTTTCATATAAATGGACCCATCCATGACCAAAATGGGTAGAGGAAAAAAGTTATTTTTCATATGTTTTAAGAAAAAATAAAATAAAATAAACATAAAAAGTATATTTTTTTCAAAAAAAATATCACTAAAATGGAGAAATGAGATGATTGTTTCATTCCATAAATGAAAAAATATAAATACTCTTAAACTGATGTGTACTATGAATTTTTTTACACGTTTCTATTTAAATTATAGGATCATGTTGGAGAAACATAATTAGATCAGTAATTATTCTGGCGATCGATGAGAGAATTTTCACTAACAATGAAGCTCGGAGAATTGTAAAATTGGCGATGACACCTTGGATAAGGGAGCTGAGGCCAAAGAACGATGAATGAAAACATCTTCAAACTGATAGTGAATTCTCATGGACAGATTTCCATCTGTGATTATCCTTCCTTATAATCAAAGATTCTCCATGTAGGGGTTTATATTTCGAAATTTTTAATGCCACATTCCTTCTAAAACAACGAATGTGGTTCAACCCATGAACATGTTGATCTTTGGGTCACTTTCTTTTAGGGAATGTATTTTTAATATTGTTCTTTTCATCAGGGATAGATTTTTGATCTAATCTTATACCTCCACCTTCCCATGATTCAAAAACACTAATGTGGAGGAATCGGGCCGACATGAACAATGCCTCGATTACTCTATCATTGATTTTTCATGTGTTCTTCATGATCGGGCCTCTAAGATGATGAAAATGAAATTTGTAAGACATAACAAGGATGAAGGCACCCCAAGGGGGTTAGATTCGTAGAGGGTTCACGGAACATACCACCGGAAGGGACTCTATATTCTGCAGAATGCATCACCAGCACACTGGTGCTGGCGGCTGTGGGCGTGTGGCACCGCGCTAAAGGTGAACAAGGCAGAGGTCATGGCCATTCATGCCACAGTGCTCTAGCACTTTGTCCAGTGGGAACTGTGTATGGGATAAGTTTTCAACTAGCTTCACCCGGACACATCGCGGTCGAACAAGACACACAGCGGGCATCCAAGATAGAGGAGACCAGTACAACGTGTTGGTCGAGAATGGGGTGTGAATTGGGCTGCTGGGGGGCCAAGACTGGAACACAAGATGACCCACTTTGAATCCTGGGTTTCTTGAATAACATCAGGTTATTGGTAATCTTGGGCTGGGAATGAATGATCCATCTGATTGCGGGTCAGGCTAGATGGAACTTGGATGTTGGGCGACTCAGTGGGCTGGACCCATGGATGAACCAGGCGGGGTCCAAGAAGGCCCAATCGACATGGCCAAGACCTGAACTAGGTCAGTTCAGTTCATTGAACTCGGTCCAGTTTTGTGGGACCCCCGGTCAAATTGGTCAGCATGATCCGACCAGGTTGGACCGGCCCCAGACATAACTAGGACGTGTTTACTAAAATTCCCATATCTATTAGAATGTTCATCCTATTGGTTAGACGTTTGTGGTGATGGATCCCTCATGAGGATATGGTTATTTTGGATAGATCTAAGGATACATTAATGGAAGTTTAAATATTAAAAAAGGATTTAAGAGAGGATTCTCCTAGAATCAAGTGTTCTACATTTGGGAATCATACGTTTGGATGAGACCCAAAGATAGCTTACAATAAGGTCTATGTGACCCTACATGCCTAAATGATAAGAGGCTCTTTGTGAACTTGCTACAAGATACCCTGGGTGCATTGGCTATAGGTTACCCTGTGTGGATAGGATACAAGAATGCCTATGTGGACCATCTCTGATGGCCAAATGGGAAATGGCATTGTGTGACCTAGAAAGCCCACTGTGGGGAGTGGCTCTATGTGATATAGCAGACCCAGGGTACTCATTAGTGATTTGTACCTCAGTAGTCCATGTTGTTCAATTTATGACTGACACTTTTTCTTTAAATGCTTCATATTATACCTATGTGAGTGTAAAATACCTTCTGTATAATTTCATCTCTGGTATTTATCTTGTGTTTTGGGATCGTTACAAAGTATTTTGTTACTCACCGCTGCATGGGCTTCACCCGCACATGTTGTGTTTGGTGCAGATGACAGACACTTCGACAGAGACCTCGGTTTCTTTGGACCAAGAAGTTCCATGTGAGATATGAAAAGTAGCACAATCCTCCACAACATTTAATAGACACTCTTTTCCTACCCTTTTGGTGGGGTCTACTGTGAATGTCTTACAGTGTTCTTTTACACCTTCTTATTTTTATTTTTCATTTTTATGAATTTTTATAATGGACCATTTTACTTATAGCTTGTACTTTTATAAAGTGGTTATTTAGTGGCATTCATGTTTACCTTTTCGGCTATTTGGCACATGGTTTTGTGTGTGTGAGTGGGTACATTTGCTCAGGAAAATGGCACCCACTAATGGGATAATGACTTCAGTGCTAGTCGTCAGCCACTAGACTTCAAGAGGAGGGCTTGGGGTAGTCACTACATGAGCCCCGATGGAGGGTCATGAAAAATTTTTATTAGAGGATGTCAGCTCTACATAAAGGATGAGGAGTCTGTTGTTTTTGTTCTTTGGGAAACAGTTTTAAATGTTTCGAGTTCAAATTTCAAGTTCAGGGAGTCCAGTGTTGGTGTAGAGTCCATTTTATCCATACACTAGGCCTTGAATTATACTTTTTAACTCATTACATGAAACCACTAGTTGCATGAATCATAAAGAAATTTAGTTTTTCCTTATTTACTTCTTAAATTAGATTCAACTCACCAGGTATATACTATTTATAGCGATACATCATGAATTATTTCCGGATTCCTCCATGAAGACAACCATCCATGATTCTGATACATTACAGTGGGGATATCCCACCTAGTGATGAGGCATAAGTTCAGGGAATAATGTGGGAGATTTCCCCACTAGGTGGGGCACTAGTGATTCAACCACCTGATGATCATCAGTTACTTATGAAGCCTCTATTAGAGGATTAATTCATGATTAGTTCAATGCATGAGTTCTATAGGCAGAGACCCCTCTTGTTCAGGGCTGAGACATACCCCCAGGTGATCTAGGATTGGAATTAAGTGGTTACATGAGTCTTCCATCATGAGAGGACGCCTCTAATCTAGATCGAGGAAATAGCCATTACCATTATTCAGGGATCAGTAGAGAGTTGGTGGATCTTTATGATTTAGACACATGATTAGGCATGCCTCATCTGGATAGACATTGAGTGCCTCTTTAGGGAGGAGTTCTTCCTGACGACATTGTGCTCTTTGAACATACTATAGGTACTGCACTCACAGTAGGGTAGCCTGACAGTAGTTGTGTACATAGTGAGATTCACTGAACATTATCACTACTCTATAGACATGGTGCGAGACCCATTCCTCAGTGCTCAACCATTTGAGTAGGGATTGTGCCGGGATATCAGGATATCCATGGTGTCTCTCAGCATCAGTAGCCAGGCTGGGGTACCAAAGAGATCCCTACATGTAGAGATCTTCAAGGGAAAGTGTACACTGATAGATGGAGCCACCCATAGATACTCGGTGATGGTGTCTTCTATGGGGGGAAGAATGCAGCAGATGTGGGGACCCAAGTGGTTCAAGCCTTCTGAAGACAACCTATGGACTCAGTGTTGGTAGTTCAGTGCTCCCAGAGTAGAGGGAGTCAACAGTAGGCTAGGTTGTACTTCTCATGCAGAATACTGGGACACATGTCTCATGATTTCCTGAATCATTGTATGGATGATCAAAAGACATTCAATGGACCACCCAGGAATAGACATAGGTTCGAGTGAGGAGGTCTTCAGTGTGGTGTACGTGGTAGAGGAGAAGTCCACAATAGGTGGTGGTTGAATGTTCGAGGATCCACCACCACCACCCCTCGGTGGTCCACCACGGCCTAAGGCAGCCAGTGTATAGGGATGAGGATATCCTCCAGCGATGGAGGCCTATGAAAAAGACACACTATAGATGATTATAGATATTATCTATTTCTTTTCCACTATAGGTACGGTTCTTATAGACACAGGTTCCAAACACTCTTTCCTACCCACGAATCTCATTTGTGGGTCTGATATTTTAGTAGATCCCCTGGATTGATCTGTATGATTAGATACTCCTATGAGAGGGGATTTGATGATTACACACCAGTTCTGATAGTGTGAGATTACTCGTTGAGGTGATGGAATCGGTCGGGATCTCTTATTGATGGTGTCATGGCCCAACGATGTCATCTGGGGTATGGATTGGTAAGACACAATCAATGTTCATATTGAATGTTTTAGGCATAGAGTGTTGTGTGTCTATGAGGATGGGACCAAAAATTCCTTTCTTGGAAATAAGGGAGCTCTTGCAGCACAAGATGGACTTGCACGAAGGAGGGTGTAGCTGATCACACACCAGTTGGCTAGCCACACCCTCGGTGCGGTGGACGGGGGATTCCACACATTCCTGTAGTGGTAGAAGAGTATGAGGATGAGTTTCCAGAGGATATATAGGGACTAACACCTCCTTAGGAGGAATACTTCTACATCAATATGTACCATAGGATGACACTAATATTCCCACCATCATATCAGATGGATACCACAGAGTTTTGTGAATTGATGGTACAACTGGAGGACTTATAGTAGAAGGGAATTGTGAGACCAAACGTTTTTTCGCGGGAAGCCCAAGTTCTGTCGTCAAAGACAGTAGGCTGGTGCTTGATATTTTGTGTGGACTTCTAGATCCTTAACCATCTATAATTGAAAAACAAGTATCCACTACCGAGGGTTGATGACATTTTCGATCAGATTATGGGTGCGAGATGGTTCTCAATGATAAACCTTAGTTCTGGATATCGTAATCTTTAGGTACAGGATGATGATGTACGGAAGACAGCCTTTAGTTGTTGGTATGGCCACTCTGAGTTCCTAGTGATGTTTTTCGGTGTGACAGGCACAATAGCAGTGTCCATGGGACTCATGAAAAGGGACATCCATCCTTATCATGAACGGTTCTTCATTGACATCATTGATGAAATCTTGGTGTACTCGGCATTAGAGGCGGAGCACTTAACACATCAGCAGATAGTTATGGATACACTCTGAGAGCACAAACGTTATAGAAAACTCTCGATGTTTGAGTTATTTATATGGTAGGTCTACTTTCTAGGACATGTTATATTGGATTTTTTAGTTTTAATGGATCTGGAAAAGATAGTGGTGGTGCTTTCTTAGGAGACACCCAATAGCATGAATGAGATGCAGAGATTCATGGATCTATCTTTGTACTACTGATGATTTGTGATGAACATTAATAGGGTAGCAGCACCCTTATAATCATTTTCATGGAAGGTATAACCATTCATGTTGACGGAGAATTTTCAATAGTGTTTTTAGGAAATGAAATAGAGATTGACAAGTGACCCTGTCATGATACCACCAAAGGAGGGAATTTGGTATGTGGTTTTTTGCAATGCATCAGGGACCAGAATGGGTTTTGTCCTGACGCAGTAGTGAGTAGTGATCTCCTATGATTTTAGGATGTTTATGCATCATGATTATAACTACACTAACCAAAACCTGTATCTAATAGTAGTGGTATTTTCCTTGATGATGTGGTGGCACTACAATATGTGTGTGTATTTTAGAGTCTACTCTGACCATAAAATACGCAAGTATATCTAATTCGAAAAGGACCTAAACTAGAGGCAGTGACAATGGTTAGAGTTCCAATAGTAAATTTACTTTAATATACTCTATACTCATGGGAAGGAGGACGTGGTGGATGAAATGATCTGCAAGAGGTCCATTTTGGACCTACTGAGTGAGGCGATGGAGTATCTAGCTACGATGCAGATGTCAATAGTGGATGATGATAGAAAATTAGACCTTCAATTGATGACTATCACTCCCCCACTCTTATAGTGATCCAGGGATGCACAACTAGTGGATATTGACTTTGAGTCCAAATGTGCTCAGTTATCCATAAGACATGCTCCGAATGGATTTTCGACAAGAGGGGAAAATTTTATCCTTTTAATAGGGTGAACATCTGTACATGAGACATTTAAAGAGTATATTTTGTGGGTGTTCCATGCCTCCCATTTTGTGGTAAATCTAAGAGTGTAAAATCTATAACATGATCTATAATTTTAGGACTGGTGGCCATGGATGAAGAAAGCAAATGCAGATTTCAGTTCACGGTGCCTCACATGTCAGCAAGTGAAGGATGAGCATTAGGTTCTAGCATTCTTTTCCCAGCCAATTGATGTAACTGTGTGGAAGTGGTATGGTATCTAGATGTAATTCTTGAAGTTATTACCACACAAATCCAAGGGCCTTGATACTATTTAGGAGATCATTGACTAACTCACCATGTCAATACACTTCCTACCCATTCAGATGTAGGGATCAATAGAGGGATTAGGACGCCTCTACTTCCCTGAAAAAGTTCAACTTCATGGGGTTCCATCAACATTCTTCTCACAATGTGATGCTCGCTTCACATACCATCTCTTGAAGTGATTACATGAGGTGTTCGAGACTCAAATATGCTTGAACATGGCATTCAATCCTGAGACTGAAGGTCTAATTGAGAGGAAAATTCAGGTGTTGGAGGAAATTATACATTCTTGTATCTTGTTATTCGGTTGTATTTGGGAGGACCACCTACCTCTAGTGGTGTTTTTGTTTAACAACATCTATAACTCAACTATTTTCACAACAGCGTTCGAGGAACTTTATTAGTGGCCTTGCAGATCACCCCTATACAAGACAGACCCTGGGGGGTCATCACTCATTGGTCTATAGTTGGTATGGGATACCACCAAAATGGTTTATATGATCCATGATGAGATGAGGACAGTATCGAGTAGGCCTAAATCATATGCAGAGAGGAGAAAAAGGACCTTGATGTTTGAGTAAAGAGACAATGTGTTCCTTTGGTTCTCACCTTGATGGGGGTTGTGGAGATTTGGATTGGGAGACATGTTATTTCTGATATCCATCGTCCCTTTACAGATTTTGAGAAATTTTGATGTGGGGCCATACTACCTAGCTCTACCACCTCATATTCACTAGGTTCACAATGTATTCCACATGTCACAGCTGGGGATGTACATGCATGATCCACCACACTTTAACAACTAGGTCGAGATGGACATTCATGATGGGGTGACGTTTAATGAGATAACATTGGAGATATAGTATCAACAAGAGTGGGTCCATAAGGGATATTTGGTGCCTCTATTACGCATTTGGTGGATTCACGAGAATCTCAAGTTGATCACATAGGAGCCGGAGGCTCATATTCGTGCTCAATACCCTTATTTGTTTGTTTTTCCCTTGTTTTAACTTACAAGGACATGAATACCTAAAGTTGGGGGTAATGTAATGTCTTGGAATTACATGTAATTTGTTTCTAAAATTATATGGGATTATTTCAAGACAATACTCTGAGACATAATGTGATTTTGAGGCCTGGAGTGGCCGAAAAGTTTTTCCAAACAATTTTAATGTTAATTTGAATAAGCATGTGTGTGAATTTTTCTAACATTTAAACTGTTGCCTATATAAAAAATAAAAGAGCACCGTTGAACATAGAGAATCATGATACGAATAGAACGGGCCTATAATTGGCCGACATGATCAAACTGTGATGTTATTTTTTGGCCATAAATAAAATAATTAAGTAAGAATTATTTTATTTTCAAATCCTTATAACTCGTTAACGGTAACTTGTAGTGGAAATATGAGAGTATCATTGAGAATGTGAGGGTGTATTTCCCTTAGGCTAAGCTTAACCTCGATCGACATAGGTTGATGGTGAAATATAGTTTTTAAAATTAATTATTTGAATTAAAATGGCATGCATGCAGAGTTTTAGATACATCTTAATGGATGCCTAGAATGAAAATATGAGGGCACCGTTGCGCCTGGAATGACAAAATTTCATATTAATGGACCTAACCTCAACCAGTACGGGATGAGGGAGAAAGTTAATTTTTGGAAATTTTATGAAAAAAATAAAATAAACATAAAAATATTATTTTAATAAAAAATTATGTCACTGAAATGTAGTGATTAGCCAAGTGTTTCATCCAATAAGTGAAATTTCGTAACATCCCTTTAACTGAATTGTAACAGAAACATTGTTTGATAAATGAAACTGCATAACGGCGCAACAACGTAGCACAACTGAAATGATGCGAAGTGTTTCACTTTTAATGAGATGACGAGGTTGGAGAAACTGATTTTGATTAGAAATTATTCTAACGAACAATGAGAGAATTCTCTCAAACAACGAACACTGAAAAATATGGAAAGAAGAGATGCCACATTAGAAAATGGATTTGGGACTAAAGAATGAACAATGCTAATAGATTTGAAAGGATTGTGAATCCTTGCAGATGGATTATTATAAGTGATGAGACTTCCCTTCGATCAAAGTTTCTCCAAGTTGGGGTTTATCTTTTGAAAGTTAGAATGCCTCGTTATTATTTCTAAAAAACAAATGCAGATCAACCCACAAATAGATTGATCTGTGGGTCACTTGTTCTTGAGGGAGGGGGTTTTATCTCTGAGTTTTTATTTTGAGGTTTGATTTTTGCACCAATATTGTTCCTCCCCCTTCCAATGTTTCAAAAACTGTAACGCAGAGGGAAAGGGGCAAAACTAAAAAAGCCTTGGTTCCTCTGTCTTTGGGCATTCATTTTTTCTTGATGACATTACCACCAAATTAACGACAAAGCAATCTCGAGGCCATTTTAGGGAAGAAGAGATCCCAAGGATACTAGTGGCACAAATTGTTCGTGGAAAGGAACCCTGGAGTAGAATAAGTGATCCACGTAAGGCACCACTTGCACCCCAATGCGGGCAGTGGTCGTGGGAAGGTGGTGGCTTTCCATGATGGTGCATAGAGCTGGAGGTAGTGGCTGGCTCAGGCTATAGTAGTGTAGTAGGGGCCATCGGCACCTAGTATGGATACTAGTGGAGATAAACACAACCTAATATGTATGGGACGTGATGTGGAGGTATGAAGTTCAGTGCGGACCACATGTGGATAAATGGGCGGCCAACATCACCCAGCCACGTCATGGCCGAATCAGACACCCAACAAGAATCTGGGATGGAGCAGCCTGACCTGCCATGTTGGTCAGGCTAGGTGGAAATAACTAGGCCATTGGGCAGCCAGGACGGGAACACATGCTGACCCACTATTGTGGGTTGGGCTGGAAGAATAAAACAAGGCCATCGGGCTGCCCAAGTTGGGAATAAACTGGCTTACCTATTGTAGGCTGGACCAGATGGAACTGGTTCCACGGGCAACTAGGCGGGATAGACCCACGACTGAATCGGTTAGGGAACATTGAGGACCAATTTTCCTAGATATATGTGGTTGGACCATACCTGAATCGGGTAGTTTCAGGTTGGTCATACTAGGATAGGTCATACGGGACCCCCGGGCTGGGATGGTCAGGTCCGTCCGACCCGGTAGGACTGAACCGAGACACAACCTTCCCATATTTACTAAAATTTTAATATCATTCAGACCAAGAATCAAATTAGAATGATGTTTGCAGCATTGGATGCCTCATAACAAGAAAATAGTTTTGGATTTATCTAAGGATAATTTCATGTAATTTTAAATATAACTAATGTCTTGAGGAGTGGATTTTCCCAAAATCAAGAACACTACATGTGAGATTCATGAAGCTGGCTGAGACTTGAGGACTTATTATGAGCTGGTCTAAGTGACCCTATAGGCCTAGATGATAAGTGTGTCATTATGAACCAGCTACAAGTGACCCTATGTGGATATACTATAAGTGACCCAGTATGGATCAGTTATAAGGAGCCTTGTGGGGACAAGTTATGATGGCCTATGTGGCAAGAAGCTCTCTATAACCCGGGGGCCCGTAGTAGGGAGCGTATCGGTGTGACCCAACAGACCCCTGATACACATCAAGGATGAGTACCTAATTACTCAATGGTGTTCATTTTATGACAGATAGATTTTATTTAAATACATAAGATTATACACATGTAAGAGGAAGATACCTTTTGCATACATTACATTTTTATCATTCTCATGTGTTTTGGGATCCCTAAGTATTTTATTACTCACCCACGCATGGGCTTCAACCACACATGTTGTTAATGGGGTAGATGATAGGAGCTTCAATAGAGACCTCAGTGGCCAAGGAATAGGTGGTGCCAAGTGAGATACGACAGGTAAGACATACTTCCATATCTTCTGATAGTCATTTCATCCCTACCTTACATGTAAGGTATTCTACAGATTTCTTACAAAGATCCTTTGTACCTTCCTATTTTAAGATTCGGTTTTGTTAAATTTGTATCCTGGCCTATTTGACTTAAATCTTGAACCATTACTCAGTGTTTATCTAGTGGCATGCACATTTTCCTTTCCATCATTTTTGGGCATGTTTGTGTGGCAGTGCATGCATACAAGTACATAGTAAAATGCATTCCCCTCATAGGATAATTCCTTTGGTGCAAGTATTCGGCCTATGGCCTTCTGGAGGGGGGCATAGGGTAGTCACGACATGAGCCCGGGGGACGGTTCGTGACATATCACATATAGGAAAATTATTCTTTCCCTTCATTATTTTATCCAACATTTTATATGTCATCCCCTTCCTATATTACTTCATTTAGAGGTCAGAAATATTTTATTCTTCCTTCACAATCTTGATAGATCATGGAACTATATCTTAGTATGATGAGAATGTTTGTGAGAACTATACCATTTGAACTATTGGTATAAAAACAAAAAAAATGATCATTATTAAACTTTATACCACTTATCTTTGTATGTTTATCACTCCTTCTACAAGGTACCATTTCTAAAAAGTGGTACAAACCACGTTAGGTTATGAATCATAATGCGTAATCTCAAAAATTTAAAACATATAACATAAATTGAAAATTTATGCATAGATAATCTAATAATCATAAAAATGGATTTTTTGGGTATATATTTACTTTTATATCCTTCATTAGAGTTTGTAATGAAAATTTTAATTTTCTTAAGAATATCCTCCAGGATTTTCCAACTAGGTGCGCAGTACGACCCGTTGTCGTGTACCAGGTTACGCTATGTTTGTCCTGACATGCCATGTCAGAGTTGTTACCCCTAGGAACATGTGTTTTAGAACAAAATACACATATAGTATCCAAATGGTGATTTATTTCTAGGAATAGCCACATAGTATCCACCTAAAAAAATTCTAATATGTTCTTGTATGATTATCCTCAAATTCTATCATAGGGTTATGATTCCTAATTTATATTCTCTAAATCATGTGTCAAAGGTTTCCAATACAGTCAATCTGAGCATGGAATGTAGATAACCAGTCCATACCCAAGATGACATTGTAAGTCATCGACACCGATTCTAGGCAATCCCAGCCGAAGATCTCACCTCCTTGAGTAAGCTCACAAAGCTGAAACCACTGCGTAATCGTCGATTCTGATCCCGTAGGATTATCTAGCTGTAAGGATCAGGACAATGGCTCTGTTAGAATCCCTAATCTTTGAACTAGGTCAGTGGGAATGAGAGAATGATTGCCACCTATTATTATATGTACTGTATCTATGGTGGAGTAGACACAGATCATACCTTTAATTATCTCCAGAGTTCCATTATCGTAGGCCTCAGCTGCCTAGAGTTGAGCTCTCCCCTATACACCTGCTCCCTGCAGTCGAGGTGGACCACCAATTCGTGCTGGAAGTACTATCTAGAATTGTTGACCACCGCTAGTTGCATGACCAGCTCCTCTGCCATGTCTGCCTTCTCCCTACGGACCACCTCGATTGAATCTATGTCTCTGCATGGGCGGTCCTTCAACCATATGTGGATCATCTGAATGACAAGTCGGATAGTCACAAGCCTTGTGACCATGCCCACCGCATGTGTAATACTGCCTGCTACTAGTATGTCAGTGTCCCCTTTGGGTGCACCGCACATCCGATCATGATTCATGCAGTCGTCCAACAGTAGGTCTGGTCCTCTTGGACATTTGTGACATCTGTCTGCTGCGAACTGTAGAAGACTCCACTACATGATGACTAGTGGTGGATCCTGCGGATGGAGACTGCTCAACAAGGAAACTCTCCACTATTAGGGCTCTCTCTAGATCCACCGCCTACATTGGAATATAGATTGATATCACCAAATCCTTGATCTACTGCCTAAGTCCCCACTCGATGGTCTGAGCCCTGAGAAATGGGTCCTGCAACATATTAGTGGAGTAGCGTGAGAGGTTATTGAATCTTTTTTAGTATTAAGCTATAGTCATGCTACCTTGCTGCATATTAAGTAGCTCATGAATGTGAACTATCTGAAGAGTCATTGGAACAATATTTGCCCGAAATAGGCTCTCGAATTCTACCCTGAGAAGCGTCACCTCATCGTGAAACTCAAGAAACAAGCTCCACCATCTGCATGCTGCTACTTGTAGAAGGATGGTGGCAAGGATCACCATGAGGTCATCTGGTGACCCTACCAGTCAGAAAACACTCACCATAGCCTCGATCCAATCCTCATCCACCTGTGGGTTTGTCTCTCCCTTGATCTTGGGTGGCCACTGGCACTGGAACTCGTATAACTTGCTCTATCTGCATGTATCGTCTGCTTCTGGGGATGGTGGCATCGGTGGCCCAACGGGGAGTGGTACCTCTGGTGCCTCTGCTGGAAAATGGCACTGCACCGAGGCCTTATCGCTTTGTGGGATATCAATGCATACAACACTCGGAACTCTATCCGGTTGTCTATGTGGAGGCATCCTGAAATGAAACAGGTGTGCTACGGTTAAAAGTTTATACATGGTGAGCTGACTGGGTGAGCCGACATAAAGAAAACTCTTGAAAACAAATGCATGCAATTAGTGTTTTCATAAACTGAGTCGAAAATCAGAATCCAGGGTCCTGGTGTATGGATACGTCGGTCGTCATGCCAACATTGGACTCCTGGAACTGAAATCCACACTTACTACACTTAACACTATTTCTTGAGAGAAAAGAAAGATCATAGTTCAATGCTCTGTGGTAGAAGTGACTCCTCTAATAAAAAATTGTCATGACCCGTCCCCCTGGGCCCATGCCGTGACAACCCCAAACCCGATTTCCATAGGCCAAGGGATGGAAACTATCACCAAAGGCATAGTTCCCTAAAACTGGGAAGGCATTGCCCTTATAACATGTAAACACACACAACAGAGCCCACATATGGATCCGAAACACTATGTAAAAATTTATAAAAAAAGAGTGCTGAAAGTGAAAAGATCCAGAATACAGGCGCAATAGTAAAGTACCAGAAACTGAATGTATAAGTACAATAGAATAAAAGAAAAACAGTAGTTGGGTCATCCTCTGAAGTTCCTACCCGAAGGGTAGGAACAAATCTCCTCCTCAGCACTCCATGTCCATCCATTTCCTCCATGTACCGACTCGTCATATGGTCCACCTCTGGATACTATCTGATCTTGATACTCTCAGCCTCGATCAACATTGCCTTTTGTCTGCATCCAACACCACAGGTTGAGGGCATAGCCCGTGTCGTGGTTAGTATAATGATACTCGGTAGGGACACCGAGACCATCAAGGTCTCACAAAATCCAATAAGGATGAAACGAAAATTATTAAATCAACAGATAACCTTAAATATGTATATGCCAATAGATATACCAAAGTTATCAAGTGATCCATCGCAATCATGAGGAAAACACAAAAAGAATGAATAAGCTCATCCAGAACTTTATTCACGTTATCGAAATCTCGGATGTCGGAGAACTCGTCCAATATCGAGTACGGTGGGCATGCCATGACACCAAGCACGCATACCACTATCCTTGGACTACTGAGGTACTCGTCCTGTTGAGTACCATGGGTCTGTTTCATCACACAGAGGTGCTCCCCACTGTGGGTTAGCCGCGTCAAAAATCACGCTCCCCCTCGTAGCCTACAGAGGTACTCCTCCTATCGAGTACCATGGGACTGAAGCGTCAACAAGTTTTCTCCTCCACCGTGCATCTTCCATGACCCCAAGGCGCTTCCCATTGGGCTAGTAGAGTCTCTCCGAGTCAAACGGTCAGAAGTCATCAGGTCTTATCTAGCTATTAGTTCTCTACACTACACTTGCTTGACTCCGGGAGGATCTGATGCACAAGCTACTGGTTGATACTCCAACTATCATGAAGTCCAACGAAGAAGTGTCTCAATGGTTAACCACGTCATAGGGGTCTCAATGTAACAGACAGTGTGTCAATCGGATGCCCGGTCTGTGAGTTATTAGGCTTTTAGTCCCGGGGGCCTGGTTAGATTCGTGCACGATCCAACCTGACTGTATCTCATCTATACCCCAAACTATAGTGTGTTATACTCAATGGGACCTTCATGCTCCATGATTTCTAGTGCCGCTGATGGTTTATCAAATGGACATACGTTGTCAAAGATATGGTCGATGGAGCGTAAATGGGTCGTAGTGGTCCTAGGTCTGGTCCGACTCGGTCAGAACGACCCAACCCGACCCCATCCGGGCAGACCCAGTTCATGTCGACCAGGCCTGACCCGTTGGGTCTGGCCCGACCCAGCCCACTAGGCCCAGTCCCACCGGCTGAGAGGGGTCGCAGAGGGCCGAGAGTGCGTGGACTGACCGAGAGGGTGCAAACCGGCCATTGGTCGATGAGAGGGTGGTTTGTCCTAGAGGGTGTCGCGGGGGCAATTTGGCTTGGAGGGCAGTGAGAGGGAGGATTGGCCCGGGGCACGGGGTCAGTTTGGCTCGAAGGGCCGCGGGGACGTGGCTCGGGGCGGCTCACCGCAGGGGTTGAGGAGGCATGGTCGGGGCTGGTTCAGCCAACAGGTGGCGCGACTAGGGTCGGGAGCCCTGTTCGGCTAGGGCGCATCGAGGGGCATGGCTGGCCGGTTCGTCTGGGGCACCACAAGGGGAATGGGAGGCCGGTTCGGCTGGGGCGCCACAGGGTGTTGGGGAGGCCGTCGTTGGTGATGTTGGTTCGGCCAACGGGAGGCGTGAGCTGGAGGTGTGGGGCCAGGGTGCAGCGTGGCTGAGGCTGGTTCGGCCGGCGGGAGGGTGGGGCCGATTTGACTGGGAGGCTAGAGCACAGGTTGCAGAGGCCACGGGTGGTGTGGTCCTTTCCATCGTTGAATTCATCGATGTTTCTAGGAACACCACAATGAAGATCAGCGTGGGGTCGGGCCATGTTTGTTTGCCCACACACTCCACGTTTAGCGTGGTAGTAAGCTGTTCATCAAGAAAATAAAATAATAATGAGCATGGAAGATATTTTAAAATTCTATTCCCATAATCCCTAGATAATTTCTATTCCCAACCCACAAGGAAAACATTCGCGGATCAACTTGATGATAAGTGATCTGCATTCTTTTTTGAGAAGGAATTAATCAAGGGAATAAAATCATACAAAATTAAAAACCATATATTGTTTTATGTTGGTTGATGTTTGCGTGAGAAGGATGACGTCAATTCATTGTAGATGATCACGTCCTACGTTGAAGGATGTTCCGAAGAAGAAGTTCGAAGTCATTGACATTCTTCGTTGAAGAAGCGTTCTTCGTTGGAGAAGCTTTTTCCCAAGAGCTCCTCCTATCCCCAATTTCACAAAATAAAAGAAAACACCAATAATAATAAGTGTCTCCCAAATTTAATCATATGCACAATTAAAATTTTATTAAATTTAATTGGTCAATTAATTGTTGTGTTGACAAGATTAATGGTATGCGTGTTTGAACAATTAAGGTGGAGGAGGTCAAGAGGCTCTCCCTCATTAATTGTGGGAGTTTAGGTTTTTATCCCAATTAATGGCGGGGTTCAAGGGGTTTAATCCATGGTGGTCCCCACCACCATAACCTCTCATAGGAGATTATGGTTCGGGTGGCCCCCACCATCATAACCTCTCATGGGAGGTTAAGGTCTGGTGGTCCCCATTTCCAACCTTCACATAGAGGTTTAGTTCTGGTGGACCCCTCCTCCCAACACCCACATGGGTGGTTAAAATAAAAATAAATTGTTTAAACTATTTCATTTTTATATTATTCGTTCATGAAAACCCAAAAAACTAACTTCCACCCTCGACCAACTGTCGTCAAGGTGAAATCCTCATTAAGCGAAAATTGGTGATGCGAGGTCATTGGTGCCCTCAGATTTCAATTCCAAGCACCGGTTCAAAATTTAGAAAAACCCGCTCGCACGTTTACTAAACGTACTCGAACTAAAGTTCATAAATTCATTAAGGGAACTCCGAGCCTCGAAATCACGCACCGTCAATTTTCACAGACTCGTAAAATTACCATTTAATTAAAAAATTAAATGGAAATTCCGAGTCTTTACACATTAAATAAAGAAATTTATACAATTAATATGACGAAATTAATGATATGATATATTAAAAAGAAGTATACATACACCACACAATATAAATAGTGGTGAATAAGGGAAATCTCACAAAAATAGGTTTGAGACAACAAAACCCTTACTATATATACAAAAGTGTTCTTCACATGCAATTAATATATTGGATAATGAAAATTGATTCAGCAATAATGTAATTAAGACCCTATTAAAAAAAATTATAATTTATAGTAATTTTATTAACTTGTTTTATGGTCTTTTTGATGAGTTATAAAATTCATTTTTGTCATTTAAATTTGTTTTTTCCTTGGGTTTCATGGTTTATTCACTTATATATAAGTATGAAAGATCATGTAAAATGAGAATAGTTGTTTAGAATTGAAATTATATGTTATTAATGATTTACCATAATATTTAACGGTATTATATATCAATTTTTCATATATGAGGATGATTTATTAGAAAAATTGTTTATGATAATCACTTAGATTATTTTGGTGTTTTTTAATTATCAGAAACAAGTACCGAGTTATAAATTAATATTATGTATATATATGATTTAAGGAATATTATATAAAATATAACATTGATATGAAAATATGTTTTATATGTAATAATTTCTTATGAACCTTACATGAATTAGGTAATGTAAAATGAAGTTGCATCATCCACGATGGTGGTAAATCCTCACATCATGGACAATGTTTTCATTATTAGAATAAAAGGATGTGGAGAAGGGATTTGATGATGTATCTTCCATTAAAATAAAATAAAATTATAGTATATATATGATATTTTAGATATCAGCAATTTCTAGACAGATTTGTTATATATTGAATATAAATTTAATTTAATTAAATTAAATTGAATGTGAATGAAAAAGGATTTGCCTCTGGAATTATTCTCTTTTAGAACCTCCTTAAGGATGATTGAAATGGTTTTTTTTGTAGAAACCAACTATAAAAGAACATGGAAGGAAATTTTAGAGAGTTATTAAGAATAATTTGGATTCAACGATATTTAGGAATGAGGGGAAGAGGGGATGGGGTGTCATATTTATAGTAGAAGAGATGTGTGTTTTTAAATTATTTTAATCATTATTTTTTATTGTATCTCATGACTAACAATTTTGTTGATTATTGTGACTATATATTGTAACTAACACATATAATTTCAAACAAATGTTTTCTTTCCTCATCCATTTATCATTCATTACTCAATAAGTCATATATTTGGCCGAAATGTAAAATACCATAAATTACTATATTTTACTACACACCAAAATATCTACTATTTTAGAAAAAAACCCAAGAATGAAACCAATGATTTTTTTACATTTAGAATTCCAAAATAAACTCTAATTATTGAAAATAATTTTTAAACAAGTGATTTTTTTTTAAAATAAATTCATCATTTATTCAAAAATTAAGGATTTAGAAAATATAGCTGATTCTATGAAACATTGAAAAATTAATTAATGTCTCATAAAATTATATTATAATATTAATTAAACTAAATTTTAATTTATTAGTATATTATATGAAAATAAAATTTCTTTTGAATAATTATTTTAAATATGAAACTGTAAAGAATCATTTACAATTCAAAAAAAATGAACTCTTAATTAACATTTTTTAAAACATATATTTACTTATTCCATTATATATATATACTATATTATAATTTTTTAGATGCCTAAATTTTATTCATATATAAAATATGTGAGGTTATTATTCTAATATACACATTACTATTCATAGTGGTCGCATTATTATTCCATCAGTCACATAACTACTCATCAAAAAATGAAACGTACTAAGAAAATACCAAAACATTATCCAATTTAAATTTTTATATTACACCTTCAAAAATATATTTTCTTTTTTCAATTATTATTTATAAAAGTGTCTTAATTTTTATACAAAACATGTTCACCATTAAAAGGTGGTAAAACTACATTTAGAAAAATATAGCCTTTTATGTGTAAAAATTAATTTATTCTTATCTTATTCCACTAAAAATATTTTAGATAAATATAAAAATATATGATTTAAAAAATAATATTTTAATTTAAATAATTTCTTACACTAATAGCGATTGATTTAATTTTTTAATATAAAATGTCATTGTGGGTATAAAAATAGTTTTTATAAAAATACATCCCTTATATTCAATTGCTTTTCATTTATATTTAATTCATAACCAATGAAATAATTCTATAAACATGTATAATATATATTTTAATAATTTACTTAATCACATTCATTCCCCCCATTCCCAACATAACAGATATAAATATAACAATCTTTAATAATGTGTTAATATCATTAGTTGTTGAAGAATTTCAATTAAAAAAATGCATAACGTAAAATCATAGGGTGTTACTTTCTCCCCCCTTAAATAAATGTCATCCGCACAATTTTAAATTATAATTAAAAAAAATCATAGGTTGATTCTTGGAATTTTCTTTTTGAAACCACACATTAATAAAAAGGGTTTATAAAATTTATTTTTAAAATAGTTAAATATATATGTGAAGGTATCCACAAAATTAAGATTATGAAATACCATAAATTTTTTGAAAATATTTAAATGGGAGAAAAATAGAACTATCATGTTCTCATGAAGAGTGATAGAGAACATGATCCTTAAAATGTTTACCATCAATAACTCATAACTTTTTTATCAGTTAAAAGACCCTTTATTTCTCAAAAGGAATATTAAAAATATGGAGTTTTTATTCTAATATCCATTTCCAAGAGTTGTGGGTTTCTTTTTTATATTTATACAATAAAATGAGAAAATAAACATACATGATTTCTTTCCATATCGTAATCTCATTATTTAGTTTTTATTCGATATATCTCCTCTTTTTTTCCTAAACCAAAAGATGGCTTTCAAGATGAATTTTTCATACCAGAAGCACTTTTATTGAATCATATTTTCCTTAAGTTGGTCCTTAATCCTTTAAATGATTACTAAAATAAAAATTGTTAGCATAAGATTTCCAATATGATAAATAATACATTAATGTTAATCAATAAATTCCTTAATCCATTCCATAAGTAGTTAAACATAATATTCCTAATAAATATTTCTACCCAAATTCAAGGAACACAAATCTAGAAAGAAGGTACTAAATTTCCAAAATCAACATAATAGAATATTCACTAAATAATTTATCTCTTATTGTCACATAAAAAATATACGAAAACCTTAATCTCCATTAAATGCTAATGAAACATGCTTGCTTCCACGGGTAAAGTCCTTAAATCCATATATATAATAATTACAGCATAACATAAACCATTAGATCACTAACAACATTCATGGAAAAAATTACTATCCCATGAACATATATTTATTATTATCTAAACAATAACAATGTAATTAGTTTTATCTTTACCAAGTCACTTGTTTTCAAGAATATTAACATACAACAAAATCACTCATCATGATTACTAGTTCTAAACATCATATACTTCAAATTATTTAATGAATATGTTTTGTAGTACAATCCTTATATATCTCAGGATTCTTATAACAAGAGAATTATTTATAAAATACTCATATAAAATAAATCTTGAATTCAAAGGCAGGAATAATAATCATTCCTCTTCATCTGTGTTAGTAGCATAAGCTTGACCATGCTCCTTTATCTCATTTATCATAAAATCATTTGACTCTCGAGAAAATGATTTTCATAGTGTCCCATCTCCCTATAGGTGAAGTAGTTCACATTAGAAACCATTTCCTTACCCTTTAAATAAAATGATCTACGGATTTTCTTTCTACACTTGTATAAAACTCCCATTTTTTAAAAATTATCCAGATGTTTCTATCCATAATTATCATATAATTTCTTATAATTCCATGTAAATTTTATTAAAAATATTATATGGGATTATTTCAACACCAAAATCTAAGACGTCACATGATTCTGATGCTTGGAGTGGCTTCAATGATTTTCTGAACTATTTTAATGTTTATTTAAATAATCGTGCAGGTGGGATTTGCTATCTTTTAAACCAGTTATCAGATCCAATATCCAAGGGAACTGTTAAACTCTGAGAATCATGATTAACCAAGAAAGGGCCTTACATTGAATGATGTGGGCCTATTATGGAAGTTAATTTTTCCATTTAAATAAAATAATTAGGTAACAATTTATTCATTTTCAAATCATTATAACTTTTAAATTGTAACTCGAATTGGAAATCTAGGAGTATCTTTGAACTTATGAAGGAATTTTCCCCTTAGGTAGAGCTTAACCTTGATCGGCACTAGTTGAGTGTGAATGATAGTTTTGATCTTTTTTATGAATATTAAATTGGCGCGTGTACGTGGTTCTGGAAACATCTAGACAGGTTCCCAAATTGAAAATCCAAGGGCACCATTGCATCCAGAATGGAAAAAATACCTATGAGTGGACCCATCCATGACCAACACGGGTCGATGAATAAAGTTATTTTTCAGATGTTTTCAGACAAAATAAATTAAAATAAACATAAAAAGTATATTTTATTCAAAAAAAATCACTACAACGCATAAATGAGATGATTGTTTCATTCCATAAATGAAACAATATAAATACTCTTAAACTGATGTGTACTATGAATGTTTTGACACGTTTCTCTTTAAATGTGATGATCATGTTGGAGAAACATAATTATTTCTGTAATTATTCTGACGATCGATGAGAGAATTCTCTCTAACAACGAAGGTCGGAGAATTGTATAATTAGCGATGACACCCTGGAGAAGTGATAAAAGACCAAAGAACGATGAATGACAAAATCTTCAAACAGATATTGAATTCTCATGGATGGATTTCAATCAATGATGATCCTTCCTTATAATCGAAGATTCTCCATGTAGGGGTTTATATTTTAAAAATTTTAATGCCTTATTCTTTCTTAAACAACGAACGTGGTTCAACCCATGAATAGGTTGATTTTTGGGTCGCTTGTTTTTTAGGGAATGTATTTTGAATATGGTTTTTTTCTTCAAGGACAGATTTTTGATCTAATCATATACCTCCCCATTCCCATGATTCAAAAACACTAATGTGGAGGAATTAGGCTGACACGAATAATGCCACGATTCCTCCATCTTTGGTTTTTCATGTGTTCTTCATGAATGGGCCTCTAAGATGATGAAAATGAAATTTCTAATCCACAACAAGGAAGAAGGCACCCCAAGGGGGTTAGAGTCATAGAGGGTTCAAGGAACATACCACCGGAGGGGACTCTATAGTATGCAGAATGTATCACCAGCACACTGGTGCCAGCGGTTGCGGGCGTGTGGCGCCGCGCAAAAGGTGAACAAAGCGGAGGTCGTGGACATTTAGTCCACAGTGCTCTAGCACATTGTCCAGTGGGAACTTCGTATGGGATAAGTGTGCAACTAGCTTCACCCATCCACATCGCGGTCAAACAGGACACGCAACAGGCATCTGGTATAGAGGAGACCAGCACAACGTGTTGGTCAGGAAAGGTGCGTGAATCAGGCCGCTGGGGGGCCAAGACTGGAACACAAGATGACCCACTTTGAATCCTTGGTTTCTTGAATAACATTAAGTTATTGGGATTCCTGGGCTGGGAATGAACGGTCCCTCCGATTGCAGGTTAGGCTAGATGAAGCCTGGATGTTGGGAGACTCAGTGGGTTGGACCCATGGATTAACCAGTCGGGGTCCAGGAAGGCCCAATCGACATGAACATGACCCGAACCAGGTCAGTTCAGGTCAGTTGAACTTGGTCATGTTTTATGGGACCCTCGGTCAAATTGGTCGGCTTGATCCGACCGGGTTGGACTGGCCCCAAACATAACTAGGCCATGTTTACTAAAATGCCCATATCTTTTAGAATGTGCATCCTATTGGTTAGACATTTTTGGTGATGGATCCCCTGTGAGGATATGGTTATTTTGGATTGATCTAAGGATACTTTAATTGAAGTTGAAATATGAAAAAATGATTTAGGAGAGGATTCTCCTGGAATCAAGTGTACTGCATTTGGGAATCATACATTTGGATGAGACCTGAAGATAGCTAACAAGAAGTTCATTGTGACCCTACATGACTAGATGATAAGAGGCTCTTTATGAACCAGCTACAAGCTACCCTAGGTGGATTGTCTATAGGAGACATTGTGTGTATAAGATACAAGAATGCCTATGTGGACCATCTATGATGGCCAAATTGGAAATGGCATTGTGTGACCTGGCAGGCCCACTATGGGGAGTGGCTCTATGTTATATAGCAGACCCAGGGTACTCATCAGTGATTTATACCTTATCATTCCATGTTGTTCAATTTATGACTGACACTTTTTTTTAAATGCTTCAGATTATACCTTTGTGAGTGTAAAATACCTTGTGTTTAATTTCATCTGTGGTATTTATCTTGTATTTTGGAATCCTTACAAAGTATTTTGTTACTAACCGTTGCATGGGCTTTGCCTGCACATGTTGTGTTTTGTGTAGATGACAGACACTTCGACAGAGACATCAATTACCTTGGACCAAGAAGTTCCATGTGAGATATGAAAAGTAGGAAAATCCTCCATAACATTCAATAGACACTCTTTTGCTACCCTTTTGGTGGGGTCAACTGTGAATGTCTTACAGAGTTCTTTTACACCTTCCTATTTTTAGTTTTCATTTTCATTAATTTTTATACTTGACCATTTTACTTATAGCTTGTACATTTATAAAGTGGTTATTTAGTGGCATGCATGGTTACCTTTCCGGCTATTTGGCACATGGATGTGTGTGTGTGAGTGGGTACAGTTACTCAGGAAACTTCCACCCACTAATGGGATAATTCCTTCAGTGCTAGTCGACAGCCACTATACTTCCAGAGGAGGGTCTATGGTAGTCACTACACGAGCCTCGGGGGAGGGTCATGAAAAATTTTTATTAGAGGTTGTCAACTCTACATAAAGGATTAGGAGCTATTGTTTTTTTTTCTTTGGGAAAAAGTTTTAAATGTTTCAAGTTCAAATTTCAAGTTCAGGGAGTCCATTATTGTTGTAGAGTCCATTTTATCCACACACTAGACCTTGAATTATACTTTTTAACTCATTACATGAAACCACTAGTTGCATGAATCATAAAGGAATTGAGTGTTTCCTTATGTACTTCTTGAATTAGATTGAACTCACCGGGAAAATTCTATTTACAGTGGTACATCATGAATTATTTCCAGATTCCTCCATGAAGACAACCATCCATGATTCTGATACATTACATTGGGGATATCCCGCCTAGTGATAAGGCATCAGTTCAGGGAATAATGTGGGTGATAGCCCCACTAGGTGGTGCACTAGTGATTCCACCACATGTTGATCATCAGTTACTTATGGAGATACTAGTAGAGGATGAATTCATGCTTAGTTCCATGCATGTGTTCCATAGGCAGAGACCCCCTTTGTTCAGGGGTGAGACATACCCCCAGGTGATCTAGGATTGTAATTAAGTGGTTACATGAGTCATCAATCATGAGAGGACTCCTCTCATCCAGATGGAAAAAATATCAATTACCCTTCTTCAGGGCTCGATAGAGAGTTAGTGGATCTTTATGATTTAGACACATGATGAGGCGTACCTCACCTAGATAGACATTGAGTGACTCTTTACGGAGGAGTTCTTCCTGACGACATTGCGCTCTTTGAACATACAAGAGCTACTGCACCTATAGTAGGGCAGCATGACAGTAGCTGTATACATAGTGAGATTTACAAAAAATTATAACTACTCTACAGACATGGTGCGAGACCCACTCCTTAGTGATCAACCATTTGAGCAGGGATTGTTCCGGGATATCAGGACGTCCATGGTGTCTCACAGAATCAGTACCCAGGCTGGGGTACCAAAGAGAGACCTACATGTAGCGATCTTCAAGGAAAAGTGGACATTGATAGATGGAGCCACTAGTAGACACTCGGTGATGGTGTCCTCTGTGGTGGGAAGAATACATCAGATGTGGGGACCCAAGTGGGTCAAGCCTTTCTGAAGACAACCAATGGACTCAGTGTTGGTAGTTCAGTGCTCCTAGAGCAGAGGGAGTCAGCAGTAGGCTAGGTTGTACTTCTCATGCAGAAGACCGAGACACATGGCTCATGATTTACTGAATCATTGTATGGATGATCAACAGACATTTAATGGACCACCCATGAAGAGTCATAGGTTCGAGTGAGCAGGTCTTCAGGGTGGTGGACATGGTAGAGGAGAAGTCCACAACAGGAGGTGGTTGAAGGTTCGAGGATCCACCACCACCACCCCCAGGTGGTCCACCACGGCCTCAGGCATCCAGTGGATAGGGATGAAGATATCCTCCAATGATGGAGGCCTATGAAAAATACACACTATAGATGATTATATATATTATCTATGTCTTCTCCACTATAGGTATAGTTCTTAAGACACAGGTTCCAAACACTCTTTCCTGCCCACGAATCTCATTTGAGGCTCTCATATTTTAGTATATCCATTGGCTCAATCTGTATGATTAGATACTCCTATGGGAGGGGATTCGATGATTACACACCAGTTCCGATAGTGTGAGCTTACTCGTTGAGGTGATGGAATTGGTCGGGATCTCATATTAATGGTGTCGAGGCCCAACAATGTCATCTGGGGTATAGACTGGTAAGCCACCATCAATGATAATATTGAATGTTTGAGGCATAGAGTGTTGTGGGTCTGTGGGGATGGGACCAAACATTCCTTTCTCAGAATTAAGGGAGCTCTTGTAGCACAAGATGGACTTGCTCGAAGGAGGGTGTAGCTGATCACTCACCAGTTGGCTAGCTACTCCCATGGTGCGGTGGACGAGGGATTCCACACATTCCTGTAGGGGTGGAAGAGTATGAGGAGGACTTTCCAGAGGATTTTTAGGGACTACCACCTCAGTTGGAGGAAGACTTCTACATCAATATGTACCATAGGATGACACTGATATTCCCACCATAATATCTAATGGCTACCACAGTGTTTTGTGAATTGATGGTACAACTGGAGGACTTGTAGGAGAAGGGAATTTTGAGACCAAACGTTTTTTCATGGGAAGCCCTAGTTCTGTCGTCGAAGACAGTAGGCTGGTGCTTCATATTGTGTGTGGACTTCTAGATCCTGAACCAGCTTACCTTGAAAAACAAGTATCGACTACCGAGTATTGATGACATTTTCAATCAGATTATGGGTGAGAGATGGCTCTCAAAGATAGACCTTAGGTCTGGCTATCATAATCTTTAGGTACAAGATGATGATTTACGGAAGACATCCTTTAGTTTTTGGTATGGCCAATCTAATTTCCTAGTGATGTTGTTCGGTGTGACAAACACACTACCAGTGTCCATCGGACTCATGAAAAGGGAAATCCATCCTTATCATGAAGGGTTCTTCATGGACATCATTGATGAATTCTTGGTGTACTTGGCATCAGAGGCGGAGAACTTGACACATCAACAGATAGTCATGGATACACTCTGAGAGCACAAACATTATAGAAAACTCTCAAAGTGTGAGTTCTTGATATGGTAGGTCCACTTTCTAGGACATGTTATATTGGATGGTTTAGTTGCAATGGATCTAGAAAAGATAGTGGTGGTGCTTTCTTGGGAGCCACCCAATAGCATGAATGAGTTGCAGAGATTCATGGATCTTTTCTAGTACTACTGATGATTTGTGGTGAACTTTAAAAGGGTAGAATCACCCTTATAATCTTTTACATGGAATGTATAACCATTCATGTTGATGGAGAATTTTCAATAGTGCTTTTAGGAAATGAGATAGAGACTGAAAAGTTCCCCAACCATGATACCATCAAAGGAGGTGTTTGCTATGTGGTTTTTTGCAATGCATCAGGGACCCGAATGGGTTGTGTCTTGACGCGGGAGTGAGTAGTGATCTCCTATGATTTTCAGAATTTTAAGCATCATGAGTATAACTACACTACCCACAACCTATAGCTAATAGTAGTGGTCTTTTCCTTAATGATCTGGTGGCACTACAATATGTGTGGGTATTTTATATTCTACTCCGTCTATAAAATCCTCAAGTATATCTTCTTCAAAAAGGACCTGAACTAGAGGCAGTGACAATGGTTGGAGTTCCAATAGGACATTTACTTTAAGATACTCTATACTCCTATGAAGGGGGATATGGTGGATGACATGCTCTGCAAGAGGTCCATTTTGGACCTACTGAGTGAAGTGATGGAGTAGGTAGCTACGATGCAGATGTCAATAGTGGATGATGATAGAAAATTAGACCTTCAATTGTTGACGGTCACTCCCCCACTCTTATAGTGATCCAGGGATGCACAACTGGTAGATATTGACTGTGAGTCCAAATGTGCTCAGTTATCCTTAGGACATGCTCCTAATGGAATTTAGAAAGGAGGGGAGAATTTTTTCCTTTTAATAGGGTGAAAATATGTACATGTGGCATTTCAAGAGTATATTTTTCGGGTGTTCGATGCTTCCCCTTTGGTTGTTAATTTGAGAGTGGAAACTCTATAACATGATCTATAATTTCAGTACTGGTGGCCATGGATGAAGAAATCAGTTGCAGAGTTCAGTTCACGGTTCCTCACATGTCAGCAAGTGAAGGATGAGCATTAGGTTCTAGCATTCTTTTCCCAGCAAATTGATGTAACTATGTGGAAGTGGTATGGTATCTAGACAGAATTTTAGAAGGTATTACCACACTCATCCAAGGGCCATGATACTATTTATGTGATCATTGACTAACTCACCAAGTGGACATAATTTCTACCCATTGAGGAGTAGGGATCAGTAGAGGGATTAGGACGCTTCTACATCCCTGAAAAAGTTCAACTTCATGGGGTTCCATCAACAGTATTCTCATACCGTGATGCTCGCTTCACATCCCATCTCTTGAAGTGATTACATGAGGTGTTCAGGACTCAGCTATGCTTGAACATGGCATTCCATCCCGAGACTGATGGTCTGACTGAGAGGACAATTCAGGTGTTGGAGAAAATTATATATGCTTGTATCTTGTTCTTCGGTTGTAGTTGGGAGGACCACCTACCTCAGGTGGTGTTCATGTTGAACAACATCTATCACTCAACTATTTCCACAGCACCGTTCGAGGCATTTTATTGGTGGCCTTGCAGATCACCCCTATACTAGACAGACCCTGGGGAGTCATCACTCATTGGTCTATAGTTGGTATGGGCTACAAATAAAATGTTTTATATGATCCATGAAGATATGAGGATAGTACCAAGTTAGCATAAATCATATGTGGAGAGGAGAAAAAGGACCTTGATGTTCGAGTAGAGAGACAATGTGTTCCTTTGGTTCTCACCCAGATGGGGGTTGTGGATATTTGGACTGGGAGACATGTTATTTATGATATCCATCGGCCCTTTACAAATTTTGAGAAATTTTGGTGAGGGGGGATACTACCTAGCTCTACCACCACATATGCACTAGGTTCACAATGTATTCCACATGTCACAGCTGATAATGTATGTTCATGATCCACCGCACTTTAAAAACTGGGGTGAGATGGACATTCATGATGGGGTGATGTTTAATGAGATAACATTGGAGATATAGTATCAAAAGGAGTGGGTCCATAAGGTGTATTTGGTGCCTCTATTACGCATTCGGTGGATTCACGAGAATCTCTAGGAGATCACACAGGAGCGGGAGGCTCATATTCGTGCTCAATACCCTTATTTTTTTGTTTGTCCCTTGTTTTAACTTACGAGGACATGAATAACTAAAGTTGGGGGTAATGTAATGTCCTAGAATTCCATGTAATTTGTTTCTAAAGTTATATGGGATTATTTCAAGACAAGACTCTGAGACTTCATGTGATTCTAAGGCCTGGAGTGGCCGAAATGTTTTTCCAAACTATTTTAATGTTAATTTGAATAAGCATGTGAGTGAATTTTTTTAACATTTAAATTGTTTCCTATATCAAAAATTCAAGAGCACCGTTGAACATAGAGAATCATGATACGAATAGAAAGGGCCTATAACTGGCCGTTCTGATCCAACTGTGATGTTATTTTTTGGCCATAAATAACATAATTAAGTAAGAATTATTTTATTTTCAAATCCTTATAACTCGTTAACGGTAACTTGTAGTGGAAATATGGGAGTATCGTTGATAATGTGAGGGTGTATTTACCATAGGATGAGCTCAACCTCGATCGACATAGGTTGATGGTGAAAGATAGTTTTTAAAATTTATTATTTGAATTAAAATGGCCTACATGCACTGTTTTAGAAATATCTTAATGGGTGCCTAGATTGAAAATATGAGGGCACCATTGCGCCTAGAATGAAAAAATTGCATATTAATGGACCTGACCTCAACCGGTACGGGTCGAGGGAGAAAGTTAATTTTTGGACGTTTTATGAAAAAAATAAAATAAACATAAAAATATAATTTTAATAAAAAAAATTTGGTCACTGAAATGTAGTGATTAGCTGATTGTTTCATCCAATAAGTGAAATTGTTTAATGTCCCTTTAACTGAATTGTAACAGAAACACTGTTTGATAAATGAAACCGCAAAATGGTGCAACAACTATGAACAACTGAAATGATGTGACGTGTTTCACTTTTAATGAGATGTTGGGGTTGGAGAAACTGATTTTGATTAGAAATTATTCTAACAAACACTGAGATAATTCTCTCCAACAATAAACACTAACGAATATGGAAAGAAGAGATGACACATTGAATAATGGATTAGGGACTGAAGGATGAAAAATGCTAATAGATTTTAATGGATTGTGAATCCTTGCAGATGGATTATTATAAATGATGAGACTTCCCTTCGATCAAAGTTTCTCCAAGTTGGGGTTTATCTTTTGAAAGTTAGAATGCCTCCTTATTCTTTCTAAAAAAACAAATGCAGATCAACCCACGAACAGATTGATATGTGAGTCAGTTGTTCTTGAGGGAGGGTGTTTTATCTCTGAGTTTTTATTTTGAGGTTATATTTTTGCTCAAATATTGATCCTCCCCCTTCCCAAGTTTCAAAAACTCTAACGGAGAGGAATAGGGACAAAACTAAAAAAGCCTTGGTTCCTCTGTCTTTGGGCATTCATTTGTTCTTCATGACCTTAACACCAAATTAATGACAAAGCAATATCAAGGCCATTTTAGGGAAGAAGAGAACCCAAGGAGACTGGTGGCACAAATTGTATGTGGAAAGGACCACTGGAGCAGAATATGTGATCCACGTAAGGCACCACCTGCACCCCAATGCGGGCAGTGGCCACGGGCTGGTGGCGGATTTCCACGATAGTGCCTAGAGATGGAGGTAGTAGCCGGCTCAGGCCATAGTAGTGTAGTAGGGTCCATCGGAACCTAGGACGCTGACTAGTGGAGATAAACACACCATAATCTGTATGGGACATGGTGAGGAGGTATGTAGTCCAGTGCAGACCACGTGTGGATAAATGGGCGGCCAACATCACCCAGCCACGTCGTGGCCGAATCAGACACCCAACAAGCATCTGGGATGGAGCAGCCTGACCCACCATGTGGGTCAGGCTAGGGGGAAATAACTGGGCCATTGGGCGGCCTGGATGGGAACATAGACTGACCCACTATTGTGGGTCGAGCTGGAAGAATAAAACAAGGCCATCGGGATGACCGAGTTGGGAATGAACTAGATTGCCTATTTTAGGCCAGACCAGATGGAAATGGTTCCATGGGAGAATAGGTGGGATAGACCCACGCCTGAATTAGTTGTGGTCCAGTGAGGCCCAATGTGCCTTGATATATGGGGTTGTACCATACCTGAATCGGGTTGTGTCAGGTTGGTCAAACAAGGCTAGGTCATACGGGACCCCCGTGCTGGGATGGTCAGGTCGGTCTGACCCGGTAGGACTGAACCCAAACACAACCTGCCCCTATTTACTAAAATTCTAATATCATTCAGACCAATGAATTGAATTGGAATGAAGGTTTCAGCGTTGTAATCCTCGTAACAGGACGATAGTTTTGGATTTCTCTAAGGATAATTTCATGTAATTTTAAATATGACTAATGTCTTGAGGAGTGGATTTTCCCAAAATCAAGAACACTACGTGAGATATTCATAAAGCTGGCTGAGACCTAATGATTTATTTTGAGATGGTCTATGTGACCCTATAGGGCTAGATTATAAGTGTCTCTTTATGAATCACCTACAAGTGACCCTATGTGGATCTACTAAAAGAGACCCAGTGTGGATCAGTTACAAGTAGCCTTGTGTGGACAAGTTATGATGGCCTATGTGGGAAGTAGCTCTCTATGACCCGAGGGCCCGTAGTAGGAGCATATCGGTGTGACCCAACAGACCCATGATACCCATCAAGGATGAGTACCTAATAACTCAATGGTGTTCATTTTATGACTGATAGATTTTATTTAAATACATTATATTATTCACATGTAAGAGGAAAATACCATGTGCATACATTACATTTTGATCATTCTCACGTGTTTTGGGATCCCTACTAAGTATTTTATTACCCACCCATGCATGTGCTTCAACAACACATGTTGTTTATGGGGTAGATGATAGGAAGTTCGATAGAGACCTCAGTGGCCGAGGAATAGGTGGTGCCTAGTGAGATACGATAGGTAAGACGTACTTCCATATCTTCTAATAGTCATTTCATCCCTACCTTACATGTAGGGTATTCTAAGGATATCTTACATAGATCCTTTGAACCATTATATTTTAAAATTATCTTTTGTTAAATTTGAATCATGACCCATTTGACTTAAAGCTTGTACCATTACTCGGTGTTTATCTAGTGGCGTGCACGTTTTCCTTTCCATCTTTTTGGGATATGAATGTGTGGGAGTGCATGCATACAGGTACATAGGAAAATTCATTCCACCCATAGGATAATTCCTTTGGTACAAGTCTCCAGCCAATGGCCTTCAGGAGGAAGGCATAGGGTAGTAATGACATGATCCCGGGGGACGGGTCGTGACATATCACATATGGGAAAATAATTCTTTCCCTTCTTTATTTTATCCAACATTTTATATGTCATCCTATTCTTATATTACTTCATATAGAGGTGAGAAATATTGTAGTATTCTTTCACAATCTTGATAGATCATGGAACTATATCTTAGTATAATGAGAATGTTTTTGAGAACTATTCCATTTTAACTATTGGTATAAAACCAAAAAAAATATGATCATTATTAAACATTATACCACGTATCTTGGTATGGTTATCACTCCTTATACAAGGTACTATTTCTAAAAAATGGTACAAACCAAGTGAGGTTTTGAATCATAATGCATAATCTCAAAAATGTAAAACATATAACATAAATTGAAAATTTATGCATAGCTAATCTAATAATCATAAAAATGGATTTTTTGGGTATATATTTACTTTTAAATACTTTATTAGAGTTTGTAATGAAAATTTTAATTTTCCTAAGAATATCCTCCAGGATTTTCCAACTAGGTGCGCAGTATGGCCCATTGTCGTGTACCAGGTTACACTGTGTTTGTCCTGACATGCCATGTTAGAGTTGTTACCCCTAGGGACATGTGTTTTAGAACAACATCCACATATAGTATCCAAACGGTGATATATTTCTAGGAATACCCATATAATATCCACATAAAAGAATTCTACGATGTTCTTGTATGATTGTCCTCAAATTCAATCATAAGGATATGCTTCCTAATTTATATTCTCTAAATCATGTGCCAATGGTTTCTATTAAAATTGATCCAATACAAACTATAAATACCCCAACCCTAGTTTTCTATAGCCGATGCATTACTTCATTACATTCACATATCTATAAGAATGAAATCCCAAAGGAATGACCAGTTTAGTTATTTGGGATGGTATATTAGATACATGATCATTAAATTAAAACATGAAATGAATTATAACATAGAAAATCCATTGGAAACAACCATTAACTTCTTGATTATATATGAAAGTTATTTATAATATACATCTTTGAATCCTGGGGAATGATAAAACATAAGAAATTGGTGAGCTCAGATGATTAGTAAGGGTGAGAAATACAATAGAAGCTATCATAAATAATCATAAAAAATTAAGGCATAATGAATAACTAAAGACACCTTCCATTAAAATATAATCTTGAGTATAATATTGCATAAATAAAAGTTTATTAAACCATTCCCTATAAAAATAACATAAGAATGTAAAATAAAAATCGATATTATACTAGTTTAATAATCACATAAAATATCAATTACTACAATCATAATTAAATAATGAATAATTATAGAGATAATAATCATAACATCAAGGCCTTATCCCATAGGCATACATAAATGGGTATTTCCATGGCCAAAAAACCAGTCAAATTTGTCTCTTGAGACATACAGATGTATCGAGGGGCTATTATGGGCCCCATAAATCACATAGCCAGTCCAATGAATTCCTCATATGTCAAATTAGAATATATATTTACATAAAAGTTCCCCATACAAATTTTAAATATTTTATTCATATACCTTGATGAAAATAAGTTAATAAACTCATTGAGAAATTTCTAAGAGAAATACCATTTTCCATTGGATATTAGTGTTCTTTTTGGAAAATAATTTTTTTACCCAAAAATCATATTATAACTTGTAAATCATATAAATTATAATAGTGGGACAACTAAATTTTACTATATAAAAAAGTGGATTTCTAATTGTAGTGAAAACATGTAATATGATAATTTATGAAACTTTAGAAATGATCCACTTTAGAGTGGAATAAAGGAAAATACAAAAGAGTCATTAAAATAGATAAAGGAGTAGTCTGTTTCATAAAAAAGAAATTACCATAGATTATTTTTATGGTAAAATTCGTGATTTTATAAATATAAGGGTGGCTTAAAACAACATATGGAGTTCATAAGAAAATGTGTATGAAACTGCAAATTTCTGTTAAATCGGGCTTTCATGTCATGAATAATTGAGAAGAGAGCCTTATACAGTAAATTATATCCAATAAAATTTGGATGAAATTATATGAAAACATGAGTTTTGAACACACATTCGGTGTTTAGAATAAATATATTCAATGAAAGAAGAATTTCAATGGGGTAAAGAGAGATAAAGCATAACCCAAATTAAAAATAGATGTTCTGGGAGAATCCCTTACTACAATGTGATCAATTGAATCATATGACTCATAATATTTATACTCATATATTGAAATATTTAATACCTTGAATATGAAGAAATCCTTTTTTTGAAACATCAAATGGATGTATATAAAAATGGAACATAGGAAATAGTTTTGAAAAAGGGAAATATCATGGATATACAAGTGACATGATAAAAGCATTACCTTATGTAGAAAAGTGTTCTACACTTGCACCTAATGTCTTGGATAATGAAATTTAAAAGATTATTAATTTATTTAAGAACTTATTCAACACAATTTTAATTTATTATAATTTTTTTAATTACATACTTTTTAATGAGTAGTAAAATTCTATTCTGTCTTTCGAGAGTGTTTTTTTGGGTTTCATGATTTATTCAATTGTATACATGTATGAAAGATCATTAAAAATGGTAATAGTTTTCTATAATTCAAATTTTAATTTATTTATGAGCTTAAATAATATTAAAATACTCTTATATATCGTTTTTTCTGATATGAGGATGTTTTAATTGATATAATATAAATAAAAATCTGTTAGACTACATGCATTTTTCAATCTCTATAAACTTGTTTTGTCATATGAGTTATTAATATATCTATATACTAGTTAAAAAACATATATCTTAATAAATTTAAAATAAAAAATGTTTTATCCATAATAATGGTTTTATGCCTAGCCTTTAATTTAGTAATAGAATGTGAAGTGGCATCATCATTGATGGCAGTAAATCGACGCATCAAAGACAATGTTTTCATCTTTATAATTATAGGTGGAGGAGAAGGAGATTGATGATTGATATTCCATTAACATAATAACTTTATATTATATATAATATACTTGATTTATCATGCATTATTTGATAGAATATTGAAGGATATAATATAATATAAAGGAAATTAAATGAAATTGAATGTGAATGAAAAGGGATTTACCTCTTGAATTCATCTCCATGATAACCTCCTTAAGGTACATTGAAATGGACTTTTGGGTGAGACTATAAATAAAAAAATATGGGTTAGAGGTTTCATAGAATTATTGGTATGAAATTGGAAAAGCATCACGACTTTGAGGAGTAAGGATAAGAGGGGTGAGGGTAGTATTTATAATGGAAGAGAGAGGTAGTTTCTGATTATTGTAATAAGTAGATTATTATTTTCTCACTAGACTGTCAAAAGTATTGATTTTTGTGAAATATACTATAAATAATTAATGTGAGTTCAAACCAATGGGTTCTTACATGATCCATACATCATATATGACTGGATTATTCTTGTGTTTGTCTAAGATGATAAATATCATAAATTAACATAGTTTACAATTGACCAATAAATAAAATATTTCAAAAAAATACCAAATATTTATGTCAACCTTTTTTTGATGAGTATAATTCATAAAAGAATTCAATTATTTGAAAATAATTTTATTAATATAATTAATTTAATATTTAAATAAAATTATCATTTACTTAAAAAATAACTATTTTAAAATTGTAACTAATTATTTGGCATGTGGAAAAATTAATTAAGGTATCAGAAAATTAAATTATAATAAAAATACCAAAAAATAGTAATTTATGAATATATTTTATGAAAATAAATATTATTTTAATTATAAAATTGTAAACTAACTTTTATGTTTCACCAAAATATCAAGAGTTAATTTATCCCATTTGAAACATTTATTTACTTATTTCATGATAAAAAATACTCTATATTTATATTTATGAGATAATTAAATTTTATTCAGACTTTAATAAGAGAGGTTAGTATTCAAATGGACACATAATAGTTCCTAACAATCACATTATTATTTGAATGGTCCTGTTAATAACAATCAAAAAACTCTAAAAAAATTAACCACAATAAATCATGATATTAAATTTCAAAAATAATGTTTATTTTTTCAAAAATAATGTATTAAATTTAATAAATTTAGATTTAAATTAATTCCTCAATCAAAATTAGAGAAAACTAAATTTATAAAAATAATACCTTTTATGTGTAAAATTGGAATTATTTTTTATCTTATGACTCTAATTTTTTTTTGGATTAATCTAAAATTATATTATTGAATATATAATATATAAATTTAATTAAATAATTCACTAATATTTATTAATAAAATTTAATAATATAAAATTTATTTTTTTGTGAAAATTTTTAGTTTTTATAAAAATACATCCTTTAAATTCAATTAGTTTTCATTTTTATTTAATTCGTAAACAATGAATTAATTTTATAAACATGTGTAATATGAATTTTTTTAATTTACATAATATTATTCATTCCAACCATTTCAAACATCTAAGAGATAATTATAATAATATTTAATCATTTTATATGCTCGTAATATCTCAATTATGTTAAATTAAAAAAAAGAATACCATAAAATCATGGGGTGTTACACCAACCATGAAGCAACTCGATCAATATTGAAAAATATTTTTCTATACAACTGATTAAATAAAAAAAAATTCATCTAACCTATATAATCAAATCCATTGTGCAAAGAGAATTCACTGTCTCTTCTGGGAGGTATGAATCCATGTTCATTCAGAATAGATACCTCGAAGACATTTCGTCTCCTAGAATAATTATTTGTAGGCTCTCTCATAATTTGGGAGGTATTTTAATGAAACTATTTATAATATGAAGAAGATTACTGGGGTGAGGAGGAATTAAAATTTAATAGAATATTTTTAGAGGTCATTAAATGATACCACCATGGTGGCTTCCTTTTTTAAAGGTGTCCCTTTAAAGTTGTCTTGGGGAAAGATCCCCAACTCATATATATCAAAAAGGCTTGATAGGTTCTTGGATTCTACTTAAATGAAGGGAGAATTTTATAGTTTTGCAATGTTTCATAATTTTCACCAATTATGTCTATTCATAGGCCAATTATAGTGGGAAAAAATTCATGATTTTTTTTAATTTATTGTGGTTAAAATTTATCTTATTAGGGAAATGGGAGTGTCAAATTAAAAATAATATGGTTGTATGGTCCTGAAAACAATGATATGGGAAGTAAATACTCCCAAAAATTTAAAAATTTAAAAGATTCGTGACTAGTTGAATATTTGAATAATAAACTCCAGGAAAGATAAATTCAGAAAGGATGCAACTATTCCACATACTGATTACTAGGGAGGGTTTGCAGAAGCCATTGCCCGCGAACTGATAATATGTGGAAGAGCTCGCAAGGAACTTTATTGAAAGGAATTGGCTAGAGAACTAAGTCATTCCCAAAGGAATATAGCCTCCCCACATACTTTCCTCATGAACCAAGAAATTCATGGATGTGGAATCGATAATAGTATCCCCTGACCCATATCCATACATACCTCAATTGACCGATTCATTCATGGGACAGGTGATTTCTTCATAGGATTCTGTAAATTATTCCACATGACCGTAGAAACAACATTCCCATCACTCTATAAATTGACCACATTGGGGTATTGAAAAAGCCTTTATAATTAGGAGGACTTGGACTCTGATGACTAGGACTTCGGAAAAGACACACAGAGACGAAGGGGAAAGAAGACTTCATAGATGAAGGATTGAAAAGTGAGAACAGAAAACAATTCCTATAGGTATGAATCCACAAAATACTATAAAAATGAACTTAATAATAATTGGATGACTGTGAACCATATTGGAGAACATAAAACCATATTCCCTTCACAGATGAACTTCCCACAGACCGCATGCACCATTTCCCTTCTTTAATCTTACACACCACATAGCACATCACTATGTAGATGGAACCATGTGCCACATATCGCACCACTATGCCGATAGAACTCAGGATTGCATGACGTGTCATTCTGCGGACCACACCTAGGTCTGCATAACCTTACGGTATGCTAATAGACCTATCAACCACATAGTTGTTTTATATGCATGGAAATCCCCATCCAACATGAAGAAAATTGTACATGAAATAGGCTATATTTGGTAATTCCACCTTCTATTTACAATCATGTTCTTTAACTCCCATCATGTCCTCCATATCCCCTATGTGAACCAGTCCATATATATCAAGACAAATCCTCTTCCAAAGCTATCTAACCCATATGATTAGACCATCGGATGCACTAGTACGCCCTTTTGTGTTTACATACCTATGCTAGGGGAATCCACAAAGGTAATCTCTGTATCAGTATAGACCCTCAGAATGTCCAAAATTCTAGATTCATGTAGTAACCCAGAGTCACACCATTGGATACTGATGTGAACCTCCCCTTTATTGGGGTCAACATTAATCCCTATCCATTCCCTTCCATGAGGTGTATTGATAAAAAAGGGGAGAACACTTGTGTTTCATTTTGATGAGGAAAAATACTTCATCCCATTACAAGAAACATCTTATGGGTATTCCTCCTTAGGTAAGCCATGTTCCTTTCTTGAAAGAGGTGGAACTCTCCCCAAAAATCCACTTCAGGCTAGGGAAATTCCCAGATAGTTCAATATGACCATCTTGTGCATGAAAATAAATGAGGAAATAGGCATATCCATTTCCCTCTACCACTCCAATTAGGTTCTCACTCTGGCCTCTTCTGCTATCATCCTCCTCATCCATAAGAGGGGAAAGGAAAGTGTGTGGTTTGAATGATCTACTACATCCTTTTGTATCAAACACTGAGAATGACTCATGTGGCCCTTGGGGTCATCAAAGACCATAACATTTAAACAATCCATAAATGAACTAAAAGAACTCTGATTTCTTCTATAATCAAGATATGTTGGATGCTTTCATAAGGCCCAAGTTTGAGGGAAATTCTATATAAAAGTATGTGACAGTATAAAACCCCACCAACTCACTTATTCATCCTATTCAAGAATAAGACCCAATATCATTCTTCCAAAAGGGCATTCTATACAGTGTAATCCCCAACCATGTCCCCTCAAATGTGAAGCTTCAGTGCATAAACCCCAATAATGAACTATGATAACTATGAATCCTTCTTTAGCTAGGATATGTAAGTGCATGTCTACATCCTGAGATCCAAATCATATTATCCATAATATGATAAATCATTCCCCCAAATTGGGCCTCCTTTGAAGTATACATCCATACCATTCCATAAGTATCTGGAATTTGATTCCCCACTAAGAGGGATACCTAGGAAGCCTCTTTGAGATTGAAATCCAGTCCCCAAATCAACCCTAATGTTTCATAGACCATATACACGATATTGTATCATTCACTTAGATGATCGTATAACTAATGGGTCTCATGGGTCGCTTCGTTGTATGTCCCACACTATGTCTTGACTGGGAACCTTTTGATCGATTGTCCTTAATGAATGACATTAAACATCATGGATGGGTCTTTATAACCCATCCATAAAAGGTGATGTGTCTAGATATGTGGCATCGAACTATGAAGGGTTAGGTTCCTCTCAGGAGGATATATAGGAAACCCATATTCTAGGGTCGATCCCAACATCAAATCACTATTTTTTCCTCTAGATAGGGATAAACTATAGGGCTCCCAGTCAAATGGATTAGGCCATCATTGTCTCACCGATGCTAAACCCCGGTATACCCAAAATTATTTTTTTTGGCCAAGTGGTGACCCACAAACACCTTCTTGGGAATGAACCAAGGATTCTCAAACATATTAACATTGAATAAATGATAAATAGAGTCTCATGTAGGAAATAATTCCCCTCAAAAGGGTATTATTAGCCTGACCTCCCATCCTCTCGAGCAATGGAGTATTTAACTGTCGATGGACAAATCATCCCCCAAGAGGCTTCCTTTGGAATGAAGGTCAATGAATCACGTATAGAAGGTTCATTGCATGTTTTTGGCTCCACAAAAAAATCCAATTAGAGACAATAAAATGACATCGTACCCAACATGGACTGAGTGGATGAATAGTTAACCCCCCTACAATCACCATCTGGGATAATTCAGCTATAGAACATCCTTCATATCATAAATAAGATACACTTCCCAATCCAAACAGGACCAACATAATCTTCCAATAAAAAAAATTTTATCCGATGTGAATTGGGACGAAACAAACACTATGAACCCCACATGAATCCTTAACAATGGGGGTGGAATCACCTTACCTCGATCCCCTTTGACATCAAAAAGGTAGAGGGACAAAAAACCATCAAATCTACATGTGATCATAAGATTATTCCATAATGGGGTATGTCTTTATGTACATGTCACATATATTGAAGGTATTTCACTGAGCTACCTTCAATTCAAAAGAATTCCAACAATTTGCATAGACTCATGCATCAGAGACCACATAGGCAGTCAGGTCCCCAATGAAGAAAATGACTCCCTTTCCAACCGAACATTGGTAATTGAATGCACATACAAAATTGTACTATCATTGTGGTACTCTACCCATAATGGAGGTTTCATGGAAGGTCCTCCAATGGATGAAAGCTAGCCACCTTCCTCTTAAGTCACGACCAGAATTCCAGCACAAGACATCTCTCCTGGCTATTTCAAATAGTTTAGAGTGCATATCCCTAAAACACTGTAACATGTAGCTCCCGTATATTAGGGAGTTTGATAGTGTGGTTGTTGATTTCTTCATCCCTATTTCATAAGAACCTTGCTCGAGGGATCCTACAAGAAGGTGTCACCACCAACGGCGTGTGACGCATTATCACTGCTCTAGGGAGTATACCATACCAAGGGAACCTACTAATGTCTAATAAAAATTGTCCACTCAGGATACATTCCAAGGGTGGAAAATTAACAATTAAAAGTAGCTCATCACCCTGATTCCTAATGAGGAGATATTCTACACAAACGTGGTTACATTCAACGGGTATATATACAACTTTAACCCCTCCTCAGAAGCCCTCCATAGAAGAACATTGATAATATATGAGTAGAAAATGATTCTTGGTCATATATATGATGAACATCATTTAAATAGGGCCGCACATCATGAGAAGGTGCAATTTTCTACCAATTCTCTCTAGTCCAGTCATGTAGATAGAGGGGAAAATTATAGGTAGATACAACCTGTTTCTAATGAAAAAGAATCTATTTATCCAAAAAGGATGAAAACAAGATATAATAGAGAAGAATTCCCTACTGATGTAGGCCAATCCCATTAAATAAATAGGGAAGAAATCAGTGGGCCATATTAAATCACTACCAATGCATATGAATCCCACCTGTCAAATTCAGTGCTAGCCAAATATCAGAAGAGTCAAATTTTGGCGGATACATACATAGAACGCGAGAAAAATATTACTAAACACAATTAGATGCAAATACCTGGTCATTAATTTAATTGACATCAGAAAAATATGGTGGCACCTAGGGAAATAAGTTTAGGATGGACTGATTCTTCCTCTCCGACACATGAGAAATTCCGGTACCAACATGAAGCCTAAGGAGGACTGGAGCAGGCACACACTCCTTCTCCGACATCTGAATGGGCCTTCATACCAATTCAAAACAAAGACCTATCAACACTTACTATAAATGATAGATTATCATACATATATTCTAGACTATATCCTCTAAACATGTCAATATCCCATTACATCGGTGGAAAATGCATGGAGTCAGGCCCATGACCAGGTCTCCCTGAATGAGGTGACTCATCCACAAAATATGATGGTTACTCAAGAGTAGGTTTTCATCCTTGCTCCAGTCCAAGAGTTTTATTAGACAAATTCCATGATACAAAGACTTCTAAATTAGGAGAATATAATCATTCCAACTGGGGGACATTGATCTAATATGGTTTCCACTTCAGCGTATGCATATATCTATACCCTAATGGATGATGTATGTCGCCATATCCTGATGAAATCATGAGAAACAACTAAAATGGGAACCATATATAAAGGCCATTACCAAAAATGGGATTCCCCAGTTTCTAGGAAGAGATCATATAAAAATTAAATGGGCCAAAGGAAACTAGAAAATAAAGAGCATAATCAGGATTCCTCTCAGTTGGATGTTATAGTTCTTGACGTGATCAAAAATCTCTCAATAGAGGATCAAGATTCAGTCAATCCATTTCCAAAATTATGGAAGTGGAATTAGATTTTGAGAAGGCCCTCCCCACAATGTTTCTACTAGCAGTTTTGAAGGTCCCCCTCCCCCCCTAGAGAACCTGTAGAGGTTTACTCTGTGGGACAGAAATGATTGATCAAAAGATCTTATCACATAATGCGTGTCATGGTATGTCACGACCCGACTTCACCAAAAGGAGGGAAGGGTCAATAGATTTTCAAACCCTTCCTTCATTAAGTTAAAGGAGAGATAATGACCCCTAAAACCCGCCTTCATTAGGTCCTAAAGTGGCGACCAACACCAATGGTATAGAATCAAGCACTAAATGGAAGGCATTGCCCTTTTTCTTTTAATATGATCAAGAGATAAGATAGTAAATCCCACAACACCAAAACTGAAAGTGCAAACACAGCTGAAAATAAACCATTCCCATATGCATATTCAAAGGTAAAAGATACAAGTCAAAAAACTCCAAAGGTAAAAAGATACCATGAAAAGGAAAATAGCAACAGCAACCGCCCAAAGGTCCAAGCTAGTATGGTCCTGCACGATCCCTGAATACCTCCTGGAAACATAAAATTAGTTTTATATACATAGGGTGAGCATACAAGTATACTCAGTAGGGAAAACCAAAGTCTCTCGTGCACAAGTGAGGAGACATTCTAATGCCTCGTGTAAAAATAGATAACCAAACACCCAACAAGGAAAAGATATCCACCCAAACCTCACCAAGGCACACTCCACAAATAATGCAATTCAAGTAAAGTATAGTAATAGAACATGAATATTTGGGTACCCTGTGACACTATCCCACTGGTTATTGAAGACATCCTACGCATCGAACCAATCCCACCATTCCCACCGCAGTCCCACTGCCAAACCCCACCCGCACACACCTGGGCCATATCCTCATGCAGTCCCACTGCGAAACCCCACTCGCACACACCTGGGCCACAACCACACATTCCGCCCGCAGACACCTGGGCCACAACCACCACACATAACCATAACCGCAAACACCTAGGTCAGAACAACCACTACCACACCTGAAGACACCTACGCCTCATCCTGAAGACACTTGGGAAAAAACCTGCCCGCAAACACTTGGGCCAACCACCACAACCACCCTGCCCAAAGATACTTGGGATAAAAATGGAATTCAGGCCATCACAGCCTGACTGAAGAGTCTTGGGTTATTTGGGAAAATGGAGCAGAAAAGAAGCTAATAACCATCCACTCATAGGATTTTTGGGAAAAACACCATCCCCCATGAAATGGGGGTGTTCGACACTAAGTAAGCAACTTGGGTGGGCTCGGATAAGAAGAAAAAAAACTACAATATATGTATAGGTAACAGGCACTCACCCAATCTATGTTTTTCTTTAGCCAGCCTAAAGAACACTATCTTTACTATTCATTCATAAGAGAAGAGAACAACACCGATTCCCATGTCACAACTCACACCAAAGCAAATCCCCATTTGTCCCTTCCTTGTTTTCATGTTCATTAATAATGTTTAAATAAATTTATGCACCTACTTGGGAATCTAGTAAGAATAAGCACAAGCCATGGAAAGAGTACACCGAACAACAATTTAAACATTCAAACCTGGTTCTCTTGTAAAATCACTTCAATTGAGACCCCTCCAAGTATTGGAACCAAAGAAGGTCAAAGTGAGATACAATCCCAAGTTCCCAAAACATTGAATAAGATGGTTTCAAAAAAAAAGTGGATCCCACCCCAATTTGTGATACAAACAGAGGATCCCATCCTCACCCACATCACCCCAGCAATCTAAGCCCCTATCCAAGAAAACCATAGGGTCACCCGTACACGGATTTTGGAGGAAACAACCAAACCAATACTAAAAAAACAGGTCAGACTCAATAGGTATTTTCATATTTAAAATATTTGACACACTCCATGATTTCAATTCCACTAGGCTTAAACCGGGGTTACCGTAGAAAAGTAGTTGATCCTGGTGCTTCTAATTTATTTAACTTAGTATACGTAATTAACCAATTTCCTTTACAGAAAAAATGTTCACAACCAAAATACAAGCCATTTAAAGATGACAAGGGGTAAGGGTTTATTAGTGCATAGAGAAAGACCACCAACGACCATGATTTTCAGTAGGCATAAGACCGCATAATTCAGAAATCATTAATCTTGACAGAGGATAAAAACAGAGCAGCATCATCGATCACACCCTTCCACTTCATTCTTTAGAAATAGTTTATTATCTTCATTAAAGTTTGGTTCATCCAATTATATAGAAGTAGTAGCATACCCACCACAAAAGATACATAGAAAGGATAGATTTAGGTGAAACCCCTACTTGACTGATCAAGGATCAACTTTAAGTCCTCAGGTGAGTAGGAGGAGCTCCATAGAACACAATCAAGGAAAACTCTGTTGGGTTACAACTCGTCGGGAGGAAGCGTACTCCGAGTGCAGGGTGATCGAGAAAAAAGAAACGTAGAGAGAAGCCTTTAGGTTATAAGGTCTGATAAGGGCTGAGATACAGCACGCCCGGGACATTTAAGATACAGAGAGAAAAACTCAAAACTGTGTAAGTTGTGGGATCATGGGTTGACCACGCGGCTGGGACACCCCACACGTCATTAAAGGGCCCCCAACTTTCGGGGCAGCTTAAACCAACACACACCAGGGTACCTCACCAATAATTTAATTAAATGGTAGTAATGGGAATTAGTGGGCTTTAAAATGGGCTTAAAGGGGTCAAAATAAGGTTTAAAACCCAATTCACGCAAAAAGGAAGTGCTACTGAAAAACCTGTGGTGGTACGCGAGAGCTACCAGTAGGCGACAACTACCGGTAGCCGAGAGATACCGGTAGCCGAGAGCTACCAGTAGGCAAGAGCCACAGGTAGCTGAGATCTATAGGTTGGCAACGGCTACCGATAGCCGAGAGCTACCGGTAGGTGACAGCTACCCGTAGCCGAGAGCTATCAGTAGGCGAGAGCTACTGGTTGGCGACAACTACCGATAGCTGAGAGCTACCGGTTGGCGACAGCTACTGGTAGCCGAGAGCTACAGGTAGCCCAGAGCTACTGATAACTGAGAGCTACCGGTTGGCGACTCCTACAGGTAGCCGAGTGCTACTGGTTCACGACAGCTACCGGTACCCCAAGGTCACCGGTAGGCTAAGTCTACGGGTATGTCGAGGCTACTGGTAGGCCAAGGATACTGTTAGGAGTCACCGAGAAGCTGATATGGCCTTCCATACCACCCAGAAAACTTCAAACATCATATTTTTACCAAGTAGTGGATCCCCAAAAACCCAGGCCATTACATCAGATACCTCTCAAAGTATTCTCTCCCTCAAGAATCAAAACAAATCAGAAGGAAAGAGAGGGTCCATACAACCACCTCGAAGGATACCTTGAAGGAGTGAACCTCTCTGACACAGGAACACCTTATCCCCTAAACAAACACAAATGCCCTACCTCTCTTTTCCCCGTGAAACCACGCAAAAAAATGATAAACCATCAGGTCCAGTGGGAGAGGGGTTTCCCTTCTTCCGTGTTAAGATACTATCCGCTTTGGGCGGCACTGACTCGCCCACACAGGTTTAGGAACATATGAATTAATGCGTCTTAACTACGTATCAGGTACTCCCCTCCCCATTCATTAGGACACTTCATGCACACATCCACAGAAAAGGAAACTACACATCCATAGCCAACAAGGTAAAACATCACACATCAAACAAGTACTGAAAAAATGGGATAAAACTCAAAACAAATCTGGGTACTGGGCACGCATCTTTTCTTCCCTCTCCTAGGTACTCTCCTCAAGTCCACCATGTCTCCACAACACGCGAACCAATGGAATGGTTCATCCATGAAGCACCTTCCCTTCACGACCCTCAATCATCACTGGTCGCTCCACGAAGGTTGCATCATCTTTGATATCTAGCCCTCCCCACTCAAGGACGTGTGAATCATTGTGCAGATATCATCAGAGCTGGGACACATGGAATACATTGTGTATCCTGAGTAGCGGCGGTGGTAGAACTAGGTGATAAGACACTTCACTGATTCGTCGCAAAACATCGAAGGGTCCGATGAACCTGGGAGAAGGCTTACTTACCCTGATTAACCAATGTTGTCCATGCTGAGGGGAGACCGTTAAGAACATGTGGTCTCCTACCTCAAACTCCAAGGGCCTTCACCTGCTATTGGCATACAACTTTTTTCGGTCCTAGGCCACCATCATCCGTTCCCATATAATTTGAACCTTCTCTGTCATGCTCTGCACCACCTCCGGGCCAAGGATTCCCACCTCTCCGACTTCAGTCCAGCACACGGGTGAGCGTCCTAGCCTCCCATACAAGGCTTAAAATGGAGCCATACCAGTGGTAGAGTGATAGCTATTATTTTAGGCAAACTCTATCAGAGGCATGTGTCGCACCCATGATCCCCCTAAGTCCAGAACACATGCCCGCAGCATATCTTCCAAGGTCTGGATGGTGTGCTCTGTCTGTCCATCTGTTTGGGGATGAAAAGCAGTGCTAAGATGTATCTGGGTGCCCAAAATGTGCTACAATCCTCTCCAGACTCGTGAGGTAAACTGTGCATCCCTATCCGAGACTATGGACCTCGGGACTCCATGCAACCGCAGCCCCTCATCCATGTACCTTCATTCTAAAGCATCTACTGCACCCGACTCCTTTATAGCCAGAAAGTTAGCCAATTTCGTCAACCAGTCCACTACTACCCAGATGGTGTCATATCCCCCATGCACCTTGGGTAGTCCCATGATGAAATCCATCGATATGTCATCCCACTTACACTCGGGGATATCTAGAGATTGCAGCGGGCCACCTGGAACACGGTGTTCAGCCTTCACCTGCTAAGACACTAGGAACATGGCCACAAACTCTACCACTGTTCTCTTTACTCCAGGCCACCAAAACCATCTCTTCAGACACTAGTACATCTTGGAAACTCCTAGGTGCACTGTTAGAGGGGAGTTGTGGAACTCACTAAGAACCTTTCCGCGCATCACCTCTGGAACAAACTGCTTTTCTCGGAAAAGAATCTCGTTCTGACCATCCTCTATCCACCCTTTCAGAGCATTGCCCTGGTCAACTCGGTCATGCATCACTTTTCACTTTGGGTCTCCCCACTGAGACTCCTCCACTTTCCAAAATATAGAAGACTTCACTGTCATCTGATATAGGCAACCTCTACCGCTATCCATCCTCGCATCCAGGTGCAAGGCAGCCAACTCCTCCATTGCCTTCCAAGTGTCTACTGACTCTTGGACTGCATCCTTCTGCAACCTCCTGGTTAAAGCATCAGCCACTACATTCCCTTTTCCTGAAGTGTAGGAAATCACAAATTCGTAATCTTGGAGGAACTCCATCCACCTTCGCTACCATATGTTTAGGTCCCACTGGGAGAAGACATACCTCAAGATTTTGTGATCCGTGAAGACCACAAAGCGTTCTCCGATGAGGTAATGCCACCATAACTTTATTGAAAAAATGACTGCTGCAAGTTTTAGATCATGGGTGGTATAATTATTCTCATGTGTCCGTAGCTACCTAGACCCATAAGAGATCACCCCTTGTCGCTGCATCAACACACATCTGATGCCTTGCCCTGAAGCATCACAGAACACCTCATACGCCGCCCCATCTTCTGGTAGTCTCAACACTGGGGCACTAACTAACTTCTCCTTCAGATAGCTGAAGGCTACCTCGCACTTCTCACTCCACATGAAAACTTGGTCCTTCATGTTAAAGGTTGTCAAAGGGGATGCAACTCAGGAGAAGTTGGGTATGAACCTCCGATAGTAAGCTGCCAGCCCGACGAAAATGCGAACCTCTGCCATATTCTTGGGTGATGACCAAAAACAACCGCCTCAACCTTTGATGGGTCCACTACTACCCCATGCTTGGACACTAAGTGCCCATGGAATATTACTTCTCGCATCCAGAACGTGCATTTCGATAACTCCCTATAGAGATGATGCTGTCGGAGGACCTCCAAAACCGTCCTCAGATGCTTTGTGTGGTCCTCCTCTGATCTCGAATAGATCAGGATGAAATCAATGAACATGACTATGAACCGATCCAGGTACTCCCGGGAGATGGAGTTCATAAGCCCCATGAACATAGCCGGGGCGTTCGTAACACCGAAAGGCATGACTACAAACTTAAAGAGCCAATATCTGCACCTAAAGGCCGTCTTCGGGATGTCACTCTCATTCACCCTCAAATGGTGATACCCTGACCACATGTCGATCTTTGAGAACCATCCTGTCCCATTCAGTTGGTCAAAAATATCGTCTATCCTAGGAAGGGGGTAGCGATTCTTGATCATTACCTGATTTATCCTCCTGTAGTCTATGCACAACCTAAGACCACCATCTGTCGTCTTTGCGAACAAGACTGGAGAACCCCACAGTGAAGCACTTGGTCGAACATAACCCCTCTTCATCAAATCGTCAATCTAAATCCGCAACTCCCATAGCTCTGAAGGTGTCGTCTGGTAGGGAGCCATCAAAATCAGATGAGCACTAGGCTGCTAGTCTATCCCAACTTCGATATCACATCGAGTGGGTAGAGCCGTAACCTCCTCGGGGAAGAATTCCATAAACTCACTGACGATCCCTGATACCTCCACCATCTCGGGATCTGCTGACTCTACTAATAGCTTGACTAACAAGGAGAGGAGGGGTTCCTCCCACCTGCTTCCCATCTGACCGCTCCACTCGCCGGTGAAAGTAACACGTCGACCGCCCACGTCTGAGAACACAACCCCTCCGCAGAAGCATTCGATGATGGTATACACAGAGAACATCTCCTAGATGCCTAGGATGACATCGTATGGTCGTATCTGTAGCAGTAGTAGATCCCCAACCAAATAATGTGGCCCTATCATCATCCTGAATCCTTGACAAACATATAACAAGTCGGTCTGACCTCCGACTTGTGTACTCAGCACCAGGGGCACTGGAAGTCTCTCAGCATCTAGACCCAGAGCATGTGTCAGACCAGGAGAAACAAAGGAGTGTGAAGCTCAGGTATCGAACAAGGCGTAAGCAAGGGTACTAACCAAATTGATCATACATCGAACGTCCTACGGTCCTGCTGGAACTGCTTCCTCTACGGAATGAAACTACCCACGGCCAGCTCCTTTGCCTCTCGGCTGTCGGCTGCCTCCCCAACCACGCCAGTGTCGAGGTCCCTGAGGAGTGTCCTGAGGTCAGCCTCCCCCTACAACGCCTGCCCTCTGAGGAGCGGTAGCTCGCTGCCCCTGCTACTGCTGCTGGAAGGGCCTATTTGGAAGCTACTGCTGGGGCGGGTGCAGGGCCTATCCACCACCGCCGTATTGTACTCAATCTGGGCACTGATTACAGATATGTGCATGGCTCTCACAGACGAAGAACCTCAGTCCTTGGCCCAAAAGAAAAGGGCGAGGACCAGGGGACCTGGACTAGAACTCTTGCGGGCTGCTCCCTGCGGGTCGGAACTTAAAGGGTCCCGATGCTGGAGGTCTGGTGCTGAGAGCCTTCCCTTTTGACGGGCCTAGCTGAATCCCCTCTCGTGACACACCTCCTAGCGCATGCATCCTCTCCACCACTTCAGCCTTTTTCTGGACCTCTAAGTATGTCAACAAGGTGAAGGGGGTAATAGCATACTGGAGGGAGGGTCGAAGCGCCTCCTCTAAACGTCTCGCCCGAGACTCCTCATCCGGAAGGTGGTCTGGAGCAAATTGGAGGAGGTCCTCGAACTTGATTCCCATCTCCCTTACTGACATACTCCCCTGGTGGAGGGAGAGTAGCTCATGCCTCTTCTCCACCTTCATCATAGATGAGAGGAATTCCACCCGGAAAACCTTCTCAAAATCATCCCATGCCACCTCAGCCTCTCTCCTCTCCCCCAGGTAGAGTGTCCACCTCTGAAACGGTGCTCCCCGCATCTGGCTGACGGCCAGAGGAACCCAGTACTCAGTCGGAGCCCAGATCAAGCCGAAAGCTATCACTAGATCCTCTAGCCAGCCCTCCATCCTCATGTCAGAGGTGCTTCCCTCGTACTTCTCGAGGTTCTGTCGCTGGAAGGCTCGAAGAGTCTTCTGCCACTAGTCCTCCTACTCTTCTCGATCATCCCTATGCTAATCAGCCAAGTCAACCTCCTTGGGCTCGATCGCCCACACCACCCATGGTCGCCTCCCATGGGCCATAGCTTCAAGTTAAACAAGGAATTCCTAAGCCCAAGTAGTGCAAAATATTGTTCTTATAAATTTTTCTTAAACTCCATATTTATTTGAATCCTCAAAACACCTACGAAACACGAGAACACAAGTCATTATGATGCATGTACCTTTCCTAGGGTCTCTACCCTAAAATAAGTGTGGCCTCACATGGTCGTTTTGTAGATCCAGAGTCCTTGCATCGGATCATGTGGGGGCCCTAAAATCTCATGTCCTAGTCGGTCTTCCCTGGCCTAATTCATGCACCAAGGTCACCCAACACTGTTTCCCTACCATCCCATGCAATCCTCACTATTCCTAACTCTAGACTCCATCCTATCTCTCAACCTCCTTTGATACCATTCAATCACGACCAACCTTCATCAAAAGGAGGGAAGGGTCAGCAGATTGTCAACCCCTTGCTTCATTATGTTGAGGGAGAGATAATGACCCCCAAAACCCACCTTCAATAGGTCCCGGAGTGGTGACCAACACCAAGGGTATAGAATCACAAACTAAATTGAAGGCATTACCCTTTTTATTTTAATAGGATCTGGAGATAAGATAGTAAATCCCACAACACCAAAACTAAAAGTGCAACTACGGCTGAAAATAAACCATTCCCATATGCATGTTCAATGGTACAAGATACAAGTCACAAAAATCCAAAGGTAAAAATATACCAAGAAAAGAAAAACAACAACAGGAACCGCCCAACGGTCCAAGCTAGTATGGTCCCGCACGATCCCTAAAGTCCTCTTGGAAACCCGAAAGAAGTTTTATATACGTAGGGTGAGTATACAAGTATACTCAGTAGGGAAAACTGAAGACACTCATGCACAAGTGAGGAGACATTCTAATTCCCCATGAAAAAAGAGATAACCAAACACCGAACAAGGAAAAGCTATCCACCAAAACATCACCAAGGAACACTCCCCAAATAACGCAAGGCATGTAAAGTATATTAATAGTACATCAATATTTTGGTACCCCATGCCACTTTCCCCCTGGTTAGTGAAGAGATCCTACGCATCAAACCAATCCCGCCATTCTCCCCATAGTCCCACCGCCAAACCCCACCCACACACACCTGGGCCATATCCTCACACAGTCCCACTTCCAAACCCCACCCGCACACACCTCGGCCACAACTGCACATTCCAACCGTAGACACCAATACCAAAACCACAACACATAACCATACCCGCAAACACCTGGGTCAGAACAACCACTGCCATGCCCGAAGACACCTGGGCCTCATCCCGAAGACACTTGGGAAACAACCTGCGTGCAAACACCTGGGCCAACCACCACAACCACCCCACCTAAAGATACTTGGGCTAACAATGGACTTCAGTCCGTCATAGCCTGCCCGTAGAGTCTTGGTCTATTCAAGAAAGGGAGCAGAAAAAGAGATAATAACCAGCCACTCATAGGAGTGCTGGGAAAAACACCCTCCCCCATGAAATGTGGGTGTTCAACACTAAGTTCTCAACTTGGGTGGGCATGAATAAGAAACAAAACAACTACAAGTATATGTATAGGTAACATGCACTCACCCAATCTAGGTTTTTCTTCAACCATACTAATGAACACTATCATTGTTATTCATTCATAAGAGAAGAGAACAACACCAATTCCCAAGTCACAACTCACCCCAAACCAAATCCCCATTTGTACAATACTTTTTTTCATGTTCAGTAATAAGGTTTAAATAAGTTTCTCCACATACTTGGGAAAATAGTAAGCATAATCACATGTCAAGGAAAGAGTACACCTAATAGCAATTTAAACATTCACACCTGATTCTATTGTAAAAGAACATCAAGTGAGACCCCTCCATGTATTCGAACCAAAGCAGGTCAAAGTGAGATACAGTCCCAAGTTCCCATAACTATGAATAAGAAGGTTTCACAAAAGAAGAGGATCCCACCCCAATTCATGATACAAACAGAGGATCCCATCCTCACCCACATCACCCCAGCAATCTAGGCCCCTATCCAAGAAAACCATATGGTCACCCGTACTCGGCACGTGGAGGAAACAACCAAAAAAATACTACAAACACAAGGCAGACTCAACATGTATTTTCAGATTTAAAAGATTTAACACACTCCATGATTTCAATTATACTGGGCTTAAACTGGGGTTATCATAGAAAAGGAGTTGATCCTGGTGCTTCCAATTTATTTAACCGAGTATAAGTAATTAACCAATTTCCTTTACACAGCAAAAGGTTCACAACCAAAATACAATCCATTTAAACATGACAAGGTGTAAGGGTTTATTAGTGCATAGATAAAGACCCCCAACGACCATGATTTTTAGTAGACGTAAGCTTGCATAATTCAGAAATCATTAATCATGAAAGAGGAGAAAAATAGAGTCGCATCATCGATCACACCCCTCCCATTAATTATATAGAATCTATTTATTAACTTCATTAAAGTTTGGTTCATCCAATTCTACAAAAGCAGTAGCGTACCCACCCCACAAGATACACAAAAAGGAGAGACAATGGTGAATCCCCTACTTGACTGATCAAGTATTGACATTAAGTCCTCAGGTGAGTAGCATGAGCTCCACGGAACACGATCAAGGAAAACTTTGACGGGTTACAACTCGTCGGGAGGAAGGGTAATCTGAGCGCAGGGTGATCGAGAAAAAGAAACTTAGAGAGAATACTTTAGGTTATAAAGACTGATAAGGGCTGAGATACAGCATGCCCGAGATGGTTAAGATACGAAGATAAAAACTCGAAAAAGCGTAAGGAGTGGGATCGTGGGTTGACCACGCGGCTGGGAAACCCCACATCTCATTAAAGGGTCCCTGCCTTTCGTGGAGGTTTAAACCAACGCACACTAGGGTACATCACCAATCATTTAATTAAATGGAATTAATGGGCATTAGTGGGCTTTAAAAAAGTCTTAAAGAGGTCAAAACAAGTTTTAAAACACAATTTGCGCAAAAAAGGATGTGCTACTGAAAAACTGTGGGGGGTAGGCGAGAGCTACTGGTAGGGGAAAACTACAAGTAGCTGATAGCTACCGGTAGCTGAGAACTACCGGTTGGTGACAACTACCAGTATCTCTCAGCTACCGGTAGGTGAGAGCTATCGGTAGCCGAGAGCTACCGGTTGGGGATAGCTATAGGTAGTCGAGAGCGACCAGTTGGCGCCAGCTACCGGTAGCCGAGAGCTACCGATTGGCGACAACTACTAGTAGCCAAGAGCTACCGGTTGGAGATAGTTACCAGTAGCCGAGAGCTACAGGTAGCCGAGAGATACCAGTACCCCAAGGTCACCGATAATCTAAGTCTACCGGTAGGCCGAGGATACCAGTAGGCTAAGGCTACTTCTAGGAGTCACCGAGCAGCTGGGATGGCCTTCCAAACCACCTAGAACACTTCAAACATCAGATTATTACCAAGTAATTGACCCCTAAAACCTGGGCCATTACATGGTAGCCAACCCATTGACAAGAAGATCAATCAACCAGAATTTCACCATGAGGTATTCATCCATAAAAGTCATCCCCAAGTTATATTCTACAGATATTATTCTCCTTGTAGTCTGACAACAAGTCATCCTAGTAGTCCTCACCATGATGACAATCACTATAAAGGACCTCCCTGTAGCTGCATCGTTCAACATGAAGGTACTCCTCTCATTTTAGTAAATCCTGAAGTTCATCCCCATGATGCACTCTATAGATATTATCCCTACATCTAGGTGTCATGCTATAATGGTAGTCCTCACCATCACTATGGTCATTCTGAAGGTACTCCCTTTAATAACAGAAAGCAGCAAGAAGTTCCTCCCCCCATTGTAGTCCACCCTTAAGTTCCTCCCTAGGGTATAAATTTTAGGGAGACTCCCCATACCCAGAAATTAAGATTTAATTTTAGACCTCTCTGTTTTTCACCAACAATGATGGCCCTTCCTACAGTCTAGATTCACACAGGCAAGAAGTTCCTCCCTTTACCAATTCAAATATATGAAATCCCTCACACACCACTTCTATTGTAAATATACAGTCCAATATGTTTGAAATTCTATCCACAACAAGTGACATCCTTTATCAACCAAAAGATGGTCCAAGACTAGTATCCTCTTTTTAACCACCCCCATCACGATTATTTATCAATGAGTCTTTCTCTAGAAATAATTCATTGAACAAAATCATTACAAAGAATTCAAATAGAGAAAAATAGGTAGAGGAGTCTTTTTCACCCCCAAAAAATAGAGGTTAATTTTGTGACGAAAATTAGATATGGATGAAATATCATTAATGTTTTTGACCACAACCACTTCTCAATTTGACATACCAGGAGTATTTTCTGAGGAATACATGATTTAAATTTGACGGAATATCTAGAAAACATTATGCCAACTAATGATAATTTTTTTATCTTAATAATGGTATTTATACCATCTCAATATATTAAGAGAGAATTTTTTTCTATTTATCATGAAATCCCTCCCATGAGTACAGTGTCCACAATAAAAGAGAAAAAAAAGATTTCAAACTACCCTGCCTCCATGCACTGCAAAAGTCTTATTTTTTTATCAACAACGCCCCATATGGAATTCATATCTAGGGGTGGGGAGAACACAAATCTCTTCACTTCACCACACGCCCCATCCAGTAGAACCCACTAGAGGTGAAATCATAAAATTTCATCATCCTGAGACGATAGTCAACTAAAATATCTATTTAGGAAATGTGTTGCGATTGACATGAACTGGCCTTGAATAATTCATGTAACAGTCATACTTGATGAGAGATGTCCATTTAATAACTCATGAACTATTCCACTAAGAACATATAGCAAGATTCCAACATTAGGGATTCCAATCGATGAGAAATTATCAATTCATAAAAATCAAATAATTCATGTGAAGACCTAGCACCATATATAAATCACACCCAAATGGGAATGAAATTGAACAGAAAGGTAGCGATAGTAGTATCCACCACTGTAATATGGGATCAACCCCAGACCGTAGGGATGGGGAGAATTTTTAACTCAAAAATCTCCCATAAGACCATTTAAAATGGGATCAGGGACAAAAAAATTAATGGTAGAAATGCCATCCCACAGGTATGGGGGTATTTTTACCTCATCCACACAACCCGTAGTGGTCAATCATTTCCCTCTTAGGGAGAGCACCATGTTGAGAGTTCACCTGTTCCATCCCATTTCATTACTCATGTCCCCTAGGATGAAGGCATACTGCAAGGTCATAATAAGGTTATATATGTGTCTACCTTCTCTTGAAAACCTGAAGAGGATCACAAAATAATTAGGATATGAACCAACAAATGAGATAATAAACTCTCATACCATTCAACTCTTGGTACACTACCCACAATACAGTATGCATTAGTGAATGTCATTGGAATCAATACCCTGAACTCACTGAAAACAATACAGATGATGGGGATACAAGAGAAGATGTTTCCCTCCATGATCTATCCCACATCGAGCCTGATGGTGTACATACCTATAACCAAAGAGCTACCCAAAATATAGGTGCTCCCTCAGTCAATCTATCGCTACCTCCCTTGTATATCCCTAGTAAAGAGTAGAATAAAACCAAGTTCAAACATGATATTCCTCCTTATCCTCATGAAAATGAGTCCCAGATAATTGTGGAGGGTTTTTTCTGGAATGAATTAGAAATAAAAGAGCTCAGTCGAATCAATAATTACTTATTCTAAGGACATTATCCCATTGGATATGTCCCTCAAGAAGAGAGTCAACCTATTCTCTGAGTAGAGGTGCCTCTACCATGAGGGATCATCCAAGTAAAGGATACAAGGCACATATACTCTTCCATCACAACACTAGTACCATCATTCTATCTCAATCCAAACCCAAAAGGATAGAAATATTTCCCTCTATTGAGGAATCAGTAGAACAAGTATAGGTAAATCTGCAACGGATACCCACAGTTGTGTATCTGCTTTAGGAAACAATAGAGTTAACACATTCAATAATACATATGGATATACCCACCCATGATCATGTTCATCGGTATATGCATCAAGGAATCATGAATACCATTGAGTCATTGAATTATCGACTTAGAGCCATGGAATGGCACTGTTCTCTGATGTATCCAGAATGGAAATAATACCATGACTGAGTAAGAAATGTTTCTCCACTTATAAATTTCTGGAAACCAGTATTCCTAGTGTTCAATGGTTCAGGATACCTGATACAAAATGTTATTCACTATGCCTCTTACTATTATCCAATGATGGGAACCCCAAAACAACAAGAAGAAATAATGAATAGATGCATTGTGAGAAATCAGTAAGGTTCATCCTTCATTTGGTATAACAATTCTCCCTAAAACCCTATAATAGGGTGGGAGGATATCCAATGACAGTTCCTCTTCTAGTTCAGTTCAATATTTATAAAAAAAATACATAGTGACCTTATGAACTGCAAAAAATGAGTGAATTAGAGAGGGTTTTACGTAATTTGTTGGTGGAAAGTTATTAATCTATCTCTAAACTATCCTCTCTTGCAAGATTAGATGCTCTCCATGCACATCAACAATCTCTGCAACGAGCTACGGATGGCACTAATTCTAGTGATGTATACAATCAGATTTCGGTATTTCACCTCCATTTCTCAATGGATAGAGGACTCCTTACAGTGGACTAATATTAAGTAATGGGAAACCCCATAATCCCCAACAAGAAATAATCAGATGATATGATGCATCTCTTATTACCATTAAGCCACCCCTTGCACTAGGACTAGCTGTGAGACCTACACTGAATTAGGTGGGACACCCTGGATGCTAGAATCCAACCCAGCCTCAGTAATAAGAGAATAGTGGGGGGGAGAGGAAAAAATTCATGGAACAGAGAAATAATTTATACTAATTATGAGATGAAGATGTTTTTGGTTATGTTATGGATAACATGAAATATATCCTTCTCCATCTTGTAGATCCAAAAATGGCTGACGATGTAGGTCTTGATGACCTTCCAATTTATTCTCCCTTCCACTAAATACTTAGACATACCATCCAGGAGTGTTTTTAAAGGACCTTCCCCAGAGAGTTATAGATTCTAGACAAGTAAAAATAGGACCACTTTTAGCACATGTGGCATATGTTTCCTACATATACCCGAATGAGGGAGGGGAGTGGAAATTTTAACCAATAAAGGAATAGAAATTCAACAGTTATATGAATTGGAAAAGAGTCATCTGATTTCCAAGAATAATCCTGTAATGATCCGACTCTTTGGAAAAGGTACAGATCGTTAGTTTTTCTTTAAAATATTTCCATTAAGCTCTCTTAATGTGTGTAACATTATAAGGAAGGTTCGGGGAGTGTCTGGGCCTTGTTCAGAGCCCGAGAGTTTGAGATTTGGAGTTGCAGACTGAGGCGCACGGTTTGCACATGACATGAATAGTAAATTCACCCAGTTTGGATAAACCATGCAGCCCTAAATTCCGGAGGCAGTGAGGTGTACATGGTTTGTGTACGGTTTGGGTAAACCATGCGCTTAAACCATACGACCCTTTTTATAGTGAAATTACACTTTTTCCCATAATTTTATTTAACATAATTTTTCTTCTTTTTAGATCCAGCGGCCAGAAATAGAAGGGGATCCCTTCTTTGAGCTCCAATCTCCTCTCCCTCCCATTTCCTTGTGGATTCTTCGTCTGAAGTCCAATCCTCGATCTGTCGAAGATGTTGGATATCCTAAAGTAAGTCTTAGCACACTAGGCCTTCTTTCCTCAATGAATCGTGGTATCCTCTTTTCTGTTTTGATGTAGGCTCATATGCCCTATTTTCAGGGCATTGGACTAGAACTCAGATCTCTCCTAACCTGTCTCAAATATGAAGTCGATATCAAGTGAGCCTACACATAAAGCAATAAGGTAGGTTGTCACGTGGCTTTGATTTTGGGTTTTCGTCTTTTCGGGTTTGAACCGTCTTACTGAGGTTTTCCTTTCGCCAAAACTACTGTTATTATTGACTGCTTACTGTCAAAATGACACTTGTGATATGAGGTTATGGGAAACTACCCTCATTTGGATGTTTGGGTACCGTATGACCCCAGTATGGACACCCATAGGTTTTATACCTTGATTTTTAGATTTTTGTCACCTTTGGACCTTATGTTTATGTTGTGAAATCCATTTTACATGTGAGGAAAATGGGATGGTTTGGTTAGGGCTTTTCTAGGATGAGTTAGCCTAAACCCCTTTTATTATTTTAAATGCATGTTTTCTTGAAATGTGATTATGTGATATTGTGAGGTGGAAATGCCATGTTTTATTGATATGAATGCTATAAGAAGTGTATGCCTTATAACCTATGCTAATTAAATGATTATGCTTCGGGCCAGGGGTAGACTATGAGTGCTCCCCTATGATATGGCTTCGGGCTAGAGGCAGACCATGAGAGCTCCCCTAATTAAATGATACAGCTTCGGGCCAGGGGTAGACCATGAGAGCTCCCCGATGTTACAGCTTTAGGCTGAGGGTAGACTGTGAGATCTCCCATGAATCATTATTAATCCTTTGGGCCAGGGATAGACCGTGAGAGTTTCCCCAACGTTAGGCCAGGGGTAGGATCGAGAGCACTGCCCCAGGGTTAAGGACATCCGTGAGTTCCGTACCGGTCCTACCCAACGTATTTTATATATATATATATATATATCTAAATAATATGGTGACTCATTAAGACATACCATTTATGAGCTGAAGCTGGTAGACCCGTCGGGTATCCTTCCGGAACCTGAGCAGGAAGGTCACTATTTACTTTTCTGTACTTGCTTGAAGTATAATACACATTGTTTACTTGCGATCACCCTTTTTGATTACACGTTGACACCGTTGGTGGTGGCCTAATAAGACTTGTCTCACACCCTACTTGGGCAGCCCCCTGGGCACCCGTGTAGTCTTTTCTACTATAGGTACCTGTAGGGGAAAGGGCCCTGTTTCAGGTTGCTAATGTCTATATATATGTTCTAGATGGAGTTCCAGAGAAGAGGACCAAGCTTGGCTAGGGATGATCGTGGACTAATTTTGTTCTCTTTTTGTATTACTGCATAGCATGCTTGTCTTCTATTCCCATTGTATCAGCATTCCATGCATCCATTTTGTATCAAACACTGCCTATGAGGCTTTTGTATATTTATCAGGATTTCCTTACTTTTATTGTTTGCTTTGTATGTTTCCCATTTTCTCCTATTTATCCATTAGATGAGCTTCCTCAATCTATTACTTTGTTGTTATTCTGATGTGTACTCTGACATGGGGGCACAGTCTCCCCACTGACTTACCATTACACCCCTGCTGCTAGTCAGCAGCCCCTGGCCTATGGGGAGATGAGCCAGGGGTCATGTGGCCAACCAGGATCGGGGCTCAGGTTGAGGGGCCGCCGGGTCCGGGATGTCACAAATCCAGGCATATTTGAAGCCACTAACTATGCTTGCAATGGAAGATGAGCCAGGGGTCATGTGGCCAACCAGGATCGGGGCTCGGGTTGAGGGGCCGCCGGGTCCGGGATGTCACAAATCCAGGCATTTTTGAAGCCACTAACTGTGCTTGCAATGGGATCTAATGCAACAAAACCATCATCTTCAACCCCAAAATATTCTAAGGGACAACTATATATAAAATAGACCAAACAAAAAGGTAGAAATCAGGTGCAAGAAGATGAACCTGCACCAAGGCCGATGCTGGCTCAGACACTTTCAGATTTTATGCCACCAGATCTGAGATTACGGGAACCACCCCACCAAATAGCACCAAGTGGTTGTGGAAGTGGAGGGTTCTGAGGGAGATGTGGTCATGGATGAAATCAACTTCTTGGCCTCACTCTATCTCAATCCATCAATGTTTAAATAACCTAAGGAAGAGCCCTCCTGTATACCCCATATGAACATGAGTATTTTTCAGCTCCTGTCAGAAGCAATTATAGCCTGATTATCCAAGAATCTCCGTTAAAGGAGGAATAGATATCTAATCCCCATCAGCATGTAGGCAGACCATACTGTCCAAACCTAGAAATTACAAAGGCACCACCAGCTCATTTCCAAGAGCTTGGTCTATCTACCTCTATAGTAAAATCCCCTAAGGTTCCTAAGAAATAGCATCCCCAAGCTACAATGCACTGGCCTTTTGATTAGAAATATGATGTTCTAAAGCCACTTTCCAAAGATCCATAAAATATATCAAACCTGAATGCACTGAATGTATTGGCAGATCTTAGGGAAGCACCCATAAAATATTTATTGAGTTCTCGAGAATTTGAAGCCAAAGTGTGCACTACTGACGTATTTCGGACAGAGACAAACCCATCTAAATTCCATGATATCATCGCCTTCATGGATCATGATGAAGATACCATCATGAAAGGACATATCAATCTTTTATTATGTCTAGAAGGATAAATGGAATCGATATCTGGTAATTATTCATTTAAAATGGATTTGGGGTTAATCTCATCCCGCTGTAGACCCTTAGGTCGTAGGTCTGCAATGATGATTTTCTAAAACCTACAACATCAATTCAGTTTGGAAGTGATAAAAGTGAGAAAACGCTGATAGGACAAATCAATATCAAAACCCAATTTGGAAACCTCACATATGAAAAAAAAAATTCATGTGCTTCGACTGAATATGACCTTGAATGTCATTCTAGGAAGGCTATGGCTGCCTCATCATGCTTAAATTCCCCTCTTATACAATTAGTTCATCAAATATTGTGATAATAGGTAGAGCATGACATTGCACGCTGATAAATCCACATTCAAATATTATTAATCACACTACATTGATGCAGGATTCTAAAAGTAAGAAGTAATGTGACCATAAAATGATGGTATTGATTAGGTCACAACACCGAATATTTTTTAAATGGTCCCTCCTCACCCCCTCAAGAAGCTTAGTGAGGAATATGTACATCTCATAAATCAGGTAAAGTTTGTGGGCCCATGTGTAGAGACAGATTCTATTTTTTTCCTGATATCAATCATGGCCCCTGGGCCTAATATTGTCGAACAATCCTCTGACCACCATGAATATAGTGAAATATCATATAAAAATTCCCTCAGTCCATGTTCATGGATCTAGGTAATCCCTCCCTCATCCACTCGGATAAGAATGGTTATCTCATCACACAATGATGAAGTGGATTCTCCTTCACCCCTAGTTCCTTCATTTCCAAAAGACCCCCACTACCAGTAATGTTAGAGGAAGCTTCTTTGGCGTCCAAATACAAGAATTTTGACCCCTCTATAAATTCTTATGAAATCATATCAAGATTTCTTTTCCCATTAGTGTATGAAACTGATGATGGGGTGTGGAAAAGGTAGATTAAGAAGGACTTATGTATGCCCCTCCATCTTTTGAGAAAGTTTATCTACCACAATTATTGAACATAGTGAAATAAACATGGGTACCAATGAATACTAATAAGACATATTAATTAGTTTTTCCATGACTTTCGTTGAATAAAATGTATAAAAATCCTTCCAAAATATAAATTGATATATTTTTAGAAGTAAATATAATGAAATTCAAGGTGTTTATTCTATGGTAGCCACCCACCCCCTGGGCTTGACAAAATACCACTGTCGATATAGGAAATCTTCTAAAAGGATTAATCTGATCAATGATGCCAAAAAATAAGCCAATGTTAATAAGCTCATCAGACACATCATCACTCCGAAAGTCCAATATCCAATCTAGCTATCTAACATTGTCCCCATTAAGGAAAATAATGGTCTTATCAAACTCTTTATTGTCTTTAGGGATCTCAATTTCCACTTCCCAAAATATGACTTCTTGGTCCCGATAATATAATTAATGATCGATGAAACTACCAGATATGAGGATCTGTCATTCATGGAATTCTAAACTGTATATAACCACATCTGGATAAACCAAGAAGGTGAGGATTATGATACATTTGGGGCCCCTAGGTATTATTAAATTACAAGGTGATTATATTCGGATTGAAAAATGAATGTGCCACATATCTACATTCCATGCATCAAACATTCAAACCCATCATGGGAAGATAAATTATCTTTTATGTTGATTACCTGGTGGTAAATCTTAACACCGCTCAGATCACCTAATATATATTGAAATCATCTTTACCAAACTACAATAGCACAGTTTTCAGATGAACCCCCTAGAATTTGATTTCAGTGTTAACATTGGAAAATTACTCTCCTTTGTTGTACACCATCATGGAATTCCAAATCTGAGAAGACTAATTCCATCATCATTGTGTCACCACCTCACAAACTCAGTGAGATAAGAGGTCACCAAGGACACCTGTCCTACATTTGGCACTTCATATCCAATCTGGTGGGAAAAATTTTCCCTTTTACCAGGATGATGACAAAAGGTGTCACATATAATTAGACCAGTGGTTGTCAATAATCATTTTACAATTTAAAAAAATATATATGTATCCCACTAGTTTTAATGCCACCGATTTATTTAAGTCTACTCATTTTGTACATGAAATTATCATATCGATCACTAGGTACCTTTATGCACAAAAAAATAATGATTATAGTCAAACTTATCATTATTATCTCAGTTGGACCATGATTTATGACGACACTAGTTTTTCAAATATCGAGAAGAGCTACTGGGTCTTTATCTTTGTGGTCTATAAATTGAGGCATTATCTGTAGCACCACAAGGTCCACTGGGTCTATTGTTGTAACCCACTAATGTAGACACACATCCATCCAATGTTAACTAGATTACTTTCATAATGGGATATCATCATGTAGTAGTTTTACCGATGTTTCATGAATCAATAAGACATCATAGGCCATGCACTAGTAGATTTTCTAGAAGAACACCAATCAAGAGAAATGAATCCATTGGATGATGAACATCCTAATGAATTCGTTTTCTATATCATAGAGGTCTCCATGATATTGAAATTTGATTTTTTTGGAACCTCTAGATATTAGATATTAAATGTATGGAAGACCCTACAGTCAACAATGTTTGATTCGGGTTATACTCAAAACTCTATAAAAGGCCATCAAGCCTTACACCTTAGTACTATTAGAAGGGTGCACAAATAATTAAGCAGGATACCAAGCCCTTATTGCCGGTCTGAACTTGTAACTTCTAGAAAAATCCATTAACATGAAGATAAATCATGATTCAGAACTGGTCATCAAGATATCTAATGGTTATTAATCTATAAAGAAAGAGGAACTATCCATTTGATGAATAATGTCCATGAACTGATGGCCTAATTTCTATGAGAGAAGACATTGACATATGACCCTCTTCCAAAAAAACATTAGAAGATGTGTTGGAATGTGAAGCCATATCTCTAGCCAACCCATACCAGAATGATATATTCATCAATATTGTGCATCACCATATGGATTTTTCATTTATTCAGGAGAACTTGGAAGAAATCAATGAGATTAGCCCCATAATGGAGCCATGTGGTTATACCACCATCCGGATGAATCCCATTACAAACTACCTCGGGAGGGGATACCTCCCTCTAATAGATATAGAGATTAGAAATCAACATTGTGTTGTAAAACAAAATAAACTAAAAAAAGGTTCTCAACGAGAGAGTCCTTAACGATGTATCTCTCATGTGCATTGATGGATAATAGACCATAACCATCATGAAAAAAGTGCATGTTTGGACTTGTGGGGCTCACCAATCCTCATATAAGCACTATCATAAAATATGGAGGCATGGGTACTATTGTCCCATAATGATGTAGGATTTCACCGCATTCACTATGATGTGTCATTCCAACCAAATTCAGGGAAATTTCATCCACAAACCCCTAGTAATAATTTACACATCCAAGTACTCCTCACTGTTTTCTATATAGGGAATGGATTTCATTTGACCATATCCTCTCACCATAGCAACAAAATTATGGTCATCCTCACAGTAACCAAATTATCTTCCAAATGGGTAGAATATATACCCCTTAAAAAGGACCTGATAAGAGGAATTGTTATATTTTTGAATGCTAAAATAATTTCTAGATTTGGTGTCCCTCATACTATACTAACAGAAAATGGAGCCAATTTCTACTCTCATGAGTTGGATAAGCTATATCAAGAGTATTGTATCAAGGCCAACCTTTCAACCCACTACCATGCATCAACCAACATATAGATCAAGGATTTCAACAAGACCCTATTCAACATATTCTTGAAATTTGTAGGAAAAGATACGAAATTGTCTCTTGGAAAGCTTCTCTATGCTCTTTTGGATTACCATACCACGCCCTGCATATCCACCGAAGAAACCATGTACTGCATAGTATATGGGATCGAGGTAGTTCACCCTATTGATGTTCAACTTCCATCGCTCCACAGAGCTGTCTGTGATAACCTATGCATAGATGAACAATCCAAAAAACGGATTGATGAGTTGGAGAGATTGGATGAGTAACAGTTGTAAATATTTCACCATTTATAATTATAATAGAATCAGATCACACATGCCTTCAACAAAATGGTTCGCCTATGGTATTTCATTGAATAAGAAATGTTTTTAGTCCTCCGAGCCCCGATGATACTCAGAAAGACACCCTCAATGATTGATCAAAAATAGGAGGGACCATATGTCATACACATGGTTTATTCCAATGGAGAATATGCATGAATCTCAATGGATGGAAAAAATACAACAGCACTTACAAATTTAAGGTTCTAGAAGAAATATTTCATATAACTGAAACCAAATTTTTGATTCTGCACGATGAGTAACTGTGTATCATCTTCATCCTTACCACATGATGTTAAACTGCATGGTCAAATTATCCTTACCCTGGTACATTTAAATGGATGGTCAAATTTCCCTTACCACATGGTAAAACGTCCTTACATCATGACATAAAAAAGGCATGATATAAATTCTTCATTGCATGACAATAAACTGCATTGTATGAAGGTCATAATTGCAAGGTATTAAATCCCAGTGTATCACATGCCTTTACACTCACATCGGGTTATCATTGTCCATCTTTCATAATGATAAACTGCTTAGCAACTTCATCCTTACGACATGAAATTTAACTAAATGACCAAGTCATCCAAGTCGCATAATTTATTAATGTATCCAATAAATAGTTCACAACACATGAGTTAAATATGTGCATGGTGAGATGAAAATTCCCCTACTCCTATGTGAGAGTCAGATCCACAAGGGATCCCTCTTTCAAAAAGAACTTGGTGGGGAATTATTCATTCCCTTGTTGCATACTTAATAACACCCAAATACTATATCCTTGCCTAGACACCAACAGCAGGAAAAAATACACCCTTTATATTCATAGTTTTAACCAATACATGGAATTATAGAACTATGTGTGGCTTCATTTTAACCCTTTTGGGTTACGTATTGTTGCTCGGATCTCTTATTCTATTCTATCGACCAATCAAAAATTCCTCCCTCCCTGTTTTTGGGCTGGATATATAAACAGGGAATTTCATGAACTACGTGTGGCTTGATTCATGTCACCATATGATAGGTAAGGAATACTAGATTCCATATCATGGTACAACATCAATTCAAAATGTAAAAAAAAATAAAACAAAAATGATCCCCTCCCTATGTATGAACCAAACATATTTGTGGAATAAATTTCTAGAACTACCTTTGGCTTGAATCCTTTCATCATAGGATATATAGTGATTCCCATTCCCCTAATCTTGGTTCAACAACCATTTTAAATATACCATTCCCTATTATCATAGCTGATTGATAAGGGGATCATATTATAGAACAATGAAATACTTGATTCCCTTTCATCAATGGTATTCGTAGAGATTCATCGATTGAAAATCTTGGTCTATCCATCATGTAATACAAAACTCTTCTATAATTTCCTATTTTTTCCATAAATTGTGAATGAAATAATTCTCATTAGTTATTTCATATGATAATAGTAATTAAGGAATGGATTTTCCAACATGAACAATGCCCATAGGTATATGATAAGCCCATCATAGTGAAATAATGGTTGAAAATGCCCACCCAACCAATATAATAGTCTTTTGCAAGGGAAATCTATATCAAGACCATACCTCATGATGTTTAACATCATGGAAAAAAATAACATGGAGGAATTAAATCAAATTGTATAGCACAATTGTGTCCTCACCTGAGAGGACACTACCCCTGACCTTATTCACCTACCATGTCACGCTCCAGAACAACATGTGGCTTGATTGCTAACAACACATGATATGTAGTGATTTTCAAATCCCTTATCCTAGACTCGTCTCCATTAGAGAACATCACCCTCCCTATGTATGGGCCATACCTATACAAGGAGGGAATGTCTAGTACTACTTATGGATTTATTCCAAACATCACATGATACGTAGTGACACCCAAATCCAACAGTCCTTGCCCAACATCCACCTTACTGGAAAATATGCTCATCCCCTATGATAAATATAGAATTTTGTAGGGAATGTCTTGAAAAAACACTTGGAATGGTTCTCATTGAAACAATGTACATAGAAGTACGTGGGCATCTAAATCCTATGACTGGCTATAAAAATGATCAAGGGTAAGAATTTCCTCATCTCTCATTATGTTACTCCATGCAAAAAAAACCCTAAATCTCTCGCACATAATGTACAAGCCTATGTAAGAGATTTAAAATCATGAATCACATAACAAAGATATGTCAAATGATCATTCCGCCCAATATATGAGATAGATCTATATAGGGGAGTCTATATTTCATAGCTAATCACTGTCTAAAAATTTCTTCAATACTCATACACATTCTTTCCATTAATCAAACTTCATTCCATAGAAAATATAAGATCCTCATAATCACCCATGGACAATGAATATGGAGGGTCAATGCCATATAGACACCATTAAAGGACTATGCTCACAATGCCCCTACAGCTCTAGATATGTTGTCCACAAAAATACCTATCAATTGATGGGAAATTTGTCTTTAGGAGCGAGGTTTCCTATTTCTGAATGCTCATTGTCTTCCAAGCCCCACATATTTCATTCTGGTCTTATGCCTCCCTCGGAATCATGGTTTATAATTTACACTATCGCCCATATCCCAGTAATGACAGAATTTCATGTCCTGGTTAATTTTTATTTACTCATGACCCCTATGGAAATTTATCCTCGTAAAATGACATTAAATTGTGCTACCGATGTTCTTTCCATAAGAATTAAAACAACATAGACATATTATATATTTATCCTTTACAGAAGAACAAATTTATTACATGGAGTTAAACTGCATTGAAAAAACTCCAATACGATTCAATGATAAAATACATAACCCATCTGGTGTTCCCACCTAAGGGTACACTACCCCAGAATTGATCACTAACTATTACATGTTTTAGAACTACATGTGGTTTGATTCCTGACATCCTAGGATATATATTGATGCTCAAATCCCTTATCTTGGCCCACATACAATTCAAAAAATTCCCCGTCTATGTATCAGAATGAAATATACAGGGAGGACATGTATAGGACTATGAGTGGATTGATTCATAACATCAAAAGATACATAGTTACGCCCATATCCCACAATACTGGCCCACCGATCAATGTATAAGAAAATAAAAATGCTCCTCCCCAATGTATAGTCTAGACTTTCATATGGGAATTTGTGAAGAAAACCCTATATTGGTTCTCTTATGTCAAATGATCATTCCCCTATATATGATCCAGATCTATATAGGGGATTCCATATTTCACAACTAATCATAGTATGAATATTTATTTCATACCGCAAAACATCCTTTATGATCATCAAACTCAATGCCCCAAGAATTCTCAGATCCTCACAATCACCCATGGTCATCAGATATGGGGGGTCAATGTCCTACAAACACCTTTGTTTGACTATTCAAAACATACCATGATGTCTATGTATATGTTGCCAAAAAAACTTACCAGTCAATGGAAAATTGATTCTCAAGAGGAACTTTTCTTATTTTGGTACGCTCGTTGAATTCCAAACCCCACGTCATTCCTCCAGATTTTAGGCCTCCCATTATATCATGGATTACACTTTACACCCTCACTTGTTTCATTGTAATTCTAGAATTTAATGGACTAATTAATCTATATTTACTCATTACCTCTACGAAAATCCATCCTAGTAACAAAAATTTAAATTATGATTTATATTTAGCTTCCAAATGACTTAAAAAGGCATGGACCTACTATACATGTTTCCTTTAAAAAGGAATGTCCTTACCATATGATGTTAAACTGTATGGAAAAAACGTCCCTTATATATGATGTTAAAATACATAGCTCATATGGTTTCCCCACCTTAGGGGACATTACCTCCAACATTGGTCACCAACCATGCCATGCCACTGAACTATGTATGACTTTATTGCGATCATAATGGGATATGTAGTGATTCCTAGATTCCCTTCCTGGCCTAGAATCACCTAAAAAATTTACCCTCTATGTATGTGTCGGTATAACGTAGGGAAAATTCATCAGAGACCCACACATTGTTTGATTTTCATTTCATTGGATAACTTTGACACACAAATTCTATCAGACAAGACCATCCACAAAATGTATTGAAATCCCCCTTCTCCATGCAAAAAATTGATTATGGCAGAGAATTACATGATAGTCCCTATTTTTAGGATCATACTAGTAGTAATAACATTTAATTTCTTTCACTTCGGTCTTATTCGCATCCATTCTGAAGAACACTAAACTATAGAGAAATCATCCATTTGGTACAAAATTAAACTACACATCATCATCTTGAGTATATAGTACTATTTTATTTGATTACGTCATCTCTCAATGGTGGATTAAAACTCTTTTTGGTCATTTTTTTTCAAACTAATCATAGATCAAGTGGGTTTTGATATCTGATAGGGGATTCCACATAATACAATTGAAAATAAATCCATAATAATTGGTCCTAGTGGTATAACCATAAATGGAAAGGTGGGCTTCTCCCCATCATGATTAGGGAACCCAATGTCCTAACAACATGATATTAAATTGAAGGTCACCCTTAATATAGCTAAAAAAAATTTCTCATACATACAGATCAAACCTATGTTGGGATCCTACTTATAAGACATCAGAATCTACAAATCCATGACTATTCTCAATCAAGGAATTGAAATGGATCACCCTAAAAAGGGGAAAGATCTATGTTGGGTGAAATCCTAATTTCATGGGCAATCACAGACTTTATGTTCCAAATATGTTCAGATACACTCTTCTCATACATCAATATCTATAAATTGAGTGACTTTGGATGATCACAATTACCCATGGGCATCTGTTATGGATGGTCAGAGTCCTACAAAAACCATTTTATGACTATGTGCCCAAGGCCCCATTGAGTCTGCATATGTTATCCACAAATGGGCCTATCAACCAAAGGAAAATTAATACTCAAGAAAAAATTCTATTATTTCCATACACCAACTCAATTCCAAGACCCATATCATTCCTCCCAATCTTTGAAACCTCAGAATCATTATCTTCACATACATTCCTACCCACATCTGGACATGTCAGAACAACCTGGCTTGATTATCCTACAATTGATCAAGGATCTTATACCAATTTTAAAATCACATCACATCCATGCTACATGATTCATGAAACCCTATGAACAATATTAGTTCTAGACATAACAAGGGGTATTTCCCAATACATTTCCTTGCATGAAACACAACCGCACAAGAAAGATCGGGTTGAGTTCCTCCTTATGGGAACTCTGTATGAAACAATTCCCCACCCATAGGTTTTAATTGGATTCACATATGGGAAAAATATTGACCATCCCATTTTACATGATTCCTATAACCATTGGATACATATTTTCACTCAAACTTCAGGTATTGGTTCTAGACATGAAATGATATTATATCAGTATTGTTTAGTAAAGGTTCAGACCTACATAAAGAACATATTAATACATGTAGAGGAAAGATTCCCCCATCTTTTCCTGGTCAGGTTTAGAAAAATATTCCTCTCTTCATTTTTAGGCATCCCCTTTACAAATAAAACTCTATCTCTTGTATTGTCTATATAACCATAATCATCCACGACCATCAGATGTTGAAGGTCAGTGTCCTTTGGACACCTTTGTTTTATTGCATGGATAATGCCACATCGGGTCTGTATATGTTTCCTATAAATGGCCCTATCAATCAATGGAAAATGAATCCTTACGAGAAGCTTCCCCTACCCCCGTTTTCCCTTATGAAATTTTGTATCACCCCAATTACTTGCTTCAGAGACCCCTCTAATTATAGTTTACACCATTTCACCCTTTCATACTAGCAGATGAAGAACTATTTTGGGTAATCCATCATGGTAAAGACAAATCATTTCTCCCATAGTCTGACTAAGGTGATTTCCATATCATAAGTATCAAATACACTGGTTATACAACGTTAAACTAAACCATGCTTGAACCCTCCTTTACAGAAGTAAAATTTTTGTGAGAGAATTTTCTAAACCTATATCGATATAAATACCCCTATTATTTTAATACATCATAGGATACCCACCCTGGTATTCAAAAATGAATCCAATAAAAATTAATGTAAAATTTTTGGCTACCAGAAATGGATGGCTATTGTCCTACAGACACATTTTTTGGGTTATGGGTAGAATGCCCCAACGGCTCTGCAAATGTTTCCAAAAAATGGTCTTTTCAATCAAAGGAATATTCATTTTCAGTAGAGGAATTTCTTACTTATATATGCCTCATGGATTCAATGCCCCATATCATATTCCATATCCAGAAACCCTAAAATTGGAGTCTAGAAAAATCCCTTATCCATGTACGAATGTTTTTATTGACATTGTGGGTTGATGAATCCCAAGTCAAGGCCCTCACCCCACAAATCATGTTCAATGTTGTTTCACCTAAACATGAGTATAAATAAATTCTATAAGCCATTAAACATCATTAATTATTAATATAATTTTCATGACATTAAACTACATAAGGAAAAGAGACACAATACTAGCCAAGATGAAAAACCACAAAGTGGAAAGTGGAAAAAATTATAATAACAACTCACTAAAACTATGCTATATAGAATTTATGTAAAAAAAATTTAAATAAAATAGTCAATGAGACTCAAAACTTATTAGTTTGAAAACATTCAAAGGGAATCATATGAAAAAGTCATGTTATACTCACTAAGCCTACATCAAAATGAGAATTGGAAAAAATTGTTGTAATAAAGGAAAATACAATAATTTTGAGGGTTTTATGTGTACCCATGTAAATAGTAAAATGACGCTCATTGAGATCATAAGTTGAGGAATCAATTAGAGAAGGATTGGATTAGTTTGGTTCAATTTTCATTGATCAGGACTTAAATCAATATCCTATTGAAAAAGTTATTCAAATTTTGGAAGTGGAAGAATTTGAAGGAAAATTTAAAGGGAATCACTAAAGAGAAAAATATATTCATATCACTAAATGAGAAAATGCAGGAGTAACAACAATATGAAGTATCTCATTATTTTACATATGACGGAAACACGAAACAACTCAAAGACATAAAAGAGGTCTCACTTTCTCTTTCTAGTAGATTGATGACTTCCTCACATGGGATATCAAGGGTTTTGTCAAAAAAATATCTTTGTTTGTCTTCGACTTCAACCATTGGATGCACAAGCTTCGTGATATCTTTGAGATCCCTCCCACTAAACATAATGGACTCATGATTGGCACATGATGATTCCAATTGTGACTTGAATAATTCTTCATGATCCTAAAACTCTCACATCTGTTATGTCTCTGCAATAACTTGGTTATATGCTTTCTACTCCTCATCCACTAGGTGATGTAGTTCCTCGAAAGCATCTTGTATTATTTTACTTGATGATAACAATAGTTGAATTTAGAAATATTACATTCACCAGTAGAAAGATAATCCATCTCTATGAAAAGATTATAAATTATATGGTTTATGCACTAGTAATCAAGGGTTTAAGATCCTAATTTATTAATCAATCATCAGATGGAATCATCATTATCTAAAAATTATGATAAGGGAATTCTCTTGAAAATAGTGAAAAGTTGACTCCATGCCCACTCCCACGCATCCCAATGTATCCTAATGAAACTAGGAAATTAGATTTTCCCTTCTACCATGATAGGTTTGTAAATGGGAAGCATTATCAAGGTAGGTGGAGTTTCCATACATTGAGTTAGTTGAGCCACCCATGTAGAAGGATCCTCCCCTCTTGCAAATTGTCCAACTTGTGGGGTTAATTGAGGGAGATCGATATTAATGCTTGGAAAGTCTGGTGATACCCACTTAGGACAACTCTGCAATTACCACCTACCCTTTATATGATATTTAATGATTATAAGTCAATCTTTATAGAGATTTTTTGTGTGGATTAAACTCATTCAAAACACTAGTGAAGATAGACAGAACACCTTCTCATAATATGGAGTAGAGAAGGTGGCGCAGCCAGTGTAGTTGTGGTAATATCGGAAACAATTATTTGTCTCTGAACTGGTTTAAATAGTCTTGCCAAGACCCCATTAAGGTATTAGTCCAATCATAGTTTGTCATATTGTGATGAAAAAGTAGTATAAGTAATCATAGTAGGAATAAAGACCTCTATTTTAGCATCTCCCTGCATCATGATTATCCAATGTTGGAAAAGGACTATATGATGAGTTTCTCCATTCATGTAGGTAGTAGGTAAGGGTGAAATATGTTACAAGAATATGAATTTCCTTATGAATCTATAAGGTTTACAAGGATCCTAGATAACTACTCTATCTATATGTCCAGCCAAAGACCCCTGTCCAAGTGCAATGATATAAGAGCTCTCTTTAGGGGAACATGTCCAATCATCTATCAATGTTATTTGGGGTGTAGGGTTAGGTTAAAAGGAGAACATATAAATATCATTTAGAACTCCATGTGTATCACCAATGATCAATGATTTGGGGAAAACATCGACAATGTTGAGGAGAGCCTTATGAAAGTTAGAACGATGAACTGTCACGGTATGCAGATATTCATTGCAGGAGAAATTCCCTCTTATCTATCCATACAAATACTAAAAGGGTCCACATAGTCTATGTGGAGGCCTTCTTTCATATACCTCTCCTATAAGTTCATAAATTTGTTCAAGGATGGTAATGGATAGATTAATTTGTTGTCCATCATCCAGTGTGGCTTCCATCATCATAGTAAAATATATAATGCTGGTATATATGTTGTGAGAGGGAAAAAGGAACCCACCCATGAAAATTGAAAAGAAACCTACCCATATGATTTTTTTCATATTTTCAAATCATATTTTTTAACACCACATAGTTTACTGACCCACCTCAAGAGTGGCACAATACGAGCCGGGGATTTTCCGTGATTACTGAGTCGGGTGCATTCAAATGTTGTAGACTTTCCGATGTGGTCCTCTCACCCTCAAGAAAAAATCTATCCATTATTTGAATGAAATAAGTAAATAGGTATGATGTGGTTTACTAATAATTCCCTCCAACATGACCAATAGGTTCCTCAATAATGGATAATCCTGGTCAACATTTTCCTAGGTGTTGGCCACAAGATGAAATTATTCATTCATATTTCTTAGAATGGGAAGATCTCAAGGTTTATGGATGACCCATAAGATAATTACCACCTATCCATGTGATAAAACTATGGTGTTGGTACTCAAACACCATCAGCTAAGTATTTCAGGTAGAATTTCACATGGGGAGTAGATTGAAAACTTCGAAACACATGTTTCCTAATACAGATTTATGACCTCCCACTAATTAGGAGACACCAGGAAGCTTTTTGTGCCTAGAACACAGAATCTCGATCATCAGAGAAGTATCCTCCAGATCATAGATCCCATTTCGAGCTCTACCATCCATTGGGGTTATCTAATGAACGATTGATAATGAATGGGTACTTTCAGATGACTAATTTCATAGAAGAGTTTTGGTAATGATTGTTTCTTTATGTCCATACAGATCCCCTATGTGTGAAAATGTTCTACCATGTAAAAGTACTTATGATTTCTCCCATTGAAGAAATATTAACCCAATAACACCCTCAGAATGCCTCAGGGTGAATGATATAGTCATTGTGTTCAGCTAATGGAAACAGTTCATTCTCTTGAAGGCTCAAGTTTTAAAGTGGAAATAGGAATGATTAAGGATGGGTCATAAGCATTGTTAAAAGTGAATTCATGAGGATACCCTCATGAATAATTACGTGGGAATGAAGGACATATTTGGTGTCCTCAACCATGGATACATTCCACCTAGCGACTTTCAATGAAATAAGTGGAAGTTCCATCTCATTTGTTATAAAAATGGAACACAAGATTCTAGCCCAATAAATGATTTGAGAACAAAACTAGAAAATTGTAAAGGACCAAAATGAGGTCCTTAGAATGTTTTTCATGTACCGAGCCTTGGAACTGATAGTTCGTTGAAATCCCATGAGGTGTTGGACCATGAGGCATTTTCCATCAAACCGATCAGTTTGTAGAATGGGTGAGCCATGTATATATTCTCTCTATGTGTTAACCAATTATTTTAGTCCAAAAATTTACATTTAAATTTGGAAATTTTTTGTTTAGTCTTTGGGATCTTTGAACCACATAGACTCTAACTACATGGTTGTTCAGACTTATTTTTTAATTTTTTGATGTTCAGTTCATAGAATGCAATGTTTTCTTCTTAGAAGAAGTATTTTTAATGAGTTCCCAGTTCATGAGTTGTATGGTTCAGTTCGCAAAAGAAGCAATTGAAAAGAGTTTTCAGTTCATTGGTTGCAAAGTGCATTTCACAGATGAAGGTTTTTGAAAGTGGAATGATACTTGGAAGAAAAGGAGGCAGAGAAGAAAATCAAGAGTTCTTTTCCCCAATAAATATATTAAAAGGGAAATGGAATGAACCCTATATATAGTTGTGGTCCCCCATCTTATTACACCATTCTATAACAAACAAGATCAGTTCTAGACCAATTTTTACAAAGGAATATCTTCTCTTCATTATGATCTGGTCCTATTCTAAGGGGGGCATTTGTGGGGTCCTAAAACATTAAGAATAGAAGTAAATATTCCAAAAAATACAAAAGGAAAAAGGTGATTGTATGGTTGAATATTTGATGACAATGTTCAAGAAAATACAAATTTGGAAATGGTGTCAAGTGGCCCATGTACTAATTATTGGGAAGGGTTACCAGATGTCATTGCCCTTTAACCAATAGACTGTGGGGTAGTCTGTGAGGAAACAGACCTCAAGGCATTGTCATGTGAACCAATATATTCCTGAAAGAATAATTTCTCCCCACATACCATCACTGCAATCCCAGAAATTCACAAATGAGGCAAGGGCGGTAGCATATCACGAAACACAACCCATCATACATAGATTGTCCAAGTCATCTGTGGGCTGAGATATTTCTTCATGGGCTTCTGAAAAATGTTTTGCATGCCCATAGATACTGCTTCCCTAACACTCCATAAAAGCACCATAGAGTGGAGCTAAAAAATAACTTTGAACTTTGAAGAAATGGACTCTGAGGATTTGTACATTGACATAACCACACAAATAATAAGGTTTTGAAAGATTTCAGATATGATGGATCAATCAAGTGGGAAGTGTAAACCATTACCAGCTTGTATAAATCCTCTACATACCATAAAAAGAAGGAACATAATAATAATTGGAAGGATGCTGACCAAATTAGTGAACCATGAACTCTATTCCCTTCACGGATGAACATCCCACAACACATAGACACAGTGCCCCCTATTCAATCCAGCACTCGCATAGCGCATTGCTATGTGGACAAAATCTTATGTTGCATACCACATCACTACCCTGGAAGGAACCCGGGACTACGTGGCATGCCACTCCATAGACCACACCTTGGTCAACATACCATTGTTCTATGCCGATATCCCCTCCACTTGTATTGCATTTCACAATGAAGTGAAATCCATATCCTGCTTACAGAAATGGTACACAGAATGGGGTATCTTCGGTTATTACACCTTATGCTTCCAATCGTGTACTTCAAATAATATCATGTCTTTTATAGATATCCATTAACCAGTCCTTTGGCATCAAGCCAAATCCTTTTCCAAATCTGCTAGATCCATATGATTAGACCATCGGAAGCACCTATGTACCCTTCTGAGTTAACATACCCATGGTAAGTGGAGTCACAATGGCAATCCATACATCGGTACAAACCACTATAATGTCCATAATTCTACATTCCCTTGGAAAATCGGGGTCTCACCTTAGGAAATCAAAAAGAATCTCCCCATTATAGGGATCAAGATTAATCACTGGATTTTACCTTCTATGAGGGGTAGTGAACAATAAAGCGACCACACTTGCATTTAATTTTGAAGAGGAAAAACACTTCCCCCCTATATCAAAACTAGCTTAAGAGAACTGACCCTGAGGTAATATACAATCCTTTCTTATATTATGTGGTCCTCTTCCCCTTATTCTCCTTGACCTAGGGACATAACCAGATTGTTAAATATGACCATCCTATGTATGAAAATAAAATAGGAGACTAGCCTAGACAATATCCTCTCCCTCTCCCTTTGGGGTCTCAGTATATCTTCTTCTATTGTCTTCCTCCTCCTTCTCCATCATTGTGGATGGGAATGTGCGGGGTTCTCCAGAGCTACTTCATCTACTATCATTTCTCACTGAAAATTTTTCATGTGGTGCTAGAGGTCAGAAATGATAACAACATTCAAACCACCCGGGAATTAACTATGATAAACATTATTCCTTCTCTGATCAGAAAATGTTGGATGTCATCTTAAGGACCAAGATCGATGGAAATTCTCTTTAAATGTTAATTCCCATAGAACCCAAGGCTCAATTAGAAAAACCTATTAGTGAATAATACTTGATGTGATTCATTCAGAAAGGCCTCCTCTATGGTGTAATCCCCAACCATGTCCCCTAAAATGGCTAGCTTAAGTGTGTAAGCCCCCACAATGAACTATGAGAACTTTGATTCCTTATTTACCAAGGATACGTAGGATGCATTTCTATAGTTGATGATCCATATAATAGCATCCATAAATTGATAAATCATGCACCCAGATTAGGCCTCCTATAAACTATAAGTCCCAACCATTCTTAAACTGCACAGACATTGATTCCCTTGTAACTAAGATACGTTGGAAGCCTCTTTGAGGTCCAAATCCATTCCTTGAATAAACCCTAATGTTTCACAAGCCAAATCCCCAATAGGGTAACATTCACTATGAAGACAATATCTATTATGGTTCCCTTGGGCCACTTCTTTATAATTCCCACACCATATCTTGACTGGCACCGTCCACCCAAGTGTCCATAGTGCATGACGTTAAGTCTACATGGATGGATCCCCTCACATTCTAAAAAGGAGATGTGTCCAGTTAAGTGGAAATATAATACATAAGTTCTGATTCCTCTCAAAAGGATACATAGAAATCCTAACTTATGGATTTGATCCGAATACCAATGCACCTTTCATCCCCTAGATGATGATGATATCTAGACTGCCCAATCACAATCCTTAAGTCAGTGTTGTCTCAATGATGTTGAAACCATTTAAACCCACAATCGATATTGAAACAGAGGGGTAACCCACAATCACGTAGTTTGGAATGAACCATTGATTGACGACCATGTGAACATTGTTTAAATCCATAAGATATTCATGTAGAATTGAGACAAAACAATGGCATTGGCCAAAAATCAGGGGATCTCCAATTCATCTAAAACACACTCCACTCACAATTATAATATATATATATATATATGTATAACAATGTTTAATTAAAACCCATTACGTAATTAAAAATTCGGGTGTGTTCGGGTAATATTTTGATACATGAACCCTATCGAAACCAGAAATATATTTAGAAATTTTATTTGTCAATATATTTAAAATTTGTTTTTGTAAAATAACATTTATAAATAAAAAAATATATATTCATATATAAATATATTTAAAAATGTATATTTACAATTTTTATAATAATATATTTTTATATATAATTATTTAAAATCATTTAAATTTATTTTCAATTCAATATATTTATTTACATAATATATTTAATAAGAATATATATATTTGACAAGAAAATAATTATAAAAATATATCAATACATAAATATGAATAACTTTATAAATATAGTTTTTATAATTACTTTTATAAATCTTTATTTATAATTAATTTTTTGAAATTATTTAAATATTTTTTTATCAAATCAATAAAAAAAAATTTTACATATAATTATAAATTAATATTAAATTTTTTAAAAATATTTCTGAAAATTATAAAATTATAGAAATAGTTATATTTATATAATTATAAATAATATACAAATATTTCATATTAATTTAAATTTTTCTTATTTAGAAATATATATATTTAAGTATATTTATAAATAAATATTTTATATTCACCAAATATAGTTATAATTATATAAATAAAATAAATAAATATATATATATATATTAAATTTATTTGTAAATATATTTTATTAATTTAATAACATTAACTATATTTATATATATTTAAAAAGAATTATTTTTTAATAAATATAAAATATATTTAAAAATGTAATAATGCATTAATAATGAAATTTTTATTAAGAATTTTTTTGATAATAATAATTTAATTAATATTTACTTTTAGTTATATCATTGACTACTTTATTTTTATTATTTACATTATTATTTGTATTTTTTAATGTCTGAATATGAAAAAAATAATATTATAATTATTAATAATTAATAATGTAATTAATAAAATTCAACTATAATAGAATAATTAATAATACTTCATAATAATGAAACTCATAATATAACACAGAATATGAAATATTCCTCTAAATTTTTTAAAGTGCAAATGTAATTTTATTAAACAATAATGTTTGTGCCATGTAAATTAGTTTTTTAATATCATTTTGAATTTCTATTCATTTTTATAGGATTTATTATTTTGTTAGTTAGATTGAAAAGTACCATTTAGATAGTATTTATAATGTATACTTTATACATTTCCAATGATACCTACATGAAACATAATAATCTTTCATTTAAGTGAACATGAAAGTGTACAAATTATTGAGTATAAATACAATATAAATAAAATGTATAACATGGATTAAATATAAAAATAATAATTGTAAATAAAAATAATTTCCTAAGAAAATTTAATTGAATATAAATTTAATGGAAATTTATATTATTATTTTGAATCATTTTATTTTTTTGATATTCAATTCACTATTTGAAATTAGATCTACACCTACTAAATAAATCAACATCAATTCCCCTCAGTTGCATTACCCATAATGACGTTCATTAGTGATTTTTTGGTACTGAGGTAATAAATGTTCATTTATTCTTTTAGTATAGATATTATTTCTAATAGTGAATGGAATGTCAAAACAAATTTCAAGTAAAAATGTTATGTTTTGATAAAATGATAATTTTTCCATTAAAATTCTTTTTTATTAATCATTTTTTGGAAATTAATTTTATTTTCTGTTATTTATTATAAATTTTCTAAATATTTCATATTTCTTTTATATTATATCTATACTTTCCAATGTTTATAATTTTAATGTCATATATTTGAAACTTTTTTATATTTCATGTAAGTTACTTTGAAAGATTATAAATTATAATGTATTAATATTTTCTAGGTGAAATATTTCACATAGAAATAAATATAATATATTATTGAAAAATAAAAAAAACAAAAATATAGTAAAAAATAACTAATTTTAAAAAAACATCACCAATTAAAAATAGAACATTTACTCTTTAAAACATATTAGGATATATTTCTTATTAAGTGATATTTTATTAATGAAATTATTATAAAGTATTAATAATTATTTTATTATTCTATAATTTTATTCATCACAATATTAACAAATATTTATTCTGTTATTAAATATTTTTAATAATTACAGTGTTAAATAATAATAATAATTTAGTATAATTCGAGGTGAGATGTGGAAGGCCCCTTAATTAACGAAAAACTAAATGATACAATTAAAGGGATAGTGTAAGATATTTCTGCATCTCCTGTTTCATAAAAAAACAAAAAGAAACAAAGGACCAAAATATTAATCCCATATCAAAATACATAGTCTGAGATGTAGTGCCCGCGTTGTGATGAGAGACCCATCCTACGGAAAACAAAATCACCGAGAGTGTGTACGTACGAAATACCGTCTCCACGTCGTGGTGTAATCTGTTTTTCCACCACCACTATACATGGATGGGTATAATGGTTTAAAGAATAACAATATATAGTTATTATAACATTATACTAATTCTGAGATATTATATCATCCACTCCAATTCAATAAAAATAATTATGGGAATGATGTCATCGCTCGTGCGTACGTACAGATTACCGTCTCCACGACGCGATGAGATTCATTCTCCATGTTAACTATTCAAGAATGATTATAAAGTTTATATAATGAATAATAATGAAATATATGACATTATAAAGCTACTTTATTTATGTATATATATATATGTCATATACTTACTTCCATTCAATTAAATAAGGAAAGGAAAACATCGTTCATGCGTACGTACGGCCTACCGTCTCCATGAAAGGTGTGTTTCATTTCATTTATCTATATATTATATATATATATACTAAATATATATGATATATAGATAATGTTTTAAATTTGGTACATAATTAAATCATGATATAAGTAATAATAATATCAAGAACAACAAGTCCAAACATGTACGATAAATGAAATGATTTTACCAAAAACGCTGCTTTAACATGGAATTTACAAAATAACGGGTAATATAAAGTCATAAGTGAACCATATATGATATAATAACAATGAATATGATTCTGTAATATGTTAATGACATTATTTAAATCATTATACAGGAGTATCAGATACATACAAGACATATCAGACATAAGGTAAGGGATAACTTTTCCAATCTCATTTTTATCTGAGATTGTTTATTTTAAGTATTTATTGGGGTTATATTTATAATCCATGTCACTATTTTCTAAAAATGGTAACATGAATGTTTAAAGTAATTTTTACCAATTTTTTACTTTTACCACGTGTTATGGAAGGAATCTTTCTTTTGTTTACCATACGAGGAACATTTTGACTTTTCCAACAAAAGTACGAGGGGAATATTTTTTTTAACTAATACGGTATGAATGGATTTTAAAGGTTTCATAATGCCTTTTTTTCATGAAGCTTCCTCAAAAATATTTCATGATTATTTTCAACAAAATCCTTTTCTTTTAAAATTGCATGGCATTTTTTGAAAAGAAAATTATTTTGAAGAAGAATGGATATTTTCCTCAAGAATTCATTTCAAGTGTTTTTATCAAAACCATTTTCCATCTAAGATGAAATTATTTAATAAGTTTATATTTCAAGTATAATTTTTCTATTATTTACATGGTTTGATTCTTCTTATGATGAAATGATATCCATTTGTTATGTTATGATGGGATGATGTTTATGAAACTCATTTTATTCTTTGGGTTATGATGCATGACTTATGATTGTGTTGTGGCACACATAAGAATGATTTCAATATATGATCGGTGGGACCTACATCTCACTCCAATGCATTGGGTAAATATTTATATCTCATGAGATAGACATGGCTGGAATAATAAGTTAATCTGGTTCAGTGATACAGGACTGGAACGAGGAGTGAACTCGATTCAGAAATAGACTTTGTCCACTAAGATGGTCTTGGCAGCAATGCCTTAGCTACTATGGAAATCATATCATGTACATAATGGTTTTCCAAAATTACATTTTTTATTCCAATACTATTTTACCATTGTTAATGTTCCTATTTTATCTATGCATTATGTACTGCTATGATTTATGTCATGTTCATGTTTTTCTACGTTCAAATGTTTATGGGTTGTTTTATGTTCTCCATGTTTACTGTTACTGAGTATTTGAGCTCACCCTTTTTATATTTTCTTTTCCACAGAATATATATAATGGTTTTAGGTAAGAAAAAAAAGGGGAAGATCTTTATGGGAGATGTTGAAGATCTTTCGCCATGATAAGAAGATTATATTCCGAGTTTCCAAAGACACTAAACTATTATGGTCATATGGTGTTTGTTTTTTGTTATGTATTAAGTATTCTGCAATATTAATGTAATGTCCATGTACGTCAATATTTGGGTCTCTACATATGTTATGAGAGAAAAGGTTTACTTAACCTTTGGAAACTAGGATACGAAAACATTAGTTAGATCCCTAGAAGATATTTATAAGGTATTTCTAGGGATGTTCCTAAGGTTATCTATAAGTATAGGTTATAGTCCTAGAATTATGATAAGGATCATAGAATTTAACCTAAGATGTTAGATATTTAAGTTACTCCCCCTTAATTTTGATTTTTTCCTCTCACACTATTCTTTTTGGGTTTTAGAAAATGGCTGGAAATAGGAAGATTCACGATAATAGAGGATATGATAGACAATGGAATGATATTATTCATGGGCATGAAAATTAAATTGGATCTAGAAGTACACATATCGTTATTTTGCCTAATAAGTAATCTCATAATATGATCAATAATCTCAACTTTGGTAGGTTTCCCGACTCAGCTAATAAGAGAAAGACAGAGTTTCATGATGATCAAAGAGGAAAGAAAGTTTAGTTTCCCTCATGTAAGTCATGTGGGAAGAGGCTTCAAGGATAATGTTTCAAAGGTACTAGAAGATGATTTGGTTGTGAAATAGGAGGACACAAAGCTATTAATTGCAAAGGAAAGGGTTCAGTTAACACTAAGGATAGGGATAATGGTATTTCTATGACATCAAAAATAGTTAAATGTTTCAAATGTGGAATGTACGGGAATTATGAAAACCAATTCCCTAAGGGAATGTCTCATGATGAGAATAAACATGGTTGAATGGGTAGTATTTATGTTTATTATGATGAGGAGACTACAAATGATATATGATTTGAAAGAAGTGTTGAGGAATAAAATGATGATGCTTGGTCGATGGTTTAAGAATGTACTGGAATGATTTATGTTTTTCAAGAGTTATGTTGTATATGTAATGGTACTATGGAATAAACACACATCTAAGGACTGTTACACTTTTTTTTCCTAAAGTATTTGAATGTATATGTTGAATGGTACTGGTAAACATGAAAGGTTATTCAGATATTTTTGGAAAGAAGATGATATGCGCATAATGAAGGGATAAGGAGATAATGAGATGTTTGATAGTATTAATGAGCTCATGACTGATATAAGGACAATGTGATATCATGGTTTGAGTATACAGAAATTTTGGGAATTTGGTATGTGGAAAGTGTTAACTTTTGATAGAATTCATGATTTCACTAAGGTTCTATGGTAATTCATGTTTCAAGAGAATTCATGATTAAGATATTTACATGTTTGGAATGCGATAAAAAAAATATATCTTATGATATATGGGGGATAAATGATGGTATTCACATACTTGTTATGTGACCTTTCCATTAATTTTATTCTTTATACTATGAGATTTGACAGATGTGTTTTGGATAAGTCTAAAAATGGAATGGATTAAGTTGGACATCAGATAGTATAGTTTAATACTAGAACTTTTTTTCCTCTGGAATGTTATAATATTGCCATTTTAGAAAAAGGACAACCTGCAGAATGGGCGACAACCCATTGCGTCGGACAAGGCTGTGGGAATCGAACCCACAACCAAAGTGGGACAGTCGTTTATCACCTACCACTGACCTACAGGAAGTCCCTGGTTAGTAGAAACAAGTTGTATTTTATTAAACGATATGATAGATGAAGTATAAGTCCATTTTTGGAATCATATATGATTAACCTCACCATAGATGGACTTATGTATATTTGATAACTTTTTCTAACCTTTTGTTTGAGACATATGGAATGACCCATAATTCTATCATAGGATCTTCTAACACTTCAATAATGACAAATTCAACTTCATTTCTTTAAGAGATGATGTGAAAATTGTTCAAGTCACAAACAACAGTGAGATTGTACCAGAATCAAGTAAGTATCTATTTTAATTATTCTTCAACTTTAGGGAAATGATCTTGAAAACCAAAAATGTTGTCCTAGTGTCCTTATATCTGATTAATCAGATGGTACCTTAGATACACACAAATTTATGGCTTTGTGATTCTTGGATTTTTCATAACCATGTTCTCTACCACTCTCCATCAGAACTTGATGGTTAGATTTCTCTTTTATATACATATTTTCACCTATGTTCTCTTATGTGGAAACCCAGTTATTAGTTAACTTGGGTAACCATTACATTTCATACCTTAGTTTATATAGATAAGTTTATCTATTCCTTTTTATGATGTGGGTTTCTATGAAAGAAACTCTCATGTAATAACCCATTTATAACCCCGAAAAATTTTGAGGGAAAAAATTCATTTTAAGGGGGGTAGAATGTAACAACCCGAGATTTTATAAGACATATTCTTTTTAATTTATTTCACATCTTATGTTGTATGCTACACCAAGATTATCTTGCTCTATACGCAACACCTTATTAGCTTGCAGTATATGCAACACTAATCTTGGATCGTGTTACAAACAATTTCAAGTTTGTTTGATAGTAGTTTTTCTACGCAACATTGAGTGTATATATATATATTCAATGTATAAATGAAATATTTTGGGATTTTTTTATACGCAACAACAAAGGAGTCTTGTACTACATGCAATCCTAACTTGTCTTGCATTACACGCAATCGTGACCTTCCTCGATAGCGTGTGTTGTACGCAATACCGGGTTTCACTAAACGACTATATATTGTTATAATATTATTATGAACTAGCCATTATGAATAGTAGTATCTACATTTTTAATTTTATGACATTATAATTCATCTTACAAATTTTATAGAACATGTTATGAGAACAAAATAAATTTTTCTGGTAAAATAAGTATTTTAAAAAAATGTAGTTTTGACGACTTTTGATGGCACACCCAAATTAAATTTTCTTTTGGCATGTTTATAACTTCAATTTGAAAAAATAAAATTATTCTTTGAAATCAGAATATAAAAATTTACTCAGGATAAATTCTTCATATTATTCTGATAAACATCATATTTTAATGAATAGTAAAAACACGGTATATTTTAATTAAAAACAACTTTTTTCATAGAAATAATTTATATGGTTAAATTATAATATTAAATGGTTTTAAATTATAAATATAATATATTTTAACCATTTAATATAATGTATGTCATTACCATTAATTTTACATTAAATTCATAGGTAAAAACATTTCAATCTTTGGAAATGTTTTAACTTTTAAAACTTGTTTTCTTAACAAGGGGATTAATTTTAAATTTCACATGAGACTTAGCCCAGTTGTTAAGGACTCTATAAGTGCATCCAAATGACCAGGGATCAAATCCAGGAAGAGACAGAATTTTTGGGTTACTGTAGCAGTACTATAGTAGCACTGTAGCGGATACTGTAGCGGTAACTGTAGCAGACACTGTTTGGAACTGTAGCAGTCGAGAATATGCCTTTGTTTGGGCATTTGGGCCACCGATTTGGTCTCTGAGTCCTGTAAGGCCTTTGGGCCACCCAGGCCTTTGGGTCAGTAAGGCCTTTGGGCCACCTCAAGGCCTTCAGGCCACCTTAGTGCAGATGTAAACCAGACAACCTACAAGGAACAAGCTCTACAAGGACAATGAGCAAGGAGGTTTTACCACAACAGAGGCTAAAAGGGTTACAGGAATGAGAGGTCATGGCACCTACCATTGGTAGAAGCATGTGCATGCACGAGAATTCCTAGCCGAACAACCATGCAAAGGTGGAGAGCTGATTTCATGGTGAAGATGTAGGGGAGGAGAAGTTCCAAGTAGTTAGTCTAGGTTGTATTTAATGTTTGAAGACTACGGCCAATGAATTCTTCTAAGGCCTATGGGCCGTGTAATACTTACTCCTACAGGACTTTTAAGGGTTCCACCTCACCCCTTGAATGGTGGATTATCAAAATCAATAAAAAATGAAGGCCTTCGGGCCATTGGAAAAATAATTTTAAATTAATTACCGCAACATCTGTGTTTTGAAATTTGAAAAATGGATTCCATATTTGAATTCAGTGGGTCCAAATTATGTTAATAGGTTACTTTAAATTTTTTTATATTATGAATAGTAACTATGGTAATTTTTATTTACTCTAGTTAAAGGTAAATCGGGTAATTGAGGGTAAAAACTAGATTATAAAATTACCCTAACACCTACCCAAATTCTATTGGATGACTAAAGGTCGACCCATATAACCTAAGGGTCGGAATAGATTCATTTTATGGACTTTTGACAATGAAAATAATTTAATTATTATTAAAACCAAAGAAAGTGACAACATGTCACTCTCTTAAATCTAATAAGTATAATAAGTTTAATTGTGTGATAAACTTCATGAAACATCAAAAATGAATAGTCTCCTGAAATCTAGTAAAATTATCTATATCATGTAAATTTATTTAGAATTTTTAGGGATTAAATAAATATCATTAAAGGTGACACAATTGTGATGTTGAAATTATTTTAATGATTGAAATATCAAATAAATGGTTTTAAAAATATTAAAATAAATATTACATGATCTATTAAATGTGATCCACTAATTTTATAGATAAATATGACATTTTATTAATCTATTAAAGCTTTTAGTTCGAACGTATCTTCTGGTAGTATTTTATTTTAATTCAAATTAATGAATAGTGTAAAAATTGACACAATTACTATTTTATAAAAATAAAATAATATAAAATTGTTCAAACAATCCCAAAAATATTTAAACAATTATAAATTAAAATTTATATGGTCAAAAATTTCATAAATTATCCAATTATGGACACTTCACAACACATAATTAATTATTTATAACAATTTAAAATTTAGAATTTTATTACCACAAATAAAATTAAATACATTAAATAATGATAAACCCAGTTGATAATGTTTAAAATAAATTTACAACATAACTAAATATTATTGGTTGATTATTTTACAACCCTATACCCTCAATTCTTTGGATTGGAGTCATTTTGGATGTTTTTATGTGGGGTTTTAATTTATTATAAATTAATATTTTTGAGGTTGACAAAGGTGCCCCTCTCCTTTCTTGTAAAAGGGAACCTCCTCCCTCTTCTCTTTACCCAATTTTAAGCCTTCATGATCAGCCAAACCCTGAAACGTTCCCTTCTAAACTTCCCTAGAAACATAATAGAGGTTCTGGTCTCCTCAAAAGACTAACTCTAGTGCCTTAAGTGGAAGCTTACAAGAGGTGTGCCGAAGAAGAGGTAATCTCTTCTACTGATTCATTCAAGATTCATTCTTCTTCAACTTCTTCTTCTTTTGTGGTTTAATTATAAAGTAATAACATAAATATCACTAATAATATGATATTTATTATAAAAATGAAACAACCCCATTTCACCTTCTATCCATCCTACAGAAAATGAAATCACCGTACGTGCGAACGTACGGAATACCGTCTCCATGCTGTGGTGTAATCTGTTTTTCCACCACCACCTCACTTGGATGGGTATAATTGTGTAAAGAATAACTATATATAGTTATTATAACATCATACTGATTCTGAGATATTATATCATCCACTCCAATTCAATTCAATAATTATGAGAACGATATCATCGACTGTGCGTACGTACGGATTACCGTCTCCACGACACGATTAGATTCATTCTCCATGTTAACCATTCAAGAATGATTATTATGTTTATATAATGAATAATAGTGAAATATATGACATGATAAATCTACTGTATATATATATATATATGTCATCTACATACTTCCATTCAATTCAATAAGGAAAGGAAAACAACGTTCATGCATACGTACGACCTACTGTCTCCATGAACGGTGTGTTTCATTTAATTTATCTATATATTATATATATACTCAATATATATGATATATAAATAACGTTTTACATTTTTTAATTAAGTAAATCATTATATAAGTAATAATAATATCAAGAACAGCAAGTGCAAACACGTACGCTAAATGAAACGATTTTACCGAAAACGCTGTTTTAACATGGAATTTACAAAAGAACGGGTAATATAAAGTCATAAGTGAACCATATATTATATCATAAAAATGAATATGATTCTGCAATAAGTAAATTACATTATTTGAATCATTATACAGGAGTTTTGGATACATACGAGGCATATCAGACATAAGGTAAGGGATAACTTTTCCAATATCGTTTTTATCCGAGATTGTTTATTGATAAGTATTTACTGGGGATATATTTTTCATGAATGTCCCTATTTTCTAAAAATGGTATAATGAATGTTTAAAGTCCTTTTTACCCATTTTTTACTTTTACCACATGTTATGGAAGGAATCTTTCTTTTTTTTACCATAAGAGGAACTTTTTTACTTTTCTGAAAAAAGTACGAGGATAATGTTGTTTTAACTTAAATGGCATGAATGGATTTTTATGATTTCATAAAAGCCTTATTTTAATGAAGATTCTTCTAAAATATTTCATGATTATTTTCAAAAAAATCCTTTTCTTTTATAATTGCATGGCATTTTGTGAAAATAAAATGATTTTGAAGAAGAAAGGATATTTTCATCAAGAATTCATTTCAAGTATTTTTATCAAAACCATTTTCCATCTAAGATGACATTATTTAATTTGTTATAATTTCAAGTATAATGTCTCTATTATTTACCTGATTTTATTCTTCTTATAATGAAATGATATCCATTTTTTATGTTATGATGGGATGATGTTTATGAAACCCATTTTATTCTTTGGGTTATGATGCATAATTTATGATTGTGTTGTGGCACACGTAAGAATGATTTCAATAGGAGATTAGTGAGACCTATATCTCCCTCCAATTAATTGGGTCAAGATTTATATCTCATGATGTAGACATGGATGGAATGATAAGTTAATCCGGTTTTGTGATACAGGACCGGAACGAGGAGTGAACTCGATTCAGAAAGGGACTTTGTCCACTAATATGGTCTTGGCAGCAATGACTTGGCTACAATGGAAATCATATCATGTGCTTAATGGTTTTCCACCATTACATGTTTTATTTCGATGCTATTTTATCATATTTAATGTTCCTTTTTGATCTATGCCTTATGTACTACTAAGATTTATGTAATGCTCTTGTTTTTTTATGTTCAAATGTTTATGGGTTGTTTTATTCTCTCCATGTTTACCCTTAATGAGAATTTGAGAACACCCTTTTTATGTTTTATTTTCCCCAAGATATAAATAAAGGTTTTAGGTAAGAAAACAAAAGGGGAATACATTTATGGGAGATGTTGAAGATCTTTCACCATGATTAGAAGATTATATCCTGAGTTTCTAAAGAAAATAAAATATTTCGATCCTTCAGTGTTTGTTTTTTTATGTATTATGTATTCTGAAAAAGTAATGTAATGTCCATATACATCAAGATTTGGGTCTCTATAGGTAGGGTTTTTAATATTCTGATTGGCTCAACAAATGATCTTTCATCTAATAAGGTTGTTGTTTCTCCTAACATATTGGTTTTCATAGGTGAGGCTGCACATGTGACAAATGGAATTATCCACGAGCAGGGACTTTTTTATACTACTCATTCTGTTGAAATGGATATTAGTTCTGCCTTAAATCCCCAACATTCAAGGAAAGGGGAAATTTTAAAGCATGATCTTGAGGATATAGACAGTCACAAAGTTATCTGGGATTCCTGACAAAATTTGAGTTCCTCAGAAATTGTTAAATGGGGTAACATTTCAGATGATGGAAGTGAAAAAAGTGCAATGAATGATTTTATAGGGCCCCACTAATCCTTTAGGAATTGGTGGATCTATTAACAATAATGATTATATCATTAATTTAAGTGGAATGATTAGTGAAAAAGAAGGGTGTGATTTGAATTTTTAATAAAGAAGCCCCTGGAAGGATTTTTCCGCTATGCTATGGAATGTTTCTCCCAAACTATCCATAATGTCTTTAAAGGAGAAGCCCAGCCTCAATAATGAATGTCCCATGGTAGTAATTCTTAGGATTCTAAGTCAGGCTCACTCATAGTTAGAGTTAGAACTACTAATGATTCAGACTATGGCTATGAAAATGATCTTTCTTTTTTTATGACTCTAAAATTGGTTTTCTGATTGAGGGAATGTCTCATTGTTTGACACCATCCGATCTATAGTTATCTTTTTAATTTATGTTTTTATAAAATTTGATGCTCTTTTATTTTGGGTATACCTTTTTTGTATATTTATAACTCTATATATAAATAAATTGTAAATAAATATCTATTAAAATATTTTTTCATATAAATTTAAAATATATTTTTATATTTATATATATATTCCTCTTTTATATAATTATAAATATATCTAATAATTATAAATATATTTTTCTTAATAAAAAATTAATTAATTAATTAATTATATATATGATAAATATATTTATAATTACATAAATAGAATTATATTTATTACAATATAATTAATAATATATATATATAAATAAATTCACAATTTATTTATAAACATATCTAATATTAATATATAAAAACACATATTATTTTATAATTACCAAATATATTTAATGAATGATAAATAAGTAATTAGTATTATAAATTTTTAAATACAATTGTAAATAACTATATTTTTATATATATATATATTTAGATAAATATTTATATTTATAAAATAATATGCATGTATAAAATATTTATTAATTATATTTATTTTTATAGATAAATTTATATTATTCTAAATATATTTAAATAATTATAAATAAAAATTTATTATTTTTTATTAAAAATATAGTATATATATGTTATAAAATATATTTATATATAAATAAAAAATTTACTTATAGTTTTTTTACAGATATAATTTTATAAATATGATGAAAAATAAATATTTCTAAATTTGTTTTGGGTTCAGAGAGGGTTCTATTTTTTAAAATATTACATGAAGATGATCAGATTAATTAACGTGGATTAATTTTAGTTTTAATTCCTTTATATATACATATTTATTAATTTATATAATAATACAATTATATAGACATATATATATATATATATTTATAAATATATAAATATGTGTATAAATATGTAATTATAATAATATATATATAAATATAATTATTTAACAATATATATTTATATATGTATTTATTTAAAAAATATGAAGGGGGTGATTGCAAGATGAATTTTTCTATACCCCATTTTGGGATAGTGTAACTTCATTTGTCCAATGGACCCTCCCATTTCTCCAATAAAGGATGTCATTCCACCATTAAATTTTTAAAATACCTTGTTATAATTTGTTTACTTTCATTAGGTGTAATATCTCTTGGCCCAATTGTAAGAGATTTCAGTTTGATGAAACATTCATAAAAGATAAAAATTGCAATATTTTAATTAAATATGCTTGGATGTGAGGATGTGTATGTTTCCTAAAAAATACAGAATGTGGTTGTTGATTTGTAACCATGAGGAGATGGAAATTTAAATAAAATAACATTGAGTTTCTTAATATTGACATAGGGTTGGCTAAGAATTATGGATATATTCATTTTATAATTCATCAGGGTATATTCATTTTCTGGAGTAGAAGATGGATTCTTTTATTTTTTGTATGGATCGTTTTGGAAGCTTTACTCTATATATCTTCATGTAATTTAAATATATTAAAATACCAATATAATTTAAAATGATTCATATACTAGGTGGAAAAAGAACGTAATTAATAAAATTAAATATTCTTATGAGTGATGGGTAGAGTCTACATAAGGTATATTGAGGATGGTTAGGGTGTTTTAAACCTCACTATTTGAATAATATTAGGTGATTATATCATAATATGTGGGTAAGTGTCTTCAACTAGTTATATCTTTTGGTATGAATTCTACAATACTTGTTGATATTTAGTTGGGTAAATTTATCAATGATTTAAAATGAATTCACTCTTCAATGACATTTGGGGTGAATGTATTATATGTAATTTTTTGATATGATGATTTGAAATTAGTTTTATCATATTTTTTTAATCTTTTTAACCAGTTCTAGAATGGTAAAATAAATCTTAGACAATATAATGACACTATTAATACATTTGATTCAAAATTCATATGTCCTTAGTTAGAAATAGAGTATCATTCCATTAGTCTTTTCAATGTGATTAATGATATTTTTCCTATTGTTTTTCCAATAGATCAAGTATTATATCTCTATCCCTTAAATCTGATACTCAATGTTCATTTATTCATCATCATTTTATCATAAATAATGTTATTGTGGATCATGAGGACTTCCATTAAATGACTCTGAGTTCTTCATTTATGAAAGGATCCATAGAATTGAATATTGACAAGATGAACACATATGAAATGGTTGAATTGGATATATTTGAGTATATCTTATCTATGTATTGGATTCATTAGGTTTATATTTGAAACATCCTGAGATGTTCTTCATTATTTACCTCTTAGAAAAAATTTAATAGTGCCATTAATGTTCCAATATTCCCTCTAAGAGGGTTATGAAAAGGGATTCCATCTCACCATACATTTTATAATAAATTTGATTATTTTATGAATATAATATTTAATGAAGTAATGTAGATTAAAATATGCGATGTTTGGGTGAGTAGGAATGGTGCTTTGTTCCAACACATGTTCTTTGTAGATGATTTTTGTATTCTTTTGTGGCCCACTAGTATGGATTTTTTACACATTTATGAACTTATTCCTTTTTATTGGGAGGCATCTAGTTTGAAGAATAATTTTTCAAAAATCATAGGCCGGATTAATAAATGGTTTCCAACAAGAGTAGAAGGATTAGTTATGATCATTTCTATATATTAATTATTCTACTATGAAAAACAAGTATCTAGGGCTACTAATAATTATTATAAGATCTAAAAAGGATGTGTTTTTTATATGTTTGGATAGGTTATGCAAAAAAGATTAATGTATTTAGAGGGAATCGTTTCTTCAGGTGTTGGATTACTTTATTAACCATATTAGTGGTCCATGATATCCTTACATAATTAATTCCCCATTTAATCTTCCACACACTCTAACCAATCATCTCTATTACTTATTTTTATACTTCTAGTGGGGTTCCATGGGTGGTAGTATGAAGATTCACATGGTTGCGTGGGATTGATTATGTCTCCCTAATAAAAAAGGTAGTATGACATTTAGGAACATAGGATCCTTCAATACTGCTCTTCACACCAATTAGCATTGGAGATTTTTCAATTTTCTATTTCCTTTAACTCTTGGGAAATAAGTGGTAAATATTTTTCACATTTTGGTTTGTTGCATGATCTACTTGGACCATGAACGTGTTTCGTCATGCATTATAATTAGTATTCTAAGATCTTTCTTCTTTGAGGAGTCCATTGGAATATATCTAATGGGAGGCCTATTATTATTTGGATCCGTAATGGACTTTCATGAGATTATTGAATATTTTTATCATCAATTGCCCTTATGGATGAATATATGGTGGGGGTATAATAAATTATTTAGGATGAATTTTTAATGATTTTGGATAAATTTTGTTCATTTTTTAACGAGATGGATAGAAGTTGGATCCTAAAGAACTCTGTTTTTATGAGAATGGGTTGTGATAGAATATTCTAAATATTCGCTGTGAATGGACAATATACATATCATGACCCATCCTAATGAGTCCCAATCTGAGAATACCACAATCCCACCTTCAATAGGATTTTGGCTTGTGACTAGTGCTTAATAGTCATATCACTCAAATCAGAGAACTTAGCCTAATGTACTTAAACACACAAACACATATCCCAACCCATAAAATATTGAAATATAAATTAACCGATAAACTATTGTTTAATATATCTAAATACCACAATTAGATATTGGGAAAACGTTATGGAAAGAAAAATGGTCTAAAAATAAACTCAATTCAAATTGTTTGAAAAAAAATTCCAACCTAAACATATACAAAGGGAATTCTATCAATACAACCACTTGATTACACCTTAGTTTTCCAGGCTCACTAAGCTCTTCCTGGTCCTATGCCCTCAAGGACTCTATCAAAAGGTCGATCATGCACATAAAACATGAAAACTGTTTTCAAATCCCATAAAGGGGTGAGTATAACCACACCTAGTAGGACACCCTGATATCACTAAGAATAAAACATAAAAAATAACAATTATATAATAAATAGTATATTCTTACAACATGTATAATAATAATATCATGATATAATAAAAGAATCACACAATATCAATGTAAATTCACAACAGTAATTCTAGTCTATAAATCCTCCTTAAAGGATCTATATTTTACTTATTCAGAAGGTCCTTTTCCAAAAAAAAGATAGCACTAAAGGAGTCCATCCATGTTGTAATACTTATCATTCCCCCACCATAATATGTATACAATGGATGTCTGAAGCGAATGGTACACATATGATAATCACTCCCAAGGAAGTTGGGTATACAAAAAACTATCTATATAATAACCAACTATGTAGAGGATCGATGCACACATAGTGCTGGTCATAATGATACCATGAACTCCACCTCTGGGAATATAATTATAGAGGGTATCACTTTTGGATTCATAGAGTTATTCCACTGAATCTATCCAAGGAGTCCAACTGAAGTGATTTCCATTATATATGTAGGAAAAGATTCCATACTAACCCTCCACAAATGGATCATGTAAATGTACCCTAAAATAACTTGACCAAGATGAAGATGAAAAGGGATATAAAGTTTTTTTTAATTTATACATGTTTTATACTAGTATTACAAGGTGTTCCACTTCGGTACTGTGTCCTAGACATTTGACATAGACCATTCACAAATTCATTTTTGTTCATGAGTACGTGGAGTACCTCAGCCTGTGTACTCCCGTTCGTGACTCTCTCCGGCTTCCCATGACCATGTATGGCTAGTCAAATGTGTGCCCATGCCCATGGACCGTTCCAGGGACATGAAGATCCTTCAAGGAAGGGTCAAACATCATTTGATAGAGGCCACATTGCATGTGATATTTATCTTATCATAGAAACCCTATCACTATATATAGGGCCCCACATTCCATTTAATATCGGATTACACATTGTGTTGTGTGGGATTTAATAGAACCAAAATATTCTTCCTCTGTGTATTCCATAAAATCATAACCTTCGTTCCCACCACCAATCATTCTAGTAGATTGTAGATCCTGTATAACCAAACTTCACTATCCCAACTTGCTAGAGTTACATCCATCAAATCACAATAGAAACTCTCATTGTTTGGTCGTTCCACTGTATCATGAGGGAACTAAAACTATGAATCCAAAAAATATACTAAATCACTGTCATTAATGTCATCACTTGATCCCCACATCATACTGATACCATAACTACTATATTAATTTGTTTTTTAAGAAATTGGTACACAACAATTTATATCCTGGTATTCTTTTCAAACCAATTGTCAAAAAACACCTGTGATGAACACATGATGAATGGTGGTAGAAATCCATGAAATCTATAAAAGACGAATAGAAAATCCCCATATATAATCTTTTACCTAAAATATGATTGATCTGAAAATATAGGCATAGGTTGACTAATTCACATGTATAGTAGAAATAAAAAGGGAAGAATCAAAACAAAAAAAACATCCTACCTCAGATAAGATCAATTGATGGTTAAGAAATATTTTATTTTTTCATTGGATGGATCCTATGGTTTTATCATAGTTCGATCGATGAACCATGATCTAGTCGTTATTTACCAAAAGATGCTCTTCCAATTATCTCCAATGGATCCATCCATTTTATGGGTTATATAGATAACCCTATAAATTATCCACAACATTCTACTGGTATAAAAAGGCTTGGTTAGGGTAATTAAAAAAATAAACAAAATTTATTTTATTTATTTAGTTAAACATCCTCCAATGACTACAACCGAACCTAAATTCCCAACGTGTACCAAAGTTATATTTATTAATATGATTATATAAAATATATATATTATATAATAGTTATGAAAATAGGTTATATTAATCTCTAAAAAACTAATACCTTGAAAAAACATGTTCCAACGTTACATAAAAACTTGTTGAAACTCCAAGAAAATACATAAAGCTCTAGAAAACATGTTACAAACAAGGTTTATCATGTTAAAACTACAAAATACATTGAATGAAAATCAATAAAACTCCATCCATAATTTTTTTCATACATTATATATAAAATTTAGGATTTTAGAAGATGATTGGATCAATAAATGTAATTCATAAACTTATTCAGGACAATTTTATAGAAAAAATGATTACTTATAATTATCTTAAAAAATACTAGATTAAAAACCAACATGCCAAGAAGAATCATTCAAAATGATGAGCCAATGTTTCATCTTCCAATCTACAAACTGAGAAAGAATAAAATAGTAGACACCTTATAGGATCATAAATTAATTATAAACATATTATAACACCTTGAATAAATATTGCATTACGGATAATAATATCTTAGATAACTCGAAAAAAATCATTGATTTTGTATATAAAACGTAAAGAGATTACAAAACATATTGATGTATTACACATATAATAAATTACACACATATTAATACAAGTTAAGTAAGTAATTTAAAATGTTGAATAAATTAAAACCAATTTATCAATGGTCAATGATATAATTTAATTGGTTTTTTTATTGAGAAACCCCCAAGATGGGGTGAAGAATAGTTTTTCATTATTACAAAGAACATTGGGGGTATAATATTACTTTTGAAGACACCAAGAATAAAAAAACCACATCCATTCCATCATCCTTTCCAAATTTCCAAGTAGATTTTTCTTCAGGCATCCTAGAAATTTTATACAGTACTCCCTTAAAATTTATATATTCTTTATCTATCCAAAAATAATCTCCCTTGAGGACATTATATGATCATTTAAGACTTTCTATCATGGAAGAAGTAGATGATGTCACTACCATGTTCTGAATCCTTACTTCCATCACCACCAATAGACCATTTTTTTCATTCCCAGAATTATGAGCTCCAAATGATCTTGGGGATATGAAATATTTTCCATGATGTTGGGGGATGCATGGTGGAAGACAGTTATAGTACCTCAGATAGAGATCATGACTGAGTTATAGTGGGGGAGATTGGTCTAGAAGATATTGATATGAGAATTTGATCCTTCAAGAGAAAATAGCTACTCGGTCTCCCTTTCATCATCAAGATAATGGATGGTTGAATGAATTTTGTATCTATAGTGGAGAAGGGGCATAATATTAAGGAATTGATAATGCTGCTACCTATAGTAATAGTCACCTTGTTTTTCTGAACATCCTACATTAACATGTGGCTACACTTCAACTCCACTAGTCACGTGAACTTCTTTCACTTCCAATATCCCATAAAAATATATATTAATGAACAACACATTAACATAATTTAAAAAATTAATACAACATAAAAAATAGAGAAAAAATAATAAGGAAGTCCCAGGTCAGAATAACTATCATAGATACTTTAACTTTTTTTATAGATATGACAAAGTACAAAAATCATCTTGAAACATCACACACTAGAATCCTAGGAATTTTTTTGGATAAGTTATCTTCTGATAAAATTCAGATAGATACCATAATAATAACTCTCTTTGTATTCCACCAGTCTTATTTTAATTTTCCAAAAAATATCCAATGCAATAATGAAATATTTGAACCACAAAATTCAGTTTTTTCATGACCAATAATATTGAATGCACTTCACCTAGGATTTTTCTCTAGCATTAAAAATCTATTTCCACTATTATAGAAAAAATTATGCACCTATCCAACATCATTTATTTATAAAAATACATTATAACAACTTCTGATAAAAAATCTTGAGCCATCAGTCTAATTCTTTGAACAATATGATACACATATTGATATATTACACATATTACACTCATATTATATTGTAGAAAATAATAATTTAAATAGAATACATAGATAATAAATAATGATAATCTAGTGATGAATTTTAATATGATATTTAATTTTAATGAATCATACACAAATAATATTTTAATTTGATTTCAAATAGAATCCATTATAGAGATTACACATGTTTATATATTACAAATATAAGGAATACACATATAATTTGTTGCAGATATTATATATCTTATATAAGACAAATAAAATGAACATAATATATTATAGAGATTCCCTAGAAAATTTGTTTGAAAATTATAATGAATGAATTGTAATTTTATACAGAAAATGAATAAATTTTAATCATTTAAAAATCATGAGTAATTAAACATAGATAAAGAATGAATTGTAATATGATACATATAATGAATGGACTATAATCTTTTTTGGATAATTGATGAATTATTTATAGATAATGAATGAATTATAAAATGTTATTTAATTGTATTGAATGACACAAATATAACAAAGTTTAATCTATTATACATATTACACATATTTTATTTTAATGAATTATACATGGATAATTTTTTTGATTCAGTAATAGAGTTAAAAACATCAGTTTCATTAAAATGGTTATTGTAATTATTTGAAACATATCCTTAAACATAATTTTGGGAATGACATATGTTTGATTTACATTGTATAGAATAATTTAACAATAATTTAAATAATCTAATAACATTTTGAAAAATCCATGGTTAAAAAACTACTAACTAAAAAATAATTATATAGTAGATATTTTTCAGATTAAATAGTATGCAGTGTAGATTATTAACATATAATACCTCCTAAAAAAATATTAATGTTCAATTAATGGTAACAAATGTTTGTTAATCTAAATTGTTTCAATTTTCAAGGGAATATTTCATTTGGGTGAATGAGATTATTCATATTATCACAAGTTCAGGTATACATGTTCCTTAGCTCATAGAGGGATAACATTTTTTGGGGAAAAACATTCAACTAAAAACATTTCATGTTTAATATTTTTATCAATAGTGTATTAAGTTTAACATGTCTATAATTGGTGTTCGAAATCATAAAGCAAACATTTTTTAGATTTTTTTCTTTTTGTGATGCAAAATTTACACTTCCATTTTTTCCAAATCATTTGAACATCAAGAAAACAGTTATCATCATAAATCATATTTACAGTGTGAAACCCCAAAACAATTCAATCACTTTTTTTCATGATAAAAAACCAATGTCATGCTTCGTGTCTCTATTAAAAAATTATTGTAAAAATTAATAATAAATTGACCAAATTGATGTGAAAAAATATTCTATATTAATATGATTATATATTAAAAAAATATGCTATCATAATAAAATACCTAAAATGATATGAATTCATAATAAATTAACTCTTTTATGAAAAATAAATAAAATATACCGATGGGGATAAACGGTTATAAACCTATCATAGATAATGAAATCTAATCATGGCATAAAATGAAATGACCTAGGAATATAGGATATTTTTTCATATGTTTTTATAGACACTGATAATCATTATTCCCATCTTATCACATGCACACAATAGATGTATGCGTTACCATATCTGAATGAATTGATGATACACAGATATCCCATTGACACATGAATATATATATATATATATATTTGTGTGTCTGTATACACAATAAATATGTAATAATGTTTCCATGGATGGATAATTTTGAATATATATTTTCTATATATATATATAACAAAAAAATTCTATCTATAATTTGGATAAATAGGTATACATAACAAATATAAGATGCAGTGAAAATAAATGAGAGACATAGGAAAAAAAGTTGCAAGATACATGGATGCAGGAATGCAAGGGAATTACATAAGGAGGATAAAATATTACTTAATGTCTTGGACCTATGAGAATTATTGATGATCGTATTATGATGATTTCAATGTTTTCTACTAATACAAGTGAATGAAATTTCATTCAAACTATATACAGAGCTGAAATTACATATTGTGGAATAGAGGAATAAATTGATAAATATGATATTGAAGGAGGATCTAAAAAATTATAAAGCTATTAGATTAGAATTCATTTGGAAACACAAATAGTGTCATGAGATACCCTGGAAAATTGTGAAGCAGGAAGATTTTTTGGGATATGGAAAATTTCATGGGGATTGATGTAAATATTGATTGAACCCAAATAGAATTAAATAAATATAATTAATAGCTTTTTAGACATGCATAGTTGATTAATTGAACATGAATTCTTGTAGGAATGAATGAGTACATTCTTGGGTTCTCAGTGAAGATATTTTCACTTGGGAGATGTAGGGAAGTGGAGGTAGGTGCGGCCAATACTAGTTGAGAGGTATTACAACTTGTATGCAGATTCATCTGTTTACACCAAACACAATGAGGGTGGTGGAGATTTGTAACTACAGTATATGAAAACTAACACGGTCATGGAAGGTGGGTAGTGAAAACCAATAATATATGGTAGCCCTAAAAAGAGTATAGGACCCACATTAATGTTCATTATTTATTTTCTATCATTCCTTGTTTTATAGTATTGTGTAGGGAGGAAATGTGATTATAAAAAATTGGTAATATTACACATTACATACTAATATTGCATTTATTTCCTCAATGAAATTTTCTTCTCATCCCAAATGTGGCATGTGAGATGTGGCACCACGATATGAGGGATTTCATAGTTTCTTGAATTTTCATTGGTTTTCTTCAAGAATAGCCACCACATTTTGATGAAGTGTGAATCATTCCAGTTGGTTGAAGCTAGTTTATCTAGAGTTTTTAGAGTGTAGATTTTACTATTCATGTCATTTTTCCAAATTTCACTATCATGGGTGCATTACAGGGTTTCACATGGCTAGGTTACCAAGTTTCACTGTACTGTATGTAGGATTCCAGTTTCACTAGAGTCATAGGAGTGTAGTTTCAAGTGTGTAGTTCGTTTTTTCTAGATTTCACCATTATTAGTGTAGTAATAGGTTTCACTATAGTGTTCAGGTAACAATTTTCTTGGTGTAGGTCATTTTTTTGAGTTTCATCATGGTGGGGGAAATAGTCTTTAGTCTGCATCATTTTAGTGTTTCCTTTTTTTGGTTCTTCTTATAATGGTCATGGATAATGTTATTATAAATTATATTTGATGTTTGTCCATGTTATTGTTTTTTTTAAAATAGAATTAGTTTCTGTAAAATAATATATTCTTAATTTCAATGAAGGGAGGAATTTATTCTCATATCATACTAAAGTAAAAAAATGGAATTGATGTTGAATATTACTATAAATGATTTTTTCGGAAAATCCACAAGAACATTCACCAGATGTACAATATGAAAATTTCCAGGAAGTTATACTAAATCATTTTATTAAAGTTCAACTATAACATCCACTCGAACATCCACTAGAATATACTATTGAACATCGAGTCTATCTTCCACTCTTACTTCAACTATACCTTCCACTTGAACTTCCACTAGAAATTCTATATAAACTCCCTGGGAAAATTTTGTAACAAATTATTCAATATATAAAATAAATTATGATTTATATATATATATAAATATAATTATATTTTTAAATATTTATTTTAAATAATATTAAAATTTTATTTACATTTTAATTCAATTTTTTTTATATTAAATTATTATTTTTATAAAATCTATGTAACAAATGCAATAACATGTTTTTTGAATTTAATTAAAAGAAAATATATTTATATAAATTTAGTTCAATAAATATCAACTGTTATGTATATTGTAGATATTTCTCTAGAACATTCACTATAACTTCTACATAATATTTTGTAAAAATATTATTCATTATATCTTATAAGTTTAGTATTATTTATATATTGAGAAATATAACTATATTAAAAAAAACTTATTTTCATAAATATATAAATTTCATTCCATATTTATTCATATATTCTATACTTTTCTATATGTTTATTTTTATTCAAATTATATAAAAAATGTAATTAAATATTTTTATAATTTGATTTAACAAATTTATATTTATTAAAATTTTGTTTAATAATTATAGAGTTTTGGTATTATTATGGAACGTCCACTGGATATTTTATAAATATATTATTCAATATATCTTATAAATTTAGTTTTACTTATATGTTTAAACTTATAAATATTTTTTTAATTATTATATTCCAAAATATATATATTTTTTATTTACATTTTAATTCATAAAAATTATACATTTCCAAATCAATATTTTTATTGAAAATATATAAAAAAGTAATTCATTTTTTTTATAATTTCATATAATAAATTTATATTTAATTTAAATTAGTTTTATGAGTATAAAATTTTGGAAGTATTTTGAAAGATATATTGAAACTTCATCATGATATTTGTATAAATTTTTCTAAAAAATATATTTTATGTTGAAGTCGAACATCCATGAGACCATCCTTTGAAATTTCATAGAATGATTTAAAAAATATTTACAATTTTTTTGTTTATAAAATTTTCTTAAACATATGTTTTTATATTCCTGGTTTTTTCATGGATAATGATGTTAATTTTTCATCATCATCTAATAAAACAATATTAGAGATGCTGATTAAATCACTTGATGATGAAAAATGTTTATATCTTAATTATGGAAGAGTAAATGGATTTAATGTATTTCTTAAATAATTTAATTAATGTATAAAGGCTAAATAAATTATCACAGACATCATTTATTAATGTAGAAGATTATGTCATTGTAATGTGGACAAATGTTATAAGATGACAAGATATCCTTGGGCCGGGACATGTATACATTGCCTTTCTCAAAAGGGGGTAAGTCTATTGTAATGTGGAAAATATTCGTGTAATGTAATCTTTAAAGGGAATACTAATCCATTTGAAAATATTGAATCAGTATACATAATGACACATAAAATAAATATAATAGAAGCACAAGAAGCTAAATTATATGTTAATGCTTCAGCAAGTATTAAACCAAAGATTTATTCTAATGGTGGGCAACTATTACAGGGGGTTGGGATGTTCTTATGTACACATTTTTTTATCATTTAAGTTTTTCAAAGTTTGATACCGAAAAGGAATTCAGTCAGGGGGATACATGTTTCATGTTATATTAGATGTAAAGGTAATACCAGGACAATCTATTATTAATCTATTCTATGAACATTAACTGAATAGGAAAATACTAATATTTTCAAGGCCTCTCCAAAATTATAGACAGATTAAGATTTATTTTGAGATGTTGTTGTTTTTTTACACCAATTTTTCAGTACTAATAATGATTACATACCATTAGGATTCTTTATGGGATTCAATATTCATCGAGTAATTGTCACTTTTGGGGATGATTTATTATATAATAAAACCACAAGCTATTTTTCTTGGTTTTTTCAAAAACAAATTACAAGTGATTCACTTCATGTTACCTCAATCTATATTTACTAAATAGGATACAATAATGGGATGTTCCATTTCAGATGTTTTAGTGGGAACTCAAAAATTATTTTCATTATACTATTTGATGCCAAATATAATGAAAAATTTAAGTGGTATGATGAATGATGGAATTGTTTTCTAACTAAATATATGAGTTTTAATTTATAATACCATGGAATGGATTATATTGATTAGAAGTGGGATACACTCATAGTATAATATGGGGATGATAAATTATTGAGGTTATATGATGTATTTGTGTTGGCTGAAAATTATGTTCAATTATTTTTGGAAGATTTTTTAGCATTGGGTATTCATAGCACTCAGTTAATGGATTTTTTTAATAGTATTTTTAATGAAAATTTTCATCGAAAGTTGTGTTTTCTCAATTTATTTAAGTAGTAAGACTAATTTTTGGAAAATAGTCACTATCATGAAATAATGTCCTGAATTAAATTCCAAGAAAATTTTCTTCATCATCTTTTCCCTTACCATGAATTTATTTTCTCATTTATATTAGATATACACTTAAGTTATTTGATTAATTTCAACATTCATTTCAAATGAATAGTTCTTGTTTTCTTTTCAGGTTTCATTTACTTAATATGGGGTTCAATTTATGTATTTTATTTATATTTAGTTCCATGAAGATCCATTCCATATATCATATCAATCGTCTAATGAATATTCTCAACGTTTTTGTAAAAAATTTGAGTCTATAGGGTATCAATGTTGTCATGTATTAAAAATTCATTATCACAATGATGTGATAAAACTAACTAAAAAATATATTTTGGGGAACTGGCCCCGATTGACTAGAGAAATTCTAGTGTTTTAATATGATTCTATCGATTTAAATGTTGATAGAAATTCAGTACTATAAAACCATTATAAAGAATTAGAGAAAATAGTAGTGAACCTAATCACCATCCAATATTAGATAGATGTGGGTAATGACATTGTGTTCTCTAATTTTAGTAAATTTTCTAAAGATTTTAAAACACTAAATAAATCAATTCATATACATGTTGGTCATCAAAGATTAAAGGTAGTTTTAAAAAAGGATTATTTTAAAAGGAAATTAATGAGGAATGTTGGGTGATAAAATGAAAATATTTTCTGAAAATTGCGACAGAAAGTGAAAAAATATAACAAAAATATGAACATCTTAGATACAATGGTCATAGTTAGATTTCATTTTATAATGCATCTCATTATTAAGAGAAGTCTTCTATGCGTAATTTGGTATCTTATATCATTTCTTCACACATGGAATTTTAGATTAAGAGGTATCTGATATTTTTGTTACAGTAGAAAAAAACTATTAAATTTAATTTATTCGACAACATAATTCTTGTCGATAAGATAAATTATTATTTTTTCTATTATACGAAGACCAGTAATAAAATTTGAACTTTAACTTTGGCGGAAGACTAATATATTATTGTAAGAGGCTGAGTAAAGAAAACATTTGATGAATGTTTTATTTTGGGTTGAATTGTGATTCCTCCACACCACGTATAGAATGTTTTGAATTTTAATAAATCCACTAAATAATTTATAAGATTGTTTTAATTTTAATGAATTTGGAAAATATTTTAGGAAGGTAGAATTTGTATGTAGATGTACAATATGGGAAATTTTATATGAATACGTTGATGCATTTATAGGGTAGATTGAATTTTATTATATTGGGACACGATTTTATGAAATTGCCATTTTATACAGATGTGGTACTTGATAAGTTTCTTACTAATCACATGATGCATTTATACAAAGATACAATTATGGTATTTTTAAAATAACTACATTGTTATTTGATACCAATTTTAGGATTTCCTAAATTGTAAATATTTGGAACACCATTTTAAGAAACATAAATTTGTATTTAGATTATCTATATAAAAATTGTTACACATTCATGAACTATTTTAATTATTAAAACAAATATATTGGTATTTGAGACCACTTATAGTTCTTGTTTTAATTATCGTTGAACAGTGATGGAAGAACATAAAAATATGTTCTATTATCAATGTTAATTCATCTTGTTTGTTATTTGAAACGACTTACTTTATAAGATAGGATTGATTCATTCCATTTTATGATCAAACAAATGTAATATTATACCAAATATTTGGAAAAAAATAATGTCCTAGAGGAAATGTTAAATTCTGGTTTCATGTTAATATAAAAAAATATTGTTTAATTATTTATTTCATTGTTGGTGGAATTGAATCCAAAAGAATAATCTCCCATATAAATGATTTTTTCTACTAGATGTTAGTATGGATAGAAAAAAAGTAATTTTACTTATATAGTTGAATGTCATCCAATTCGTAATGGATTAGTCTCCTCTTATATGAAAGATATATTTCTAACTTACCCACAAGACAGAAAACTATTATTGCACAGTCTAATGTTGCATCACCTTATTGAGGAGTATCTCCAACTACAAACATTGGATGATTAATTTCCAAGTAATCAATGATACGTTTATTAATGGTTTTTTAAATAAATTATTTCTTCAACTTATAAAAATTAAAATATGTATGATTATTTTAAAATGGATTTCATGTCAATGTAGATAAAAGATACCATTACTATTAGAGATTTCTAATAAATATCATGTCCACCACCACCAAATCAATGTTTAATTGAAATTATGTTTCTAAAATATTTTCTATTGATATTAAAAACATGAAATGTTCTATATAGATCTGTAGTGTCCATGGGGACAAAATGTTTCCCACTCAACTGTAGTGTATCCTTAATTGGTTCTCTACTGACATCCATATAAAATTATTATCATTATGAGAAATTATTACCTATTAATATTAATATAATTTGGATATATATTGATTATTTTATTTTAAACATAACCAATGTAGATAATAATATTCTCACCACAGAATCACTTGTAGTAATTATTAATTTATCTTGTAAAATTATAGTTGTCTTCTACATGTCACAAATTTTTATTATCATTAAACCATATGATTCAATTAACTAATATCATTGAAAATTATTGGATTATGTGACAATAATTGTATATTAATTTTCAATAATCAAGATAAAATAATACAGAATGTTTTCATGGAAGGACAAAATATTCCCTATCATTATAGGTACCATCAATAGGGAATCTCCCACCTTTTTTATGTTGGATACATGATCATTTTTTTAAATGGAATAAATCTACCATTTAGTGGAATTAACAACATTTTGTAGGTGTACTACCACCTGATTTGGAATGTGGTGAATTGAGATAAAAATATCATGTATATATAAAATAGATTCATGGATATATGTTCTATTAATATGAGATGAAGCATGGGCATACAAAGGACCCTTTCTGAATCAACTATCTTGGATTAGTTATATTTCATTGTTAGACTTGTATCCACAACATCAACGTGGTGGTTTATAGAATTAGTGGACATACTATTAATTGGAAGAACTGGTTATTGTCGTTCAGAAAAATAATCACGCCTGTTAACATTATTTATATATATATTCCAATGGAAATTTAACCAAATATCCATGTTCTAAAAGAGATGATCGTGAATATAGAGAAAACTATGATCCCCTTCACGTGATTTGGTATGATCTGAATGCCATTATTCACAATAATTACTCATTAAATCTTAATGCAGGTCGTACGCAAATTCGAATGGCCATCAAGGATGCCGATTCAATTCAAAAATACTATTGTGATTACTGAGTTGGTGATTTTAAGATCCTTCGTCACCTCAGAGTTGATGATATCTACAGGTAACCAGAGTGCACCTTTGAAGTTTTCTGGAAAAACCCACTTCGTGTCTGGAATAAAGTAAATTTTGATGGAGCGTCCAAATTCAATACTAGACCTATTGTTTATGATGTTATTTTTAGAGATTGTAATGGGAGATTCCATGGATTCTTATTTGTAAACTGTGGTATGACCTCCTCCTTCCAGACAGAAATGATGGGTGTGATTCACGCTATGGACTTCATCATGAAAAAGGGCTAGAACAACATCAGGATTGAGAGTGACTCATCCACCATCGTTAAAGCTATATAAAATGGGGAATAATATCTAGCCTGACCTATCACTACTCTCTAGATGAGATTCCTGGCCTCTCTCATGGAGATCAACTACATTTCCAGACACACCATTCTTGAGGTGAACAAGGTTGTTAACAGTCCTACTAACATGGGTATCAATAAGGGTATTACTTGGAAGGAGGATCTATCTGTTGAGATCCTACGTCTTTATGAAATGGATTTTAAAAAATACCCCTTACTTAAAAATAAAGTAACCCCCCCCCCCTATTGCTTTAATAAATTGTGTCTTGGTCCTTGACTAAGACACCACCTGTTTTAAGAAAAATATGCATGGTTTTCATTAAATATTGGCATGAGAAGCACTCGAAGGAAAAATTATGTAGGGGAGGCTCAGGGTGAAAAATCATGGAAATAATATGGGATATCAGAATAGGATCTCATACTACTTATAGATCACCATCCATCCTGATATCTGATATTTCCAAAGTTATAACTGATGGATTGTGGGTAGAGGCGATATAAATTTATAGCATGGCAACATGTTTGGAACAGTAATTCTCTCTCTAGGATTTCCAGTGCTGGGCATGTCATTTAAAAAAATGAAGTTGTACCCTAGTTTCACATATATAGTCTTAGATAAGTATCATCATGAATTATTTCACCTCATCATGATTTTGTTTTAATTTATATTTATGGGTGTTTACAGATTCTGCATGAAGAGTTCTCTTTACTATAGAATGTCGTTGTCAAGTTTCCATCACTAATGAGCTTGACAAGTGAAGGGTTTTATAATTGTGAAAAGACATTATTCCAATCCTCAACATCCTCATATATAATATTTGGAATAATTATCTTCTACAGATGAAGTATTTTAATAAATATGTATCAGACTTGGTTCTAGGTGTTGTTTTTGTGTAGATCCCTTGGTTGAATCATCTAGTCACATGTTACATATGGGGATCAGGAGAATGAAGTATGAAAAAACATTGGTGAGTTCAATATTTTTAATTATTAGGTTTATTTGGGTTATCCATTCCTTGATCTCATGTTTCATGGGCGAGATAACAACATCTATGAAAAGAAAGTGGGAGTATTTACTTTAGAAGTGGTATGGTGGTGCCCCTGGTAGGCCATGAATAAATCACAATAGGAGAAGATTTGAGACCAATTGAAGGGAGTTGTTATCATAGTTAAAAGATTACTCATTGATCAATATTTGCTGAAAATGGTCTGTATTAACTCCACATCCATGATGTTTTTTTTGGAATAATAGATCTTCCATACACACCTCCATTTTTGAATAGCATGGCTGGTAGATCAGTTTCCATTCTCAATGTATGAGAATTAAGTTAAACATTGATGGATCTTGCAACACTGGTATAAGGTGGAGAGTGGTCATTATTAGTGATAGTAGGGGGTTTTTTATTATATATTTTATTTCTATCTTTGAAGGTGTTTACAATATTTAGAAAAAATAATGGGCATTTCTAGAAGGATTTTTCTATTGAGAATAGAAGAATGTGGACTCGAGGTAGTTGAAACTGAATGTAAAATAATTCCTAATTTCTTATGCATGATCATCGCATTCCACAATTAGTATCTTATATCATAAAACATAAGAAAAATTTTCATTAATAATCATGTGAATGTTCTATATATTGTGATTCAAAATAGTTTTTTGACCCCCATTACTCAAAATCCACCCATGAAATATTGGTTACTTGTATCTTAAACTTGGGCTCTTTTAACATAAATGAAGTTGATTTAGTCTAATGATATTCCCTAGGACTTAATTACATTATTACTCCATGACATGATTTTGGTTGTCTTCAGATTATGCCATTTTTTTGGTAAATAAATAAATAATGATGATGATGTTTAGTTAATGGTAAATTAAAAGAAAATTTTAAATTAAGGCAATATACCAATCTAAATTAAAAGTCATAATATTATGGGGGTGATTGTATTCTATATTTGGGAGTCACTGAATATACCAAACCCTTTTTTGTATAATAACCAATCCTATAATAGCCATTATATTTTATAGTTATTGCAAAATACTGGATATGTTAATGGTTTTTGGTATATCATCTGGATCCTCTATTGATTTTCATTTTGATGTTTCTTCTCTTATTCTCCTAGTTCATGTTTCATAAAAATTTCGAAATGCTTTTTTTCTTTTCATGTTCATGATTTCAATAACCTAAAAATGAATTGGTTTGGTGAGTTTATGTTTATAGATGTTGTGCTTCGCTACTATCATGGAGATGTTTGGTATTTTTAATAGGTCCATCTAAGTGTGTTGTGGCCTCATGGATCCTATTTTTTTGGAACCATATTTCTAATTTAGATCCATTATATAAGGATTCATTTCTATTCTCTAAATGAAAGATTCTATTTTTCTTTCCTCTCACTTGGGGTTTTCACTTTTCATCAGATTCAATTTCATAGTTTTCTTAGATCATTTACATACTTTTACATCCAATTACTCTAATTGTCTTTTCAATGATGAATTTTATTCTCCATGTCTACTTATTGTCTACTTTTTATCCTCATTTCACTACTTTGAAACGCCATAAGACATAGTGGATATTGTATCCTTTGCACCTTATTCGTGTTTCTTCATATGTAATATTTTTCTTTTCATATAAACTTGGCCTGATAGAATCATTAATTTATTACTTTAATTGTTATGCATAAAAAACAAGTTCTATCACCATATTCAAGTTTCTACAACTGTAATATTTTTTATTTTACATAACTATGGATTGAGGAACTCATTATTTTCAGAATAATTTACAAAATTACCCCACTATATTAAACACCGTCTTTATTTCCTAAATCTATAATGTTTTTCTTTTTTTACATAACCCTGGGTCAATAAAATCATTAATTTGAGACTCTAATTCATATAATTACCCCTGTAACTATATTGTGTAATTCATGTTTTTCTTCAATAATATTTTTATTTTTACAAATCCATGTTATATAAAATTATTAAATTACTAATTTAATTGGTATAATTACATCAATAACTCCATCGTGTTTACTCTTTAGTTTCATGAACATAGTTTCCAAATTTGACAAGCTCCATTTTGTGAAATGTTGATTTTCATATTCTTAATTTTATTTCAGAAATTTGTTTTCTTCATAATAGAAATTCTATAAAAATAATTTTTTTTTAAATATACATTCTCTACAGAAGTGAGAACACATTTTAATCCATACCATTAATGTTACAATATTATTCAAAATTGTTTACTCCTACTTGTGAAATTATTTAACAGAATTCATCCATTGTTGGATGATTGTAGGATAGAATTTTAGTTTTTTCATGTCTATCAAACTATCCACATAATAGATGAAACCCCAACTCATGTGAGAACTTTTAGATGGGAAATCATAGTATTTATTCATTAAAAGAAAAGTATATATGTTTTTTCAACATGATAATCTTTTTAATTTTCCATTGCAGCTTAAAAAAGTAGCTTTAATTTTTTTATGGTCCATTAATCTATCACATTTTTGACATCATTATATATATAATTATTTCCTATTTGGAATGAAATAATATTTTCCTTCCATTTTTAATTAATAATTAGTTATCTATATAATCCTTTGGATATCAACTTCACATATTAATCATTCCCAAAAAATCACAAATAAATATCGAGGAATCATAGTTGTCAAGCACATAATAAATAGAGCGGTCATATTTCTTAGATTTGTTTTTGATACAATATTTGGGATAGAATAATCAATCATTTTCCACAAATGGTTAATCTATAGTTCCATTTTATGACCGTATTTTAAATTTGGATTGATTTCGTGTATAACTCTTTGTAAGGATTTTGTACTTGACCAAAAGATCACAACTAAAAATTGAATGAAAAAAAATCATTATAAATAATTGAACATTCAAAATGGATGGAAAGAAAAAAATTAACCATGATGAATCCTATAAAAAATTAGTGGAATATAGAAATAATTTTTTTTGTATTCCACTAATTATAGTTATGTTTTAGTGGTGCATATGGATGAAATAGATTGGAATTACCATATGAAGTTCTAATGAAAGATCTACTAGATGTTAATGAAAAACCAGTGGGGAAAGAACATTATAAAATTCCGTGATAAATGGATTAAAAAATATAGTAAAATATAGATAAAATGTTATTTTTGTGGTATTATTTTAATTAATCTTTAGGTTTTAGTTATAACACAATGTACAATATGAATGTATTCCATACTTCATGTTTAAATTCAATAACATGGATCCTCTACTCGAAGCTTTATTGGAACCATTCGGTAAATAATACAACCAAATTCTCTTATGAATCCTACAAAAACATCAATACCACATTAAAAAAAGTCTTTTGTAAGGTGTTCCAAAATATATAGTATAGTTTTAAATATAAGGTAGCTTTACATTGTAATTAGAAAAAAATAGACTACATGTTCAAGTGGGAGTTTCTTTAGAAAATCCACATGGAATTCCAATGGAAGGTCCATTAGAAGTTACACTTCAATCTATATTAGATGTTCTAGTGGAATCCCCACTATAAATTACTTTGGGGACATAATTTAAACAAATTCGATGTTTAATCCATTAAAAACATCGATCTAATATAGAAAATATTTTTTTCCACTTATTAAAGTATAGGTTTTAACTAAATGTATCATTCCACTATAATTATATAGAATTAGACAACAAGTTTCATTCTTAGTTACAATTGAACCTCCATACTGTGTCCTTCTTAGAGAACTAATATATGTTCCACTATATTCTCAACTAGATGTTATAGTTGTGAAAAACCAAATTCCCTTATTAATAATGTATAAAACATCAGTTCAATATAGAAAACTTGTTTTTGGGGGATATTCTTCAAATATTAGTATATTATTGTACAAAAGCTAGCGTTTTAAAGTAAATAGGTAGAAATGAACAGGAAGTTCAAGTGGGTGTCCCAATAGAACCTCCAGTAGAAGTTACACTTGAAGTTCTACTAGAAGCTCCACTAAAAGATCCACAAGATTCTCTAGTGGAATCTCCCCTAGAATTTCATGTAAGGAAATAATATAACTAAATTTAATAACGCATCATGTAAAACATTCACAGTACTATAGAAAAAAAATTGGTACTCCAATAATTACAATATAGGATTTAACTTAAGGTATCATTTCACTATAATTATCTAGAATATTATTGGATTTCCCAGTTGGTTTTCTAATAGATCCACCACCATATTTTTTATTAGATGTCCCATTGGATGAATTGATGGATATTCCACTAAAAGCTCCAATGAAATTTCTAGTGGGAGGACCACTGGATGGTTCAATGGGTAAAGAATAAGACAAAACCCAAAAAATAAAATAAAAAATTATGTTCACTATAGAAAACATTTTTTTGGTAATTTTACTAATTACTGCATATGATTCTATCATTATATAAAAAATAATAATACTATAAGTTCTAGTGGAACATTTAGTGGATGTTCTAGTGGATGTTACACTAGAATATCTATTAGATTTTCCATTTGAATATCTACTATATGTTCCACTTGAACGTCCAATAGAAGTTCTAGTTGAACTAGTGTGGATATGAACGGAAAACAATACCTTCATAAATCATAAAAAAATCCCTAACATATAGAAAACATGACATTTTTTTTGGAATCCAAATATTACATTAGATATTTAAAAATACATTGTAATTAGATATAATATAAATGTAAGTTCTAGTGGGAGTTCCATTGGAAGATACAATAGAAGATTTAGTGGAAGAACTAATGGAATGTTTATTGGACGGTCCAGTAGAAGTTCTAGTGGAAGCTCTAGTGGAACCTCCTATGGAACCTCTAGTGGATTATTTGATGGATGATGCACTATATATTCTGGTAGAAGAATAATTGGTATTTTAAATTGGAAAAAATTGAACATTTCCCCTCAATAATGAAAAAAATACACTACAATAGAAGACAAATATTTTTTTGAGTATTCCACAAATAATAATATAGGTTTTAGTCAAAACATAAGGTATTCGTCATAGAATACGACTGGAAGTTCCAATGATATATCCCGTTAATTTTCTTGTGGAATCTCAACTAAATGTTCTATAGTGAATTATATGTTAAATACATTCAAAAAATGCACTTCTAGTGGGTCTTTTAGTGGAACGTGTATTTGAAATTCCAATGTAATCCCCAATGGAGTTTTCAGTGGAACCTCAAATGGAATTTACAATGGATATTTCATCAGAAGGCTATTAAAATAGTTTTTTACTTCTATTCTCATGGGATACAGTGGATTATAAATAGTTGATTTTATAATTGAAAAAATACATATTGAAAACTTTTAAATAAAATCGAAAATAATATAAATGTATTAATAAAGAAATTATAACAAGAGAACAGTTAGTTTTTCAAAATAGAAAATAGAATTTTTACTATTAGGGAAAATACATATTTCAGTATTAATAGATAATATATTCCACATTATTCTTCCATTAGTGTCATCTTTCTACAAAAAAAATATCGACAAATGAAACTAATAAACACAAAAGTGACTGTACTTCTCAGGAAAGAAACATTATGCATTTTCATTGGAGGAGGATTAGGGGGAATGCAACACTAAATATAGATAAATCATCAGTTTCACTGAACTCTATTGAGCCACATGGATATTTATATGAATTCATCTTTAATGGTATCTAGAGTCATTGGAGTTTTTACTTTTCAAGGAGTCATCATTTTTCCCCAATTTTCAGTGTTAGAGAGTCAAAAAATTGATCGACCATAGGGAATCAAGATTTAGTATTTGAAGTGAAAACCCATAAAAAATATAAATATGGAGGATTCCCTGCATGTTAGATCATGTTTCTGAAAATGAATCTAGACGCGTATAATAATCCAAGGGATGTGCTAGAATATCTAGCTAAAAAGGGTAACTGGGTATTATTATTATTAATTGATGTTATGGAATGAGGAGGGTTGTTGATGGGAATTTAGGGTATATTATTTGGGCCTTAATGATAAAAATGTGAGTTTTCATTGATTTAATAAAAAGGGTGGATTCCTCTTACATTTATAAAAATTGAATTCTGTTGCAAATTATTTTTTGATTTTTTATTTCAGAAATTTCACATTATTAAAATAATAAATATCCTTCAATACATAAAATTACTGTAAAATGTTTCAAAAATAATCATCAATTGTATAAATTTGTATAAAAATTTCTAGTTTTTTCTTTAAATTAAAATAAAATTCTTAATTTAAATGTAATTATTAATAAAATAACAGTACTTAATTTTTTTATATTTGATTATTTTTTGAAGTAATATTAATATTTTAATGTATTTATGTTTATTAGTTTTTAATGTATAATAAATTTAAATGTAAAAGTTAAATTACTATATGTAATTGGAGGTTTTAAATAACACCGAAAAATGATAAATTGATTTTTTATGAAAGCATATTACTCATCAGATGGAAGATCTAAAATCATCCAATATGAGGGTATTCAATGAAATGGGGAAATCACGAAGTCTAAAATGTGACTTTTCTAGGAGACCACATGTCACCCAAAGGTGTGTAAGCATATTTTCATCCCTTTTGATAAAGGATTAAGAGGAAGATGAAAAGTTGTGACATAAAGAGTAGATTCTTCCAAACAACGGACCAAATTGATCATTTTCATTATCTAGGGACATGATGGCATTGGGAATAGTAAATTTGTTGGACACCAGGATAATATCACTCCATCTCGTAAAAATAGATGAATCCATACAAAAAATAATCATCTGTTCTTTATCCACTGGTAGAGACCACCTCACATAATGGTATTTTTGGCATGTAGTAATCATTGATTTGAGATGGTTCCACATGACCACACTTAAACCTAAAAAGTATTCACCAACAACCAAAATGTCCACATGAATCATTAAAGTTCTATTTGTGGTATGATTTCTGGAATTTGAACCATTATATGTTCAAGTTCTATTGATATGGACATCATTATGACCCCATGTGTTATGCTAGGAGATGGACCTATAAAACAAGAAATACCATGGTCTAGAAATAAGATTAATGAAAAAATGTTATCTAGATCCAAATCATCTAGGCTAGGGTTAATAGTATATTTAAAAAATCCACATGAAGAGTTAAATTCCACTTTTATAGTATTTTATAAATTTCAGGAATCGTATCAAAAGTTAATTCACCTTCCCCTTCCCTCTAAGACACACATCCATGGAACCAAGGAACTCAAAATTAACATAAAAAATAGATTCTGACATAACAATGAATAATAGACATAATGGATCATTGAAATTATGGTGATACCTGAGGAGATATTTAGTAGGGAGTAGGGTAAAAATGATTTAAATTAGAATAATTATGTTATGGGAGGGATTGAGAGATTCCAAAGAGCATTCCATATCACCACTGAATTCGTCATCATAATTTTCAGTACCAAAATGTAACTAAATTTTACAGAGAAAGAACCTGAAGAACTATTATTCCATCAGATCTGATCCTGTAACATCATATTAGATGTTATTAGGTACTCCTTTGACATTTTTTGATATTTCTTTACATAGTGTTTGTCTCTGATTGTTTACGATGAAATTTGGAAAAAAATTGGAGGTGTTAGGGGCTATGCATAGTTAATACACAATTTTCCCAAACCATGTTCCTTAGAGAAAATTGTGCAACCATGGATAGTGAGAGTTTTCATATTTGGGGAATGTTTTGTAAAACCATGAACCCACTTCGATTAAATCAAGGACCCCATAATAGTTGTGCATGTTCAGAGAGCACGCTTTTTTCAACCATGAGGCCCTCTCTCAGAAACTGTGCATGTGATTTTTAACTAATCCAAATATTAGTTTTTAATTATTGATTCCATATTTAAGTTATATGTGACCCAAACATTGATATATATCAATTTTCAAGGTTTATTAGGATCCAATGAAGTTATTTTCACTCCTCAAACCCTATCTTTTGATGAATCAAATCTTTGGTGGAAGATATGATCCCTCTTCTATTAGTGGATATCCTATAATTTAATAAATACAAATACATAAGTGTTTTGATAGGCCTAAACTCTGTTTTATGGGATATTTCTACTATGATAGATTTGTAGATCTCAAACCACTTTTTCAATCATTAGAAGACCATGTTTTAAGTTTCAATTATTTTTACTTTATTAAAGGGAGGTGGTTCCATAATTCTTTTCACTACAATTGAAATATTGAGTTCTCATATTAAATTTAGTAGTATTTTTAATTCATCAAAAAAACATGGAATTTTGATGATTTTATCTCTAATATAAAAGAGATTTAAAATTTTATCAAAAAGAAAATTTAATGAAAATAATTCTTGGGATGGATTTTTCATAAAATATTACTTGATTTTTCAAATAATTTATAAGGAAATGAAAAATTATTGTTTTTTAGAAAACTTATAAAACATAAGGATCTTTTGAAATGGATTGAAGTTATTAAATCATAGGATTTAGTTTTGAAAATTTAATGGAATGTTGGATAATGTAATTGGGAAACTATATTTAAGATAATTTGAAAATATTAATTTTCAATTTGATTGATTTATTGATTTTTGAGGAACCTGTTAGGCTAGGTAGATGGTGGTAATTGTGATAAGAATTATTAGACTTTTCCTCACATGAAATTAATTTAAATGAAAAGTGTTACTTTAATAACACTTTCATGACTGCTTGTAATGGGTTACCCTATTTGGGTGTAGGCTACCCTTGATTGATACACCTTTTTTGGGTGTATTTTTTTTGTGTACACATGACTAGTATTTTGATCACTATAAGATGTGTGAGTATGCTATTATGTAATAAAAGTAATTTCCATAGGTCTTCTATACAAGATGCCAATATAACTATGATTTTTCTGAGTGGATTATAAATTCCATTGAATTTTTCATCTATTTATTCATGATAATTAATTTAAATACAATAATTTATATAACATGTTAATTTAAGGATGTTTCAATGTTGATTGGAATTATCTTCCATCTTTTCGAAAATATATAAATTTATGTTGAAATTATGAAAATTAAATTCAAAACTCTATATTATTTAAATTGATATAAATAATTGTAATTTTTTATCATATTTGTTATGGAATATTTGGTGATACCCAACTAGAATTTATAGCTCAAACATTACCTTTTCTTTTGAGAATATTTAAATTTTTTATTCCACTTTTGAGAATTGGAAAGCATTTTTTTGAGTAGGTGGATGTTGTTGGTCATTTTGAGTCAAATTATAGAGGTGAACAGTTGATATTTTATCCAACAATTGCATGTGATGTTTGAGATTTTCCTTGATAGATGTTGAGTACATTGATGGTTTACTACATTGGGTTATGTTATAAGAAATTGAGTTCTGTTTCTTTTTCCTTTTGAAGTAATAAGAATACAGACATATAAAACATTTCTTTCATTATTTTGTTGCAAATTCATTCCCACTTTTATCAAGTAAGATACAAGGTGTTATTATCAAACATATAGGGATCAATTACACCCTTCATGAAATGTTAGTGTTGGATCGGGTATCAGGGTACTGAGGTATCTGGGTTGGATTACGATAAAGTGGTATAAGATCCGAGTTATGAATAATTCCTTGATATTCGCTTTTATATTGTTTGAGTTGATGACCTATGAAATATTTTAATGTCTAAAATGTTGTTTTATCATGTTTTGTAGCATCATTACTACAGGTTTCTGTGTCAATAGGCCCCAAGAGGAAGATAATGGTGAACCACACAAAGCAGGTCCTCATGTGGCCCATAATCATATGGGGATTGTTGTGTGTGTCGTCTAAGATCTAGGTCAAGCATCTACACCAATTTCTATTCACTCACTATCTACGTAACATCAAATGATTTAATATTAGAATCATTATGAAGAGTTCCTTCACTATAATCCATTAACATTTGAAGGCGCAAAGGATAATCAAGAGGTTGGGGATTGGTTGATAAATATTGATATTCTATTTTACTTATTGGAATTTAAATATTTGATTAAGGTAAATTGTTCCCCATTCATGCTAGAGGGACCTAGTAGAATATGATTGGATTTTATGGTAATAGAAAAGAAGTATGAGTGTTTAGATTTTAAGTAAATAATGGTCATTTTCACTAATTACTACTATCTAGAGTCTATGGTGTTGGCTAAGGCTATGGAGCTTTTCATACTCGAACAGGCTTACTAGACTTTGATGGATTACACAAAATTATTTTTGAGAATTCAATGTTTTCATCTAAGATTGCATCAAATGAGATGATAAATACTCTATCGATCAAGATGTTTTATCAACCTGAAATAAATTTTCTGATTTTCATGATGAATATTTCTTCTTATGTTTATGTGACGGAGGGGGGAATTGATGGTTGAATGTGACCTGAATGGTTAGTCATTGTTTTCAAGAGATCATTTTTCTACTAATGCTGGTTTTACAAGTTACTTTAATTGGAAAAGGATTATTTATGAGTCTCATAGTGTTTATTGATAGTAAGAGTCTTCTAGACCTCCTGCAGTTTCTGAAAGAGGTCCATTGATTTAATTCCAGTGTGGATGGGTATTGTATTTGAGACGTGGTTGAAATGATGTGACAATGATCTGTAGTTATTTTGGTCACTCCGTACACCTACTAGAATTATTTTATTTATTTTGTACTCGACTAAGTGGAACATGATAATTATCTCCTAAAATTACTATAGTGGAATCAGATCAATCACAAACAAGGGGTTCCATCCAAAAGCAACAAAAATGATGATTCTCTGTGTTTTGGAAGATTATCCAAAGTATTTAGATATATTTAAAGTGATAGTAAGAGGTAACATCACAATAGATTCATCTTTAGTGACTAAATTTTTGAAACGGGTGTATCTCATTCATTTATATTGACTCATATTGTGAACATCATATATCATCCAATGGATCATTTGTCTCATGTGATAGATATTACTATTCCCCCCTAATAAAGAGAGAACAAGGTCTCCATTATCGGGATTTTATCTTCTTTTTATCAGATGTCGAGCTTGTTTTGGATTTTTTGGTTCTCAACATGAATCATCTTGATATCATTTTTAATATGGATTAGCTCATTGCTAATAAAGCCTAAATTTACTGCTAACATCAACGGGTCTCCTTTTCTATTCTTGATAGGTTATGCCATATCACTCAGGGAGATTGGGACATGAGGTCGAGCAGAGACATACCTTTTTTAGGGTTGTGGAAAGTAATTTATGTGTTATATTTTGATGCAAAGAGGGAATATTTTGGTGATGATCTATCGCCAGTTATTTTAAAATTTCATGATGTGTTTCCTTATTATTTCTCTAATTTCCATCATAATGAGAGGTTGATTTTTTTAATTTTTCTCTTGGTAATCAACACGTTTCAATAAATTCGTATCATATTGAACCTACTGAAATGAAAATTTTGAAGACATAGAATGATGAACTATTAGAAAATGACGTTATAAATCAGAGTTTGTCTCCTTGGGAGAAACATGTACTCTTTTATAATAATGATGATAGAATAATTATTCTAGGTATTTATTACCATAAAATAAATAGAGTAACAATAAGGAACAAGATTCTTTTTCCATCGATTGATTATCTATATGACTAGTAGACAACGGTGAAATTGTCTTGAATATTGATCTTTGATCTAGTTATCCCAAGTTGAGAATAAAGGAATTTGATATTAAAAAAACAACCCTCTCAAGTATGTGTGACCATTAAGAGTATCTTGTAATTACATTCATTATTACCAATGATCATGCAATATTTATGGATTGTATTAATATGATCATCCCTGAGTATCATGATACGTTCATGGGGGTCTCATTAGATAATGTCTTGGTTTACATTATGCCAGAGGATGATTATTTCAATCATATGAGAATAGTTATATAAATTATGATAGATCATAAACTATATCAATATCATTCTATGTGTAATATATAGTAATAGGAAGTGATGTTATCTCCGAACATGTAGTTGAAACAAGGTATTACAATTGACCGTGAAAAGGAGATGTCCATTATTTCATGGGAGTAACAACAAAACAATTTCATGACACATAACTTATGGGGTTTGGTGGGGTTCTACTATAGATTTTTGATGTATTTCTCAAAGTGGGATTATATGAGAAAATATCTCCCCAAAAAGGGATTGAAGCATTAATGGGATAAGAAATTTTATAGTCATTTCATTAATCTAATAAATAATTTTTTTTGTTACTGTATAGACTCTTCCAAAGGATAGGATGTGATATGTGGTATTCTTTGATGCATCATGTTTGGTTTATGGTTGTGTTATTATGAAATGTGGATTAATGGTTACAAAGGGTTCTCAAATGTTTTGGCCACATGAGAAGAATTATCTTACCAATGACCATGGACTAGTATCCATGATGCATGCACCTAAGATTTTCCACATTACCTTTTGGGAAAATGGTTTATCATGTATTCTAACAACAATATTCGGAGTTATATCTTCTCTAAAGTAATATTTTAGTCACCTCGATTGGCCATGTGTTGAGAAACTAAAGTATTTTTATTTTTAAAATTCATATAAATTGGGTAGGAAAATGTTGTTTCTAATTCCTTTTTAAAAAACCTTTTGATCCATGCCATGAATGAATCTTCCAAATAGTGGATGATGATCGATATTTTGGTAAAACTCCATATAGAAATGTAGGAAACATAGGCTACGGTTGTATTGGAATGTGTTTTGTTGACCTCTACTATACTCGAGGTAATTAATCATTAGAAGCATCTTGATCCTGAATTCCATAGAATTTGGGACTCTATTTATGTAGGGGAGACCATTGGTGAATGGTTAAAAACTATTGAGGGTATCATATTTATCTTGAAATGGTAAATATAACCTTTTGTAGTGAGAAAAAGTTTTATGATGTATTTCCATAATTCCCAATGGGTTATGCACCAAGGAAAGAAATATATTTTTTATTACATGTGATGATGATTCTAGAGGTCATGTAATGTATGAGACAATTCTGACTTTGTTTCACCTTTCTTTTCTTTCAATCCGTTTAACGCCTAGCACCAAATATCTTCAGGTTTTATCTAGACCCATCTAGTGATGACTAGGATGTGAGAAGATATTTATATGGAATTTGTGATGGGATTATTTCATACCCCAAGAATGAATAATTCTATATGTATTGTGATTGATATGTTGACAAAATCAACTCAATTAATTCTCATTAATGATATAATCAATACTGTGGAATTGTAATATAAAAATGTGAAAGATATTGTTCATTCTCACGAAGATCCATATACTGTATTCTTTGATAGAGAACCTCATTTTACAGCTCTTTTTTAGTGATACATTCATTAGTATATGGGATCTCAAATTCATTTTAGTAGGGAATACCATCCAGAGATGGATTTCCTAATATAGAGGGAGATTCATATTATGAGTGACATACTTTAAGATTGTGTCATCGTTTTTGACATAACTTGGGGAAACCATTAGGGAATGGTTTAGTATACTTATAATAGTATGTATCATTCCATAATCATAACGGATGCTTTGTGGCCATGTATACTAGGACATGTAAATATATCCTTTTTTGCTTTGATATTGGTGAATGTTTTTTGATTGGACCAATATTGGACTATGAGATGTCATACAAGATTCAGTTGAATCATCATATAATATTAATGGCACAAAGATGGTATAAATCATATACTGATCATCACCATAGACCATTGAATTTTTCCATTGTAAAATAGGTTTGTTGAGAGATTAATACTGTTTAGGTAATTGGTAGATTGGGAGGAAAAGGAAGCATGTCCCTCGATTTCTGGGACATTTTGAGGTTATTAATAAGGTGGGGAAATTGGATAACAATTTCAAACATATACCATTTTTAATTTCAAAACATAATGTGTTCCATGTATCATGCCATTAGATGTATCAATTTGACCCATCTCATATCTTGAGATGGGAGCATCATGATGTTGATCTTGGTTTATCCAAGACTAAGAATATAGTTAGTATTATTTATTTTTAGATAAAGGTACTTCATAGGGGGGATTATACCATTGGTTGATGTGCTAAAGAAGCATGGTTCTGATTCTAATGATAATTAGGAGTGAGAGCCCATAATGAGAGAGTATTTCTCCCATCTTTTTTATGTGGAAACTTCATTATAAGATTTTTGGGATTGAATGTTTCTATAGAGGGGATGTTGTAACTTAACCTTACATGTATTTAGGCATTCATATACCCATATTTTCCTCATTATATAGATTGGGTTCATCTTTTTTTGTCACGAGTTAAATTTAAAAATAATTTGAAGGATTTTGGGAATGTGATTAGTTAGAGCATAGTTTTCCAAACCAATCCAGCCCGAATTAAAACTAAGAATCCTGTGATAGTGAGGGTTTTCACAGATGGTTCATGTTTGGAAAATCCGTGCACCCCTATGAGAAATCATGAACCCCAGAATAGGGGTACATAGTTTTTCAAACCATGCAGAACTGACTAGGAAACCATGTTCCTGGGTTTTATTTAATCCAAAAATTAATGTTAAATTTAAAAAAGCCCCCATTTTTCCTTATCACCCCTACTCATTCCTGACACAATTTTTAGGTTTGAGAAGGATAAATAGATGTAACTTTTGATCCTCGTACTCCCTCATTTGATGAATCAAAGTGCTGATGTAAGATATGATCCATCTATGATTTGTGGATCACCTATTTTAATCACTCATAATCCCTCTTTCATTCCACTTTAGAGAATATTATATCATCAGGTTTTTGATGGATCAAAACTATGTTTGATGAGATCAAGATTATAGGTTTTCTTTCTAGATATTATATGCCTTCATTGTTTATTGATTGATCCCATTATGCATGTTAATTCATCCTTATTTAATTAAGGTATATAGTTCCATAATTCACTTCCATACAATTGAAACCATGAATTTATATATTAAATTTAATTTAGTTCTTAATGAATTTAAAAAAATGAATTGTGATGATTTCATTATGGATTTGAAAAATAAATAAAAATTAATAAAACCACGTTTTCCATGGAATTGAAATTTTGGGAGGGATTTATAGAATATGGTGTTTTGATTTTGGAAGTAACTTTGATAGAATTTATATCATATTGTTCATGTGAAAAATATTTAAATTTATAGATGGTTTAAAATTACATGAAATTATTAAAATCTATGATTTAGATTAGAAAAGATAAATCCCTGTTTGAAATTATAATTGTGTAGTTCTATTTTTAATAATTTTAAAAGATAAATTTCCAATTTGATTGATTAATTTATTTTTAAATAACATGTTATCATGAGATTTTATTATAACTAGGACAATAACGATATGAAATTCCTCCCCAAGAAATTGATGGATGATTAAAATATTACATAATCATCATTTTCATGGTTTCACATAATGGGATTCCCAATTTGGGTGTATACTACACTTGACAGGTTTTCTATTTTGATTTATATTTCGTTGTTCATAGAAAAAAGAGATGTTAGCACAATAAGATTTCTGAGGCTACAATTCCTAGATAAATTGACTTATCGTGGGTATTATTTACATGGAGTTTACTTTTATATGACTTTTTTGAGTATATTATACCTGAAATTTAATTTTTGAACAATTTTATTCATGCTAACTAATTTATATAAACTTTGTTTAAATAGAACATTCATTTAATCGTGTATGAATGTTGTTTTGAAATATATACCATCATTTTGAAAGGAAATAATGTTCTGCTAAAATATGAAATTTAAATTCCATTCCTTTTTATTAAAATTAATAGAATTGATGTTAAAATGTTGTGGAATTAATTATGGAACACTTGGTGATACCCTAATAGGATTTATATCCCACACGCTAACATTTCATTCTGGTGTTTCTATATAGGTCTGTGAAAAGGGAACGAGCCGCTTAGAGGAGGTTTATTTTCATGATTATATGGCTTGGATTGATTAAGGTTTCCATTGGAGTTGTTATCCAATGGTTTCATGGGATGGTTGGGTCTTATCTTGAAAAAGGATTAGTAATTTGATGATTTACTACTTTCGGTTTCATTATACACATTTTTTTCTAGTATTTTATTTTTTTGGAGTGTTGACCATACTGACTTGTAACATATATAATCCATTGTTTTCTGTAAAATATGATCCCCATATTATCATTTTTGATGCCAAGTTCATGTATTGATGATGTGGTGATCAGGAATGACCTTCAGGCTATGTGAGTACCATATTGAGTATCAGGGTACCTGTATTTTTGGGTAGGTTTGTGAAAGGTCACCTCCAAAATATTTTTTCCTAGAATACTTAGAATAATATTTCTATATCATTTTTTAGAATTCATTAAATTTTTAAGTGAAATATCCATTTCCACCTGCCTTACACAAAGAGTGCACGTTCACATTTTACATACCCTTGATAATTTCCAAAGATACCAAAGATCCAATACTATCCACCTACCAAGGGGTTTTCATATATCAAAACTAGCTACATCAGTTATCCTTCATTAGAAGGCCTTATTGATAATAAAAAAACTCCACAAACTTCTCCAAAAAATGATATGTCTTGGGCCAGGATTCAACCCATAGAAGATCAAATTCAGAAAATATTTTTCACAAATGACCCTAGTAAAAAGGGACATAGGGTGATCCAGAAGATTCAATCCCTACTTGGAATGAATAGGATAACTAAAATTTTATAGATATCAAAACCCCATAGCCCTAAAAGACATAGAGATCCCATGCCTGGCACACACAAATAGGTGGGTTTTCTTCCTTTCATTATAACTTCCATAATATAAATATTCTAGTCTAGCAATAAATTTTTCAATAAAAAATATAGGTAATTTTCAAAGATAAATAACAAAGGTGGGGATAGAGTGGACCATGGCCAGGATGAGGATTTCCTTTTCTTCATCAAAAACCATTTTACTAGATAAACCCTCATTTTTTACAAACCCTGTCCATGATTCCATAAAACAACTCTTTATTAAACTCCCAAATGTAGTGGGAAACACAATATATTTTTTGTTCTTTTAAAACACGTGAATTTTAGAATTAATTTATAGACAATTTTTCTATGTTGTTAGAACCCTAGAACAAAAGGAGATCTAAAACATTCAGATGTTAAACAACTTCCTTAATGTTTTCCTATGCCTATGGATAATTTGGAAAATATTAACAAATTCTTCTGAGGTAGCTCTCTAAAATATTAAAATGCAAGCAACAAAAATAGGTGTGGAAAAGGGGTGCCCTATCAATAAACCTTCACCCATGCACCAGATTGTCCCTACCATCCCTAGAAATTCACATGGAAAAAATCATCCACCAAAATAAACTACAATAGGGGGATAGGGTAACCCAGCTGAAGACCCCTAGTCAGTGAAAATCTATAAGAGAGACCTCAAATGATTCTAGTCATGAAAGATACTGTGGAGATGCATTACATGATGATTTCAATAGACATATAAAAAATTGCTCATAAAATATAGAGAGGTTTCCATTAAAATATATCTTATTCATTATTCATATCTCACTTATAATCCATGATAATTCTTTAAGAAACATATCTACCTTTCATGGAGTGAAAAACTTTTTTAAAAATAGTATCATTATCTTAGATGAGTCTCTTAGGGATGAAATCACCTTGGTTTTCATAAATAATTTACCATGGATAAGGCTAGAGTTGGTTTACCAATGTTTTTGAAATTTTTTTTAGGTATCATTAAATAAACTAATATTCCTACTATTTTAGAAAAATGAGGGAATTTTAATTTTTTGTATGAGTGTAATAGTACTCTCATTATGTGAAAAAAATTGGATCTTACCATACAAATGTCATTTAGGAGCATTTAAATTTATAGCCTAATAATATTCCATTATTTATTAAATAGATTAGCATTAAAACCTTCTAGTATTGGAACATTGGTTGAGCATATTTGTTTTAGTGCCAAAAAAATATCAATATAAATAAAATCATGTATGAGCTAGTGATTCATATTTCCAAAACCAATTGTCTGATAAATGTTTCAATATTTTAAGAAATTAAGGACCCCCACCCCCGTAAGAAAAAATATCCCAATAAAAAAACTTCATAATATGGAGGATTACCCTCTCATATAATACAGGTTAATGACCAAAATTATTGAGACAAGAGATAGAGTTCATGAACCAATTTTTTGAGGCCCTATAACAGAAATATAATGTATTGGAGTTTCCCTAATTTATGTGGGATTATCAGGTGAAAATAGACCAGACACATTGTTTATTTCTATGTCTAACATAAATGTATTTTTCTATTCATGATATAGAGGAGAGAACATTATCATATAGGGGGTATAATATAACTTATACATATTTATTTCAGGAATATATCGTTTAATATCATGTAGATGAAATTTCAAATATCTCCATCAGTTTAACTTTTACACAAAATGATGCATATTTATTTCAATGTTAGGATCCCCTACATTTTTATAGGATTAGTTCACATCTTCACACACCTAATCCTTCTCCCAAAATCTATCCAATATGATGATTATTTCATTACATGGTTTCATATACCCAAGATATGTGTCAATGAGGATGGGGAAATGGTGTTGTAGATACCCATATTTTTTCCTTGTAATACTTTAAAATCATTCAATATATATTTATATTTTCATTTTCTAAGACAGTTTGTGATTCTAAGGCATTGTGTACCTGGAATTTTTTATATAAAAATATAAAATATATATTACATTTCACATGACTAGTTTCTCAAAAAAAGGGATAACTCCTAAACCAAATATGAGATAAAATATCAGAGACTACATTTGAGTCCAAAATTCATTTTATTGCCTTGGTGCGACATAAAATAGTTCCGTGAGGGGTGTTATGAAATATCTCCCATTGGCGGCATGTTCAGTGGACAAAATAATTAATTAATTTAAATAAATAATTTTTTAACCTAAATGATATTATATAAGAATAATTCCAAATAAAGTCATATAGGGTTAGCTGCATAATCCTTCGGAGTCATCTAGAGCTTCTTCCCATCCTTCTGTGGGAGAATCACCATAGAGGATGATGAAACCCTAGATCAGAGTAGATCAGGGTGTTGTGAATGTAACAACTTCCTTTGATCATTATTGAGTTCATTCCATGGTAAATAACGATCCAATGCATACGTAAGACTCCTAAATTGTTTACACACTTTTTTATTAAATTTATTGAGTAGATCAATCAATTTTATTGATATGATCCAATTGTGGCAAGAGAATTCACCAAAGTACCAATTAAATTGATTAATATTTAATTTCTTACTTTGGATATCCCCTTTATTTATCATTGGAATGGAATTCCAAGAAAAAATGGACTAAAAGTTTTTTGTTGTTCCTTTCTACCCCTTTTCTTCAATTTCATCACCAATAGGACCCCACAATCCCAGTTCGATATTTTCAGAAAGTACGAAGCCCGATCTCACCCCATAATCTCGATGCATTCGCGAATGGGGAAATTATCAATTGAATACGGTTAGATCAATGATGATTATGATTTTTAGAAGTTTTTTCCTTAAAATTTAAGGTTGTATCACCAACTACAGATGGTTTGTGTGAATTTGGAAGGTGTGACATATCATTGAGGATCTACAGAAACTGATTTTCAGTGAATGATAGACCAAAACTAAAATCCACAACTAGATCAACTATTTATGGGAAAATTGAAAGCTAGAATCGGAGGGGAATGGAAAGATTCAATGCATGTTAGTAGATATATAAAACTATGAAAAATCAAACAACACTCCACGTACATTGATGAACACACGTCATGTATCTGATTGGCTATGGAGGTTATGATTTTGAGTCCTGATAAGGATGAAACACCATGTAGACCTCTTAAATTCCTTGTAACACCATGCCCATCGGGATGAGCCATGTGGAATAGAACATGTATAGATACACACCTTGTTCTAAAGAAACCAGGAATGACTAGAACATATGGGTACCATCCTATAGGAAGAGGAACATAATGTATTAATGTACACATACATGGGATAAAGTACAAAAACACAACATGGATATTCAAACATGACCAGAGCACACATGCAGGACCATGAGTGTTATGGGATTGTCGTTTATATCCCCCACACACTATGTACTCCTATACGGATGGTGAGCCTTGTAACTACAAGGACACAGCCAGGTGAAGGAGTCGGGCCACACTACATATGGGTCCCCTTATTTGTTGTGAACCCCTTGGCTCATTTTGATGAAACTCCAGTCATCTGTATCTTCTTCATTTGAAGTCATATTTTCGTCTGCGAGTAACCCAACCTATGTATTTTTTTCATGTAGAATACGATGGATTCCTTCGGTGTGGATTTTGGGTTATGATGTGAAATTTCCAAGGGATTATTCTTCGTTAGTGATTCTTGATGATGGTAGAGATCACACAGGATCACCAGAATCATCTCGAGTGGAACCCTCTATCTTGGACTGGCATGGGTCCTCAATGACTTATAGAGTTAAATACTCTAGTTGGTACAAGAATGGGTCCTATATAGAGACATATAGTTGAACCCTCTTATTGTAATAGGTCATGGGTCCTCTACCACTATAGTGGAACCCTCCATCCATTTTGGGAATGGGTCCTCAAGGGCTAGAGTAGAGCCCTCCATATGAGCTAGGCATGGGTCCTCTAACACTAGAGTGGAACCCTCCTACTTGGTAGAGAATAGGTCCACCATCAACTATCAGGGTGGAACACTCCTTTTAGAATATAACATGGGTACTCTATAGACCACCTGATTGGAACACTCTAGCTAGGAAAGGCATGGGACCTAAGTCACTTATAGAGTAGATCTATCCAGATAGTCCAGACATGGGTGCTCTATCGACTTCGCCAATGGAAACCTCTATATTGTATGGGCGTGGGTTCACTATCAATAAATAGATCCCTCCTACTTTAACAGGGACTGGTTCCTCTGCCTTGATATTTTGGACCCTTGATTTTGAAACACAGTGAAGTGGTGTGGAAGGAATTGGATAGTTACTTATGTGTATATGTGTGAGATGTTGGACATCATTGATGGGATTTTAGAATAGTTTGAGAATCTTTTTCTTATGATGAGTTGTGAGATGGAGTTCTCATTTCTCTCTCATTTTTCTTTCTTTATACGGAGAACATATATATATATACATCTATATCTATAACTTATTTTTTTTACTCTAATTCTATTGGTTTTGAAGATGCATAGTGAATGCCATGTGATTTCAATGTTTTTTCTAATTTTTAGATGAGTCTAAACTCCCTATAATTATATAAAAGGATTGAATTATAGGTCATCTACATACAATGTTGATTCCCTTGTGTTGGATGATGTTACTTCTCTCTTGTTTTTTGTTTATCTCTTCCCTTTCAGTGTATCTTGCATAAAGTGTACTATGTAATAAAATTATATTCATGTTATATCTCTTACTAGTACTAAAAAATTGAAAATCCTTTTAGATATGTATATTATCACCACTAAATTGGATCTTCTCACATGATTTATGTCTTATGCAAATGATGGACTGGTCAAAAGTGACGTCAAAATAGACTAGGGACACCTTGTGCACTGGACCACGTACGGTGGTCATATCTTGGAGATCGGGAACTAGGATATATTAGCAGTTTACATTTATATGCTTTTAGGTTTGGGACATATTTATTATTGGTCGTTTATTTTTTCATAATACATTTTAGATTACCAAATTATTCTCTTATCATGTATAGAGGTTATACATGCGTGGTTGATTCCATGGTGTTTTTCATATTTTACTTCTCTTCTTCATCAAATTTTCAATGAGATGGATATACGTGTGTAAAAGTGAATATCAACTGACATCTATATAAGATATTAATCTTAGTTCTTTTTTTGACCCCTGGCACATGGAGGCGAGCTTGGGGTAGTTTAGTCTTGAGCCTCATCTTGTGTCAGGTTGTGACAGATTGGTTTCAACGAAGTACATTCCATGTGATGTTGTTTTTAGTAGTACACTATTGAAGAATTTCCTATGATTTAGGGTAAAATTTTCAATGTATCTTGAGGGATTTTATTGATCCATGGAACCTAGAAATGGTATGGGTAGCTAACATACCCATTCACATAGACCTTGACTACCTATATGACAACATGGAATACTAAGGCATTGGTTGTATAGATTGAGGGAACATGCATCATATAGGATTCATTCTTCAAAATTATTTACTATGTCATGTCCCCATTTTTTATATAAATAAATATATATATATATATATATAATTATATGATCATGGTACGTCGTGATAAATTTTACTATGCCTACATGATGAATATAACACATGATACTAGTTTCGAATCGTGATGATGATCCGATGAGATATGAGGAATTAGTTCTAGGTCCATTCCATGATTATCTTTCTCTATGTGGGAAGGTAGAAGTACCTATACATATTGATTAGTATATTTTACAAACTGTGTAGGATGATGATGCACGTAGGGTTAGCATGCTCCATGAGTTCCAACTCTAGAGATCATTGAGGATAGATGGAGGGCTATATCCTCAATCTTCATAGAATTGTATAGGGATGGTTGTCCATGTATTTAAGAGAATATTGAAATTTACGGATTATCTATTTGCACTGGAAGCTAGAAATTTCCACAAAGCAGTTGGGAGATGGTGGAGACTTGTTACACAGTTTAATAATCATTCAACACACTCATTCCCAACTTCCATTAGTTGTTTCATGGGTAGTTATACCTTGATTCCATTTTCAAAATTTGGATTTAGGATGTTTTGGAGGTTTTGTAGGGAGGGATGAAATTGTGTGAGTATGAAATGAGGTTCAAAGATCATACTAGGAACTTCAATGACATGATCTACAATGAATACTCGCAAGCCTAAATTTTTGAGCAGGGACTCGACAGAGAGATCTATGCTAGAATGGTGACCTTTTGCTTCCCCACCTATGCTATGGTGCTGGAGTGGGAACTAGTGGAAAATAGAATTATATCATATGGATTCTAGAATGCTTAAGATGGTAGTAGAAATCATATAGCAGAGTCACCTGTATCAGCTAGTAGGCACTAGTCGGTGGGATCTTTGTGCAAGAGATCTGTTCGTGATCAAACTCATGTGCATCGCGAAGTGGTATAAGGATAACATAGATAACGAGGATAACATGAAAATGATATGTGATATTATTTTTATGTGTGAGGTCACATAGCATGTGACTGCCTGACCAAACTTGCTTAGGAGCATAGGCAGGTGGCTGACAGACCACCACATAATAGGAAACACCGTGATCACGGATCTCCCAGGTGAGGTTAGGGTGTTGTGAAGGGAGGATAATCTATAATAGGAATAATAGGAATTTCGTAAGGTGGATGATGATATGATATCCTTCCATCTCCACTAATAGGTGGCCTATGTTAGGATCATGGAACTAGAAGATGGGTTCACGTACATCTACTAGATTTGGTTGTTTATGAGTTCATGTAGTATGACATGATTATATGTACAATATTTGTTTATTAAACTCTTGATTCAGTATTTGTATACATAGGTTTAATTAATTCCTTATTCTATATAAATCTGTTCTAAGAGAAATATCACCCAATTGAGTAATTATCCCAAAAACATAATCTAGAGGTCCCTATAGAAAATGCTTCATCTTTATCTTTTATCTACTGATAGTGCGGGAAATTTCTTGGTGGAAAGAGGTTTACGTAGGAAATTTTGGAAAAAATTTGGTAGTCATGTGATATCATTAGAGATATGGATATGTTTTCCATATTTTGAGACAAGATTGATTGTCAACTTAGATGAGTTATATGCCTTCTCCCTAATGTCATGATCTTCTCATTTTCTGGTGAAAGTGTTCTTATCACGGGAAAACTAGATTTTGTGAGTAGGATGACATATATCATCACATATCTATTGGAAATTGTATCCCTTAGTGTAGAAGTATCTTCTGACATATGAATTCCTTTAAATGTGGAGGATCTTATTGATTTCTTCCCAAAGGATGTTCTAGGAATACCTCTGAGGTGGGATATGGTTTATTTTTAATTTACTTTCATCTAAGGAATCCTCTTATATCTTATAACGAATATTGGATGGCCCCTCGAGAGCTTGAGGAGAAATTGATGTAGTTAGATGACCTTTAAGATAGGGGTTTCATCAGGCCTAGTATCTTTCCCTTCCCAGTTTTAGTATTTTTATTAAAAAGGAATAAAATACCTTTTGGATTTGACTTGATTATTTTTTCATGAATTCGTCCTTGATAAAAAACAACCTCCCCTTTACAATGATTGAAGAGATAGATGACTAGTTTCAATGCGTGAGATGGTTCAAAAAGATTGGCCTTTGATTTAGATACCATGAGTTGAGGTTTCTCAGAGTTGATATTCCAAAGATGGCATTCTGATCTTGCTACAAACACTATAAGTTCATAGTGATTCCCATTTGTGCGATGAAATCCCCCCTCCATGTTTATATCATTGAAGAACCATATCATTCATAAATAATTGGACCGGTTTATGGTTGAATTCATCTACAACATACTCATCTACTATAAATTAATCTATAAGGATGGATAGAACTTGAGTATGGTACTAGATTTACTTTGATGTCACTAGCTTTATTAAAAACTCTCAATGTTCCAATTCTGGAATCATGAGGATTACATTCTAGTGCTTCTCATTTTTAGCATGGTTTTTATAGTTACCCAGTAATGATTGATGCAGTGATTTATGAGGATCCACCTTGGAGAATATCAGTGGTGTGGAGTGTTCTTGTATAGATAGTTTACAACTAGAGGTTTATGGAATACATCTCTATAATTTCTTCCCCTTTAACAACATTGAATAAGAATGGGTGGTCATTTCCCTAGTCTGAGAAATTCTAGATGGAATTATAGAAGATTAAGATGAGGATGATGAGTGATACTATGTTTATACTTCTATAGGGGCATAGAGTATGTAGTGAATTCCAATGCGTTAGGATCTAGGCTCAGATATATGTTAATGCAGTGGCAGAAAGTTATCACACACGAGTTGATGCAGTTGAGACCCCAAGAGCCGAACTACATGTGTCATGAAATTGAGATATAAATGGTAGTATTTATCTAGAGGATATAGAGGTCATAACTCCTTGGGGAAATCATTGTGGTTTACTTAGACCATCAGAATATCAGATACATCTTCACTCAATGGGACTTCAACCTGAGACAATGATACTGGTTGGTGTCCCTGTAGGAATATAACTTTTTCGATAGTCTATAATCCATGTAAGGTAAATACAATAGAAAATTACCTTAACATGAAGTCATGGGATAATTTTTTTCTTGGAGGATTTGGAGAAATTGGCATCCTTGTAGCTTAAATTGGTGGATAAGGAGGGTACAACTTTTCTTTAGATGATGATGTTGACTCCACTGCTTCACAATCATGTGAGAGAGTCCCGGTTGGGAGACAACTATTTTGAGGCAATACGTGACCATATATCCCTAATGTTTTCACTTGAAGGATATTTTAATGTAGGGAATCACATCATATTGTTCTAGGGACATAAGGTGGTTCCAATCATGAATCTGGAGGATGTGTTGTGTGACTTCCACACTTCTCCACTATATGTACATCCTAGAGTGTGGAATATGTAGAGAGACCATTTTTTGGTAATTTTGGTAGTATGTAATTTTACGGTGCATAGCTGGGTTCATATATTGGTGCCTCGCCTATTTATAGTTGATGGTTGAGGACCATGTTATGGTAGGATTGTTACATCCCCTTGAGATCCAGGATCGGAAGTGGGATGACATATCCATGGAATATTTGACAGGGAATCCATACACAATGATGGGTCATGAATCAATCTGGGTTATATTTTACTGACTTATGATTTCATCAAACGTACCTACTATCAATGAGCATCGTTTATTGGAGAGTTTGGATATGTTTTACATACGAGATATTGTTATCCTTTATGGGGTACCTATTGAGTCAAAATAATTTTTTACTTTTTCTTTAAATTTTGTTTTGGAAATCAGAAAAGCATTTATTAATTTATAAATATCTAATAATTTTATGTCTAAATTATTTTTTAGATGTTTTTAAATAAAACATATACTTTTGAAATAATTTAAAATAGTATTAATGAATTCACAAATTTTCAATACAATTATCATAGGGATCATAAATCCAATTATGATTAGATTCACCATATAAAACCAATTTAAAGTCTTGATATCATGTTTTCATACTTAAAAAATGTTTTAATTGGATTTCACATTGAAATTGAAATAATCAGACTCACACGTATAATGGAAATCATAAAGATATTCTATAATTAAATCCATCATATTGACTTAAATTTTTATTTGGAATACAAAAAATTATTTTATCGAATTGGAAAATTTTACTCTTAACATTGCTCCGTAAAACATTTTTTTATTTGTTTAATTTTTTATATGTTTTAATCAAAACAGTTTTTTTGTTTTAGATAGAATCTAACTATGGAACAACATGAAGTCGAGGATATATATATAATCATATAGAAAATATGAACATTGGAGATCAAGATGAACATTTGGAGAAACAACTATTTGTATTTGTAATTTATGATGAATGAATGGGTGTGTGATAGGCAACATTTTCACATCAAATTGTGTGCTTACACTGGTGTGGTTATGAAAAACATTAATGATAGTATATATCAAGGGACCTTTATGGAATGTTAATGGTTACCTTCTCTTTAGGTTAAAATATTTTATTCAATTGAATTACTTTTTTCTATATAAGTATTTTATATAACAACTATATATTAATAAAAAAATTATATTTTGTATTCATATTTCTATTTATGTTTCTTTTATCATAATATAATTGATTACAATTCATTCATTTCACTTTGAATACAATTCTACATGCTTTAAAATAGAATTAACTTTTCTTATATTACTCTAATTTATCGTAACCAGTATGACTATGATACTTTATATAAATTCACTAACATATCGTTTTCAAATATAAATAATATTTTATTATATTTATGATTAATCCTTTGTATTGAATATCAAAATATTCATGAATTTTATATTCTTATCTTCAAAACCTTGGGCCATGCTCAATTACTGTTTTTATACATAAGTGGTTTTTTGAATATTTTATTAATTCTATTAAACAAAGCCTCTCTTAATGATAAAAAATGATTTTAAACTGAAAATTTATCCCCTTTGTATTTTTTCATCTAAATATAATTTTGATCCACCAATTGGTAACAAAGGAAATAATTTAATATACTGATATTTACATTTGGTTTTAGAGTAGGATTTCACATATATTAATTGCTACATATTTCTTCTTTTTCTTAAAAGATAGTTATAAACATTTTGTTTATAAAAGCATTCAACACTAATGTCTTTTGTAAAAAATATTTGTTTGTATCATCTTTTATAAGGAGGACTTAATGTCTAATCCATTGAGAATATCAGTCTATCTAGACTAAAAATTTATTATGGTATTAATTATGAATACTATTGGGATATAACAAATACATTTATGATCAATACAGAGGTATATAATTTTGTTATACTGACTAGTAATTAAAAATTGCAGATAATGAAGTCATGACATGTAAAAATCAATAAAATCTAGAATATTACCTAAATTACAAGGTATATAATACTTTATTATATTATATGACTAGAAACATATATATATAAATTTTCTCTTATGAAGTAGATACTTTTATTTAAAATAAGGTAGAGATTACCCATTTTGGAACACCAAAAGTTGTTGAAACTAGAATATCCGTGCTAAGAACTGATTATAAATCATTTAAATTTCCTTATACCAAACATATTGTAAATGTAAATAAATTCTTTATAAAGATCTTAAACAGTTTACATGATATGGGTTAAATATTATTAGATGATGAAATCCTTTTTGAAATGATTAATGACATCATGATCGATGAGTGGGAATTAAAGAGATATATTTTTGATAAATCCAGAATGATTACAAATGTTACTCCTGTTGTTCTATTTGTAAATTTTTTTCAATATGAAAATATATTGAAAGGAGATGATGAGATAGCTAAAAAGAAAAATAGTGGACTTTATTTTACTTCTACTTAAATTTGATAAAATATCATACTCTTTTGAAGGTTATAAATTCATCAAAGAAAAATATTAATAAAAAATCTGATTCATGTGATACTGAACATTATGAAAATGAATTTGATAATATTTCATCCTGGATTAAAAAGAAATTTGGAAAAATAAATTTTTAGTATCATTATAAGAAAACTAAAAAGGAATGAAATAATAAGAAATAATTTAAAGCTAACTATTACAAATTTTATATAGATGTACACATAAGACCCAATTGACCAATGCTCAAAAAGAAATATAGTAAGGACATATATTTTATGAAAAATTATAAAATGTATTACAAGTACAATGTAAAGAATGTATTAAAATGAAATGAGAGAGGCAGTGCTAGTAGAGTAGAATCCTCTATTTATTCTTCTAATAATGAAAATTCTATACTTAAGAATATTGGTCTAAATGCAACAATAACTTTTGAAAGTCAATTTTTTATGGCTATGTTACACACTTATGGCCCTTTAACAAAAATGTATTTTAATGGAAATTATCCCTATGGGAAAAATTATATTTCATATGAAGAATAAACATCTTTATCAAGTGATCATAATACATTTCCTTCATATGATTATTTATTTAAATTTTACAATCTTCTTGAAAATTAAAATTGTAAATTTATTAAGAATCATTAAAAAATACTTGAATAAATGTTTAGAGAAAATATGTAATAGATAATTAAAAAGATCCCGGTATGAAAAAATTTGATAATGATTATATTTAAAAAACCCTTGGAAAATAAAATTCATTAATCGATTATATTTCTAAGGATTTTGAGAAATTTATTTTTTGGAAATTTATTTTAGAAAGAAAACTATCTTTTAAAACCACTAATTATGAGGATAATAATTTCATTATAAAACTAATGTTTGATATTTTTTCACAGAAATACATTTCTAAAATGTTACTTCTAGTAAGAAATATTTTGAATAAATTTATCGACAAATTCAACATCATGAAACAAGTACAAGGATTAGATATTTTCAAAGAGAACATTTTTATTACCAACTTCTTTGTTCTGAAAAATGATCCCTTTTATAAAAAACATCGAACTACAGGATAGTTGAAAAATAATTCTTCCCCTAATAAAATTAATTCTTTAGGGTTCTATAAAGATCATTTTTTAAAACAAATGTGGATTCTAAAAATCTTATCACTTAACATTGCCAAACCCAAAAAGGTTTTGTTTTTGAAGAACTATTTTTTTCTTTTTTAGAAAATAATGGCAGTACGAAAAACGATAATACATTGTACAAGGATAGTGTTTGTTCCCATAATATGACTAGTAACAATGTCTTATTTGAAATTATTTTGAAAATGAGCGTTGTAAGAGTTACCTTCATGGATAATATTCAAGGAATGATTATTAGTATATATAATATTGTTCATCTTGTAAAATCTTTAATTTAAATTGTTTTATTTTTAAAATTACTTTTGAAAAACCTTATAATAATAATACAATTACATGGTGAAGGTTACCTTGTAAATTTTAGGTATTATAAATGTGTTGTACATAATTCAAGGGATAAATTCATTCGTTCTACCAATCAGCATTTGAATGTTTATACACGTAACATTGAATACCATAAGAGAAAAAAATTCAATTTTCTTGCTGAAATGGAATATCAATTTTTGTAGTTTCATAGTTGTTTATGCCAATGTAATCTTAAAAACATATGAAAATTTTATTGGAATATACATTTTAAGGATCTACCAAAACATAGAATTGATTCTTCAATAGTATGTAACCCTTGTGAATATGGAGAACTACATAGATCAATATTTAAATTAATTAGTGAAGTCATAAATACTAATCCTTTATGGATAGTACAGATGGATTTCCCCTGAAAACTATATGTATTAGAGGAAATTACTGTATAAATATTTTAGTTTATAATTACACTAGATACACATGGGTCCGTTTTATAGCATTGAAATATGAAGCCTTTTGTTATTTTAGTCCTTTTATAGACAATGTTAAAAATGTGAAAATCCTTCCCACTATAAATATTCATAGATTTCATTGTTGGGAATTCATAAATTCTAATTTTGAAACTATTTGTAGTAAGAAAAGAGTTACACATAACTTATCACCTCATAGAACTCCTTAATAAAATGGTGTTGTTGAAATAATAAATCGCATTATTTGTGAAATATCAAAACCCTTATTAAGTTAACACTCAATTTCTAAACATTATTTGGATGGAAATTACTACTTAATATGTTATAAATCATGTATTAAATAAACCTATAATTAATAAAACTATTTATGAGTTGTGGAAAGGCCCAAAACCATAATTTACAGAAATAAGTGCATTTAGATGCAGTGTATTCATCCTAAATAAAATTATAACATACATAAATTTGATCCCAAATATGAATAAGGTATATTCATAGGACATTCCTATACTTCTAAGTCATATATAGTTTTTAACAAAAACTCTTGTAGTATTGGGAAAGTGTAAAAAAAAATTAAACTGATACTTTTGATTTTAAACAAACCCAACTTATATATTCTGATGTGTTTTACAATACTGATTTTACTCATTTTTTAGATGAATCCTATAATAACTAAAATATTCAATAAATAGATTCAAATGTATTCTCATTGGAATATTTTCGACCTTATGTTAAATAAAATTATTTACAGAACACAAATCAGTTGTTTCTTAGGAATCATCATAGTGATAATATAGTTGGTGATTTGAATCCACTATTAAGTACTAGATGATTTTTATGAAATTATGTAGAACATCTAGCATTTCATTCTAAATATGAACCTAATAATATTCTGATAAAGGATTATGTGTTGAGGATTTTATAAAAGTAATTATAGATGATAAAAATATATACAAAAGGAAAAAATTCAATAACATGGTTGAAAAACTAAATGAAACCAAAAAAATTGAAGTAAAAATGGTTTATAGAAACAAAGTCACTAAAAATGGAATAATCATTATAAATAATGAAATGATTATTCCCAAATTTTATAATTGATAAGTCTAAATAGTCTATAAAGAAACATATGCTTTGGTAAAAAAAAATTAATATATTCATATTATATTATCCTTTGAAGATTTCCTTAATTTAAAAAATTTCCAATTGGATGTGAAGTGTTCATTCCTTAATTGATATGTTCCAGATAAATGTTTTGTTAAAAAATATCCTTGTTATTAATATATAAAATATCCTCAAAACATTTATGAACATACTAGTACATTATATGGACATAAATAATTACCAAGATCTTGGTATGATAGATTTATTGTAGTTCTGTTAAAATTCAATTATGTGAAAGAAACTCCTAATCATTCCTTTTTTATAAAGTAAGTAAAAAAATTATTATTCAAATCTATGTTAATTTCATTATATTTAGATCAACTCAAAAATAATTAGTATATTTGTTTGAAAATCTTATGTTATCTATATTTGAAATGAGTATGATGGGTGGGCTTAAATTATATCTTATTTTTAAAATCTATCAATAACCAGAAGGTAGTAATATATCTCAACATAAGAATATCAATAATCATCTTTAAAAGTATGGATATGATAGTACTAAATTTATTTCTACTTCTATCAGTACTGAAAATATTCTTGATCTTGATGATCCTAGGTAACCAGTTAATCAAACAACTTTAGAGGGTTGATTGGAATCTTAATATACCCAAATTCCAATCAAATAATTATAATGATTTCAGTATTCATATGTGCATGTTATTAAAAAATAAAAATTATTTCCATTTAAAAACTGTAAAACTAAATTAAAATTATTTAAATAGAACTATGTATTTATGATTTATTTATTCTTATGGAAATAATATTGAATTAAATAGTTTTTCAGATGAAAAATTTTGTGGTTATAGAATGGAAAGGAAAATCCCATCTGGAACATTTTATTTCATAGGAAATTCATTAGTTTTTTGGTCTTGAAAAGACAACACTTAGCAGCAAATTCCAATACTGACACCAAATATGTCACAATTTGAAGTTGTTGTGATTTGGTGTTGTGGATGAAACACACACTCATTGACTATGGCACAAGTTCTTCTAAAACTCAATTAATGTTTTAGGAAAATATTTCTATTTCACTAAGTAAAAACCCTTCACACAACTATTATGAAAAACATATAGATATTTTTCAACACATTCTTAGAGATCATAAAAAAGGAGATATAATTTTTAAATACATCATAATGCCAGAAATACATACTGATATATTTAAAAAACCATTACCTTATAATATATTTAGAAACATTAAATAGAATCTAGGAATGGTCATTATAATATAATTATTATTATTTTATCCCATTTTAAACCATCTATTTACATTATGTTACTCCATTTAATAGGGGGTACAAATTATTTATTTTTAATAAATCTTTTAGTATTTAAAAAAAATCCTTTAATAAGTATTTTGGAATTAATTTTTTCTAAAATCCCATTAAAAATAACAGATTCAAAAAAAAATTGATTTGAATTTTTTTCATATTAAAAAATGATTTTAATTTTTAATTAGATTAAGAAAAACAATTTAGTTCATATTTTTAATTAGATTTAATAGAACAATCCAATTTGAATTATATCAAATGCGATTTGAAATTCAAAAAAAATTCTTCATATTTTTATTCTCAAAACATTTTTAATTAAAATAGTATCATATTTGAATATTTTTATAGTCTATTTTTTTATACAAATAGTAAAATATTATCATATCAGTATCTTCACTCAAAAAATGTTTTTTTGATTAATTTATTCATTAATCAATATCTTATTCTAAATGTTTTTTAATCATGTTTTTTGTTAATGAAAATGATTTTTTTGAAAACTCTTCTACTTTTTCAAATTCTATTCACTCAATAGGATAAAAATTTCTTTTCAAATACAATCGTATTCACTGAATATGATAATTTTTTTTAATAAATCCTCAGGATTTTATATTTTCAAAAAATCATTCTTCAAATTTAATTAAAACCATTTGATCACAATGATTGAAAATCAGTTGTAATATTTGTGTGGAATTTGAACCATTTATCAAATTTTTCATACAAAATATGGACCCCTCCTATTACACATCTCGTTTATTGATTTTCTTCATGATGTTCATCTGATTTTAAATATCACACTCAAATACTCTTCAAGTATTCTTCCTCTATTTCATGCCCAAATACGATGTCCCAAAAATTATTACAAAAAGTGGTTCATTTTCTGAGATAGGAAACTTTCTAAATCATTCCATGAGAAATATTATTCATCATTAAGAATAATGATTCAATATCAAGAATGGGATTCATTATTTGTAGTAAAGTAGGATCCCAATTATAATTTTTTTTATTTTTATATATTTCATGGATTCTTTTATTTTTTCATGATTTATATATAAGATAAAAAATATATTTATTCTTTTTTATTCTATTATAGAACCAATTATATTACACTAAAACGGTGTTCTAGATTTAATGGAGTAATTAATGAAGGATATGTTTATTTACTATCACACCAGTTTCCATTATCCAAGGGAATGTTTGTGATCAAAATAGATGAAAATTAATTGTTTAAAATAGATGAATATCCAATTAAAATAAATCATTTGATTCTAGATCATCAGTATTAGCTACATGGATGTGATGATTTCTTATCTTGATAAGAGGAGATGGAGATTAACATAATGTATCTGATGTGTTCATATTGGATTGTTTAATTTATATAACAAATATCATCATTTATGAATCTATTCTTTTGAACATGAGAATCATAAATTTCAAGGCTATTAAATATCATATTATCTTGTTTTCTGGTTTGATTAGCAAGATAATTGAAAATAGCCGGAAAAATTTCTATGTTGCAATCAATTTGATATAGTTAGAGAAAATATTATATTTATCAGTGATGATGAAATCCAAAGAATGTAATTTTTTCTCATCATCAATTATTGATATTTGTAATAAATAATTAGATATCAGCATTAGAGATCGAACCATCATTGATAATTAATGATGAGAAAGGTAAATACAAGAAAATTGAATATTCTATTCCCCCAAAAAATGAAATGATGGAAAAGGAAATTTCTATTGTCAATGATTCTGATTGGAAAAAGAGGAATGTTAAAATGAAATAATGAGATCCCCAATTCTTACTCAACCCAACTGAGGCTTCGGTAGTAGGGCTTCATGGTGAGGAAGTATCATAAAAACGAGTAAGAGAAAAGAGGGAGAATAAAATGTTTTTAGAACCAGAGTTATGTGACATGTTATTGAAAGTATTTGAATTATACATAGCCAAAATTGTTTCACCAAAATAAAATTATGGTATAGTGTTCAAATAAGTAGTTTTAGTTCACACAGATTCCCCTATGAAAAAACAGTGGAAAAGAAGTTATTTTTGTTCAAGAATAAATTCAAGAGGTAAAATATGACTTTAGATTTGATTCCCAAATTCATGAAATCTGTGAAATTTTTTCTAAATATGCTAAAGAATAATAGAATGTGTTTAAAAAATAGAAAAATATAAAGGGTATGTAGAAGAAGAAGTATACCGATATGAATAAGAATTAGAAAAAGAAAAAGAATAGAAGTGGAATATGATGAAGAAGTGGAAAACAAAGAAGTAGAAGAAAAGGAATTGGAAACCCATTCAGACTTTAAGACCCCAATATTTTATAGTATGTTACCACATTAATGCAATTCAATAGATTGCACTTCACGCAACACTGAGTTCAAGCACACCACAACTTACTAAACTAACCGTTAAAAAGGCAGTTATGAATTGTATTAAATACATTTTTAATCTTATATTCACTATATAATTTTAACATCCATATCATTTGTTTATTATACATAATATAATTAAAAATTCATTATTTCAGATAAAATAAGTATTTTTTAAAAAATGAAATCTTACCGACTTTTAATGAAGAACCCATTTTAAAACCAATATTTGACACTTTTATTTATTCAATTTAATGATATTAAATTTTCCATTAGAATTGGGACATAAAAATTTAGTTTTGATAAATTTTTGGTACTTTTTAGATAACTTTCATATTTTTATGAATGGTGAAAAGTAATATGTTTTAATTGAAAACCACATTTTTAATCGAAATAATTTATGGTGATAAATTATGAAATTTAATGGATTAGAAGTATAATTATATTATATTTTTACAATTTAATACAATTTAGCACATTATAGATAATTTCACATTTAAATTTGACATAAACACACGTTAATCTTTTGATAGTTTTACTTTTAAAAAAACATGTTTTTTGGTTTTGACAACAGAAATTAATTTTAAATTAATAAATTCAACATCTATGTTTTTAATTTGGTAAAATAGACTTCATTTATTAATTTTGAATATCAAAATTATCTTAGATTGAATTTTTTGGTATTTTTTTGAAAACCTTGAATTTTTGATGAATAGTGAAAAACACATCGTTATTATTAAAAACTGAATTTTTATATATATAATTATTTATTATATTTACATTTATTTTAGTTAAAATAGTTACATAATACCTATATATATTCAATTTAATTCATTGGAGTCAGTTTATATTATGTTTATATATAAAAAAATTTATTAAACTTTTTACTCTCTTTTACCCACCTCCTATGAGCATTTGAAAATTTGCATAAAATGTAATTTTACAGCTTCTGTGAATTGAATTTCAAAAATCTGAGATAAAAAGTTGATATCATTAAGTAAAATTTGGTTCAATAAGATGAAAATAATTTTGGGTGAATAATAACTTTTGACTTTTATTTACCTTGGTTAAAGGTAAATAGGGTAATAAAGGGTAAAGTTTATATTATAATAATATAAAATTACCTTAACACTTGTACTAACATTATTTTATGAGTAATGGCCGACCATGGGAATCCTTGGGTCGCTTTTGGGACCCCATGAAGCCACTTGAGAGTGATAATGACACTTTATATTAATTAATTTAATGTAATGACAAAAATGACAAAAACACATATCTTTCACTAAAACAATTTTTAAATGGGGTTATATAAGTTATATATTCCAATATAAGTATTCATTAGACAGATAAAATGATTTCTTACATAATGTTATTATATTTATAATTTTTAGACAATAAATAATTATATTTATATATGACACAATGACGATGTAGTAATTACATTATTAATGAAAAATTAAAATAATTTATATTATAAAGATCCTAATAAAAATATTTTTAGACTTTTGATGAATTAAAATAATTTTATTGGTTAATATGACATGTTAGATTTTACTAAATTAATTTTATTTGAAGTAATAATGCTGTTATGATTTTACCAAAAACAAAATACCAAATAGTGTCAAAATTGACATAAAAGTGTTTTTAAAATAATATTATATTATTAATTGATATAGTATTCATTAAAATATATGGATTGGAAAAATGACTTAGATAAGGTTGTATATATTAATAATGAACCACTTGGTGTTCTCTCATCTTGTTATAGTATGTTTATTAACCATATAATATATAAATACAAAGAGATATACTAAATGTGAAACTATTTAACTAAGAGTTAAATCTAAATATAAGGTTAATATAATGACCTAAACCTATCAAAAACCTATTGGTTTAGTGTATTTCTACCCATATCTACCTTATATTCTAAATAAATAATTTTTGTGCCATTATAAATCGAAAATGTTTTTATTGTAAAATAATATTTCAAGCTATTCCTAAAGTGACCCTCACCTCTCTTATAAAAGGGAACTTCCCCTTCTCTTAATTTCACACCTCCAATGCCTTTTGGCTTAGAAAAACCCTTCCCAAATATCCTAACAACGTTATCCCTTCATCTTAGAGGCCTTCCATTTGTCATAAATCCAACCTAAAAAGCATTTTTGATCAAAAAAAAAGAATGAACTTGAAGAAGAGATAAATATTTCATCAACTCTTTCAGGTTCTTTTCTTCTTCCACTTATTATTTCTCTGTTGTTTCCATTCTAAAAAAATAACTCTAGTATCTTATATATAATGATATTTTATTATAAAAATGTTATAACCATTTTCATTACTCTATCCATCCTAAAAATGAAAAAGTCATCATACGTGCCTACGTATGGATTATCATCTCCCCATCATGGTGTAGTTTGTTATTCAAACATTTTATTATTTGGATGGGTATAATAATGAGTATAACTGATTTAAATAATAAATATAACATGTTAATTATTATTTATATATGATATACCATCCAATTAAATACTATTTCACCATCAATATAATTATATTGTCGCAAGTGTGTACGTACGGATTACTGTCACCACGACGCGATGAGATTCATTTCCACGTTCACCATTCAATGATTATTAAAAATATATATATCATTAATAAGGATGTAATATATGACATAATAATTCTACTAGAGATATATATATATATATATTATGTAGTTACAAATATCATATTAACTTATTTTCGTTCAGTAGGATATGAAAACGGAAACAGCGTATATGCGTAAGTACGGCCTACCGTCTCAATAAATGGTGTATTCGATTTAATATATATGTCTATTATACATATTTATATTCTAAACATATATTATATATAAATCATGTTTTATATTATGGAATTATTTAAATCATTATCTAACTAATATGATCATGAATAATAAGTTCAAACATGTACGATAAGAAAGCGATTATTACCCGAAAATGTTCCTTTAACATTGAAATTATTATTAAATTTGTAGTATGAAGTCATAAATGAATCGTATATGATATCATAAATATTAATATGGTTATGGTATTATTTAATAACATACTATGGTCATTATATATGAGGCTAAATGTACCCTCCACTAAAGGAAAGTACAAGGTAAAGGTTAATTTCACAATCTCTTTATTTTCCGAGGTTGTTTTTACGTAAGTATCTACTATGACATATTTATTATCCATTTCCATAAAATATTTTTCAAAGGGATTATTTTTAAGTGATTTTTATTTAATAAAATAACATTTAAATGTTTAAATATTTATTCTTCTAAATCATTCTCATTAATGTCTATGTTTTCAAAATATTTTTTAAGGATTTATTTATATGGATATGAATGTTTTAAAAATGTTAATTCCATTCCAATGTTTCAAATTGGTATGGGACATATTGATTCAAAAATTTCATTAAATGTCTTTCTTTTTAAATATTGTGACTTTTAAAGGTTTTCCTGAAAAAAAGATATTTTTATCAACGAATTTTACAAATCATTATCATCTATATCAACATCCTTTGATGGATTTTAAACTTGTTTGAAGTTGATTTATTATGATACAAATCTTCCATATTGTATTGATGGTTTTGTGATATTTTTTATTGTGGATATGTTATTTTTATGCCATTCATGGTTTATGGATAAAGTATTGACATTTCGTATGCTAGTTTAAATATGAATGTTTAGGTTATGTTTAAAGATTTTCATATGAGGATTTCATTAGACATAGTAAGTGATGGGTGGAGCAAGAAATAGCTCCTCAATTCATCGGTTGGTCTCTTGAGACAAACTAGTGTCTTGGCACAAATCCTTGACAATGACTTATTTTTAGTCTTGGCAAAAGGCCTTAACTATGTGGTTATGAAGTCTGGCATTATGCATTCCATCAGTATGAAATTGGCTATTGGTATTTCATGTGATTATTCAAATAGTAGAATATCCATGTGAGTATTTAAATGGAATTATTTTGGTTTATATTTTCCATATTAAAATGATGTTTATGTATAAAAGGATTTTGTTCTTGTTTAATATATTTCCTTAAATGTTTATACTTATTTATGAAAGTTTCTGCTATATTTTTATCCTTTCTGAGCATCTGAGCACTCCCATTTCTCTGTTTTATTATTCCTAGGATGCGAAAAAGTGTATTATGATTGATAATAAATGGTAAGGTAGGGAATTAATGTAGTTCTCAAAGGATCATTGATGTTGTGTTTTATTTTATAATGTGTAATGAAAAATTCATGTATGTAATCTATTTTCCAAGACTGCTAAACTGATCTGTCTTTCAGTGCATGATTCATTGTAATCATTCCAATATATTAAAATAATGCACCACCTCTGGGTAAATAGGGTCGGGGTGTTACCCATACTTACTTTCAATAAATATCTCTTGGAATTCATCAAAAATATTATCATCTTCAATAAATTGTATGGAGAAATAAATAATCTAGACTATAAAAATGTTTCTCTTAATTCAAGAAATCAATTCTTCATCCATTAGGGATGTTAAATATTATAATATAAATTCTAAAGGATGCAATAATGTTTTTGTTGTAGAAAAAAAAATTGATGAAAATATTTGAGATCAGATATGGGATTCAAGGAAAAGAGAAAGAATTCAATCAATTATGGGATCATGACTATTGAAATAAAATATCATTCTGAATCAGTATCCCCAAATACTATCACTTATCAAGAGATTGATTATATTTTTCATATGTTAATTTTATTAGAGAAGACAATTATATAGTTTTTTAGGCTTGAAGAAAAATGTGGATTTAGTTTCAAAAAACCAAAAAAAAAGATCTAGATTCTATAACATTGTTGATAATCAGGTTAATAGGATTGAAATACAATTTCAATGTATTCAAATAAAATTTTTAAACCCATAGAAACAATTTTCACATGATTTTGAATTGGTCTCGAGTAGTTTATGAAGACATAAATATCCACAATGATAATATTCTATGATTCAAGAAATCCATTGTTGAACCTAATGTTTCATTCAAAATTCTTCCTTGGGATACAGATAACATGTTTAAATGTTCAGAAACATTCAGAAGCACATATGAAATATAGACTCCTAAAATATCGGTCTTATAAACAAGCATTAAGTACAAGCTCAGTGATAATTCATGATTCAATGTCTATAGAGTAAAATAAGATATTTTTATGAATAATCAGGATGTTATTTCATCTGAATAAGAGCCTAATAAAATCACAACAAACATCTAGAAGGAATTGTTCTTGCTCAAGATGAAAAAGAGAATGAATAGAATGAAAAGATATAGATTCCAGAGGAAAGAATTCATGATTCTGAAAAGAGAAATGGGGCTCAAGAAGAATTTTTGGAAAAGGTTGAATAGGATGTAAAGGAATTCAAAAATATGAAAACAATAGTCAAATCATTAATTCCACCAAATAAATAATTAACATCTCAAAAACTCTTGATGCACTTCTGATTTACTCTTGGAATATGAATGCATGACTTTTTCATCTAAAATAAATTTGATTTATTTTCTTCCATATATTATGATTGAATGTTTTTCATTCGATAATCATGTTCTTATTACTATTTCTTCATACACATTTGTTGTTAAACCTTTTCAAGTACTTCAATGACTTTCCATATTCCATTTCGAAAATCAAAATGGAGAAGAATGTTATATAAAGGGGGGATATTTCTAATAAAGAGGAAATGATTTATGTAAGGGGGAGGAAAATATTTAACTACGAAAATGTGATCCAATGGGAAATTGTATCCATATGGGGAGTTATACATATTCACTAATGTATCCCTATGATTTATAAACTCAGGGGAAGAAAAGTATAATTGATTATGTTCGGAATACGATGTTTCTAAAAATAAATGTGCTTATGTTTTTTAGAGTTATAATTTATTAATGTATTGGGTATTGTGATTTCTAAAAGGGTGAGATTTTTCAGAAAAAAATATTTTTTACTTTTTTATTCCATTTGGTTTCAGAAATAAAAAACTCATTCTTAAATAAGCAATATCTAATAATTTTATGTTCTAAGTATTTTTACAATGTTTCTAAATAAATCATATTATTTTTCCTTACATTAATATATTTCTAAATTATTCAAAAATTTACATTACAATTATCATAATGAGCATATATATTATTATTATTAGATTCACCTTATCAATGTAATTTAATGTATGTCTATCATTCATCGTACTGACAATATTTTTAATCATATTTTACGTTGAAATAAATAACATTGTATTAACACTCTTAAATAAAATCATAAGGATATTCTATATGTAAATACTTCGGATTGATTTCTATTTTAACCCTAAAAACAAAAAAAAATTATCATATAAGGAACTTTTACTCTTAACACTGTTTTGTTGAAATGATTTTTTGTATTCAGTTATATGTTCTAATAAAAAAATCATTGTTTTTTTTAATATGACTGTTGATGTTCCAGGTGTTCTGGTCCCCCCTAAAATATCATGGAAAATATGGCCATTGAAAATCATGATGAACATTTGGAAGGACACATATAATTAACTGGTCATCCACTATATATGAAAGGGTGTGAGATAGAAATAATTTTATCCTAAATGTGTCCAATGTGATTTCCCTCTGGTTTTTCTAAATTGTAAAAGTGTGAATAGATTGTTCTTAGTCTTTTGTATTTTCTTTAGAGAGATCCTTTATTAAGGAATCCTTGTTAGGTAGTCTCCATAAGAATATATATTTTTCATTATGCAAATATGATATTTTATTAATGATTGAGGACTACCCAAGATAGGAATACATAATTCGATCAGCATGATCTAGGGATTTCTGGGTTAGAAAGACTGAATATGATCCATTGGATCATGGGATTCCAGTATAGGAAGATATAGGAACAGATCACCTTCTTTATCAAGGGCTTACAAGGATAGAAGGATTGAAGTAAATCATCATATCAAAAGGATACCTTGGTGTGGTTAAGACATAAATTTTGAAATAATTAATCAAGATAATTTTATACAGGGTTATTGGATACCCTTCTCTTTGGACTAAAAGAATTATATTCAATTGTATTACTTGTTTATTTACCAATATTTTATATTACCACTAAAAATAAATAGAAATTGATATTTTGTAAACATAAATATATTTCTATTTATTTTATTGTAATATATTTAATTATGAATCATTTTTTTCATTCTGAATATCATTTAATACACTCTTATAAAGAATCACCTTTTATTGTATTACTCTAATTTATCATAAACAGTGTGATTATGATACCTTATATAAATACTCAGACATATTTTTTATACTGTGAATATGATTAAATGTTGATTATGATTAAATGTGTTGATTACATATAGAAATATTCTTGATTTAGATATTCTTGTTATTAGAACTGATGTCCCAGTTCAATTGTACTTTTATTACATATGTGGTTTTGTGAATATTATTTTTTTAATTATGTTAAAAATGAAATTATTAAGGTTAAAAATGATTTTTTTAAACATATAGTTCATTCACCTCCCTCTTGTATTTATTCATCCACATACACTTTTCAATCCTATAATTCCCTAGAAAATATTCTCTGATCATGACATTCAGTTTACCTCACTATTGTAGAGAGGCCTGTCAGAGGCATTATGGACCCAAATGATGATGACTACAAGATTCAACACTGGATTTATAGGGAAAGGAAGCACATTATCCAAGTTTCATAGGATATGTAGAGAGATTTCTTGTTAATCATTGGTAAAATCTAGTAGGATTATGTCCCCTAGTTAGAGTATTCATATAACAAAAGATACAACTCTACCATCAGCACGAAACCTTTCAAAGACCTTTATGTGATACATTTCACATCACCATTATACTGGATAGATATTTTTGATACATATTTTATGGACCTAAATATCGTGTAGGTGATGACGAAGAAGGTAAAAGTAACCCAAGAGAAGATGATGATGGACCATAGTAGGTAGAAATCAAATGCAGATCGACATTGTATGCTCTTGGAGTTCATAAGGGATACAACATTTTCCGGAGATTCATCCAATGATGAGGAGTTGGGAGGTTTTGATGGGGAGGTAAACTATCCTTGAGGTTCATCAGACTATTTTATTCCATGTATAGGTTTGGAAAGGTTTCTTACTGCCTCTCCCTACTCCCACATCTAGAGAAGGTGTAAAAAATCTTCCACGTGTTGCATGTAAGGATATAGGTTATTAACCTCATTCACATCATCAGGAAGGGAGATATAGATAAATAGGATGAAGACACTGTTAGGGATGAGTAATTTGTGATCGGTGATTGATAGGAATAGAGCATACCAAATGGGACATCCACATGGTTTATGTGTTTTGGAAGAACAAGAATATAGCAGAGAGATATTTGGATTGGGAAATCCATGTGGGCTCTAAGTTTACAAAGTTATTTTTTAGTTTTTTATTTTGAGGGATGAAAATATTGAAAGTAGAACAATATATAGAACTAGTTTTTATATATATAACATTGGAATATATATATATATATATATATATATCCAAAGGAATATGTTGGGATGGCATGCAATACCGAGGCTCGGTGTTCCCAAAAAAAATTATATAAATATAAAATATATTTTGTATTACAAGAAAATATGTCCAAAATGAAAATGTTAAAACTATTAAATGAAATCTCATATCAAAAATCATATAGAACAGTTGTGTCTAAAATGTTTTTTTACCATTGGTGAGACCCAAAATAGGCCATCATTCTGTATTAGGATATCTGGCCCAATGGTTGTGCATTAATTATAGTAAATAATTAATTAATTTTATTATCTTAAGAAAAATTATATAAGATTACTACCATTTTGTATCCTCTGGGTATAAATGTTTAAACCCTTGTAGTATTCATAAGCTTCATCCCATCTTTCCATTGGTGAATTACTTTGGACTTTGATAAAATGTTGGACCATAGTAGATCATGGTGAAGTGAACAAAACAACTACCTTAGACAATATTCAAGTGCGATATTTGATAGAGAAAAATCCAATCTCTATATAAGACTCTCCAATTTTTGTTTCACAACCTTCTTGACTAATTTAATTGTGCAGATGAATCACTTATTTTGACCTGGGCTAATTGTTTCCAAAAAATTATCATGAGTATGAAATAAAGTGATAAATATTTTCTCTATAATCTCAGAAATCATAATTTCTAATGATTGACCATAAAAACATTGAAATAGTCCATTAAATGATTATTTTTGTTCCTTTTTTGCACTTTCCTTTTATTTTGTCACCATTAGGACCCCATGGTCCTGGTCCGATATTTTTTGGAGGTATCGAGCCCGATAAGACCCCTTAGATCCTGAAGGATTTATTAATGATGAATGATTTTATGGAAAAAAGTTGGAATCATGGATTTATATATTTTTTGGGTTATAATTAAAATGATTGATTGTTGGATCATCAATGGAAGAATGTTCAGTTGCACGTAGAACATGTTATGTATCTTTGGGGATCGATGGAATCTTATTTTTTGGCGTGCAGCATGCAAAAACTACAATACAAGACAATATCGAATATTTTTAGACTGAATAGAAATTAGAATTGAAGGTACGTAGAATGATTAAAATCATCGGAGTATATCTAATAATCATTGAAAAAATTTAATACACAATGTGTACCTTGATGACCACATGACATTTAACTCCATGGATGTACTGGCTAGTCTTTTGGGATTTTATATGGATGGGGCGACGTGTAACCCTCCTAGATGGCATGTACCAAATTCCTTATGTTGATGATCCATGTGGTAGAGAACAAAAACATGTCCACACCATATTCTTGTGTACATGGGCAAGAAAAGAACACACAGGTAACACCACAAATGAATAGGCATATTTTTTAATAAATTACACGAACAAATGGTAACGTACAGAGACACAACATGGATACATGGACATGAATAGAGAAAATGGTCAGGACCCTATGTAGCATGGGCATTCCATGTATATCCTTCCCATTTTTTGTACGTATACATGGTTTGTGAGTTTTTTACCTCTAGTGACACTACAATTTTGACAATGTTATGGGGTCACCACCAGTGAGTGACTACTAGGGTGACACTGGTAGGGTAACACCTTCGAGGTGATGCCACTAGTGGTGACACCATTAGCGAGGCACAATTGGAAAACATGGAAAATATAAAAATATTGAAAAATGTTTAAAGGATTCACCTTGATGTCCAACAACACATAAAAGACCATTTTCTCCCATTATAATGGACTAAAGAGATTCGGGTAATTATAACTACATGAAATCAACCTACACCAATTTAGGAGAACCACTATGAAAAATCAATCTGATCTGATTTCATAAAGTTTTTTTAATGATAAATCCATTTATAGGGGAATAATATCCTATAATGATCATACTAACTACAAACTAACAACCTAGGTCTAAATTTTCGTCAAACAATTAATTAGTTAATCAAATTGGAAATAAATCATTTCAGAACTTTTCAAAATACGATTAACCAATTTTTTGATTTCAATATGTCATTATCATTTCAATACCAAATAATAGTTTTCCATCATTTGAAGCCATTTCAAATAAACTATAAATTAAATCCATTTTTTCAAGATGAAAAAAAACATTTCATCAAAATTACTTCCAAATAATGAAATAATTTTTCACATAACCAATGAAAATTTTGTTTTCCATTAAAGTTGGTTTTTATAAATTTCCATTCTAATTTCAAATAAAAGGTCATGACATCCAAATTAAAAAAATTTAAAAATTTTAAAAAATATTTTCAAATAAATCATGTATAAAATAAATTTAATTTATTATATCATCCTAATAGAACCACCTAACATTTATCACGTGGTCCAAGAGAACACCCATGATCACCAATGAGTAAATTCATGAAGGAGATAAAGAATAAAATATATAATGAAGATCAATATAAATGGATATTTTGTCCCTTAACATCATGATGAACTATCATTATCTATGGAGGATAGAAGAGAAGATATAAAGAAACCATATGAGAAGAGATATACTTACCTTAAATATACCGAACAACATAAAATATAATTTGATCCAATAAGAAAAGAAGGTTGAGGATCCAAAACTTCCTCATGAGAGCCTTCACACCCATATAATTTATATTACGTTTCAATGGGTGATTATGATTCTTAAATGGGGGTTTGGAATTTTTTAATATATTATTGAGGGTAAAATACCAACACACAATATTTAGTGGAGTTATCACGTGGTTATCAATTATCGTGTGCGCAAACTGTGCACCCTCATTAGGGACCTGTTTGAGGTGATCAATTTCAACAAAAAATTTTCTTTATCCATGCCCCAACCATGAATACCATCACTATATTATGATATTTGGTTTAAGAGAGAGATTTTGTAGTTTAGAAAAATTATTTTCCCACTTCAATTGTCTCCAACATGGTCACACAGTTTCCTAGGAGAATCTAATTTGTTTTCCCTAACCATTTACCATCTATGAACCACTCCATATGATTCCAAAATTCTCTAACCTGAAAATACCTAAAATGAATCCTATCTGATTAATTATCAAAACATGGATTTATGTGTTGCCGAAAACAAGTAAGTGAATTTTACAGCCTCCAGACCATAAAAAACTATGTCCCTAGAGAGAATATAATGGAATTTCCATATAAAAATGATGATGAAAATGCTCTCTCATTAGTTCATCATGATCTTATTTCAAATTTTAATTTGAAAAATTATTACATATCACATGGGATAAAGGTATCATCCTCTCATGAGGAATCATTGTCTTTGAATCAAAAATCTTTACCAGATGCTTAGTCAGGGATAAATCGAGCTAAACATCAAGATATTCCCATATAGAGATATGAGAAGGTATAGGAAGATACTTTTGAAGTTGTGATACATGAATCCAATTTTTGATTGAATTAAAATGAGGTTGAAGAGCTAAATTATAATCAACATTCCTCACCTTCTCAAGAAATTGAAAAGGACCCACTATGTAAGGATAAGGATTTCATTTTCTCCAAATGAATCAATGAACTAACCAAGGTGAATCTGTAAATAATACATTTTCACTAATATAAAGCTCCAATGGTCATTAATGATGATCATCCTATTATTTTTACTATTTTTATGATGTCAAAATTCTCTAAAAAATCAACTAAATATTTGTTATTGCATCATATACTAAACTTAGTAAAACCAAAAATATTTCACAAATATGCAACAACAAAATATATTTAGCCAACCTTAAATAAAAGGAATAAAATAGAGCCATACCATTAGTAGAATATTAACTATTTTTATAATAAAAATTCAACCAGTTCTAAATTGATTTCTGAAGCTCCCCCAAAGTTAGGATCTCAAGCACATAACATGTTATCAAGAATCTGTAAAGTTAATTCTATGTGACCGTTTATCTATGGATGATATACGGTACTCAATTATTCTTAAGATCCAAGTTACTCCCCTAAGAATCTGAAAAATAGATAAGTAAAATGAGGATCTCTATCATATTCTATAGTATAAGGAACTTGGGTAAATGAACATCTTCATTCACATAGATATTTCCAAAATCCTCAACAATGATTTTCTCTTGAAGGGATCAAAATTGATCCAGTTTTCCTATCCTATGTATCAAAACCCATATCTTATTCATTAATTAAGTGAAACATTGATTCCCCACCATGAAGTACATAGATATCACATCCCAAATCCATGTTGGAACTCGAATATTATAAATAAATCATGAATGTCTCTAGTGCTTAACATTGATCTCCTAGAAATTATAACAATGACAAAAAAAGATAAAACTTTATCTTCTCATACCTATCCACAAAATCTCCACTTCATTTCATAGAACACTTTCATGGTTATAGGGTTCACTGACTACTAGAAATTATGGAAATCCACTGTCATTGACTATCTGAATACTAAGGTCAAAAAACACTGACTCCGAAAACATAAAATAACCTCTAAATACAATTCAAAAACTCATAGATGATATCCCCATAATAATGAGAGTCCATAATGACATATAATTCTTCAGCAATCTATTGTTACTAAATAATAATCTTGATAAGAATCCTGTTCAACTAAACCCTAGCCAGGACAACATTAACATCATCCTCTTAGATTCCCAAATGAAATTGAAAAAAAAAATTATTATATTATACTCTTGTAATGATTAATTCATTATCATGTTTGGAAGTTTCTCTCTAAAGGTGTCAGAAATGAAATTCCCCTTCTTCAGGGTCTAGTAAATGTTGAAATAAAAATACTACATGTATTCCACCCAACACCAATGTTAGTGATTCTGTTTATTTTTAGAGATGCCACCAATCAATATTTTGTGGTCAAAATAAAAAATAATCCATTCTCCAAAAAGGAAATTATTCCAATTCTTATGTTTATTAATTTAATAATTTAGTTCAAGATCATGATTTAACTTCTTCTTCTCATGTATCCTAATCTATTAATAGCTATAGGAAAAAATTGATCACCTTGTAATAGAACAATTAACTAACCTGAACAGGTTCCATTATAAAATATAATTGATCCCATTCCAAGAACTATAAGATTACACACTACTGTAGAAGTCAAAATATTTTTCAACTTCATAGAAGAAAAAAGATGTTTTTCTTCCCAAACAATCTTAACTCCCTTCCATGTTACTATGATCATTAGGGAATACAATTTTGAGAAATCCATTAAAATCATTTGCTATTAAAATTCATAGACCAAGAAGCTCCACATATTCAAAACATTTTAATGTTTTTTCCATGTCATAAAAACATTCATCTTCCCATGATCAACTAATTTAACATTTTCCATTACCAAATGTCCCAGTAACATCACTTCTCAAATTAGGATGTAATATTTCAATATATTGGAATGGATTCTATGATTTATCAACAATTCCATAACCACTCTTAGATGACACACAGGATCCTCCTCATACAGAGAGTAAACCATAATGACATCCTAAAATTCAATGAACAACTAATCTCAATACTAATGAAATATTATTTTGTTAATTCCATAAATATTATTGGAAAATTCGTCGAACTGGATGAAATTAAATGGTACTCCTAGTGGTCATACATACATTGAATGTTTTTATTATGACTTATAAATTATTTAATTTTAAACTATTGATAACTCTATAAAATAATAATCATTATGAATATATTTTCAGCATTCAACATGTTAAAAACATCATCAATCCATGGTGATAGATACTTTTTATTTACTAAATATTGATTGAGTTTCAGGTAATCTAAATAGAGAAGATGTGTTCCATTAGATTTATTCACAAGGAGAAAAGGAACTGGCCAAGATGGCACACTCAGTCCAATAAGGACTTTCTCTATAGGAACATCTAATATGGTCATTAACTTTTTCAATTCACCTGGATCTATACTATTAGAGGTAATATACACTAAATTATTACCAAAAACTAAATCACTACCAAAAATAAAATCTCTTCCAAATGTAAAACAAGATAAAATCTAATGAAACACATTAAGAAACTCAATGAAAATGAGAGTTAATCAATAAATGATTATTTATCTAGATCTAATTAGAATATGGATGTTACATTCCCCCAAATCTGAAAAAAGTAGGTCAATCTCTACTGATCCTCATGTCCAATTCACATTGAAAAACATGGAAGACCCCATTGAGTGTTGTAAATGAGACAAATAATATGTAAAATTCAACTAATTTATTATTATTAATGATAAAAAACATCCCATAAATGATATCAAGATGTTTCATGTTGGGATCTAGGAAATCCCAGGTATGGTCAATTTATAAAAAAGAGTAAATAGAAGATAGATATGGATGACCATGTTCACTATTAATTTTGAGGGGCATATTTATATCCATAACATAGTATAAAATCTATTTATTAATATTTAAATGGTTCATAATATGAGACGATATGATTCCATTGTAGTAATTTTTTGTTTTGATGAGCCAATTCCGCTATGAAAAGAGGAAATGATATGGAATAACATCTATTATAGTCCTGAATGAACACATGAACCATAGATACTAGGAGTCTCAATGAAAATTAAATTTTAATTATCAACATTTATACACTAGAATCATGTCAAAGGTCATCCGCTAGGCACTGCACGAGGATTATTGAATGCATGTTGTCAGGATCCAGTGTGAAAATCATCATTCTTTATCTTTCCATTAAAATAAATCATAGAGTACCTCAAGAGAAAAGGGAATTCCCATCCAAACCAGACATTCATAATAAATCAAACTCATCCATCAATGCCCTATTTAGAGCATAATCATAAGAAAAAATTTCAACATGAAACTCTGTGATCTAATTTCAAGTTGATGAACCATATCAAATCTATGGGATTTCAATTTCTCATTAGTCACCACATCAAGAGTGAAATATATGAGTTTAGGAAGGATCATCATGAACCCTCTCACATTCTGAGTTGTAATGAAATTGAGCTAGGGCCAGATGTTTCTATATTAGAGGAACCAATTTAGATCATTGAGTCTCAGGTGAATGTCTCACGTTGGAAATAGATTCTTTTGGTCATATTTTTTGGGAAACATGGATCAGATTCTCATGATACATGGGAATGTGAGTCATTTATGAGGAATAAATTGCCTCAACTTTTCTAGGGATTACATATTCAACATGAAATTGTGGGTGTGGAATTCCTTTATGGTGTGTAGTTTATAACATCGTGTAACTGATCTTTTAGAATATAGGGGAATTTCACACAGTGTAACATGGGACCATGATGTGTAATGGTTTCTGGGTGGAAACCATGAGTGATTTTTATGATATGAAGGGTTATAAAATGTGACGATCATTTAAACATCTTGATTTATTTTAAATTCATATTATAATCGATGATGAATTATTTTTCGGCATACTTGAACACAATTTATTTAACAATATTTATAGGACTTATACATCATGTAATTTCTCTACCAAATATTATTAGAGAATAATACGGGTTTGTGTGCCCATTTTGACCATTAGTTCTATTTTTCACTTGAACCAATGTTCCTATACAATTTTGGAGACATCATTCCATCTCGATCTATCCATTCAGTGGTTTATCGTCATTTTGATTGTGGTGCATCTCTCTGGGAGATTGATCTTTCCAGTTCTTCATTTCCATTAATCACAGTAACACCCATGAGTTGAGTTATCAGATCATTTGGTCTGAATTTGGTGTTTAATTGTGTCTTATTTCATATCCATTGTGTGATCTCTTTCTGAAGTCTATTTAATTTTTTTGTAGTGATGAGACCGTTATTTTTCATTGGGGCCATTGTTAATGTTGTTGGGGTTTCACTATTGGTGGATCCCATTAAAGGGAATGTGTGACCTATATTTTGAGGTAGTTGGTTCTATATCCAAGCCAATAGAGTTGAGTTGTATAGTTCCTAATTTATAAATTTATTTATAAAATGATTTATATTGATTTTTTTATGTCTGTTTGAATTTTTTTTAACGAATGTTGGTTTTTCCCTGGTTGTTGATAAATGGAATGAAAGGGGGTACATTCCAAGCATTGAAATGGGTTTGAGAAATGTTTTTAAAAGTATTTTTCAAATCATTGGAATGAATAGAAAAAAGGAGAACATGGGTTAACTTTGGTACTTTGGTGGAAGGTTTATCTTTAGAAGATCATCCATTGTTTTTTATTATTCGGAGGTTTTTTTATGGGGAATTCTAATTTTTCCTTGGGGTATTGTTATAGGGGACTGAAATTTATATTATTTGGAGGGGTTTACTCATGGAGTATTTCTCTATTTCCAAGGCTTGTGTTCTAGGAACTAGATTGTGCATTTGACCGATATTGGTACTAGTAGTCTACTAGCTTGAACTATTGTATTCATTAGAGTTGTGATACCTATGAAACTACTATTGTTTATTGTTTCATAACTGTGTACTATTTCTCCCATGATATGTATGTGGATGTTTGTGAAAGAATATATAGAAATTGATATTTTCAATTTATATACCTAGTTTTGTTTTAGAACATTGAAAAATTGAAATTTTTATTCATTTTTTTAAATAGGATTTACTTATTATCATTCCATGCTTGTTATGAAATGAGAATACATGAATTGTTATATAGAGAATTTTTATTGAACACCTTGTTTGGATCCTAGTAACCCTATTATCTCACACCATGCATGCCTCTTCGTTGGTGTGTAGACCATTTCATGTCTTCAAATGCAGGTAAAGGAAAGGTTCTATAGTGAGGTGATAATGATTCACGTTAGATTAGTTGGGTAGCTTGTTGTGAGATGATGGGTGTTCATCCACACTTTCACATGGAGTAGAAATATGGATCTGGTCCTTTTGTTGGACTTGTCTTATGTTAAATTTGGATACTTTTACATTTTTTCCCTCTATTTTCATAAAATTATGGAATATATTTTTTTAGATTTATAATACTCATTCTCTCTCTGTGTAAATATATTCAATTTCTTTGTTCTTCTTGGGTGAAGTCATTACCTCTGGAATGTTGTTCGATGCTCAGGTTCCTGTCACCAGCCTATTGGGATTGTGAAAAACCATTGGGTATTTTATGAAATGGGTTGGGTTCCATGATAGTTGTTTCTGAGGTTGGGTCGTTATCACCTTCTAGACCCTTCTAGCCTGATGGTATCACAGTTTATCATAATAAAATTTGGTGTTTCCAAGAATTGAAAAATAAGCACTATTTTTAACCAGTCCACTGACAATTGAAAATCATTTAAATACAATTGGTTAATGTTTCTTCTTATGAATAAACTCTTGAGCATGATTTCTAGATTAAACCCTTTTATGTTCCAGAATTGGAACCTGAATTTGAATGGGAGTAGTTTCATGTCCCGGTGATTATAAAACACACCCAACTCTATCAATAATATTCTTTTCAACTGGATGATTCCCTCACAATGTTTTAGAAAAATCATTATTAGGGGGCTAATTAAAATTCCTTCTCATAGGTATGATGTTACACAACATCCACATACAACACTATAAACATTATGAATTATTATGGAAATCAGGGATATAGAGATCAAGTATACAAGAATAAAAATTCCATTAATATAAATATAGATTGGGATTTTATGAAAATCAAATAAAATATATGAAAATGACTAAAATTTGATCATAACATTTTTTAAAAAACTTTTCTAATCATCCATGGTTTCATATGGCTCTTTACGATGAGATATATTTAGGAACTCACTTTCAAAATCATCCTTTGTACCAAAATTCCTACATCATATCTACCAGGATAACCTAGTTGAATACCATCATCAGGGAATAATGTGCAACAACCTCACTCTTATGATAGTAATTTGTCATGAACCACAACTTATATCCTTGTACATTTATACCCAATAAAAGCTAGACACTTCCGAAAGAAAATTCCTAATCCTGATGGGTTGGTGAAATCACATGAAATCATATAAGAACAATGTTGATATGATTTTTCAAAAAAAAAGAATTCAATGTTAAAAGTTGAAAAACTCAACACCCAAAAAAATGTAATAAAAAATGATGATAGAAACCCAAAACCAATACACCATTATATTACACAACAACTACCATGAAAAAACCTCATATATTCTAATTTAACTAGTGTAACAAATCTCCATGTGTCACCTCCATCATGAGTCCCTTGGATCATGAATATCTACCACATTCAAGTGGAACATTCCATTCACTCTGACCATGAATAATATAATCTACAAATTCCCAATGGAAAAGGTATTGTTTGAGCTATAAATTCTTGTATGGTCTCACCAAGTGTTATACTATAAATAAAAAAACAATAAACTAGTTATGATTTCAATTTAAATAATACAATGGATGAAATTTATATTCATATTTAAAACAAAACAAGATTTCATTTAAAATAATAGAAGGTATATCACAAAAGGATTAAATGAAAATTTTATAAAGAAATTTATATATATTAGTTGGAATGAATAAAATAGTTCCATAATCTAGGACATATATAAAATACATATAAAGAAATAACCATGATAATGATCCCAATGTTGCAATATTTTCATATTAATAGGATCCTCACACTTCTCATTTATCAACAAGTCTTGAGATTTTTGTAAACACTCAAATCAACACCCAATTCACGGAGCCGCAATGGGAAATTAAATTACACCATGTTAGGGGATCCAATAAGGGAAATAAATATATTATTGGTTCTATATGTCCTATAATTGTAATTTCATTATTATCATATCATCATCCTAGAGTTCTTATCTTAGTTACCTTATAATAGCTCATGATTACATGTGTTTCAATAATTCTATCATTCTATTAAATTGGAAATGAATCCTTTCAAATAATTTAAAAATACAATTTCCCATTTTATATTGTTAACTTGTTGTTCTCATTTTAAAACCATATCATTGGTTTCAATAATTTTAGGTCATTACAATCAACCGTTAAATTTAATTTACGTTATCAAGAGAAATATCAAGTCTTTTTATTAAAATTACTTTTAAATAAAGCCATCATTTCCATAAAAGCACCCAAAAATTTCAATTCCATTGAAATTAATTTTTTTTCTCAATTTATATTCCCTTTACAAATAAAAAATAAAATCTTCTAAAATCCATGTTTTTCTATAAAAACAATTCTCAAATAAATCAAGTCATATAGGGTTACAATTGAATATAAAATCCAATTGGAACCACCTACCTTTAATCACGTTGTTAAATAGAACACTAGAGATAGGATCGCCAATGAGGAATGAGGTGAAACAGATCAATAAACACAACTGAGAATCAAGATCCACAAAAATGAGATTATATCCACAAAAAACATGATGATATATAAATATCTAAATAATATGTAATAGACTATCATAAGAAACAACATGAGTAGAGATCTACTTATATAAATTATATTGAACGAGATCAACTATCAATTGATCCTCTAAGATTAGGGGATTGAGGATCCAAAACAACTTCTTGAGAACCATCACAACCATGGAATTTATATTAGGTTAAAATGGGTTGATTATGCATCTTTAATGGGGAATAAATATTTTTTATTAACTTTCCAGATGGTTTAAAACTCACGTGCATAGTTTTAGTGGAGGGGCCCCATGATTAGTGGAAACTATGCAACCTATTCATTCCCACTCATAGGGATTCTATTTGAGGAGAATGGTTTGGCTGCATGATAACACTAACCATGAACCAACCATGAAAACTCTCTATGTTAAAAAATACAATTTTGGGGAAATGTATTACGATTTGTACAAATATTGACCCCCTTCCAGTGTCACCACCATGGAAACATGGTTTCCTGGGCCAAATTGCACAGTTATCCCTAACCATGATATAACCATTCATAACCAAATGGGATTAAATAATATTCAAAATTACACTTGAAGAGTCCAAAAAAACACCAAAAAATGATCATTACTAGCAATGAGGAATACCTGAAAACAAGTAATAAGATGTTACAAAAACCATGTGAATTAAAATCTATTGTTTCAAATTAAATCAAAAATTCTATTCAGAGTAGTTCCCAGAATTAAAATATAATTTAGGATAATATGTATTGACTAAATTTTTTAAAATTAATTAAGATAATAATTTTAAATCATGTAAATATTATACAATAACCGAAATGAACCCCTCACCCTTTTCTTGATATTTTGAAGGGGTGTAAAAATAGCTCGGGGTGGACTTGATCCTAAAATCATTTTTTTCAAAAGAAACTATTTAGGATTTCCCAAATAGAAATTTTGCATGACCAAGGCCTGAACAATTGCAAACCAAATTCATCTGGTATTGTTGGGTTTGTTGGTATTGGTCGTAGGCCTGGACGATCAAGCCTTTAATGCCATAGTAAACATAATAAATGTTTTTTAAATTAAAATTATAATATATTTAAAAAATTGATATATAATTATAGAATTTTTATAATTATATTAGGTGCAGTTATTGGGCTACTTAGTCCTGTTTTAGCCTTGAAAGGAAATGGTAGGTCTTTAAATCTCTTATACCACATGATATCATGAAATACATTGTGTTTTTTTCATATTTCTAAAGAGGGAACCAGAGTGTCGATTTTTGGATTGGCCATCGGGTTTAGATTTATTATTGGGATAGGCTAAAATATTATGGCCCCAAACCAGACTAGCCATCCTCATAGACTGTGTTGGTATTTTTCATGTTCGACGCGTGTATATATTTTTTGGGCCCTACTTGGTCTGGCTTCGAGTGGGATTTCTATAATCCAAGCCATAATTACACCATTTGGAGATGGTGAATTTATTTTTAGTTAACACATCATGTTAAAGTGAAACACATTGATGGGATAGAGTTTCAAATATTTCAGAAAATGTGTCTAGTGAAGGGTGAACATCATTCATACATCTGCATTCTTGAGTTCAGATGAATTATTATATTTATGATTTATGTCACAATTTTTCTATTAAATTATTAAATATATTTAGATTAAAAAAATAATAAAATAAAATATTTAAAATATAATTGATTAAATAATTATATAACAACTAAGATATAATTTGTTAATTAACATGTTTTAGAAAATTAGCCAACATTGGAGGCCATCTCCAACACTCAGGTGGAAGTACATGAGGATTGACACTCTAGGGTTGGGATAGTTTTCTTTAGGTGGGAATCACTAATGGTATCAGTAAGGAAGGATAAAAATCCAATGGTGGTAGAGGCAGGTCTAGAAAAGATAGGTGGTGGCCTCCATGAGTGGCGGTGTGAGCACAATTGTGTTGGGGGATGTGTATTTAGGGCCAATGCAGGGCCTCTAAGTTAATAAAATTTTTGTTATATAAGGGAACAATAGTTTGTCTCCCTAAAATATCAACAGCCCCATACATGTTTTCCTTTATTCCATGTTCTTGGATGACCTATAATATACCATTATATATATATAATAGAAAAATGGTGTTATATTACAAACCTATCCATGGGAGGACTACGTTGATTTAGATGCTTGATCTGATTCATCTGTATTATTAATAATTTAAATTATTATAATTTCTTATATAATATTATTCTAATTTAGGTTTAAAAATATTCTTTGTTAAATTTATATTTTATCATGAGTGAAAATTTAGCTATGTCTTTAGGGTACTATGAGTAAAAATTTGGCTATGTGTAAAATGGTTGCTAGTGAAAATTTGTCTATGTCAAGAACTGACCTTGATTGAGAATATGGATAATTATGGAACAAAAATTGAGTGAAAATATGTCTATTTATAAAATTGAATGCATGACCTAAAATTTACTAGCCTTATGAACAAAAATTTATTGACCATATGAACAAAAATATATTGGACACATGAAAATAATTTATTGAATGAATGAAAAAAATGTACTAACCACATGAAAAAAATGTACTGAGCATATGAACAATAATTTACTATCCATATGAACAAAAATGTACTAACCACATAAATAAAAAGGATCTTACCACATGAAAAAAATGATGTGATTGTAATATGAAATTTTGAAAAGTTTTTAACCAAACCTATGGCCTTTATATGGTTAAATAAATTCGTTTTCATAATCTAATTCAAAGCCTTACCTATTTTTTATACTATTATATTTTGAATTAATGTATGTTTGTTTCACATAATTATATTGATTTACTTATTCCATAAAAAATTAATTATTTTGATAATAAGAAAATATATTTGGTAGAATTTTATATAGGATTAAATGCTAATCATACGGGTTGAAGTTTTTCAGTCATTTTTTGGGTAAACACGAGATCCAAATTATATTTGGTTGGAATTTAAATATTATTTCTCACACAATTTATGGGAATTTTCCATGTGACTTTTATGTTGATTATAATTATTCCATGCAATTTTATTAATGATTCTAATGTATTATAATTATATTATATGATTTTAATGTTACAATTTAATTTGAAAAGAAAGCTTCAATGAGTGTCATGTTTTCAATCTAATATGTATATAAAAACTCCATATAAGGAATTTGACATATCCAATTCAAGATATGTGGTTGATGATATTGTTGAAGTGTACAAGTTTGGAATTATATGGTGATCATCTAATTCACTTAACAGAACTGAAATCATTTTATAATTTTCATCTCGAGAGTATACTACAACATCGACACTCATACCTTGAAGATTTCATTTAATTCTAGGGAATTACTTATTTTTATTATTTTCTATATTTATAATTTTAAATGGTTATACTACACATTAAAATCTATGTAATTCAGTTGTGACTTTAAAATAAAATTCATCCATTGGATTGTGAGACTAGGGTACAATGGAAGACTATTGGGGTTGTGCCTCTAGGTAGAAAATGGAAAGATTTTTTTTGTTTATTCCTTCAGGGGAAAATGGATTTATCTTTGGGTTGTGACTCAAGGAAGGAAAAATTCATTTTAGGCTTCCATTATAGTGTATATAGAGGTTGATACATATCTCTATAAATGAGAGGCCTTAAAGAAGATAGTAATATCATTTAGATATGAACATCTTTAAAAATATATTGTGTTAATTTTCATTTATTTCCACTGAACTAAAATTAATTTTGTGAAATAATTGTATATTTATTTAAAAAATTATATTTCACACCAATTTTTGTGATTTTTCTATATTAACTATGGACCAACAATCTTTCTCCTTGGTTTTACCCTTTGTTATGTGTGTGTGTGTTTGGTTGTAACTCTACTCCCAATATCTAATATATATATATATATATATTAATTTAATAATGAATAACATGATTAATAATATATATTATTATATTAATAATTAGTAATTTTATTAATAATTTGTAATTATATTAGTAATATAATTTGAAAAAAAAATTCATCACAAGTGGCAGGATCGATAGGGTTAGAGGGGTTAGGAGCGGCAGTCTAATGGTCAAGCCCCCAAACTAGTTTTTGATCGTCATTTTTTCTAACAGGGGCCAATGTAACCTATAATATAATTAGAAAATTTTTAATTTTACTTGAATAACTAATAAAAAACTTATTAAAATATTATATTATACTCATAATAACAAATTATGTTATTAATATAATTATTAGTTATATATATATTCGTATAATAACTAATAGAAGACTAATTAATTAATATTTTTGATATAATTTGTGATTAATAATATAATTAATATAAATAATAATAAGTATTTTTTAAAATAATATTAATGTGAAAACTAACGTCTTCTTATTAATAAATATATTTTTACTTTAAAATTATTTTACATAATTGTAAAATATAATCTTAATTAATGTGAAACTGATAATTTTAAAAACATATAAAATCTATCCCAGTGAACAAATTATGAATGGAGAATGTATCACTCTTTTCTTCAAAACTCGATGTGATTTACCTCTATTCCATAGCCTAGTGAATATTCAATGTGGTCTTTTCATTTTTATCGATGATTATCATATGGTGTACACACATTGTATGTTGAATCTTATTATTTCCAAATCATTATTGGTGACATGAAGTGGTTCCAAAGTATCCTCACTCATACCCAATCATGGTGATAAGGAAGGTATCTTATTTCTTGTACTCTCACCAACATGTAAATAAGATGGTCATTGTGTATTGGGTTTCTTCTCACCAGAAAAACAATTAGTGTTTCAAACACACTATGTTCGCCCTCTATCGCTACTATATAATACATATAAGTATGTTAATGCATTGTAAAATCAATATAAGTTACATCATTAATATTTTTAGGGATTACATGTGGATGGGGACCATCTGTAAAGGGATGTAGAGGAGCATATGTTTGATCTTCCTGGACATCCTCCCCATGTTTCACATCATCATGTAGAACATCCATAATAGACTTATCACCTTAGGGAACATCTTTATGAGGCTCATAACCCACAATATTGACTGAAACATTGATTAAAATTTGTTGATAAATTTTATCACTAGTTTTGATTTTATCATTATAGTCTTCTAAATGAAAAATAATCTATTTATTAATTTAAGATTAATGTTTTGTTACATATAATATTAATATAAATTCTCTACTATTTTAATTCATGCTTTTATTCATTTATTTTTATAAATTTCCCATATGTAATGAAATCACATATGTGGAGGTTTTCTCACATAGAATTATTGGCTCATGCAACCAATTTTGCCTTTATAGCCATTTTACCTCATGTAACTGTTTTTTCATACATAACCATTTTGGATCATGTATACTATATGGTTCACTTACCTATTTCAATCACAAATATGTTTAGGATCATGTATCCAATTATTTGAAATTTTCCATTATATAACTCATGTATATGACTAACCCATGCATTTTTGAATTCTGTTGGGGGATCTAACAACACTGGTTTTTTCTATTTGTGTATTATCATATTGTTGTGGTTTTTTTTCAATCTTAGCCCCCATTGTTTCACAGGTTCAGATATGTTTTTGCAGTAAACACGAAATTTAATATAATAATCTTTTTTATAGATCTCAATAGATATTATATGATAGTGATCAACTAAGGGGGAATTTTTATCAATTATTAGTCAAGTTGGAGCTTGTGGTGTCATACCTTTCCAAACATGTTGTCACCTATTCTATTTATGAATTGACCATCATAGGAACTATGTTCTGGTTGATATTTTCCACATGGTCATGATTCATTTATTGATCATCTTCATCTAAACTAAAGAGGATACATAAACATTTTTTTACCATATGTTGGAAAATATAATTTCATGATGTGAGAACCATTTTTTCATTGTAATTTTTCATTTCATTGTTGTGGTTTTCATATCCCACAGTAGTTATTTTATTCATTTATGTTTTGTTTTATGTTTTTTGATAATATATAAATTTTATTTATTAGGTTTGTTTTATTTCCATAGAGTATAAACAACTAGTATTGAACCATATCACATCTTCTATGTTCTTTTGTGCTATTTATATTTGTGTTAGTTCATTTTTCCAACTGTTATCATGGGTTTATCAGTCAATAGTTTCATTTATTTACTAGATACAAATATTTATTCATTAAATAATCCTTTAAATGTTCGTTAATATAAGTGGTGGTTATCCATAATAATTGAAATTAGAGCTGTATAATTAGGATATGGAATCCAACATGTATTAAATTGAGAAATTTGATGATGATAATGATTAAAATTTATTGTGTGTAAGGATGTGATCCAAATTAGTCCATAAAGGGATTCAAAATTCTATTTTTCAGACCTAAGATATCATATATATGTCATTCCACTGATGCACAGACAGTCAAGACCTATTCTTGTGTCATTCTAGATATTTTGATTAAATCATATAGCTCATTTACATTATCATTTTTAGATAATGTCCAAGGTCATGTCACTTATGAAACTACTGATATTGATATTTGGTCTAAATGAGATAAAATTACATGAAAACATCAATATTTTTCCATCTACAGAAGAATCAAAAATTTAATTCCATAATGATATTTCATAGAACATCCATTCTGGCACAAGATGATGAGTTTAATAAAATATTACTAGATTTAGCCAATATAATTTTTAGTATTTATGATGGGGACCCATACATTAAACTATTAAATTATATGAGCAATCCAAATGAATATTTTATTGATGCCATGATGTGTGTGAGATATTCCTTTACCTTTGATAAAGACAAGTTTTCATTTCATCATTTTTATTAGTGTGGTAAGGCTAAGGAAATATTATATAGATATGGTTCTAAATGTGAGGGGACATTCGAGAAATAGATGGTATAGGAAATGTAAAAAAAATAAGTGTAGAATGAACCATAAAAAATTGAGGGTGTCTCATCCTAACTCTTAGACAATTCAGGTTACATATTATCATTGGAATAAAAATATTCTTGTTAAACCAAATACCCTTATTTGAGGTCTGGAAAACCTCCGAAGGAGTCAAGGGATCATTCTCACTTTGGTGACCAACGAATTGAGTGTTTTAGGAGTTGTGTGTGTCCTAAGACACTCTTCATACTGAACTTGATTTAAACTCATTATTTGGCTTCTATATATATCCAAGTTAATTTTCATTCTCTTTCTATATAGAGGGAGTTGAAGGAGATAGAGTTTTAGGAAACAAAAATATATGAAATTTCATAGGTAGAGGTCATATTATTCTATAGATTATAGTATATTCTTTTGTAGCCATGTTAGAGGTTAGATGGGTTCCAATTTTACAAATTAATCACAACCAATTAGTTTATTTTATTAGAGGGTATACCCCTTGATATTCAATTATGATTTCTTATAAACCTCAAAGGTAAATCACAGGGTTATGAAAGGATCCATGATGAATGGGTTTTATGATCTAGATGGAATAACACTTCTAAAATCAATGGAAAACACCTATTTTAGGAATAGTGATAGCACTATTCATTGGTAGAGGCAAATGGGTCATGTGAGTGCTAATTTAATAGAGTAATTGAGAAAGAAAGGAATTCTCACTTAAGATACCCCGTTTAACATACCATTTTGCAAGGAATGTTTCTTGGGTATGTCCAAAATATTCAGTGTTCATAAATCCATATTAAAATCTAGTTTCTCACTCGAGTATTTTCTCTCTAATTTATGGGGAACATCATGAACTACCTCTCATAGTAGAAGATACTACTCTGTCACCTTTATGGATAAATTTTTAATTAAATTGGGAGTTTATATTTTGATAAATAAATTGTATGTCTTTGAGGAATTTAAAACATTGGAATCCTTTATTGAATGTCAATATTGGGAGATGTTAAGATATTTAAGGACCAATTATGGCCTTGAATACCTATCAACTATATTAACTATTTTTGGCGTAATAAAGTCAGTTTTGGGGCACCAAAATTTATGAATTACTCATAAGAATAATCGTTTATATGAGTCTATAAATTGAACCATAATTTAGATTTTTCATATCTTACATTAATTCTTGGTCCTTCATATGTAATTTTTTAAAAAACTCTATCACTAAAACACTCTACTTTATAAATAGGTTCCCCTCATTGGTAGTTGAACATAAGACTCCAATATAGTTCCAAATAAACTCACCCCCATCCTATGGAAATGTTTGTATGTTTCGATGCACATCATGTTCCCATGTCAGGTATGAAAAAATAGAGAAAAGGGCTATCACGTGAATTTTCATAGAGTATCCTAAAGGGGTAATGGGGTATAAGATTTATGTATAAAAAAATTTGTTTTATAAGTGTATTCAAATCAGGGATGTTGTGTTTCAAGAGTCCATTAATCCTAGAGTCCCACCTCCCACTAATTCTCGTGATGATCCTTCTCAAAAAAAAAGATATCTTGAGGTTGACACTTGCAATGTTAGTGAGTCTCTAGTTAAGAATCCACTATTTACCTCAATGTTTCTCTCTTCTCATCATGAGCTTGAATTTTGATTCGATTCGGATGACACTACTAATTATTGATCTCTAACTAACCATTGACGATATCATCTCACTAGGAATAGATATAAGAGATTCCATTACCATCCATTTAGGTTTATCCTTGATTATATGGATTCTTTTTCCTTGCATTTAACCCTATATCTAAGAGTTGTGGATCCAAAAATCTAAAATCAATCTATTATGAAAAAACTATTAGAATTTGATTTAAGCCGTGTAATAGGATATGGAATACATATGAAATAACTATAATTTTTCTATAGTCAATAAAACACCAATCTGCAATGTGATTAGTTGTAAATGGATTTACAAAAAAAATTAAGTCAAAACTGTCAAAACTATAAAGAATATACAAAAGTATAAATCATGGATTGTAGCTAAAGGATTCCTCCAATTTAAAGGAATTGATTACATTAAAATTGTTTCTCTAATATTTAAGAATTATTTGATGATAATTATAATTTTTATCTCATTTAGAATTTCAAATAAAACTAATATATTTTAAAAAATATTTCTATCATGGAAATTTAAATGAAAAATTATAAATTAATCCTCCTACATGTTTTGAGAGTTAGTTAAAATCCAACCAAACCTATTTTCATAATAAATTATTATATAGATTAAATAAATCATATATATAATGGTACAATATTCTTGATTCATTTGTGTTATTTAATGGTTTCAACAGGATTAAATTTGATGCATTTGTTTAATTTAAATAAATTAAAATTTTAATGTTTTATTTAATAATTTATGTTCATGACATGATACATATTTTTATTAATATGGAAATAATCACACATGTTAAAATGAAATTTAATTTAACAACTTAAATGATGGTTAATTTTCTATATTAAAATTATTATATACTTAATGTTCTTAAGATGTATTTGTTTGATGCTTCAAGCCTATTAATGTTCTTTTTGGTCAACATTTTAAGCTGACATTGTCTCTGTAGCCAACCAGGGATTATATTAATTAATATATGGGAATAATAACAAATTCTAATTTAGTGGGAAGTATTGTGTATTATATGATTTTTATAGGACCAGATGTTTCATTTTCTATCTTTACTCTGAAAAGGTATATTGAAAATCTAGCAAAGCCACATTGGAATTCTCTTAAATGGTTTCTAAGGTACATTTATTCTATATAATTTCCATCATTATTTTTGGAAATAATGTAAATTCATCTTAATTGGTGACTAATTATGTATATTATGACTATTTAATAAATTTTAATATAAGAAAATAATCAAATGGTAATATTTTCATTGCAAGTGGAAGATCTAATTCATGGTAGTTTAATGAAAAATCCATGGTTTCCCTCTCAACCATTGAGGCTGAGTACATATCACTAAGATAATCATTCAAAGAATCCATATTTTTTTGGGATTTATTTTTGATCTCTAAATAATTCAATATGATATTTTTGTACATTCATATTATCAATCATATATTTACTTATCCAAAAAATTATTTCTTCCATTTTCCTTATAATAACATAGACATAAGACTCCGCATTATTAGAGATGTTATAGAAAAATGAATTTTGTGTTTCACAAAAATAAACACAGATGATAATCTAGTCGATAGTTTGACTACAGATGTTTCTTTTATAATTTTCAAGAATTATTTAGGAATCATGGAAATTGATCCACTCAAATAACCATTCTATGCAAGAAAATATTCTTTTGGCTTTAGTTTCTTTTTTGAATGGTGTGGATTTCATTATATTAATATTATTGATTGCCTAATAAATTTTTTTTATCACTCAATTTTTTAATTATTACAATTTTAAATATTAACTATAATTTTTTACTCTCTTTTATTGATTCTATTTCATTTATTTTTATCATTTCCCCTTACATGGTGAAATCATGTATGTGGAGGATTTTTCACATAAAATTTATCTCTTATGTAGTTGATATGGATCATGTGGAAAATTTAGATCTTATAGTTATTTTGGTTTATGTATCCTTTATTTATAACATAGTGCTTAAGGATCATGTAGTTGATTTGGACCATATACCCATTCGACAACTCACTTATACAATATACCCATTCATTTTTCTAAATTTATTTGGGTGGTTGCAGGAATATTGGTTTAATCATTTCTTTATCATATTTTCAGTGATTGATTCATTCTCAGCCTTCCATTTTTCTTGGATTCTATAAATCCACTTCAACAGATAGTGTCATTGTGGGTATTTTCTTTTGTGCAAGCCATAAATAGATTAAGTACATGAATTTAAAACATAGATGATAAATATTTATAAAAACATGTAAATATTTATAATAATAATAATAATAATAATAATAATAATAATTTTAAATCATATAAAAATTATATTATAACCTAAATGAATCCCTCGCCCCATGCATGAACTTGGGGAGGGGTATAAAAATGGGCCTAGTCGAGTAAGAACCTAAACTTATTAGGTCTAAAAGAACAATTTGGGAGGGCCTGAAGAGTTTTTTAGCATTGTTATGGCCCAACCTTAGGAAAAACCAATTCATTGGGGGTTGTTGGAAATTATTGGGTCAGGCCAAAATACTAGACGATCGATCCTTTAATATCAATTAAAAAAATATTTTGTTTAAATTTCCATTATAATTTATTTTAAAAAAATGATCTATAATTATAGATATGAAACAAATATATTTTTCTTGTCACGCGGACTAGTTGGTCATGGGAAAACATTAGAGGATAAGGGTACATGATTGAATCTCACATACCACATGTATTCCGGTAATTTCTTGGGTTCTTCTAGGCATATTGGGTCGGCTTCTTGGTCTGGCATTCAGGCTGGGTCATTAGGTTAGGCTTTCAGACATTGCCATACAAAAATATAACATCACCAGCCTGATCTGATTGTCCCCTTAGCCAGTGTCAAGATTTTTCAAGTCTAACATGAGTCAGAATTTTTCAAGACATTCTCGAGCAGGATGTGAGCTGGATTTTAGGTTTTTGTGCCAAATTTACACCCTTTAAAGATGATATTTTTATTTTTAAATACGACACCAAGTGAAAGAATAACCTCACTGATGGGATAGTTTTTTCATTATTTGAAAAAATTGGTCCTAGTCACGGATCAACCTCAGTCATGATTCTACATTCCCGGTTGCTCAAGAATAATTTTTTCTAAAACAATTAATGAAATATTTTTTCATTTAAATTTATATATATATATATATATATTATTAATTAAAAATATAATAAATAAACATAATAAATCAAATAATTGTATAATAACTAACAAATTAATAATTAATTAATACATTTAAGAAAAATTTTCATTTTTTTATAATAACAATAAGTAGTAATTAATAATATTTTTAATAGTATAATATATAATACTTATTAATTAAAATATATAATATTAATTATTTATTTTATTAATTAAGAAAAATATTTAATATTTTTATAATTATTTATATAATAATAAATAATAAATAATATAATATAATATATTAATAATAAATAATTAATATATAATATAATATATTAAGAAATATTAATTAATATTTTTTTTTAATTGTTAGTATAGTTATTTTTAATATATTAAGATATAATATTCCTCTTAAGTACTAATTATATTATTTATTATTAATTAATAATATATATTTACTTTTTATTAATTTTTAGTAATGTATAAATATGAAATTATTTATATAACTAATAATATGTGAAAAATATTGAAAATAATGGTCATTAATTATAATATTAATTATTAAATATCTAATTAGTAATAGGATAAAAAATATATAATATTTTATTATTAATTACTAATTAGAGTAAAACTATACTTAGAAAAACTACCATCATAGGCAGTGGGATGGTTAGGGTGGGAGTGGCTGGGAGTGGTATCCACAAGCTCGAGCACACATATAAATTTTGTATCTTGTGTTGTGTTCGAAGGGGACCAGTGTAACCAATGATATAATTTGAAAAAATAAATTCTTAAATGGAAATTTAATAAAATAATTAATAATATTTTATGTTATATTAATAATAAATAATTATGTTGTTAATTTAATTATTAGTTATACATTTAATAATATAAAAAATAATACATGACTAATTGAATAATATATTTTTTATAATCCGGGATTACTAAGATAATTAACATAAATTTTAGTTAATATTTTTTAATTATAATCCAATATAAAATAATTTCTAAGTACTTGTTATTATATTGATACCTATTATTGATATTAATTAATTATAAATTTCATTATAAATAAAGTGATAGTAATAGTTTTAAAAACATTTTACATCAATTATTGGAATTTATTTTTTTAAAATGTTATAAATATCACTCTAGTACGCATCAATATCTCAGATGCACTTCCAGGCCCTTCCCTGGTGTAAACTCATTGCGCCCATGTAATGTTTTTAGTTTTTATGATCTTGTGTATACACATCCTATGTAGTATTTTCTATAGTTTATATGGAATCATCAAATGTGATAGGTTGTTGAGTGAAATGTTTTGAGATGTACTGGTATTCCATTCAGACCTTTACTTGACCCCACCTGTGGTAGGGTAAAATGGGTGTTCCTAGTCCCCATGAGCTATAACATACACCTGCTAATTGAGGAACTCCTTTGGTAGTGAGTTTTGCATCATATTAGTCAACATTATCACAAATAATTATAATAATCATCCATAAAAATATTTAAAACAAATGAAACCATAACAAATTTCGAAGGATACATTCATGCCATGCACCAAAATTTAAAAAAAAGGAAAAGATACCAACAAAAAATCCATAAAGTTCCTCATGAAACAAGGTATAACTACCCATCATGTTACCCCCAAAAGGTGTCCAAAAATTCAATTAGTAGGAGTACTCACCACAACCATATGATGCATTTATTTTTCACTAATTTTTAAAAGACAATTTCTATATACACCTATTTGGAATATGTAGGGTGTGGCCTCACATACCAGACAAGATCCTACCATGTTTTCCATTCATTTCTCTTATAATACAAATAATAATTACATGTTTAAATGAACAAATTTATGTTTAAAACATGCTTTAAAAATTATAAGAAAGGTGAATGAAACAAGTATAATAGGTAAGTAGGAAAAACCATAACATAAGAAATAATGTAAATCCCTTAGTAGCTATCATTAACAAAGACCTGGGATAGTTGAACTCTTATTGATCAGAACATGTAAATGAAGGTCCATTCCCATGCATAATCCATAAAAATCACCTCAAAATTCATTTAGATAGTGTTGTATCATATTGATTACATGGAGGAAAATTTGAAGACCTGCTACCTCAACTAGAATACATTTCCTAGATATGATTTCTTGATATAGGGGATTCCCATACGATTTCCCATTTTATAATTCATATAAATCTCCTTTCATATATTCCAACCCATGAAATTCCAAAGAACAACATTCCTAACCTTTTCTTTTGGGGAAATAAATTTTAAATACCTTGAACACATACCAAATATAATTTTTATTGATTTAACCACACAAAATATTTTATTAAACAATTTAATTTATAAAAAAAATTATGTTCTAATATAATGGAACAAAATGAAACCCCAAACTTTTTCTTTTAATCCAACAAAAAATACCTGAAAAGAACATGCCATTAAGATATGGGATTCTATGGAATAAATTAGAAACCATAAACAACAAACCCCATTCCATACAATTTATATTAGAAAAACCCTATGTCTTCACAAACCCTTTGTCGAAAAAATATTAATAAATAAGGGAAGAGATATAATGAAGCGGTGAGATTAAACACTTAATTGGAGTTTACTTGAATAACCTTTATCATATTTCACACAATATTAAATCCATTAGTGGAGAGGAGTGGGGTATCAACACACCTATGGATGGTGGAATACTAAATGAGTGAAAATGGGGGAAGAAATGGGTTAAATTAATGATAGGATAGTTTAGGAATTTCAAAAAAATTAAAAACAAGATAGACTACATGGTTTTCCCATTTTGTTTTCCAAACTATCCACCAACCATGTAGGTTTCCATTTCTTCACTAGAAGGGGTCATTTGATTTTAAAACTATACTATTAACTTTGTGGGTGCTCTGATGAAACTTTCTAAAGTATTATTGTTTTCAAAGGTTGCCACGATATTTCCCCAAACTGTGTTCTAACAAGGTTCCAGCCTCTATCTCCCCCAAAAAATCAATTTTCAATGGAAAAATATGGGTGAAAATAAAAAAAAGAGTAAATAATACGTATTTGAAAATTCTATATCATCTGTGATACTTCTCCCACCATGTTAATTTACACCCCCAAAAGTCAATCCATTATTAGATTAGATATTATGTTAGAATATTTCTCTTCAACCCAATAATTTCATTTCCATTCCTAATAGAGATCATTTCCATGATTCCATATGACACAAAAAAGAGGAATATATTTCTACCAAAGAACCATCACATGGGAATTCAACATCTAAACGAGATACTAAGTTGCAAGAAATTTTCATTCCAACTCCATCTCTCCCCAACATAAAAAATTTGACGGGTCCATATTATACCTTTTCAAAATGATGAATTGGAAAAAATCAAGAGTCAACACTAAATGAAATATAAATGTTAAGTGTTATGTAACTTTACTGATCCTCTCAGTAATTTGGAAAGGGCTAACATACCATGGAATAATCTTGCCTTTTTTCCAAGTATGTAAATGTCTTAAATGAGATGTTACCTTTAAAAAACCCAAGCCATCAACTAATAATTCAAATTATCTAGGTTGGTGATTGAAAAATGACTTGTAATGGGTATGTGTTGTTTTCAAATGTTGTTGGATCATCTAAATTTTATCGGTCATTTGTTGCATGATTCTTGGTCCCAATCAAACTATCTCTCCAACTTCTGTCCAACAAATTATGGACTGTCCAGTCCAACAATATAGAGATTCAAAATATATCCATCTTATTAAAGGACCGGTATCATTTATTATTGGAAAATTCCTCAAACCACGATTGGTTATCCCACAATACTTTGATATCTAACACCTAGGAATGAATCTTTCCTCCTATAATTTGATTTTTATACTATGCTTGGCCATCTATATGGGTTTGGTGTTCCATATTAAGCTAAAACTGTTACACATTTTACTTTCATATGCCTTCCCAAAAACAGGAGGTGAAGTAGGGGTCTATATAAAAATTAATATAAGATAACAGACCATGCAAACTCATAATACTTTGAACATAAAACATCCATACATCTTCCACTTTTTTTGTTCTTGATCATGATAAAGTGAGTTGATTTGGGAAAACGTTAAATGATAACCAAAACATAATTCATTCCCATGGGTGTATGAGATAATACAATGATAGAATCAAGGTATAACTCCTCATAGATGAATGTAGGATTAGGGAGAGGATAAAGTAAGTCTGAGTCCCTCTTATTCACATATTTGATTTCATAATAAGTTAACATTGGAAAACAAAGTTATTGATGTCATGTCTCATGTATGACCTCTAGAATTTTCATCACACATAATTAGACCACTTGTTGGAACCTTAATTTATAGTCCTATATGAATGGACGTAGTTATACATTACCACCTTTCTTAGGGAAAATGGTACAAAAAATGGTCCTTGATAAAATGAATCCTTAGGGAGACAATGTACATTTATCGGGTACCTCCCAGCTAATTGGAGTCAGGATAGAATTCTAAAAAATCATTAGTGGTATTATATTTTATGAAAATCTCATGTAGATAAGGAATAAACATAATATTATAAATATACATTACTCATTTCTATTCTTTTATATCCATGTGAATTAATGAAAAAGCCACCAAAATGTTCAACTCACTGCTAGAATCCAACTAGTTCTGAGTAAAGAACATCATACTAATTGAATTATCAAAAACATTTCCTTTACCAGGAGTATTGGTAATTTTTAATTTGAAACCATTAATAAAATCTATCCATCAACTCAACCCTAGGTTTAAATAATTTTGGGAAAATATATAGCTCACAATTTAATGATTATTTTTTACCATAAACTTTACCAAAAAATATAAAATGTAGAATGAACTTGAGGGAATGAATCACATATATTATCCTACATTCATGGGTTAAGTACTTTTTTTATGGGTCTCAAGATGTATAGAGTTATATTTCATGATATGGTCGCCATGATTTGCACACAACCCAAGCCTGTACCTGAGACAACACTGTAGACCATGTAACCCTGGCCAATCTTAAAAAAGGTAATGATATGGATGGATTTAAATTAACCCATTATCTCTACCTATTACACTTGAAATTCTTGAATTTAAGAAACCCTTATCCCTTTCATTCTATGTGAACTCATATGTGAGGCAAGTTGTGAGAATTTTTTTTTAAATTATCCTATAATACCCTTTCCAAACCAAACATATTATTATTTTAAAAATATTCCTCATATCTTCCTATTACATCAGTTCTCTTAAATTATATGGATTAATAGAAACCCCACATTCTAATATTACATAACCAAATTAAATGACTTCCATAATTGGTAAAATATATTTTTATAGTTTACCATAAAAACGATGGTCCATCAATGTTCCGAAACTGATCGTAAAATGTTGTCCATGCTCCACTATTGATTTTTAGTTGACTAAAATGTTATCCAAGGACACTATGATGAAGTTTTAAAGGTATCTATTGAAAAAAAGTCCATAATATCCATGAAAAGTATGGGAAAACTAGTTAATTTAAAAAAAATTAGTGTATTTGAAATTCACAAACAATACTTGGAATGAGTTCTTCTCAACAGTTTCTTGTTTCAACCTAGCCTCGTGATACCCTAAATGAATTTTGATATTAGAAAAGAATGTTTCTTATTTGAGATATTCAAAGAGATCATCATCAGGAGGACATGGGTATTTATAATTTATCATGACTCAATCAACTTTACATAATCAATACATAATAGAAGGTAATATTTAGCTTTCATGAAAAAATGTACCCGAGATTCTCGTGGAAATACGATCAGATGAATGAAACCTTTAGACTCTAAATCATCCATCAAAATTTTTAACTCCCTCAATTTGGTGGTATTTATATGATATGAATCGTTGGATATTGTATATGTCCCTTGAAGCAAATTATTGATGTACTCATGGCACCTTTTATGAGTGAAGTATGATAAATTCATCAAGAACACTTTAGGAATCTAATTTAACATGGAAGGAAACCTACTCTATAAAACATCCCCATCAACTTACAGACGGAGGGAGGACACTTGAAATGAATTTCTAACCAAAACAATATGTAGAGGTCCAAATCAACCTAACAATGGATCCCATTCTCCCTATAAAACCCATTTTCTCCCATTACAACCCATAATGTTAACCCACCGATTGTAGAAATTAATGTGGTATTTATAGAACATCATCTATTCCACCCCTAAGATCATGTCAAAAATGCTTATCTTTAGGAAATGAAAATCCCTTTTTAGATCAACTTGTGAAAATGACACAATATATGATTGGATTCAAAAACCCTTCTACATACTTTTAAAATTAGGACAACTAAATCCATTGCATATAGAATAATCTTGCGTGGGAGTTTCAAAAAATCCAAAAGATAAGAATATTTGAAAGAGTTCAGATAACCTATATAAATAAATCAATTATCATGGATTATACAACAATAATAGTACCTATGAATGTCCTAGGGCATACATATGATTATTACAATGCATATTATATAACATGTCAGTTTTACATCTCTACCTAATCTTGATGTTGACCTCTAATCCATGTATCCCCTATTAGAAGGCTCTACCAATAAAAAGATATGTATTTTCCACTATATTCAATAGAGAAATACACCATTACCCTTAAAGAATCACATAGAGATATTGTTCTTATATGAGATGTTGATCCTTCCACACTTTTTAAATGAGGAAAATTCCAAAAAAAACCATTATAGATTTCCCACCTATACAGAAATTTTTTACACCCTAGGTTGTACATAATATGTGAACTACATGTGCTCAAGACCTCCACACTAATGAGAAAAAAATGTTTTTCATCCTACAATGACAAATCGGGTAGTTAGTGCGAATATCTAGAGTTGCCACCACCCTTTTTCCCTACATCTACAACTTCATACTAATTTTTGATGAGCCAGCCCCACTCTATAAATGTTTTATAAGCATCCTAGTAAGACCCTACATACCTTCCTAGTTAATTTCCACCATTTACGACCAATCTCCCACATTAGCATGTGACATCTATTTAAGCCAAAATACTTGAGATTAGATATCTTTCCATAGACCCTTTTAAAACCATTACACCTTCCATCTATCTTTATTGATCAACTCTAGATAAAATACAGATAGCTCTGGAAAGCAGTTTAATATTACATCATTGAACGATACCCCTATCTATGGGAAAAACTCCTAAGACATAGCGATAGTCAAAATATCACAAAAAAAACATTCACTATAATGGATTCCAAAAAATAGTTCCATCCCATTGGATACATTTACCCAACCAAAACCATAGTCTCCCCTTCCTAAGACTATGTCCCTCCAATATAAATTTTTCATTCTTAACTTTAACGGTTTCTATGGTTCCATGTTACCCCACTATCTTGAATACATTCTCTACCAAATTTTCAGATTCCTAGGGGTTAGTTATTTCACTAACAGAAGGTGGTTTATTCTTGAGGAACTCCTAATCCTAGTAATTTCCTATCCACGTTTCAACATCCCTAGCCTAAGTATGACCTGATACTGCTCCCTAATCTAAGGACTAAAAAACATGAACAACTACCTCGGGGAGTCTCAGATCAACTAGTGGGTTAGCTGATGATGAATTCTCTTTGTCCTCTTACTATGGCTATAAAATTGGTCTCCTAAGAGGCATGATACTACAAAATCAACTAAGGAATAATAAAATACTAATTTTATCATAACACTATGAACCATAAGAAAAAAATAACAAAAATTATCATAAACCAAAATTTAGATCATATCTCAAACTATATCACCAAACCATGGGTCACATGACTAGTCTACCACATGTGATTTACACCATATGGTTGCCTAAACAACAATCCAACATCACATGGTGATCCAAGGTCCATAAAAAGGTGCATTTTTCTAGACACCCAACTTTTCAACCATATAAATACATTCCCCCAATAACAAGGCCCAATGAAAGTAAAAAAGGCACTCTAATACAATTTTTTGTGAACATCCTTGGGAATCCATTCTAACCAACACCTACCATAGCTTAATGGCTTCGGTCAAAAAGAATTATCGATCCCCACAAGAAATAAACTAGTGAATTGGATAATAGGTAACTCATTTTGGAAAATATATTTCATCACATAATTCTACATTATCAAATATAATTATAACAATCATCAATAAAAATTATAAAACCAAAGGAACCATAGACAATATTAAAGGTTTCATCCATTGCGAAGTAATAGAATAGAAAAAATGATAAGTGAACAACCATATAGAAAAACAATATCTCCTTTAACAAGGGCCAATTACCCATCATTTCACTTCTAACACTTATCCCAAATGGACACGATCATGAGTACCTACCTCCACGGTAAGAATCCTTGACTTTAACTGAATTAGAAAAAACATGGTCAATATACACCCATTGGGTGTGTGTAGGGTTCTTAATCACTTCCCTAGTGGGATCAAACTGATTTTACAATCCTTGCAATTATATAAAAAATTATTCTGTTTTAAAAGAAAATAAATAATTTATGTTCAAACATTAATTATAAATTAAAATAAAACTAATGGAATTGAGATTAAATAGTAGAAGGTAAAACTTTAAAATAATCACCATAGTAAATCACTAACAATATAGGGAAATTGGATACCTATCACTACAAATAATGGCATATACCAGCATAAATGTATTAATATATATTATAATTGTTGGTAAAACTCATCAATTCCTAATGATATTAAATTTTATTTGTAATGATTTTATGTACCAACACTTGTTTTTTAACAACAGTTGTATCTAATGATATTGATCATTTAACTCCAACAAATAATTTACTAATAGTTAAATCTATTGATTTATCATATAATTAATAAACTATTTTACCGAAAAAATAATTCTGTTACTATTAATTTTTATTACAAATTTTTTTTTAACCATTATAAAAATATATTACGAAAAATTACCAAATGACATAAAATATTTCACCAAAATATAATATTTATATATATATATTATTTTCCAAAAATTATATAAATTATAAATATTATAATATAATCATATAATCATATGTTTTCATTGATACATTATAAATTATATATATTTTAATAAAATAAAAAAATCATACATTTTAATTGATAAATTATATGTTTGTGAAAATATATATACACATATATGATTTAAAATTGTTGATAAATGATCATACTCTTTTTCAAGATTTAAAGTATTAAAAACTAAAAAAATAAATTCAATTAACAGGTAATTTCATTATTTGAATATAATGTAAGTTTTTACTCAGAAATTATATAAAAATAAACTATACATCATGATATTTTTTTAAAATTGTACCTATAAAATGACACTATCATAAAAAAAAATTAAAATTCATGAGGTGCAATGATCACATAACCATTTCCACATATTCTATTTCAACCCATGACTTGGTTAATTTCCTTTTTTTTGTTCCAACAGTGTAGGAAAATGGTAAGAAAATAATGTTGTTATTGTTGATATTATTATTATTATCATCATAATTATCATAATTATCATTAGTATCATTATTATCATAATTATCATAATTATCATAATTATCATTACTATCGTTATTATCATTTGTATAATTATAATAATTATTCTCATTATTCTCATTATTATCATTATGATTGTTATTATTATTATTTTTATTATTATGATTTTATTTTTACTTTTACATTTCCCCTCTCCTTCTCTCATACACCCCCTAGCTTCCTATATGTGTCACATGCCCCAGCCTGATGGAACCTCGGCTACAATCCTCTCTTCTCCTCCAACCATGGATTTTGGTTTTATCTCCTTCTAATATCAAATTTGGTATCCTCCAAATAACATTCCTTCTCCCCTTCACTCTTATTATTATCCTTTCACTATGATTTTCCCTCTCTTCCTTACGTTGTGTGTAACCTAACCAAAACATAAACTGATTTCGGGTGTTTTATTTTGTGATTCTTGATGGTTAAGCTTCATGATATTAGATTGGGGTCTATTTTAGTTGTGGTTGTGTGAGTCATTTTAGGGCGGTGGATATTTCTTTCCCATTTTTGTGTTTCCTTAAATTTGTTGTGTTGATTTTGTGTGTGGAATGCCTCAATATAATGAATTATTCTCATTCCATGTGGTGACTTAATATAGTATGTTCGGTGGTTAATTACTCAACTGGGTTCATATGCATTCTTATTTTTGTATACTTTTCCTTATATATTGATTTAAATTAATTATTTTATAAATGTTTGTTTATTGTGGAAGAAAAATGTTCAAGTATAAGATTGTGCATATTTTTCACTAAGTTTCCAATGGTTGTTGATGGGTGGTTCTCTTCCTTATGAAATTAATATTATCTATTAGTCATGATTATGCATTCCCTGCTTGTAGTATGTTTTTTTTAACAATGTCTATCTATTTCTAGTATTTTATCATCAATTTCTCAATCTAATAAATCTTAGTGCAGTATGATTTCATATATTGATAAATGGGTTGTAATTTTTTGTTTAAGATATTATCTAATTCAATGTCATGTGTATATTCATTATTTTCATTTTATTACGTTATTCAACTATTATTCCATTGAATATGATATTGAGAGTCTGTAATTATAGGAGTTTTCACAATGCATGTATTTTTGTCAAAGATTTAATTATATGAACTATAGATAAAAGTGGATTTCAATATTTAATTTTATTTATATTTTTAACATCAAAATATTTATTTTATGTTATTATAAATAAGCAATGTTTCATGTTCATGAATTATATTTTATTTTTTATTTTATGTGTTACTTATGTGTTTGTTTATTTTTTAATATGAGGTTAATATTTTCTTTGTTAACTATAATACACAAGTTTTAGATTCCATTTAAATTAAATTTATCACATGAATTCTTTTTCTGAGGAATGTTATGTTATAGACATTTCATTTCCATATTAATAGAGTACTTGTTAGAAGTTGTTTTTTAAATTCAGAGTAATTTTGGACTTCTCATTAGGGAGTATTTAAAACAAGAACATGGGATTCACATCATTTTATTATGTTAATTTTGAGTTGTGTGCTTTTAATGAGTGTTCAATTGTTGTATATAAAATTAATCACTTCAAAAAACATTCGATCAAGAGAATATATAGACACTTCTAAATAGTATCATCTTTTCCTCCATCCTCATTAGTTTCAATCCAATTGATTTTTTATAAAATCAAATAATTTTTCATTTTTAATGTAAAGTATCATGTATAATATATTTCTGAATAATTCGGTATTTCTCATCAAGGTGAATGCATTGAGACAGAAATGTAATCATTGGTCCCTTGTATGGTGGATGATCCATACCCATAAGATGATGTCGATGATGGGACATTGTAGTAGCCTAAAACAGGGCAATGGGGACATCGCCACAGATCTCTAGGTTGTGACTAATTCCATAAATGAGTTTCTTCTATTGTGAAGTGACTTTCCACTTGATTGGATTCTCCATTTAGTTTTGTACATTTTCTTTATTTTTTCAATAAGTATCGAAACTGTTTTCCGGACCATGGTTCACACGGTCTTTATTATCATGTATAATTTTTTATAGTATTCAATCTTATGTGTAATATAATTTTTATATGGAAAATTTATATCCAATATTCACTCAATATATCTTTTGATTCAATTTATATTTAGTACAGATTAAATTACAACCTATGTAATGTACGAAGTTTCATTATAGGAAATTATGGATCAATGGGACACCTTTCCATATCCATTGGTGTCTACCTAATTTAATGATTCTATACATGTTATATTATTTATTTTTTAATAATATTGCCAAATTTTTATTTTATATTGCATCACTATTATATTTAGTTCTTCATATTTTTACATTTAAATCTCCATTCATGTATTCATTTTTTTCATTTAACTAACAAGACTCATGTTTCTACGATGGTGATACCGTATTGTAGGGAGAACTATTAATTATACTGGCTTTGTTGATCTAAAATCGTCCTTGCTGATGTGCATTCCAAGTATGTAAGTATTTAATAATTGAACGCATGCCATGTACATCATTGTATATTACCAGTGACACCTATATTTTCACATAGCCATGGATTATACATTCATATAAATCATGGAACATTACTCACGGACATGTGTTAAATTATTTACCTGACATGTGCTCAGGTATTCATGTCTTGAACACATTCCCCATAAAATTATGTTCAATTTTGGTCAGTTTTTCAAATGCATGTACATCATGGAATGTATAGGAAACTTGTTAAATATTAGTTCACAATTATTCACTCAACCATGTTTTTTAGTACTCATCTTATAATTTTAATATAAATGACTTATTGAAAAGTAAGATAATATGATTTCAATGCATTGGATATATTTCTGAATGTGGAATTTAATCCAACGCTCCATATTTTTAGTCGTTCCAATCCTGGTCCAACTGTGGATAAGACCCATGTTTCTACAACTATTATGGGGACCAATGGAAGTTCTACTCTTGAGTATTCCTAGATTTCCTAGATGACTAACAAATCATATGTATATATATTTTCTGTCATTTTCATGGAGATGGTTGTTTGAAGGTGGGTTATTGATATTGTTAGGCCCACTAACTTACAGATTCTAATATCATGGGTATCATGCATGTTAATATTTCAAAACTAATGACTAGTATATATTTATGATAAATAAATTGATATCATGGAATGATTATTTCTATATTGTATAGGTATTACTATTGTGCAATATCAAAAGGAAGTTCAACACAAATGGAAGTTATTATATATTTTTATATCATATCATTTATTACTATTTTGGTTTCAATTAATGATGATATTTTTCTCATATTTGAGGGCATGATATTTGGTTTTCTATTGTAGATCTTGGATATTAAGGGTTTGGAATATCATCTAATAGAGGATCCTCTATGGAATTGAAGATGATTTGATTTTTTTGAGAAGTCAATAGATTAGAAGAATGAAAAATATTTATTATATAAATAGTAATTTTTCAATATTTTTATTTATTTCCATTTTGATTTCAATTCATAAAGATATTTTGAACTTATTTTTGTGAATTTTATTTGGCTTTCTATGGTGTAGTTCTTAGAGCATCAAGGGGTGGCATGGCAGTAACTTGAGGTTACCCACTGGTACTATAGATAAATTGATTTTTTGATTCTAATGGCCTACTTGGGGGTGATGAATGATATTTTGTGGAATGTTGGATGATTGGAGTAAAGAGTCACCATGCTCTTTTTTCATTTCTAGTGGTGGGGTGATGGGGGTTTTCAATTAGTGACTGCATAGGTGGATCCTGGTTTTTTATGTTCTTTTTGACCTTTTTGGGCATCAATAAACATTAGTATGTATTGATTTCTTTTGTTTTAAATTTCATTATTAATATGATTAATCATTTTTCTATGATTAAACATGAGTTAAAATCATATTTGGTATGATATTTAAAATAGGTTTATTATTTATAATAAAGTAATAAATATAATATAAAATTTTAGAAATAAATATTAATATACCCAAACATAATTAATTATTATTTAAATATTTTATAAACATGTATTAATTATTGTCATTTGTTATGAAAGTTGATTATAATATTGACACCACATAAAATTATCCTAGAAATATATTGCTAAGAATATTGACAAAGATTTATATAATCTATTAATATTATAATAATTGAACAGAAATATTTTACATATCACTATAAAATTTAGCATCATCCCTATTAAAAAATATTATTATTTTTTATCGTGGGATCATCTTAATCATGGTGATCAAATCTAGTGTGTGGTGGTATGTTTGAATGCTTGGGCCATAATAATCGCATCACACCACATCACAATTTATTAAGTTAGTGATAAGTTTCAGTCCTTATAGGGAGGATAGTTTGATTCCCTTCTACCTTTTCTGATATACATTACCTAATATTCTAACCTAGATAGCTAGAATTCCCATATATATTTTCATCCTTTTTTCAATTCATAAAGATTATCACCAAACATGGAAACCCACCAAATACTAAATAAAAAAATTTAAACCATTTCTATAGGGGAAAATTTTTCAAAAACCATTCACACACACCACATCATCATTGAAATCACTTATTTATACTGAAAAAATAGTTTATAATATAATTAAATTTATAAATAAGAAATTTTACATATTAAAATAAGGGAACAACATTAGACCACATACCTTTTTCCTTGAAAGCACCTTGAACTAATTGAGATGCATATGAACAGAAGAGAGGGGATCTTTAATAAAGAGTAAACTATAAACATAAAACAACATTCCATAATGTTTTTATTGGATAAAACTAGGTCATCACAACAACTAGGTATAAATAAACATTAGAAATGAGGAATAACCAAGAATATGTTAGATGAGACACTTACATGGATTTATAAGAATAACCTAAGTCAAATTCATTCCAAAATTGATGTCTTTAGGGGAGTGAATAAGGTTGATAGTGTGAATGGGGTTGGTGGGGATGGTAATATGATACAATTAGGGGTGAAATGTGTAACACCCCGACCCCAGCTACCCAGAGTCGGTACATTACTTCGTAACATTGGCATGATCACAAAAGATCAAGTCTCGAAAGACCGATTAGTTTAGTAGCCTTAGAAACACTAGATACATTCGTAAACGTTACATTACATCATAAAGTGAAAAACTACAATAACAAAGTCTCCATAGTCCACTCTCATATCCTCTTCTGACAATCCCTGCAGGTCATTCATAAAATACTTCTTCACATCCTGGAAAATATTAAAACATTGAAAGGGGTGAGCTCAGATGCTCAGTAAGGATAACAATATTGCGGAAGCCTTCATAAATAAACATAAACATTTAAGGCAATGTATAACTAAAACAAAAGCCTTTTAAACTTGAACATCAACATAATATGGCAAAAGTAAAATGAGATAATTCCATTTACTTCTTCACATGGATATTCTACTGGTCGAATAATCACATGAAATATCATTAACCACTTTCATAATGATGGAATGCATAATGCCAGACTATCATAACCACGTAGTCAAGGCCTCGTGCCAAGACCACAAATAAGATTTTGTCAAGGCCTCGTTCCAAGACACTATTTTGTCCCATGAGACCTGCCGATGCATCAAGGAGCTATAGAGGGCTCCACCCGTCACTTATTAAGTCCAATGAATTCCTCATATGAATAGTTTTAAACATATCATAAACCATAACATAATCGTATCACATGAAACATGCATAAATCAAAACATAACATTTCCACATTTCAATCACAATATTTCAATACAACACATTGATATAAAAAAAATGCTTTCAATACCATTTTCAATACCAAAATAAAATAAAGTTAAAACTTTGTATTTATTTTTCATTAAAAAAAGTGATGGCATGTAGAGGAAGCCGAAACTCAAATAATGGTCACGGCGGCAGAGAAGTCATTGTCGCCGCATATGTACAGAAAGAAAAACATTCCCTTTTCGTCATTTAGTAAAACTCTTCGTATAAAAAGATTCCTTTTGAATAAACGTAAAATGTCAAAGGGGTTTATACACTGTACAAAAGAAATTTGTGTATAAAACAAAATATGCCTCAATGAATGGAGATTGAGACGAAGTCCCTTAAAAAGATTATTTTTAAATAAAATATATCTATTATGTGTATTAACTATTTTTACACATAAAGAAAGTATAAATACAATATACGACATAATAATATCATGACATAATTTGAAAGTAGGAGATTAACCCAAAGAATGGAAGTTGGGTTATGAAATTCCCTTACCTCGTGTTTGACTTGACTCAACCGTTCTTTAACCTCCTGAATAATAAACTATAGTTAATATATACCTTATTAAGAACCATTTTCAATTTCATTATCCTTATTATATCACTTATTACAATGATATGAACATTATGTAATTATTTAAGTTAATAACGGTCGTTTTGTCGATCTTTGGTACTTGAGTCAACAATAAACATCTTATAATTACAAGTTGTTTATGTGGAAGAATATCCATTATCTCCAGAATTATATTCATGATTTAGATGTCATATATATCATATATAACCAGTATATACATTCATTTATAATATTACGTAACATTTAGAGGTAAGAAATGAAATGCACTGTTCATGGAGACGGTAAGCCGTATGTACGCATGAACGCTACTTTCATTTCAATTTCATATTTAATGGAACAAAATCATAATGATATAAATGTATAATATAATTCCAGTATAATATAGTTTATAATACCATTTACTCCATCCTTTATACATCCCACATATGGCATTAACGATTCAAATCACTTTGAGGGGGCGGTAGTCCGCACTTCCTAAAATGAAATTATCGCGTTTTACCCATAATGGAAATTATAAAGTATGTGATAAATGAGAAATACATAAGAATAAGTAAAACATAAACATATTATATATCATATATAAAAATAGTTACATCTTAATGGCCACCTTTGAAGGTGTTATATGAGTGTTGAACAATCATCGTTTCGTGAGGCATAAATTCGCCATCCACAGAAACTGTATGTTCTTTAACCATTAGATGTAGGTGTGTGTAATTGTATCTCGAATACTTCTTATAACAATATCCTAGTATATTGAGGATAATGGTGTTGTTACAAAAGAAATTAATAAAAAGATTTTAGGGGGTTGGAGAAGAAAAATAAAACAAAACAACATTAGAGAAGACATTACCTCAAAATCGGGTAACTCTTTTTGATTTGAGCCAAAGGCTTCCTTGGGAAGAGTTCTGCCCAAAGTGAGGCTTCTAGGAGTAAGAGGGGGATGTTGGGAGAGTATTTGGGCAGAGTTTGGCCGAGCCAAATGGCTTGAAGGTGTGAATAAGGTGGGCGTGGTGGGGGCCTTTTATAAGTGGAGAGAAGGGGCACTTTTGGATAGTAATGAAATGTTATTCTATTATACAATGATTTTCGGATTCTAAAGGTCCCACACTTGTATAATTCTGGTATAAGGTGATAAGGGTTCGATATATCCTCATACAATAGGCTTTGGACAAGTTTAAGTCTTGGATTTTACATCATCTTTTCATTTTATTTAAATCGTTAAATAATGAGGTCATCGCTGCATCATCATGATGTCATAAATAATTTAATTTATTTAATGTCTAAAAATTATAAAATAATACTATGATGTAGGAAATCTTTTTATCTTTCTAATTAATATTTATAATCAAAATTTGGACTTGTTTAACCCCACTTAAAAACTGTTTTAGTAAAACAACTCATGTTTGTGTCAATTTAATTTTATCATTATATATATATATATATTAATGTCATTTTCCAACCAAAGTGGCTCCATGGGGTCCCCAAGTTGGCCCATGGGTTGTCTTGGTCGGCCATGACTCATCCAATAGTAGTAGGACAAGTGTCAAGCTCATCTCATATTATTAAAACATTATTTTTACCTTAAACTACACCAATTACCTCTAATCGCGATTAAGAACTTAAAAGTTACTATTCACCAAAAAATTATTTTAATCTCATTGAACCACATTTTACTTCATAATTATAACCATGTATGTCGGATTTTTTAAAATAAAATCACAGAAGTGGTAATATTTCATTTAAACAAAAAATCAGTTATTTAACTACCACTTAGTGGTTTCACTATTCATCAAAAATTGATGTTTTTCAGAACAATGCCAAAATTTCACCCTAAGCTATAATTGATATTACGAATTCAAAAATGATTTCTATTTTATTAAATTCCAAATATATAATTTGCATTAATTAATTTTATAATTAATTCCCGCTGTCACAACAAATAGCGTGTTTTTAAGAAACAATTTATATCAAAAGATTGACAATTGTTTATGTCCAATTTCAAAGTGAAATAAATTATAATGACCACCATTGGATAAAATGGTAAAAATATATTCTAATTATACTTTAAAACCACTCAATAGTATCACTTATCACTATAAATTATTTTTATTAAAAAAGTTGTTTAAAGTATTTTTCACTATTCATAAAAATTTTGATGTTCTCAGAAAATTACAAAAAATTCAACATAGGCTAATTTCAATATTAGGAATACAAAAATGAAGTCCATTTTGAAATATAAAATTTCTATAAATTTAAAAAGTGGTTATTACAATTCATAACGGCTACTTTGATTAGTTGCAGTGTGTTAGAACTCGATGTTGCGTACAATGCAAGCTATTACATTATTGAATGAGAAGCGTATCATGGAAGCTCGGGGTGTTACATTATCCCCTCCTTCAATAAATTGCATCCTTGCAATTTGAAAATTTTCTTTGTAAATAAAAGGTTGAAAAGAGAAAATACCTTTGTGGAAAACCCACATCGGAAATAAGATTAATAAAATTTAGCCTTAATAAGAGGGAAAGGGAAATGAAAAAGTCACCACCCAATTATGATCTCGATTAGGAGAACATTGGTGGAAATTAAAGACATATAATTGGAGGAAAAACGTAAATATTTGTAAGGAGTGATTGAGGTCATCAATCACAATCAACTGTCAAATTGAGGGCCTCAAAGACTTCAATCTATGTTGATTTAAAATATCATCAGTTCAACAAGACATAAGGTATTAGGATAACACATTTTTTTGTTTTAATATCCCTTTACTAAAGTTTAAGAATTAATTTATTCATTGAATAAGATATAGGTATATAAATATATATATTTATGCTTGACAATTAGAGTTTCAACCTTCAACTCATCTTTCACTCAAAAAGATAATAGAACTCAAAAATATTATACTTATCCTAATTGTATAAGGTTACAAATGTTAACACATACCATTTAGATTAGTAAAATTATTTTTTAATAACCAGGGACTTCCTGTAGGCTAGTGGTAGGAAATAAAGGCCTGTCGCACTATGATTGTGGGTTCGATTCCTGCAGCTTTGTCCGACGCGACGGGTTATGCCCCACCCTCTAGGTTGTCCTTTTCCTAAAACTATAGTATCATAATATTCCAAAAATAATCTTCATAAATTTTTTAACCTTAAACAATACTATCCAAAGATCAACTTAATCCACTCCAACCTTTATAGTTATCCAAAATACCTTTGTCCAGACTTTCTCTAAAAGGTCTCTTAATTCCAAAATCAATTTATCAGATTCCCCAAACAAAGTAATGTTTATCTTATTGTCACATACTAAAAATATAATTACCTTCATCATATTAAAACCTTATTGGAATCAACAAGTACTGCAGTACAATCCTTATATATATATATCACATTATTCTAATAACCAGAATATAATCCATGAGTCCAAAAGCACCAATACATTAGTTATTCTGCTTTAACTGTAGTAACAGCATAAGATTGTCCTTGATCCCTTGGCCTTTTCTGAGGTAAGTTTCCCTGACTCTTAGGACATTCATTTGCATAATGACCCATTTCTCTACAATTGTAGCATTCAACTTTGATAGCCTCTTTCTTTCCCTTGCAATCACGAGCCTGGTGACCCTTTTCTCCACATTTATAACAAACTCCCATTCCTTTTAGACAAGTACCAGGGTGATTCTTCCCACAATTATCACATAATGGAAAATCATTCTTTCCCTTTTTCCCTTTATCTGTCTCTTGTTCCATCGTTCTCTTCTTCTCTTGCTTTAATTTGTTGTCATAAGACTTAGAGAATTCCTTTTCTGTCTTGATAGCACATGAGACAATATCTTCGTATGTTGAGAATGATTGTGATACTAAAGCTCTACGGAGAAATGGTTTTAACCCATCAAAGAAACGATCAATCTTACCTCTTGGGTTACATATATAATCTGCAGCATACCTCGCCAACCTTGTAAAGTTGGCCTCATACTTTGCGACATTATCATCCTCCTTTTGTCTCAGACTCAAAAATTGCCTTTCCATATCTGCTCGATGGTCATGAGGAAAGTATTTTTCTAACAAAATCTCTTTGAACTCCCTCCATTCCATATTCGATACGTCATCATCTTCCTTTGTATTTTGAATCAATGACCACCATTGATCATCATATCCAGTGAGGCGGTAAACTGCCATGATAACCTTCTCCCTTTCGCTACTCCCCAAGGTGTGGAATATTTTCTCTAAGGAGTTTATCCATTTCTCAGCTACTAACGGATTTGTACCCCCATTAAATGTTGGTGGTTGTTGCCTCATGAAGCGGTCTAACATTGATCCTCCACGTTGCGGATCAGGGTGCTCCATACGAGTAAGGTTATTATTCATAACCAGAGTGAGTTGTCCCAGTATGGTAATAAGTTGATCAGCACCAGTTGTATCTCCAGCTCCACAATAATTATCTTGAGCAGGAGGGCAATCCCTACACGGAGTTCGTGCATTGATACGGTTTTCATTCCTTCCACTAGGTTCCATTTCTATACAATGGCATAAACTTGATTAGTTTATGAATCAAAATACATAATTCCATACTTATAAAATACTTAACATAAATTGAACTATTTATGGATATAATCCATAATCATAAAAAGTTTTTCATTGAGGAAGTATATACTCATAACCGTTCATAGTGGTTTGTAAATAATATGACAATTATCCTAAGCATATCCCCCGGGAGTGTCGTAACCAAGAGTGCAGCAAGGCCCGTTGTCGTGCACCAGTTCCCGTTCGAGTCTAGCTCAAAGCGGTGTTTTCAGGTTTTACCCCTAGGTACATCTGTGCCAAATCCGCCTCTACCTGCTCGTATCCAGACAGGGATGTACTGCTCGGAAAACTCACAAAATCTCTACAATAACAAAATTCTAGGAAGTTCTTCTTTACTAATCCTCAAAGTCTATCTTTGGGCTATGTGCTCTAATCAGAGTTTATCTAAATCTAGCTTCCAAGGTTAGTACAAAACTGCCTCTGATACCAACTGTAACACCCCGACCCCAGCTACCCAGAGTCGGTGCATTACTTCGTAACATTGGCATGATCACAAAAGATCAAGTCTCGAAAGACCGATTAGTTTAGTAGCCTTGGAAACACTAGATACATTCGTAAACGTTACATTACATCATAAAGTGAAAAACTACAATAAAAAAGTCTCCATAGTCCACTCTCATATCCTCTTCTGACAATCCCTGCAGGTCATTCATAAAATACTTCTTCACATCCTGGAAAATATTAAAACATTGAAAGGGGTGAGCTCAGATGCTCAGTAAGGATAACAATATTGCGGAAGCCTTCATAAATAAACATAAACATTTAAGGTAATGTATAACTAAAACAGAAGCCTTTTAAACTTGAACATAAACATAATATGGAAAAAGTAAAATGAGATGATGCCATTTACTTCTTCACAAGGATATTCTACTGGTCTAATAATCACATGAAATATCATTAACCACTTTCATAATGATGGAATGCATAATTCCAGACTATCATAACCACGTAGTCAAGGTCTCGTACCAAGACCACAAATAAGATTTTGTCAAGGCCTCGTGCCAAGACACTAGTTTGTCTCATGAGACCTGCCGATGCATCGAGGAGCTATAGCGGGATCCACCCGTCACTTATTAAGTCCAATGCATTCCTCATATGAATAGGTTTAAACATAACATAAACCATAACATAATCGTATCACATGAAACATGCATAAATGAAACATAACAATTCCACATTTCAATCACAAGATTTCAATACAACACATTGATATAAAAAAAATGCTTTCAATACCATTTTCATTACCAAAATAAAATAAAGTTAAAACTTTGTATTTATTTTTCATTAAAAAAGTGATGGCTTGTAGAGGAAGCCGAAACTCAAATAATGGTCACAACGGCGGAGAAGTCGTTGTCGCCGCATATGTACGGAAAGAAAAACATTCCCTTTTTGTCGTTTAGTAAAACGCTTCTTATAAAAAGATTCCTTTTGAATAAACGTAAAATGTCAAAGGGGTTTATACACTGTACAAAAGAAATTTGTGTATAAAACAAAATATGCCTCAATGAATGGAGATTGAGACGAAGTCCCTTAAAAAGATCATTTTTAAATAAAATATATCTATTATGTGTATTCACTATATGTACACATAAAGAAATTATAAATACAATATACGACATAATAATATCATGACATAATTTGAAAGTAGGAGATTAACCCAAAGAATGGAAGTTGGGTTATGAAATTCCCTTACCTCGTGTCTGACTTGACTCAACCGTTCTTTAACCTCCTGAATAATAAACTAGAGTTGATATATACCTTATTAAGAACCATTTTTAATTTCATTATCCTTTTTATATCACTTATTACAATGTTATGAGCATTATGTAATTATTTAAGTTAATAACGGTCGTTTTGTCGATCTTTGGTACTTGAGTCAACAATAAACTTCTTATTATTACAAGTTTTTTATGTGGTAGAATATCCATTATCTACAGAATTATATTAATGATTTAGATGTCATATATATCATATATAACCAGTATATACATTCATTTATAATATTACGTAACATTTAGAGGTAAGAAATGAAATGCACCGTTCATGGAGATGGTAAGCCGTACGTACGCATGAACACTACTTTCTTTTCAATTTAATATTTAATGGAATGAAATCATAATTATATAAATGTATAATATAATTCCAGAATAATATAGTGTATAATACCATTTACTCCATCCTTTATACATCCCACATATGGCATTAATGATTCAAATCACTTTGAGGGGGCGGTAGTCCGCACTTCCTAAAATGAAATTATCACGTTTTACCCATAATGGAAATCATAAAGTATGCCATAAATGAGAAATACAGAAGAATAAGTAAAACAAAAACATATTATATATCATATATAAAAATAGTGACATCTTAATGGCCACCTTTGAAGGTGTTATATTAGTGTTGAACAATCATCGTTTCGTGAGGCAGAAATTCGCCATCCACAGAAACCGTATGTTCTTTAACAATTAGATGTAGGTGTGTGTAATTTTAGCTCGAATAATTTCTATAACAACAGCCTAGTATATTTAGTATACTGGTGTTGTTACAAAATAAATTAATAAAAAGAGTTTAGGGGGTTGGAGAAGAAAAATAAAACAAAACAACATTAGAGAAGACATTACCTCAAAATCGGGTAACTCTTTTTGATTTGAGCCAAAGGCTTCCTTGGGAAGAGTTCTACCCAAAGTGAGGCTTCTAGGAGTAATAGGGGGATGTTGGGAGAGTATTTGGGCAGATGTTGGCCGAGCCAAATGGCTTGAAGGTGTGAATAAGGTGGGAGTGGTGGGGGCCTTTTATAAGTGGAGAGAAGGGGCACTTTTGGAAAGTAATGAAATGTTATTCTATTATACAATGCTTTTCGGATAATAAAGGTCCCACACTTGTATAATTCGAGGATAAGGTGATAAGGGTTCGAAATCTCCTCATCCAATAGGCTTTGGACAAGTTTAAGCCTTGGAATTTACATCATCTTCTCATTTTATTTAAATCGTTAAATAATGAGGTCATCGCTGCATCATCATGATGTCATTAATAATTTAATTTATTTAATGTCTAAAAATTATAAAAAAAATACTATGATGTAGGAAATCTTTTTATATTTCTAATGAATATTTATAATCAAAATTTTTACTTGTGTAACCCCACTTAAAAACTATTTTAGTAAAACAACTCATGTTTGTGTCAATTTAATTTTACCATTAAATATATATATATTAATGTCATTTTCCAACCAAAGTGGCTCCATGGGGTCCCCAAGTTGACCCATGGGTTGTCTTGGTCGGCCATGACTCATCCAATAGGATTAGGACAAGTGTCAAGCTCATCTCATATTATTAAAACATTATTTTTACCTTAAACTACACTAATTACCTCTAATCGCGATTAAGAACTTAAAAATAACTATTCACCAAAAAATTATTTTAATCTCATTGAACCACATTTTACTTCATAATGATAACCATGTATGTCGGATTTTTTAAAATAAAATCACATAAGTGGTAATATTTCATTTAAACAAAAAATCAGTTATTTAACTACCACTTAGTGGTTTCACTATTCATCAAAAATTGATGTTTTTCAGAACAATGCCAAAATTTCACCCTAAGATATAATTGATATTCCGAATTCAAAAATGATGTATATTTTATGAAATTACAAACATATAATTTTCATTAATTAATTTTATAATTAATTCCCGCTGTCACAACAAATAGCGTGTTTTTAAGAAACAATTTATATCAAAAGATTGACAATTGTTTATGTCCAATTTCAAAGTGAAATTAATTCTAATGACCACCATTGGATAAAATGGTAAAAATATATTCTAATTATACATTAAAACCACTCAATATTATAACTTATCACTATAAATTATTTTGATTAAAAAAGTTGTTTTAAGTATTTTTCACTATTCATAAAAATTTTGAAGTTCTCAGAAAATTACAAAATATTCAACATAGGCTAATTTCAATATTAGGAATACAAAAATGAAGTCCATTTTGAAATATAAAATTTCTATAAATTTAAAAAGTGGTTATTACTATTCATAACGGCTACTTTGATTAGTTGCAGTTTGTTAGAACTCAATGTTGCGTACAATGCAAGCTATTACATTATTGAATGAGAAGTGTATCATGGAAGCTCGGGGTGTTACAAAATGGGTTTAAATGGGGAACGAATGTTTAGGAATTTCAAATCTATTGAAAACTAGGCAGACTGCAAGGGTTTGACTCACAGTTTTCTAAATCATGCTCCAACTATGCAGGGGCCTTTAGCTCTACTTAAAGATACCCCACCATTTGTTTACATGTTTTTAAAAACTTTTCAAATAATATTATGCATACTATAGTACCATATCATCTGGTCTTATGGTATTCTAAGGCTAGTTCATGGTTCCCATTAACCATTTTCCTACCATGCACCAGCCACTATCTCCCCAAAAACCTCTATTTTCAATAAAAAATATATAAAAACCCATAGGTGAAATGAAATATGATATTTAAATAAAAAATACTTGAAAAATAAATTTTGGTTTGATATGAAACTCTCCTCACCGGTACCCTATCATATCCATAAGTATAGTGGGTACTAGGGGGAACTCTCTCACACATGTGAAGAATATTCTATTAGGGTATTGGGTATCTCCTTATCATAAGAATATATTGCCTCAAACACATTATAGATTACCTCAATCACTATATCATAATATGAAAAAGTAATAGCCTATGTATTAAAATTACTAGAAGATGTATCGTTAGCCACTATAGGGATATCCTATGGATTTTTATTGTTTGTGAATGGAAGTGGAAGTGCATCTAGTTGATCATGTTATACATCCTCTATATCAGCCACATCATTAGGTGGAACATTATTAACATGCTCATGATCTTATGAAAAATCCATATGATTATCATCCTCCTCATCATTATATGAAATATAAATAAATAATCCTAAAAAATCACATCCATATGAAGAAGCAACTATGTTACTACATGATGACATTTGGCTTGGTAAAACTTTTCTCACAATATGGGATCTGATATTTGATTTAGGTGTGTTATATGAGCCTCATGCAAAAACAATATATATTTAACTAAAGATTATAAAAATATATATTCAAAATTGGGAAGAATTATTAAAAATTGATGATATCCTCACATATTTCAGTTATGATATAATAATTTGGTCTTGTAGTACCATGGAATATGTATTATATTACCGCCCCAGACAACTAATTTGTACCCGAACCAACAGAACACTACTATAACTTCAGATTACCTCCATGTGGGCTAGTGGGTGACCAAAAAGAATCATACGTCTAATATTTTATCATAGGGATACTGTACCAACATATTAGATTAAATAAACAATATAAATAAACATAATCACATACATCCAAAAATAGTAACCAATTAACTGACATTGTGGAATGTGTTGACAAATAATCAAAATAAACCATGACAGAATATATGAATTATATATTATACATGTTAGGATATCATATAACAATCTCCAAATGATGAATAGTTAAATCTTGGTAAAACTAAAAAACATATATGGAGTCCTGGATCAGTACCATCTTTCTATCCATTTTCTAATTTTCCCATGACAAGACCTACAAACAAGTAACATCGTCTCAAGTACCAATGTTTCATGGATGCATGTGTTGTGTGTGAGTAAAACTCAATAGGCCTTCACCAATAACATCCAATAATGTAACCAATTAATAAAATAAGTTAGAGAAAAAATTTCTCAAGTTAAATTATTTAACAGTTTTAAAACAATTTTTAAGACGAGAAAAAAGACCCTTGATACCCAGGGTTCACTATGATACCAAAGGATGGGAATATATAAGTGTACGATTAAATATAAATGACACTACAATATGTATTTTTTTTTAATTTCAACACCATTAAATCCCTATAAATATAACATGATGGAATTAATTTAGTATCCATAAAAACATAATAGAAAATGGTCATAAATGATGTTTAAATCGCATGTAGTGTTCAAAAATTAGACTATCCCAACTAAAAATCAGTTATGGAGGCCTTCTTGACCTTTTATGACCAGAAAAGAATAGGTAAATAAGTTTCATTAGTCCAAAGGCATTGATCACTTCTCATGACTTGATATAAAATCATGTAGAGTGAAAATAAAAACCCTAATCAAAATTTGTGGTGTTTGAAGTTCAAGACATATTTTCAATATATTTTAAGAGACTAATTAATTTATTAATATTTTCTATAACAAAAATTTTATTAGTTTTTTTCCACCCAATACTAATTAATAAATTTTCAATTAATATTGATTTATAATTATATTATAAATCATATTTCACTAAATGTATTACATATTATTTTTAAACACATATTTAGTATTATATAAATCAAATTTAAGAAAATATGTTTCATCAATATCAATATAATTATATTTATATATTAAAATATTAATTTTCATAATATATAATTTTATTTCAGAGTACACATTTTATCAACATTAAAAATGTGATGATATATATTGTTTTTAACAATAGTAAAAAAGTAAGGCCCTTTTCAAGATGAAAAAACAAGGATAAAGGGGTTATTTTATCAATGTTAATAAATGAACCATCTTTTCATTACTTTTACTAAACTCTGGTAAAAGAATCACCTTTTAATCACTAAAAAATATGATAATTTATTTCTTTTATAAATAGTTATAAATACACCATTTATTATCTCTTTTAGTTATCATTGTTCAACAACAACCTCTATTAGTTCATTTGTAACATTGATAAAGTCTCGAACTGGATAAAAATTATTATCTAGTACTGATGACTTAGATTGAAACTTATCATATCTTGTCTAATATTAGAATTATAATGTTTAGAAAAACCAAAACTTTTACCATTATGATGTTTTTGGGAAATGAAGAGACCTTGTAAATGTAGGCTGATGAAATCTAAACATAATTAATGATATTTTAAAAAATAAACTAATAAAAATTAATAATATATAATCAGAATTCAAATTTTACAATGATTAAACACTTCCCTAGAAATAAAAGATCATTTTGAAGAATGTGAGGATGTGTATCTGAATGAAAACTAATTGAAGGAAAAAAGCACCATATGACTTTCCAAATAGATGGGAATGTACAAAACATGACACACTGTCCACCTCTTCTAGTAGTATTTTTTTCAAATCCCCAAAAAATCATTTTAATGAAAATTACTCAATAACATGTATGGGACTTAATTTTTTAATAAGTGAACCGCATCATCTGGACAATGAAAATAATTATTGATGATTCCTCCTTGCACGGAAGCATAGGAATCTATGATATCATTGATGATAATTCCAATGAAACATGAAAGGGTGGTGAATTCAATGTTAAATAATCTATAATGACACTGATTGATGCTTATGAGATTCAAAATTAAACTCATTTTCTAATAATTCACATGCTAGGATGATCTCATGTGGGTTCCCTATGCTAAATTGAATTTCAATTTGATCATGCAGTCACATGTATCACTCCTTTGGATCCTTTTTCTTATTTAATTTCCATGTATAGATACATTACAATTCAAATATTCATTTTATTAGGCAACATATATAAAACATGTTTTTCAAGAGAGTTAGGTGTATGATATTAGAAATTATATACTCTAATTAATTTATCTCAATTTTTCATGTAGTACATTCCTATACTGGATTGATTTTCTATATTAGCATACTGAACCGATATTATAGGTCATTATTCATACAATGTCTATATGATCTCCATGATGTGTTTATTCACCTCTGTCTTGATTCATTTAATTTCCTTGATTCTAATGAGAGTCCCTTATGTGCCCCTAAAAACTACGCCACTAGTCTTTACTCAAACCGCATATTTCATCTGGGCCATCCATGAAAAATTCATCATGTATCCTTTTTTATATTACACCTGATGCTTACTAACATGATAATATAGTTCCCACTAGATTGATTCACACATCGATACATTCATTTCATTTCTGATTCCTCAATCTGGGGTTTTGAGTGCTTTTAGAGTAAATCCTCTAGTTTTTAAAAGATCTTTGTAAAAAGGTAGAGACTTTTAGTATTGGATAGTTCATTTTATTCCCTAGTTCTTATAGTTATGTTATTTTGAAAATTGAAATTTCATCTAAAGAAGAATTTTTGGACACTTTATATGGGAATCTTCTCTGGAAGATCCTTTAAAAAAGTATCACTACTGTGAATTTACATCATCAATCCTAACTATTTCTATGTACAGAAATCTAGATCTGTAAGATGTTTCTTTTTCATTTTCCTCTAATTTTTCCTTTTTGATGGGTTCATGCTTGATTCTTTCCAATGGTGGATTGTGCTAAATCCACATGATGTTTTTCACCACTACAACCTATTTTAGAGAGACCAAAATCCTCATATTGGTTGATTTATTATTTTACATTCTTACATTGAATCTGTATTTTCTTGTTTATATTCACTAATAATAATCTCCCATGGTTGGTGTTCTTGCATTGAATCTAAAACCACAATGATATATCTCATGTTATATAATGTTGTTTTTTCTTTTTTTTTCTTTTCACTTACAGTCATAGAATTCACCTTGTTAATTGATTCACATTTTGTAGTGGAATAATTTTTCTAAATCATTCTTTAACCCTATAAAATGCCTCATGGGATCTTGGTTGTTATTCAAGATAGCTACTTCAATTCTTCCCTAAACAATTTGTATTATATAATTTTGGAAGAGTTTAAAAGTGGTTCTTTGATGTTTTAAATATAAAAATTAGATACTGAAAATTATTATAATCTTTGGAGAACTAAAATTAATTCTATAACTGATAAAAATGATTTTATTGATGGTTATGGTGGTTCTAAGAAAAAGTATAGCACTCTGTACCCTGATAGACAGACCACAACTACATATTTTAATGTTTCTGAAAATGTTCTCAAAAAATATCATATATATATATATAACTATAGGTGATATGGTTCTTAGGTAATTATCTTTTTAGTGCTGTTTTTTTGGTACCTAGATCAAATTGGATTCCATGTACATGGCTAATTAATTAGTTATAATTATCTATAGAGATAAGAGACGTTATTCTTTTAAAATAGACCCTGGAATATCACTCATGACATGTACTGATTATTTTAAAAGAATTATATTAACCTTTTTAATATAGATGTTGAAATAGGGGATGATGATCAAGAATAAAAACTTCTAAGTTCATTATAAGTGTCTTAAACTTCTTTTGGGGACTTGATTACGTTTGGTTGGGATTCTATAGATCTTGAAGAGGATATGTATGGCCAGTTATCCAATGAATTTCAAAAGAAATTTCACTCTTTAGAATGAGGCTTAAGGTTTAAACATAAGATGTAGAAATGAACATAGATATATGAATCAAGATTGGAGTCATTCTAGAAAAAATAAGTATATCTCTAAGAATAGAGAACCCAATAATAAGGTATTTAAATCTTTTAATTGTAAAACATTTGTACATATGAAAAGAAACATTCCCAATAAAGGGAATGACAATAACTAGAATAATAATGACAATTATTTATTAATTTATCAAAACATTAATACTGTTGATGTGTTGAATGTCAGTGATCATCCTATATATGAGGAATGAATCTTGTATTTTGTATGTTCATTCCATATCTATCAGAATAGGGAGTCCTTTATAGAAGTAAGAGATATTGAATTGGGTAATTTTTACCTAAGGAATAATAAGAATTTTAGAATTATGTATATAAGTTATGTTTATTTAGAACTTCATAATGTGGTGTTTAGAACTCTTGAAGAGGTTTCATGGGTACTCAACATATGAAAATACTTGTTTTCATAGTAGTTCTAGAGCAAAAGGCTTATATAGTTAAATATATTTATGGTTGTCTTAAAATTTCTTGTGGTGCTATTACATTCATGGAAGGTACTTTTAGAAGTGAGTTCTATGTCTTAATAGGTATGAATCATATAAAATGATTAAATATTTGTGATGTTATATCATTATAAAATACCAAATTATGGAATAGAAGACTAGATCCTAGGACTTCCAATGGTATTGGTGAACTTAGAAAACAAGTTATCTTAACCGGTGTTATTCCTAGAACATTACCTTTTTCATGGACTATTTTTATGGTATTTCTAAGAAAGTATGTTTTAGTAATTCATCATAAAAATCGTGAAATTAATTGTAATTTCATCATTCATATCATTATGGTGATTCTTGGATAGCTTCCCATAGTTGAGGCTATTAGTTTGTGGCCATTATAAATTACTTCTCCAAAGAAAATTTGATTTATATACTGAAACCCAAATATGATACATTTCATACATTTATGAGTTGGAAGACAAGTGTCAAAATATAATCTAGTAAGAATATAAAATCCATAAGAACTAATAATGGTTTAGAATAACAATCCAATGAGTTTGTTGATTTTTGTTGCTCTGAGTGTGTTCATAGGTATAGAACTATTGAGGAAACTCCATAATAAAATGGGTTTTCAGAGATAATGAATAGAACCTTATTATGAATACATAGGTGCATCATATCCTATTCCTCTATTCCATTTTTTGGGCTAAACATTTTACTAAATCTATAGACCTAATAAATAGTTTCCCATCTTATTCTAATTTATTTAGAAAAACATATTGAACTCAGGATAGAGAAGCCACCATGTTTTGACTAGCTTATACCATTTAGATCCATATCGTATTCATATATTGAGAATGATATGTTGGGACCTACGGTTTTAGGTGCATTTTTAATGGTTATCTCGTGGGTGTTATAAAGAAGAAACTATGGGTAGAAAAACCAAGATATCAAATATACAAAATCAAGCATGACATTGTGTTTCATGTGTCATGTCTCTCATGAAAAAAATGATGTTGAAACTTGAAAGTCTAGTACACCATTTCCCTTTGTGTTGATGTTTATTCTAACCCTCAGTTTTCTATGTAACATAAGCCTTAATTTTTAGTTCACCCCCCCCCCAATTCAGGTGAAATAGAATTAGATTATGGTTCTAAAAGAAATTTAGTGGTGGGTGGCCTTAGGGGATACATGTTAACCTGATATTGAGCACGGATGATTATTATACCCCCTTCATACATTATACATGATGATATGGAAGTTTATGTATTTAATATATCTCAATACATGTATAATGAAGAACTAAAAACTTCTAATAAATTCCTATGTCTAAATAATTCCAACAGTGGTTGGCTTCCATGAATGATGAAATGAATTACCTTGTTAATAATAGCATGTGGACTATGGTTACCAAACCCTTAAATGAAATGGAGATATGTTATAGATGTATTTTAAAAAATAATGAAGATAACACAAGTTAATTTAAAATCAATTTTAAAAATGGATTAGTTCCTCAGGTATACATTCAATATGAAGGCGTTGGCTATGGTGATAATTTTTCCCCTATCATTATGAATTTTTTAATTTGTGTTATTCTTTCATTTTATGCTAAAAATTATTTCCACATAGAAGTTATATGTTAAAAAAAAATTTCATAGTCAATTAGAAGAATCCATATATATATATATATATATATATATGAGGCAACCTGAATGATTCTCAATGAATTTTAAAATGAATCATGTTTTCTTTTTCATAATTCTATCTATGGTTTGAAAAAATCATCAAAAAAATGGTTGAAATGTTTTGTCTCTTTTTTAATAAAAAATGATTCTATTATAAGAGAATTTGATACATGTGCTTATGAAAATTCTGTTAATCATGATTTGATTCACCTAATTTAATATTTTTATTATTGGTTAGTTATTTATAAAAACGTGAATTTAATTTTCAATATGAAAACCCAATTGAATTATGAATTGAAAATGAAATACTTTGGAAATGAAAAAAAATATTAGTAATAAATCTCATTAGACATAGAAAATGTATATTTATATTTCTTTCTCATTATTATTTTGTTCAAAAATATTGTCACTAGTACTTGATTGAGAAAATTAAACCATTAAGCATATCCATGGGTCATAACTTTAAGATGTTACTGAATGGGTCCCTCAGAAGTAATATTATGATTAATTTCTTGATAAAAAATCCCTTATGGTAGCATAGTTGGGAGTGTAATGTATTTAATAGTCTATTCTAGACCAGATATTCCATTTTTAGTGAGTACTCTGAGCATTTTTAGGGGAAAACTTAAAAATCCACGCATGTATTTTTTTTAAATAGATTCTTAGGTATGTTTCATTATCCTCATGTTTGTGTTTTAATATTTGAAAAAATACTACTTATAATGATGAAATTGTAGGATTTATAGATTCGGACAATGATGGTAATATTGGCACTCATAAATTAATTATAATTTTAGTTTTTATATCTTTTGGTGGTCCAATTTGTTGGAAACATAACAAGAAATTGGTATTTTCTTTATTCACCATAGAAGCTATGTATATCCCTTTGAAAAAATGTATTAAAGATTCTATTTGGAAAAATGGAATTATTCATGTGTTTTCATTACCTCCTTATAGTGTAGTTTTACATTAAGGTATCTTGTTTACATTAAATTTGACAAAAACTATGTTTTCCATGGTATATTGAAGCATATTGACATTAGAAATTTCTTCGTTAGGGATATAATTGAATATAGGATAGTGTTGGTCACTAAGCTACAGACTGAGGATAATCAAGATGAAAGTTTAACTAATTTCAGAAAACATTATAATTTTTTTCATTATTTAGATTTTATGAACCTTGTCCCAGTTCAATAATATAGGTTACATGAACACCATCAGTAAATTTAACAATTTATGCTACAAGGTATAGATTTGTTAGTTTTTTCATTTCCATGTTTAGATATATTGTAATTCGAGTATCTATATTTTTGTGAAACATATATGCTAGATTGTTTTAATCATAGTGATATGTATGCTATTGGAAATTATATTATCTCAATTTTCATTATTGTGAATTTTCATACTAGTTTGGTTTTATTTATTAGAAAAATGAACCTGGACGTCTTATCACATTTGATTCAATGGCCATCTAGGCTCCCTAATCTGTTTATTTACCTCTAGCTTGATCCATTTCACCACCTCACTTCTAATGGGGATACTCCATGATTCTAACTCCATGTTATTGAGTTCCCCATGCCGACCTTGTTTAGCATGATAAGCTTCCTTGGATTTCTTCTCTATTTCTTTTACTTTCATTCATCAAGTATATAATTTTTTGTTTCTATTCCCTAATAATAATCATTCATAGGTAGTGTTATAGGAATGAAATTAGGGAATATGAAATATGGGATATCACCCATCCTTCCTTCCCTCTATGACTGACATTTTTATCTCGACGCGGAAGCCTCCATTATTCATCAGAATTATCCACAACTCTGACAAACTTTTTGGGAGTGGGAGAGAATATTAAAAGTTCCCTTTTGAATCATGTTCTTTCATAACATAGATAATGTCGTGTTGAGTGATTAATTGGTTACATACTATGAATTTATTTGAATAATATACCTAGAAATTTCTAATTTGGATCTTATCAAGCTATCCATGGTGGATGGGGATAATGGAGAAGGCGGTGGGGAGGAAACAAATGAGGTAATAGAAGAACACATTGACCAAAACCATGAATATAGAGCAATGGACCTGGAATCTGATTACCTCAGTCATATTTCATTGAAGAAAATATGTTTATGATATGATTTTCCTACATTATTAATCCATGTATTCAAACATTAATGGTTTATATAGATTCAAATTCCTTGTCAAAACCTACTCATGAGGATTTCCTAGAACCATAGTCAATGTCTAGATGAATGAGTTTGAGGATGATTGTTGACTATGATGGACATTCGTATTTGTACCTAGATTCTATATTGAGATAGAGGCTTCTAGGAGTGATTATTAGATAATTAAAAATCTCAGTACCATCGTGGGATTTAGGGGGTTGGTTAAATTTTATATAATAAATTTCTTGAATTAAAAGTGGTTGTTACAAATTAAATGGGAAATCACATTCATTACGGATTTAGGAATTAAAATGAAAATGAATATTGAACCCTATAAAATAATAATAATAATTTTTCATTTTATGAGAAATAAACTATAATAAAAATATATCCTTGGATAGGGTGTAAACTTTTTTCAGGTCAGAAAACACTATTCAATCCATCCTGAATAGTTCTATAGCATGGCCCAATATAGACCTCAGGTTATCCCAATTCATCATATTGGGATTGGTATTCTAGTTCGGGTCATCGGCTAGAGCGATTGGGTGTTTATTATCAATTTAATACACATATATATATTAAAATTAACATTACAATATATTTCTTACCAAATACACATAAAATTTTATATATAACTAAAATATATTAGGTGTAATGACATGACTAGTTTGTCTAGGTGCATGCTTTGATGTCAAGGGGAGGAGTTTCAAATCACCCATACAACAAGTTTTCCATTAAATTATTTAGTTTTTCTAGGCCATTAGAGAGGGTTTTCAGGTCAATATTTCAGGCTAGACATAGATAAACTACAATGGAAAATACTGAACCAACATTCCTTTCGACCTAGGTCATGATTTTTCATTCTCAACCCAAGTCAAAATTTATTGGGCCCTTCCAATATGGGATTCAGGCTATCTTTTGTGCTACTATTCTGGATTTACACCCATAATAAAAGGTCCTTTTATTATTAATTAATATATCATACCAAGGGTGAACCTCATTTATAGGATACAGTTTTTAATATTTTGAAAAATGGTTTTTCTAAATGGTGGACCTCATCCATGGCTCTACATTCTCAATTGCATAAGAAATATTTTCTACAAAAAAATTTTGATATTTTTTTCTTTTCAATCTTTCTATATATATATATTATTATTAAATTCAAATATAATAAGTGAAACTAAATTAATTATATAATATTATAATGACTAATTCATAATTAAATAATTGATATATTTAATTAAATTTTTCATTATTAGTATAATAACTATAAATAGTAATTAATATTTTATTTATATATATTAGGTATTTGGGGCTACCATTACAATGAAAAACATACACAACACACACCCATAAACCTGAAGGGGTAGTTATAGCTCTCCAAGGGATAACCTAATCAATAGAACCATTTTATTATTCTTTTATTATATATATATACATATATATATAAATATATCCCTTGAAAACCCTATTATATAGAGGACCAAAGGCTAATTTATGTGCCACACAAAGGGTTGTAATGTCCATCCCAAATCCCCATAGATGTATCCACCACTTTCTACCTCACACATCGGGACATACATTTCCACCCCCATAATTTCCGTCTTCACCAGCTCGTGGCTATTTCCTACTATGCAACAATCTATGTCACACCATTTTCTGAATTCCAATTTTCTCCCTGCATCCATCGATCTGTCGTTGTCACATTCTTCACTAATGTAGTAACCTTCTTCACACCAACTAGTCATAACATTTCCTATAACAAATTTCATTTCATACTCAAGTGATAGTCTCATCACCCCCATTATTGGGAAATCCCCCCTCATATTCCAGCTTTAGTTAACTCCAACCACAAAAATCACCCCCCTCTTCGAGCATGGGTCCTCCATATATGATTCTCGCATAGCGTGGGCCACATACCATGCTAGCATCAGAGTGATTCCAACCCAAACATACTGTTATCATAATTTAATTAGGATCCTAAAATATGTGGTTGTTAGGATTTAAACCCCACCTACCATGATGGGGTTGGGGCGTGCATCACCACTCGGTCAACACCCAATTTTAAGGTATTTAATTATAACATATATTATTAATTATTTTCTATATTAGTTAACAATATTTTTTAATATTTTTATAATTATTACTATATTAAGTATTATTAATTAATATATAATATAACTTATTAACAAATGTTAATTATTATATTCTTAATAATTATTAATATAATTATTTTTAATATATGAATATATAATATTTTTTAATTATTTATTATATTATTTATTATTAATTAAAAAATATATTGAATTACTATTAATTATGATTAATGTATGAATTTGTGATTATTATTATAATAAAAAATAATATGTTGTAAAAAAATTAATAATAATGAATAATAGTAATATTAATTATTAATTATGTAGTTACTAATATGATTAATTATATAATAATACAATGTATCCAAGAATTTGGATGAAAAAAATACATGACCCCAAAATTTATAAATAAAATAAAACATACAATGAAGGGGAGGCATGTCAACAATACATCATATCACCACATTAAAAATAAAAAAACAATTAATCTAGATCCCAAATTCCTTAGAAACTATCCGCATCCTTTTTTGTGTCGACCATGCCACTATGTCTTGACCCATCAAGGGGATACACATTCTTTATTTAATGATGATTTCGATGAATTCTCTATAGTGGAGAATATCCTAAATTTCCAAGATAAATCCCAATTCTCCATTTATGGATTAGAGTGGGTTAAATCATCAATGAAAATAGATAATAACATTTTCAATACAATATAACCATTGAAGCCATTTATCTATGGCTCCATTGAGAATAAATTGAAAACATACTATGAGAAGTATCATTTTTTGATTCTTTACTGATACATGCAATGGTGCTTTAACCTTCTTATACATCTAGGGTTATGAGTCTTAAATTGTTTTCTCATGAGGTAGAACAATCTTCATTGGATGCATTTCCCAAGGTAAATATTCATTTTTAATTATAACATTAATGTGGTATCGATATGAAAATTCCACATTGTCTGAGAAATAAACACTATTAGATGAGGGGACAATAGTTTGATGCTAAACCTATAAGGGAACAACATCCTTCTCTTTTATTTTCTTATGTGTCATCAAAGATGTTGTCCCATATAGATGTAACCCACATGGTTTTTAAAGTAATCACTTTTTTAACATCACTAGGGTCTGCATTAGTAACATGATCCATTTTACACCCATCAATCTAAATGGTTGACACAATTGAATAAGCTTAGGGCCTTTTCAGCATAACCAACTAAAATATATCATCATCATACAACTTGGATTTCCCCGATCTGTTTCCAAAAACAAGGAAATGATGTATCATATCAAATTTAACTTCTTCTTAAACAAAATCTTCATATTTAGACTGATGTTCCTCTTCATTGGTATCCATATCATGCCATGCTATCATAAAACCAACCTAACGATCAATTGATCATGAAATAGCCACAAGGAGATCCATAATACCTTAACTAGTTTCATACATACATTTTCACTTGGTCTAGGAAGTATAAAAAGTATGGTGTTTATTATGTTGTGACATGCCCATGAACACTTATATAGGAGTCCCAATATAAGTATCATGAATGTCCTTGGTGATTTGGATAAGTGGAAATTAAACACCTTTAACCAAACAAGTAAAATGAGACTTGCGCTTATGGAACTGTATAGGGTTCCCATTATGAGGGATTGTTCTTATTTTAGCATGATATTCTATAGTTTCATTGATGTTCCTGATAGTATCAGTAAAGAAATTCGAAATGGCACATAGAGTAGGGGTAGTACCAATATTATGACCAATGTCGTTGAGCTCTTATTAGGAGTCCCACTAGTAGTGACATTATTATAATGTTCTTGGATAGTATAAAATGAAAAATTAATCTCATCTATATCCTAATATTATGGGTAGGAACCCTTTTATGAAAAACTCATAAAAAGATAAAGTCCCTATGGCATTCGAAGAAGGGGCCTCACAATCAATCTGGCTGAATACTTGCCTACATTTCTTGTCATCATCAAATAGCTAGTTCCATTTTCACTACATAGATGAATGTACAATTTTATTATAGTGATAATAATTCAGGTTGTTATGAACTTTCTTAATAGAGTTTCAAATTCATGTATAATTTCCAAAAAAATTTGGCATCCACTTAAACTGTATGGATAACTCTAGATTGAAGTATCCAACAACCAGAAAAAATATTTCAACTAGATCATGAGATAGATCTATCTCTACCAAAACATAATTGAAATGTCCATTCCTAGTTTTCTCAATCTCCTCATAAATCATGACTGGAGTTTAAACTATAGGGAAAAATTACCACATTATATATGGTGGAAAAAAACCACTCAAACCATTGATTGTAATCCAGTTTTATGAACAAGAGGTCCAGACTATAAAGGGAATCAAGGGGGGATCCAATAGTTGAATGTTGAGATACCTAGGATTCAAAGGGATCTTCACGATGCAATAGGAAAATTTATATTTGTACATTAAAGTAAAGACAACATGATATAATCTCTTTACAACATAGATCAATCACCAATCACTAAATCTCTGGCACTACTAGATGCATCTTCACAAATCATTCGTCTTATATGAATAATCATTCAGATAAATCAAAGTCCATGCTAAGAGGGATAATATTCATTCTTCATTTTTGGCATAAAAAATCATAGGGTTTGATTATAGAAACACAAAATATCCATTCCTAGTAATCCTTTTATGAAACGACATAAAAACATCATGAAGATTAGTGAAAAACATGTTTCTTAAAGCAATTTTCTTCAAACTATCATGATTTTTTATAGGTTTATGCATTTTATTCCTTGCTTCATCAACTAGATCTGACAAATCCTCAGTCTTTTGCCCCATACCTGTCTCCTAGACTTCGTAGGATATTGGATGGCTGTGGGGGAAGGGGTTGGGAGTTTTAGTTGTATGGTTGTTCCCCCAAATATGTTTCTTATCTTAGGTTCTCTCTAAAGTGGGAAAATTTAATCATAAATACACTTTGAAATTTTTTAATTAAATGAATAGTTCATAAAATAATACATAATATACTATATTATATTAAAAATAAATACTTATGTTGTTATTATAATTATATATTATATATTTAGTAATATAATATATAATATATGAGTAAATAATTAGTATATTTTTTATATATAATGGTTAATAATATAATTAGTATAAATTTTAATTTGTAGTTCAGTATCACTATTTAATTATAAATTAAATGTATTATAATGATAATTACATTTATAGTTATTAAATATGTAAAATAGTTAAAAATGTAGTCTAAAATAACAAGAAATTAATAATTTTAAAAACATATAACATTGATGTGAGCTAAAAATTTGAGAATGGAAAATGTCTTTTTGTGTTCTATATTGTTGTCTTGGATGATCCTCTAAGACATAGCCTAGCATATATTCAATGCATCATGGTGATTTCTATCAATATTTATGATCCCATGTATGTACATACTATATAACATCTATTTTATTTTCATCCTTTTATCCTCTGTGACATGAAGTGAATCCAACATCTCATTGGTGGTAGCCTATCTTGCCAGAAAGGAATGTGACTGATGGTTATAACTCTCTCCCAGAAATGAAGAAGATAGTTTTTTTGTATTGGGTATATATATACTAGAAAAAAACATAGACTCAAACACTCTCTAACCACCTTGTATCACTACAGCATAATCTAAATAAGTAAGATATCATGTAGTAAAATCACTAGAATATGAGTGAGGGACCTCTAAAGAGATAACCATTGGATGTGGCCCATCTGTTAATGTAAGTGGAGATTTTTTTTTCTGGGTGTAGTGAAATCACAAATTGATGGGTGATATATTAAAATTTTATTTAATAAAGATTTTCTTGAAACACTAATTGAATATCTTGCACTTCAAATTTGTATTTAATTTATTTAATATCATAGGAAATGAATTGCTTATCTAAGAATTACTTTTTGGATGTATATGTTGATCATCCAAAAAGAACCTTTCATACTCCCTTTATTATTCTATGAGGATACAAGGATATAATCTTTCTAGTAGTAATCCACATATGATCTCTTCATCTCCAAACTATGTCAATCAATCTCTGAGTGCTATCATGACGATTCAATTATCTAGAACTGTTAATATTGATCAATCTCTTAAATATTGAAGGAATAACCCTTGACTTTCTCATTTTTGATATGGCTAGGGATACAGGATTCAATAGAGAATTTTTTGGGCACAAAAACTCTCTTATTTCAATTTTTGATCGTATCGCACAACACAATATATACAAAGGACTATTTATAGAGCGTGTTCTTAGGTTATGAAATATTTTGATTGCATTCCAGCCATTAAAATAATATCATATTCATAATAAACCCATTCAACGAATTTAAATAATAATAATAATATTTTTTGTTGATATTAATCCTGCGAAATAAAAAATATTATTTAACTAGTTTATTAATTATTATTTGTCATCAGACTCAGTCTTGGTCCATTCAAACTCAGCAATATATATTTGATACCAAAATAAATATTTAATTAAATATTTTATTCATCAATAAATACTTATGAACAACAAAACATGAATTAAACTATCCATCGGTCATGAGAATAATATATATTAAATTAGATAAATTAAATAGAATTTAATTTATATCATAAAAACACTTATTTTGTGACCCACTAGGATTATTTCACATTGGAATTAGGTGAGATTTTATAATTTCCAAGATTACTTTATAGAAATTGGTCAGGACACCCGTGAAAATAACATAATGTCTCAATGATTATAATCACAAAAGAATTCTCACATTGTAATATAATCACTTTATAACAATATCTCATCAAGAATGTCTCACATCTTTGTCACCAACCCATTTTATCGATATGTATTTCATTGGTTATATGAAATGAACATGTTATTTTACAATGGTGATGGAATTTGGGGAAACAGTTCTATTACAATCAATGAATAGATATATCATCATTCATAAATACGGAGGGGAAAATTCCATCCTAAACTTATCTATTATTGACATATCAATTGTGACACACCCAATGTATGCTACTTCCTCAAAACATTTTTCAGGACAGTTTTTTTCAATCAATCTATGTGTGTGAGTCATGACATAAACTATTGATAGTCATAAATTGTAAGGACCATTACACATGATCATTGATAACAATATATGATGACACCAAATCATGAATAATTCCTACTGCCGGGTTCATTGTCATTATCTCCCAACCTGAAGATTACCTTGTGTGAACATCATGAGGAGAATCCTCATCCAGTTACAAGTACTTGTACCATGAAGTATATGTACAATAATTCCCATGATATTAAATTACCCATCCTTAAATTATTATTTATTAAAATCATAATTGATCTTCAGAGTCTTCATCATAGTGGGGAATTTCTATTACCTTATCAATGTGACAAAGACATGATAAAATTATTACATTAAAGTCATTCATAATAATGAAAATTATTCAATGAGAAGATTTATTAATATTCAATATGTCAAATATACATGAAATCAAAGTACAAAATTTTGTTCCTAGGGCACCAAATCCATAAAAATCCAACTAGGACTAGATCCTACTCCCTATGCCTTTTAGTCTACTAGAAATCACATAATAAACACGATTATACAAAGTCAAGAATTTAGTCAAGGGGTCTACCACATTTTCATATGGATAAATACTTCTCCCTTCAAAGTCACCTCTCTAAGAAAAATCCTTAAAGCGATTACACATTCAATGTATGTGCGTCATCCACTGATGTGAACTTGGTTCTTTTGTGAGAGCCATCACTGTAATATTATCAATGTATAGTGTGATTGGATCTTTACATCTTTTTACCATTTCAATATCTTTGATGAATTTTCATATAAATACTACTTATTTAGGTGCCTTATAATATGAAATATACTATGAATCTATTGAAAAATATATGACAACAGCTTGCTTGGTGATATTTCAACTCACAAAACATCCATTCAAATTGAATATGTATCCAGTTTTTGACCTCATGTCATCTATATTAGGTTAAAAATAGAATATTCATATCATTTAATGACTAGTTACTCATATCCTCCATATAATTTCACTCACCTGGATCATCGTGATATCTTCCTACCCAACAAAATGCACAAGAGACATTTAGGCCATCACATGTTGGAGTTGGTTCACTAGAACCAACTTCTTTTACGTTAAGAGAACTTTTATTCATGTATTTAAAATATTAATAAACTCATTGTCACAAAAATTTTGTTCTTATATGTATCATAGATTGAAATAATATCTTAATAGTATCTTCCACACTAAGAGTTCATAACAATTCCCAACATTGATGAGATCCTGAAAGTACTATGAAACTATTCTTGAATAAATTTTTTTATAGCTATATGATATCAATTGAGGGAAACAAATGATATAGGATATTAGGGGTGGAGACATATAGCACATTGTGGCTCCTTCTCATGATGTACACCCATGCTAATATCCAGTATGATATTATGTGAATGAAACACTCCAGTAGGAAATCCACATTTATATGTGTCGTTTAAAGATACAATCCTTGGACATTTGAATTGATCCATAGACATTAATATTATTATTTTTGATTTTTTTGGATCACACAAATAGATTCATTGATGAAAACCAAGATCACATATGGTCAGATCAAGGTAATATATATTGGGTGCATCATGATTAATATTACATTAATGAATAATTCAAGAAATAATTTGTCCTTTCTTTTTATTTAACAGAAGTTAATATCTCTTGCCCATTGATGGATATGGTATACCCTAAATAAATCAAAGTACATAGTATTCTATAGATAAGATCAATTTTTGGGAAGTCAAAGTTTAAGGACCCAGCCTTAAAACATTACATAATCTTGAATTAAATGACTAATTCACATTGAGGATCTTTTCCAGTTTAGAGTTTTATAGAATTAGGACATAACTATTACATCTCAAAGATTACAAAGTAGACACATCTACTTAGTTTACATTTTTTCACAAAATAAAAATTATTGAACAAAAGAGTCATGTATAGTTCCATGTTTGATACAGAATGACATTTCCTTGATCTCATCCTTGACCCTATTCCACTTTATGTCCAGTGAAAAACATTTCAAAAACATGGGATGAGCATAAAAATCTCAGTAAGGGATATAAAAATACTGGAAAAAAACATTAGTCCATGTATACATAAGAATAAATGAAATCATACTTTACTCATAATACATAAGCACTTTAACATACCTCAAGAAATCATTAGATTTATGAATAAGTCATAGAAATCATAATACATAAATGTAACATGGGGCATTCCTAACATTCTTATGTAGGGAGTAACCCTCATGGTTACATTTGGAATACCCATCAAAGTATATTCCCTAAATCTCATCGGATAAACCTTAGTGTTTAACTTCTTCCTGCTACCTAATGCATTGGAGAGATATCTCGGGATCACTCACCCTTAGTGTATCACAGAACCACCTAACTTAATAATCAGTTCCCAAGAACCATAACATAATCATATCACATAAAACATGCATAAAGGAAACATAAAATTTCCCCATTTCAATAACAAAATATCAATACAACACACTGATATAGTCAAAACTTTATCAAAACCATTTTCAATACCAAAATAAAAGAAAAGTAAAACATGTAATTTATTTTTCATTTAAAAAGTTATAGCTTGTAGAAGAAGATGAAACTCAAAAAATGGTAACAGTGGTGGAGAAGTCATTGTCGCCGCATACGTAAGACAAAAACATTCCCTTTTGTCATTTAGTAAAATGATTCATGTAAAATAATTCCTTTTGAATTAAATTAAAAGTCAAAAGGGTTTATTATACAACTAATAAAATAATTTCGTTTATAAATTGAAGTATGCCTCAACGAAAGGAGATTGAGACGAAGTCCCTTACAAAGACGGTATCCTTAGATTAAGGATAAATCAATTATATAATTATGTGTGACAAATATAAATACACTAAATATAAGTGGATATTAAGTTTAAAACATTCATAGGTCATCCACACATATTCATAGCATGACATAATCAAGAAGTATAGTTTTAACTCAAATAATTGAAATTGGGTTAAGCAGTTCCCTTACAGAAATTCGGCAGCCTAACGGCGTCACATTAAAATTAAGAAAATGAGTTGATGAGAGATAAAAAGGGTATATCATCACTTGTACATAAAATTTACAGCAATAAGTAAATATAAAAACATATCCCAACATTAATAATATGTAAATTAAAAGACATACCAAAAATAAGTCTTTTAAAAAGAGGAGGGTGAAAGGTTCCCTTACCGATTTGGGTAACATTCGAAACGTACACACCATGAAAGAAAGACTATACAATGTTGATGTAAATACCAATAAATGAAATTATATTACACAAATATTATAATAATGGTAATAACATACACCACTCAATGGCGATAGTGAAAAATATATCATGAATCTCATGGGATTAAATAGTGAGATAAAAACCCTTACCTCGTTGTAATAAATCGATTCAAATGATAAAAAGATAAAAAGAACCAAATTAATTACATAATACCATGAATATAAATAGAATCATGATAATATATATCAAATGGAAGTACACCATACACCACATTCAATAAATAATTGGTGAATAATGGAAATCTCACGGAATTAAAAGTGAGATAAGAAATCCCATTACCTCACGTCTGACTTGTCTTGTTCGTATCTTCATATTCCTAAATAATAAAAATTGTTCAATTTATAATTGCTTAATTAATTCATTTAAAGTTTATTATTAACTTAATATCACATATTATCATGTTATAATAATTATTTAATTATGTGAGTTCATATCATATGTTTTGTCGATGTTCGGTACATGAGTCAAAAATAAACTAGTTTGAAGAGACTTGCCTATGTAGTTATAAGTACATCATCTATGGAATGGTGATCATGATTTAAATTTCATATATATCAAGTATATATGTATTTAATAATATTCCATAATGATTGAAGATAAGAAATTAAATGTACCATTCATTTAGACGGTAGGCCTTACGTACGCATGAACGCTACTTTCATTTTTTTCATATTTAGGGACCTTAAAACTAAATTAGAAATAGATATATTATAATTACAGTATAATATATATGTTATATAGGTAACATAAATTCATTAATTACAATCTTTATAAATTCAATGTTTGGCATGAATGAGCCACATCACTTGAGGGGGCGGTTTTCCACACTTCCTCATATGAACTTATCGCATTTGCAAAACATGAAAATCATAAAATTATATTTTAAATATAAAATACAGAAGAATAGAGAGAAAATAAATATAATATATATCATATATAAAAATAGTTCCATCATAATGGCCACCATGAGAGGTGGTAGGAGAATATTGAACAATCATCGCTTTGTGAGGCAGTAATTCGCCATCCACGGAAAAATATATTCTTTAACCATAAGACGGAGGTGTGTGAGAGTGTAGGTAGAATCCTTATAATTACACAATCATAGAATATTTAGGATACTGGTGTTATTATGGGATCAAATAATATGAAGATAGTGGTGAGTGAAGAAGGAAAATAAAAGCAATAAACTCAATAGAAGATGTTACCTCTAAATCGAGTAACCCTTTTTGATTTGAGCTAAAGGCTTCCTTGGAAAGACTTCTGCCCAAAGTGAGGCTTCTCAGATTAATAGAGGGATGTGGAGAGATAATATGAGAAGAGGTTGGACGATCCAATGTCTTGAGAGGTGTGTGTAAGGGGGTAGAGGTGGGGGCCTTTTATAAGAGGGAGGAGGGTCACTTTTGGAAAGTCTAGAAATATTACTTTATCATAACATTATTTTCGGATTTTAAAGGTCCCACAATGATATATTTCGATGATAAGGTGATAAGGGTTCAAAATCCACCCATCCAATAGGTTTTTGAATAGTTTAAGTCTTAGATATTACCTTATCTTTTCATTTTATTTAAATCGTTCATTAATGAGGTAATCACTGTATCATCATGGTGTCATAAATATTTTTATTTATTTAATGTCTAAAAATTATAAATAAAATACCATGATGTAGGAAATATTTTCAAATTTTCAATGACTATTTATAGTCTAAGAGATAATTTATGTAAACAAAATTAATATTTTTTAACTTAGGTGTTACATAGTTTGGTTATATTTTCCTTTCATTAAAAATAATCTGACAAAAGGTCACTATCACACAAATGTTATTCCATGGGGTCCCTAAGTTGGAACAGGGAATCCCATGGTCGTCCATGACACAACCAAGAGGATTTGGAAACATTTTGGGGTAATTTTATATTATTATGATATTATTTTATTACCCTTAACTACATGATTACTAATTAATCATGATAATTAAAGATAATTGTTGTCGTTACTATTCATAATGTCCAAAAACAAAAGAGTATTAATTACATAATTTAGAACATCTGATTCCAAATATGGAATTAATTTTACCAAATTCCAATAATAGAAATTTCAATAATTAATTTAAAAATAATTCTCATTCTCAAAACCAAAGATGGGTTTTTTAAGAAGTAAATTTTATCAAAATATTGACATGTTTTTACATCCAATTGAAAAGTGAAATTACATCCAATGAAAAAAATTTAATTAAGTGAAAAAAACATAAATCAATTAAACTTTAAAAATAATAAAAAGGAAAGTATTACTATATAATTAAATTATATGAAAAAGTATTTTTGAAGAAAAATGTAGTATTTTTCACTATTCATTAAAAATGAACATTTGTCAGAAAAATAACAAAAAAATTCAAATGTTAATTTTATATTCCAAATTAAAAAATGATTTCCATTTTAAAAAATTAAAAACATAGAATTTTCATTAATTAATTTTATAATTAATTCCCACTGTCAAAACAAATAGCATGTTTTTAAGAAACAATATCTATCAAAAGATTGACACTTTTTATGTCCAATTTCAAAGTGAAATTAATTACAATGAGCACCATTGAATTTAATGGTAAAAATATATTTTAACTACACATTAAAACCAATTAAAATGATAATCTAACCATATAAATAAATTAGATTAAAAGGAGGTTTTGAATTAAAATACAGCATTTCACTATTCATTGAAAAATGAACTTTATCGGAAAAATAACAAAAATTTACACAAAGTAAATTTTGATTTCCAGATTCTAAAAAAGGATTTTATTTTCTCAATTATAACATATAAAATTTTCAAAAGTGGATTTAAAAAGGGTTCACCATCAAAAGGTGGTTAATCGACCTTTTAAAGAATATTAGAATATTTATGCTTAAAATTGGATTCATTCGCATTTTAATCCTCTATAATTTATTGTGTAATTGTTAAAATATTTAACAAACATATATAATCATTTTGTAGTTATTTCTGTTCATTCCCACCATTACAATGTCTAGGAATTAACAACCATTTAAAATAATATTATTATATTATTAGTGTGCAATGTAATATTTCAAAGAAACTCATTGTTGCGTATTGGGTACGCCATAAAACATATCATTCCCTTTGAAGTAATATTCCCCTTTTTTCCAAAAATATTAATAAATATGAAAATTTCATATTCTTTATTTACCTGGGATGTTACATCCTTCCCCCCCCCCTTGGGAAATTATGTCCTCACAATTTTAAAATTGGGCTTAGAAACTTCATTGAAAGCCCCACATCGGAAAGCTAGTAAATTAAACTATCACATTAAAAGAAAAAATGAAAAGTACAAAGTTCACCTGAGACAACAGATACTAGGATTCCATGAAAACATTGATATGGAAGAGAAAAAAAAGGGTCATGTTCTAATGGAGAGTGATAGAAAACTTGTTTAGGAGATAGTTAACCACCAGAAAACCACAAACTTGTGATGGGTTAAACGATATTTGATTCTTGAGTAGGAAAAGTTAACAGAAAACATTTTTGTTTTAAGTTACTTTTCATTGAGTAATTTATTATTGAGCTTAACTAAAACATAAGGAAACATACTAACTTGTCATGTAGACTTTCATATTTTACTATATTTCTAACACAAACTCATATTTTCTCCAAACAATGAGTATTCAAGATGACTTGTTCACATTAAGAGCCCTAAAATCAAATTCTAGAGAATAACATAATCCATAAAAGATGAACTATATATTTCCCATGTCTTTATACCATATCCAGAACCAAAATTTTTAGTACAAGATCAGATAATACCCGAAAGGATAATACTTTATAAAAAGAAATACTACTCTTAGTCTCCAAAATTCAACAAAAAGAACCCAAGGTTCAAGAAATACCATTAAATAAACAGATATACATAAAATTATTCAAAGTAATCCAAACTAAGATTGAAACCCAAATCTCTAAAGGATGTAATCACATAGTCTTCCAAGGTAACTCTTAACATTTATATCCAAATAACATCAGTTACTCTTAAATTCTCATACTGAAAATTAATTGACCTAATCACATATCCTCAATGATAGGTTAATCATTTCCATAGATAACCCAAAATCTACTTATTCCTGATTCATAAGGTCGTCTATCTAAAAAGAATTAGTCATACTAACCAGAGACTTCGCGTAGTCTAGTGGTAGGCGATAAATACTAGTCGCACTTTGGTTGTGGGTTCGATTCTCGTAGCTTCATCCAACGCGATGGGTTTTCACATAGTTTGCGTGTGGTCCCTTTTCAAAAACTACATAGTTTTATAAAATTCCCATAAAGAGATAAATTCATCAAAAATAACTATAACATATTTTAACCACATAGTTCATCTAATAACTTTCGTTTCACATCCCAAAATGTATTAACCGGTAATTGCCTCAAATTCAAGGATCATATAAACCAAAATTGTTCTATATAACTATATCTACAAAAGAAAATATAATTTTTCCTTGAATAAAATTTTTATATATCAAATATCAGGGTTACAAATACTATAAAAAGTCTTCTAATGTAATATCATCATCAAAATATCCTTAATACTTTTAAGAATTTCACCATCCTAAAATCTACCATAACTCTTAAATACCTCATATGTTGACTTCTTACTCATTCAACATTCTTTATGATCCATTATCCATTCCTTTACAACTTATCTTAAAATACTTCTTTCCTACAATCAAAATCATATATCATATCCAACGATTTCAATAATAGGAAAACATATGTTGAGAAATAATCCATACCTTTCATTGGTCATTGTTAGTTTCTTCATCCTCAATCAGAATGGAATTAGGTATTGTTAAATGAATAATTTTATGATCCTAGTGATCTCATTCCAAAAAACATCTTCGTAGGACATGTGTTTGTATAATGACCATGCACACCACATTTAAAACATTCAATTGATCCCTTAGAAAGGAATTCTTTATCTTTCATAGAGTCAACTAGATGCATCCTTTTTCCATGGCAGGTTTTTGGTTTATGGCCATCATTTCCACATCTATAGAATCTTTCTATCCCATTGAAACATTTTCCTATGTGGTTATTTCCACATCTTTGACACATAGGTTTTTGAACACACTTACCTTTATGATTATAACCTGAACTTCCGTAGGGATTTTTTTCTCGCATATATGGTGCCTTACAAAAATCACTAAGGTTCAGGTGGTCAATCATGACTCTAGATAGTTGGTTGAGAATAACCACAAGTGTTCTCATTGCATCTCCCATATCATTCAGTTGCTCATTAAGAAAACCGTCATAGTTTTCTTCACATCCATTGTTACGGTGGTTCCTGGTAGATCCAACCATTTACTAAAACCAAAAAATTTAGTGTGAGTATATTAGTAAAATCATCATATAAAATCTTATGAGGATGGTAAACACTAAGTTATACTTATTCATGTTATCTTAAAGTCATCCACATTATAAAAATAACTGTGAATCATTCTAAAATCCAAACCATTATGGTAATGTCACTTATGCTTAATGAATTCCTTAACTTCTAAAGTTATCTAAACCGACCTCTGATACCAACTATAAGGACTCAGCCTTAAAACATTACATAATCTTGAATTAAATGAATAATTCACATTGAGGATCTTTTCAGGTTTAGAGTTTTAGAAAATCAGGACATAACTATTATATCTCAATTATTAAAAAGTAGACACGTCTACTTGGTTTCCATTTTTCTCAAAAAATAAAAAATCAGGAACAAACGAGTCATGTCTAGTTCCATGTTTTAGAAATCATGAATTTCCTTGATCCCATCCTTGAAGCTATTCCACTTTATTTGCAGTGAAAATAATTTAAAAAACATGGGATGTTCATAAAAATCTCAGTAAGGGATATAAAAATATGGAAAGAAAACATTAGTCCATTTATACATAAGAATCAATAAAATCATACTTTACTCATAAAAAATAATGACTTTAACATAACTCATGAAATCATAAGATTTTTGAATAACTAATAGAAATCATAAGACATAAAGGTAACTTGGGGAATTCATAACATTCTTACGTAGGCAGTAACCCTTATGGTTACGTTTGGATTACCCATCACAGTATATTCCCAAAATCACTTTGGAGAAACCTTAGAGTTTAACTCCTTCATGTTACCCAATGCATTGGAGAGATATCTAGGGCTCACTCACCCTTAGTTTATCACAGAACCACCCGACATGATAAAAAATTCCAAAGAACCATAACATAATCTTATCACATAAAACATGCATAAAGGAAACATAACATTTCCACATTTCAATAACAAGATATCAATAAAACACATTGATATAACCAAAACATTATAAAAACCATTTTAAATACCAAAATAAAAGAAAATTAAAACATGGTATTTATTTTTCATTTAAAAAGTTTATGGCTTGTATAGGAAGCCAAAACTCAAATAATGGTCACGACGGCTGAGAAGTCATTGTCGCCGCATACGTAAGACAAAAACATTCTCATTTTTCATTTAGTAAAATGCATCGTGTACAAATATTCCTTCTGAATGAAATTAAAATCCAAGACGTTTTATTATAAAACTAATAAATTAAGGTCATATATAAATTGATGTATGCCTCAATGAAAGGAGATTGAGGCAAAGTCCCTTACAAAGAGAATATACTTATATTAAGGACAAATCAATTACATAATTATGTGTGAAAATTATAAATACACTAAATATAAGTGGATATTAAGTGTAAAACAATGAGAGGTCATAAACACATATTTATATAATGACATAATCAAGAAGTAGATGTTTAACCCAAATATTTTAAATTGGGTTAAGATGTTCCCTTACAGAAATTCGACAGCCTAACGACGTCACATTAAAATTCAGAAAATGAGTTAATGAGAGATAAAAAGGGTATCTCATCACTTGGACATAAAATTTATAGCAAAAATAAAATATAATAACATATCCCAACATTAAGAGTATGTAAATTAAAATACCTAACAAAAAAAGTCCTTTAAAAAGAGGAGCGTGAAAGGTTCCCTTACCGATTTGGGTAACAATCGAAACATACACCCCATGAAAGAAGGACTATAAAATGTTTATGAAAATACCCATAAAAGAAAGTTTATTACACAAATATTATGATAATGGGAATTACATACACCACTCAAAGGTGATATTGACAAATATAACTTGAATCTCATGGGAATAAATAGTGAGATAAAAACCCCTTACCTCATCGTAATAAATCGAGTCCTATGATCAAAAGATAATAAGAACCAAATGAATCACATAATACCATGAATATAAATAGAATCATGATAATATATATCAAATATAAGTACACAACACACCAGATGAAATAAATATTTGGCGAACAATGGAAATCTCATGGAATTAAAAGTGAGATAAGAAATCCCCATACCTCAAGTTCGAGTTGTCTTATTCATTACTTTATATTCCTGAATAATAAAATTTGATTAATTTATAATTTCTTAAGTACTTCATTTAAATTTTATTATTAAATAAATATCACATATTATCATGTTATAATATTTAGTTAATTATGTGAGTTCATATCATACGTTTTGTCGATGTTCGGTACACGAGTCAAAAATAAACTTGTTTGAAAAGAATTGTCTATGTAGTTATAGGTACATCATATTCGGAATGGTTTTCATGATTTAAATATCATATATATCCAGTATATATATATTTAATAATAGTCAATAATTTTTGGAGATAAGAAATGAAATATACCGTTGATGGAGACGGTATGTTGTACGTATGCATGAAGGATACTTTCATTTTTTTTGTCATATTAATGGAATTTAAAACTAAATTAGACATAGATATATTATTATTCCAGTATAATATATATTTTATATTGGTAAAATAAGTTCATTAATTACGATATTTATAAATTCCTTGTTTGGCATGAACGAGTCACATCACTTGAGGGGGAGGTTGTCCACACTTCCTCATATGAAATTATCGCATTTGCACAACATGAAAAGAATAAAGGTATGTTTTAAATATAAAATAAAGAATAATAGTGAGGACATAAATATAATATATATCATATATAAATATAGTTCCATCATAATGGCCACCATGAGAGGTGGTAGGAGAAAATTGAACAATCATCGTTTCGTGAGACAGTAATTCGCCATCTACAGAAAGAGTATGTTCTTTAACCATTAGACGAAGGTGTGTATAAGTCTAGGTAGAATCGTTATCATAAAAACATATTAATATATTTATGATACTGGTGTTATTATGGTATCAAATAATATTAATATATTTGTGAGTGAATAATGAAAATAAAAGAAAGAAACTCGAGAGATGACATTACCTCTAAATCGGGTAACTATTTTTTATTTGAGCCAAAGGATTCCTTGGAAAAACTTCTCCACAATGTGAGGCTTCTCAGAGTAAAAGAGATATGTGGAGAGAAAAAATGAGTAGATTTTGGAAGAGAAAAGGGCTTGAGAGGTGTGGGTAAGGGGGTAGGGGTGGGGGCCTTTTATAAGAGGGAGGAGGGTCACTTTTGGAAAGTCTGGAAATGATAATTTATTATAAAATGATTTTCGGATTTTAAAAGTCCCACAATAATATATTTCAAGGATAAGGTGATAATGTTTCCAAATACAACCATCAAATGGGTTTTAGACAAGTTTTAGTCTTACAGTTTACCTTATCCTTTCATTTTATTTAAATCGTTCATTAATGAGGTAATCATTGAATCATCATGGTGTCATAAATAAATTTATTTATTTAATGTCTAAAAATTATAAAAAAATACCATGATGTAGGAATTATTTTCAGATTTAAAATTACTATTTATAGACTAAGACATCATTTATGTAAACAAAATTAAAATTGTTTTACTTAGTTGTTAAATAGTTTGGTTATATTTTCCTTTCATTAAAAATAATATGATAAAAGGTCACTATCACCCAAAAGTGATTCCATGGGGTCCCTAAGTTGGCACAAGGCACCCCATGGTATGCTATGAAAAAACCAAGAGAATTTAGACACATTTTGGGGTCATTATATATTATTATCATATTATTTTAATATCCTTAACTACCAGATTACTAATTAATCGTGATAATTAAAGATAATTGCCATTGTTAATATTCATAATGTCCAAAAACAAAATATTCTTAATTACATAATTTGGACCTTCTTATTAGAAATATGGAATTCATTTTACCAAATTCCAAACATAGAAATTGTAGTAATTAATTTAAAAATAATTCTCATTGTCAAAACCAAAGATGGGTTTTTTAAGAAGTAAAATTTATCAAAAGATTGACTTGTTTTTTACATCCAATTGAAAAGTGAAATTACTTCCAATGAACAATGTTTCATTAAGTGATAAAAAAATAATTCAATTAAACTTTAAGAAAAATTAAAAGGACATTATAAATATATAATTAAATTAGATGACAAAAGCAGTTTTGAAGTAAAATGCAGTATTTTTCACTATTCATTAAAAATGAACATTTGTCAGAAAAATACAAAAAAATTATCCAAAGTAAATTTGATATTACAAATTCAAAAATGATTTCCATTTTACCAAATTAAAAACATAGATGTTTCGTTAATTAATTTTATAATTAATTCCCACTGTCAAAACAGATATAGTGTTTTTAAGAAACAATATCTATCAAAAGATTGATACTTGTTTATGTCCAATTTCAAAGGGAAATTAATTTCAATGACCACCATTTAATTAAATGGTAAAAATATATTTTAACTAAACATTAAACCCAATTAAAAAATTAATATAACCATATAAATAAATTATATTAAAAGGATTTCTTGAATTAAAATACATCATTTTCACTATTCATTAAAAAATGAACTCTATCGGAAAAATAACAAAAAATTACACAAAGTAAATTTTGATGTCCTGATTCTAAAGAGGGATGTAATTTTTTCAAATATAACATATAAAAGTTTCAAAAAGTCTATTTAAAAATGGTTCACCATCAAAAGGCAGTTAATCGACCTTTTAAAGAATATTAGAATATTTATTTTTAAAATTGGATTCATTCGCATTTTAAGCCTCTATAATTTATTGGGTAATTGTTAAAATATTTAACAAACATATATAATAATTTTGTAGTTAGTTATTTTCTTTCTTTCCATTAAAATAGCTAGGCATTAAGTACCATTTAAAATAATATTATTATATTATTAGTCTGCAATGTAAGATTTCAATGAAACTCATTTTTGCGTATTGGGTATGCCATTGAACATTGAATTCCCTTTAAAGTAATATTAACATTTTATACAAAAAATATTAATAAATATGAAAATTCCATATTCTTTATTTACCTAGGATGTTACACAAAGAAAAATACATGAATAACATACATTGATGTCACCAATATGCAACCAACATGATTTGAGATATCGTTTTAAAGGGATTATAATATATATTATGTGTCTCTATGAGGTGACATGTGGTTTTGACATTAACTTCTTTCCTTGTGCGTGCCTTGGAATATTTCTATATGCTAACCTTGGACAATAGTCTGTTTCACCTAATGCTGCTAAGAAAGAGGACTAGATGGTCACAAACATAGTGTATCGAGAATCTTAGTCAAATAATATATTATTATTTATTATTTAACTAGTTGAATATATATTATAACCTTAAATTGTTTAATAATTACTCATTTATTCTTGGTCACATATAAATATTTATTAACTATTTTTTAAATATAATATTTTTTATTTATTATAGAATAATGAAGTGATATTTGTTAAGTAGATAAATCGATATTAATAAAGGATTACAAATATTTTGGAGGAAATGGAGGATGAGAATAATTGTACTCTGAGAAATAGTAAATATTGAATATTATTTGACATAATAATATTTTTTTTAATTATCAAGTTAAGTTCATGTTCATAAATTATATTATTAATGTTATTTTTTGATATGGGGTATTTATAGGATTAAATTAATAATTAAAGGCACTTGTGTAATTATTTTATTTGACCCTAGTGATATAAAAACTCTATTATGTTATTTTCAAAAAAGACAATTCGTTATTTTGGTTGTGTACCATAGATTTGGAGAATCCTCTCATGGCCTAGATAGCTCCAATATCTAAGAAGACTCCAAATAACGGAGGGCAATATTCCTCCACGAAATCTTGTTGAAAACAATAGAAGTGGTTTTTGATGTGATCAATAATGGATGATGAATGTTAAAGGTTCTATCATGATAGCACCTGAATATTTCTTTGGTAATGTCTGGAGATGTGTAGAAGACGCATGGATTTCCACTAAAGGGAATCAACACTATATTCCTACAATGCAACGATAGTGCATTGTGGATCTACAATAAGATACATGAATGAAGAAATAATTCATACAAGGTAATTCTTAATTAATTGATTGATTATAAATAATATGTGATGCTCAAATCTCTTGGATCTTGTGGAATTACCTTCTTTATTTCTTGTTTGATTAAATTATTCTTCTCATTATGTTCATCATCATGTAGATCTTGGATTGATATTTGATCATCACAAAAAATCAATGTTGGGAACTACCTATCACATGCTTCCACTACACCTGGAACCTTCAAGTGGTATCAGATGGGTCTTATTAATATTTATAGTTATTTAAATAACATTTTTAATTTATGCTTTTGAGATTTATTTTTTCAATTCATGTTTAATTTTTCATTTAATCTAAATTTAGAGATATACTTCATCCTCCTTCATTCACATAGATTTAATGGAAAAACGTAATTTAATGATTAAAATAATAAAGTAACTCATCTAGAGGTTCCAAAATTTATCTCGGATAGAAGAGTAGTACACATTGTGTAACCAGAGATACACGTCATGTACTTGTGTTCATTACACCAAAATTTAATTCAGTAATTACTCAAACTATGTGCATTGATTACACATGGTGTAGATAATTCATACACCTCGTGTTGATTAGACCATCCTAGAACCTGGTCAACTAGTGTAAACATCGTGTAGCCCATGTACAAAGAGTGTAGTCCCTTTTAGTCATAGATGGGCTTTGTATTCTATACACGGCTTACCTGAGTGGTCACTGTGTAACTCAAATACCTCACGGTGTGTAGCCTAATATTCACGCAATGAAATCTATTTTTTGAGTCATACATTACATGATGATTCCCTTGGCATGTGTCTCAGAGGGATGGTGAGAGATGTATATGCCCCGTAGCATGTAATCACACACCTTGTATTTATACCATGTTATATAGATTTAATATTTATTTATTATACTATGTAAATGATGATACATGTTCTTGATTGTTGTCATTAAGTTGATAGGACAATCCATGTGATTGGTTTTAATATATGTGTGTGTGTATGTGTGTGTTTTTAATTAATATATGGGTAATGTTCAGATCTTTATTTCATGTATCAGTCATATTATAAGTTGTTACTCTACATGCATTGAAGCATTACACGTGACCAAAAATCATGTAATTCATTTACTCATATGTGAAGTACACATTGTGAAATTACGTGATATTTTCTTTACTCTATATGTAAAAAGAGTAAAAAAATATATGAATATAATAAATGTTGGGTAGACTTGGATGGGTATTTACAATGTTTCCTCCAAGGTACAAGTTATGTACATAGTTAATTTTAAATGTGTTTTCTATATTTAGTTATATTTAAAATGGATGAGAATATCTTGTAAATTATGATCTGAATTAAGATAAAAGAATTTGGAAGTTAAATATGATAATTAATTGATTTGATAATGATTTATCTTAAATAAAAACAATTAATTATTGAATACTTGTTTTATTAAATACATAATTTTTTCATTCATTTGGATGATCATGAGCATCGACCATACATTTATATGTCATTGGATTCATTTTTTTAAAATCAAATAGTTGTCATGCATGCATTCTCTCCTCTTCTTATGCTAGGAATGCATTCTCATGGTTTCTTTTATGTAAATTCTTTTTTTCCCACACACATGTTTGAGTAAAATCATATATAAAGGATGGAGCTCCCAATATTGTGGTGGCAGTTCATGTTTTGATTTTTTGGAAAAACCAATACAAGGAGATACATAGGTGGTATGGTAGAAAGATGTAACACAAAACTTAAATTGGTAAAAGATGTTTTCCACATAGGTCATCGGTTATTTTATCAACCACTATATAAACAAACCATTACTAAATATCATGATCATACCTATTTATTTAATTATTCTTTTCATGTTATATGGTTATTTCATTATGGATGTTTTTTCTCGATTACATAATAAATGAATTAATGATCAGGTAGAAATAAACTAAAATAAATTGCCTTATGTGTAAATATTTTTTAAAACATGTCTAATCACTTATATAAACCCACTAAATATTAAAAATATTATGATAAAGATAATAATTTTAAATTTTATAATAAAAGGATATAATCACTCAATAAAAGTTTATTCCAGTATAAAATTCCATTACTTCTATTAAAATTGTGTCATAGTTCTATGTGTTAGATGGTATGTGATTATGATAAACTCTAATATCCCAAATGTAGGATCAAATTAAGAATGATATGCTCAAATAAAAGAGGGGGTTAATTGTATCTTTTAAAAATTCATTTGTAACTTTTAAAGATAGTTTTGTTTAACAAAGTTAAACAAGACAATTCACAATTCCTCTAAAAGTTTACAAGGATGAAGATTCTACCTTAAAGTGTATAGAATCTAACTAAATCAGAGTATAGGAATAAGAATGTATAAGTATGTATACATTCCTAAACAATACAAAATTCCATCAGAAAAACTTATAAGAAAATAAGTAACAAGTAATTATTTTACCCAAAGAGAAGTGTATCCAACAACCTTGGATAAAGGTCCCTCGATTTATACTTTAATGAAAGTTGGTATTACCCACACCAGGGTAACCCCTCGATACAAATATCAGAGTCTGTCTTGCCATCCCCACAGGCCCTCAACTATCAGGTAGTCGGCACCTCTGTCTTCCTTAGCATGGAAGCCATCAACATCAAGGTGTTGGAACCTCGGTCTTCCTATCCCCGGAAGCCCTCTATTGTACTCAGCAATAATCGGAGTCACACGAAGCAAATCTGCACAAGTAAAATCTTAAAGAAGCGGTTCAAACTTTCTTCACGAAGCTTGAGAGTTTATAAGAGCCTCTCTATCTATAAATCACTTCAACAGCATGTAGACACTTGTGTCAATGAAATGCTTTCAAAAGTCACTAACACTTTCAAATGATCTCATATTTATAGGTGAAGCTCCAACGGTCGGCTCCCTCCTCCAACAGTCGAATTCTCCCATGAATTTCGGAGGGACCTATATATGTGTCACTCAAAAATAGTTAGTCAAAAACTGAAAGCATGACATCATTTTTTAATAGAACAAGTGTAATCATAACTAAACTGATATTCAGAATGGAGAATATAAATGTTCGGAATGGAAAAGGTTAAAGTTCTGAGTTTAAGTTCATGAGAATTCGGAGTCATAACTCATCAGAGTTTGTATTCTGAATTCAGAGAACTCAGAGTCAGAACATAGAGAAGTTCGTAATCAGAATTCGTAATCAGGATTTGTAATCAGAACTCAGAAATTTCACATCCGGATTACATAATTTGAATTTGGAGTCATGCTTTTCATAAATTTGTAATCAGAATTCTGATTTATAATTCAGAGTCAGAACTTCATGAGGGTTCGTATCTAGAATTCAGAGGTGAACTTCAAGTGAGTTCATATCTGGAATTTAGAGTTGATCTTCATGAGAGTTCGTATCCAGAATTCGGAGTCTTAAACAGAATACCTCATATCTATGTATTATATGATTCCAATTTTTAGAATTACAATCCGAATTTTATACTTAGAGAAATTTATGATATGAAAAAAGAAATCTAGGCAAGGTTACATTTCCTTGGGGAAGGAAATTTTCTTTATAGAAGTAAAACAGGGGTAAAATAATATTTTCCTTAAAATAAGGTGTTTGTGATTTTCAAAGCAATAGGAATAGTCATGTCATAAGGATACCTTAATGACTTAACAATCTACCCTTTTACACGAGGAATGGAAAATTCATAAGTAAAACCTTATTGACTCAACAATATCCCCCTTTTTTTAAAGCACAAACATCCTTACGAAAACAAATCTGAGGACTTATAATAAATTTCTAGACTTTGAAATTAAATCTTATCTCCCTTTGTTTATGAACAATAGTGAATAAAACTAACACCCCCATAGGCTTTGGAACTCTAAGGATCATATTCTAGATTTCTGATATGAGAAATTTTATTTCAATATAGAAATATTCGTAATGAGAACTCCCCCTTACATAGAGATAGTTCTTATTTACTTACAAATTTTTCTTCTCCCTTTTAGAATTCTTTTTCATTCTCTCCCTTTGTGATTCTCAAAAATAATTGAGGGAATGGGAAAGAAATAAAGTACCTGAAACATTAGTAAAGATATACAAAAAACACAAGCATCAACAATTACATTATGATTGAATATATTAGTACAAGGGAAAAAACAGTACCACAAAATTTCGGAATAGTCTATTTTGTTTCTTTTTCATTAGAAATTAGAATCTTGACAATGGTCTTCAACTTCTTCAGCTCTTTATGATCTTCCTAAGCTTGCTTTTTTAATTCCTTGATCCTATCTTCCTGAACCTTCCGGACCTCTGCCTAAGACTTCATGGCCTCTTCCTGAACATTTAGCAAATTTTCTTACTTCAAAATATTTTCTTACATCCTGCTCTGGAGATCCTTCTATGTTGTAAAGCTTTGAACAATATAGCTCAGCTTCCCGTTAATATCTTTTACATCCTGAATCCGGGAATTTTGTTCAAGGGTTAGATTTTGTTGAATGCTATCTGAAAGGTTTCTAATTTTGGCATCTTCAGTACCAAAGGCTTCATTGACATCTTCTTGGAACTGATCGAGCTCTTCCATATCCTCAATAATTGTTTTAGACCATTTAGTCGTATGCTTGCCTGATTTTCTCTGAGCTTCATAGTTGATCAGGAAATTTTGTGATCAGCCTATATATTATCAATTTTTTCCATCACCATGGATACTGATTCTTACTTTTGACTCATGCTATGCTGAAGCATTTGGCATCTGAACTCGATTGTTGGAAAAATCGGAATTGTATCAACCAACTTCTTCATGGACTGAACCACAAAATCAGGTCCTAGGGAAGATGACTCTGAATCAGATATATAGGTTTGAGATGGTTCTTCCTCCAACTCTATCAACATCCTCTTTGAGGTTCCTGCATCTTCTTTCTTACTCATAATGTCTTTCGTTGGAGTGTCAACAACCACTTTCTTACCTTTCTCAACATTTAGTACTACTTCCGCATCAGGGGATTCATGCTCACTCTCAGATAACTGTATTATCTTGTCTTCATCAAATTTCTCCTTTTCTGCTCCACCTTCAACTTCCTTGGGATGGATGAAGTAATTATTATGGCTCTCTTCCTCAGATGGCTTATTGACTTCTTATTCACCCTTCTCATCTTCTCTAGGTGTAACAAGCTTAGAAGATCCGGCTTGAGAAGTCCAGAGTGAGATTTTCACGAATGTGGTTCCCTTGTATTGATATTCTTCAACTATCCTAATTACATCTTTGTAACCACCACTCATCTCTTCTTACTGAATTTCCTCCACAACTTTCTAAACTTTCTCTATCGCTTCTTTCTCAACTTCCTTATATTTGAGATTTTCCAGAGTCTTCTTACCGGGAGTTTCAGGTAATTGTTCCACCAGAATATATTTCAACACTGTAATATTCTCAGAAGATTTTTCAGCATCCCTTAGAAGGTATTGACAAATTTCAGCCTCTGTTGTTTTCTTCTTCAACTTCTTCTCTTTCTCTAGCCTCTCTAACTCATTAGAATCTTTTTCCTTCAAGGCCTTAGCCTCAGAAGAACCCAAACCGAACTGCAGCACCCCTGCTTTTCTAAATTTTTTCCTCCCTCCAATTTGCTACTACCTCATCTGGGTAAGCCTTTTGCTTCTTGGGTTTAATAGGTGTGGACTAGACTTCATTTTTCTTGGGGGTTTTATCTTCAACTTCTACTTCTTTCAACTTTATTTTCTTACTGACCTTCTTCGACGGCTCAGCTTTCTCAACATTCTCTGAAATGGGTTCTGCCTCCTCCACAGGCAGATCATAGAATTCTCAGGTCTACTTGTAGAAACCAACTTTCATCCTCTTGAAAGTATCATCACTAATCAACATAACCTTACAGTTTCTCGGCTTGGAGCTATATGGGATCTTGAAAGATTCAGGAGTCTGAACAATAAACTTTGATAGCAAAGCCAGATATATTATTATCTGAGCTAATAGATTGCCATTCTTTATATTTTCAATAGTGATGGGGATGTGTCTCATGAGATTAAGCTTCCTTATATTTAAAAAAAATCTTGAACATACATAACACTCTTATTGAGTGTATATTTATCTTCTTTCTATGGAACAATGAAACCTTATAGACATAGTTGTATAATCCGATTGTTTGTTGAAAGATGGGAAATCTTCTTTGTAGTTTCAATATCAGAAAGTCTGGGAGCTTTCACAGCCTCTACAATGACAAAGCTTCCCTGAACTTCTGGCAACTTGGGTGAAAAGAATTCAGCCTCACCTTCATAGGGTATACATACCAAGCTAGCCTCCTTGGTGTAGGATAACGCATACGTCTTCCCATATAATTTTAATGAGATCTTCTCCCTTCCATCCTCCATGATGAAACTCACTGACTCATATAACTCTATGAGAAAATACGGATAAACAATATCTTGATCTCGGCTCTTAGAAATTGATACATCTTCCCGTCCATTTAGCTTGTTGTTCTTGGAAATTATATAGTCGTACTTGTTGATGGAATTGGGATGCACCACTATTTCCCTATAGATTTTCCACTCCACAATTAGCTTCACTGAATACATTTCTTGATATGGAGCTTCTGCAGACATTCAGAATTTAGAGCTTCGGGCAGAGCTTCGAGACGCGAGAGCTTCATAACCGATGTGGGACAACCATCGGGGGTCCCCTTTATATAGGCGTTGATGTAACCTTTCAACATCCAAGAACAATCTATCGATTGATAAATGATCTGATCTGATCTAACGGTTGAAATCAAATCTGCAAGGAAAATTTTTGTTGAATCCGACCTTTTGAGGTTTTGAAAGAAGACATTCTGATTTAAGAAAAATTCAATCCGAGAAATTTTAAAAACAATAGAAAATACCAACAATGAAATAATGACTACAGAAAACATAAGAAGTAAATCATACCTTTCGGATTTCTAGGAATGTTATTCGTTATAGGTGATATTCTTCTTGAAAAACAAATTTTAATACTTAAAACAAACTTATTTCGAAAAATACACTATGAATATTTTGAATGCGAAAAAGATCATTACAAATATTTCAGTACGAGAAATTTTCATTAGGAAAATTTCAGTACGAAAAATTCTCTTTACGAAAATTTCAGTACTAAAAATTCACATTATGAAAATTTCGGTATGAAAAATTTTCATTATGAAAATTTCAGTACAAAAAATTATCATTATGAAAATTTTGGTACGAAAAATTTTCATTACGGAAATTTTTGTTCTGAAAATTTTCATTACGAAAATTAAAGGTCCAAAGATTTCCATTGAGAAAACTTTAGTTCTGAAGATTTCCATTACAAAAAAATTCACAACTAAAATTTCAATTACGATATTATGAAAAGCATCGTTAAGAAAAATATGAAACCATCATTACAAAAAATATGAACAGCATCAATACGAAAAATATGAAAATCATTAATATGAAGAAATATGAAAACATAATTACGAAGAATATAAAAGCATCATTACAAAAAATTTTAAAAAACCAACAACAAATTTTTTTGAAACACTTTCAAGGATATGTACTCCCCCTATGAAATGGAATTTATTATTGTAAGGAAAATGATTCAATAAGAAGTTAGTGAAGGAAGATTACCTTACGGTTATCATTCCTAACTTTTTTTAACATATTCAAATCTATCAGAGGGTATTGATTTTGTGAAATGTCTGCAAGTTGATCTTGCATTCCGATAAATTGAAGAATGATATCTCTTTTTAGTGTGTGATCCCTTTGAATGTGATTCCTAATATATATATGCTTTGCACGAGAGTGATGTGCGGGGTTTTTACTAAGTGCAATGGAACTTGTGTTATCACACATAATTTGAGTCTGAGTAAAACTCAAGCCATAATCTGTGTGTGTGTGTGTTGCATCCATAATACTTGAGCACAACAACTTCTAGCTGCTACATATTCAGCTTCAGCAGTAGAGAGTGCTATTGAGTGTTTCTTCTTACATGACCAAGAAACTAATGAATCTCTTAAGAAATGACAAGTTATGAATGTACTCTTTCTATCCATTATACATCCACCAAAGTCAGCATCCAAAATTGTTTTTAAAACAAAACCATTTTCAGAAGTGTAAAATAGTCCAAAATCCATGGTTACCTTTAGGTAGCGAAAAATTCTTTTCACTGCCATTAAATGAGATTCCTTAGGATTGGATTGATATATTGCACATAAGCATACTAAAAACATTATGTCTAGTCAACTAGCTATTAAGTATCGTAGACTTCCTATTATACCTCTAAAATATGTTTGATCTACTGGTTTCCCAGCTTCATCAAGATCAAGGGTGTTTGAGTTACCGATGGGAGTTCTTATACATTTAGTGTTGTCATACCCATACTTTTTAATAAGGTCTTTAATATTCTTATGATGGGATATGTAGATTCCTTTTGGTTTTTGAGAAATTTGAAAACCAAGAAATAATGTTAACTCACCCATCATACTCATTTCAAACTCAGATTTCATTAGATTCGCAAAGGAATCAGTTAAATATTGCTGAGGTGAACCAAATATAATGTCATCAACATAAATTTGAACAGTCAAAACATTTTTCATATCATTATTTATAAAATGGTTTGGATCTTAATTTCCCTTAACATAGTTATTTTGATGCAAAAAACTTGTAAGTATATCGTACCAATATCAAGGAACTTGTTTAAGGCCATACAAAGCTTTGGTAAGTCTAAAAACATGATCAGGATGATTTTTATCTTCAAAGCCAGGTGGTTGTTCAACAAAAACTTCATCTTGAACATAACCATTATGGAAAGAACATTTTACATACATTTGAAAAAGTTTGAAATTGAAAAATGTTGTAAATGCAAGTAAAATACGAATAGATTCAAGTCTAGCTACTGGAGCATAGGTTTCTTCATAGTCTATTCCTTCTTGTTGATTATAGCCTTTAGCAAAAAATCTAGATTTGTTCCAAACTATGACTCCATTTTCATCATATTTATTTCTGAAGACCCATTTTTCTCCAATGACTGAAGTTTACTTAGATCTTTCAACCTAAGTCCATACTTTATTCCTTTCGAATTCATTTACTTCATCTTGCATGGCTTTAATCCTATCATCATCACTTAAAGCTTCATCAGTGCTTTTTGGTTCCAATTGGGAAAGAAATTCTAGATTTTCTACTTCATTTCTTAAGGAAATTCTAGTCCTTATGGGTTGATTTACATCACCAATGATACTATCACTAGGATGATTCTTAAGAAATGTCTGATTTGGGTTTTGTAAAACCTTTTCATCAACATAAGGTAGGAAATATTTTGGGGTAAATGTTTGAGAAGTATCTTTATGGACATTTTCTTTATCAGAAGGATTTTCTATCAAAGGATGATAATCAGTTTTTGAAAACACATCCAAAGATGTAGGTTGGGGTTGTTTAAAAACAAAAGGATCAGTTTCATGAAATTTGACATGTACTGTCTCTTCAACTGTATAGGAGTTTTTGTTAAAAACTCTATATGCCTTAGAAGTTGTGGAGTAGCCTAGTAAAATTCCTTCATCAATTTTTGGTGTGAATTTGTGTAAGTTACCTTTAGTATTCAGAATGAATACCTTGCATCCAAAAACCACTAAGTAGGAATTTCTTGGATTTCTACCATTCCATAACTCATAAAGGGTTTTTTTAAGAAAATTCCTTATCAAAACTTGATTTAAAGTATTACAAGTATTACTTACAGCTTCAGCCCAAAAATGATTGCCAATAGAATACTCACTCGACATGGTTCTAGTTATCACTTGAATAATTCTATTTCTTCTTTCAACAACACCATTTTGATGACATGTTCTGGGTGCTGAAAAGTTGTGAGTAATTCCTTTTCTACAACAAAAAGTTTCAAAATCATAATTTTTAAATTCTCCTCCATGATCATTATGAATAGTTTTTAATGGAAGGTTTTTCTCATTTTTAACTTGGGATCTAAAACATTTGAAATATGAATAAGCTTTAGACTTATTTTCTAGAAAATAGACCCATGTAAATCTATTGTAATCATCAACCAACAAAAATACATAATATTTTCCCACAATGCATCCAGTTTGTGTAGGACCAAAAAGATCTGTACGCACTAGTTGTAATGCATAAGTGGTTGTGACTTCACCAATGGACATAAGACATGATTTATGTTTCCTTCCATAATGACAAGGTTCACAGACTTTTGAAGAATTAAATCTAAGCTCTTTTAGATCATAAACTAGTCTTTTCTTAGAATGTTTACGTAGGTTCCTAAGCTTACAGTGTCCTAACCTTCTATTCCATAACCAATAAGGATCTTCCACTGTACTAAGGCAAGGTAAGTATTGTCTCCTAAGGTCTTCAATGTTTAGTGTGTAATCATTCTCTTGCCTATGGGAAGAAAGAATAAACTCTTCCTTGGAATTGTGTACTAAGCACTTATCATTCCTAAAATACACAAGGTAACCTTCATCGCATAATTGACTTATGCAGATGAGGTTGTTCTTAAGACCCTTAACCAATAAATCATTTGAAATCAAAGTTTTTCCAATAAGAACAATGTTACCTATACCAATAATTTCTCCCTGAGCATTATCTCTGAAAGTTACCTTTCCTCCTTTCGTTTTGATAATCGTTTCAAAATAGTCTTTGTTACCAGTAATATGTAGGGAACATCCAATATCCATGTACTATGTGTTGCTGTTGTTACATTCCCTATTTTACTGAAAATAAGAAATTTAGGATTTCGGAATCTAGACTTTCTTGGATCCGGAAATCTCATAAAGTAAAATTTTGGTCACCCACATCTTCTTAGAAAAATAATCTTTATAAAATCCTAAAGATTGGGTTTTTTTAAAAGAATAATTCTTTGACCAGTTTCCACCACATTGACACTTTGTGAAAAATGGGGCACTTTGAGGAACAAAGTAGTTGTTACTAAAATTCATTTTAGAACTTGTATAACCAAAACCAGAAGTATTCCATGGAGGTCAGATTTGTGAGTACATTTTTTCAAAATTTTCCTTACCTAAGGTAATGTTTGACAAGCACTTCCTTAAGGAAAATATTTCATATTTGAGTTTTATTACTTATTTCTTGTCTTCAAAAACATCTGACATTGAGCTAGAGATACGCTCAAAAACATTTTTCATAGAAATTATGTTTTCTAGATTATTAGAAAGTTTATTCTTCTCAGTATTTAATCCCGCAATATTTTTCGAAATACTTTCAAAATCAGCATTTTTCTTATCAAGATCTTTTGAATGATCTTATCTTTCCTTACTAAGAATAATATTCCAAGATTTTTCCTTATCAAGTTTTTTTTATGAGCTTTGAATTCTCATTTTCATGAAGTTTAGAAAACCTAGAAACTTCTTCATATGTAGGTAAAGTATTATCTTCATAAGAAGAATATTATTCATCTAAAGAGTTATAATATTTACTATCATTAGCACTTAAGGAAACATTGGTCAATGATTAATCATTTTGTACCTTATCCATAAAACAATGATTTTCAATGGGTAGCCTGGCTAAAAGACCCCGATTCTTCTGTCCAGAAGATTCATAATCCGAAGATTTATCTGAAGAGTATCCACCACTGGCACTCCAGGTATCATTTTCTTTCAAAACGTTCTTAGCTTTAGACTTGTAATGCCTCTTTCTATTTTTCTCAGAATGTGTTTCCTTTCTTTATTTTCTCTTGAGCATAGGGCAATCAGGTCTAACAAGTCATGCCCCTCTTACATTCATAACATGTAACCTCTGAATATTTTTTGTCTTTAATTTCCTTCTTCTTATATTTTCATTGAAAGTTCCTCTGTCCAGCTATCTTGTTCATCCTTCGAGAAATATTTTCTAATTCATTTTCTGATGATTTACTTTCAGTAGATTCATAAAGGATAACAAATTTCATATACATAGATCTGGTCACTCTCTCATGATTCTTAGAGTTCATATGATTGGAAGTAGTGGTAAATGCTACACTTCCATTTCCATTCTTCCTCTTCAAAATATCAGCATCTCTCTTCATTCTAGTCTCATGCTGAAGAATAGTTCCAAACATCTCATCAATTGTAATCTGAGTAAGCTTTCTATTCTCATCAATTGCAGTCCTTTTAGATTCCCACTCATTTGGAATGATGTCGACGATCTTGTCAATAAGAGCTTCATCATCTAATCCTTTTTCACCCATTGATTGTAAACTATTCACCATAGTCATAAATCTGTGTTGTACATTGCATATGGGTTCACCATAAGGAAAACTAAAACCATGATATTCATCTCTAAGCATGGATCTTCTAGTCTCAATTACATTGGATGTTTCAAAGTGAGTAACTTCAAGTTTCTTCCATATAAAGTTTTCTTCTTCACAAGAAGAAATTTGGCTATATATATTTCTAGTCATTGAACAATGTAATGTATTTTTTACCTTATACTTCAGTTGATAATCATGTTTTTCTTGATTTGTAAAGGAACTTATTTATTTATCAGGAATCTTGTATGCACCAGTAAGCATAATGAAATTTTCAACTCCATATTGATAATGAATGTCTTCATACGATCTCTCCAATATTCGTAATCATTACCATCAAAAATAGGTGGTCTTGTTGGGTTGAGATTATATATGGAACTTAAATTGATTCCTGTCATCTTTAAGAAAAGTTCTCCACAAAACATGTTAGTAGAAAATGTTTGTAAACAAGGAAAATATTGTATGAATGAAAAAATATATTGATCAAGAGTATCTTTAAGTACAAGTATGAATCCAAAATATGAGTCTGAAAAATAGATTCCAAAAACTTATATTCCAAAAAATCAGATTCTGAAAATTATATTCTGAAAAACTCTCTTCTGAATCTAATCGTGAGATTGATTCAGAGTGTAATAAAACTCTATTACCAATTGTACATTTGGTACAAAAGAAAAACATTAAGCAAGGAATACTTATATGTGAATATAAGTATTCTAGAGACCTCCTCTAATACCAATTGTTATATGGTATGTGAGTATGATATACTCTAATATACAAAATGTGGGATCGAATTAAGAATGAGATGTTCAAATACAATAGGGGGTGAATTGTATCTTTTAAAAATTACTTTGGAGCTTTTAAATATAGTTGTGTTTAACAAAGTTAAACAAGATAATTCACAAGTCCTCTAAAAGTTTACAGGGATGAAGATTCTACCTTAAATTGTATAGAATCAACCTAAATTAGAGTACAGGAATAAGAAAGTATAAGGAAGTATACTTTCCTAAGCAATACAAAATTGCAGTGGAAAAACTTATAAGAAAACAAGTAACAAGTAAATATTTTAACCCAAAGAGAAGGGTATCCAACAACCATGGATAAAGGTCCCTTGATTTATACATTAATGAAATTCTATCTTACCCACACCAGGGTAATCCCTCGATACGAAGATCGGAGTCTGTCTTGCTATCCCCAGAAGCCCTCAACTATCAGGTAGTCGGCACCTCTTTATTCCTTAGCAAGGATGCCCTCAACTTCATGGTGTTGGAACCTCTGTCTTCCTATCCCTGGAAGCCCTCAATTGTACTCAGCAACAATCAGAGTCGCACTAAGAAAATACGTGCAAGGAAAATATTGAACAAGTTGTTCAAACTTTCTGCATGAAGCATGAGTGTTGATAAGAGCCTCTCTCTCTCTAGAAATCACTTCAACAGTATGTAGACACAGGTGTCAAAGAAATGTTGTCAAAAGTCACTAACACTTTCAAATGAGCTCCTACTTATAGGTGAATCTCCAACGGTCAGCTCCCTCCTCCAACAGTTGAATTATTCCTTGAATTTATGAGGGACCTATACACGTGTCACTCAAATAATGGTTAGTCAATAACTGAAAGCATGACATCATTTGGTAATAGAACAAGTGTAATCATAACTGAAATAATATTTAGAATGGAGAAAATGATAGTTGAAAATGTAAAAGGTTAAAGGTCAGCGTGTAAGTTCCTGACAATTCATAGTCATAACTCATCAGAGTTCGTTGTCTGAATTCAGCAAACTTGGAGTTAGAACATAGAGAAGTTCGTAATCAGAATTTTTAATCAGTATTCGTAATCAGAACTCAGAAATTTCATATCCGGAATTCATAATTGGAATTAAGAGTCATGCCTTTCATAATTTCATAATCAGAATTCAAAGTCAGAACTTCATCAGAGTTCGTATCCAGAATTTGGAGTTATACTTCAAGTGAGTTCGTATCTAGAATTCAGAGTTGAGCTTCATGAGAGTTTGTATATGGAATTCAGAGTCTTAAACAGAATACCTCATATCTATGTATTATATGATTCCATGATTTTTAATTACAATCCAAATTTTATACTTAGAGAAATTTATGATATGAACAAATAAATCTCGGCAAGGGTAAATTTCCTTGTGGAAGGAAACATTCCTTATAGAAGTAATATAGGGGTAAAATATGATTTGCCTTAAAATAAGGTGTTTGTGATTTTCAAAATAAGAATAATAGTCAAGTCATAAGGATAACTTAATGAATTAACATTCTCCACCTTTTCGTGTGGAATGGAAAAGTCATCAAGAAAACCTTATTGACTCAACACAATGTGCTTGGCCAACCAAAGATGTGGGGTTTTCATCTATTGGGGAATTCTGACATGTTGTTTTGGGTTGTCATAACATAGTTTGTATCAAGGGTTGACATTCAAAGAATGAATTGGTGTAATAAAGAGGCAAAGGATATGGAATTCCATTTTTGGATTTTAGGATTAGGAAGTCCACTCCACATTTCAAGGAACTAATAGTTAATGATGTTGGTATTTGCAATGCATACCTAAAACAGTTCAAGTTACATGAACAACCATATTTTTATTAATGAGAAGGGTAATATAGATCCTTTACACTTGAATGTCCATGAAATATGATTTTCCAATTTAATGGTGAGGCCTATTGGTTTTTGATAAAATAGTTGGAGACAAATAATTATAATATTTATTTATTTTTATAAATTTTATCAGATAAAGTAAAAAAAAATTTGCTTATATTATTTTGTATAAATAACATTAAAATTACATCAATCAAATAATTTTGATCCATAAATGTGAAGGAAAATCCTCTCATCAGAGAAAATTTCCATGAGTATAAAATGTTTCTATGTCCTATCCTTCTCCATGAATGGAAATTGTATGTGTTGGAAGAACATTTTCCTAATGATCATGGAAATAAGGCTAGTGATGAATTGTTAAAACTCTATGAGAAGTAATTGAATGATTCCACATATGTTCAATGTTTTATGATGTGATCCATTTCCAATTATAATTTTAAGCAACATGAGGACATGAATGAATATATCAGGATGTATCACATTTGGGATTTCTATCAATATATGTAGATATAATATAGGTATGAGATCTCAAATGATTTATTTACTAATGAGTTTTGAGAGTCTGTGCCAGTTTGGCTTTATGTAGTAAACATTATTGGATACATTGAATTCATTGACATATTAGAGATTAAATTATCACATGTGTGGTGTAAAAATCTCATACATTCATCATTCCCCCATACCTTCTCCATTTTGTTAAAATTACAATATGATAAATAATGAGAATATTGTTTCAGATCTTATCAACTTTATTCACTATGTTGATAAGAACATGAGGAGTGATAAACCTGTGGCAATTATGGTAAAAAAAAATAAAGAACAAGCAAAAGGGATTAGGAGATATAAATAGTCTAATGCTCTCGATCACCATCTTGTCAAAAAAAAGGTTAAGAACAATAGGCAAGGAAAGGATAAAATGATGCATTGTGGTGTACTTGTGGAAAGCAAGGCCACTACAAGAAGAACTGTACCCAGATGCTAGGGAAAGCTAAAGGTGCATTGATTATCATGTTTAATATTTCAATATATATGCATTGGGTATTAAATATAGTATTTGGGTACAACATCAATATTCAAATGTAGTAACCAAGTATATTTAAAATGATTTATAAATGATAGGTGGATATAAATCCCGAAAATGGTGCAAGGATCTCTGATCTGTCCATTGGTAACTGCCACATTTCATTTCCAATTGGAATGAATTTGGTTTTGAATAATTTTTATTATGTACATAGAGTTACAATGAATATAATTTATATATAATTCCTATATGTATGTGGGATTATTTTCATTTTTACAAATTAATTTTGTTTCTTTTTTAAGGAAAACATTTTTTATGGAATGTGACATTTTAAAAACAGTCTTTATGTGTTAAATTATAAGAACCGTGTTTTGGAAATTGATAATGAATCACATTTTCAAGACTCATATAACACCCATCATTGGAAACAACATCTTGGTCATGTAAAGGAGAAGTGTTTGACCAAGCTCTTTCAATATATTTATTTATATATTTCTAATATAAAACAACATAAAATATGTCATTCTTGTTTACATGAAAAAATGACCAAAACCACCATTTTAGGGATAGGGTGAAAGAGCCACATAGTATCTAGCATTGGTACACAGTAATGCATGTGGACCATTTCTAGTAGAATCTAGGGGTGGATATATATATACATTATATCTTGTACTAACGACTTGAGTAGATATGGATATGTCTACTTAATAAGGTATAATTTTGAGTCCTTTGAGAAATTCATGGATTTCATGAATGAAGTAAATAATCAACTTGGAAGGTAGATTAATTCTCTTCGATTGGATTGATGTGGTGAATATCATAACCAAGAGTTTATCGAATTTTTATGAGAGTTTGGCATTCTATATAACCTCACTCAACTATACACACCATAGTGGAAAAGTGTTAGTGAAAGGAGGAATCATCCCTTTTTAGACATAGTAAGGTAAATAATGACTCATGTAGATCTTCCAATATCTCTCTAGGGATATGCATTTTAAACGAAGAAATACACATTAAATTTAGTACCAACTAATGTGGAAAAAAATTCCAATCATGTTATGAAGTGGAATGAAACCTGTTATGTCACATATACATGTATGGGTATACAAGGCATTTTTACAACCTTCTCTAGAAACAAATTAGCACCACATGGAAAAAGGTGTATTTTTATATGGTATACCAATAAAAAAATGGATACTACCTACTCAAACACATAGACAAGAAACTGATTATCACCATACAAGACAACTTTCATGATATGGATATCACCGTAAAAATGGATAGTGTGTGCAAGATCGACTTCGATGAAGTTGATTCTCAAGATACAAATTATTGGTATAGGGAAAGATTCAAAAGGCCCCCATAGAAAAAGTGGTTCTAGAAAAATATATACAAAACAGTAGAGGAAAAGTTGTAAGAGAACCAAGGTGATATGTTTTTACGATCTCTGATATTGGTGAGTCGTTATTGTTTTGAAATAATTAACCTCTCTCATCCAATGAGGCATTTGAGAGCTCAGAAGATTCAAAATGGAATGAATACATGAATTCTGAAATGGATTCCATGGATCAGAACATGGTTTGAGTTCCAATCAATGTACTAGTTGATGTAAATCACATTGAATGTGAATGGGAGCTTCATAGAAAACATGACATGGAAGTTAAACTATATACCTATAAATAAATGCTATTGGCTAAAGGGTTTAAACAACATCAAGTAATTGACTATGATTAAACCTTTCCACCAGTTTCCATGTTTAAACTCATCTGAATTATAGCTTCCATAGAGGATTACCATGACTATCAGATTTGGAAAATGGATGTAAAAAATGCATACCATAATGGGAACCATTATAATGATGACTATATGACACAACCATAAGGTTTTGTGACTTTATATGACACCAAAAGGATTTTCAGGTTGTAGAAATCCATTTATGTGTCAAACAATGAATCCATGTCATGGAACATTCGATTTGATAATGCTATAAAAGAAATTTTTTATTAAGAATGAATGTGATCCATGTGTTTACAAGTTTTTTAGTGGTAATGAGGTAGTTTTCCTAGAAATATTTGTTGATGAAATTTTACTTATTGGAAATTACATACCAATCTTATAGTCTGTAAAGAATTTGTAAAAAAATGTTTCTCTATGAATGACGTAGGTGAATTAAACTATATTTTTTGGGTCAAGATCATTTGTGATATGTCCAAGAGGATTCTTGGACTAATAAAAAGTAAATAATCTGACCAAATATTAAATAGATTTAGTATGGAACAATCTAAGAGGTTTGTGGTTCTAATGTCACATGATTTATATAATTCAATGAAAACATGTCCTCTGAAAAGACAAGAGAATGAGCGAATGAGTAAGATGTAAAAGTCTTATGTGATGGGATTAGTCATGTATGTTATGTTATGTTTTCTAATATACATTATGATTCCTATATATTGAGCATGGTTGGAAGATATCAAGTACATCTAGGATATAACATTGGTCAATTTTTAATGTTATCCTTATGTATTTGAGATGAACTAAGGATATGTTCCTGGTGTATAGAGGAGATGAGGAGCTGGAAATCATGAGTTATACTGATGTTGGTTTTAAAATCAGTCAAAATGATTTCAATTCACAATTAGGATATGTTTTATATCTCCAAAGAGGATTTGTGGGATGGAAGAGTTCAATGTATCCAATTGACCTAGATTTTAAATCAGATCTTGAGTTTATAGAGGCCTTTGATGAAGCCATAGAATCCATTTGGATTTAGAATGTTTTTCAAGTATCTTGATGTGGTTACAATAATTAAAGAGCCCTTAACAATTTTTTGTGATAATAATATAGTGTTGGATATTTTAATAGAAAGAGGTTATTTACAATTGGATCTAGGGAAAGTGGGAGTTTTTGGGAGTTGGTAGCCCAGAACCAACATCATTATACTTAATAATAAAATGTATTCATGGTTTTTTTAATATTAATAAACTCATTATCACATCTTGATGGTTATTCGATGTAACATAGTATCTAACAATTGCCTAAGACTTGTTTTAGTACAAAAAAATCATAGTTGTTCCCGACTATGATTATAACCTAGAAGTGATATGATACTATTAGTGTATAAATTTTTTATATCCGGGTGATATATTTGAGGAACATAAATAATATAGACTATCAAGGGTGGAGAGTCATAGGACTTCGTGGAACCTTCTCATGGTGTATTACCTTGTTAATATAAAGTAGGATATTATGAGAACGAGATGCACCAGTAGGAAAACCACATTTAAATGTGTCATTGGATGTTCCAATCTGTGGAAGTGTGAATTGATTATTAAAATTTAATATTATTATTAATTAGTATTATGATTCTACCACATAGATGTATTTATTATTATTGTGATGATATATGTTAATGGTGAGGTACAAAACAATGGGTCCATCAAGAATAATAATTCATTATAGAGTAATGTGAGAAAGAAATTGTCCCTTATATGCATTAACGGAAGTAGATATATCATACCCTTTTATGGAAATGATATATAGATAAATACATGAAAATGATATTCTATAGAAAAGATCAATCCTATGAAGTCAAAGAAAGATACATCGGGCACATAGGTTGATGGCACAGGCATAGAACCTGCTTGATTTGAGATAGCATGATAATGGGATTATATTACATAGTAAGCGTCTGTATAAAGTGACATCTGGTTGAGTCATTATATTCTCTCTCTATGGGAACTTTTTCATGTTTCTAGGCACTAATCATGTACTTTAGGCCAGTTCACTAATTCTACTGAGAAAGAGGCCTACAGGGTCACACACTAATTGTATCCAAAATGTCAGTTAAAAAATATATTGTTTTTTAATATTTTGAATAAATTTTTTCCCTGTATATGGTTTAATTGTTAATAATCTATTCATCATCAGATATAAATAATTATTTTTTATTTAGTAAATATAATATTTATTTAATTATTAAGGAATAATGCAGTTATATTTATTATAATAAATAAATAGAACATTTTCAAGGTGATACAAATATTGTGGAGGAATGGAATAGTGAGTTTAACAATCCAAGGAGAATTTATAAATATTCAATATTATTTTAATAGATAATATTTCATTTAAATTTTCAATTAAATTTCATGTTGATAAATAATTATATAATTATTATTATTTGACATGGGGTTTCAATAAAATTAAATAAATAATTAAGGGCACCTGCGAAATTGTTTTATTTTAAACCCATCATCATATAAATAGTTTTATGTTATTTTCACAATATCATGTTTGTTATTCTTGTTGTGCACAATGGATTTAGAGAATTATCACAATCCCTAGAGATCCTACATACCCAAAAACACTACCAAGAATAGAGTGCAATCATCTTCTAATAGATCTAGGATAATGCTTTGGAATTGGTTCTCATAGAAATCAAAGGAGAACAAAACATGAACAAGAATATTCTATGTTGGATGCTGGAAATTACTTTTGCAACCTCTGGGTAATTGTGGAACATGGGTGGATCACTACTAGAGAGGATCTTCAGTTAGATCCTACAAAATAATGATGGTGAATCACACCCTACTGGTGCATGAATATTTAGGAGAATCACTGTACATATATGAAGACTATAAAAGTTGTTCCTATCCTTTTAGAGAATCAAGAATCATGAAAAACGACATCACCACTAATGATACAGTTTGGATAATTTGGTTTATATATCCATAGGAATCACCCCTTAACACCCACTTTGTATCATACAGGTATGTTCTTTACTGGACTAGGAGATATATTATCATGACTGGTATGGGAATAAGCTATAGATCCAAAAATACTAACATGTTCATGACCTAGGAGGAGCCCTTCAAAAGTTTTATTGGGTTTTTAAATGAATTCAAATAATATGAGAAATAGTTGATCCACTATACAGCCTTGGTGGTAGCCTTGTCCCAAACCAACCTAGAAAGATTATTGTGGTACAACATGAATCATTCCCTTTCTAAGATAGTCCTATTCATCATTTCTTCTAATCTATTTTTTTGGGGTTTCCAAAATAGTTTTGTAGCTTTTAATTCACATAGATTCATTGATTTCTATAAATTTTGTGGAAAAATATTCTTTACCATTATCAGTTCTTATGGCTCTGGGTTTTATACCAAATTCACTTTCTATACTATCATTCCATTTATTAAAAGTCTAAAACATTTCATACTTATGAATGATTATATAAATAAAAACTTTTCTATAATAGTCATAAATAAAGGATACAATGTACAAAATCATACCATGTGAAGTGACCCTAGAAGGCGCCCAAAGTATGGAATGGGCGCACTCAATGGGTTCCCTAAACGTATACATTTACCAACTAAAGTTAACCTTTATCTATCTCACATAAACACAATATTTATAGAAAGGAAAACTGGTAGGAGTGATGTTACTCATAATAACATCTTCTTTATGTTCACCATTGACTTTCGCACTACCATTCACTAACCTTCGATGCCAAAGGGTTGTACCATCTAAACATAAACCAATAGAATCATTTAATTTATTTCTACAAACACTCACATCAGACACATATAGGACATCCCAAAGGTTTCCTTTCAAAACAAAAAGGGATCCTAAGGTCATCTTAGTACTTCTAAAGTATTAACTAAAAGAATACCTCTTTTGATTAAGGAATCCTAGGTAAATGATGTTTCTTTTTATTTCTGGTACTGACCTATACTCATCAATAGTTTTAAGAGTCTTATCATGAATATGAAATGAAGCTAAACATATCTTTAATGTCTCAGATTTTCCATGTATTTTTTTTAAATATTATATTGAATTATTTCGAGACCGGGTGCAAAAACGTCTCGTCATTCCATGGCCTGGTGAGCCTGGAATGGTGGTTTTCACTTTTTTTAGTTATGTGAGTCGGCACTTTTGCGCGGCTGTGGCTATTTCCGAATGAATGCCCGTATTAAAAATATGAGTGCGCTGTTGCGTCTGGGATGAAGACTTTACATAGGAATGAGTCAAACCTTGACCGGTGCGGGTCGAGGGAAAAAGTTAATTTTCAGAATGTTTTAAATAAAATAAAATAAATAAATTCCAATGTTTATTTTATTTTCTTTTATGGAAACATATGCTACAGTGTGACAACGGGGAAACTGTTTCTTTAATTAATGATGCATCATAATGACTCAAGAATTACATGTTAGAGTCATTAATACTGCAGAGTATCTTAAATTCTAATCGTGTTCCCTTTTAATGGGTTAAGCGATTGGTGGTCGTGGACATAATTTTGAGAGAAACCTCTGGAGAATTCGTGGAGCCTTGGAGGAAATTATCGGCGACGAACGACGACAGATCGAAGTTGTGAATCATCGTGCCAACAACGTTGAAGGATATTGACAATGACAGCAGTGCGACACCTTCATCAACAATCGATCCCAGTTGAGGTAGGGGTTGTGATCTGAACTCTTTCCCCATTTATGTTTTCAAATAACGAGCGCGGATCAACCACGAACAAGTTGATCTTCGGATTCATTCATTCATGCGGGAGGATTTTATCGGGATGATTCATGGAGTTGATCTATGATGTTTTGTTTGATCCTACTCCATGTAAGCCTACTAAAGGGAGCAGATCAATTTTGTGGAAAACAACGGCATGGGTTTGTTCCTCACTTCATTTATATGATTTCTTCCCTCGTCTTTTCTCACGCGTTCTTTGTGTTCTTCACGGGGCGATGAACAACGGATCATTTCAAATCCGTTCTGTGATGCAACGATCCCTAATCGAAGGTTCGACATCACAATGATCTTGCAGTGTTGCGACGACGATTGTGGGTGATGAATCCTACTGAATCAGGAAGGACCGTTCTTCAAGCGTTCTTCACGCTGGAGGATCAAAACATTTTTTCAAAGCCGATCAGAGGCCCAAAAACACCGGAAGAGTATTTGTGGCATCGGGGTGACCAAAACCAGAAGGTTTCATGGCGATCGAGTGGACGGATCGACGATTGGAGTAACACAGGAGGCGCACCGGTGAAGAGCACCATTTCTGGAAATTTCCAGAACACACAGCGTGTACTTCTGAAGAACACGCATTGTAGTACTGGAAGCAGATAGGGTTTTGGGGGTCAGAGAGGAATCACATAGCATGTGACCTTGGTCAAACGGTGTGTTGGACTTTCCCTGAAGCTCGGCATGTATTTTGGGAAGTAAATGGACATGGGATGATCTACATGGCTTTAGGCGACACGACGTGTACAGCATGGAAGAGGCATCCATGTAAATTTCGGTGTGTATCGAAGGGATACACGGACACGAGTTAGAGTACACGGGTTGATAACCATGTGCAACCACCCGGCCAATGACACAGGGCCAACCCCATTCACTCGGACATGGCATGTACATCGTACTAGATTCCGTGTACTAAGTTTTCTACACGACCTATCCTACGACACGGGCTGTTGCACACGGGCAGTACCTGGGGTCAGACAACACGGCGTGTAACCTTTCTACACGCCATATACTTTTTGGAAAATGGAATGGACCTCTTGTTCACCATATCCTGGAAATATTTAGTTTGGGTTAGTGCCCCTTCTTCTCATTCTCCTAAAGGTCAGTAATTGTTTCCTTCTATAGGAGTATGATACCTTCATCAGGACTATCTATGATAGAGTCGGCATCCCTCTAAGAGGCCCAATGCGAGATCCTCTATCCATTCTTGACCCTTATTAGAGTCAGGCATCGACGTGACCAACTCTATCGGGCGTTGATCCTCTACCTAGCTGGTGTATCACATGACTTGTGAATCTGGATGAGTCGCGGTATCTGCCATGGCCCGGGCAGTGATACTCATCTGTGTATCGTGATATTTCCCACTCTGGAGTGTATTTCCCATAATGAGTGCTTCTATCCATCAAAAATATTCCCACTAAAAAGTGTGTATCCTGTAATGAGTGTTACTACCTCTCGTGATGGTTCCTGACAAATAGTACTTCTCGGACAGACGTCATCAAAGCTATAAGACTCGTGGAGTGTGTTATCCCGAAATGAGTGCAACGCGGAATCTTCAAACTGAACTTCTAGCTGGGGGTATGTGGTTGTGTGACTTGTCTCTAGACCTGGATCTGGGTTTTGAGTATATCTAGTTTGTTCTATATGTTCTGTAGACATATACTATGCATAGATGACTGTACCTTTTTCTTTATGTACTGCTTTGTGGTTTTCGGGGTCCTCTATTGGGTATTGTTATACTCACCACTGAACGGGATTTTCCTGCACGTCTGGTGTCTTGTGCGGATGAGCAACCTTTTAACAGAGTCCAAGGTAGACCAGTACATGACCAAGATTTCTTAGTTCCCTACAGGCTGAGGCGCTCCTACAGCTATGAGCAGCAGTCCCAGTACCTTTTGTGTTTACAGGTTGGACCTTGCAGTTTTCAGACTTTTATTTTTGGTGGGATTGTATTATAGCCCAGTTTACCTTTTATTACTCTACCTTTCATCGTACTCTATTGGTTGGGTTTAGTTGTGTGCATGCATTTTTGTTCCTTAGAGGTTTTTACTTTTCATCATTGTGGGATTGGAGATGTGTGCTTGTGTACTGATACCTGGGCAATGCCTCCCTTGTTAGTAATATGCCTACTCAGTGGTAGTCACCAGCCCCTGGCCAATTGGAGGCAGGCTTGGGGAGTCACGGCATGGGCCCCACTTGGATGGGTCGTGAAAGAGTGGTATCAGAGCGTGGTTGGTTCTACCTTAGGACCAAGAGTCTGTGAGTTTGGTTTGGGGAAACAGTGTTAAGTGTTTCGAGTTTGGATTTCAGGCCAGAGACTCTAGTGTTCATGCGGAGGCCGACGTATCCATACACCAGGGTTGTGATAACTTTCTTTTTTGACTTGGTACACAAAAACACTAGTTGCGAGGGAAATAAAAGGTACATGCATCATATAGGAATGGGTTGTGTTTTCCATGTCCTTGGTGTCAGCTACCCAGAGATACTCATTGACCATGGTATATCTTGTTTCTTTACAGGATACCTCTGCGACGCATACCTTCTAGGATTCAGTAGCACAATCATGAGGATGACCCCCTCATTAATGAGGCTTCGATACTGGAAGCAGTTCCTCAGTCGTTGCCACCTGGTGGTGCACCTATGACACCACCAGTGGAGTAGCCAAGGATACCTGCAGTACCGACCACCGAGGAGCGCATTCTTAGTTAGCTCTATGAGTTTCAGAGACAGAGACCCATCAGGATCAGAGGCGAGCCTGATACTCAAGAGGCAGACAACTGTATTGAGGCGGTGACTAGAGCTTTCTGTCTAGTGAGGACCCCAGCAGACCAGATAGTGATCCTAGGAGAGAGCCTTCTTCAGGGTTCGGTGGGACGATGGTGGAGTCTGACCACACAGACTCACGACGAAGAGACTCTTTCATGGACAGAGCATGAGAGACTTTTCAGGGAGGAGTTCTCTCTAGTTACACTGAGAGTTGTATGCATCCATGAGCTTCTCCAGCTCCATCAGGGTAGTATGACGATGGATGACTATTCATCAAGGTTCACCAACCTCGCCAGGTACTCGATGGATATGGTCCGGGATCAGTAATTCAGAGCTCGGACCTTCGAGCGAGGTTTATGATGAGACATCTGAGCTAGTATCATGCCTCTATACATTTAGACTTATGTTGGAGGGTTCGAGAGAGCTTTAGTGGTCGAGAGCTTCTGGGATGAGTATGGACAGCCACCGGTAGTCAGCAGCCGGCAGACAGGTGTGGAGACCTCGACGGCAGGGAGTCGGTGTCAGACGTAGGGATTATGATGTGAGAGATGTCAGAGGAGGATCCAGGATAGGGGATTGACTGTCCAGGGCTTTAGTCTGGATCCAGTCAGCCTAGGGAGAAGTGATGTTATGCATGCGACGGTAGGGGAAATCTCGCTAGATATTTCCCAACCCGTCGAGATCCTGATAGGGACGCGGTGGATGGACCACCAAGACAGAGGAAGAGAAATGAGCAGGTATACTTTCCAGGCATCGGACGTGGAAGAGGAGTAGGGAGAGCTACAGTTGGTGGCAGACACTTCGAATTACTTCCACCACCACCCTAGGAGGTCCCCACTAGGCTCAGGGAGCTGGGGGATAGGGACGGGGATAGCTTCATGTGGTCAAGGCGTATGACCCATGGGATCCAGGGATGATTCGAGGTATGATCTGTGTCTTTCTGACCTTATCTTTCGTACATATAGACACAGGTTCTAGTAATTCCTTTTTAGCCACATGTCGTGTATGAAATCTCAAGATTCTGGTAGAACCGTTGACTCGATCCTTACGCTTGGAGACACCTACGGGAGGAGACTTGATAATCACACACCTTTGCAGGTAGTGTGATCTTACACTTAGAGGTGAGAGTTTCAGTTGGAACCTCTTGATTGTAGAATTGAGGCCTTATGAAATCATTCTCGGTATGGATTGGTTATCTTCTGTCCATTCCCAGATTGACTGTTTTAGGCGAAGAGTGTGGTGTGTCTGTCGTGATGGAATTAGGTTTTCCTTTTTCGTAGAAAAGGAAACACAAGTAGCACAGAATGGACTTATGCACAGGAGGTTGCATCCAATCACTCATTAGTTGTCTATCATTGCCCTCAGAGTAGTGGATGTTTTGAGATCCCAGTTCCCAGCAGTAGTGGCAGAGTATGTGGACGTATTTCCCGAAGATGTTCCAGGATTGCCTCCCCGCAAGGAGATTGACTTCTGTATCGACTTACACCCAAGGACGGCACCAATTTCTTCATCAGCATATTGGATAGCTCCTGTAGAGCTTTGCGAGCAGAGGGTGCAGTTGGAGGATTTGCAGAGAAAGGGTTTTTTGAGACCCAACATTTCACCCTAGGTGGCCCCAGTCTTGTTTTCCACAAAGGAAGACGAATGTCAGAGGTTGTGCGTGGATTACCGGAACCTGAACCAGGTGTCGGTAATGAACAAGTATTCACTTCCATGGATCGAAAACCTCTTCGATCAGCTGAGAGGGGAACAGTGGTTCTTGAAGGTTGACCTTCGATCATGTTATCACCAGATACGAGTGCAGGATGAGGATATACTGAGGACGGATTTCAGATGCCGTTACGGTCACTATGAATACTTGGTGATGCCTTTTGGCATGACGAACACCCCTGTAGTGTTATTGGGGTCGATGAACTAGATCTTCCAGCCATACATGGACTGGTTCATAGCGGTCTTCATCGATGACATCCTTGTGTACTCGTCGTCAGAGGAGGAGCACGTGAGACACTTGCGGATAGTTCTGGACGTACTTCGGGAGCACCAGCTTTATGAGAAGCTCTCAAAGTGCCAGTTTTGGATTTAGGAGGTCCACTTTCTGGGACATTTCATCTCAGTAGATGGAGTAGCTGTGGACCCAGCCAAGGTGGAGTCTGCATTAGCATAGGAGCCACCTCAGAGCGTGACGGAGGTGCGGAGCTTCCTTGGGATGGCATGATATTACAGGATATTCATTCTTAATTTCTCTCTGATATCTTCACCAATTATGGCCTTGACTAGGAAGGGGAAACCCTTTATATGGACAGAGAAGTTCCAGAAAGCTTTTGAGCAGTTGATATAGTTTTATGAGTGCCCCAGTCTTGAGATTTCCGGAGGAGGGTGTCGAGTACATAGTTTTCTGTGATGCTTCAGGGACGGGCTCGGCTATGTCCTGATGTAGAGGCATGCAGTGATTGCTTATGGTTCACTCCTGCTTAGGCCACATGGGCAGAACTATGCAACCCATGATCTCAAGTTGGAAGTGGTAGTCTTCACATTAAATATGGGGCGACACTACCTCATGGGCGAGCGGTTTATCATCTACTCAGACCACAAGAGCCTCAAGTACATCTTCTCACATAAGGATATGAATATGAGGCAAATATGATGGCTAGAGTTCCTCTAGGACTATGATTTCGAGATCATCTATACTCCGGGAAAGGGGAACAAGGTGGCAGATGCACTTAGCAGGAGGTCGAGCTCACAACTGCTGAGTGAGGCGACACAACAGTTAGTCACGCTGCAGTTATCCTTCGTGGATGGAGAGGATACAGCTTACGTATAATCGATGGTTGTCACCCCTCCACTCCTAAATTGAGTTAGGGAGGTATAGCTTAGAGATGTCAACTGTGAGGCATTACGTGCTTAGTTATCCACAGGACATGCTCTTGATGGATATTCACAAGGTGGGGAGCACGTACTTCTTTTTAGGGGACACACTATTGTGCCAGTGGCATTTCAGGAGGAGGTTCTGAGGGAGTTTTATACATCCCCGTTGGTGGTATATCCTGGAGTTTCAAAGATGTACCAGGATCTCCAATGGAAATTCTGGTGGTCAGGCATGAAGAAGGCAGTAGAAGAGTTTGTTTCTTGATGCCTTACATGTCAGTAGGTGAAGGAAGAGCACCAGGTTCTAGCTGGATTAGATCACCCCTAGAAGTTCTATAGTGGAAGTGGGATGGAATATCGATGGACTTTGTGACATTCTTACCACGAATGTCTAAGGGTAATGATTCCATCTGGGTGATCGTTCACCGACTCACCAAGTCGGCCCACTTTGTAGCTATCAGGGAGCAGAGTTCAGTAGAGAGCTTAGGACGTCTCTACGTGCAGGTGATAGTTCAGCTTCATGGCATCCCCTCGACTATAGTCTCAGATCGAGATGCCCATTTCACATCCCGGTTGTTGAAGGGATTGCAGGAGGCTTTTGGGACTCGGCTATGCTTAAGCATAGTGTTTCATCCCCAGACTGAGGGTCGGACAGAGATGACCATTCAGGTTCTGAAGGATATGTTGTGAACTTGTATCATGGACTTTGGTTATAGCTGGGAGGACCACCTACCACTGGTAGAGTTGGTGTACAATAATAGATACCACTCCACCATTGGTATGGAACCGTTCAAGGCCTTGTATGGGAGACCCATCCTGTCACCGCTTTGCTGGACCGATCCCAAAGAATCAGCGCTCATGGGTCCAGAGTTGGTGCAAGATACCACAAGGAAGGTGCAGATCATCCGGGAGCAGATGAATACTGCACAGAGCCGGCAGATGTCCTATGCTGACAGACGATGGGGATCTCTGGAGTTTGAAGAGGGAGACAACATCTTTCTTTGGTTCTCACCTCGATGAGGGTTACATAGATTTGGCCGAGGTGGAAAGCTATCTCCAAGGTTCATCGGACCGTTCCAATTATTGAGAAGGGTTGGCGAGATGGCGTACCTCCTATCTCTACCTCCACAGTTGCATTGGGTACATGATTTCTTCCACGTGTCACAGGTGAGGAGGTACATGCACGATCCGTCGCACGTCATCAACTGGGGCGAGCTGGACATCAAGGATGGAGTGACCTTCACTGAGTACCTGGTGGAGATCGAGGATTGGCAGGAGAGGATCCTTTGTAGGAGATTGATTCCCTTGGTGCACGTCTAGTGGAAGCACGGGAATCTTCAGGAGAGCACATGGGAGAAGGAGGCCCAGATCCATGCCCAGTACCCTCATCTTTTTGGGTAGCCTTTGTTTTGGCTTTTCGGGGATGTAAAGCCCCAAGGTGAGGAGAATATAATGTTTCGGATTTTCCGTGTATTTTTTTTAAATATTATATGGAATTATTTCAAGACCGGGTGTGAAAATGGCACGTCATTCAAAATCCTGGTGAGCCCAGAATGGTGGGTTGCACTCTTTCTAGTTAAATGACTTGGCACTTGTGTGCAGCTGTGGCAGTTTCCGAACGAATTCCTGGATTAAAAATCTGAGTGCACCATTGCGTCCGGAATGATGAATTTACCTAGGAATGAGTAAAACCTTGACCGGTGCGGTTCGAGGGAAAACATTAATTTTCGAAACTTTTTAAATAAAATAAAATAAATAAATTCCAAAGTTTATTTTATTTACTTTTATGGAAACATTCGTTGTAATGCGACAACGGGGAAACTATTTCTTTAATTAATGACACGTCATAATGACTCAAGAATTGAAAGTTGGGGTCATTAATACCAGAGCGTATCTTAAATTCCAACTGTGTTTCCATTTTAATGGGTTAAGCGATTGGTGGTCATGGACGATCTTTTGAGAGAAGCCTCTGGAGAATTCGTGGAGCATTGGAGGAAATTCTCGGCAATGAACGACAATGGCTCAAAGTTGTGAATCACAATGCCAACGACGTTGAAGGATCTCAACGACGAAGGCAGCGCGACACCTTCATTAGCAATAAATCCCAGTTGAGTTAGGGGTTTTGATCTGAACTCTTTCCCCGTTTATGTTTTCAAACAATGAGTGCGGATCAACGAAGAGCAAGTTCATCCGCAGATTTGTTCGTTCTTGCCGGAGGGTTTTATCAAGATGATTCGGGGAGTTGATACATGTTGTTTTGTTTGATCCTACTCCCTTTAATCCTACTAACGGGAGCGGATTAACACTGTGACGAATGACGGTGGGGGTTCATTCCTCACTTCTTTATTTCATTTCTTCCCCCCTTCTTTTCTAACCCGTTCTTCGTGTTCTTCACGGGGCAACGAACAACGGATTTTTCTGCATCTTTTCTTGATGAAACGATCCCAAATCGAATGTTTGGCACTGCAACGATCTTGCAGTGGTGCGACGATGATGGCAGGTGACGAATCCGACCGAATCAGGAAGGACCATTCTTCAAGCGTTCTTCACTTGGGAGGATCAAAACCAGTTTTCGGAGCCGATCGGAGGCCCAAAAACACCGGAAGAGTCTTAATGGCATCAGGGCGACCAAAACCTGAAGGTGTCATGGTGATTAGATGGCCGGATCGATGATCGGAGCAGCATGGGAGGCGCTCCAGTGAAGAGCACCGTTTCTGGAAATTTACAGAACACAAGGCATGTACTTCCAAAGAACACGCTGTGTAGTGCGGGCGGCGGCTATGGATTCAGGGGGGTTAGAGAAGTATCACACAGCCTGTGAACTTGGTCACACGGTGTGTTGGACTTTCCCCGAAGCTCGGCGTGTATTTTGGGAAGTACAAGGACACAGGATGATCTACAGGGCTTCAGGCGACACGGTGTGTACAGCATGGCAGAGGCGGCCACGTGAAGCTCGGTGTGTATCCAGGGGATACGCGGACATGGGTTAGAGTAAATTGGTTGATAACCATGTGTGGCCACACGGCCAGTGACACGGGGCCAACCCCAGTCACTCGGACACGGCGTGTACATCGTACTACATGACGTGTACTCGGTTTTCTACACAACTAGTCCTACGACACGGGCCGTTGCACACGGGCAGTACCTGGGGTCAGACAACATGGCGTGTAACCTTTCTAGACGTCGTGTACTTTTTGGAAAATGGCATGGCCCTCTTGTTCACTATATCCTAGACATATTTCTTTTGGGTTAGTGCCCCTTCCTCTCATTCCCCTGAAGGTGAGGCATCATTTCCTTCGACAGGAGTATGATCCCTTCAGCAGGACTTCCTGTGATAGAGTCAGCATCCCTCTGAGAGGCCCGGAGTGAGATCCTATATCTATTCCTGGCCCTTGGTAGAGTCAGGCATCGACGTGACCAACTCTACCGGGCATTGATCCTCTACCTAGCTCGTGTATCACTTGACTGTTGAATCCAGATGAGTCACAGTATCTGCCATGGCCTTAGCAGTGATCCTCATCTGTTTATTGTGATCATTCCCACTCAGGAGTGTGTCTCCTGTAATGAGTGCTTCTATTAATTGTAAATCTTCCCACTCATGATTGTGTCTCCCATAATGAGTGTGAATACATCTCGTGATGGTTCCCGATGAACAGTACTTCTCGGTCGGTCGTCATCAGAGCTGTAATACTCATGGAGTGTGTTATCCTGAAACGAGTGCAACGCGGAATCTTCAAACTGAACTTCTAGGTGGGGGTATGCAGTTGTGCGACTTGTCTCTAGACTGAGGGTCTAGGTTTTGAGTATATCTAGTTTGTTCTATATGTTCTGTAGACATATATTGTGCATAGCTGACTATACATTTTTCTCTATGTACTTCTCTGTGGTTTTCGGGGTCCTCTACAGGGTATTGTTATACTCACCCCTGCACGGGATTTTCCTGCACGTCTGGAGTCTTGTGCAGATGAGCATCCTTTTGACAGAGTCCAGGGAGGACCAGGACAGGATCGAGTTTTATGAGATCCCTACAGTCTGAGGAGCTCCTATGGCTACGAGCAGCAGTCACAGTACCTTTTGTGTTTATAGGTTGGACCTTGATGTTTTTAGACTTTTGTATTGGGTGGGCTTGTATTCTGGCCTAATTTACTTTTAGTACTATACCTTTCGTCGTACTCTGTTGGTTGTGTTTAGTTGTATGCATGAATTTTTGTTCCTTAGTGGTTTTTACTTTTTAGCATTGTGGTCTTGGAGATGTGTTCTTGTGTACAGGTACCTAGGAAATGACTCCCATGTTAATAATATACCTAATCAGTTCTAGTCACCAGCCCATGGCCTATTGGAGGTGGGCTTGGGGAGTCACAGCATGGGCCCCACTAGGATGGATCATGACAATATCCCTATAATATGGAAACTAATATTATTCTCTAGGAACACCTCAGCTGATTTAATCTTCCTTAAATCTATGAAGTACTCCCATCTATTATATATTTGGAATGAACATCCACAATCAATGAACTATTCATCATAGATGGAAACATCATAAGATTTTAACACATCAAAAATTTAAAATTTTGGTTAAACTAATAGGGAATAGTGGTTATTATTCACTTTATAGTCAATATTTCTATTAGGAAAATTCATCATTATGTGAGTAGGATGGATAAATTGAATTCATTTTATTTCATTCTTCTTGTATTTGAATATATGAATTTCATATTGACCTCTTTTATTCCTTATACTCTTATACTCACTTCTACCCCTAACATTGAGACCCTCAACCTTAGCCTTAACACTATAATTTTTTTGAAGGCCTTTGCAGAGTAAGGATGATTTAACTTTTTCAGTAGTAAGAGTTTCTTTTCCATACATCATAAAATATTTAACCTAATATAAGGAGTCACCTCATGATGTTAACAATATAATGTCTTGGTCTTCATAATTTTATTTTATATCTATAATGGCTATATCTAATATGATTTTATTAAATTCATCAATTTGTGGCTTGAGGGCATTTGTGTGATGCATTTTAAAAGAATATAATCTCATTTTATTTTATATCCTACTAAATAAGTACTTATTTGGGTAAAGGGAATCTAATTAATACAATATTCTAGTAGTATAGGACTTATATGAATTCTCTCTAAGAACATTATCCCCTAAATATAAAATCATCAGACTATGGGGATTCCTAAGGATAACTTCAAGAACATCACCATATATGAAAATAGTCTCTCTATCTGGGGAAGGGGTGGTAACATTATTTTTAGTACCACTAAGAGACTCAATTATGTCAATTAATTTGTTTTGGTCATGAACTGTTGTATTCTGATCCACAATAGGTTATATTCATTTTATAAATCAAATTAATGATTCCAAACTTCTTATATCCCTTTTTTACATATAATTATTCTCTTATACCAGTTTTTGGGTCAAAATTGTTGTGGTTTCCCCCAAAAACTAACTATGATCCACTAATGTGTAATTATGGGTTACAAATTGATTCGATTATCTTGATTTGTTTTAAACAATACATTGAAACAAGTTTTTTTAATAGAACATCAGGATTACAAAGAACTGAATGAAACAAAATCCTAAAATTGTTAATTATTCCGTGATATATAGTGATTCATATGACAATGATCCCACATGCACTGTGATAACACCACCCAAGGTCAATTGCTTTATCACTAAATGGAAACAAGCTTTGAAATATAGACTCAAATGAAAAGGTGATAACTATAGAAATTATCTGAGTAGCTGGAAATTGTTGAAGTAGGTGGTGGCATTAAAACCAAGTTATGATTATCAAATTTCATGATTTGAATCTCATTATGGTGCACAGTCATCGTAGATTGAACCTATCCTGAATAATTTCATCCCCTAGAAAAACATCGAAATAGAAATATAGGTTTCAGAATCAGCCCCGATAATATAGTTTGGAGTTTATATTACTGATAAACTGCAGTTTCCCTCTTATTATCAAAGTAATTCACTATTATTTAGTGAATGATCTCTCCTAAATATATCCAAAGAAAAACTATATAAATTCCAAATGATGTGAGAGTGTCTCTCTAAAATCAATGTAGCAAGATACAAAATTTATGTATCATGGAAATATAAGGTGGCACAGACAGAGCCCTTGTAAAAACTAAGATCACGAAAATGGTTCTACTAATAGAATTGGAATAGCTAGTTGGACTAGAAGAAGCATGTGAGTAGATAGTGTGCGGTGACGTATATCTTTCCATGGAAAAGAAACACAACCATGATTAAAATGATCCATGAAACTAACTCGATCTATGGTCTAGAAGGAGGTCTCTTCCATGTAATGAACCACATTCTCTGGGGTAAAATAATTTCAAAAATGGAAAATAAATTATTTATGCGTATAGTTTCCAAGAACACATAGCAAATCATGCATCATGCACACATATAAATATCCATGAAAATTTAAAATGAAATTTAAGTAATTTAAATGAAATTTATGCATGGAAGGAATAACACTTTTTGTATTGATCAAATTTGATCTTCTTTAAAAATTTCCAAGTTGGATCTATTTGTTTCCTATATTTAGAATAGTCGTGACATGGTTCTGATTCAACATGGTGGTGAGGATCGTGTTCCCTCTTTTCAGACTAGTAGTATGTGATGTTGTCATTAGTTTTCCATGACTGCTGTCAACCCCCCCCCCCCCCCCCCCCGCCCAATTTTTCAAATGGGGAAGGCATGGAATGTGTCATGTTGATAGCCCACTCCAAAAAACCACCAAACAAAGAAGAGAATTTGGTGTTGGAAGTGGCCTTTAAAATTATGCTCTCTACTCTGGCAGATCATATCATCTGAAATTTTTTCATATAATCTCTTATGATGATTTTTTAGGTGATTTCACCAATATTAAATAGATAAAGTATGATGGTTTTCTACTTATATTAGTTAGGGTTTGTGTTCTTACTTTTTTCCAAAGTGATCGAACTTTTTTATGGGGTTTTACCCCTTTCATTTTGGGGGATTTACACATTACATATTGTGTCATTTATTTCCAGTTTTTTTAATTTCACATTATCTCATATTTATTTTTATACCAGTTGGAAAATCATTTATGATCCTATAAAGTTGAATCAGATAATGGTTTTAGATTATTTAAGCTCACTTTTTCTGTTATTATTAATTCTCTAAAATTTAAATATGCTTTGTCATGTGACTCTGATTGATCTATCACATCAAAAAAACTTATTTATATTATTAAATACACCATTGTGAAACATTGGAGTTTACAGACTTATAGAGTATCTAGATGGAAGAAAATTATAGACCAAGAAATTAAATGAGAATAATTTTTCATTGTGGGAAATGAAGATGCATTCAGTGTTGTGGAATGATAATTTTTCATAAAAAATTGGTAAAAACCCAGAATATGTAACGATGAAGGGTGACTCTGGTGGTAGCCATAATGATTACATGGAAATAAATGTGGTTTTTACTTCTATTGATATACTAGTTAGTGAAGTGGTGATGACTGCTGGAAGCAGACAGAATCTCAATGATGCATGTATAATTGACTCAGGTGTAACCCGGAACATGATGTTTCAGTGGTATTGGTTGGATTTGTATGAAAATAACCCAAAAGGACTCATGTACATGGGGAACAATCACACCATGGAGATAATTATATTTGGTACCATAAAATTGAATATGTAATATGGGATGGTATGAACCATCCAAGGAGTATGCCGTGTTAATGGCCTGGAAAAAATATTGTATTTGGGAATATTTTATGATATCAGATGTAAGACTCATACATAGAATGGAGGGATGAGAGTTGTGAAGGGATCAATTCTTGTTATGAAGGAAGAGAATATCTCAAATAACCTATAAGTACTTATGGATGAAACATAAAAGGAGGCATATACAGTTATCAAATCAACTACCTCAATAGAAGCATTGATGATTTTATGGTATGAGAAACTTGTCCATATGTCAGAAATATGCCTAAAGATTATTAAATATCATAATTTTATTCCTCATCTTGCAATGATTTAATTACCATTTAATGAGGATTGTTTTTTCAGCAAGCAACATATGATAATGTTCTAGTCATGGAGAATGATAAGCAAATAGATCTTAGAGGGGATCTATTCCAACATTTAAGAACCACCAGTTATATCATATAGATGATAAAGGTAAATTTTATCTATCATTAATGATTATTTAAGGTGATTTTTAGTGATCCCAATCAAAAGGAAATGAGATGTTTTTCAAGTACTAAAAAATTTTACTGCTCAAAAATAACATGAATCTGGAAATAAGATCAACTGTTTGAGTACTGACAGTGGTGGATAATATATAATTGAGGAGTTCAATATGTTTTTTAAATGAGAGGTAACCATGAGAAAGTTCATGGTGGAGTACACTCATTGTAATAATGGAGTGGTAGAGTTGATAAACAGAACTACATTGGATAGAACAAGGGTAATGACTAAGAATCTTGTAATTTCAAATACATTTTGGGAAGAAGTAGTGAATACCTCCTGTTACATGGTAAACCTATCTCCTTCAATGGTGATACGACTGAAGGCACTGATGGAGATGTGGACTGGGGATCCTACTGACCATTATCTGTAACATATTTATTTATGTCATGTATATTTATTATTTAATGACCAATAAGGATTGAAGTTGGATTTTAGATCCAAGAAATTTTTCTTCTTGAGGTATGTTGATGGTGTGATGGGGTATCATTTGGGGGACACCACTGCCCCCAAACATGTCATTAGTAGAGATGTCATATTTTAATATGATAAGGTCAAAAATAAAATTTATGGAGACACGAATAAAGTGAATACAAAAACTAAAATTTTCAAACTAGAAGGAAGAATATGTTTCTTCTGATTCATTATCAGAGCATGTTGATCATGTACTGATTGTGTCTGGGCCATGACGGTCAACTAGGGGGGAAAGAGAACCAGTGTGGAACTCAAAAAATGTCATATCATGGAATATTATGTATTGGTTATTGATAGTGGATGGAGAGACATATAATTTTTTGGAGGTGGCCTAGAGTCTAGACGTATCATGGTGGATGGGGGTGATGCAGAAGGGACATGAAGCCTTGCACAAGAAAAAGAATCAGGATCTTAATCCATTGCCTCAGGGAGGGAATTCAATTTGTAAAAATTTGATCATTAAGAGCATTCATAATTAAAATTACCAAGTGGAGATATGTCACATTAGACTATAGGTCAAAGGATATGATCATAAGGAAGGTATTTATTTAAATAAAATATTTGCCATTATTGTTAGACTAATGACTATTTAGATAGTTCAAGTAAGGTTTGAAACAAACAATTTACATCTCAAGAAGATAGATGTAAAGAAAACATTTTCTTTTGGTGATCTTGGTGAAGTGATCTATATGCTCCAATGAGAAGGCTCTACAGAATAAGGAAAAGAGAATTTGTTTTTCAGGTTTAACTAAACCCTATATGGTCTAATGTAGGGATTTATGGGTTGGTATATGATATTTGATTTATATATCATGGGCCTCAGATAAAACAGACATAATTCATATCCTTGTTCATATTTCAATGGTTTGGATAGTAATGATTTAATATTCTTCTTTTATAGGTGGCTAAAATGTTTGTTTCAGGCCCAGGAAATGATAATATCTAGGAGACAAAGTTACTGTTGGATAGGGTATTTGATATGAAATATGTGGGATCAACAAACAATATTCTTGCGATGAATATTTACTAAGATATATATTATGTTTTTATTTTTCTATCACTATTGAATTACTTATGGAATGTCTAGAAACACCTAAACATGAATGATTGTAATCCAATATATACCCCTTTTCCTTTTAATTTCAGTTAATCCTCTAGTATGATTCCTATATTGAGTGAGGATGGAGATTTCATGAGTACCATATACATCGAGAGTGGGTAGTCTAATGTTCACTATTAATTGTACTATACCAGATATTTCACAAGAAATTAGAGCCATTATTTTTTACATGGAGGATCATAGACTGGAGCATTGGATCAAAGTGTAGTTGATCCTCAGATACATCAAGGATAAGTTATATGTTGTATTATGTTATGGATATTTAAATTTCAATATGATATTCTATAAATAATTATATTTTTGGGTAATTATAACTGGAGGAAATCCACTACTGGCAATGTGTTTACTCTTACAGGAGGAGTAGTGTGTTGCATTTCAAAGTTACATTCAATTGTGCCTTTATCCATGTTAAAGGCTGAGTACATGGAATCTACACTACCTATAAAGAATAAATCTGAATGAGAAGGTTTTCGGATAATCATGAACATTGAAAAGAGATGATTTCATTGTTTTGTGATAGAATAATCACCATTCACATAGTAAGGTATCTATATTTTCATTCTGGGATGATGACCATTTATTTAAAATATCACTTTGTTCGATATTTGGTGGATGAAGGGAATGTGAATATGAATAAAAAGTACTAAATAAAATATGGAAATTTTCTTAAGGAAATTAGTGTACTCTTACATGTTTAGATGTTGTAGATCCTCAAGTGGCCTCATGAAGAAACGAGGAGCATGATTTGTAAGATAGAAATTATGTGTAGTGATATGATTGGTTCTCAAAAAAAAATCATGTGGGAGATGTATTTTCTTTTTTTTATATGGACTATGCCATATCATTATTTTTCAAATGGTGGAAGGCATGGTAGTTGTGATGTTGGTGTCTAGATCCACCAACCCCACTATGGGAGGAAGGAAAGAAGGGGCTAGAAGAGGCCTATAAAAGGATTATATCCCCTCTAATAACTCACCATATCCCAATAATCTTATAATCATACATTGGTTTTTATTTTTTGAGGTGATTTATCAATTATTCAATGGAAATATTATGAGGTTTGTGTCCTTGTAATAGTGATGGAGTGTGTACCCACTTATACCCATAGTAATCCTTCTATTTTAAAATTGGTTTTTACCCCTTTTATTTTTTTCCTCATTCCATATTAGTTCATTTATTACAAAATTTTTGAACATAATTTATCTGGTAATTATTGCTTCACTAGTGGGATAATCATTTACGATCCCAATAGTGGGATAGTTGAAAATTATCCATTTTGGGTGAAATTAAATATTTATCTTCATGAAAAATGAGATATACATTGAAAAAAACCATTGGATTCATCTTCAGCTCCCACTTTTTCATTTTTTTGGATTATAATTATTTCAGTTTAAATTGGAAGTGCTCATAGTTTTTCTTCTCCACAGAATAATGTGGAGTTGTGATGTGTTGATGGTTGGTGCATGGAAGCAGCTTGAGTGTGTAAAATCCCTGTAGTGGCTTCAGGGAATGGTGTGTACCAGGAATGGATGTAGGGAATGGAGAGTGAGGATGGAAGATAATTTTTGGTGAGATGCATGGAAGAAGAGATCCATGTATGAAGGGGAACATAAAAGAATGTTTTTCACGGCCAATTTCTCATGTATTGTAATGGTTTAATTCTCCAAAATGTAGGCCATAGATGCATGGGTATTTTTATGATCATAGTTTCATGGAATAAGTTAGGGTCATAGTAGTAGGATGTGACAATAACAGTGGGAAAATGGTAATAGGGGGAGAAGATTATTACACAACATTTGGGAGGGGAAAGAGAGAACCGAATAAAACTAGAATGCCAAACCCCATAAATACATACCTTGATTTATATATATGGAATTTAAATTTTATATAAAATTACAAAAAAGATTTATAAATGTTAAAATAAGAACAAGAATATAGTTATTTAGGTGTTTCGTTCTTGTGGGGACCTACGTACAGGCAGGAACACCACCCAATAATCTTGCATTTTATTACGCTCAAAGAAAGAATAGATTATAGAATACAAGCTACTTTAAATAAAAAGAAAAGGAGGGGCTTTGAAAACATAAATGGGAAAAAGAAGAAGAATAATATATAGTAAAGATACATACAACACTAGATGCTGGGGTCCAGCCACCCTGATCTCTTTATCTGTGTCATTGTGAATCTGATGCAGATTCTCATGCATTACACAATTACTCATAGTCAACTAGGATGGAAGTCAGAGGGAATCCACTTAATTTCTTCGCAACAATTCTTCCAAGGGAAGTACACCATCATTCACTTCAGCAGAACCTATACACCAATGGTATACATGTAGGAAAATATGTGCAAGATATACTTGGTGAGAGGATGAATAACCATCTAGGAACTATGAACAACAACCAAGATGATAGAACCTAGTATCCGCAAACTTGATAAAAACTAAAATTAACCTTGGGGATGCCAAATAGACATTGGTGTAGGGGTTATCAATTCCCCTAACACTAGATATCTGTAACACCCCAGGTAAATAAAGAATATGACATTTCATATTTATCCATATTTGTGAATAAAATATTTAAATGACTTTAAAGGGGACGCTATGCTCGATGGTGTACCCAACACACAACAACGAGTTTCTTGGGAATCTTACGTTGCACTCTAATAATAAAATAATATTATTTTAAATGGTAGTTAACATGTAGCCGTTGTAATGGCGGGAATGGATATAAATAACTAAAATATGATTATATATGTTTTTAAATGTTTTTACGTTTATCCAATAAAATCTAAAGGCTTAAAATACGGAAAGAATTCAATTTTAGGCGTATATGCCCTAGTTTTCACTAAAGGTTCACTTATCGCCTTTTAAGGGAGAACCATCATTAAATATAGTTTTGTTCACTCTTATAAATTCTATTGGACCAAATAAAACTCTTCTTAAGAATCGGGACATCAAAATTTACTTTGTGTAAATTTTTGGTATCTTTCCGATAATGTTCTTTTTTAATGAATAGTGTAAAATGTTGTATTTTAATTCAAAACCTCTTTTTAATCTAATTTATTTATATTATTAGATTATATTTTGAATTTGTTTTAAAGTGAAATTAGAAAATATTTTTACCATTAAATCCAATAGTGGTCGTTGGAATTAATTTCACTTTGAAATCAGACTTAAACTAGTGTCAATCTTTTGATACTTATTGTTTTATAAAAACACGCTATTTGCTCTGACAGCGGGAATTAATTATTAAATTAATTAATGTGACTAATATGTTTTGATTTTTTTAAAACAGACTTCATTTTTGAATTCGGAATATCAAATATATCTTAGGGTGATGTTTTGGTATTTTTCTGAAAAACTCCAATTTTTGATGAATAGTGAAACCACTAAGTGGTAATCAAGCAAACTGATTTTTCAGTTAAATGAAAGTTTACCACTAATGTGTATTGAATTTTGAAAATACGACATACATGGTTGTCATTAGTATGAAAAATGTGGTTCAATGGGATGAAAATAATTTTTTTTGGTGAATAGTAACTTATTAAGTTTTTAATCGCGATTAGTGGTAATTAGTGTAATTTAAGGTAAAAATGATATTATAAGAATGTGAAAACACCATGAAACTTGTCCTACACCTATTGGGTGAGTCATGGCCGACCAAGACAAGCCATGGGCCAACTTGGGGACCCCATGGATCCACTTTGGTTGGGAAATGACATAAATAACTTTTTATTTAATGTAAAAGTAAAAATGACACAAACATGATATGTTCTACTAAAACAATTTTTAAGTGGGGTTAAACAAGTCCAAATTTTGATTATAAATAGTCATTGGAAAGATAAAAAGATTTACTACATCATAGTATTTGTTTTATAATTTTTAGACATTAAATAAATTAAATTATTTATGACATATTAATGATGTAGTGATGACATTATTATTTGACGATTTAAATAAAATGGAAATATAATGTAAAATCTATGAATTACACATGTCCAAAACATATTCGATGAGTTTATTTCGAAGACTTATCACCTTATCCACTAATTATATCAATGTGGGACCTTTTGAAACCGAAACACATTTTCAAATAAAGTAATATGTCTTTACTTTCCAAAAGTGCCCCTCCTCTCCTCTTATAAAAGGCCCCCACCTCTACCTCATTTAACACACTCCTCAAGCCTTTGGCTCAGCCAACCCCGGCCCCTTTACTCTCTCCACATCCCTCTCCTCATCCTAGAGGATTCCCTTTGGGCAGAATCCTTTCAAATGAAGCCTTTAGGCTCAAATTAAAAGGAGTTACACTTTTAAAGGCAATTCATTCTCTCATGTTCATTTGTTTTATTTTGCTTCTCCAACCCCCTAAACTCTTTTTATTTATTTATTTTGTAACAACACCAGTATCTTCAATATACTAGGATGTTGTTATAAGATTTATTCGAGCTACACTCTCACACAACTACATCAAATGGTTAAAGAACATACGGTTTCCGTGGATGGCGAATTTCTGCCTCCCGAAACGATGATTGTTCAACATTATTTTAACACCTTCAAAGGTGGCCATTATGATGTCACTATTTTTTATATATGATATATAATATGTTTATATTTTACTTATGCTTCTGTATTTTTCATTTGTGTCTTACCTTTATGGCTTCCATTATGGGTATACGCGATATCTTCATTTTAGGAAGTGCGGACTACCGCCCCCTCAAAATGATGTGATTCGTTAATACCATATGTGGGACGTATAAAGGATGGAACTATGATATTATATATGATATTATACTGGAATTATAATATACCTTTATATCATTATTATTCCATTATATAAAATACAAAATAGAAATGAATGTAGCATTCATGCGTACGTACGGCTTACCGTCTCCATGAACGGTGCATTTCATTTCATACCTCTAAATGATTATGTAACATTATAAATTAATGAATGTACTGGATATATATGAAATATATGATATCTACATAATGAATACAATTCTGGATATAATAAACATTTGGCCACACGAACAACATGTAATTGTAAGAAGTCCACTTTCGACTTAGGAACCAAACATCGGCAAAACAAATATTATTAACTTAAATGATTACATAATGTTTATGACATGGTAATAAGTGATATAAAAGAAATAATGAACTTAAAAAATGTTCTTAAGGAAGTATAAATTAACTCAAGTTTATTATTCAGGATATTAAAGAACGATCGAGTCAAGTCGGACCCGAGGTAAGGGATCCTACTCCTCTCTTTCTTTTCAAGTACACACTTTTATGTCATTCCTTTTAAAGCTCATCTTTCTTGTTATTGGGATGATATTTTATATTAAACTTACTGTAATTTTTATGTTCATGTGATGAGAGACCCTATTCTCTCTCATCAATCCATTTTGGAAGTTTTGAGTGGCGCCGTTAGGCTGCCGAACTTTCGTAAGAGATCTAACCTCTCTCTTTCTTTTTAAGTACTCTCCTTTATGTCACTTCTTTTAAGCTCCTCTTTGTAATGTTGGGGGATGTTCTTTTATATTCCTATTTCTGTACATTTTATTGTAATGTGATGAGATACCCTATTTGATCTCATCAATCCATATTCGGATGTTTTATGTGGCGCCGTTAGGCTGCCGAGTTTTCGTAAGGGATTTTTCATCTCACTTTTATTCCCGTGAGATTTATGCTACATTTGCCACAAATTCCATTGAGTGGTGTATATACTTCCCATTATTCTACTCTTTGCGTAATATAATTTTGTTTATGAGTATTTACATCAATGATCTATTGTCCTTCTTTCATGGGGTGTATGTTTTGAAAGATACCCAAGTCGGTAAGGGAACCTTTCACCCTCCTCTTTTTAAAAGACTTCTTTTGTTGGGTCTTTTAATTTACATATTGTTATGTTGGGATATGTTCTCATATATCCTTATTGATGTAAATTTTATGTACAAGTGATGAGGTACTCTTTTTATCTCTCATTTTGATGTGATGCCGTTAGGCTGTCAAGGGAACTTTTTAACCCAATTTCGATTTCTTTGGGTTCAACATGTAGTCATTGAATATGTCATCCATTGAATATATGTGAATGTCCTTTTATTGTTTTACACTTAATATCCACTTATATTGGGTGTATTTATATTTGTCACACATATTTTTGAGATTGATTTGTCCTTAATTTAAGGATACCTTCTTTATAAGGGATTTCGTCACATTTGACATTTCTATTGAGGGTGCATTGTTGTTATGCACCAATTCACTCTTATATGGTGTATATACTGTCCTTTGGAGTATTATATCATGAATCCATTTATTCTCATGATATTATAAAGTTCTGACTAAATGTTATTCCTCAATTATTGTATTCAAGTGTCTCTAATTTTGGTAAAACCCCTTTAACCAAAATATCGTTTTAAATGTTTTAATTATTTGTTCTTATTAATATCCATGTTTTCAAAATGGTTTTAAGGATTTATTTATATGGATATTAATGGTTTAAAATTTTAAGCTTCAAGGTGGTATGGGACTTCCTCTCAATCTCCTTTCGTTGAGGCATATTTTATTTTATACACAACTTTCTTTTATATGATGTATAAACCCCTTTGACTTTTACGTTTATTCAAAAGGAATCTTTTTTATACGAAGCATTTACTAAACGACAAAAGGGAATGTTTTTGTCGTACGTATGCGGCGACAACGACTTCTCCGCCGTCGTGACCGTTATTTGAGTTTCGGCTTCCTCTACAAGCCATACCTTCTTTTTAAAAGAAAAATAAATACCGTGTTTTACTTTTCTTTTATTTTGGTATTGAAAATGGTTTTCATAATGTTTTTATATCAATGTGTTGTATTGATATCTCGTGATTGAAATGTGGAAATTTAATGTTTCCTTTATGCATGTTTTATGTGATATGATTATGTTATGGTTCTTGGGCATTATTATGAAGATGGGTGGTTCTGTGATAAACTAAGGGCGGGTGAGCCCGTTATAGCTCTCAAATGCATTGGGTAACGCGAAGGAGTGAAACGTTAAGGTTTCTCCGAAGAGATTTAGGGAATATACTGTGATGGGTATTCCAAACGTAACCAAGAGGGTTACTCCCCACGTAAGAATGTTATGAATGCCTCAAGTTACCTTTATGTCTTATGATTTCTATGATTTATTCATGATTTGATATGCCTATGTTTTATGGGTAAAGTATGATTTCATTCTTATGTATACATGTACTCATGTTTCCTTTCCATATCTATATATCTCTTACTGAGCTTTTTATGCTCATCCCAAGTTTTTGAAATGTTTTTCACAGGTCAAGGGAAGGGTACATGATGTGATGATAGTGTCAAGGATGTGTCAAGAAAGAATCCATGTATTATTTTAAATATGTTTCCGTTGATGGGAATAATGAATACTGTCTTTTATGTAACCACTTTTTTTAAATGTGGAATGTAATGCAAGTTTCATGATCTAATTCTCTAAAACTCTAAACCTGAAAAGATCCTCAATGTATAATCTTGTAATAACTCAAGATTAAGTAAGGTTTAAGGCTGGGGCCTTATAATATCCCTTAAAATGCCACATGAAATTATGATCCACAATATAGATAAGTCAAAACAAAAACTGATTGATGAAATAGACATGACAAAAATAGATGGATGACACAAGTCAAAAGGGTGGAAGAAATAATCAATGTCTAGGAATTATGATTGCATAGATTGATGAATCATCACAAACATAGGTAGTAGGTCCGGAAAAATTCCATGTCCCACAAATAATGGACATGTCTTTGGAAAAAATCACATGTAGGGAAATAATCCCAATAATATAAACAATAATATTAAAAAAATTATTGAATTCCAGAATTCACAAATCATCACAATTCAAAATTTAATTTCATAGTGTTCTGGAACATATGGTCTTAGAATTGGAACAAATTAATCCTATACGAATATAATTTCAATTTACAAAATACCATGGATTAACATAAACTTTCATCTAGGTCATCATTAGTGTTTTTATTATTGACTCACATGGTTCCAGATTCTACAACATATCTAATGAAGTATGTCCAAATATCTATGGGCTTTGATTTTCCATGGAATACAAAATTTAAGGAAAAAATAAGTGTTGATTTACTATCAGAATAAAAATTAATATGTGAATTGAAAAATTTCAATTTCATAATATAGGACTTAAAACCTTAAGACATCATTCAATGCCTCGATCAAGTAAGTATACTCATATTCAATGTTTGAAAGAGAAACCAATGACCCAATGTTTCATTTCCATGTAATGGGTCCACCAAAGACAACGAACACATAATGATTCAAGGAATTTCTAGTGTCAATATTACATGCATACCCAATATCTATAAATTATAACTGAATTTTATATGTTTTAACATATTTACAATTAAACGAATAAAACGTTTCACTACGTAAGAGATTTTTAGAATTGCATTTTAGTTTATGTCAATGTGGCTTCCCAGGTGTGTCCATAAATATTCTAAGAGTGCAGATTGTTTAGGAAATATTAGGTCTGGGTTAAATTATAGAGTATAAAATTCTTCCATGAATATTAGGATAATTTATTTTAGATATAAACTCTACATCATCAGTTGTTGTGGGTGAATTAATTAAAGTTATTTTAAAGTGATCCATAGGATGTATGTTAACAAGTTTGATAGATTCAAACTTTTATATCTTAGCATTATTTAAAACATAAGCATGATGAGAATGATAAAGTGTATTATTGTGCCTATATCAATTAATTTCAACACATAATATTTTCCTAGTTGTACCTAAGTTATTCATTTCAATCGTTCATTTTAATTGTGATTTTGGAGCAATGGTAAGACTCATATTTTTACAAATGATATGCATGTAATAAAAATGAAGCATAAAACATACCATACAACTTCTAGTTGATTTGAAATAGAAACATGCATCATATTGACTCCTTTTAAATCCATTACATAACATGAATGAATAATATTTCATAAACAATTGTATACAAGATTATTTAAGACCATACAATGATTTCTTCAAGAGGAATAGATGATTTAGTTTGAATTTCTTAGAGTAACCATTTGGAGGACCCATATAAAGATTATAATTTAAATAAGCATGTAAAAAGTTTATTTTAACATCAAGTTATTCATTGTATAGATCAATATATCTAGAAAAAAATCTAAATAGAAGAATGATTGATAATAGGTAATAATATATCAGAATAATTAATACATTCTCTGTGAAGTATACCCTTAGAAATTAACATTGCTATGTATTTGATATTATTTCCCTTGGTGTTATATTTTATCTTATAAATCCACTGAGAACCAATATATTTTAAATTGGGTGGATTAATTAAAATAAAACAAGATTGATTATTTTATAAAGAGTAAATTTATTCATCCATGAGAAAGACCCACTATATTGAGTCTTTTTCATTTAGGGATTTCATATAGGTTTAAGGATCCTAATATATAAGATCATGGGGTCTAGGTAATGCATAACAATACATTTCAAACTTGATTAACTGATATAATGGCCTAAGAACTCTCCAGTCCTTGTATTGGGTCAACTGTTAATCCCTATTGGTGGAAGAAGGTTCATATTCCGAATCTATAGCAGAACTAGAGGTAGAATCAGACTCTATAGTAGTTTGTTAGTCCTGTGTTGTGGGATATATATTAGCATCCAAATAATTTTCAGGATTAATTTCATCAGCATGTTCAAGGGGAGATCATTGCTGGAAGATATGGTAGCCTTGGGTTTAGAAGAAGAAGACTCATGGAAAACAACATCCCAAATTCAAATTCTCTATTAGTAACCAGACCTATCTACCAAGAGTTTGTAACCCTTAATACCCACATGATTTGAAAATAAATATGCATTTAAAATAACATCGTTCTAGTTTATATCTTTTCTTGTGAGCATAAACTATACTCCTGGGGACTCTTAAGTATGTATAGAATGGATCCATAAAATTCCATAATTTTTTAAGTGTTTTAAATTGATTAGAAGAAGAAGGAAGCCTATTAATATGGTAGGCAGCAGTGATAACAGCCTCTTTAAAGAAATATTTTGAGAGAATCAAGCATGAAAGCATGCTTTAAACTCTATATAAGATGGTCTTATTCCTCCATTTGGTTAGTAAATATTTTTGGTGAGCTTCCCTAAATTTTTTATGCCTTTGGATACTATAAAAATAAAAATACTATATAAATTTAGTTGATACATATTCCTTCCCATTATATCTTATCATGGTTTTAATTTTCTTCCATGTTCAATTTTCAAAAAAAATACATATTTTAAATATAAATAAAACATCATATTTATTTTTTAGAATATAAATCAAGACATTTTTGTAAAATTCAACTATAAATGTTGGAAAATATGATCCTCGACCATGGGAGGTACTCCTTGTTTGACCCCATAAGTTAGAATAAATGTATCAAGGAGGAAATAATCTTTAACATATGAACAATTAAAGGTAACCCTATTGGAAATTCCCACAAAACAATCCTCACAAAAAGAAACATTATTAGGTGTGATGTCAATCAAAAACCCTTTGTTGTTGAGTTATTATAGGACCTTTGAGAAAACAATCCCCAATATCCAATTTCAAAGAATTTTATTATCAATATTATTGGAATAGACACTACCCAACTACATTTAATGGATCTTTCCATTCAAGTCATAAAACTTATTGACAAGATATTCCTTACTAATTATTTTAGTGAATTTATTTATTTTTAGACTACCCGTTTCAAATCTAAAAGTGAATCCCTTCTGATCTTGTACTCATATGGAAATAAGGTTTTATTGAAGGTAGGGATCCCACCTAACATTATGTAAGGTGATGATGGAATGATCATATAGTTCTAAAAAATAGAACTTATTCCCTCAACCTTACATCTCTTATTATTTCCTAAGAGGAAATCTCTGTGTACCCTTTTAACCAATCCTAGGAATGACTTTCGAAAGGGACGAATGTGAAAGGAACAACCTGAGCCTTAGACATAAAATTGATTGAGTAAATGGGTTGACACATTATGGAAACCAGTAGTTACAAACCTCAGTCAACTAGAAAAGACTATTCAGTGGGATTTTGGAATTCTAACTCATGTTTGAGCTTCCCACACTAGGTCTTAATATTCCTAGGATTACCACAATGGAATAAAGGTCATTCATTTACCTAGAACTAGACCTTGGTTTTGGATCATTATTTTTTATCTTTACTAACCTTTTTATTCTTACCTTTATATTGTGGTCTTCCACTGGATATTGAGATTTCAACCTCACCTTAGATTCTTGGTTTAGAGTGTTGTTGTTTAGAAATTTATCATCAAGGGTTAAGAAGTCTCGATCATATATCATTGTTTCTATTAGTGTGTTGTAAAAATTATCTAAAGATATTAAAAGGATCATTTCTTGGTCCTCATCATCAACAGTATCTTTAATGATGGAATTTTATAAAATAAAATTGTTAAATTCATCAATATGGGATTTAATAGAAATACTATGATTCATTTTAAATGAAAACATGCGATTTTTTATAGATCAAACCAACTAATGAAGAAGTCATGTATAATTTTTCAAGTTTAAGACCAATACTAGTAGTAGTAAATTAAAATGAGGATTCTCATATACCATTATCACCTAATGAAAGCAATAAAGCACAATGTGATTTAACTAACCCATTAAGGGACAAATCTAGGTATGTAGTAGTAGTTTTTCAGGTTTCATTTTTAGTTATAATAGGTTTTTAGGCCCACATAGGGTATAAATTCGGCCATAATTAATATGTAAATCTATCATCATAATTCCTCAATAGTTTAAGTCATTATCCCAATAAAATTTCATGATTTGGAAAAAAATTGAAATGTTTACCTAAAAATTATCTAATGAGTTCTTGTTGACAAAATTAAAGGTATTTCCCCAATAACTAACCAAATATCTTTGTTAATATATGCTTATACAAAGTTATTTTGAATTCTATGAAATATATATGGTTTATTGGCTTAATATAGAATAAGTAAATAATATAGTGCAGAACTAGGATGAGATTATAGTGTGGAAATCAAAACAAAAACTAGTACTACAAACAGAGAAATATAAATAGAATTTTAATGAAAAATAAAACCCATGAGCCATTGATAAATAATTCTTAGTCAAGATAGTTAACTAAAAACAACCAAATCACAAAACCAAAAATACCCCATACTAGACTTTCTGTATATGGAATGAAAAAGTTATAGAACAAAAAAAAGACAAAATAATGTAAATTTAAGAGAAATAAGTAATTTTTTATGTTTTTTTGTCTCATAGAGAAATATGTGTAGAAAAGAACACCAAGCATTAATCATGCATTTTATTAATCTCATAGAAATAACATAAAAATTACAATCTAACATAAATGAATATCGTTATAGAGGATTTGAACACATAATTATAAGAACATAAAGAATAGAATGTAAATATAATTACCAAACTAGATGTTAGGATCTGTCCATCCATCTCTCATGATGTGTGTCAATGTGAATCTGATACATACGATCAAGAATCGCATAGGTAATTGTACTCATCTGGACCATATTTCAGAGGAACTCTATTAAGGATCATTTACAAACATATTTAAATGAAAGGGGACTATCATTTCCTCCACCAAAACCAGTACCCTTATGGTATACATGGAGGATGGAAGGAATCATATCTACACATTGAGATGAAGAAGAACCCTCCACGAATAAGGACCCAAAATCAAGCTTAGAACACCCAGTAGTAGAAAATTAAAGAAAAATGAAAATGTATATCGGGGTCGTCGAATGGACATTAGTTAAGGAGTCATCATTTCCATAGATAGATGTTGTCCCCTAAAATTATATAAAAAATTGTGATCCAGTATTAAGCCTATACGAAATAGAAACCAAGTGATGAAATAGATAACCCATAATAGGTGGTTGGTACGGATAAATAAAGTCAATTATGGAAGATCAACGGTTATGAATCAAGCTGGTGAGGATCTGAGATTCATCAGAGGTGCCTAAAATAGATCCTTCCAATAGTATGAGCCTCACACTTAATGAAAAAAGACCATAATAGAAGGCACAAGTGGGTAATTATTCCCAATAGTATAAACAATTCATAATATTAAAAAAATAAAACAATATTTTTTATTTTATGACATATTAAAAAATTAAATTAGTACAATATAATGAAGGAATATCCAATATGAATACATAAATTGAATTCCACAATACATAGTCATCATACAGTCACTAAAGTGTCTTCTCATGGTTGCAACTCACTATAGATGATCATAGGGTTTTGCCAACAATTTTTTCATTCACACAAAAAATAGTTTTACTAACAGTTAAACAATCACAAAATAAATTTGTGTTCATTCATAGAGGTAAATTAATCGTCCAAATAAGAAAATCACAATTGAGACCACGGAATACCAGAAAAAGAAGTTCTTTATTACAGTCTCTTCTGAGGAAAGTGAACATGTAATGAGATAAAATGTTAAAAATGGAGAAGATATTCACAAGAGGAAAACAAAAATATTTGAGTCCATTCTCTGGTGCATGGATTTCATTAATAATAGTAAGGATACCCAACTCCAAAATGATATATTTACTTTCTCTCTCAATAGTTAGCATAATTCCAACTAAAATAGATTATCATTATACCACTTTATTCTCCAAATGTAAATGAAATGTTTCATGGAATGATGCATTGAACCATCCGAGGAATTCATGAACCAAAACCCCAACACCCACAAATCCAGTTCAAGAGAGCACCACATCGACATTGATTTTTAACACATCACGTGGGGTAGGAACCCAATTTCAAACACAAGGGCCGATATTTTGGCTCTTAATATATCCCTCGTTGTGTTTTCATGTCTCTATCTAAGAATACATCCACTCAATACAAAATAAATATGTTTTTTTCATTTGATTAGAAACAATACAATATCTTATTACTTAGATCATTCACACCATGGTCTAATGTGCATACACCATCTTCACTATAAAAGTAGAAGACCACTTTAATTTGAGTATCTTCATTGGCACTATTTTCAATATGTTATCTAAATTAGGATCCCATTCATTCCATATTTCACTATCCCTAGGGTAGGAAAAAGTGTATATAATTAGGACTCCAGTGTGACCAAACACAACAGCCAAAGAGGATCCCCTATGATATGAATATTTGAAACAGATGCCTTCATAGCGAGGATTCCTATAAAAATATTCAACAAAAAACAATACATAGGGAGTAGTGGCCAAATGTCTTGCTTTTGTAAAATTCCCATCATCCTCGGGGAATTACATTCTGAGTGTCATCTTATCCATGAATTTGACATAGTACATTCTTGAGCTTTCATAACTCTAGCATAGTTTTCTCATTTCCCACACCCATCGTGAAAAAAATCCTTATAATAGTTTGCATATACCTCTCATTAATCCATCCATGATTTTTATCGATACACCATCTAGATCCTTATTAATAAATAATGAATGAATAGTTGCATTTTCCTAGCTAGGAACCTCCACCAATGTATCGTTTGTCCCATCATCATCCACCATCCACGGATCACTCCAAACCCTGACCATGGAGACATCTATAATTCACCTAGAAATACCACCATAATAGATAATTACCCCCCAATAGGATTCTCCAAAAGAAATAGTGATGGGGGACTAAATCTAATCCACAGAAGTCCGCATGAGGGAACTATTTGGCATGTTGGATTACTTCACACCAGGAATCAAGATGTAGTATCCATTATTGTTTTTTCACCATCAAAAACATATTGAAACATATCATAACCTAGAATCCCATTCCCCAGTTTTATTTTAGGATGTAAATCCAATCCCATGATACCAAATGAATTTTATTTCTTTTATTAAGCATACTCAACCATAATTTTGCAAGGAATGAATAGATTGGATCCACAATGAATCCAAGGATCATAAATAAGGACATAACATCAGATGGTATTTCTTGAGCAACCTCATTGATGTTAAATAACATACCTATATTGGATAAAATATTAAAAGACCATCCATGTATTTTTTTGGCAATCTGTATAGAATACATGAAAATATATTCCTTTTTTAACATCCAAAAATTGTGGGTAAGAATAAGTATTTATTATTCTTATCAAAAACCAAAAAACACATAGATCTATTTATTTTATCCATTATTCCCATAGGGAATCCAAAACTAAAATACATTTTCAATTTATAAAGTTTTTCAACTTACCTAGATGACATATCATACATGAGGATCAAATGAAAAATGAAATTGTAATCTTCAAAAGTTGATCTTGAAATGGGAAATCCATCATCTAAAAAAATATTCGATATGTAGGGATTCATTTACACACCTTCACCCCACGAATCATATTATAATCTGAGTAAACTAAAAAATATTATATAATATGTTATCTACCAAAATAAAAAGAAAATGGGACATATGGTCCCCTTGATGAAGTCCCCAAGTTAAAGAAAAATTCTGGGGGATACATCCATTGATTTTAATTCAAAAAGTCACTGAAGAGATTCATTTTTTATGAACTCAATACATTTAGAAAAAAACCACATATAATCTATGAAAAATTATTTGAATTACCATTAAAACATGTCATAGGAGTTATTCATATCAATCATCAATTCTATAATACCACACCTTGTAGTAGATCATGTTTTCATAGAGTTAAATACTTCATGAGTGATAACAGATTTATCAGATATGAGCCAAATTGGGATGAAAGAACACTGATTTTATGAAATAATAGAAGGAATCCATGCACATAGACGGTAAACCAAAAAAATTAAGAAATATTTTTAGCAAACATTGCATAATATGATAGGATGGATGCTTCAGATTAGAATTTGTTTTTAGATCATTGGAATGAGAGTAAAAAAATTCATTCAATACATATAGTTTATCCTTATCCATCCATAAATCATTCATTAGAAAAAATATATCAATCTAGATGATGTACCAAAAAATTTTAAAAAATAACGCATTGAACCCAACAAACCCTACTGTACTGGTTGACTAAATATGTTTAAGGGATGTCGAGACTTAATCAATAGTGAAATCTAATATAAACATGTAATTTATTTCCATAAATATCACTAGTTCCATGCCTGATGGTCTATTTGAATAAATGTTAGACCCTCCATCCATAAAAAAATCCGATAAAAATTAATTTCTATATCATATATCCCCTTTTCATTAGAATCCTTTCTGCCCTCCATATTTGTAATAAAGGAAATTTTGTTCTTCTACCACTTCACTTATTCTTTTTTATATATGTAGTGAGAATTAGAATAACCTTTATTAATATGGGTTCCACACAATATGGGAGACCAAAATATTTATTTAATTTTAATTAAACACCCATTCAAATCTCATGTGATTAAATACTATGAAGAATTATATCTAAGGTGTGAAGAAGGTAAAACACATTCAGTTTCTTATCAATTTTTTCCCAAAGTGAATATGGTTGGAGGAACATAATGTTTCTCTATTGTGTTAAATTATCATCCACATAGTGTATATTTTTCTTGTTGTTAGGATACCATAACTTGCATCCTACATGAACACATCATCTCATTCCTTTGTTTTATCATAGAATATTTCAAATCGGAAGAGTCTTTTTTGTCTCCACATTGATTTACTCTGAGAAAAATCAATAAGGATTAGGAAATGGTCTGAGGTGATAAGAGAATGGTGGGAAACATGGAAGAATATGAATATATTAGTCCATTAACTCGATCCTATGAAAATTTTCATACACTTTCAAATGTGAGTGTTCGCAGAGTTCCCTCAAAGAAATGTGTGGTGGTTTCTAGAATACCCTTGATTAGATTTTTCTATACTCTTGGTATTCTATTGAAACTCCTTCATTTTTGTGAGAGGCCTTCTGACCCCACATTTCTTTTCATGTTGGGCCAAAATTTTATTTAAATACACTCTAACATGGATAGGTCTAGGTAAAATATCACAAAGGTTCTTGCGAAGATTCTATGGAATCGATTTATCCCTCTATGAGGGAAAACCATAAAAACCAAAAAACTACCAATCTGCTATGTTAGGATAGTTGATGAAATCCAAAATATGATTTAGAGAGTATGATTTAACCCTTATTTCCATATCTCCTTACCACAAAAGAGGAGTACCACCTTAGTATACTTGGTGGGAAATAGGGAAGTGATTATAAAAACTATTTTTTTTTGAAATACCATTAATGTATTTTCTTTATAATATGGTTTTAGACAGGAAACTCATATTTGAAAATATTTTTTCACACTTGTGCAGTAGCATCTAAACTGAGGATGGGTATCAATTCCCTCAATAAATCTCACATATGATTTTCATAAGGAAGATATCCAATGAAAACCAATCGTATAGTGAAAAAATCACAAATCATTTTAAAAACTAGTCACAAAAGATTATCATCTTAAAAAAATAGAAGAAACCCGCTTATGATGAACGAATGTAAGTATAATTAATGATGGTGGTGATACTGAAGAATCTCTACCTAGGATCAAATGATGACCACACAAATGAAAAGAAATCAACCAATGGAGTCCCTATAAGGCATCTCGTGATCCAAAAAATATCCATAGATCTACATATGGTCAATAATTCTAAAGAAGGTGTTAGAAAAATCCAATTTCATTTGATCCACATATCGATGAAACTGAAAAATTGATTTCCCGTAGATGGTCCAACAATATGTATAATTAACCACCAGTCCACGCATCTGATTATCCATAGATAATCCCCCAATATAATGAAAAATTGGATGATTAAGTGAGGAAAATGAGATAAAAACATATTTACAACCAAATAATCAGTTAAAAATCTTACATTTGTATATTGAAATCGAAATTTGAATAAAAAAATTGAGATAATACTCCATGAAAAAATTAAATTCAAATTCCAATGAATTATGGTGATAAAAATAATTTATGAGCCAATTAACAATCTAAATTTCAATCCATTAAACCTATAAGGTAAAAAAAATTAAATTATTTCAATATTCATAGATTTGAATGGGTATTAATTAATTTATAGGGTTAGAAAAAATGATAAATTAGTTACCATTTTATGAAATTTTGTCTCTCATCACCCAAGTTTCCCTAGTATACATGATATGTAACATACCCCTCCCATACATGAGTTTTCTCATTTACGAACTAAGCCAAATAGTAAAAGAAACCTCTCATATGGGAGGTTTTTAAGCCATAAAATAATCCAATATGTAACACAGGCATCCTCTAAGCATGTTTTATCATTCATGTTTCATAAACCTCCTCATGTGGAATTTTTATAATTTTAAAACCCACAACTAGGGTGTTTTTATTTTAATATAAAACTTTTACACCTCCATGGGAGCTTTCATTAACTATGTAACTTTTAAAACCCATTTTAAATTCTACAAATTCACTACATAATTCAAAAACCATTTTCATGTCATTAATTCACACTAGTGTATCCACAAATAATTAACATATTAATCAATGTTTTCCAATAAATTAGTTCTAAAACCACGGTAAATTACAATAATAAATACAAATTATTGTTAAATTATATTTATAAATCACAAAATGACATCCAAATTCACAGTTATGACATTTATGCATAATTCAATCATTTTTTAAAAAGGAAATATAGATAATAGACATTTAATAGATAAAATGTTAATGAATGAAAGGCCAACGTGACGACCCAGCACACCACTAAAAATGAATTTGATACCATGGAATAGTTTAAATGGACCATAAATAATATAAATAAATCCTTTAACAATGCTAAAACATGGATTTAATAGTGCAAAAAAATAGTTGACAATCGAAATGTAGTTAAAATCCCTAGACCTTTATCAGTTCAAGAAAATAGATGATAAAGGAGATAGTTATCAGAGATTATTTAAGAACTAATAAATGTTAACCATTATCAATTATTTTTTATAGATATAATAAAGAGACCCTTTATTAGCGCTAGACAAACTTCTAATAAATGGTTACTATATTTGTTCTATAATAAGTGCTAATAAAGGATAACTTTATTTGTGCTAGAAAAGGAACAGATAAATGTATATTGTACCATTATCTTTCATAGCATAGATAAATGATACCTTTATCATTTATTTTTATAGTATTGATAAAGGGTAATTATACTATTGTGTGATATTAAAATTATATCATAATACAACAACAAAAATAGTTATAAAATTCAATGAGGTCAAAAATATTATTTATTTGAAATAAAATGTATTTCACCAATAAATGAAAAAATACTATATTATAGAAATTTAAAAAATGGTTTTTACAATAACATGAGTAAGTAAAATTTATCAGATAAATTCAAAAAAAAAACAATGTTCCCTTTTCTTTGGGCCATGACCCCCATTCATGCAATTAGTTTCCGAAAGACCACCCCAACATGGGAAAAAAAATTCACTTGTATAAAAAAATTTATAGTTATTAACAAAATAAATAATAAATTAAACAAAATGTGTCATCTTTAAACTAAAAACATAAAATTTGAGTCATACTAGTCACATAGTGTATTGAATTGAGTTGTGGTTGACTCTTACACGTTAGAAATTTTATTTTTCATTTCTCAAAATCTTGTACTCATGAATTCTATTTCGTATTTTGTGATAAAAACTCCCTATAGATGTGATCCTATTTAAGAGTAATTTCTTTATAAGAACATGTAATAAACTGTACTACCATTTTTTGTTCATCTTCAAGAATTATTTTTTAAAAAATTAACTAAATAAGCATCAGATATAAATGATAAGGAAATTAATTATATTATAGCTGGTAAAATGGTGAGAAAATAATATCATCTTTTTATTTCTAGTTTTTCCTATTTGATACACGTTTTAAACTGAAATACAAATTATATATTGAAAACATGAACATCTAGTAATTTCAACCACATCATGAGTTATATTGACATGCAGTTAATTTTCACACATATAGAAGGAGTTTTGGATAATTTTCTTAATGTTTGAAAATAATCCTATCTCATTTTCTCAATTATGGAGATGTGACACACATTTTAAACTAAAATAGAACATTTATTTTGAAATCACACAAATTGGGGTATTTCAGTCACATCATATGTCGAATTGATGTGAAACCAATTCTTACATTTCAGAAATGAATAATTGACCATTTTACTAAATTTTAAAAATATTTTGATATCGTTTTCTTTGGTTTTGATATTTGATTCATGTTTTAAACAAAAATGACACTTTTGAATTAATAACATAATCTTTGGGTAATACTGAACACATCAGGATTCAAATTTATTTTTTTCGATCCCTATGCATCACAAATAAATTATATAATATTTACCTAGTGTTTGAAAGCAATACGAGATCATTTTAAATGTTTTGGATATGTGATGCATTTTAAACTAAAATGATAGTTTTTTTATTTAAAATAGGTACTTTGAGTCATATTAACCACATCATGTATCGGATTGGGGTGGTGTCAATTCATACAACTGAAAATCAAGTAAGATTAGTTTCCTATTTTTTTTAAAAAAATATGAGCACATTTTATTTTTTTTGGAGATGTGAGAAGCCCTAAAAACTAAAATGGACCCTTTCTATTGGAAACACAGACTTTAAGTCATATATTTCACATCAGGTGTATCATTATTGTGCAGTGAATTCCTATAAAAAATTGAAATATTGATCATTTTTCAAAAATTTTGAAAAAATATAAGCATAGTTTCACCATTATGTATACTTAATTATTATTTTGAACTAAAATTACACTTCTATATGTAAAGTATGCATTTCGAGTCATATCGAACAACTCAGGTGTCATATTGATTTATGGTAAATTCATACATGTCATTCATGAAACTTTTTGCTAAATTTTAATACCAATAAGAACACATTTTCTTTATTTTTCCAATGTGATGCACATTTTGAACTAATAAGGAACTTATATATTGAAGACAAACACTTTGAGTCATACCAACTAAATTGTGTGTTGGATTGTTTTGCATTTAATTTCTACATGTCAGTATTGAATTTATATCATTATCCAATATTTGGAAAACAATTGGAAATCATTTTCCCTATTTTGGCAGAGTGAAAAGAGTTATAAACTAAAATGGAACCTTCCTATTTAAAACACACTTTGAGTCGTTTTGGTCCAATCATGTGTCAGATTGATGTGTGTTCGGTTCTTAAATCTCACAAATTTGTTATGGTCCATTTTCCTAATGTATGAAAACAATCAAATATATTTTTCTCAATTATGGTTATTTGATGTTTGTTTTAATCAAAATAATTCTATAATATTAACAACACACACATCAAGTCATAAAAAACACATCATGAGTCAGATTAACATGTGGTAAAATCCTACAGGCCATAAGTGAATTATAGACTATTTTATGATTTTTTTGGAATCAATATATGATTGATTTTGTGGTTTTTGGCTATGTGAAGAATGTTTTAAACTAAAATTCACATATACATTGAAACATGTACTTCGATTCATACCGAATAAATCATGTTTCAGATTGATGTTCAATTAATTTATACCCTCCAAAAATTAATTATGCATCTTTATCATAAATTTTGCAAACAGTTTGATATTGTTTAATAGGTTTTTGTAATTTAACATGCCTTTCAAAATAAAATGGCACATTTATATTGAGAACAATCACTTTGATTCATATCGTTCAAATTGTGTATTGGATTGATGTTTGGTTGAATTTTACACATCATAGTGAATTACGGGCCATTTCCCTAATGTTTGAAAACAATTAGTGGTTTTGTTATATTTTATTGGTTTTTTGAAACATGTTTCAAAGGAAAATGACAATTTTATTTTGAAATCATGCACATTGAGTCATAGAGACCACATAAATTGTTAGATTTATGTGTGGTTGATTAATACAAGTCCAAAATTATTTACTAAATTTTTTTGAAAATATTGAAAATAATCATAGCTTTTTCGTGATTTTTGTTCTATGATGCATTTTAAACAAAAATGTTTCTTTATTATTGAAAACATGTACATTGAGTCATATTAATCATATATTGTGTTGTATTGGCATGAATTTAATTCATACTTGTAGAATATTAATTAAGGATCTAGTTCATGTTGATTGAAAACAATATGATCGTGTTTTCTCAGTTTTAGAGATGTGGAACTCATTTTAAACAGAACTGGCACAGTAATATTGAAAGCATGCACTTTGTGTCATATCAATCACATTGAACCTCATATTGTTTTTTGGTCGATTTTTATATATCACAATTCAATTTTGGCCCATTTTAAAAAAGTTTAAAAAAACAATCTAATCTTGTTTAAATTTTTTTTCCATTTCATGTGTATTTTTATGTAAAATGACACTTTTGTATTGAAAACATGCACTTCAAGTAATACCGACCACATTAGGTTCCAAATTGACATGCATTCAACTCTGAAACTTCATAAATGAACTATGGACTATTTTGATATATTTTTCAAATAATTCAATATAATTTTCTTGGTTTTGGATCTGTGATTTTTATGAAACTAAAATGACAGTTTTTTATTGAAAGCACAAACATTGAGTCATACCGACCGCATTGTGTGGAAGATTAGTGTCTGATAATTTCTTATACATGAAAATTTAAATATATATTGTTTTATTAAATTTTCAAAAACAATATAACCTCATTTCATAGGTTTATAAATGTGCCGCACATTTTAAACTAAATTCGAACCTTTATATTGAAAACATGAACTCTGAGTCATATCGATCACGTCGTGTCTCAAATTGATATGTTGTTAATTTGTACAAATAAAAAAAGATTTATGGATACTTATAATAATTTTTAAAAATAATATGAGTTCAATTTCTCATTTTATTATATTTGTATCTTATTCTATACAAAAAAAGATAGTTTTATATTTAAAAAAAATTAGTTCGAGCCATACCAACCACCTCGAGGGTCAAATTGATTTGTGGCCAATTCCAACATGTGGAAAATGAATTATGTATTTATTCTAATGTTTCAAATCAACTGAAGATAAATTTTATGTTTTTTCATATTTTTCTTCTATTTTAAACTTAAATGAGAGTTCTTTATTTAAATCACACGCTTGAGGTCATACCATCCCCATAGGGTGTCGAATTGGTCTGTAGTAAATTCTTACATTTTAAAATTGATTAATGGATTGATATCCTATTCATTAAAAATAATCCAACCTCATTTTTTAATTTTTGGTTATGTGAAAAAAATTTAATACTAAAATGATACTTTTATATAGAAAACATTCACTTTGATTCATTCCATCCAAATAATGTTATAGATTGATCTTTAGTTGACTCCAAAACATCAAAAATGACTTATGGTTCTTATTTTTAATGTATAAAAATTTTAAGAATTTTTTTCCTGGTATTGATAATTAGAAATAAGTTTTAAACTACTTTTTAAATTCAACAAAATAACTACCAGATAAAAATGATAAATAAATTAACTAAATAATTAGATAATATGATTATAAAATTAGTTGTAAGAGGCCCAATAATTATGATGTATGTATACATTCTGACACCATGTATTCTATCGATTAATTTATAGACAAATTTATTTTATCCATTATACTTCTCATTGAGAAACCAACAAAAATAATATATAATCATTCCTATACAAATTATTCACATACGATGTGTATCTCTAATATCCTATCCCTTAATAGAAAGAAAATAATATTTAATCACCTACACTTGTTTTCAGAAAACATTCTGACGCCATGTATGATTCCCACTCATCTCTAAACAAATTTAATTCTTCCTTTGGGTATCTAGATTATTTTAATTTTTTGTAAAACTGAGAAAATATTGATAAAATGATTATAAAATATTTTTAATGAAATTGTTATTATATTAAGAAATTGCATATTTGGGGATACTAGTATTTTTATGCTATATGATAAAATTAATAAATTTTTAGACAAATATAAATATTTTTTTGGTTATCTAGCTTCTGAAACTACATATAAATTCACAAAAATATGAAAATTATTCTGAAATATGTTTTTAGTTTTAAATATATTTATATATAACCGAATATGTTCCCATTTTTAGTAATCCATATGCTTCTCTTTTTCACTCACCAACCTCATACCATGATTTAGCCTATATTTTTAGATCAACCTCTCATAAAAAAATCTTTTTAAAACTCAAACTGAAATATAAAATTTGAAAATTATTTATAAAATGTTGATTCCAGTGCATTAAAAATTAACAATACACTTCATGTTTGGTCTGTTATATGGAATTACATGTAACTGAATCTAAGACACTAATCCAATAAAACTTGAGAGCCTCATTTATACTCTCTAGACCAACCACATCATCAATGGCATTTCATAATATTTATTCTTTATATTGAATGTTGGACACATGTACATCATTGAGAGTGTTGTATGAATTATGTTTTAAATATAATAATGTTGCAGTGGAATTGGGAAACAGAATGTACTCCATGAAGTAATTTTTGTTCTTTTGACTGATTCGCTATATTATCCTGATCAATCCATCTGTTTCACCATCATTTTATATTCCCATTATACCATACCTCATTTCAAATTTTTTGATCAATTGTTATATGTTTTCAATTTTTTAAATTTATTGAGGCCATACCTCACATATATTTATAATATTTTATATCTGTGAAATGGATGTTCCCATGGTACATTGAGTGTTTTACTATCCAGGTCATCAAGTAGTAAAGGAAAATCAACTATCAACTCTTGATCTTCTTCAATCCTCACTCACATGTGAAATTTTGGGAGTTCATTATTCTATATACTATCTCCTATTATATTATACATCGTACCCCACATGACAAGGTTGTGAAATTTTATTGATAGATAGAAATCCCATACAACTTAACCGAGTATAATTTAATTAATATAAAGTTATAGGATTCTATTTGATTCACATTTAGGAGAAAGAGTCATGAAAAATTGATTACCTCGGGTAATTTATGTGGTTTGATGGAATGACTACCCTCAAAGATAGTGGGGTAATTTAATTATTCATGTTCTGATATTTGTTATATTTTCAAATATATTTCCTAAATTCTAATATATTGGATTTCCAAACTAGATTAGATAAAAATATCTTTCAAAGAATCTGTATGTGCATATAATCTATTGGTCATTTGATATCAATCTTCTGGCGGTTTTTTCTTCTAAAAATATGTTCAAGGAGACACTCCAAAAACCTAAACCTCTATTGAAAACACATTTTTATGTCTAATTCAAGGCTACATAAATTAGTTTTTCTCTAAGGATTTTTTCTACTGATTCTTATGTCTATACCATATAAATACATATGATCATTAATATATTTTGTTAACATTGTTATAGGGAATAATGAATCATTATAATTCCATAATTACACAAGTTCTCATACTTATTTTTTTCAACTAGTTTACCCTCATTAAATATGGGTTCCTCCTTCCATAGAACATGATGATGGATGGAAGTGGCTTCAGATTTTGATTCATCAATAATTATATAAATGAAGGAACATATAGTGTTTCATATCAAATAAAAAGTTTATTGTTTATTTAAAATGCATATGAATTCCTTATCTAATGAAGTATACCTCATCCTTGATTTGTGATACGGGTACATTGGTTTTGATTCTAGTTTCTTATTTTCAACACCCTATTTCTATTTTAGAAACAAAAAATTTTGAATCGAATTTGAAAAAATATATAATGTCAAATAATATACTATCAACTACAGTAAACCTAAAATTATTTTTTATTATGATGACTGATGAATGAATTCAATTTTTCCTTCCTTATAATGAATTCATAACTAACTTCTGGGTGGGACTTTTCTTTCCCCTTAGCATCCCAAAGATAAAACTTGGTAAGAAGTATACAAAATCTTCTATGGGATTTGTAGTCTTTATTAAGACATATTTCTTATGGAAATCATCTAAAATAAATAAAATAAATGATTGTTAATTAAAAGTAAATGTAGAATTTAATTATATGATTTTTTAGAAAAATAGAGACAATATAACTTAACATTACCTTACTATCTTACTAAAAGGTTTCGTTAATTATAGGTTGGAAATTTTTAAAATAATATATATCAATTATCCTAGGGATTATTATTATTAACAAAATACAAAAAATGACAATTAAATTTTTGGGGTTAATGGGATGATTGTCTTGATTCCAACCAACATAAAATTATATACTCTTTCTTCATTCCCTGATAATTTTAGTCGACACACTGATTCTAGGTTCATCCTTCTTTCATCAAAACATTGTTGAGCCCTTCATAAATCTTATGTTTAAAATCAACCATATGTTCTTCCAAAAGATGGTTAACATAATCATGTGTATATGTCATTGTTTATTTAAATATTAAAATATTTAAATTATATTGTGTTACTAGTGTAGAGAACACATAATATTGTGAGGAAAATCATAGTATATTAAAAACACTTTAACCTTCTAAATGAACTCATTTTCTTTTAATTAATGCTTAAGGGAATTTGGATCCTCTATTGAAAATATAGAACCCCAATTTGTGTTCACATATAACATACATTCCATTTTCTACATTTGTAATATTAAGAAACTATTATGAGCTCAAAATTGATGTTTCATCCTTGATTAAATTTTCATATGAACCAATAGTTTTTTTATTCTTGGGTAGGACAATTTACCATATCTTATTTGAGGGATATGAGACATAAAATTCCTTCACAACATGTGATTCCATTATGAATGGAACATCCTTTTCCCCTTTTTCTCAGAAATTCACCTTCACAAAGCCCATTCTATGAAATTTCAATCCACTCCTATTTTCAATCCATTTTAAACTGAAAATTGACACTTCAAATGTTAAATAATCTTACTCGTATATCTAGTTCATGACACCAAAATATGAAATATTCACAAAATTTTGAGGTCTATCCTTCGAAAGATATATGTGTATCACATCCACCATAATAGTAACTCCACTATTTTGTGTCTCACTATGGTCATTTTATTCTTTTGTATAGAATGTTTAACTATTAATTATAAAACCAGGGTAAGATATTACATTTTCATTTGGTCCCCTAGATTTCCATCGAAATTGTTTAGAAATTGAATTCTAATTTTTAGATAAATAATTTAAAATATGATCTCGGAACCATACTATAAACTATTTACTAGGTTTATTTAACATCTATCCCCTATTCCTTGATAGATTAAAATTTTTCTGCATTGTATTGTTGGATTCAACTTGGGGATCAACATATTCAATATTATGTAAAATTTAATTTTATGAATTCTCTCACTCTATTATTATAATTGTATGAAAATCACTTTTATAAACATCTTCACCCATAAGGAATCTGTTATAAAGATAATTTTAAAGACTGATGCTATCAATATTTTATAGGTAATCAGTACAGAATTAAATATCTTCTTCAATAATACATTTTTCTCCAATACAACTATATGGAAAACATTAATTCAGGATGAACCCATTCAAAATATTCATAAACCATTCAATGGAGTACATCCAAATATAATGGATAGGATCACATAGTTGAACCACTATAACAAAGTTAACCATCAAGTTGATGATTATATCAAATAATGATTTTGAGAAGAACATCTCTAATTCACTTACATTAAATGAAACCTCCTAATTCATGATTATAGAATTCATAAATCCTACAAAAATTAATATATATTTCTTTGAAATATAATATGTGTCTGGTTGATATATATCATACATTCTTGGTAAAATGAAACATGATAGTAAAATCATCAAATCATGCATTAAATCATGACAGTTGTGTGATTTTCGACGCTATAACATAAAATTATTCTATGAAAAAAATATTATTTATTATTAATGAACAACCTTATGGATATTTTAAACTGGTTAGGAAAATGTAAAATGAAATTTCTCTTAACTATTAGAGTGTAAGATGATGGGAAAAAGGTATTTCACTATTTCACCTTTCACTAATTCCAAAACATCCCTTATCCCTATGAAAATCATGTCTAGCATATCCTTAAATCCATCTTTTTTTTGGAAAATTCAATAATGTTACACTATAAATATCAAATTAATTTGTTTCCACATTCATGACATCAATATAATGTCCAACTATTTCGTAGTTCCTTGAAAGGTGGGTTTTAGATTTAAGAATCACCATTTCCAAGAAGTTTCCATTGGATTTATTCATGGAACCAGAAACTTCCAAAAGTTATTTATCCAAAGAGGACCTGATTTCCACAGTCAAGATTTTGTTATGTTTTTAAATTTATGATACTTATGAACATGCATTGGTCAATAGTATGGGAGGTCAGACTCATCACACCCTTCTAGGGGGGAATTATTATCTACTCCGAGACAGTCTTTTTAAATTTAAAATAATTTCATGAATCCTAATTAATTCACCAAGTATATCATAAGTATCCCTTGGAATTTATAATCCCTTATTAAAATGTGTGAAATTTTATAATCATCAGTATGCATTCAGTATTCTTTAGTAATAGAAATATTAGTATGTATTCGAGGTTTTCCATCAATGGTATCCTTTAATATATTGCAAGGATATTCTTTTAATCGTCATTGTGATGATATTTGTTTTTAATCCATTTATTAGGGAACTATGAATTTTTATTTTCATCCAAGGAGATGAAGGTTTAGTTTTATTTTGGGATCGTTCCCATAAGACAGGATACCTATGTATCATTGTTCAAGGAATCAGAACCCTCATAGTTCGATGCCACTGAATGAGACACATCATACCTTTTATGGTCATGTGATAAGGACCTCTAAGTGGAAGTTTCTTAGTTGAAACTTATTGTGGGACTTATACTGAAGCAAGCCAAGGAAGTTTGAAAGGATATGGGTTTCCAAGTAGGATCAGACCCTGCTGTGAATATGGCCTAAGGAGAACAGTGTTTATTTTAAGTGTTGGGTTTGAACATCTAGTAGGCTTCCTACATATCCCATATGGATGGGAATCAAATCCCACATTGTTCGATGAGTCTCATAAGGGATTATAGTCCTCTGGAAGAGATGTTTTTGGGATTACTTCCTGAAAATGATTCCATGATGATTTGAGGATTTAATTTCAGGCTTATTTCCTAAGGAGGATGCCTAAATAGGTGGAATTAGGGTTGGATTCTTGAGGAGGATATCCAGTGAGCTCGGGCCCTGATAGAGCTTCCTACGTATCCTGGATTGAACAAGAATTAGAGTCCTCATAGTTCCTTATGTTTAATAAGGGAGTATGGTCCTATGAGAGAGATGAGTTTGGGATTACTTCTTGAAAAGGATTCCTTGATTATTTGAAGATTAAATTTGGGGCTTATTTCTAAAGAAGGGTTCCGAAATTGGGGGAATTAGGGTTGGATTCCGAAGGGGGATATCTAGTGATCTCGGGCCTTGAAAGAGCTTTGTACGTATACTAGTTTGAACAAGATCAGAGTTCTCGTTGTTTCTTTGATTGTATAAATATTGTGACCATGACTATTCACTAAGCCCATGTGAGTCATGCTTGGTGTGTGAAATAAGAAGAGGTCAAATATTCAACAATGGCATTCAAAATTCCAAATATTTCCTCCTCTGCTAGTGGAAGAGGGTGCATTTACCTTGGAAGTGGGTGAGGTGATGAGCTTTCCCTCTGTTCTATTTACATTGTACATGGGTCCAATGTATGGAGGAAGTGATTAAGGTTAGGGGATTATACTAGGATGGTTTCCCATGGTGAAAAGGTGCATTGGGAGTGGGAAAGGGTGACAAGAGTCCATGTACCCATCTCCCCTATGGTTTTTTGCACTGAATAGGAGATGAGGAGAAATGATTCTACCTCATGCAAGAAATGGTAGGGGTTATTCCAAGATGAATAACCTAAAATTTATCCTGGTAGCGGTGGGAGATGTATCCTATGATTGGGTGGAAAAGTGAGTTTGAACTGTACCTTCCCCTACCAAAGACCTAAGGTTCGATGTCACCTCTTTGAGATGAGAGAGGTCTTGACCCAACCCTCCTCTAAACCGACAGCTTCCCAACACTTTTTCTAGGAGAAAATTCCATGTTACTGCAGATATAAAAACCCACAAACATCTAATGAATCCTAGCACCATTGTGAAAAAAAATGTGGGAAACCTCTAACTGTGGAAATACAAACCCAAATAAGCGACATGTTGATGTGCCTTTCCTAAAGGATTGACAAGTCTAGAGATTTTGGTGGAGATATCAACATAATCCCTTTCAGAAAAGGGATCCAATGAAGAAGAATCATTTCCATGAATGTCTCTGAGGAAGGCTTAATTGATTGTAAACTGAATAGAGGGAAGAGAATAAGAGAATCAAAAGAATGGGAACCCAAGTCGATAAGGGCACACAAGTATGGGTTCACAAGTACACATGGGAAACCAGATGTTCACTTAAGTAATGAAAAACCTCTATGGTAATACATAGGTGAGACATTTCTCAAGCCTTCACGAGTATTCACAGGTGATCCATGAAGTGGGGCGCTCAAGTTCATCTGTTAGGAATGGGCGGCGTGCAAGTATTTTGAACATAGGGAGGTTGGGCTATTTAGGCACTCAACTATTTTGGATTCCAAACACTAAAATGACTTATGTCCAATGATCCTCCCTTAAATCATCCACTCAAGGTGTTGAAGAAATAACATGAATGTTTAGGAAGACTAGGGCGATGTACTAGGGCGACAAGAGTAGCAATTGGGCTTCATGGAAATTTTTCCATACAAATGTTGGCCCTAAGGGACTATTAATAGGAAAATATGTGACCTTGGGAGAAATGAGTATGGGAATGCAGGTGACTTGAGCACGAAATTGTTGCGTACAAGGTACCTACGTGCTGACGATGTTTTGGCTCGACTAATGTGCTACTTTGTAGACAGAGACAAAATATTTGTTTCATTCAAGTCTAGAATGGTGGTACACATGTATTTTTGTGCCGATAACTTGGGTGCCTCTTTATGGAGATAACCAAAATAATTGATCCATACCACAGGGCTTGCACCCCTGGACCCCTGATTCAGATCAGTGATGGGATGTGTTCTCAGCCCTTTGGTCCAGAACCTTCTCAACCATCACTGACCCCCGTGATTAATTCAAAGTCTCACCGTGAACATTTTAATCTTGGTTGAGGTCATTTTGAGTCATATCACATGGAAATACATCTTCAATTGTAGAGAAGTGCATAAAACGCATTCCATGGTGTCTACAAAATCCCCCCTTAGAATTTTATTCCATCATAATGAAATTAATCTTGTTTTAAGGTAACGGTAGAGAACTTTGATGCATTCCATCGTCATTTGGTTAGATTTAGAGCTACATCAATTATGAAATGATGCTCTAAATTTTTCCTAATCCATGGGGCCTAGCGATCATTGTTTAATTTTTTTATAGGGTTATGTGGACAACCCCAAAGTCATTTTAACTCATGAATTTTTATTTCTCCATATTACCAAAACCATACAAAAATGTATATTTAGTGAGTTGAGACATGACTTTTGATCAGAGTTCCCTTCGTAGGTTTTCAATCTAATGGGTACCAAGTTTTTTGTTGTTTGGCAGTTTAGAGTCATGCATGTTGGACTATAAAGGGCTAGTACTTAAGGTTGAATAGCTTTGACCATAAATTTTTAAATTAGATCCCAAACAAGACTCTGTGGCTAAAAATCGCTTTAATATTCTTTAAATGTTTCTAAGGGGAATATTGTGTCATAATTTTTATGGTCACCAAATCTAAAACTTATTTCAACATAAGGGGTGTCTTTTCTTAGAATGAAGTTACCATTATTTAAAAAACATGTAGTTGGGGTTGTATTATGCAAGGCCAACTGGGGTATATGCTACATACCAAATAGTGGAACCTTTTGACTAACAGGCATGTTATGTGCGTAAATTATTAAAGGCCGCATAAGGGAACATTATTCATAGTCATTAAAAAGAGTCCTTTAATGTTTAACATTTTTTTGGATAGATAGGTGAAAATAATATTTGGTTGACTCAAGGCCAAAGTAGGTGGTTTTTCCATGGAAATGAATTTTAAGAATGAAAAAGGGATATTTTAGACCAACATAAGTCATGATTAAAAACCCATTTCTATAAAATTCTGGTGTATGAGTAATGGTTAAAATTTATCAGAGAGGGGAACTTATGATATCATATTATTCAGTTTTAAGTCATGTAGTGAGGACATTGGTACTACGAATTTTTAAGTACTACAGGGAGGACATTGGTACTATGCATTTTTATGTCTTTCAGTTTGGGAATTGGTACTGTGAATTTTTATTTCTTGTAGTAAAAATGACTTATTGTGTAGTTTTAAATCTTGTAGTAAGGATGTTGTACTGTGCAATTTTATGTTGTGTATTAAGGATGTTGTACTATGCAGTTTTATGTCTTGTAGTAAAGATGTTGTGTTGTGCAATTTAACATCTTGGTGTGAGGACATTGTACTGTGCATTTTCAATTCATGCAGTGAGGACATTATACTGTGTAGTTTTATGTAATGTGGTGAGGACATTGTACTGTGCAGTTTTAATTCATGCAGTGAAGACTTTGTGCTATGGAGTTCAAAATCTTGCAGTGAGGACATTGTGTTTATTTAATTTAAGGTCTTTAGATCTGACCAAAGGTATGAAAAAACTCTCTTAATTTCATGGTATGATGTTTGGAAACATACTATCATATTTAGGTATGAAATGGAAAATTTTAAAACCTGATTTTGGAATTTCAAGAACCGAGTAATGAAACGAGAAATGGGATAAAAGCATTAGAGGAAGTCTTTTCCAATAACGAAGTTACCATAACTTGAAAACCCCATTATGGTGGTTGTATTATGCAATGCCAACTAGTGAATATGCTTCATAGCCAAATAGTGGCACCTTTTGACTAACAGGCCTGTTATATATGAAACTTATTCAAGGTCGCCTAAGGGAACGTGCTGTATAGTCTAACAAAAGTGCTCTTAGATGTTTGACATTCTATTGCTAAAATCCGATGAATGTTTTTGGAGATTCAGATTTTCTGAAACATAAATTTTGATTTATGGTGAATGATACCTGAATATGGAAAGGGTATTTCCAACCAAGATGTCTAAAAAATCATAGGAATAAGACTTTTACGAAGGTCTATCCCAAACGTAAGAGATATGGTGTCTTTAGTTTTAGGTCATACAACTTGGACCAAAAATGGAAACAATATATGATGTGTGACAAAGATATTCAAAGGTTATTTGATATTGAATTGAACACATGGTGAGGGAAATGTTTAAACTGTGGTCTTGAAGATTTTCAAATTGTGAGAAATATAATGGGACAAGTATACATGAATGTCTATTTTCAAATATAGATTCATGTATATTGTCATCAATGATTAAAGGGGAAAAAGATACTATAACAAATAATGAAGTTACCATTATTTGAAAAACCCATTATGGGTTCTGTATTATGAAGGGACAACTTGGGAATATGTTGAATATCCAAAAATTGGCATCTTTTGACTGACAGGCCTGTTATGTAGGAAACTTATGCAAGGCAACCTAAGGGCATGTGCTGCATAGTCAGGAAAAAGAGCTCTTAGATATTAGAAACCCTATCACTAGAAACCGTATGAATTATTATTAGGATCTATAAATATTCAATATTAAGAGGGTGAAATATGTAAGGGGTTATGCCCAATGTATATGACAAATATTTCAGCCAATATTGGCCGTGAGTTTTATGTTCTTTACATAGATCTAACTCATATGTAAAATGGAGACTTTATTTGTTTCCTCTGAATTAATATAGTGATGTGCAGTTTTAAGTCATGTAGTGAGGACATTTGTACCCCCATAAGAAATTGAAACACCTTACTTATATAAAGATTTTCCTTATCCCATTATTAATCTCACTTGAGCTATGCTCAGTGTGAAAAACAAGGCGTAGTAAGGGTATCTTCCTTAATACAAAGGCGACAGAGATAAAAAATGGGGGTGTTAGATTCCCATATAGTTTAATGTCATACAGTAAGGATGACAATGAACCGTTGTGAAAAAAAGGATAAATTGTAACTAGATTAAGGGATAAAACCCAAGTGTTACTATATGTCTCTCTGTGTAAGGAATCAATTCATATATTTTTTTTAAAAAACTTCTTATGAAGATTTGATTCTTATACAATAAATAAAGGGTTTTTTATCTCAGCTAGGCCCAAAATTGATGATTTAGGTGTCTCTATGTATCTCATTAAAAATGATAATCAAGCCATACATAGTACTTTAAAAAACCATTCTTCATGTTAATCGAGTCTCACATGAAGAATGGGGGCTTTTAACACATTTTGAGAGAATGGTAAATCTTAATATATAAAATCTTATAAGTACCAAATCATTTATCTTAATCAAACAAACTATATAGATCTGATTCATATACAGGAAGAGAAAATAAAATAAAAAGATTTTTGTGATTGTGGCGGGGCCCAAAATTGGAGATTTAGGTATCTCTACTTATCTCATTAAAAATGAGAATCAAGCCCTTATTATTTCTTGAAACATGGAATCTATTTAGATCTAACTCTGACATAGGAAATAGAGGGACTCATGTACTAAAAAGGAGTAGTGATGATGTCAATGAAGTTTTCTTATAGAAGCTTCTAACGTCAAATAGTGAAAATGTTAGTTGTATATATGATGTCATGCAATATAACATCATGAGACTAGAACGAAGATGATACTCACATTAACGTCAATGATCATGGATTCTTATGGTTGTCATGTAGTTTAATGTCTTGCAATTAGGACATGGGGGCTGTGCAATTTTAAGTCTTGCAGCAAGGACATTGTACTATGTAGTTTAATGTCTTCCAGTGAGGACAAAGATGTATAATTACACAAAGTATTTCATCAAAAATCTATCATTGGTTGAAGTTGTAAGGATATCTCCATCCATTAATATTAAATCATAGGATCCATTTTAATAGACCTTATGTATGGAATAAGGTCCTTCCCACTTTGGATCACGTTTTGGTGGTTTCTTTACTGGTATCATTGTAGTCCTAAGGACCAATACCAATTCTCCATGAAGGAATAAATGAAGGAAATATTTCTTATTAAAATCCTGCACTATTCTGTACTAATAGACTTCTATATGATGAAAAGTATGTAGTCTTTTCTCATTTAATTGTTCCTACTCATTGACCCATTTCTGAGACCTTTCACTTGTACCCAATTGATCACATATTGAAACTATAAGTGAAGGAAATTTCATTTCAATTGGTAAAACTTCTTCGATTCCATATACTAATGAATAATAGTTTCTTGGGTAGTTGTATGGGTAGTTGTATGATAAGCCCATAAAGCATTCAAAAGTTTATCAGGCCATGATTTCTTAACTTTATCCACCATCTTCTGAAGTATATTTGATAGGGTTTTATTGAAAGCCTCAATATTTCCATTGGATACTGCGTGAGAGTGATATGTGTAGTTGGACTTGATATTATGTTCCTGATATAACTTTTTTACGTCAGTAGACAAAAAATTGGTGCCATTTTCTGTCAAACTAGTATGAGGGACACCAAATCTGGTGATGATATTAGTTTTGACAAAACTAACAATTCATTTGGATCTAGATTCCTTGAGAGGTATTGCCTCAGCGCATTTAGTGGATAATTCAGTAGTAGTGAGAATATACATGATGTTCTTAGCCATGGCTAGAGGATAGGGTCCTACTACATCCATTCCCCATGTGGAAAATGTCCAGGAGTATTTGGATGTATGTAGAAACTCTGGGGGTTGATGAATGAAATTAGCATGTACATGGTAGGGATAACATTTTTTAGTGAAATCTGTATAATCCTGCATCATTGAGGGACAAAAGTATCCAAGCCTTCAGATCTGATCAGACAGTCGGTGCCCAGATTAGTGGGCAACACAAGATCCTAAATTTACTTCTTTTATGACAACTGCAATCTCTGATCCATCAATACATCTGAGGAGAATTTCATAAAATCCTTTCTTTTAAAGTATCTTTTGTTGGTATATACTATCATAAAGAGTAAAATTGGCTGCTCATCACCGGATATGTTCATTCTCAGCCATATATGGTGGAAGTACCCCATTTTGAAAATATTCCATAATGGATGTTCTCTATCCTATGGTATGACCATATTGTATAGAAATAGGGAAAATTTAATTATTTTCCTCCATTCGGGTTTGAACAAAATGTGAGACCACATGAAGATGGGTTATGTTGATAACAGTCTCATCCATATTTGGATCATCCAAGGCTGTAGATGCATTATCCAATGTATCTACTAGGGAATTTTTTGATCATGAGACGTAGGAAAATGTCGGCTCTGAGGGAAATTCATCCATTAACTCTCTGGTGTAATCATGAAATGGGATTAACTCTTCTTCTCTGATAGAAAATTTCCCATTTATTTGTTTGATTTCAAATTCTGAATCACTTTTTACCTTTAAATGATTCACTTTCACGTGAAGGTCCAATTCCAAACCTGCAATGAGAGCTTGATATTCTGCTTCATTTTTGGTACCACCTTTCAATAATAGGAAAGAATAAGGCAATACTGCCTTTTCAGGGGAAATAAGGACAATTCATAATCCAATCTTTTTGATTTTATGGTTTTCCAGTTTCTTACCTTTTGGAATTATATAATCACAATGAAAATACATTTCCCACATTGGGTAATTATCATGAATAGAGAATACCTCTTCATTAGGATGCTCAATATTAAACGATTTATCTTCTGTAGATGGATGCTCAGCAAGGAAATCATACAGGGTGTGGCCATTTATTTACTTTTGAGGAAAAAACATGATATCAAACTATTGTAAAATAACCACACACCATTGTAGATAACCTGTAAGCATAAAATGGATAAGGATATATTTGAGTGGTTTATTAAGAGATACCAATTAGACCTCATGATGTTACAGATAGTGTCTCAATTTCTGAACTGCAAAGATTAATGCGAGACAACACTTTTCAATATTTGAATATCTTGTTTCCACATCAAGCATAGTGAGACTAAGATTTTAAAGGTTGTTTTCATTCCCAGCGTCATTCTTGTGGGTGAGAAAGGTAACTGGTGATCTCTCTAAAGTTATCGCATAGAGAAAATGTGGTTCTCCTTCAACCAGAGGCATCAATACTAGTGGACTCAAGAGATATTTCATGATGGTATCAATTTCTTCGTTTAAATCTTTAGTCCATTGGTAGTTGAATCCCTTCTTAATTAATATGGTGAAGGGAATTACTTTCCTGCCAAATTAGTGATGAAGCACCGAATATAGGGCAAGTGTCATTAGAGTCCTATTAATTCATTCAAATTTTGAGGAGGTGACATACCAAGGATTGATTTTATTTTCTCAGGATCAATATCAATACCATAATGGCATACAACGACACCAAGTAATTTTCCTGAGGATACTCCGAAAGCACATTTCTAGGGATTCATCTACAAACTGTGTTTCCAAAGTTTATTGAATATAGTCTCCAAATCATCCAAGTGATTGGATCATTATCTGGATTTGACCACCAAATCATCCACATAACTTTCAAAAAAATTCGCTAAGAATTGTTATATGATATGATGCATGGCATGATGATATGTTGCACCTGCATTGTTTAAGCCAAAGGGCATTACCCGATAGAAAAACACACCTTGAGGAGCTTTAAAGTATGTATATTCTCCATCATCTAGGTCCATTCAGATCTAATTATACCCAAAGTATCCATTCATGATGTAAAGAGATTCATATCCAGTTGTTACATCAATTAGAAGTTTTGTAATCGGAACTGGAAAATAATCTTTAGGAAAATTTTCGTAAAGATCTCTGAAATCAATACAGGCTCTAATTTTTCCATTCTTCCTTTTCACTAGGAAAATATTGGCGAGCAATTCGGGATACTGAACTTCCCTAACAATTTTACCCTTTATAAGATTATCAACATCATATTCAATTTTAAAGGCATGAGTTGGGTGTGTCCTTCTTGATGATTTTTTGAATACATGATGTTCCTCTAGAAAACCCAAATGATGGGTGGCTAAATCAGGATTAAGACTTGGAATTTCTGTATAATTCGAAAAAAATCTCGATGTTTCTTTAGAAAGTTGTTATACACCATTTTCTCTTTAGATTTCATGGCCTCACTAATTGAAGTGGGGTGTGGATCTTCTTCTGTACCAAGATTTATTTCCCTGAGTTCATCTATGGTGGTAGAGACACCTTTTTCAAATGCTGGAGGAGGATCCCCAAGATCTTCCTCCTCTTCTACATAATGTTTTACCTCTTCTGTTTCTATTTTCATAGTAGATGACTGTTAAAAACTCTTAGAGTTAGGGGAGGAGTTAGTATTTTAACATCCCGAAGAAGGGGCCACCATATCTGACCCTATTGATGATGATGGGTCTTCCTGTGGTAATAAAGAGGGATTGATGGATAGATAATAAACATATTTGTCTTCCCCTAGTATTGCTACAATTTATTCTACCTTGGTTGACAAAGAATAAGCTTTTTTTAGTTCAACAGATGAAATTAAAACATCTCCATTAAGGATTTCATCATTTCTTGGTGTATCAATAATTTCTTCCATGTTGTCAGACACAGTTTCCACAATTGACATTATGGAAATTACTGGATAAGTCATCGTATTTGGTTTTAACCTTTCAATTTGATGGATAGGTAACACATAATATGTGCTCAAATGCATAAATGTATTTGTTGGGATCTCTTCCAGTCCATTTGGAGCATTAACCATGGTTATCTCCTTTATCATGGGCTTTTTTCTTTTTTGTGATAAAACTCTACCTCAATGTATTGAGATTCACATGTTTTTAATAGAGCCTTGTCACCATAAAAAATCCTAATTTGACCATCGAAATATTATTTCAGAAATTGGTGGTATGACGAAGGTATGGCTGCATGTTGATGAAACCAAGGCCTTCCAAGCACAATATTGAATGTTGTGTCCTGACGAACAACTATGAAATCTGAATTAGACCCAAGATCACGAAACTGAGTTCTGAGTGTAATTTTTCCCAGATATTCTTGTTCATTCTTTTCATACCATTGCATCATTAAAGACGAAGGAGATAAGTCATATTTAGTTAGTCTCAATTGACGAAGTGTAAGAATGGGAATGAGGTTGACCCCAGAGCAATTATCAATGGAGGATTGTCGGATGTCAACTTCATTGACCTTGACAAAAAATTACAAAGGCCTGATATTCCCATGCACCACGTGGTCTTCATCTTTATCTATAAAAAATATGACTACATTATATTCTATAGGAATATTCTCTCTATGGTAAACCTCAGTAGCAGCAAATTCGGTTTTAAACTCTTGAGGACTTGACAGAGCCTCAATGAATTCTTCTCGAAGATTTTTTGATAGATTCAAAGCATCCAGAATTGAAAACATGGTTAGTAATTGGGCCAATTGTTTCAAGTCATCATACTTTTGATCCAAAGGTGTACGTTTCCCAGCATTGAGATATGGTTTTGAAGCTATTTTGGAAGTTTATCTTTCTATTCTAGATGTACTTTGTGTTGGATCTGAAGATGAAAATACTGTTGGATTTGGTAAATAAGACTGACTATGCCTATTTTTTTGTGGAGAAGAAGACGGTGTGGCTTATAATCGGTCTTCCAAAGTAACTGTGTCATAACTAATCATGTTATTCGTAGAAGAAACTCCTTGTTCCTTTTGATCCCATTGAAGGTCCCTTCCACGAGCTTCTTCCACATATATGGTTCGACCAGGGGTAGAGTTAAAATGGTGGTTTTTAGAATTCCCACATCTTCCCATATTTCCTTGAACTTGGACTCTTCTTCTTGTTCCCTAATTATGTATGAGTAACTCTTGCTCATTATAATCAAAATCATCATTGGCATAAGGATCCATTAAATGGATAACATTAATAGAACCAAGGATTGATTCTTCATCTAACGAATGACAGGGTAATTATGGTTGTTTCATTTGGTGGTGCGGTGCTCGTGTTTTTGAAACAGATGGAATAAAATCTTCCAGTGTGAAGAACAACTTTGGCCTTGATACAAGATCGTCTTCTTCTGACTGCTCTTTGTCTTTATGATCACTTCTATTCTTTGAAGAATTACCTTTTTATGAGGATGGTTTTTCTATGTCAGGAGTAAAAGAAGGCACAATTGGTAGTTTCAACTATTTTTATAAAAGGGCATGAGTCTGGTTGATCATCTTCCTAATCATCCAATCATCCTATTTCGGTAAATTTTTCATTTTTACCAATTTCCATTCTCCCTCTTCCTTGGGATTGGTAGCAGTAACACATACTACTTGAGCTGATGAAATTTTTAATTTTACTTTTCTAGAGCCTACCATCATTTTCAGAAGGTCTTTAAAAACAAATCAATCATGAATGGGGTGTCCCAACATCAGATTAAAGGGACAAAAATTTGGAAGATCCTCATCAACTTATTTATTTGGTTTCTTTGGACTTGTAAACTAAACCAAATTGTTTTCTAAGACTGAGATCAACTAACCTGGAACTTGTTCATTCCCGAAAGAATAAACTTTTTTATTTAATTCCTCAAACGGTTTCATCCATTGATCTCTTTGATCATATTAATGAGGTAGACATTATAGTTGATGTTCAGGAGGCAGAGCCCTTCGGAAGGATGAGGGTCCTAAAGTAGAACCAGGTATAGGTGACTATATGAGTGTGACTGTAGTAGCTTCTGCTTTTCCTACCCTCCTCCCTAGAGCTGATGGAATTATATGGGTTTCTACCTTAATTTCTATAATAGAGTCTTATATCTTCTAGGTGATTTATGTAAGGTCTCAAAACCCTCCTACGTATTTCACAGGGATCTATGGTGTGCATAATTCATCATGCTGATTTTCCACACAGATTGGTCGCAACTCTACTTGAGGGAGTGCTAGACATAAGGAATATGTTAATCTTTTCCATCATGCAATGATATATTAAACTCTTTCATTCTACCTTTGTTTACAATTGGTACGATCAAAAACTACCATTTTTTAGGGTTGATCTAAATTGAAGATGGAACTTCTGACGGAGATCTTCCCATCTAGTAATTGATCGAGATTGAAAACTTTTATACTAGACAAAAGTTGGTCCTTGTAATGACTGAACAAAACAACTAAGCTTAACTACTTCTAGTGGTTGAGAAGTTCCCATCGTAGGATCACAATAGGAAAAAAATGTGTTAAGTGTTGTTCCGAATCTCCCAAACCATTAAATATTTGGAATGTGGTATTTAATAAATTTGGTGGGAGATGAATTGCATCCACCCATTCACAGTAAGCTCTCTTTTCCAGCTGAACTAGTGCATTTCATTCCTCCATGGCTTACAATATAGTTGTTAATTCCTGAGTTATGTTCATAAGCATTTCAGGAACATCCAGATGAGTTCGATTCTATGCAGGTGTAGCAACTTGAGTTTGAGCTGGTGAAACAACCGGTAAAATCCTTTATGGTGGTGCTAATATCTGCCTTGGATAACCCACAGGAATAGGTCTGTCATGATGTATATTTTCTTGCCCGGATTGTGAACCCAATGGAGGGAATTAATTATACGCATCTATAGTTACTATAAATCCCATTTACTGAGGAGCTTCTATAGGATCTGCAGGTTGAGTACTTTCCTGGGGAGTATGTCTAGCAGAAATGCTTTTTCGAAGTAAATTTGTATTGTGTTTTTTCAACTCCTTCATTTCCTCTTCTTATTATGAAAATATCTCTTCAAGTAAAGGAGATTGACCTTATCCAATGGAAATTTAAGATGCAATCTAAATTTTCCATTTCCCCTTGTTATATGCCATTCGGAGAGGGGGGAGTTCGTTATTTGAATTCATACCTAGATTCTAGTTAAGCCTCTGATTTTGGGTACACACACCTTCTTCATTTTCCTTGGTGTGTACCATATTATGGACAAGTACTTCATCTTCTGATTCCCCTGAACTATACTTACTTTTTGGAGGATCTTCTTCAATTGTGTAAATTAAATTTACTGATGTGTAATGCAACGATGGAATTCTGTCTGGGATTCTTCTAGATCGTCCTCAATTGTGTCTTCGCTGAGACTTAATTATCCTATATGACGAATTACCTGGAACTTTTTGGTGGAGAGTATCTCTAAGGGAATCATTGGATAGTTCAGTTGTACACTTTCCTTGTGGATTCTTCAATAATCAAGAGAAAACTAACATCCATTGAGGAGGGGATTTTAGATGCGAAAAGCCCCGAGACCTGCATGCTAGGTATGTTATTGTTCTTCTTCATAAAATCCTTGAACATTGTTTAATGAATTTTATGATTGATTTTGATGATTCCACATGCTTGAATGTTTGGGTGATTCTTGAACTTATATGGCTGAAATTTTTTCAACTGATCTTCTGATTATGAGGATTTTGGTTTGGACATTAGTTGGGTGCATTATTCTACAATCACTCAAATCAACTGTTTTAGAAGATCGATGGGCTATTTGAGACATTTTCATCCTCTGATTCCTAATATCCTCTTAATGAGACACCTGCACAAGATTCTCAAAGGCCTGATGTAAAATTAAATAAACAACTTCTTTTCTTTGGGCTTGATTCAAATGAGAACTGGTTGAGACCTAATATTGATCGTACATTTGATTACATACAAAACCTATTGATTGTGGCCAACTATGGGAAATAACATTTCATGAGACCAATTTTGGTGGACATTGATAATTTTGGATTGCAGTGAAATGCAATGCTCCATATTCTCCCCATCCTCTGATACGATCCCTAGAATGGGAATCAAAAATTAATTGGCGTTGTCTCTTTAGAGCATTGAGACAAGCACATTGAAGGGTTCTCTATTGTTTATTATCCTTTGGATATTGAGAAAGTGAGGGAGTTGACAAGTCAATTTAGTGATGCATCCTTTCTATTACATTCACATTATTTTTATATTTATCATATGTTAGTACGTTGGTTCTCAAATGACAAGGATTTTTACATATGTTGAGACGAATGTCATAAATTCAATCTTTTGTCATCAATACTGGAAAGTTATACTGAGAATTTTCAAAAGTTTAGAACATGACTGGTATTTCTCCTTTAGCTAATTTTTTCCTCACATTTAACACTTCTTCATCATCTTTCACTAGAGGTTTCTCCACATGGTCTAACCGAAGAAGATTCTATGTATTAGAAGACATATGACCCAATGGAAGTTTAGAGAATGACAGTTCCCTTAAGATATCTTCTGTTTGAGAACGTTTTTCACCTGTAAATTAAAATGCATCAGACATGACTGTCCTTGTGTTTTCAAGTGCCTTGAGATAAGAGGGATTTCTCATCGCTACATTGTCAATTTTGGAATTGTCTTGAAAATGTGAAATACAACTGTGGAGAGGAATTTTGAAGTGAATTCCATCATGGGGAAAATCACCATGATGTATTATAGCATGAGATAAATCTTCTTTCTTCTTGGTCTTCTAGCCACATGGATGGTTGCTGTGGATCTCATCCGGAGATAGGCACTCTGGATTGACTGAATTTTCATAAATCAAGCCTTCATGATGATGTTTCCTATGAGGCACTTTAGAATTACAACCACCACTCCCATAATTTGGTAATGATAGGATAGGATCTTGAGAATCAATAGATAAATGTTTGAGGGCTTCAAGATCTTTATCATTAAGAGCAGCCACATCACAGCTTAACTCTTGATTTTCCAATAATTCTTGGCGAGATTTATTCTTAGATGTTCTCTTATACTTAGTTGGGGCCAATTTCTAGGAAAAGTAGTTATCAGGGGATAATATATGTGTATACCTTTGATTAGTTACTAGAACAGACAGGTTACCTCCAATTGGAAAGGGTATATGTTCACAATCTTGGAGTCCATATGATATGGGGGAGTATGCCCCATAACCCTCCTGGACTGTAAAAGAGGTATGTATCTGCTCAGGGATGTCATGCTGATGTGTCATCCCATGTTTGGGGATAGATTAATGTTTTTATTCCCCTAATACTATTGAAATAGTTTTTAAAATATTCGGGTATGTTTCCTAAATATGGGTAGGGATTTTTATTTTCCCTTTCACCATTGATAGAATATGTTTGGGGACTTTAGTGGCTGAAACATGAATATATGTTCATTCTGTATCGGGAGTAGATGTATGTGCTTGCTCTTGTCCTCATTTTCTTGTCAATGGGTATTGATAGTACTCATTCATGGGGATAGAGATTTGGATCTACCCCAAATGTTCTGTCGAAGATTTCCAACTGACTTCTCCAGGTGCCACAAAACGAGACTGTTGGCATGCTTGATGAACATTGGCAGGTATATGTGTCTGCTAGTTGTTTCCCATAAAGAATGATTGACAAACTTCCTTTAATACTGTAAGATGAGACTGCTGACATAATTGGTGATTTTAAATAGGTGTAGGTTCCTGTTAACTAGTTTCCACCACATTAAATTGGATGGATTCTTTAAATGCAGTCCGACGAGCATGCTGACTGGATGATAACTTTAAATTAGGTGTATGTGCCTATTCATGGTACTCCACCTAGTTTTTATAGAGGTATTGGTGGGTTGCTATCAGATGAGCCTTTTGAGCAGAAAAATTAGGATGGATGGGTGTATGTTCCCACTGGTTGATTTCCATCAAGTTATATTGATTGTATTTTCCAGCGGAGGCAGAGGTGAGAACCTACTCCCTGTTAACCGTACGTTGTCCCTGGTGGTTCGTCTTGCATACCCAAGTCTGAGAGACCTGTGCTAAACATCCAAAGGTAACACCACCATCATGTTGGGGGTTTAATACCGTGTGATTCTAGTGGGGATTGATGGTGGGAGTCCTTAGGAAAGACTTTTGAATTCTTGAATTGAGGCCATGATTTACCTCCTAATCCACTTACCTATAGCACATGAGGGATAGATTATTGTGTTCTGAGGATATAGACCCAAAATGGTTGGAGATGATGGTTGGAACCATTTTCTTCTTGATCATTGGTCATTGTTGGATAGAATATTGAGGAATGTTGTTGACCTGGAGGGCATACCGAGTAGCCTCCAATGTCAGGATTGTATCGTGCTGGTGATATTCCTTTACTAGTACATTAGACACCCAACGTTGAATATTCTTCTATGGTGAAAATTTCATTCCCATGGATGGAGATCAATCTTGAGTAGCAGTCGGGAAGTTCACAGATGTTGTCTTGGAGAAATCCATTCATTGGATTGAAGTGATCTCTATGGAAAACAAGAAAACAACAACAAGCTCTATTAAAGAATCATCTTATCAAATGGATACATGAGTGATTAATTTTATTGTTAGAACATCCTTTATCAATTGATAGGGGTCTAACAGGTGGGTAAAATTATTAACTCGGTTAAGGATTCAAGTCAGGTACACCATTTTTGTTTCATAGTTACATGAAACATGTGTTCTAGATTTATGAATCACTGTTTCTAGGTGGTTTTCATTGGATTTATTCATAGAACTAAAAAATTACACTAGTTATTTATCCAAATATGACCCACATTCCAATAGCAGGAGTTCGTTATGTTATTAACATTGTGATAATTAATAACGTGCATTGGTCGAGAGGATGGGTGGTCATACTCATCACACCCTTTTGGGGAGAATTATTGTCTACCATGAGACACTCTTTGTAAAATTAAAATATTTTCAAAAATCCTTATTAATTAATAAATTGTATCATACGTATCCCTTGGAATTTATAATCACTTATTAACCTATGTAAAATTTTATAATCATCAGTATGGATTCAAGGTTCTTTATTAATGAAAATATCTGTATGTATTCAAGGTTTTCCAACAATGGTATCCTCTAATATATTGCTTAGAGATTCTTTTAATCCTTATTATTATGATACAGGTTTTTAAGACACTCAGTGGGGCACTCTAAAATTTTATTTTAATCCAAGGAGATGAAGGTTTAGTTTGATTTTGGGATTGTTCTCATAAAACAGGCTACCTACGTATCTTTGTGAAAGGAATCAAAACCCACGTAATTCAATGCCACTGAATGAGACACGTCATACCTTATATGTTCATGTGATAAGGACCTCTAATAGTAAGGTTTATAGTTTAAACTTAGTGTGGTAATTATGTTTATGTATCCCAAACAACATGGAATGGATATGGGTTTCCAAGATGGATCAGACTCTATTGGGAACATAGCCCAAGGAGAAAATGGTTGATTTTATGTGTTGGGTTTGAACCTCAAAGAGGCTTCCTAAATATCTCATATGGATGGGAATCGAATCCAAAATAGTTTTATAAGTCTCATAAGGGAGTATGGTCCTCTAAGAAAGATGATTTTTGGCTTACTTCCCAAAAAGGATGCCTTGATGATTTGAGGATTGAATTTTGGGCTTATTTTCTAAGGAGGATGCCCATATTGGGGAATTAGGTTTGGATTCTTGAGGAGGATATCAATTGATCTCCAGCCCTAAAATATCTTCCTATGTATCCTAGTTTTAACATGAATCAGATTTCTCATAGTTCCTTAAGCCTCATAAGGGAGTACGGTTCATTGAGAGTGAAGAGTTTGGGCATACTTCCTGAAAATGATTCATTGATGATTCGAGGATTCAAATTGGGGCTAATTTCCTAAGGAGGCTTCCCAAATTGTGGCAATTTGGGTTAGATTCCTAAAGAGGATATCAAGTGAGATCGGTTCCTGAATGAGCTTCCAATGTATCCTGGTTTGAATAGTAATCTGAGTTCTCGTAGTTCCTTTGATTGTGAAAATGTTGTGACTATGACCATTCTCTAAGCCCGTGTGAGTCATGCTAGGTGTGAGAAACAAGAGGATGTAAAATATTCAACAAGGGAATTCACATTTTCAAATATTTCCTCCTCCATTAGTGGAAGAGGGTGCGTCGACCATGGAATAGGGAGAGGCGATGAGCTTTCCCTCTATACTATTTACACTGGACAAGGGACTAATGTAAGGATGAAGGGATAAATGTGAGGGGATTATAATAGGATGGCTTCCAATGGTTAAAAGGTGTAGAGAGAGAGGGAAATGGTGACAAGAGTCTATGTGCCCATCTCGTCTCTGGTCATTGGCACCGAAGAAGAGAGGAGGAGCAATGATGATGCCTCCTGCAAGAAAAGCTAGGGGATTATGCCAAGATGGTTGCCCAAAAATTCATCCTAGTAGGGGAGGGAGACTTCTCCTATTCTTGTGTGGAAATGTTTATCTGAACTATACCTTCCCCTACTAGAGATCTGAGGTTCCAGGTTTCATCTTTGAGAAGGGAGAGGTTAGGACCCAACCCTCATCCAAACCGTGAACTTCCCAACACTATTTCTGGGAGAAAATTCCATGTCAGTACAGATATACAAACCCAAAAACGTCTCATTAATCTTATCCCCATTGTGTAAAAAATGTGGGAAACCTCTGACAGTGGGAATATAAACCCAAATAGGAAAAACGCTGATGTGCCTTTCCCAAAGGTTAGATAAGTCAGAATGTTTTGGTGGAGGACTCAACAAAATCTCTTTCAGACAAGGGATCCAGTGAAGAAGAAGCCTTTCCATGAATGGCTCTATGGAAGGATTAATGGATTGTAAACTAAAGTGAGTGAAGAGAATAAGTGAATCCAAAGAGGGGAGCCCATGTATATAAGGGTGCCCATGTATGGGTGCACAAGTACACTTGGGCGACCTGATGTTCACTTAGGAGATGAAAAACCTATATGGTAATACATGGGTGAGACCTTGCAAAAACCATCAATATTATTCACAGGTGATCCAAGATGTGGGGCTCTCAAGTTCCTGTGAGAGGAATGGGTAGCACGTAACTATTTCTGAAATATAGAGGTTGGGTGCTTTAGGTGTGCAGCTGTTCTGGTTTTCAAACACTAAAAGGACTTATGTCCAATGATCCTTCCTTAAATCCTCTAGTTAAGGTGTTGAAGAACTACCTTGAATGTTTTTTAAGACTGGGGCAATGTACTAGGGTGACGAGAGCAACAATTGGGATTCAAGGAAATTCATCCATACAAACGAGGGCCCCAAGGGACTATTTATAGGTAAATAAGTGACCTTAGGCGAAATGATTTTTGGTGCGTAGGTGTGTTGCGCACAAAATTGTGGCGCACAAGGCACCTGTGCACCGATGATGTTTTGGCTAGACTAAGGCACCACTTTGAGGACGTATCCGAAATAGTTGTTTCATTTTTCTCCAGCATAGTGGCACGAAGGTATTTGTGTGAAGGTACCATGGGTGCTTCTTTTGTAACTTAACCCAATTAATTGATCCACACCATGGTGCTTATGCCCCTGAACCCCTGCTTCAGTTCAATGTTGGGCTTTGTTCCCGACCCTATAGGTCGGTACCTTCACTACCATCACAGACCCCCATGGAAAATTCAAAGTCTCACCGTGAACTTTTCAATCCTGGGTGAGGTCATTTTGAGTCGCAGCACATGGAAATACATCTTCAATTGCAAAAAAGTGCACACAACACCATTCATGGTGTCTACACCAATGTACAATCAAATTTTTTATGTTAATACAAAAAAAAATCTCTTTTTCCAACCCAATTTCGTATGGTTTTTCAAAAATAGGTTACATGAAACAGTGTCAATATATTTTAATTTATCAAACACTTTATCACCCTTTAGTGGAGACAATGTTTTACCTTTATTGGTATTCCCATAAATTTCTTAGTCTAATATCATTATTTAGTTCATTTTTTTAAAAATTTCCTATGTCCAGAAATGGTATTCTTTGAGGAATGTTTCAGTCAATCTGAGTGTGTTCATTCTTCACAAATGGGACACCCTACATTCCATTAATGAAATACCATGAAAAATTTCCATAAACATTAAAATAATATATGATCACAGACAAAATGGATCTTAATGTGAATTCTTAACTTCTATGTTCATCATACATTATAACGCATGTATCCCACATAAATTTCAGATATTCGATCAATGGATCCAAATAGATGTCAATATCATTACCCATTTGTTTTGGCCTTGATATAATTAAATACAACATAATTTATTAGTGCATCATGCATAATAATTGGGGTAATTTACATTTGACCAACACAACATTCCATGTACTATGAGCACTACTATGTGCACCAAAATTATATATTCCATTTATAGATAATGCAAGATGGAAGTTCCTCGTCTCATTTCCAAAATTAGGATATTCATAATCACTTTTCTTTTACTGTGGAGAGCCTACATGATAACGTAGTATCCCATAATTAATTCTTGTATATTCCTGACATGTCAGTTGTCTCATGGTTTCTTGAAATCTGTATAGTCATCTTAACCATGGAATGATATGAAAGTATAATACATAGGTCTCAAGAATTGATTCATATTTATTGTTTTGATTCATTCTACACATATGAAATTTTATGAGTGATTAATCATCATTGTGAAATAATATGAAATCATTTGGACAAGAATGTATTTTTAGAGATCATTCACTTTGAATGTAGCATTCATTTTGGGTCATATTTTTGTCAAAGAAGTTCATTTACATCTATTATCATATCATTTTGTTTTCTTAGTATTTCTATAAAGGTGGTGTCACCCCATCTATTGTCATCGTTCAAATTATATAATGTAAATATAGCTGACTATGTTTATCATTTAATATAACTTGTATTTAATTGTCTCTTATCACAACTATTTAACTTCTCATACAACAATTTATAATCAAGATTTTCATCTACAATTTCAATTTTCATTTCTTCCAAATAGTCTAAATCATCTTTAACACTATTATTAATATGAAATGATACATAAACCAAAGTATCATCCCAATTGGTGTGAGAATTCAATTTTCCTCATGTTTAGTACATCATTTATATCTCTGATTGATTCCATAACTAATCAAATTTTATTCCAACTCTTCTAGACTATTTTTTATGAATAATAATGACATAAACATGAACAAAATATTTGATAAGGGTTTGATACATACTATATTGGAAACATGGTTAACTCTTTAACTCCATCTTCATACTATTTTGTTATACTATTTTCTATAAACATTTTAAATTCAGATCCATCCTATAATATTTATAAAATATTTATTTTGTACATAAATTAAAAATATACTCATATGATATTCATAATTAAAGAAAGTTATGGACTATTATAATAAAAGTAACCCAAAATTTAAATTTTAAAATAATTTTATAATTATTTTACAAAAAATTCTAATTTAATTTAAGAAAAGAATAACTCCACTGGGGGTAAGTTTTATCCTCTGAATTAATCCAAAATTATCATTGGTACCCAGTATGGGATGACTACTACTTAGATTAGTTGAAGAAACATAGGTGAATGTCCATTATAGATTGTTGATTACCCTTGAAGAAAAATGTAATAATTATTGTGTGGGGGATGAAGCTGATGAGGATGAATTTTGTCTCATTAAACCTAAATTTTCCAGGGATTCGGAGTTAGTGAAGCACTGGACAACCATTCATAGTTTTCTATCTAAAAATAATGAAAAAAGAAATATCATGATCCCTAGAAGGGAATCCTTGAATTTTGTGATTGTGAGAAGGCCCGTCTAGATGTCTTTACATGAAATAATGCAAAGATAGTCCTTGAAACTTCTCTATTCAATGAAATACTTTTTTTACTCAATGAAAAGGAAAATGCCTTTGGTCTAATGACTGAATTTCATAAGTGCGTAGCTTAATGTGAGGACAAGGTTACAGGAGTTGGTTCATGTGGAATGTACTATGGGTTGGATGGAATTACTGAAATTATCTTTCCACTCTGTTATTATCTATCTATATTATATAGTAGGTGAGATCTTGTGTATCTAGAAGACCTCTAAAAGTTAATATGATCATATAATTTAAATAGATTGTGTTTTTGTATGAATATTTTTTATATAAATAACAATTTTTTGGTAGTGTAATTGATATATGAATATGGATACTACTTGGTGAACCTATATTTAACCATTTCTAAATATTCTTTTCTATAATTATTTAATTTTTATACACATAGAAACCGCATAATAAAAAATAAAATGAAGAAGAGCGTCTCACATCACAACAACTAAACCACTCTCCTATACTTAAGATATTTGGGTCATGAATAAAATGATTCTAAAAAAATAACCTACATCCAAGATCATAAATTTATGATTGAATAGAAATAATTTTGTACAATTATGAATTTTTAATTTAGGATAAATGATGTACTCAATCAATAGAAAAGGTATTTTAATACCACATGGCAGATAAAAAATGAATGTAATGTTAGTAAAATTGATTGTTTAATCAGAATAATCAAAATTTGAATCCCAAAAATTGGGAATCCTTAATTAAGGTGAAATAATTTCATGTAATATCAACAAATATTCTAGAAAATAATTTGATAAAAAACACCTAAATGTAAAAAAATAACTCACAATTTACTTATGAACAAATGATACCATTTAATGAAAGTATCATTTGTTATAAATGGTATGAAACTAAAAAATATATACCAATGAGAATAATAATTAACTCAAATCATTCATTTTCATCCCTTTAAGAATTAATGAATTAGAAAAACATAATTTTAAAGCATGAAATTATAATACATTATCAATTTTTTACCCATATGTAAACTGATTAAAAATTTAATTAAAAATAAATATTACATTAGATAGGAAAAATATATAGAATATTTAAATTTATAAATATATAATTATATAATTATATATAATTTAATTTTTTAGATAAATAAAAAAATTAAAGAAAAAAAATTATATATTGAGAAAATATTATATCTGAATATAGAGGACAATAATTTTCTATAATTTTAAAAAAAGTTTACTATCTCTAAAAATTCATTTTCTATATCAAAAATTAATCTATTGATAAATATGTTTCATAAAAATAATAAAATATATCCAAAAATAAGTAAAAATCATTAGTAAAGGACAAATGTTTTGACTAATATAACATAGAACATTTTCCTAAAGTAATGATTAAATAAAAAAATCCCACATAACATATTTTCAAATTTAATGAAAAAATATAATAAATACATGACGTATAAATAATCAATAAAAAATTAAAAACTAAACATAGAGAATGTGTTATATGTTAAAAAATGACATTTTATATCCAAAACATGTATATTCTATGTCAATAAAAATAAAAGGAAAATTAATTCAAAAAATATAATTCCAAAAAACATAATAAGGAATGAAAAATTAATATAAATATATTCATAGAATATTGATGATTTTATTAAAAATAATAATAACACTGAATAATAAATTAGAATATCCCCTTTATTAATGAATCTTGAAATAAACATGCCACCAATAATAAAATGAAATTGATTTTCCAATGACTCCATATTTCATTATATATTGGTTTTCTAAAAATAAAACAATATTTAATGATGATTCTCTAATGGTCAGAAAAAATAAAATACTCAAGGTAATAGCTTGTTTAGAAAGACATTTTCGTTTTAATCTATGGGAGTAGGAGTCTTACAATTAAGAAATTGGTTAAAAATGCCTTATTATAACCCATGGGAGAAGGAGGGATATATGGAACATGGATCTGATTACCATCTATACACTGGAAAAACTCTATATACTTATCATTTGTATTAACCACCTTACAAGATAGGTGGGAATGGTTTTTTGATGTATGGCTAGGTGGTCCATGAAATATGAGTGATAAATAAGGATGAATGAGTGAAATTAACATTGTGGTGTGGGAAACGGTGAACCAATAATGGTATGAGGAAAGGGAGATTGGATGGAGTATCAATGAGGTATATCAAGGAAAAATAAGATAGTTTAGTGGATACTATTCAAACCATTTGGGAAACATAAAAACAAACAAAGCTGTATGAGGGGGAGTAACGAATCACAAGTGATCACATACCATATTTTTAATATATTATTATAATGTAAAAATATTGATAAAATTTAAACTAAATAAAATATTTTAGTAAAAATTTAAAAAAAAGGTTTAAATAGAAGTGACTTCACATATTTTTGAAATAATTTATATAATCGATATATGTATTTGTTATAAAATATATAGTTTAAATTTATATATAATTAGTAGTAAAAATTAATTTTATAGCCAATAAATTTCAAAAACTCTAAAAATTATTTTCATAAAAATTATTAAATTTCTACAGAAAAATTAATTACATAAATATATTTAAAATTACTAAAAAATTCCACTAAAGGTCACCAAATCCGGTGCATCAATCCATAAATCACTAATATGCTAATGGAAACCACTACATGAATTATTGTCATGCATGAACACATAAAAACTATGAAAACAATCAAAATCTACATGAAAAAAATTCCTCAAATTAAATTTTTTCACCCAAATGACTATTGATCACAATCATGACTTGAAAAATAGACTAAAAATTTAAAAAACACCTAGAATACATTAAATATTGTATCATTGATAATGTTTGTCCACAGAACCCCTTGAAAATGGTGGGGGTAACAGTGGGGTTAGGAGTGTGTGACATTGGGGATCACGGTGTTCGGGGATAATTGTACTAGTGGGAGTCCAAGTGATGCACTCTTTTGTAAGGGTGGAGCTCGACTAGGTTGATGGTTCTATAGGTGTAGGGTGGTGTCATGTTGAGAGAAGTGGATCATCATAATATATCAAAATAAATAAGTGAGGAAATGTTAAAGTATTATGATTAAAGAGAATTGGAAATAATCACGCACCTTAACTTTTGAGAGGATTGATTCATCCAAGAAGATAGAGGTTTAGTGGCGAAAATAACTCGGTTCTCCAAGAGCTTCAATGATGAAAATGGGTAGGACTCTCTTAGGGTTCTATTTAAAATAACTGGACGGATTTTATCAGCACCAAAATTCTAATGCAAGTAAAGATATGTTTTATCAATGTTTTTTTAGTGATGATAAAAATATTTCTTTATTAGCGATAACGAAGCATTGATAAAAACCTAATTTAACTAATATATTTAATATAATTAAAAAATTATATAATTAAAAATAAATATTTAAATAATTACAAATAGTTTATTTATAAATAAAATTATATATATACATATTTATTATTTAAATATAATTATTAAAATTTATAATTATATATATGTTTATAATTATAAACAAATATATTTAAAAATATTTGAATAATATTATAATAAAATTTATATAATTACATATATGTATATTAATATATAAATATATACAAGAAAATGAGGTGGGGTGATATGTTTATCAACCTCTTCTGCATCAGAGAAGGCTCGGGTTCAAACCCTAGCGGCTGATCAATTTTCCCCCAATTTAATTGGGGGTGGAAGTGGGATGATTTCTTTGACACCAGAAATTTAGTTTGTTCCTACACCCATGATTTTGGGTTGATTAAAATTGTGAGGGTCCATATTTAAGGGGGTTTAATTCTCATTTGTTGATGAATGATGGTAGGATGTCTATGTTGATGGAACTATTGGCCAAAATGATAGTGCCTCCATCTTCATTGAAATCCCTCAAAACGGGAGACATCTTCGACATAGTAGGGCATGATATCTAGATCTTGGCCTTTAAATAGAAGTCGCCATGGTAAATGGTGTGTGATAGGATGTTTCGTTGATTCAGGAATGTCAAAATTCTCCATTGGGGGTCCACACATGTCATGTTTGGCTAGCATCATGGATTCATTTCCAAAATGTAATGCTTCTTTGGGGGTATGTGGGTTGGAGGTGTGGTCGGATTCAATAGACGTCAGCATGAGGATGTTCCCCTACCTAACAGTAGTGGTGGATTTAGGGGAAGACCCTGGAAGGAGCTTGACCTCTATAAATCAAAGTTGTGAATCTATCCACACATGTGATGTATAAACACCCGAAGAATATTTTTTTCGTGCCCAAATTGATGCCAGAGCCTAGCAAATGCCAGTGCCCATTAATACCAATGTTCATGGACCACGATCTCCAATCAATGACCCCTATGTCTACAGACGATGGTGTTAGGAGGTTCCCCCACCCGACAATAGGGAGTATCTTTAGGGGCAGCGGTCCTTTATATATATACATATATATAGTAAATAAATAAGATGAGGATTAAGTACGGTCTATCCTTCATGGGATATGCACTGGGTTTGACTCACCATGGGTGTTTGTGCATGTATGATTGTAAATGTACCCTCGAATACCTACTATATAAAAATATATTCCATTATATAAATATATTTATTATAATTTTATATTTATATATATATATATATATTATTTTATAATTTGAGGGTAAAAATACAATCAAGCATATATACAGACCCACGATGAGTCAAAACCTATCAATATCCATCCATGGATAGACCATATTTAACAAACCTATTATTTATTTATTATATATATATAATGGAAAAAAGCCCCTATAGTCACCCCTCCCCCCATCGCCATTGGGCAAGGGAACCTCCTCATGTAGATGTCTGTTGACTCCAGCCATACCTGAAAATGCAGACCCCTAAAAAGAATTCCCGTCATGAATTAATGTCACAATGATGGTCAAACATGCAGTGTTCCAACCTCCAATGAAACTTTTTTATCTTTATAAATCGATGTCACAACCTCGCACATGCCATTTCCAATGCATACTTCTGTTCATGGACAACCATCTATAGTTGGTGCCACTGTGCATTGATGATGTCTCCCGCCATGAAGGATTTCAATGGAGATGGATGTATTATCCCCATTTTTAATGCCCCAACCCCAGAAGCCTGGATCTAGATCATTATTTTAATATACTAGCATGGTTTCAAATAATTAGTTCCTAATGGACCGATCATTATAGCAGTCTTGGAAAATAGATTACATACGTTAAGGTTACTTTATAAATTAAAACATAAAACACTACATAAATAATCCTTTGAGAAAACCATTGTTCTCATAGCATAACCATGCATATCAATCAAAATACACTTCTTGGAATCCTGGGAAAATATAACATAATAAAGGGGTGAGCTCAGAAGCTCATTAAGGGTAAATAATTTAGCAGAAGATATAAATTGTTAAGGAAAGATGTGTAATAAAAAAACTACATTTTAAACATAAACATGACATAATATGGGGAAAATAAATCAGACATTACCATATAAACATGCACATGGATATTCTACTAGTCTAATAATCACATGTAATAATTAATTTCATAATGAGGGAATGTATAACGTCGGACATAATTACCACATAGTCAAGGACTCATGCTAAGAATACAAATAATTTTTTTCTCAACGCCTTGTTCCAAGACACTAATTTGTCTCATGATACCTACCGATGCATCAAGGGGCAATAGAGGGCCCCACCCATCACATAAAAAGTCAACTGCATTCCTTATATGAAAATGATGAAACATAACATAAACTTTCGTATTAAAACTAGCGTATGAAATGTTAATACTTCAACCATAAACCATGAAGGGTATAAAAATAGAACATACACAATCAAACATATACTAACTCATTCAATACAATATGGAAGATTTTATTATAATAAATCAACCTTAATCAAAAATAGTATCTAGTAAAGGAAGTTGACATAGTTGAAAATAATCAGTAAAACATTTTGATAGAAATATCCATTTTTGTGAAATCATTTAAAAGTCACAAACTTATAAATGAAGTCTTTTAAAATTTATTTTTCAATCAATGTTTCCCATACCACTTTGAAACATTTTAATGGAATTAAAATTTTAAAACAATCATGTTTATATAATTAAATCCATAAAACCATTTTTAAAACATGGATATTAATGAGAATGATTTAGATGAATAAATATTTAAAACATTCAAAATGATGTTTTAGTTAAATGGTAACATTAAAGAATAATTTTGAAATTGATTTTATGATACAAGGACATGGATAATAAATATGTCCCAGAAAATACGTACACATAAACAATCTTGAATAATAATGAGATTGAGGAATTAACCCTTACCTTGCACTTTACTTTGGTTGAGGGTACGTTTATCCTCATGTATTATTACCATAGAATGCTATTAAATTATAAAATAACAATATTTACATTTATTTTATCATACGTGATTCATTTATGACTTTATACTACCCATTTAATAATGATTTTCATGTGAAATTAACATTTCGGGTAATAATCGCTTTCTTTATCGTACATGTTTTAACTTGTTATTCCTAATCGTATCATTTATATCATGATTTAAATACTTCAAGAATATAAAACATGATTTATATATAATATATATTTAGAATATAAATAAGTATTATAGATAGATATATGAAATATAATACACTGTTTATGGAGACAGTAGGTCGTACATACGCATAAATGCTGTTTCTATTTTCATATCATATTGAATGGAAGTAGGTGAATAAGATATATGTAAGTACATACACACACACAGATATATATATATATATCCTATAGAATTATTATTTCATATATTACATACTTATTAATAATTTATTTTTATAATCATCATTGAATGGTGAACGTGGAAATGAATCTCATCACGTTGTGGAGACGGTAAGCCTTATGAACACATGAGCGACGATATCATTTCATTAATGATTAAAAGGAATGTAATTTGATGGTATATTAATTGTACAAGTAAATTCTAATGTTGTCTTTATTATTTATATACATATTACTCATCATAGTATCCATCCAAATAACAAAGTGTTGAATAAAAAATTACACCAGGCACGGAGACGATAAGTAGTATGTACGTACGCATGGTGACATTATCATTCATAGGATATATAGAATAATGAATATAATTTTACCATGTTTATAATAACATCAATTTATGTAGAAGGTAATGGGGTTATTATTTTGTTATGGAAATAACAATGAAATAGAAAGTGCGAGAAGAATATAACCTTGAAAGATGTGTTAAAAAATTATCTCCTGTTTGGGTGTTTCCTTTTGATTTGAAAAAAGGGCTACATAAGTAGGAATTATTCTCAAGGCAAGGCCTCTAGATTGAAGTGATTGAATTTGGGAGAATATTTGGGCAGGGTTTGGCTGAGCCAAATGGCTTTGCAGGTCTGTGTTTGAGACAAGGGGAAGTACCCTTTTATAAGAGAGGTGACGGTCACTTTAGGAAAAGTTTGAAATATTATTTTATTATAAAATCATTTTCAGTTTCTAATGGCTCAAAAGTGATTTATTTTGAATAAAAGGTGGGGATAGGTATAAATCCCCTCAATCAATAGGTTTTAGACAAGTTTTGGTCATCATATTAACCCGATCTTTTATATTTAACTCTTTGTTAAATAGTTTAACTTTTACCATGTCCTCTTGTATTATTATAATAAATGGTTAATAAACATACTATCAAAATCCAAGAGAACCTCAAGTGGATCATTCATGACATATATATTATTATATCATTTAATAATATAGTATTTGTTTTAAAAACACATTTATGTCAATTTTGAAACTATTTGTGATTTGGTTTTTGTGAAAGTTATAACATGTAGATTACTTCAAAAAAAACTTTAAATCAACCCTATCATTCCATATTTAGATAGAAAATTCGTTGATGTCATCAAAAGTCTTAATTTAATTTATTTTGATTGTTATAACATCAATTATTTTAATCTTTCGTTAATAAGGTAATTACTGCATCATCATTGTGTCATGAATAAATTTAATTATTTAATGTCTAAAAATTATAAATAAAATACATTTATGTAGGAAATATTTTTAGATTTATAATTAATATTTAAAGTCAAATTTTTCTTATATATAACCCTATATTAAAAATTGTTTAGTTATTAAACTTTGAATTTAACACTTTCAACTCTTCTTTAAATAAAATTATTGTAAATGTCCTAATCTATTCTAAGTGGAATAAAAGGATCATATTTTATTCTAAGGTTGGTTTTGGTAGAAATACAATTATCCAATAGAATTAGGACATGTGTTAGGGTAATGATAATATCATTTTTTACCTTTAATTACCCTATTTACTTTAAACCGTGGTAAATATAAGTCAAAAGTTACTCTTCACCAAAAACTATTTTCAACTTATTGAACCAAATTTTACTTAATAATATAAATTCTATCTCTCAGATTTTTGAAATTCAATTCACAGAAGCGGTAAAAATATGTTTTATGCAATGTTACAAATGTTCCTAGAAGGTGTGTAAAAGACGTTAAAAGTTTAATAAAATTTTATACATCTAATTTTATTTTAAAATTAATCAAATTAATTAGGTTGAACTTATATAGGTATTATATATCTATTTTTACTTAAAAAAATTAAAAAAATTAAATAATTATTTAAATAAAATGTCTGTTATAAACAATAACATTGTGTTTTCACTATTCATCACAAATTGAAAGTTTTTAGAACAATACCAAAAATTCACCCTAAGATAATTTTGATATTCCAAATTTAAAAATGAATTATCTTTTACCAAATTAAAAACATAGAAGTTGCATAAATTAATTTAAAATTAATTCCCATTGTCAAAACCAAAAAAAGGTTTTTTAAAAAGTAAAAATTATCAAATGATTGACATGTGTTTATGTCAAATTTAAATTTGAAATTAATTATAATGACTTTCATTGTATTAAATAATAAAAATATAATCTAATTATACTTAAAAACCATTAATATTTATTATCTAACACTATAAAAAAATTTGAAAAAAAAAATTGGTTTTCAATTAAATTTTAGTATTTTCACTATTCACCAAAACATGAAAGTTATCAAAAAAACCCCAAAATTTTATCGAAACTAAATTTTTATGTCCTAATTATTAAGAGGAATTTTATTTTATCAAATTTAACATATAAAAGTATCTAATATGTGATTAAAAAGGACTTTCCAATAAAATGCGGTAAAATTACATTTTCAGAAAAATAATTCCATTATGCGAAAAAATTAATTTGATCTTATATTAGGTCTAAGAAACACATAATTTGGGTGTTAAAATTATATGGATTATATATAATTCAAAATGCACATAATACTATTCATAACCATTTTTTGAACGGTTAGTTTGATAAGTCATGGTGCACTCGAACTCAGTGTTGCATGTAGCGCAAGTTATTGAATTACTTTGAGGAGATAACATACTATGAAATCATGGGGTGTTACACTATAAACAACAGTTCCATAAAAATTGAACTACTCTAGATGGGCATAATTAAATAAGAGGATGGTTAAATTTTGTCTTTCATTGGGGGGCTATGGACTCAGTTTTACTCAGTGTGGATGTCTATATGTTTGATTTTAATTGTACCCTCGAATACCTACTATATATAAATATATATAATTATATATATATATATTCATTATATTTTATATTTATATAACTTTATTCATAATTATAAATATAATTATATATATTTATTAAATGTAATGAAATTATATTAAATATATATATATATTAAATATATATATAATTATAAATATGTAAAACATATTTATTAATTACATATATTTATTATAATTTAAAAATTATATATTTATATATATATATATAATTACAAAAATATTTAATTACACATAAAAATATTTGAATAAAATTTTAAATACCCCTGCCAGGGTGATCCATGGGCGCACACATGGTTCCAAAATTATTGAAAAAAGATAGAAAAAGTAGAAAAGAAAATGGGGAATGCAAGTGAGTGACATGTCACTTCACAACATAAGATGCTCATTTATTGAATCGGACATCGCCTATACCTCTTGGTTAACATCTACTTCACCTTTTTTATGATTTTTCCAAGTCCCATCAACAACATCATATGCTGGGGGTCGATCATTGATTAGACAAGGGTCCAATAATGACTTTCCTATCACAATGCCTTCGCCTCGATGAGCGTTAATGAAATCTTCATAAAATACCAATTTGTTATTGGGTATGTTAAAAATGTAATGAATGCTATGTGACCTTACCTAAGAGTCATCAGGCATGTCATCTACACTATTTTTTTTATCATCATTTATTTCTCATTGTCAAAATATTTGTGTGAATATTTCTCATTCCGTTGGTAGTTGAAAATAGGTACAACATCAATATTGGAGCCTTTTATGCACTTTTATAAAACACTAGAATAAATATCATATTTTTACCTTATAATAACGATCAAAATATGTATCTAGACTTCTCTCAAGTCTTAAAAAATCATCAATCTCATCCTTAAATATGATTTCATATTCAGATTCAGGATGGTCATAATCAATTTCATCACCAGAGACTAAGGTGTCCTAAGAGACATCAAGTCTATAAGATACAGACTTATTTCATATGGGTAGGTCAGCCACATCTCGAGTCCTGTTCATCACAAATTTAGATCCATTTTCATCAAACTTTAATAATGGATTCACTCCTAGCTCATTCACTTTCTTGTGACCCACATTTTTTCTAAACCTATTGGTTCTTGACAATATTGTTTCCCTCCTAAGGCCTTTCATGAAACTATTGAAGGCTTCAGCACAAATTCCTTAGCCCCCATTTCCTCTTTTTTCATGTGGGTTTCATTTTCTTCACCTTCATGTTTTACACATTCTATAATCTGATATCATATGGTCGATCACCTTGTAGAATTAATATTATGTAGGAATTGATTCATACTCAAAATTATCCTCAAACATCTACCCATCGATAGCAAGTATGGAATTAGGTAGGAGAGGTTTTAACATCTCATCATCCACCATCACCATTACATAATATCCCATAATTCTAACCCACACATAAATTCTAAATGGCCCAAAAAAACATAAAGGGCACAAGACTGTCCCATTATAGGCCCAAACAAGTTCCTGGACTTTATCATGGGAATAGAAATATCATCATGTTTGATGAAATCCTACTACAGACACCTATTTATTTGTTGTATGTCACATCCTAATATACTAAATCCATTTGTCCCTATCATGAGGTCTTTAATCATCCAACACCCCCTCCCACATTCCAAAGATGGTCATCATATTCTATAAATCATGTACCTACCCTATTGAAATAATGAGATTGATGCCCTATTTTCACTGAAAATCCACCCCTATACAGTCATTCCAAATTTCTCCATAACTTTTCATTTTCACCACATCACTAAATCATCTCTCTTCAAATTGCTAATCACCAAAACCACTACATCATTGCTAGAAACAACCAAATTCCATTTCCATGATCACCAACCTTCTATAGGACATCCAAATAAACCAGATAGAACCAGTGGATCCCACACCTTGTTTTAGAAGTTTGACTCCATGTCATATGACAATAATCATTTCCAGTATTTAACTGGTCAGCAACCTTTATTTTATAGCCTATAACTAATTGGATTTCATGCAGATTGCATTGTCGGTCACAACTGCCCTTCATCTTTCATAAGCCCATCATCAGCTCCACCGGAATCCCACAACATTCACTTCCATATTGATCAATCATCTCTGTTGTTGAAGAGGGAAAATAATCCACCATCAGTAACACATTTTCCATATGAATTTCAGATGTCCTGATCTCTATCCTTGCCATCAGGCATTCCCCAATCATTCTTTCTACCTCTTTCAGTCACTACCACCAACATGGTCCCAGACCCTCATCTATGAAGCCAAACAACAACGTTAGCCTATGATCCGATTTGAGAAACCTAAAATAATTTTTCCTACTATTGGAATATGGTTTAAAACTAATAGAACCAAATACATCTTTGATAGGATTATTGGGATCGTAAAAATTTAGATATTTCAAGTGATCCTGATATATTTTTTCTCTATTTTCTAAAGCAGCAGCATGCAGCTCAATCCTCATATGGGGGAAGCGTAGATGAAAGAGATATGTATTCCCCACCACATGAAAATCATCCAGACTAATTATTGATTTGGACCGATCCCCAGGATATCCTTCATTGATGGAAAGAGATATAAGTTTCCCTCTAGAGGGAGAATCCATTATAGATCTATATATAAATATATATAATTATAAATATAATAAATTAGATGCGGTGGCACCTGAGTGCTAAACCCGATAATCAAGTATTCAAATGAATATTTTTAAAATACTAACAATCCCCTGTGGTATTTATGATACAGGTGCTAACAGAGGTGCTGAAATTAGAGCTGTGACACAGGCATGATGCGGGCAGGTGGCAACACATGCGAGTTGCAGGTAACTTTTCCTTAAGCCTACAAGATGTGTAATGGGTCTCCCATTACCCACATAGAAATATTTCATTACATTCATAATAAAAAATGGATTCATCCTGAATGTTAATATAAATATATTTATTATGTGAATATATTTATTATAATTCTTATAATTATTTAAATATTTATATATTTCTAATTGTAATTAAAAATAAATATTTTTCTAAACATTTGAATATAATTATATATTTTTTTTAATAATTATATATATGTATAAATATATATATATATATCAATGTATATATATAATATATATATATATATGTAATTTTATCTATTTATTTAATTATATATATTAGGTTCTTAGGAGAAAAATTACTTTTATTTATATAATTATATATTTATTTATTATATAACTACATATAATTAAAAGAATAATAAATTTATTTGTTATTTAAATATATTGATTATAATTTAATAATTATTCAAATGTATATATTTGATTTTAATTATAATTATAATTAAGTATATTTATAAATATTTATATATAATTGTAATTATATTTATATAATTATATATATTTGTGTATATATATATCATGTTATATTTATTTATATTACTATATATATAATACTTTTATAGTGTATATATATATATATATTAATATTACAAAGTGGTCAGGTCGACTTATATGGTGTATAGATTTTCTCTAATCACATGGATTCGATGATTTTGATTCTAGATCTTACTAATGATGATGATTGTAATTATGTGGTTCTCATGGATCAACCTCCAATGGTGGTCCCAATATTGAATGATTTTTTCAACCCCTCGTTTTAAAGTGGTCAGGTACATTGGGGGAAAGGGTATCTTAGATGGTGCATGATCGGAGTCGAGTGGCATGAAAAATGCCCCTAGGGATGAGAAGATTTTGGGGTAGGATTATCAGGACATGGATCAAAACAAATAACTGAAGCTTGGTATCAACTCCTCATCATGGTTTTTTTGATGATTTTTGAATTGGGTCCTCACCTCGTAGGGGTATCATAAAAAGTGTCTCACACTCAATTGTCAATGAAAATCACTTTATTATCTCGCAACATATTGTTGAGTGCAAAAAAAATTGATTATTTATAGTTTTGTGATCTTGTAAGGATCCAAAACCTTGATGATTGAGGACCTATGAAACCATATTATCCATTTTTAGGTCATTTGAGGATGGAAAACCATGTCACTCGTAAGGATTCTTTTCATATTATATTTCAATATATTGAGATAAAGGTTAATGATTGAGGAATGAGTTTTCACTCTTTCAAAACTGTAATTCTAAAAATCCAAGGTCGGGATCCCAATTTTAATCCAGTATCAGTAGATAAATCCACCAATCAAGTTATGGTTTGAGTTTTTAAAACTAGCTATTATATATGGGAACCTCAAATTATTTGGGACATGGCCTCTATGCTTGGGATCCCAATCAAGATTTACAAATAAATGGAACATGAATGGTTGGGGTATTTTTCTTTAATTGTCCTTGATATTAATATTAATTTTACTCTCACGGGAAATATAATGCTGGTAGAAAATGGGTACAGTTTTTAATTGTATATTGAGTTGGAAAAACAACCTAAATGCATTCTGAAATGATTAAATATCAAGCATTTTGTTGAAAAATGACGTAACAGATTGTGTTGTGCTGATTTTATGTAGTTTGGATATGTGATTGAGCAATATAAGTTCAAGAATCCAGCTACAGATGTTGTGATTGATGTAATAATCCATATAATGGTGCTAGGACCTTCAGAATGATGTATCTTAATGAATTCGATTGTGTGGCTACTCAATCACCCAACCTTGGAAGGGATGATGCTTCTTCCCTACCTTTTAAAAGGGGGGAGATGTCAGAAAATAGATCAGTATATATTTCTCTAACAGAAGTGGTCATTGGCACTAACATGAGTGGCACTTCTAGAAAGCTGAAGAAATATGGTTTTGGATTGACTAGCTGGTAGAAAGGTTTCCTATTATGTTTATGTGCATGATTCATCTCATTCAGATGATGTCATTGATTCTTTTAATATTATTGGTGATTATTATATGAATGGTGGAAATAGAAAAAGAAATGTCATTTCTTCATGTTGAGCCATATAAAATTGATAAGCCTTTTATATTTGATGCTTCGGTGGATTAATGAAATGTTTTTTGCGCTACTAGCATTCAAGGGATGGTAAGTGATCATACTACAGTATTTTTATATCAAATTGAGGTTGTTATTTTGGTGGAAGGAATTCATCCTGAAATTATATAGCGTTTCACTATCTCCATAATAATTATTTAGGGAAAAATATATTCACTTGTTGGAAAGGGGGAAGAAAATAATGAAGAAGTTATGGATGCATCTAGAAATATAGGTACTAATGGGACACCAAAAAAAGGGGATCCTATTGTTTTTTAAACCATTGGTATTATCTCTAAATCCCAAGACAATGGTTCTACTAAAGGTACTGAGTTGAATTCATCCTACTCTATCCCTAGTAAAAATAATTATAGCCTTCTTGACATCTTAAATAGCCCTAATAGCAAGGAGGTATTACATGAGGAATTTGGAAATGATCATGGATTGATATGTGCTGAAGGAAAATCCTCAGGCATTAAGACAGTCAAGGAAATTATAATCTCTGATTAGGTATTAGTGGAGGGCTCATGTTCATTTGGAAAATAGAATCATGGGCCCCATGGTGATCCCAACCCACTGGATGTCAAATCTAACCCTCAAAGTGATTATAATAGAACATGAAAAAATCCCAAAACCCAGGAGATGGTTTTTCACCCAAGAGGTAGTGTTGGAGACTATTTTCATAACACAAGATGAATACTATATTTTTTCTAGGTAATAAACTGCTCTGATTTTTGGCAATGGGTTGCCACTATTTTTCACATGCCATTTGACTTTTCACATTATTGTTGTTTATTTTCAATAAATTTTGGAATCATGGGCTACAACCCATGGTTTACACCATTTTATATAATATTACAAAATGATTAAATATGTTTTTAACATTATTAATAAAAAATATAATAAAAAATGAATAAAATTTTAAATATTTCACAAATATTTTGATAATTTAATCCATAACTTTATAGTGAATTACAACCACATAAAAATATAGAAAAATGAATAAATATATTTTATTAATTTTATAAATAAAAAATTGTCAAATGATTTATATTAAATATAAATAAATATTAATAATTAATTACAATAAAATAAAATTTAATAAAATTAATTTAAACACTAAAATAGATAATCATGATAAATATATTAAAATATGTTTTTATTAAAAATGAATATATATTGAAAATGAATAAATACAGAAAATACTCAAAATAGAGTGATTTTGAAAAATAAAAAAATATTTTAAAAATAAATAAATATAAATAAATATTAAAAATGAATAAATTTTAATAAATATCAAACAAATAAAATATTAAATATATATATATATGAATATGTTAAATATTAATATATATCATCATTTCATTTATATAAATATATTTCATATATATTAATTTATGTTTTAATATATTAAATAAAAACTAAATTATAAAATCAAATAAATTAATATAAATTAATATTAACAATGAATATATATAATTATATTTATATATATAATTAACATATTCATATATATGAATATATATTTATACTTATGAAATAAAATAAAATAAAAAATATTTATTAAGTTTTTTGACCCTTAACATTATGGGCCACCTATTTAGATAGCCAAATAGGGAATACATGTCAAATTGGACGTCGGTTAAGGCTCGCACGAGCCTATGATTTTAAGAATGATCCCATATAAATTTTTCTGGAGTGTGTATGTGGGATCCCCTCCCCACATAAGGATTAAGAAATGTTGAATCCATGAATTGATATAAAAACAAGAAACCAACCATCCTCATTTTTTATGTGGGACACAAAAATTGGTTTTACTAATGCTTTCATGAGTGTTGATAAATATAATCATTATTAGTACTAGAAAATATGTTGATAATGGATACCCTTAATTAAGGAATATAAAAACAAGAGACAATGGGAACACATTATGAACTATAAAAATCACTGATAAAGGGTGACCTTTATAAATGCATAATAAAAGAACGCATAAAGTTGACCTTTATAAATGCATTTCTTTAGTGGTTATAAAATCTACTACAGAATAAACCCAAAACTCTAGTATTTCACCTACCTCATTCGAGAATTCCTTTTCTTTTTAATTCCTATCCCAGAAAACTACTACCATTTCAGTTCTAAGATCAATGATGAGAGTCAAACCATCTATTGTCCAAACATGCATCCAAATAAGAAACATTATTAAATATAATCAATATTAAAATTAATTTGAATCTTTTAACTAATTAACCAACTAACAAATCATACGCATAAATGGAAATTCACTCTTTATGTACTCTATTTTCACAAAAACATAGACTTAAAATCCTCAAGAGTTCAGTTTCATGATCTTTATAACAAACAGTGATTTTTATTATTTATTTGTCTTTAAATAATTTTATTTCTTTGGTATCTTTTTTTCATTCATAGTCGAGTATAAATGAACAATAATATACAAATAAAATATTATTATTTTAACATAAATGTTATAACCTAGTTGTTGAATTGACTGGTATGAATATAAATAATCATATTAAGAAATATATTTTTTGATTCTTATGAAAAAAGATTTAATTTTTAGTAATGTAATTTTATTCTTTAAAAATATATTTTTTTTAAAAATAAGATTAAATTACATTAAATGTGGAAATAATTACAATTAAACTTGACATATTTAGAATATAAATTCTAAAAATAGACTTCATTTTTTGAATTCATGATCTCAATATGAATATTAACCTTAGTAATTTTTTAATCATTACATCAAAATTTATTATATATAGCCCTTTTATTTTATGGTTAATATGAATTGTATCATTAATAATTTTTGTAATCATGTTTTAGGGTAAATAAGGTAATTATGGGTAAAAATAATAAAATAAGTACTATAAAATGATCCTAATACTTTACCCAATTCTATTTTATGGGTATATTTTTACCATAATCATCCATCGTTCGAATTTATGACATTCTGATGCAACATGGTTGACATTAGTTCCCTTATTTTATATTTTTAGAGATAATTCAAATTTGTCAAAGTATTTTTTTTAATTAGTATAGTGTTTTTAATATGTGTTTAACCAAAATATTTGTTTGACCTTAAATATTATATTGAAATATAAAATATTCTTCTTCATTAAGGTAATTTACTACTAAATTTTGGGGAAGAAATAATTACATTAATTGCTTTTATAGTGATAATGTAGTAATTATTAACTTAATGGAATAATAAAATTAATGACATTCAAAATATTAAAATATATATGATTTGAGATATTTAAGTTTATCAAAGAGTTATATAGATGAGAATGACATGTCTAGGATATAATAAAATAGTTCATTTAATTATACTTGTTTACTTGTTGATTTTAAATTCAGTGTAATAAATAATATCAAATTTGACAATAATGATATTTTAAGGGATTAATATTTTATTATTTTATTTAAAAGACATTTACAGTTAAATATGGATAAAGGTGATAATATATGGTCAAATATGTCATACGCTATGAATTAATAGGATATTTGGATTCATTTGTCTCAAGAATTGTCTTATTCTGTTTTAATATTTTTATAAATTCCAAAAACACCCATCTCCTCCCCTGATAAAAACACCCATCATCACCCATTCTCCTCGCACAATACAAGTATTTAATCTTATAAATTATCTACCAAACACTATCCTATTCACTCTCTCTTCATCCATGTACTTATTTTCTCACGAAAATACCATTTCTATGTTCCATAAGGATTCATTCAAGGAGTTGATATTCAAGAGGTAACATTCTCAAACTACCTATTTCAATTTATTTCCTAATACTACAATAAACTCACCTCTTTTATCACTAAAATAAAAATAAACCCATTATTATTTTTATAATATAATTTAATATTTATAATTTAATATTTTCTATCCATCCATTTTCCTAATCTTCACTTATTCAATGAAAGGGAACTATTGTCCAAATTATGGCGGTTATGCATCTTCATGGATAATGAGTTTCCTTTTTCCATTAACACCATCAAGGATACTCATAAAAAATTATTATGGTTAATATAAAAAATTTATAAGTATGTTATAACTTATTTCATGTTATTTATCTAATATATAGTCATAATATTTAATAAAATGAAACTATTTCATGATTTTCGGGAAAAACGACAAAATAAACTAAACATTTATCATTAATGTTTTATCAAATTAATAATCATCCTCATAGAAATATATATATATATATATATATATATATATATTAGACCATTTAATATTCTATAATTTTATCAATACCGTTTTAGTTCAATTCTCAAATATTATTTCAATTAAAGAAGAACTTTCCTAATTATACACAAGTTAAATAACCAAAAAACCATGATATCAACATGCCAAGAATGAAACAATTGAAACTTATAACTCATCTAAATTGACATAAATGAACTTAATAAAATTATAATTAATAAATTACATGTGGAATATTGTATTAATTAAGAAATTAACGAATCTATTTGGATTATCTATGACATTAAGTTTATCTTCAAAACACATTCAGATATAAGGTAAGGGATATCTTCATTCCTCCTTTTTTCCTTTACGTTACATTTTCTCTCTATTTTCCTCAATATAAATATTCATTATTCTTATAGTATTCTCCAATATTCTATTTATATGTACTAAACATATTTATATTGCTTAATTTTTCTTTATTTATGTTGAATTACATGTTTTATACAATTACCTTTTCTAATTCCTCTATATAAGATAACCTGATTAAAGGGAACTGCTGTGTTTCATAACATTTTTAGTTTAAACTCTATAAAATTATTTAAACCTATAATATTTTTCTAAAATAAAATAATTTATCGTGGAAACAATTTTATTTAATTTCTATTTTTTCAAAAAAAATTATTCCTTTTTCTTCTATAAAGAATATTTATTCTATTCCTTAAAATTTATCTTATGTATCACATTTATAATGTTACTAATCCACTCTATTAATTGTATACAATTTAGTTGGAAATAATTATTTCCAATAAATTTTTTCATTATTAATGACTAAAAAGTATTTAAATGCCTTATTTCAGGAATACCATTATTATACACTATTTTGTTATGAAATTATAAAATTATTATGATGCCAATTGTTTCTTTAGTTAACCCTTATGTTTATTCCTTATGTGTGATTATTTATGCGGCACATATATACATGAACATGTTATTATGTGTGTACCTACATAGTGATCCATGAATTTAGTATGGTTCTACTCCCATGAGATGTTATTTATGTGATTAGGGTGTAAACCTAATCCATTACAGGTCTCTTTCCACTGTGTGAAATAGTCAGGGTAGTTAGTTTTTACTCATGTTAACGACATGTTATACGTTACATCGATTATCCAATGATTTGATGATCATATGATTCCATGTTCTATATGTTATGATTCCATATTTTTATTCAAGAATAATTCCTTTTATGTAATCATTTTATGCCTTCTCAATCATGTGTTCTGCATTATTACAATGTTTATTACGTTACAGGGTTTTTAGCTCATCTCGTTTTTCTCTATAATCCACCAGTTGTCATAAGAAATTGTTGAAGATTGAAAGGTGTTAGGGGCTCGTTATATGTTCTAAAAAATTATTATAGTTTCATTTTTTCTAAATATGTACCTAATCGTAGAACGGTACTAGACTTTTCAATCCATGGTTTATATTACAAGGATAATTATACATAAATATCATATAATAATATTTATAAACATATTAGGCCTCAATATTTTATATTAGAGGAAAATAAAGGAATCTGATCCTTGGTAACTCTGAAGTGTTATTATTAGAAGAATCATGGCTCTACACCCATGGAATTGATGAGGATTGGGATTCCACTGTGGATAGTGGTGTGTCCCTCTAAGGAGCAAAGCTTCTCATGGATTGCCTTGATATTTATCAATTATAGTTCACTGGAAATAATTCCTGATGACTATAGTTGGTATTACAGAGTTACCTAGTTTTTTATTGGATTATTTCATGAAAATATTAGTAAGAACCCTATGGATACTAATATAACAATGGTTAACCTAGATTTAAACATAGGGAATTAGAAATAATGACATAATTTTTATTTATAAGTTTATCTATCTATGTTCATAGTTGTATTTTTATATTCTTGTTAGCTAAGTAACCTCACATGTTATTATCTTATTATGTAAAATGAAAATCCAAGGGTTAAATTTCATAATTCTGGAAGAATGTGAAACCCCTTTATTTTTTTAAATATTTCTCTTTAAATGATTTTAATTTTTTGGTAGCTTATGTTTCATGCAACATCAAGTTTAAATGAAACGTGATATAATATTAAAATATTTTTATTTTAACACCACAATTATTAACTAGAAATTGACTTAGAAGGTATAAAAAATAATAACAAAGTTATTATTATTATATATATATATTAATTATTTCTAAATGGACACTTAATTTTTTTTTAGTGTCATTTTATTCATTAAAAATATGATTTCTTCAAAAAAATGATTTTATTACTTTTTATGAGAAAATAAATATAATTAAATTTGACACATTTAAAAACTTTTTTTGAAAAAATAAACTTCCTTTCTGAATTCATAAAGTAATAATAATCATAGGATGAATTTTTGATAATTTTCTAAAAGGTTGGAAAAAAATGAGTAGTAAAAAATATTGACATACATTGAAAACAGTATTTTCTTTTCAGGAATTTACAAATTCATATTATAGTTTTTATTATTTTAAAACCTAACTTAGTTCCTGATTATTATAAATAAAATAATTTATTTATTTCAAGTGAATTCTATACATTAATTTATTGTTAAAACATTTTATACTTAAATGGGAATTTTTCATTAAAATTGTTTTTCATTGTTTTTTTATAGTTTAGTTTAAAATTAAATTTCTCCATTTATTGGTTTTTAATTATGAAAATGGGATTCCATATTAGAAATAATGGGATATATATTTAGTAAATGGAGCCCCATTATTTTATGTTTAATATTAATAGTAACCTTAGTGATTTTTATTACCACGATTAAGGGTAAATCCGGTAATTAATAGGAAAATAGTATGATAAGGATTAGAAAATGACCCTTACAATTGAAAATAATATATTTTCTGTGTTATTGTAGACTATAATAATACATGTGTTTAATTTATGAAATTTTAGAGCCGCATGGTTGATATAAGTCCCTTATAGTATTTTATTTAAAGAAATGTCATATGTGGCACGCTATTGTTTTTAATAAGTATAACATTTTTAATATGTGGTTATCCAAAATATATATTTAAAAATAAATTTTATTTTTAAAGATAATTTTTTTTATTCTCATGGTAAATATTTTTTAATTTTTAGGGAATAAATAATTTCTATAAATTCTTGCATAACACATACGCTAAAATTATTCAATTAATGTAAAAATAAATTAAATAATACTAAAAATACTAAAATAAATATAATTTGAAATATTTATGATTATATAAAAAATTCATAGATGATAATGACATTTTTAGTATATAAAATTTATATTAATCTAATTTTTATGATTTTAATGTCAATGTAATTAATAGTATCAAATATGACAGTAATGATATTTTATGTGATTAGTTTTTATTAAATTAATTAAATGTCATAAAAAATTTAAATAAGGAAAAAAGCGGATATTATATGGTCTAAAATTTAATCTTCTATTAATTTATAGTTCATTTGGAATATGTTTGCTCTATAATTGTCTAATTATTTTTAATATAGTAAGAATTTACAAAAACCCCCATCTCATCCCCTTATAAATAACACTCATCAAAACCCCTAATCTAGATGCCTTCCAAGACTTGAAGATTGAAAAATCACTCCAAAATACTCTTATCCCCACTTCCCAAAATTACATGTGCTACTGGACTCACAAAAAGACAAATTCCATGTTCCACAAGGGCTCATTCAAGGAGGTGATGTTCAACAGGTAATTCTCAAAATACTTATTTTAATTATTTTTATTCTTCTACGTAATCTTATCCTCCTTCATCCATAGAGGAATAATATATATTATCATGTATTTAATTTAATTTATATTTATATCATTATATTTTCTATCCAAACTTTTTTTTCATCTCTTATTATTCAATGAAAGGAAACCATTGTCCAGATTATAGTACTTAACCGTCTCTAAGGATAATAAGTTTTAATTTTCCATTAACTCCATTAAGGCTGGTCATAAAACTATGATTATGGTTAAATGAAATTTTAATTATTACATTATAGGTTATTTCATTTTCTAGAACTAATATATATAAATAATATTTAATAATGTGAAACTAATGATTGATGGTCGAAAAAACACCATATAATCATAGCATTTATCATTAATATTTTATTAAATGGATCTTTTTAATGTTAGAAAACAAAATATTATATAGTACCATTTAAAATATTTTAATTGTATGATTAATATTTCGTTTCACTTTTTTAATATTATTCCCATTAGAAAAGAAATTTCATAATTATACAAAATTGAATTTACCATGATACCATAAAATGAACACACCTGGAATGATTAAATTATACCTTATATCTCATAGAAATGGCAATAAATAAACATAACCAAATTATAATAAATAAAATAAATGTCTGATTGGTTCTTTATAAATAGAATAACAAAAATAATTTGATTATCCAGAAAATTGAGTACAAGTTCAAGATTTATTCAAACACATGGTAAGGGATCTCTTGGAAACATCATATTTCCATTCTGTTATTCTTTCTATACCTTTTCCACAATTTATATGTTTATTATTATTGTATACTTCTCGTATATTCTATGTAAATGTACAAAAAAGAAATATAAAACTTAATTTATCATTATTTTATGTGTATTTAATTGTTTTATAAGGTTTCCTTATCAAAATCCCCTCGAAAATAAAACCCAATAAAAGGGAACTTCTCTATTTCTTACCCATTTTCATGTACACTCCATAAATTGATATAATAATCCATCATTTACATAAAATCGCTCAATTAATCATAGAAATGTGTTTTATTTCATTTCTGGTTTTTTTTAAACAATTATTACTTTATCCTCTCTAAATACTCACGTTTCATGTCCATAAATCCATGATTAAGTAGCACATTTCTAAAGTTACCATGCCACTTTTTTCTTGTTTTGAAAAAAATTAGATAAAATTATTTGTGATAAATTATTATTTTTATTTTATAAAATACCAAGAATTATTTATATCCCTTATTTCATGGATACTATTGTTATACACCCTTAGGTTATGCCTTATGACATGATTATGATACCCATTTATTACACTAGGTAACTCTTTGTTTGATTCCTTATGTAGAAGAAATATACATGAAAATTTTATTATTAGTGTGCCCATAAATATCTCCAATTCATTGGATTATTTTTTATTCTCATGATATGTTATGTATGGGATTAGGGTATAAACCTAATCCATTATTGGACTATGTTTGCCCTGTGAAATAATCAGGGTATTCATCCTTGACTAATGTTTACTACATGTTATTTGTTGCTTCAATATTTTTATGCTACCGTGATCATATGATAACATATTCAATATTTTATGATTTTATATGTTTATTCCTGATCCATGACTTTTATGTTATCATGTTATGCCTTTTAATACATGTAATATGCTTCGTTCCAATTTTTATTCCCTTACTAGTTTTTTAGTTAATCCCATCTATCTATGTATTCACAAGGTTATCCTATGATGTTTTAAGATATTAAAGGGATTTGGGTGCTCATTAAATATATTAATAAATTTCATTTTATTCTCATGATTTCTAATTATGTACTTATTCAATCAAATACACTAGATTTATGGATCCATTGTTTATATTTCATAGATAATTATGCATAAAAGTCATGTTATAATATGGGAAAAATGCTTGGGATTATATAATCTCAAAACTAAATCAATCTAAATGATTTTCAATCAAAACAAAGGATATAATCAAAGATTTATAATTTTAGTCAAACCCCTCAGAAAACTCACATCTAAAAATATATCCATAAAAAATGATGGTAGTTGGAATGCAGAAAATGTATTGGGATGTCGTCTAGATAGGATGCATAGAATCCCTATCATCTCGGGATGATTGAGAAATATCTAGTGTAATCATCCCTCATATAAATAATTTAAATGAAAAAAATTATAGAAAAAGGAATAGGGAAGAAATGGATTCTTATCCTTACTATAGGATCATTATCACAATAAATGGTGATTGAAATTTCCAAGGATCAAGGGAGATCCTAAAATCCATAAGAAGGGTGATAGAAGCACATAAGGGGCTACTATTGGGGGTTTAATGGGATAAAACACAATACAGGGGTTAAAAGGGTATACCTAATTAAATTAAAGGGTTTGTCCTCATTTAAAAATCCTACAGGAGGCTGCTGGCTGGATGGTGGCCTCAATCAGCTCGGTGGTTCACCACCGAGTGGCTCATTAGCCTATATCCCATAAAGGAACACTGCCCTTTCCACCAGCTAACTTGTTACCTAGTACTGGCCAACCAATAAAGCTATAGTAACCTGCTATAACAGTGACTCTACTTTTGGTGATAGTCACATCTCTCTTCTACCATATAACCCTGATTCCACTCTAAAAACACATTTTTTAGAAGTCTAAACCTTTAAAATACCATTCTATACCACAATTCATTAGAACCCATCCACAAAGAAAAGTTACACATTTCCCTTGAAAATTAAAACTCCCCCATGCATAATGGGTATTATAGTGCGTAATACAACTGGTATTTTAGCGTCATTCTTAGTTTTTCTACCCCTCAAAATCAATACTCATGATATTTTACCAATAATTGAATGTAGTGGGCTTGATATCAACTTCATTTAGGGAAACTTTTACATGACTTTTTCATGAAATTAAGTGAAAGAATCTAATAGGGTATTGTTGGGTTAAGATGATGTAAACTAAACTTCATCATAAATCAATCATCATGGAGTCACTCAAATAATGATAAATACATCAAATGAATAAATATAGTCGAATTATTGATGAAGGTAAATTTTCCAATAAGTCATGGAATGTATTCTTGTGAAATATCATCATGATGATCACATCTACATCATTAGCTAAAGGGGTGAAATTATCCTACATATATGGCATGTGTAACTCACTCCCAACAAGATACCTCTCATCATTATAAACCATAATTATTAGTAACATATAAAATAAATCAATATAATTTAGAGAAACTAAGCCTATCATAGACAAACCCATAATAGGGAGTTCAAATAAAATGGAATAATCCTAAATATTAATAAACATATCTCCCTCTTGTAATTGAAAAGTATGTGTCTCTGACTTGAATCTCTATATATCAGCTACAATGAACTGATGATTGAAAAAGGTGAAATGTTACATCATAATGTTATAGAACCATTCATGTTGAAGATGAGGGATGGTTGAATGATGGAGTGGAAAAAGATGGACATGGTGTGACCTTCATAAACTTAGGGAAGGAATAGTAACACCTTCAAAGAAAATTTGAGAAACAAGACTCTCCTACAATATAAGTAAAGGATTTTCCACCAAATATATGTTTAATATAATGGTAGCGAGTGAGAAATGTAAATGAATGATTTCTTGAATTTATAAATTTTTTATATTAATTGAATTGATCATATGTTTTTTTATTATTTGTTTATAACTTTATAAAGAAATATTTCACCATCACATAGACAATTATTATATTTTTTGAATGCAACTTTACCATTACATGAATTATTGTATTTGATGTTTACCTTTACCAAAACAAATCTCCATCATTGCATAATGTTATTTTTATTTTAAAAATAAAATTTGATATTATATTTCAATAAAATTATAATAATCCAATTTACTAAAAAAATACATGGCATGTTTAAACTATTTTATTGATTTCAAGATTAAATATATATACTGTTACTTAAGAATATAAATTTTTAAAAAAACTCAAAGTTCATGATATTTATGTAGGGTAGCAGAGAGTGTTTTTTCAGGAAAAAATTATATTTTTTGTAATTTCAAAAATAATATAGACATAAACATATTAATGCTCAAGATGGAAATTAATGTTTAAATATAAAAAAATATTATTGATGAATACATAGTTATGTAGAGTTGTTCTATGTTATATAAATGTAAAAGACATGTAATAACGAAAAAAATCGCATCTAACGTATTAAACTATCATCACAAACTAATATCCATGATAGTTTAAAAATTCCACAGAATAATATTTTTGGGGCATCTCAAATGAAACAATATAGAAAAAATAATAATTTTAGAGAGTCATGTTAAAATAAATGAACCCAGTGATAATTTTTTGTGAATTGGAACTCGTTCTATCCATTCTGGGATATTTTTATGACTGTGAGATTCTACACAGCATATGCCACATTTTAGTCCCACTGCCCATTCTCAAGGCCAGCCCATCTCATTTCTGATATGATTTTTCTTTCTCCATCCCTAGGGTAGAACTTTGTAATATAAAAGAACATGGTTTGATAATCATTATACATGGTAAAATTATTAAAATCATCAAGGGGCGTAAAAGGTGCACTATAGAAGTCAATTACAGTGCTCAAACGATATACAAGGTCGATATAGGAATCCAGGGATAATTTAATTGATTCATAAGCTATAATGAAATGTTATTAAGGACACCATAATTCCTGGAAATAACTACAATCATAGTACCATATGTCAGGTAAGACCCATATCACATGACTAATGTTTTGTGTGAGTGGGTTGTTACACTATGTTACGCCAATGTGGATCCCTTCTTTATCAAAGCATCGAATATTAAAGGATGATACATCTCATAATATCTTATAAATGTATCTTCAATATATATGACCATAACACATTCCTTATTGACTCCTTCACACAAGCCTATTTGGATCTTTCAACATAGTACTCAACACATATATAAAATTTCTCACATACAAAGTTGTTGATTGGTACTTTATGAAAACCCTTGAAAACCCAATTTATGAACTCAGTGAAATTAGTCAGCCTAATTTCATATGTTCTACCAATATAATTTTCTAAAGACTAATACTCCTTTGAAATATACATCATGAAATCATTAACTGGCTGAACAAGTCTTAAAATCCCTTCAAGAATGTCATCAGTATTCTTTTTTTCAAATTATAAAATAATAATACATCAGTGGTTTTAAAAATATAGTAAAAATTATTCAGATACATATAATCATGAATAAAAATACGCAATTTGATGATTGTGTTCTTTATTTATGCATCATTAAATTTTTTATTGTAATTTCTAGAAATGTGTGATGTAATGTCGATGATATGAAATTTATTGTCCCCATGAAATCACATTAAAGTTAACACTATATAATCACTCGATGATGAGAAAATATCAAACAAACTCCTTGTCTTTGTGTATCGTCGATATGTAAGCATGACAAAAACCAAATCCATGATTTAAAGTTGTCGTCCTAAAAAAATAGATAATGGAAGTTCAAAAACTACACAATTACCATCCTGTGATGAAACATTTAGTAGAGAACATGCATATTTTATATAAAATAAAGATCTGTCGACATGAATGAATTTAAAACATGATGAAAATACTATGATACAATGCCTGAATGTAGATAATTTTTTTGGAAGTACACTTTTGTTTAATAAACTCAGTTATCCTAGGAAACATATTCATTAGTGCTAGGATGATAAATAACCTTATTTTGGAGAAATAATAATCCCTTTATCTATGTTAAAAATATTATACGAATAATCCAAATCAACATACCCTTTTAAAATTTCCTTCCTTCAATCCAATTTTTACTATATGATATCCTCTATTTTATAAACGTCTATATTTATTCATGGATATAGGAGAATATGTTGTTCTTTCATGTTCTTATCATCTCAAAAATAGTTTTTAGAAATTCTTCAACTGGTGAAGAATAATCCCATGATAGTCTTCGGTGTAGACAGTTATATTGTCCTTCAAAAAATTTCTTCCAACATGATAAAAATTATGTTATAATCACTATATGTGATATTTATATTATAACTCGTATTTATGATAACTAATGAGGAATTTTACTTTCATAGAATCATCAATCCCATATGAAAAATTCCCCTCTTTGTGTTATTTAATAATTAAATTTTTTAGTGAATTTTTATTTTAAAAGACTCATGAATTATATAAAGTAATGTCAGTTGAGACGGATGTGTTTCCTAAAATTCCTATAAAATTAGTACACGGTGTAATGACACCCCATTAAACCTCTTAATCACATGACACTCCCACAACTAAGTAATTCAATAATTAGGGATGGTTACCACTCACTAGATAATTTATATCTATCAATAGAACCACCAAAAGATCATTGAGAACTTTTATCCCAACCACGTCATCTTTTTTTGCATAAAAAAATAATTCACCAATGGTAAAATTCATATTAATTAATTAAGAAATTTAGATAGGTATGCCTCATATATATTTTTCCATATTCTGATCATCTTATTTATAATTAACTTCTAGAAGTTGAGTCATATGATAGGTTATTTGATGATATTCTTATTTGATGTACTTACTTCAAAAGCTTCAATAGATCTTACATAACAAGGTAATGTAGTAGTATGGTGCACCCCATCAGTAATAGAAATATAAATATATAATTCCATTAAAAAATTACAGCACTTGTTCCTAAAAATGATGATGGATACACCCAAACCCCATAATTGAGTTGAGGATACTCAGTATTCCATTGATGAACATAATTTTGGAGATGTTGATATGTGACAGAATTAAATAATTTATTATTCCTTAGTCTTAAGTTTCTATGAATATTTCTAAAAAATTATTCTAATGATATACAGTTTAAAATATTGGCCACTTTTGCAAGTGTCATTTTGTATCTCAAACCCCAATCATTATAAATCACTTCTAAAATAGTTTTTTGCTTCGTGTTTTTATCCCTTGACTGATATGTTCTTCTCCAATGAATATTATGTTAAGAATTTTTTACTATATAATGATTTTAATAAAATATACAATCAATTATATATATATAATTATAAAAAATTATTTAAAAAATATAAAATAAAGTTTTTTTGAATAAATAGGTTCATATTATAATTTTAATAAAAAAATTAAATGTGAAATGTTGTATTAGATTTGAAACACCTATTAAATTTTTAAAAGATTAAATATGTTATTTAAAAAGTGAAGATTTGTTAAACAATATAAAAAATAGTGAAACTCTATATTAAATAATTTTCTACCATGAAAAAAGTGTGTATTATGTTATTTACTCAAAACCAATCAATATAACCTTAAGTGGGTACAAAATCTTTTTATTATTGAGAAAAAATGGAATAAAAACCCATTAAATCAATCATACTAAAGTGGAAGATTGTAAAGAGTGGCATCAATGTGTCTAACCTGAGTACCTAGTCTCCTAAAAAATAAAACTACCAAAAAGGAAATCACAACGACAAAGAAGAAATATCATCCTCGAGTGGACTGACCATGGAAATATTTTACTTTCTAGACAGAATAGAAAAAATGTATACTAGGTAATCCATTTCAATGATAAATATTTCCCAATGATATGTTATCATCCATTACAAACATGCTTAAAATGTTTTAACTTCTAAAGGAATCAAGATCCATTTTTAGTAAGATCCTCAGACAATATGGAGTGAAAACAGTTCCAAAAATCACAACTATCCATACCAAGTCCCAGATGAAGTCAGTATGAAAGATCTTCATCAAAATTGATCTTAAAGATCTTTAACAGAGGAGGATTCCAAAAGACATTGAATTTAACAAAAATAACTAGATTAGAAATAATGTATTTGATTTCCCAAATATACATCAATCTGCAAACATGCCAATCCTAGAAATCAAAATATAAGAGAGAGATTATTGAAACCTAGATCATTCAATTTCAATAATAGAAACTTTGTTAAGGCACAGAGAAGTTGAACATCAGAAGAGGAAATAGAATGAAACAATAAGCTGAATATTTGTTTCATGATCTATTCAATAGAATTATTGTATTAATAATTAAATGGTAAATCCCGTCACAAAGAATTAATGACATAAAAACATGTAGAATAAATATGAATTTAAAATAATAGAATAATAATGATAATTTAGATGAGTCTATGGAGGTAAAATTACATTGAAAATCATATCCTAATAGCAGTAACAAACTCAGTTTTACTAAAACTCGAGATGTCATTGTGAACCATCAGAGTGTTCTACAATGATGTTTCACCATAGAGGCTAATAATAATAATAATAATAATAATAATAATAATAATTTAAAATTAGGTCAATAATGGATTGATATTTTATTAGGTTTGGGGTCCCAACTTGAGACTCCAAAACCATCTCTAGATAATAACTCCATTGCATAAATTTTTTCAGAGTATCACGCTAATTATTTTTTCTCTTTTATTTATACATTTTTAAATATAAAAATATTTATATATATTTATAATGTTATTTATTTTATTAAATTGGTTAATAATATATTTATAGATATATATATATATATTGGAATTATTATATATACTATCAATTATATTAGTTACCGCCATTTTGTGGACACTGAGGCAGGAATTAAAAAATGTAAAATAGAAGTTTCTAATAAAAAATATATATATATAATGGATTTTTTCACCTTCTTATACTCTTTCACACCTCCCCACAACATTATAACCCTACTGAAAACCACCCCTCCACCATCCATAACTCCAGAGATGCAATGAACTCCTCCAAGAACCCCTATAAAACTCAGGTTATCCTCTAGTCACCCCTTCAATGTCCCCTCACCACACTTCAACCAACTGAAACTCACCCCGAAAATCTGTCACATTTTTGAATCTTCCATTTTTAGTGGTATTAAGATTTATGTGATCCCCTTGTCTCTCCCCTATGTCATTTAACACATCTAATACCGAAACCAATCATTTTGGGTACATACCTTTAGTGGCCACCAAATGGCTGTCGTTAAAGGCTTTAGAGATGAACCAAAAATGTTGACCATTTGGTGGTCGCAATGTGGACACTGAAGGGATTTAATAAACATTTGGGTGCATACCTTTAGTGGCCACCATATGGCTTCTGTTAAAGGCTTTAGCGATGAACCAAAAATTTTGACCATTTGGCGGGCGCAATGTAGACACTGAAGGGATTTAATGACTATTGTTAGTGGTGGGTAAATACATTTTATATAATAGTGCTTTAAAATTTAAAAAATATTTATATATATCCACTATGATATTTATTGAATATATATTTATTGTATACAATTTATTAATAATATAAATATTCTTAAAATATAAATTTATTTATTTTAATTATTCTTTACATTTTTAATTTTATAATAATTAAATTCTTATATTTTTTATATTAATATAAATGTAAATTCAATATGTATATATACAAACATTTTTTGTTGGAGTTGTTGTTCAGGAAAAAACTGTTTTCACATTGTATTTCATGTATATTCGATGATTTTAATATTAATATATCATCATATTTAATTTTTCAAATATTATTTTTGAATCTAATGTAATAATGTTCTGGAGTATCAAACACATTGATAATGTCATCATAGTTCCCCACTATGATGAGAGCATTGAAATTCCATAACAATGTTCTTAAGTATATTTATATGATCTAAGACCACACTATGATGGGACACATAGAATACTGAATATTAGATTCTTTTACTTGTACGATGATGTGGCTTCTTATCATGAAGCTCACAAGTTAGTAATCTCTAAGATCATATATTCTGATAACAGACCCTCTTGTATGAATTCCACATGGGTATGTGTCATCTAATATTCCTATTTTCTAGAATGTCTAATGATCTATACACAATGATATTATTATTAATGATATTCATGACATGTGTACATTAATGTACCAACAATGACTGTGAAACCATATGTTCACGGGATGCTGGGTACATTGGGTGTGACACAAATGACATACTATTAATGGACTAGTCAAGGAAGGATTTTTACCATCTGAATTTATTTTATTTTATGTCTCATACATTTGATTGAAATGGAACTGTCACATTAAATTCAATGGCTTGAGTTTAATGATGAGTTTATTTCTAATTTTGAATGAAATACATATCAAGAACATATGTTGAGGACATGTGTGTCAGACATGCTTGATGGGATATTGTAATAAACTGATTATTAATGAGTCAAAAGATCATATTCATACATTTCCATCCCATTAGTTTTGAATATTATAAAATCATCCTTAAAACATATTTACTAAATTTTTATGTTTAATGTTTCATAGCATGTTTTTTAAAAAACATTTGAAATACATATAAAATGATATAAAGTATTGTGAAAAAAATTACATTATTAATTATGATTAATGTAATGAGTATCTATTTGATAAATAGGGATCACCTTTATTCAACCATAAGTTAGACTTTTATTATTTCTCTAATAATGAAAAAGGTCTTAACAATTATACTAATACTGGTACTGATAATAATAATACTATCACTCATAATGATTATCATATAAAAATTGTTTACCAAATCCATTTGATTGACCTATGATTATAATCAGAATACAAAACTCATTTTTATATTGTAAGGAAAACATTTTACACTATAATGGTGTTAATCAATTTATTGTCCAGCATTCAGTTATGATGAGATATTAAGTTATAGGTGTCCAAATCCATTGAAATAAACACAAAAAATATATAATCATTGGGTGATCTGTATTACCGTTGAAATGATTACTATAAATACTAGCTCATTTGAAGTGTTTGAATCTATTATATTACATTCACTCTAGAATTTTTAGATGAATACATAGTGTGAATAGTTAGTTATTAATCATTTTATTTATCAACAGAGTTTTCATACTGATGGAAACCTTATGAGGTTGTCTCTTTAAGAACTTTTGAAATTGTTAACATTGTTCGAACATTGTAAATATCTTGGTCTTCCAGGGATAGAATGATGGATAATTTGATCTTTGAATTGATGGATTATGGGGATAATAAGATAGAGATGATAATCATATCACTGGCTTCCCAGGCTATGAAGACATAGATTATCAACGTATCTAGGGATTTTGGGGATAGGAATGCATATAAATTCTAATCATCATATTGAGGGATTTTATTGGTAAGGAATGAAAGACATTAGTATAATTATAACATAGTGAATTACTTTAGTCAGGGTTATTGACAACCTTTATCTTAAGGATTAAAGTGGTTTATCTTTTAAATATCTTGTTCATAATTCATACATTTGTTATCTATTGTATTAATTATTTTTTACATGTTTTATATTATGTTTCACATTTAATAAGATGTGATTCCTCATATTAATCATTCTATTCTTATTGTTTTATCATATTAACGCTATTTACAATAAATACACTAATTAATAGGATCCATCTTGATACTGCAATTTTACTATAATTTATTCATATTGTATCAGATTATGAATTTATGAATTTTTTAATCTATCTAAGGGTCGAGTTTGATAATATTTCTTAAAAATGTTTGTGTTTAGATTAGATTAATTATTATAGACTAATATATTAACAAAAATTAACCCCCTGTAATATAGACATCAAGAGCTTACTATTTCTAACCAATAATCATTATCAGAGAAGGATATTCTAAACTAAAAGAAAGCCTCTTAGATTTATTAAACCTAACAGCCAATAATTAGTATCAAAAGTACATTATCAATATTTAATTTCATTATTATTCCATGTTTTTTATGATTTTATATACAATTTATTTTTATAAAAAATGTACACTAAAATATATCAGTGGAAAATATAATTTTTTATTTTCATTAAAGATGGTTTTTTTTAATTTTAGTTCAATATAAAATCTTAATCGGAACAGAAAAACTATTTTTTATGGTGTTGACTATGAGTACTAGATAGATGATTAAGAATTTTTTAATCAAAAGTAGGGTTAATATTTTTTATGATGACTTGAGATTATAAAATTCAAGATAATAATGTAAAACATTTACTTATCCAGAAAAGATACATTATCAATTAAATGATGGAGTAAGGAATAATTTTTTATGTTCTATAAAAATAATTATTTAATGATAGATTTATTCTTATGAAAAAGAAAACATTATTAAGAAAAATTTATAAAATAATAATTTCGATACTTATAAATATTTTGAAACCAAGAGAGAAATGTTAAGATGGTAATATCAAATTTTTTATTTTTTACCTAGAGAATCAGTTGCTAAGACTCACTAAAGATTCATGATCATTATAAAGAGTCTACATGCTATTGGTGAAAAGTGACTAGATGATGAAATAATTTTTCATAAAATTGTAGATATAATTCCTATTGAATGGGATTCTAAAAGATCTGATGTTGATGATACAAGGGTAAAAATATTACTGTAGATTATATCATTTGTTCCCTTATTCAGTAAAAGGTATACGAAAAAGAGATTATGAGAAAAAACTAATTGAAAATAGAGGTGTTTGAGTTTCTAAAACATCTACCTTACCATATAAAGAAAAAAAACCTGAAAAATATGTTAAATAATCAAGAAAAATGAAATTTGTTATATAATAAGATTCAATTACTGCTGAACATTCTGAGAATTGAATTGCCACACAAGCCAAAATAATGAATAATATTGTTAGAAAGAAGGATTTTAAGTATCAATATATGAGAGGATAAAAATATAGAAATGAAAAAAATGATTCTAAAGTAACATGTTATAAATAAAAGAACATTGGACATATCAGACCAAATTTTCCAATGATAAAGTGGAAAGATAGGAAGGAAATGAATTCTGGCAGTAATGCTAAAAATTATTACCACTCAATGGGAAAGAATATTTACAATTATTCAGAAACATGGACTTCCATAGGTGGAGAAACTTTATATAATACTTTTGATGATGATAGTTCCATCTATAGAAACATAAGACATTTTTTAATGTTCCTCAAGTAAATAAAGGTTTCATGGTTAAGCTGCAAACCATTGAAAAACATACCAATTTAAACATAAATTCTTATTATCATGAAATTAATAATGTGAAAAATTATAATTATTTAGATGAATAATATTCATCAAATGAAGATAAATATTTACCTACTTATCATAAGGTTTCCCAATTTTTAATAATAATGTAAAATTAAAATTGAAAAATTTTCAAAAAAAAAATTGATAATTATAAAGTTAAAAATTCTAAGGCTGATTCAAAAATATTATCTAAATAAAAGGTAGAAAAGTTTCAATGGGAGATAATTCTCAAGGAGTGATAATCAAAACATGTAATATTGCAATTCTTGGTCAAGAACATATTTGAAATGTTTTATTTTTTATAGGTCCTAATAAAAAACATATAAACATATGTCATTTATTTAATGAAGGTTACCTTGAAATATTTAGGAATGATAAGCGTTTAGCATATAGTTCCAAGAATGAATTAATATTTTTATCCAATATGCATGTAAATGATTACACACATGACTTATAAGACCTTATAATCCAGGACATACCATTCCCTAGTACAAATGATGTACATTTATAGTTATTGAATGTAATTATTGGACATTATAACCTTGGAAACATATCCAATTTTAAAATGAAAAGACTTGTTAATGATGTACGAGAACCTAGGTTTGATACTTCAAATGTATGTGACCCTTTTCAATACAGTAAGCAACATAAGTCCTGTTTTAAATTTAATAGTGAAGTCCCAAATTTTGATGCTTTATTGTTAGTTAACATCGACTTATTTCTTCCTACACAAAATGGCTGTATTGGATTGTAAAACTAAGAATATTTCATAGTTGATGATTATACTAGATACACATGGGTTTATTTTCTAAGAAATAAATATGAATATAATTGTTATTTTAAAACTTTTATATCCATATTTAGAAATGCGAAAATCCTATCCTTGAAAACTATTCATTGTGATCATGGTAATGAATTTATAAATTCTCAGTTTTAAAGTTATTGTAGTAATATATTTATAGAAAATAGATTTTCAAATACCATACCTCCTATGAAAAATGGTATAGTTGATTGGAGAAATAGAATTATTTAAGTAATCACAAGAACTTTTATGAGTAAATACTCAATTGCTAAATATTTTTTTGATTAAGTGGTTAGTATGACATTATATACTATAAATTGAGTTTTAATTAGACATCTTTTTAAAAAATATTTTATTAGTTGTGATTAGTTAGAAAACCAAAAGTTTTTTACATCATATTTTGTTGTTGCAAATTATACATTCTGAATAAAAAAAGATAACTTACATATATTTTCACCCAAATCCAATGAAGGAATATTTTAAGGTTATTACACTACTTCTAAGAATTATATATTTTTTAATAAAAATTCATTTCCTATTTAGGAAACAATACCAGCTATGTTTTATGAAACTGATCCTTTTGTTTTCAATCAATCACTACCAACATTCTCAGATGTTATTTCTAGAACTTACCTTTAACCTTTGTTATAAATTTCTTCTCATAAGGATATATTCCAAAAATTTATTTCTGATGTTTTTCATTAGGAATATTTTATACCTACTATTGAATAATATACTTTTAAAAAACTAAAAAGACAATTTTTTCTTAGGAATCCTTCTAGTGATGGTATAATTGGTGATGTTTATAACTAAGGTAAGACTATAAGTTCCATAATTAATGAAATTGACCATCTAAATTTTCTATACTAATTTAAACCTAATAATCTTGATGAGGCTTTGGGTGATGAGGATTGAATTTTGGATATTCATGATTAACTCAATGATTTTTAGAGGGAAAATGTATATAATTTAGTTGAATGACCTAAAAACATATATAATTGGAGTAAAATGGGTTTTTGAAATAAAATGATGAAAATAGAAAAATTGTTATAAAAATAGAAAGTCATGTTACTAAGGGATATAATAAAAATTAAGGTGTATATTTTGAAAGAAAAATATGCACTGGTTACTATACATGGACTTTTTAAAATACTTATATAATTTGCAGCATTCGTTAATTTCAAACATCTTTAACTAGATTTGATGATTGGTTTTCATAATAGATATGTTCAAGAGGAAGTTTAAGTTGAACAACCCCCTGGTTTTGAAAATAAAAAACATACTTGATGCATTTACAAACATATCGAAGCTTTATATGCACATAATAAACCCCAAGAGCATGAGAAACTAGTTGATCAAAATAATATTAAGGGTGTGATAGAAATATTACATTGCATATCTTATAAAAATATAGGTTTAATTTTTTTTATTCATATGTACATGATATAATGAAAATTCAAAATAATCCCATTTAAATTCTATAAAAAATCATCATCTTAAGTGATTTATGGATTTAAAACTCTTTTATTCTTCTAGTAATGTTTTGGAATTAAAATTATTTCTAGATTAAAACATTATAGTTTGTAGAAATGATATTAAAATCTCATCTAGAACATGTTATTTCTTAATAGATTATTAGTTTCATATTGATGTAAGAAAAAAACTCACTACCACTTTCTATAGATGAATCTGAATATGTTCTAGTTGGATGTTTTTATGCTCAAGTGTTGTGGATGTAGCATACACTCACTGGCTATGGAACAAGTTTTACTAAAACTAAAGTACTATGTAATAATAATAGTTACATTGATTTAAGTAAAAATTGTGCGCATAACCCAAGTGCTAAGTACATAGACATACAAAACCATTTCCTTCAAGATCACACACTTAAACATGACAACATTTTACAATTATTTGGAACACAAGATCATCTTACTGACATTTTTACAAAATCTCATTCTTCTAATAGATTTGAATACATTAAACAGAAGCAAGGAATGAACAGTGTTAAATAATAATTCATATCTACATCATGTTCATAAATCTCTTTATAATAAGTTAATCCATTTCAAAGGTGGAGTACATGTGTTGGTCATTTTTTAAAAAATGTTTAGTTTTTTAAAATTTCATATTTTCATAAAAAAATTATTGTATAAATTTTATGGACTTAAATAGTTTCATTAAAATTTCAGAGTCATATTTCATAAAATAATATTCTATCTTTGAATATTTTATAAAATTTCTAGAATCATAATTTATTACAATCATTTTGAATTCACAGAGTTTTTGTAATTATTATTTATAAAACTAGAATACTCGATAAGACAAGGTTATCATACCGATGAAATTTTCCACTCTAATTGGTATTCTTATATTCTATCATTTTTTTATTTTTTCATTATGATTAGTCTAAAATTTCTATTATTTTAACATTTTCAGTTTTATTAAAACTCAATTTTTTTAAAATAATCTTAAATATTTTTTCCAAATCATATTCATTCTTAATATGATAAAATTTTTAAAAACATCAAGATTTTAAATTATTATAAAATCATTCTTCAGATTATTTTAGACCTTTAGATCAATGAAGTTCACATATCAAATATTGATCATCTTATGGAAGATTAATCATAATCTCAAGTTCCTATATAAGGATCAACACCCCCACCCCCATTTTCCTACATTGGTGGTTCAATATTTTTTCTCTAGACATGATAAACCCTACATGATTCTCAGTTTGATAATTCACCTTTTCATCTAATTTATAGAATTTAGTCTCAGTACGATGTCAACAATGGAATATTTTGAAAAGTGGTATGTTTTTAGAGAATTATTGATAGATAGATCAATTTATGATAAGTATGAATCGACTATTAATAAAATAATTTCTTTTCATGTTGGTGAGTTTATATGTGTTGAAACCCCCAATATAGACTTCGATTTGTTTTATCAAAATATAGTACATGAATTTTATGAATCTTATATGTTTTTTAGGAGTATAGTTAAGATGAAACTTCGTTCACAATTTATGGAATGTTATATAAGTAATCATATAAGAAACTATTGTCTTTTGTTGGGATACTTTCTAAAGTAGAAGCATATTGTCCCTATCACAAGATTTATGATAATATTGGTTCCATTGATAAGATAAAAGTGGAGGATTAATTTTTTTATAAATATTAACTTGTTATAAATGATTTCTATATCCCCCTAAATAATCATGTGGTTTAATTATAGATGTAAGGGTATTTAATTCCAAGTAAGAGAGATAAAGAAACCATGAAAGATTTTGATGTATTTTATAAGGACTACATGGTGAATATGAAAATGATTGATCTTGTCAATATTATCATTATCATAGTCAATAATATTAAATCCAATATAATCAAATATAAGATCATTATATTTCTTTATTTTTTAATAAAGATTATTGTTGAGTGTCTGAAATTATTCAAGGTTTTCAACCGATTGTATCCAATGATAGAAAATATTTCTTTTATAAGTGATGATACAATTAATAGGACGAGGTCATTAAATGATAAAAAATAAAATAATTTCATTGATAAAGTTGACTGAGTTTAATTTGAGGTTGATCCATCCAGAATTTCAAAGAAGTGCAATAAGTAAAAGAATAGTAAGGTGGATGCTTCCCCACTAAAGAAACAAAAGAAGCAAAAGAATGTTCCTGATGAATTTTTTGATGAATACATGAAAAAGATAGCTGATAAGAAGTCTGGAGATCTAGTAATAGGATTTGACCCTATAGAGGTTAAGGAATTAAAAATCATGCTGCTGAAAAACCTGAATACAAGGAAAATAAGAATAAGTACAGTAAAATATTTCAAGATTGTCAGTTATGTGAAAATATTCTAAAAGGGGTAGAAAGGGCCTCTCGGAATATTGTTATATAAACTACCATAACTAATCAAGATAATCTGTATTTGTAGTTATTTTTTATGAAAATAAAGTTATTCATGTTGATGTTCCTTCTGTCATAAAAAATTAATGTAAAAAATTGGATAATGATGAATCATTCACAATTTTTCTTGAAAAAAAAATCTGAACCAAAATTAGCTAGAAAGGGTGTCTTGAGAATATCCCAATAGCTCTAGAAGGAGCATGATAAGACAATTGATGAAGAGAATAATCTAAAATATAAATAACAAAAGGAGAGATAATTTTTTAGAAAAGTAGTGATAGAAGAGTGAGTTGAAGTACAAGAAGGATAAAGGGAATAATATGATGAATATGAAGAAAAATATGTGAATGGAGAGGCAGATGATAAGGAAGATACTCATTCTGAAAAAAACATTTAGATTTAGAATCATATTATTCATTGGATCTACCGTCCAAATTTTATAATTCTTGAAAATATGGGAGTTATAAAGAAGAATTGTCATCATAAGAATAATATTTTTCATCATCAAAGAAGTAATGAGGTCATAAAATTTCAATGACCAAAGTATCAGAAAAATTTCACACTGATGATGTAGATATCATGGAAATTTATGATGACACAGAAGTTGAAATAATTCTCTATAGAGGTTCAAAATATAATAAGTAAATGAAGAAATAAATTATAGTTTATTCCATAAAAAGTATAATAAAACCTCCTAATATTCATAAATTTCAATTGGATTGAGTAGAAAAAATATATGTACAAGTAGTTTATTATATTGTTCATGATTTTAAATGGTTATAAGGAACTATCCCATATTTTAAAAACCTTGAATCTTGATTCCATGTTATCTAAGATAGTATTAATGATTTTATACAATAAATAAAGGTCTTAATAGAGAAATTCATTCAGATTGAAGATTAGTTGAAAGCCATTCAAAAATGTTCTAAAACTCCTAAAAGGTAGGTAATTAGATGGTTAAATGGTATCATAAAATAGATGTTGATATAAAAATTTATGATAAATAATTTTCTTAATCCAAGAAGATCATGGTAGAATAAGCTAAATAAATCGATCATTTATCTAATGGCGCGGAAGATTGTGTGAAATTTGTTGAGTAGTTCATAAATGAAACCAATGATCATAGTGAGTAGGTGATTGTTTTGTAAATCAAGATTTATGAAATGGATCTAGATATTTACTAACTCTAATATTATAAATAAAAAAGTAATTGTACTAAGAAATTATTGTAAATAGATTTTTAAGGAAGTCAAAAAGTTGATTACATTTAAATTGAAAGCTGAAAAACTCGAGTAAACTCATCAGGACTTCAATAAGATGATCTCTTTAGTGAAAAAAAATGAAGAATGGAAAATTTTTCTTTAAAAATATTAATTTACTTTTTATTCATAATAATAATTGATTCAATTTTTTATGAATGTATTACTTTTACATCCATATAGGATTTGAGGGAATGTTTTTAAATACTTATTGTATGAATTTTATTTCACAATTTTGTGGATAATTTTTTAATTCATTTTATTATATTCATATATTTATGTTTCCCTTATCAAAAATTTCTTAAAAATATGGACTTTTACCTATTCATTTTTAAAAATCAAAAATGCTGTAATTTTATATAAAGGTGACATTATTAAATAGAGGATAATTATTTTTATTAAATAAATGTTTCAATACAAAATGGAAGATATTTTATTAAGGGGGGAAATAAAATCATTAGGTGGAGATATGTTCCTAAGGGGGATAATAATTCTAAAATTAATAATGATTAAAATAATACATAATATTCATCCACACATTTTGAAGAGTTACAAACTCAGGGGGAGTTAAGATACAAATTATAAGTCTAAAAATAGAGTACTTAAAAGAAACAAGCTACAATTATTCCATGATATTCTTCATTTATGTTTTTGTATTTTTTGATTTCCAAAAAGGGGGAAATTGTTTTCTTAGGATTTATAATTCTTATATTTCCCTTTAATTATTTTTGAAAATCATAACCACATAAAACATATGCACTAACTTTTTATGTTCATGGTGATTTAGAATATTTTTGTTGAAAGCATTATTTTTTAACACACATAAAAAATGTTCTATATTATTAGGAAAATAAACATTACATTCTTCATTAAGATTATCATAATGAGTACGTGTCTGAAAAATAATACTCACCTTTATTAGACTAGAATTTATACTTTTATTATGTCTCTTGTAAGTAAAATTGTCTTAACAATCGGACTGACACTGGTATCAATAAAAATTAAAAAAACAAACATAATGATTATCATATTAACATTATAAATAAAATCCATCAAATTAAATTGAGTTTAGAATTGGAATATTGTAGACTTTTTATTATAATTAATAACTTTATTATTTTAATAATATTAATAAATATGACATCATATATTCAGTTATGAAGAGTATTCAAGATCTAGGTTTCTGAATCCATTGCAAAAAAAACTCAAAAATATGATTTTTTGGAGATCAATATGACCGTTGGAAGGATTCCTATAAATATAAGGTAATTTGATTAGTTTGGATCTAGTTAATTACATTCAATCTAAATTTTTTAAAATAATTCATAGTGTTAAAATCACATCCTTTATCTTTTTATTTATCTTGAATGTTATTTCTATGAAGGAAACCTTTTCTAGTTGACTACCTAAGAAAATTTGTAATTGTTACCTATTTTCATTCATTATAATGATCATGACCATCCTGTGATAGGAATACAGATAATTAGATCATCAAATAGAGGGTTTACGGGGATAGTAAGACATAGCTGATCATTGTATCAATGAAATCAATGGATTGGAAGATAGGTACAATCATCATATTCATAGATTCCAGGAAAAAGAAGATAGATCCATTTCAAATATTCTATCAACGGAATATTTTAGGTAATTTTAGACTCTAATATAAGTATAAAATATTTTTTACCATTATTTAAGGTTATTGACTACCTTTATCTTAATATTAAATAAAATTTATATTTTAAATATATTGTAATTAATTCTTAATTTTGTTAGCTTTTTTATTACATTTTGTTTATAATTATTATATTGTGATTCAAATTTAATAGAAAGTGATTCATTGTATTAATATTTATATTCTATATGTTTTATTATATAAACATTGATTATAATACATATACTAATTAATCGGATCCATTTTGATACCAATATTTTACTCTAATTTAATTGTGTTGTATCTCATTATGATTCAGTGAATTTATTAATTTGACTTAGAGATGAGTTTGATAATACTACATAAATTGGTTTATATTTTTTTTAATTCATTTAAAGTATGTTTTTAAAAAATAATTCACCCTCACCCTCTTTTAATATATCCAAAAATAAATAACTCCTTAGATCCAAAAAATATATTACATAGTAACCATTCATGTGTAGTATCGATGTGGTGACATTATCTTCTTCTCTTGGGTTCCTTAAACCATTACTTTATAGTAATATTTCACTTTAGGAATGTATAACTAATGATAATGAGAGATAACCTTATAGGGTAACACACTATGTGTTTCCACGAATATCAATTAAAACAAATTTAAATTTAATTTGTTTGAATATGTATAATTTTGAACATCAAAGAATAATTTTATTTAGTATATTTTATTGTAATTCATCACAAGGTAATAAATAATTATTTATTCATCAATGAGGAATTTATTTAAATTTGTGAATATTTATTAAATATTTGGTCTCTTGATAGTGAATGGAATATTAATTTTATTTTTAAATATTTAATATGTATTTGTTCTCTAAACTATGAATAGAAAATTTATTTGTGAATAAAATATTTATTTTCATATTAGATAAACATAGAAGACTAAATGTTGAATAATATAGTGTAGAGTGATAATAATTTATTTAAAATATATTAAAATAATATTTATCATTACAGCACTTAGAACACACAATATTACAAAAATATTAATATTATTACATCCAAAGATTTCATTTTAGGTCTATTATATTATTGAAGGATCGCTATGTAATTAAATAATATTCTAACCTTATCCAAATCCCTATAAATATATAAACATTTCTATTATGTAGGGTTAAGTTAGAATTGATAATCATTGTTCATAATGAATTTCTCTATAGATTACTCAATTTATCATCCTCTTAAGAATGAGAATAATAAGAGAGAATCCTTTAATCCTAAGGAAAATTGAAGTGGTTAATATAAATAGCAAAAGGTAATCGATCCTCCTTGATAGCACCTAAAATTATATTGGTGTTGTTTGGAGATCAAGGAACATTGTGTGGATCACGTCTAGAGGGGATCCAAATTGGGTACCCCCCCCCCATGTATTTTTTATATACTGCGTGTGTGTACATATTTATATATGTGTATATATATTCTAATTTTAAAATATAATGTTATTTTTATGGAAATTTATAGTGAAAATTTTTATTTTATATATACATTCATACATATATAAAAACAAACATATGTATTTCTAATTGTTTTTGACTGAAAATTTCACTTATATAGATGATGAATCATTCAAAATATGAGAAAAAAACCTCCTAGGAATGTATGTCAAATATACATGAGGTCCACTATCCTTACCACATGTATCTAGATGATGCACCACTATATTCCCCTCTATTTGGATAGATGATATGGTAAATGAAGAGAAGGTTTAGAGCAGAGATCAAATTTTCATCAAAAAAGGATAAAATGGATGAGGGTTATTATCTTGTATAAAAAAATGAGATGATAAAAATATGGAAATAATATTCTATGATAATGGGCTCCCAAAACTAATAATGTGAATACTCTAATAAAAATTAAATAGCATGTACCCTATACAATTGAGGAAACCGTCTAGCAATACGTGAACTGTGGGCAGTAGAAACTACAAGACAAGAGTTTTCATGAATATGTTCAGGATATTATATGAATATTCAATATAGACTAACATCCAAATTAACATTGATGGTTTTCAATAGAGGGTAATCCATATTCATGTGAGGAGAGTTCATCCATGATAAGTTTGAAGGTTAGAAAGTTCCCTCCAAGTGGTATCTTATTCAGTAGTACGATTAACCCAAAATCACCTTAGCCTAAAAACATGATTTAAATGAAAATAGTTCATTCTCAACCCAAATGATCTATATTTTCCAACAGATAAAGTAAAAAATTAGGACAATTAAGGTTAGAATAGTCATTTCCATGATATAGGTATGGTCACTAGGGAGATCTAAAAAATCCTTATAGTCATCAAAGATGGAACACCAAACCTCCCTAACTCATGGGAAATGAATAATTGAAATAGAATTTGTTTTAACTCTTCATGTACATATGAGATAATATGGGTCACTGAAATAATGATTTTTCATCAAAAAATCAATATAAAGGAGAATTCCATGGAAAATGTTTTACTAGAAGAAACAATCCTTGGTTAAGACTGACAACCTCCAGAGGCCCTTCCATGACCTAAGTAATATAAAGAGAGGAGTTTCTAGATTGAGATGATAAAAAAATATAATAGAACAGTAATTGGAAACATCCCCAATCCATTACATGTTATCCTCCACTACACCATAAACAAAAGGAACGTGAAGGATGATGTTCTGATACTTTTTATTATAGAAAGTTGTTACCTTTTCTGGTAACATGCCATCAAGATTATCATTAAGTAGATATTTCACAATGAAATATTAAAGGCTACTGATCATTGGTGAAGTCTCATGTAGACCAATATCATCAAAATCCAAGGATCACTAAAAATGTTAACACTATCTCTATTAAAAATTCTTTAGTAAAGGCCTTTAGTCAATAGTCCCCATGATCCCTAAAGACATTTATAATGAAATATACTATAGAGCCCTAAATCCTTAATATATAATCTAGAGTGTGGAAAATCCATTTTATAGAACATTTTAGTATAATTATTCAGTATTAAATATTATGATCCTACCCTATTTATTAATGAGATAATCATTAAATAGTAAAAGCCGCTGAAACCTAGCCCCTCACAGTCTTTGGGGACACATTGTTTCTCCCAGGCCATCCAGTGAGTTTGGTTTTGGAAATTATTGATGACCCTCTAAAATGAAATAATTAATTAATAAATTTAGTTAATATTTATTTTCTAAATATTAAATAGTTACCTCACATAAAAAATGAATGTATTGAGACACTACTCTAATAAGGATCTCATTTTCATCCTTTGAAATTATCATGTGTCTCCACATCTAGATTTTTGTTGATTCCCAATAAATAATAGACTGTAGAACATACTTTATGTATATTTTTATGATTCTAGGGATAAAGAAAAAAAATTATGCTTCTCCACTGGATGTATACCCAAGACACATTGCAAATCATCCCCTCTTCTATGTAATCCACCACTGCTAAAAGATATTTTTTATTTGAAAAATTCATTGTTTATCCCAAAGATATTTCATAATATAGGATATGACATTTTATACATTCTCATTAATCATGTGTGTATCTCAAAATTTAATGGTATTAATCCAAAAAAACATGTAAGTTTCTTCATTCCCTCACTGAAAAATATTTACTCCATGGATATTCCTGGTCTTTGTTTCTCTTAAAGTCAAGTTAGAGAAAACAACAACAATTAGAATACAAAAGAGCAGGGATAGAGGATCCCATGATTTTATTCCATGGGTTTAGGAAAAGACATAAATGAGGTTTTAATTAATATTAATTTTTCAAGAGACAATGTTAACACACTTCATAAGAAAAATAATCTATTTGGTAATAAAATCCATATTTTACAAAATAATATGAATGAAACACAATTACACTCACATTAATGATTTAATCATATTTCATTTCCATTTATTATCCCCTCTTTTCAAGGAGGAATGAGTTCTCATTTAGTGAAGTGCTTCATAATATATGATAAAATTATAAAGAATGAGACTGTTAGGGACAAAATCACATGGATTTCTAGAGATAATATATAGAATAATGCATCATGGTTTTTTGAAAAAAAATCATTGAGAATATTTTACAGGTCAAATTTCAAAATTTAATCGGCCTATATTTTGAAATTTAAGACAGGATTGGATCTTTGGTAAGTAGTTTGATAAGGGTCTCATTGAAATTATTTTCTACGTATTGTATTTTATATTTTCTTTATATTTTTTATTTTTGACTCTTTCTAAATAACTTAAATTAAAATTTAAATGGAAGTATACTAATACATAAATATGAAAATTAAATTTTTAATGGATATTTTCATTGATAATTTTCAATATAACCTTTTAGTGTAAATTTAAAATTAAAATTTTTTCAAAAATTTACACATAATTTGTATTGTAATTGTACTTAAAATTTGACAACCATATTTAAAAAATAGATTAATTAATAAATTTTTAGGGTAAAAATATTGAAACATTAATAAATAATGTAACTTTTCACAGAAAATTTTATCTACAAATTTCATAGAGAAATATCAAGAGTAAATTTCCATTACAAATTTAAAATAAACAATTTCATATTAAATTTATAGTTCAATGGTCCAAATTTAATATATATCAATATTTGAATATAAATATAAATTTTTATAATACATTTTCATTCAAAATTTTAATTTAAAACTTTCACTGAAAATTTCCACTAAAATTTCTTGTAAATTGTTTTACTTATTTTGTATTATAATGTTATAGGAAATTTAGTTACAAAATATAAAAAATAAATACATGTTTATTTATATTTATTATTAAGTGTTTCAATTTTTAAAATAAGTTATAATGAACTATTTTTTAAATAAAAATTTTGGGAATTATGCATAAAAATAAATAAATATGTATGCATAAACATTATTTTTATAATAATTATTATCACATAGTGTTTAAAAACACTTTGTAACCTAGAGTAAATATTCTCTGTGTGTATTTATATTTATAATTTAATTTCTTTTAAAAAAATAGTTTTGTTATTTTATATTTTTTTCCAAGCAAAAAAATAACATTATAATTTTTTAATTTTAATTTATTCTTTATATTATAAAATATTTATATAAAAAATGTTAGGATAAAATTATTTATTCTATAACAAAAATATGTAAACTATATTAATAAATGATGTTATATAATTTTATTTTAAAATTATATATATATATATATAACAAATTGGCATAAATTTATTATTATTATTATTATTACTATTTTATTTACTTATAATAAATAAATTATTAATCTAAACATGAATAAATGAAATTTAAAAAAAACTAGAAAAAATTATTTTAATTAAAAGAAATGATAAATATTTGTAAATATTTATATAGAAAAAATATTTATAATAACTATTATAATTATTTTTATTCTTATAAAGATGAAATGACACTAATGATGCAATCTATTGAAACTTATTTGAATATTGTACATAAATTAGTTGCTGATCAAGGATATGTTTTTACATCTAACATAAAAGTTAGAGCACTCAATCAATGCAGGATACATATTTTTTGAAATCTTTTTTGTATGATCGTAACCATAGAAAAACACCTTTTCCCATATTTTCTTACATGATGAAGGTACTTGGACATGCATGGGTTTACATATGAAATAACATGTTCTAATTTTTCAGGTCCATTCTCTTTCAGCTAAAGAATACCGAAGAACCAGCACCTCTTTCTAGTTAATAGTATATATAGAAAACAATAATGAAAATAATGATGGGATGGAATAGGTTTTTCCCTCTCAATTGGGCCGAAGATCAGGGAAAAAGGCCACCCCATACTTATTAAAAATTATTGAATCCTTCAACACCCTTAATTTTAGTAGGATATTGATTGTGTGCACTAGGAAAACACTAGGTAGTAACAGGAGGACTTTCCCTTCCCTAGAATCTAAGACCATGAATTTCAAACCCCTTGGATCAGTAGAAAATTTTAGTAAAATTTGTTAAGAAATATCATCTCTAGTAATGGATTACTAGAATTTGTTATAAGAATAACAACAAATATGGCTTGAAAATGTTGGTTGTGTTATGGATATCGAGGATGTAAGTATAATATAATATATCATATTATTTTAGGTACTTATTAACATAGAGAAACCATAATGGAAAACACAATTCCCAATTAATGGGTGTAGGACCCTGGAACATCCTTAGAGGGTAGGGGTGAATATTGGTGTCAACATTTTCTTTTAATCTAATTGATATTTTTCCAAAATTTTTAGAAACTATTTGAACCTATCTAATGAGAGTGTGAAAAAAACAAAAAAGTCAATTGGAAAGATATGACACAACAATTTTACATGGTTCACCACTAAGGGCTAGTACAAGGAGCATATGCTGACGGGTTATTGGCCATACCAAATTCCACTAAACATCACTAGTTGTAGAGTACAAGAGTTTATACATAGTCACTCTAGGCTAGGAACACTACCTATTGAATGATTTTAGGTATATCCCACTAATTCTATTAGAAAACTTACATTGACCCCAATGATCACTCACTACCTTAGGTGAAGCCTTACTCAATTTATCAACATGAAGGTCACTTCAATGGATTGGAATTAAAGTTATTTCCCTTATCTGTAGAGAGAATATTATTTCACCTAAGACCTGAGTTCATTCATGGTAAAAGACATAACCCCTTAAACATGATATTCAGTACTACCATTCATGAATCTCCTTCACAAATCTCCCTTCCCAAAGAACCTATGCCTTCCCAGAACACACTTCCTTTATGAAGAAAATTTCTTTCCTAGAACAACCTTCCTTCATGAAGCTCACCGAATTAGTTTGGAATACTCCATCGTTGTGAAGTACCCTTCAAATAGAAAGCATTAAACATTTGTGAAGACTTATAGTCTTTTTTCTATGGTCAAGTGAACATATAAATCCATATTCACAATACTCCCATTATTTTTCGAAATAAGAGTATTTATTTATTTTCCTTGAAAAAATTATCGGATGGAAAGAGGGTTAACCACGTATTTATAGGCTCGATTGTTTGTGAAGATCAAACACCACTTTTCAGATTTTTTGGATCTTCAAAAAATCTATTCAGGCACTCCTCTTGTTGTGAAGGTCTATAAAAATTATCTGTTCACGTGTTTCATTGTAACCATATAGATTTCCATTGAAACCTTTTTGGTTCCCTTAGAAATTTCAGATTTTTTCATCACCAACCACGATGTTCCAATTCTTTTAATCGTGGAGAACAATATCTTTGATTGCAAAGCTCATTGTAATCACAGAGCACACCTTTTGAATTATTTAACACCTCAAGAAACAAAAATTATTTAGCCCAACATTGATAAACTCATTAAATTTCCACGTTTTGTTATGGCCTTCAAGGAAAACCATTTTTTGTGTGGAAAGTCATCCAAAAATATTAGACCCCAAAAATTTGGAAAACACTCGAAAACATCGCCACCTTCATTATTGTTTCCTACTTGAACTGTAAGATCCCTTTACTTATAAACACACTGATCTTCCATGTGAGGATTAACAAAAAACAAAAACCATACTCCATTTATATCAAGGAACATCCTTGGTTCCCACCAAGTGATTGTGAAAAATTATTTACACTATATGAAGGTTGAGTTGTATTCTCTTTTTGGGGAACCATCCAATGAAAAGTTTCTATATTAATTAGTTCTTAGTGAGAAGGATGAGGCATCAGACATTGATGATCATATCACACTATGACCTATGTGGAGGTGTGGTCGACACCTACTAAAGTGGGGTGGTCCACGGAATTATGGAAGGAAACATGAAAAAGATTATGTTTGATGTCAAACTTAAAAGTAGTTAACTTTTTATATGTGTACTTTTGTGCTTTCATATTGGCATTGTTTTGGATACATAATTTATATTTCAAATCTATGTACTCTGGTATGTGTAAATATGTTTTCATTTCCTAGAAATTTTTTTTGGGTCAGTGGGATTAGGCTACCTATCAAATGGTTCACTCAATTTATGATTATAATTATAGAAAATAAAAATTGTATTAGTGGAGAATGATATATAATGATAATGGAGGGTATTTTTTCTAACCAATGAAATTTTTTGAAATTTAATTGTTGTTAAAAAGACACTCAATTCAGGAATCCATTTTGTGATGCCAAATATTTCTTCTTTATCCAAAGATCTATCCTAATCATGAAATGAATATTTAGGTTGGATACCAAACCAAAGAAAATATGCGTCTATTTTCGATTTATTTCGTCTCATAATGAGGGTCTCAACCAAATAATTCATATCAATTTCCTAATTATACTAGCTTTATAGCCCTATTTTAGAACTTTTATATCATTATTTTTTCTCTTATTCCTATAAATTTATAAATATAATATATATTTATATGTATATATATTTTTCATATGATATTTATTATATATATTTATTATATTAATTTTAATAATAATATAAATATACATAACATATAAAAAATGTATATTAAAATTATGATGTTAATTATAAATTATTTTATATTGAAATTATTATATATTATTATATAATTATATATATAATAATTATATATACGTATATATTTATGTATAAATATTTTTTCACATATGGGGATATTTTTTCCTGTAATATAATGTCCAACAGAGGCTTCTAAGTTTGTATTATAAATTTTCAATGTTATTTATATTTACATATGGAAATATATATTAAAAATCTCATTTTGAATATATATTTTTGTAATTTATATATAAATTTTCATTAAAATTCTTTATTGAAAATTTCCAATTAAAGATGTAAATTTATAAACAAAATTTTATTTATAATAGAAACATCCGTAAATCTGAGGATAATTTCCATTAAATATTAATATTTACCGTTTTAAATTCCTACAAGAAATCTAATTTTAAATAGTGGCTTCAAAAATTTCCATTTTAATATTCATTGAATATTAATTGTGATATTCTCCAATTATCTATGTGAACTTATACAGAATATTTAATTTCCATTGGAAACATCAATAGTTCCAATGAAAAATTAGTATGAATTTTTTTTTTGTTATTAATAGAAATTTATAATCAAAATTAAATATAAAGATATATATATATATATTAAAATAACTATATACATTCATATGTATATAAATCTATAATTATATTAATTTGGGTATTTCCGTACACATGTTTCTGCACTATGTTCATTTTTAACACCTCTAATTTTTATTCCCAATTCACACTCTCCCCTCCTTGTGTAACACCCCAGGTAAATAAAGAATATGACATTTTCATATTTATCCATATTTGTGAATAAAATATTGATATGACTTTAAAGGGGATGCTATGCTCGATGGCATACCCAACACGCAACAACGAGTTTCTTGGGAATCTTACGTTGCACTCTAATAATAAAATAATATTATTTTAAATGGTAGTTAACATGTAGCCGTTGTAATGGTGGGGATGAATAGAAATAACTAAAATATGATTATATATGTTTTTAAATGTTTTTACATTTATCCAATAAAGGATAGAGGCTTAAAATACGGAAAGAATTCAATTTTAGGCGTATATGCCCTAGTTTTCACTAAAGGTTCACTTATCACCTTTTGATGTTGAACCATCATTAAATATAGTTTTGTTCACTCATAAACATTCTATTGGACCAAATAAAACTCTTCTTAAGAATCGGGACATCAAAATTTACTTTGTGTAAATTTTTGGTATCTTTCCGATAAAGTTCTTTTTTTTCAATGAATAGTGTAAAATGTTGTAATTTAATTCACAACCTCTTTTTAATATAATTTATTTATATGATTAGATTATCTTTTGAATTGGTTTTAAATTGAAATTAGAATATATTTTTACCATTAAATCCAATATTGGTCATTGGAATTAATTTCACTTTGAAATCAGACTTAAACTAGTGTCAATCTTTTGATACTTATTGTTTCATAAAAACACGCTATTTTCTTTGACAGCGGGAATTAATTATTAAATTAATTAATCTGATATATATGTTTTGAATTTTGTAAAATACACTTCATTTTTGAATTCGGAATATCAAATATAGATTATGGTGAATTTTTGGGATTTTTCTGAAAAACATCAATTTTTGATAAATAGTGAAACCACTAAGTGGTACTTATAAAAACTGATTTTTCCGTTTAAATGAAATTTTTCCATCTTTGTGTTTTGAATTTCAAAAATCCGGCATACATGGTTGTCATTAATAAGTAAAATGTGGTTCAATGGGATAAAAATAATTTTTTGGTGAATAGTAACTTACTAAGTTTTTAATCGCGATTAGTGGTAATTAGTGTAGTTTAAGGTTAAAATAATGATCTAATAAAATAATATGAGTTTGACACATGTCCTACCCTCATTGGTTGTGTCATGGCCGACCAAGACCAGCCATGGGTAAACTTGGGGACCCCATGGAGCCACTTTGGTTGGGAAATGACATAAATAACTTTTTATTTAATGTAAAAGTAAAAATGCCACAAACAAGATATGTTTTCCTAAAACAATTGTTATGTTGGGTTATACAAGTCATATTTTTTATTATAAATAGTAATTGGAAAGATAAAAATATTCCCTACATCATAGTAATTTTTTTATAATTTTTAGACATTAAATAAATTAAATTATTTATGACATCATAATGATGCAGCGATGACATCATTATCTGACAATTTAAATAAAATAGAAAGATAATGTAAAATCTATGAACTAAACATGTCCAAAACTTATTGGATGGGTGTATTTAGAACCCTTATCACCTTATCCACGAATTATATCAATTTGGGACCTTTTAAAACCGAAACACATTTTCAAATAAAGTAATATTTCTTACTTTCCAAAAGTGCCCCTCCTCTCCTCTTATAAAAGTCCCTCACCTCTACCTCATTTCACACACTCCTCAAGACTTTGGCTCGGCCAACCCCTTCCCATTTACTCTCTCCACATCCCTCTCCTCATCCTAGTGGATTCCCTTTGGTCAGAATACTTTCAAAGGAAGCCTTTAGGCTCAAATCAAAAGGAGTTACACTTTTAAAGGTAATTCATTCTCTCATGTTCATTTGTATTATTTTGCTTTTCCAACCCCCTAAACTCTTTTTATTTACTTATTTTGTAACTACACCAGTATCTTCAATATACTAAGATGTTGTTATAAGATGTATTCGAACTACACTCTCACACAAGTACATCAAATGGTTAAAGAACATACGGTTTCCGTGGATGGTGAAATTCTGCCTCCCGAAACGATGATTGTTCGATACTCATCTAACACCTTAAAAGGTGGACATTAAGATGTCACTATATTTATATATGATATATAATATGTTCATGTTTTCTTTAAGCTTCTGTATTTTTCATTTTGGGAATACCTTTATGGTTTCCATTATGGGTAAATGCGATATCTTCATTTAAGGAAGTGCGGACTACCGCCCCCTCAAAGTGATTTGATTCGTTAAATACCATATGTGGGACGTATAAAGGATGGAACTATGATATTATATATAATATTATACTGGAATTATAATATACCTTTATATCATTATTATTCCATTCTATAAAATATGAAATAGAAAAGAAAGTAGCGTTCATGCATACGTACGGCTTACCGTCTCCATGAACGGTGCATTTCATTTCTTACCTCTAAATGATTATGTAATGTTATTAATGCATTAATGTACTGGATATATATGAAATATATGATATCTACATCATGAATACAATTATGGATATAATAAACATTTGGCCACATGAACAACATGTAATTGTAAGAAGTCCACTTTCGACTTAAGAACCAAATATCGGCAAAACAAATATTATTAACTTAAATGATTACATAATGTTTATGACATGTTAATAAGTGATATAAAAGGAATAATGAACTTGAAAAAGGTTCTTAAGGAAGTATAAATTAACTCAAGTTTATTATTCAGGAGATTAGAGAATGATCGAGTCAAGTCAGACCCGAGGTAAGGGATCCTACTCCTCTCTTTCTTTTTAAGTACACACTTTTATGTCATTCCTTTTAAAGCTCATCTTTCTTGTTATTGGGATGATATTTTATATTACACTTACTTTAATTTTTATTTTCATGTTATGAGAGACCATATTCTCTCTCATCAATCCATTTTGGAAGTTTTGAGTGGTGTCGTTAGGCTGCCGAACTTTCGTAAGAGATCTAACCTCTCTCTTTCTTTTTAAGTACTCTCCTTTATGTCACTTCTTTTAAGCTCCTCTTTGTAATGTTGGGGGATGTTCTTTTATATTACTCTTGCTGTAAATTTTATTTTAATGTGATGAGATCCCCTATTTGATCTCATCAACACATATTCGGAAGTTTTATGTGGCACTGTTAGGCTGCCGAGTTTTCGTAAGGGATTTTTCATCTCACTTTTATTCCCGTGAGATTTATGCTACATTTGCCAAAAATTCCATTATGTAGTGTATTTACTGTCCATTATTCTAATATTTGAGTGATATACTTTCGTTTATGAGTATTTACATCAATGATCTATTGTCCTTCTTTCATGGGGTGTATGTTTTGAAAGATACCCAAGTCGGTAAGGGAACCTTTCACCCTCCTCTTTTTTAAAAGACTTATTTTGTTGGGTCTTTTAATTTACATATTGTTATGTTGGGATATGTTCTCATATATCCTTATTGATGTAAATTTTATTTCCAAGTGATGAGATACACTTTTTATCTCTCATCAACTCATTTTGATGTGATGCCGTTAGGCTGTCAAGGGAACTTTTTAACCCAATTTCGATTTCTTTGGGTTCAACATGTATTCATTGAATATGTCATCCATTGAATATGTGTGAATGACCTTTTATTGTTTTACACTTAATATCCACTTATATTGGGTGTATTTATATTTGTCACACATGTTTTTGAGATTGATTTTTCCTTAATTTAAGGATACCTTCTTTATAAGGGATTTCATCACATTTGACATTTCTATTGAGGGTTCATTGTTGTTATGCACCAATTCACTCTTATATGGTGTATATACTGTCCTTTGGAGTATTATATCATGAATCCATTTATTATCATGATATTATAAACTTCTGACTAAATGTTATTCCTCAATTATTGTATTCAAGTGTCTCTAATTTTGGTAAAACCCCTTTAACCAAAATATCGTTTTAAATGTATTAATTATTTTTTATTATTAATGTCCATGTTTTCAAAATGGTTTTAAGGATTTATTTATATGGATATTAATGGTTTAAAATTTTAAGCTTCAAGGTGGTATGGGACACTTTGATTCAAAAATATCTTTATTAAATGTTTTAAATGGTTTTGGAAATGGTTTCTTTTTGAATGGATTCATTATTTCAATATACTAAAATGTTATATTGTGATTGAAATGTGGAAATGTTATTTTTCCTTTATGCATGTTTTATGTGACACATTTATGTTATGGTTCTTGGGCATTGTTATGAAAACGGGTGGTTCTGTGATAAACTAAGGGAGGGTGAGCCCGATATAGCTCTCCACTACATTGGGTAATGCGAAGGAGTGAAATGTTAAGGTTTCTCTGAAGAGATTTAGGGAATATAATGTGATGGGTATTCCAAACGTAACCATGAGGGTTACTCCCTACGTAAAAATTTTATGAATGCCTCAAGTTACCTTTTATGTCTTATGATTTCTATGATTTATTCATGATTTTATATGCCTATGTTTTATGGGTAAAGTATGATTTCATTCTTATCTATACATGTACTCATGTTTCCTTTCCATATTTTTATATCCCTTACTGAGCTTTTTATACTCATCCCAAGTTTTTGAAATGTTTTTCACAGGTCAAGGGAAAGGTACATGATGTGATGATAGTGTCAAGGATGTGTTAAGAAATAATTTGTGTTATATTTTATATATGTTTCTGTTGATGGGAAGAATGAATATTGTCTTTTATGTAACCACTTTGTTTAAATGTGGAATGAAATGCAAGTTTCATGATCTAATTCTCTAAAACTTTAAACCTGAAAAGATCCTCAATGTGTAATCTTGTAATAACTCAAGATTAAGTAAGGTTTAAGGCTGGGGCCTTATAGTTGGTATCAAAGGTCGGTTTAGATAACTTTAGAGGTTAGGGTATTCTTTAAGCATAAGTGACATTACCATAATGGTTAGGATTTCAGAAAGAGTCCTAGTTTTAGATAAAGTGAATGAGTAAGTATATCTTAGTATTTATCTTACTCATTAGTACATGATGATTTTGTTGATATACTCACACTGAAATTTCTATTTTTAGTGAATGGATGGATCTAGCATGCACCAAAGAGACAACAGGTTTGAAGGAAACTGTGGTGGTTCTCTGATTAAGATACTAGATAAAATGGAGGATTCAATGAGGAAACTTGTGGTGGTTCTAAACCAAATATCAAGGAGTCATGATCAACCACTTGAACCTTGGTATGTTCTGTGATGCATCATGTATGAGATGACCAATCTATGTGGAAGTTCAGGTAATAATTATAAAGGTAACCATTAGAGTTTATATAATCCTTACTTTTGAGGTAATTATGGGTTATTATATGATATGATGGAAAATGAAAGGCATGAGATAAACTTGAGGTTAAAATATGTTATGTTTATTTTTGAAGATTTTATCTCTTTTTGGGGAATGATTTAAGAATTATATAGTTTTGGAAAAAGGACAACACGCAGACCGTGTGACAACCCGTCGCGTCGGACAAAGCTGCGGGAATCGAACCCACAACCAAAGTGCGACTGGTATTTATCGCCTACCACTGGACTACGTGAAGTCCCTGTTTAGTTTGACTGATTCTTTTTAGATATATGATTTTATGAATTAAGAGTAAGTTGATTTTGGGTTATTTATGAAAATGATTAACCTATCATAGAGGATATGTGATTTGGTTAATTACTTTTCAATACGAGACTTTAGGAGCAACTGATATTGTTTGGAGATAAATGTTACGATTTAACTTGGAAGACTATGTGACTAAATCCTTCAAATATTTGGGTTTCAATCTTATATTGGTTTACTTTGAAGAATTTTATGGACAAATTGTTTATCGGATGGTCCTCGTTGAACTTTGGGTTTTGTTGGAAAAAATTTTGAGATTAAGAATAGATTTTCTTTTTATAAAGGGTTATCCTTTTTTGGATTATCTGACCTTGTACTAGCCTTTTTGGTTTTGTTTTTGGTTAAAGTATAAAGACATGGGAAGTATATAGTTCTCTTTTGTGGATTAGTTGATTCTCTAGAAGTTGATTATAGTACTCTTAATGCGAACAAGTCTCCCTAAATACTCATCTTTTGGAAAAAATATGAGTTTGATTAAGGAATCTAGTAAAAGTTGAAAGTCAACATGATAAGTTATTATGCTTCCTTATGAATAAATTCCTCAATATTAAGTAACTTAAAACAAAAATGTTGCCTATTAACTTTTCCTACTGGGGAACCCAACACCGTTTAACCCATCACAAGTTTGTGATTTTCTTATTGTTAACTTTCTCCTAAACATGTTTTCTATCACTCTCCATCAGAACATGACCCTATGTTTTCTCCTCCATTTCCATGTTTTCCTACATGGAGTCCTAGTATGGGTTAACTCGGGTGACCTCTGTACTTATCTTTCTTTATTTTAAAGTGATTGTTTTACCGACTCTTGTTCCGATGTGGGACTTTCAAAGATGTTTCCAAGCACAATTTTAAAATTGCGAGGACGCAATTCCCAAAAGGGGGGAAGGATGTAACACCCCAGGTAAATAAAGAATATGAAATTTTCATATTTATCCATATTTGTGAATAAAATATTGATATGACTTTAAAGGGGACGCTATGCTCGATGGCATACCCAACACGCAACGAGTTTCTTGGAAATCTTACGTTGCACTCTAATAATAAAATAATATTATTTTAAATGGTAGTTAACATATAGCCATTGTAATGGTGGGGATGGATATAAATAACTAAAATATGATTATATATGTTTTTAAATGTTTTTACATTTATCCAATAAAGGATAGAGGCTTAAAATACGGAAAGAATTCAATTTTAGGCGTATATGCCCTAGTTTTCACTAAAGGTTCACTTATCACCTTTTGATGTTGAGCCATCATTAAATATAGTTTTGTTCACTCTTAAACATTCTATTGGACCAAATAAAACTCTTCTTAAGAATCGGGACATCAAAATTTACTTTGTGTAAATTTTTGGTATCTTTCCGATAAAGTTCTTTTTTTCAATGAATAGTGTAAAATGTTGTAATTTAATTCACAACCTCTTTTTAATCTAATTTATTTATATGATTATATTATCTTTTTAATTGGTTTTAAAGTGAAATTAGAATATATTTTTACCATTAAATCCAATAGTGGTCGTTGGAATTAATTTCACTTTGAAATCAGACTTAAACTAGTGTCAATCTTTTGATACTTATTGTTTCATAAAAACACGCTATTTGCTTTGACAGCGGGAATTAATTATTAAATTAATCTGACATATATGTTTTGAATTTTGTAAAATAGACTTCATTTTTGAATTCGGAATATCAAATATAGCTTATGGTGAATTTTTGGGATTTTTCTGAAAAACTTCAATTTTTGATGAATAGTGAAACCACTAAGTGGTACTTATAAAAACTGATTTTTCCGTTTAAATGAAATTTTTTCATCTTTGTGTTTTGAATTTCAAAAATCCGACATACATGGTTGTCATTAAGATGTAAAATGTGGTTCAATGGGATAAAAATAATTTTTTGGTGAATAGTAACTTACTAAGTTTTTAATCACGATTAGTGGTAATTAGTGTAGTTTAAGGTAAAAATAATGCTTTAATAAAATAATATGAGCTTGACACATGTCCTACCCTCATTGGTTGTGTCATGGCAGACCAATAAAAGCCATGGGTCAACTTGGGGACCCCATGGAGCCACTTTGGTTGGGAAATGACATAAATAACTTTTTATTTAATGTAAAAGTAAAAATGACACAAACATGATATGTTTTACTAAAACAATTGTTAAGTTGGGTTATACAAGTCATATTTTTTATTATAAATAGTAATTGGAAAGCTAAAAAGATTCCCTACATCATAGAAATTTTTTTATAATTTTTAGACATTAAATAAATTAAATTATTTATAACATCATAATGATGCAGCGATGACATCATTATCTGACAATTTAAATAAAATGGAAAGATAATGTAAACTCTATGAACTACACATGTCCAAAACTTATTGGATGGGTGTATTTAGAACCCTTATCACCTTATCCACAAATTATATCAATGTGGGACCTTTTAAAACCGAAACACATTTTCAAATAAAGTAATATTTCTTACTTTCCAAAAGTGCCCCTCCTCTCCTCTTATAAAAGGCCCCCACCTCTACCTCATTTCACACACTCCTCAAGCCTTTGGCTCGGCCAACCCCTGCCCATTTACTCTCTCCAAATCCCTCTCCTAATCCTAGATGATTCCCTTTGGGCATAATCCTTTCAAAGGAAGCCTTTAGGCTCAAATAAAAAGGAGTTACACTTTTAAAGGTAATTCATTCTCTCATGTTCATTTGTTTTATTTTGCTTTTCCAACCCCCTAAACTCTTTTTATTTACTTATTTTGTAACAACACCAGTATATTTAATATACTAAGATGTTGTTATAAGATTTATTCGAACTACACTCTCACACAAGTACATCAAATGGTTAAAGAACATACGGTTTCCGTGGATGGCGAAATTCTGCCTCCCGAAACGATGATTGTTCAATACTCATCTAACACCTTAAAAGGTGGCCATTAAGATGTCACTATATTTATATATGATATATAATATGTTCATGTTTTCTTTAAGATTCTGTATTTTTCATTTTGCGAATACCTTTATGGTTTCCATTATGGGTAAATTTGATATCTTCATTTAAGGAAGTGCGGACTACCGCCCCCTCAAAGTGATTTGATACGTTAAATACCATTTGTGGGACGTATAAAGGATGGAACTATGATATTATATATGATATTATACTGGAATTATAATATACCTTTATATCATTATTATTCCATTCTATAAAATAAGAAATAGAAATGAAAGTAGCGTTCATGTGTACGTACGACTTACCGTCTCCATGAACGGTGCATTTCATTTCTTACCTCTAAATGATTATGTAATGTTATAAATGCATTCATGTACTGGATATATATGAAATATATGATATCTAAATCATTAATACAATTCTGGATATAATAAACATTTGGCCACACGAACAACATGTAATTGTAAGAATTCCACTTTCGACATAAGAACCAAATATCAGCAAAACAAATATTATTAACTTAAATGATTACATAATGTTTATGACATGGTAATAAGTGATATAAAAGGAATAATGAACTTGAAAAATGTTCTTAAGGAAGTAGAAATTAACTCAAGTTTATTATTCAGGATATTAAATAATGATCGAGTCAAGTCGGACCCGAGGTAAGGGATCCTACTCCTCTCTTTCTTTTTAAGTACACACTTTTATGTCATTCCTTTTAAAGATCATCTTTCTTGTTATTGGGATGATCTTTTACATTACACTTACTGTAATTTTTATTTTCATGTGATGAGAGACCATATTCTCTCTCATCAATCCATTTTTGGAAGTTTTGAGTGGTGTCGTTAGGCTGCCGAACTTTCGTAAGAGATCTAACCTCTCTCTTTCTTTTTAAGTACTCTCCTTTATGTCACTTCTTTTAAGCACCTCTTTGTAATGTTGGGGGGTGTTCTTTTATATCCCTCTTGCTGTACATTTTATTGTAATGTGATGAGATACCCTATTTGATCTCATCAATACATATTTGGAAGTTTTATGTGGCGTCGTTAGGCTGCCGAGTTTTCATAAGGGATTTTTCATCTCACTTTTATTCCCGTGAGATTTATGCTACATTTGCCACAAATTCCATTGGTTGGTGTATGTACTATCCATTATTCTACTCTTTGAGTAATATACTTTCGTTTATGAGTATTTACATCAATGATCTATTGTCCTTCTTTCATGGGGTGTATGTTTTGAAAGATACCCAAGTCGGTAAGGGAACCTTTCACCCTCCTCTTTTTTAAAAGACTTCTTTTGTTGGGTCTTTTAATTTACATATTGTTATGTTGGGATATGTTCTCATATATCATTATTGATGTAAATTTTATGTCCAAGTGATGAGATACACTTTTTATCTCTCATCAACTCATTTTGATGTGATGCCGTTAGGCTGTCAAGGGAACTTTTTAACCCAATTCCAATTTCTTTGGGTTCAACATGTAGTCATTGAATATGTCATCCATTGAATATGTGTGAATGACCTTTTATTGTTTTACACTTAATATCCACTTATATTGGGTGTATTTATATTTGTCACACATATTTTTGAGATTGATTTTTCCTTAATTTAAGGATACCTTCTTTATAAGGGATTTCATCACATTTGACATTTCTATTGAGGGTTCATTGTTGTTATGCACCAATTCACTCTTATATGGTGTATATACTGTCCTTTGGAGTATTATATCATGTATCCCCTTATTCTCATGATATTATAAAGTTCTGACTAAATGTTATTCCTCAATTATTGTATTCAAGTGTCTCTAATTTTGGTAAAACCCCTTTAACCAAAATATCATTTTAAATGTATTAATTATTTGTTCTTATTAATATCCATGTTTTCAAAATGGTTTTAAGGATTTATTTATATGGATATTAATGGTTTAAAATTTTAAGCTTCAAGGTGGTATGGGACACTTTGATTCAAAAATATCTTTATTAAATGTTTTAAATGGTTTTGGAAATGGTTTCTTTTTGAATGGATTCATTATTTCAATATACTAAAATGTTATATTGTTATTGAAATGTGGAAATGTTATGTTTCCTTTATAAATGTTTTATGTGACACATTTATGTTATGGTTCTTGGGCATTGTTATGAAAATGGGTGGTTCCGTGATAATCTAAGGGTGGGTGAGCCCGATATAGCTCTCCAATGCATTGGGTAACGCGAAGGAGTGAAACTTTAAGGTTTCCCTGAAGAGATTTAGGGAATATACTGTGATGGGTATTCCAAACGTAACCAAGAAGGTTACTCCCTACGTAAGAATGTTATGAATGCCTCAAGTTACCTTTTATGTCTTATGATTTCTATGATTTATTCATGATTTTATATGCCTATGTTTTATGGGTAAAGTATGATTTCATTCTTATGTATACATGTACTCATGTTTCCTTTCCATATTTTTATATCCCTTACTGAGCTTTTTATGCTCATCCCAAGTTTTTGAAATGTTTTTCATAGGTAAAGGGAAAGGTACATGATGTGATGATAGTGTCAAGGATGTGTTAAGAAAGAATCCATGTTATATTTTAAATATGTTTCCGTTGATGGGAAGAATGAATATTGTCTTTTATGTAACCACTTTGTTTAAATGTGGAATGTAATGCAAGTTTCATGATATAATTCTCTAAAACTCTAAACCTGAAAAGATTCTCAATGTGTAATCTTGTAATAACTCAATATTAAGTATGTTTTAAGGCTGGGGCCTTATACCTTGACTCTCATATTCCTGAATCATCCACCTTTTCATAATTCCATCGTCACTAACTCCTTATATCTGCCTGGCTCAAGTTCTATTCACTCTCATATTCTCTCTATATTCTGTCCACTTTACCCCCATTCCCAATTCTATATATGTCTCTTCACTATCCTCACTTGCATGTATATTCACTTTTAAATATCTAATGATCCACCTACACCAAGATGTAGTTCATCCACTTTCCAACCTCTACCTCTATCTCAATATATCGTTCAGCTTCCTCTCCGCCCTACACTCCTCCTCCCTACCCCCACCTCTTTTTCCTTATCCTCAACTCTAACTCTTTATACGCTTTCAACCAAGATTTCATTGATCTCCAATCTCACTTATTCCTCATCCTCACAATATACTCATGATAGCCTCGTCTGTTGTTTCAAAAATCCCATGTCATCATATTTTTATTATATTTAATGCATCAGTTAGTGTTTATATGATATCAGATCTCTAACCTCCATTCTTGAATTTATATTCATAACTTCCATGCCAAGTTAGTTCTATTTGATCAATCTCTTCCCCATTCTATGTTCCATTAGTTGTGAAAATTATATAATCAAGTCTATTATTCCTAACTGATTATCAAATAAAAATGGGATGCTGGTAGAATAATATGTTAACTGAGTGGTAAAAATATAATATCACATTTGTTTTAAACATTCATTTCAGTCATATTCCACTTTTATTCCCTATAAAAAATTTATTATAATTTATTAATACATTGATTCATTTCAACTGTGAACTTTAGAAATAACATTTATGATGAACCCTTATGTAAATATTCAGTATAAAAGTATGTTAGATTTTATTTATATTGATGTTGTTTTAGTTATTTATATTTCAATTCTATGTTATTATATGCTTTTATTATTCATAATTTTAGGTTTGGTATTTAATATTATATATTCAATAATGGTTTTTATTTTAATATGTATTATATATATATATTGTGTTTTTAGTGAGATCCGAGATGATAATATGATACAGATCACATGGTATTGTGTAACTAAGTGGTATGAATATAACATCACTTCTATACTTTTTTCAATCCATTCATTCATGTTTTACTTTTTCCCCATGATATTTTACTTACTTGTCTAAAATAATTTTTTAATAACACTTATTATAGAAATTATCACATATATTAAAATTTTATACCAAATTGTATCTATATTTCATGTTGGAAAACTATTTTTCTTCCATTTATTGAACTTTTTTTCATTTAAAATTTAACTAAATTAATTTTTTAATATGTTGATTATACCAAATGATTACAATCGTAAGAAGTTTTCAATAATTCTTCCAATAGAGGAGAAACTGAAAAATTACCCAATTACCTTCCATCACTAACTATATTATTATTTTTTATTCATAATACATAAATCTAATTACAAGTTTCTATTCCATATTTTTGTCATGTAATTAAAATAAAAAAATTATTGAATTTGATGAAGAATTCATTAAAGGATGAATAAATGATTTTATACCATAATAAGGACCTTTATTTCTTAATGGAATTTATCAAGTGGGTAGTGTTACTTTTATATATTACAATATTTTATAATCACATGAATTTAGGCTAAATGGTATTATTTTTGTCTGGATATTTTAGAAATTTGATGGGTGTATTCTATATGGGAATTGTAGCTACAATATATACCTCCAATATTAGTTGATATAGATTTATGATAGTTTATAAATTAAAAACATTAAAAGTGATATAATTTTACCTAAATTTGTATTAACAGACATAAAAATCCAAGGTGCTTAATTATCACTTTTATTAATCACCCATAGGCTCACAAGTTTGATATAACTCTTCCCCAAGCATTTAGGTTAAATTTCCCTCTTCCCACTTTCCCTTTTGACATCACAGGTTTCCATTTCCATTAGATACATCATCTTCCTTCGCTAACAATATAATTTTTAATGTTCATCACACCTGTCCCAAGTTCATTATTTCCATTGACTCTTCTTAAACATTAATACATTATTCCTAATAACCAAATATATTTTAATGTGTATAATGATTTTTTTATCATTTAATAGTGTAATTTTCTCACATGAATGAAAATGATGATATTATATTATGTATTTATTTCATATGGATATCATTCTGGGGAATTGATGTTAAATTATTTATTTAATACTACATTATGTTCATATTGATTATATAAATAAATGTTTCATTTTTAATAAATTTCTAATTTAATTTTCTTTTCTCATTACTTTTAATGTAATATTTTAATATGTATACCATACGTTATGGTAGTAATTTATAATTTTGGATTTATGAATTAATAAAACAGGTTTTAATAAATTTTAGTTATATTTTATGACATAATTATAAACAATATTTTATTTATTATATTAATTAAGATTATTGGTCAATTTTATTTTTATTTTCAATTCAGGTTTTATGTTAAATAATTATACAATAAAATTTTCTTTCTAATAATTGAAAAAATTATTTCCCACTTATAGATTTTGTTTTCATTATGAATTCAAGTGAAATATTTTTTTAATAAAATAAAAAAAATTACGTATTTATTTGTATTTTGATGTGGGAGGTTTCTAAACCATCCATAATAAAAATTTGTATTCATTTTTTTAGTTATGTGATCTTGGAATCCCTTGAAGAATTTTTTCTTTAATCATTACTAATTAAATCAGGGTGTTTTACATTACACAGAAATACATTTAGGGGAATATAAAAAAAATATACCTCAAAAACATAAAATATCATAATTAAAATAAATTTTTATCTTGTTCAATTAACCTATAATTTCTATATATCATCCATTATCAATACTGATTACTTTCTTGGAATCCTTACTGAAATTACACTTATCCTGGTTATTCTCATCTCCATATTTTCATGAGTTAATTATCATAGACAATGTTACACATTTTTTAAACTATTTATTATAACTAACTCCAAGGAAAATGAATATCTATATATATTTTTATTCCCATTTTCTAGTTGATTAGCCTACCTATAATAGTGAATTTTTATAAAATATGATAAATTATAGAATAGTGGTACCTTTTACATGTAATTTTAAAACATAATACTATTCCCCCATTCAATAATCATATAAATAATCCACCCCATGATTTAAAATTAGTTTCAGTATGAAAGATTTTTTAAACACTTTTGTATCACTCATAAGATCTAATTATGCAATAATTTGAATTTCTAGATAGAAATGAAATATAAATTTTTCATTTCCTTTTCTATTATTTTTATGTACTAATACATTCCAAAAATTATCAATTAAGTAAAAAAAAATCTTGATTTTAGCATAGCCACACTGATCAGCATATATTTTTAATTCCCAAATTTTTTTCTAATTCATTTCGACAAATTAATGGAATTTTGAAATAAATTTCATGCCTCGCATAATGGATATTTTTAGAGGTGTATTTGATTATGTACATACTAAAATAACACTGACATATAAATACACATATATATTATTTATTGAATCTATTTTTTCAATTAACTTGAAAACAAAAATTGTAGTATCATTTGATAAAACATTGTACACAATGACGGTTAATTATTGTGTTATAGTGGTTGATGGATTACACTTTCTATTTAATATCCCATTTATCCATTCATACATTCAGAAGTTTCAAAGGATGTTAAATTCTTATTAATTATTTTCTTTATAAAAAATCATGCATGGAATATATTAAAATTGAAATAAAATAGTTATATTTGGATATTTAGTGACACAATCCATTAAATAAGTTATTAATTAGTCATATTATATTATGATAAACTCTCATTTTACCCATGTATTATGATGAGACTATGTTAACATCAATAATATATTGTTTTCTTGATTTTCTCATCACACGGATGATGTTCATGTCGATGTTACTATCTCCATTCATTAATTATGTTCTTTTTCACTATCAATAGACATATTCCTCCAACTTTTTGGTTTGGATTAAATTATTAATGAATCATCATATCAAAAGAATATATTTTAAGATAAAACACTATAATGAGTCCTACTTGTATTGTTATCCCACTATCAACATTTCATTATTTGATATAGGGGTTCTGGGTAGTTTCATGGGTGATGAATTCAAATTACACTTTGGTATAAAAAAATTTTATTTTCTTATTATTTTGGGATTAATATTTATAAATTTTATTCAGCATTGAATTTTGATTTCATATAGATTTTCAATTCTATTCGGTTTTATAACACAATATAAATATTAAATAATAAATTTAGTTTTTTTTCATATATGAAATCATATGATTAGATGTTTTATGTATTATTTTTCCATGTCTTCCTATGTAATCAATTTTACTTCCTGTTAGAATTTATTTTATTTTTTTATCATGGTAAGTATTAATTAAGTTTTTCCATTTTTCCGAAATATGGTTTTTACTATGATTCCAAAAAAATATTTCCCTAGTATTAAAAACAGAATCTATTAATAAAAAATTTGAAAGGATGGAGATTTTATTTGATTGTAGACTAAATTATTGGAATTTACTTTGAATTTTTATTTCCTCCATAATAGGTTTGTTTATATATTCCTTTTATGACCAAATATTGAATGTTTAGTATTATTGTTGTGATACAATATAAAATGCTTAAGATTTTTTTCATTTTTTATTTGAATGTTTTTACACAAACATTTTCTAATTATATTTTATATAAAATATATTTTACCCACAACCATAATTTCAATTTTATTATTATTTTGTAGGTTTCATTTTTGAACAACATGATTTCAAATAATACCGAAAATGGTGAAGTTAAAATAAAATATATTACTTAATCATTCAAGTTCATTTTAAGATTTTAAATTATAAATGATATTATATAAACATTTAGAACTACATATTTAATTTTATCATTATTATTTAACTTATTTTACTATATTTTTAATTAAATAACATATTATTTATTTTCACAGAATTATTTTTGTGGATGATTTTTTAATAATATTCTAAAATGAATAGATATTAAAAAAATTAATATATGTGTACCAAAAATAATTAATTATTATTAAATTAATATAAATATATGTACTATTTTATTATAATGAACATTGGAATTACAAATTATACACAGTCATGAAATTTCATTTTTAAACTACTTCAATAGTTTTGTTCTTTTAGTGTCTTTTAATTAGTTTCAATACATCATGTTTATTGATTAATTTAATAAGATGAATGTACAATTCCATTAGATTTACTATTTATGTTTTTAAAAATTCAATAAATAATAAAACAGCATATGGTCATATTAAATATAAAATTTATTTTTCATGACACATAGTGTTATCATTATAATGTTTTCTTTTATATAATGGATTGTTGTATATCAATATTTTTTAAAAAAAATTATATCAAATTTTATTATATATGTTTTGATTTTCCTTGTGAATATTTAATGACATAATCATTAAAATAATTATCCTTATTTAAAATAAATTAAAAAAATTCATTGTCATCACATATTTAAAAACAATTATTCATGTTTATATATATAGTCTTATCTTTATCCTTAGCTTATATTACCTTAGAGTATTTATTATTGAAATATTAATGGGTTATATATATATAATTGAAATTATCTATATGATTTCAATTTATATATACACAAACATTGATAAGGTTTCAATTTATTCCAAAAATTGAAAAAAATAGTTATATAGAGAATCAAAATTAATAGTGTGGTGATTAAAATATGAAGAAAATAAAGACTAAAAATATTGAAGAAAATAAATCTCATAATTTCTTTTTAATTATAATAATATGTTTCTAAATATACATAAAAACGAATAACAAGGAATAAGAAGAAGATATATACAAGTATTTTCATAGATAGCCCAAATTTATTTAATTGATAATCCTACAGAATTGGTAAAGAAACCCTATTTATTTGGATAATAAATCTATGTCAAATAATGTCCATCTAATTCATTATCTTTACCACATTTAATGTTCTCTCTCTTTTAATATTACAATATTTTGTTCCATACACTATGAATAATTTTTATGCATATGATATATAATCATATTTTATATCTACATTTTGATATAATAATTTTTTTCTTTGAATAATGTATATTTAGTTATATGAGTTTTAATTTTCACATTAAAATTTATATTATATTATTTAAATATTTATTATTCATTATATAAAAACTAATTATTTCATATAGTGGTATAATAATATTTATGTGATCTTGCACCCTGTGAAAAAAATAAATTCACGGTGTGTTGAAATTATTATTCTGAATTTGTTTTAATTTTTTAGTTTTTTAATTCATAATACGTTTTATATTTTCATTGTAGAACATCATAATTTATTTGTACTCCTTATCCAAATGATATAAATATTTTATTTTTTAATTATAATTCCCAGTCTATTTCTAAGTAATAGATATTTTTTTGATGATTTAAAAAGCTGTTAAAAATATTCTTCTACTCATACATGTTTCTGACTAATATTAAATGATACAATTAAAATTTATATGTGATTGAATATATTTTACCTCTAATTAAAATTATTTCAGAATTATATGTTACATCAATATATATCATGTACATTATATATCATGGTATTCTAATCTCCAGTTATATTTTTTTATTGGTGACATTTTATGGTTTTTCATTATCTTTTTTTACTTTTTTGGGATTTTTTTTCACAACCCAATTAACATATTATTATTTATGTCCATTTATTTTTAAATACACGTAAAATTTATATCTGATAATTTATTCACTTAAATATCTTACCTTATATTTTTCATCTATATATATACTCCATGTTTAAATAATTAAGTGGAACTATGACACTTATTCGGCTATTCACTTAGTTACTTATCCTAGATTATGATTTTATATATATTATTTTGTGGTCCAATAGTTTTTTTATAATAGGAAATTTTAAAATTTTATTACAATTACCATATTTATTCAATTTCATTATTCAAATCTATCCAATATTAACTTTCTATGAATGTTAGATATCCCCGATATGACATGCATTACTATACGAAATTCATGAATTATTTTATTTATTAAAACATTCATATCATGATTCTTTTTTAAATAAATATTTTTTTTATTGTATATATTTTACCCTGTTAATATTCATGGGGGATAATACTAGTATAATTACTTACAAACATATATTTTAACATAATTATATACATATATAAGTATATATACTAGAAAGGTATTTATATTGTAACATCCCATGTAGTTATAGAATAAGAAATTTTCATATATATTCATATTTTTAAATTAAATAGTCATTTCACCTCAATATAGATGTTATCTCTGATATCGTAGTCAACACACAACAATGGGTTTCTTTCAAATCATAAGTTGCACACAAGATATCTTTATAATGAAAAATAATAAAATATTATTATTATTATTTTAAATGGTAGTTAATGTCTAGTCATTGTATTGGTAGGAATAAAAAGAACTAACTATATAATGATTACAAATGTTTTTATAATAATAAAATAAATTTTAGTGGCATAAAATGATAATAAAATCCAATTTTATGCATTAAATGCACTAATATTTTTTAAAATGTAATTTTATTCCCTTTTGATAGTGAACCCTTTTAAAATATAATTTTTTCACATTTATATGTTCTATTTGAAAAAAATAAAATTTTCTTTGGAATTGGGACATAAAAAATTTACTTTGGTTAAATATTTTGTATTTTTATGACAAAATTCAATTTTTAAGAAATTGTGAAAAATATTGAAATTTAATTCAAAAATTCCTTTTCGTCTTACTTATTTATATAGTGAGGTTATCTTTTTAATAAGTTTTAGAGTTTAATTGGAATAATGTTTTATCATCTAATACAATTTTCTTCATTTTAATTAATTTCAAATTCAAATTGTATATAAACACATGTGAATATTTTGATGGTTTTTACTTTTTAAAAACATGTTATCTTGATTTGACAACAGAAATTAATTTCAAATTATTTACTAAAATTTCTGGTATTTGGAATTTTAAAAAATCGATTAAATATTTGTAATATGAACATTCAAATTTTTTAAATAGGTACCTTTTATTTTTTGTTATAATGAATAGTTACTTTAGTAGTTATTTTTGTTTACCATGGTTAAATAGTAAAGGATGTTCATAAGGGTAAAAATAATATTATAATAGTATAAAAATAGACATAGAATTATCATAATAATATTGAATGAGTTATGGGAGATCAATACAACACTTGGGATGCACATTTAGAATTTTTGAGCCACTTGGGGGTTATAATGACATTTTATAAAATTTAAATTAATGTAAACGTAAAATATCTGAAATATGACTTTTGATACTAAAACAATTTTCATTTGGGTTTATATAAGAAATATTTTCTACTATCAATAATTATTATAAATTTAAACAGATTCCATAAATCATAATTTTTTATTTATAATGTTTTGACATTAAATAAATAGATTTATTTATGACAAAATAATGATAGAGTGATTACATTATTAATAAATGATTTACCTAATTAATTTTATAAAAATTTAAATAAATATTATATTACGTAATTTATGTCATAAAAAATTTTTATAGGTGACTATGACAAGTTATATGACTATAAAAATGGGTTTTTGAGTTAAATATATGTTTTTATATTATTTAAATTCAATAAAATGAAGTGTGTTAAAATTGACATTAATGGTGTTCTATAAAAATGGAAATTTATTAAATTATTTTAAAAAACTAAAAATATTTTAAAATCATAGTGTGGTTATTATTAGTTCTAAATGTTCATTATGTTTCCAATTATTGTACATTTACTCTATATAAGTAAAATTAATATCCTCTTAACAATTAATATGTTGTTACAACTTTTAAATTAAAAGACAACAATTAAGTGTAAACCAAAAAGATAAAGTTTTAAATAAATGCAAAACATGTCTAAAAATTATTGGATTATAGGATTTATATCTTTGCTCATCTTATCTTATACATATATCACATTTTATCTTCCTGGATTAATAAATTAATTTAAATTAATTTAATATTTTAATACTTTCCATGGGTGCCCATCCCATATCCTTTGAAAAGCAACTCATTCCACACATTTCCTTACATTATCAAATCCTTTTTTTTGGCCAATAACATCCCAAAACTATTCCTATAATCCTTTATAACATTATAAAATCCTCCCTTGTGGCATAAATCCTATCAAGGAATCCTTTTGGTAAAAACCAAAAGCGGTTACCTGATTAAGAGGTGTAACGCCCCGACCCCAGAAGCCCAAATTCGGTGCATTATTACATAACATTGGCATGATCACAAAAGATCAAGTCTCAAAAGACCGATTATTTTAGTATCCTTGGATGTACTAGATACAATTATAAGGTTTACATTACATCATAAAATGAAATTTTATGACAACATTGTTTCCATAGACCACACTCATATCTCCTCAGACTATTCCTACTGGTAAGTCATAAAATACTTCATCACATCCTGAGAAAAAATAAAACATAGAAAGGGGTGAGCTTCGATTCCCAGTAGGATAAAAATAGAGTGGAAACTTTCATAAATTAATATAAACATTTAAGGTAATGTATAACTAAAACAAAATCCTTTTAAACATGAACTTCAGCATAATATGAAAAAAATAAAATGAAATAATGTCATTTACTTATTCACATGGATATTGTACTAGTCGAATAATCACATGCTATATAAATAAACACTTTCATAATGAGGGAATGGATAATTCGAGACTATCATAACCACATAGTCAAGGCCTCGTGCCAAGACTACAAATAAGATTTTGTCAATGCCTTGTGCCAAGACACTAGTTAGTCTCATGAGACCTACTGATGCATCGAGGAGCTATAGTGGGCTCCACCCTTCACTTACTAAGTCCAATTCATTCCTCATATGAAAATTTTGAAACATATCGTAAACATTTGTATTGAAACTAGAATATGAAATGTCAATAATTTATCCAAAAACCATGAATGGTATAAAAATAAAACATCCACAGTCAAACATAACTCATTCAATACAATATATAAGATTGTATTGTAACAGGTTAACCTCAATCGATAATAATGATTGATATTGACATAGATGAAAATAATCATCCAAAATATTTGAGATAAATATCCCTTTTTTCTTGAAAACATTTAAAAGTCACACTATTTTTCAACAAGCCATTTAAAAATAGATTTTTGAATCAAAGTGTCCCATACCACTTTGAAACTTTTAAAATGAGTTTTAAATTTAAAACATTAATGTCTATATAAATAAATCTTTAAAAATAAATTTTAAAACATGCACATTGATGATAAAGATTTAGAATAATAAATCTTTAAAACTTTTTAAAATGATATTTTAGTTAGAGTTCCCTACCAAAAGAGAGACACATGAATACAAATAATTGAGGTTATCAAAACTTTGTAATATCATGAGAATAAAGGGTTGCATGATATACTATTTCAAAGTACATTATAAAAACCATATAAAAGTGATTTGGTGTATAACAACAAAGAAGTCTCAATGGAATGTAAATTGAGATGAAATCTATTATAAAGACCATATCCTTAGGTTAAGGATAAATGAACGACATAATTATGTGTGACAAATATAAATACACTCAATATGATTCTATATTTAGTGTAAATGAATCAGAGGACATTCACACATATTCTTGTAAAAACAACACCAATGAATTGGATGCTTAACTAAACAAATGGATATTGAGTTAAAATTACTCTTATCAAGTTCATATCGATGACTTGAGAATTTATCAATGGAGTGATTATGTGTATCAAAAGTATATCCACTGAAAGGGGAGTATAAATTAGGACATAAGCAAATTAATATCGATTCCACACATATTCTTGGAGTAAAATAATCAATGAATGATGCATAAACCCGAATGATTGGAAATTGAAATTTCAAATTCCCTTATCGATTTGGTAACTTACGAAACATACACCCATGAAATAAGGGTCATACGATGATAATGTAAATATCCATAAATTAAATTATATTACACAATGAATACAATCATGGGCAATACATGAACCACATGCAATAAATAAGTGGAGAACAATGGAAATCTCATGGAATTAAAAGTGATATAAGAAACCCCTTACTTTTTCTTTGGTCGAGGGTAGGTTAACCTTCTGTATAATGGTGAACTAATTTTTATTTAATTATAAAATAATCATATGCATTAATATTATATCATATATGATCTTTTAACATTGATTTGTTAATAATATCTTAGTATTATCGTCATTTTGGGTGTTAACAGATTCGTTTTCCTTTACATTGTTTGTTATGAGATCCATATTTTTATGGATGGGATATATCTTATTCATATCCAGAATTATATCATGTCTATAAACAATATTTTGAAACATCAAATGAAATTTAATCTTTAATGGATACGATGGGGAATGAATCTCATCGCAATCGTGGAGACGGTAGTTCGTACGTACGCACGAGTGATAATATCATTCTTTTGATATTAAAATAATATATAATTAGATTTTATATCATATATAAAGAATCATTATCATGTTATATTTATTATTTACATCAATTACACATCATTATCATACCCATCCAAATAATAATGTATTGAATAACAATTACACCACGACATGGAGACGGTAGGTCGTATGTACGTACATATGGTGACATGTCATTCAAAGGATGGATAGAATACTGAATATGGTTGTACCATAACAGTATATATAATATACTGGATTTATTATTTTATAATCAAAATAACAAAGAAAGAATAAGTGGAAGAAGAAAGGAACTTGAATGAGGGTGGTGAAAACATTACCTCTTCTTCGGGTTCTTCCTTTTGATTTGATCAAAAGGGATCCATAGGATTGATTTCTGATCAAACTAAGGCCTCTAGGTTGAATTTATGGAAGTGGAGAGAATATTTTGGCAGGTTTTGGATGAGCCAAAATTCTTTTAAGGTGTGAATTAGTGAGAAGGGGGAGTGCCCTTTTATAAGAGGGGTAAGGGGCACCTTAGGAAAAGATAGAAATATTATTTTATAATAAATACATTTTCGGTTTATAATGGCTCCAAAGAGGATTATTTAAAGTATAAGGTGGGTATGGGGTGAAAACCACTCAACCAATAGGTTTTATACAGTTTTGTGTCACTATATTAACATTAACCTTTTGTTTTAACTCTTAGTTAAATAGTTTGACATTTACCAGGTCTCTTTGTATTTTTATATTATATAGTTAATAAACTTACTATAAACTTCCAAGAGACCCCCAAGTGGTCCATTAATGTTACAAATATCATTATATAAGTCTTTTTTCAGAACCATAGATTTTTAGGAATAGAATATCAATTTATAATATAATATTTGTTTTAATTACTTCTTTTTGTCAATTTTGAAAATAGTTAATAATTTATTTTTGTTAAAGTATTAAAAACTTTATTAATTAGAAAAAAATTCATTTAAGAAATCCTAACATGTCATATTAACCAATAAAAAATTTTTATGTCATCAAAAATTTCAAATTATATTTATTTTAACAATTATAATACTAATTATTTGATTCTTTAATTAATAAGGAAAATACTATATCATTATTGTGTCATAAATAAATTTAATTATTAAATGTCTAAAAACTAAAATTAAAATATCATTATGTAGAAAATATTTTTTTCTTTTTAATGAATATTTATAGTTGAAAATATATCATATATAACCCTATGTAAAAAAAATTTCTAAAAGATATATGCTTGTGTCATTTTTGTATTTACTTTAACTTAATTAATATAAAGTGTCATTATCACTTACAAGTGGATCCATGGGGTACCAAAATCGACCCAAAGATTCCCATGGTTATACATGTATCATCAAATAGGTTTAGGACACGGTTTAGGGTAATTTATTATTATTATAATGTTATTTTTTTACCTTTATTTACCGGATTCACCCTTTAATCATGGTAAATAAAATATTTTCCGAAGTAATTATTCAAAATGTCTAAAAATAAAAGTTAACTATTTACACAATTTAGACCTCCTGATTCTAAATATTGAATCAATTTTTCTAAATTCAAAACACATAAGTGGAAGAAATTAATTTAAAATTAATTCTCGTTGTTAAAACAAAAAGCTTGTTGTTAAGAGATAGTAACTATAAAAAGATTGGCACTTTCTTATGTAAATTTTAAATGTGAAATTATTTCTAATTACCAAAATTGGATTAAATGGTAAAAATATAATATAATTACACTTTAAAATCACTCAAATTCATAATTTATCACTATTAATTATTTCGATTAAAAAAGTTGTTTTTAATTAAAATTTAGTAATTTTCACTATTCATCAAAATTTGAAAGTTATCAGAAAAGTACCAAAAATTCACCCTAAGCTAATTTCGATATTCTGAATCCAAAAATGAATTCCATTTTTAATGAAAAAATTTATAAAATTTTAAAAATTGGGTATTACTATTTATGACGGCTAGTTTTATTAGTTGTGGTGTGTTAGAACCTCGAAGTCGTGTACAACGAAAACTATTGCATTATTCAAAGGGAAACGTACCATGAATTCTTAGGGTGTTATAAGAGGAAACACATTATTTTATGTTTTTTACATTCATTTTAATTCTCCAATCAATATAATTTTCTTATATTGTGATTATATAACAATATTAGTATCATAAATATACTAGTATATTGTTTCTATAATGTTTCGACCTACACCTACACGCACATCCATTTAATGGGTAAAAACATACCGTTTCTGGGTACGATGAACAACTGCATCATGAAATGATTATTATTCAATGTTTACCAACCACCTCTCATTGTTTTCATTATTATTGAAACTGTATTAATATATGATATATATTACATTTAATTTGTCTCTATGCTTTTGTAATTTTTTTATAATATACCATGATGTTATTCATGTTCTATAAATAGGATAATTTCATTTGAAGATGTGTGGACTACCGCCCACTCAAAGTGATATGACATGTTCATTCCATTAATGGAATGTATAAAGGATGGCATAAATTACCCTATGTAACATATATAAATTATATATTATACTGAAATTATAATATATAAATGTACCATTTAGTTTTCATTCTTTTAATATGAAAATGAAATAAAAGTAGTTTTCATGCATATGTATGACTTACCATCTCCATGAATGATGAATTTAATTTATTATCTCCAAATATTATAGACTATTATAAATTAATATATATACTAGATATATATGATATTTAAATAATTAATATCATTCTCAAGATGATTGACTTATGACCACATGGACAATTTTCATCCAAACATGTTCTTTTTTAACTCAAGTACCAAACATTGACAAAACATCAGATATGAACTCAAATAAATAACAAATTATTTTAAAATGTTAATAAGTGATATAAATGAATAATAAAAATGATAAATTTTATGAATAAATTAAAAAATAATCTATTTTTATTAATCATTCTGATAAACAATGAACATGACAAGTTGGACTTATTGTAAGGGGCTCTTGTATCACTTTTTATGTCCATAAGATAAATATAATAATCACTACATAATTATTTTTTATGGTGTACATATTGCCCATTATGATATATTATATCATGAATTAATTAATATTCATTTTATTTAGATGTTTCATTTTATTATTATCACTTTTGGAACTTTTGATTCATGTGTAAGAGACTTCATATCACTCTCCATTCCTTGAGGAAAATAAAGATATTGTGCACCATTATTATCTATTAATGTGCATATAAACACCTATTATCGTGTTATATCATAAAATACTACTTTATCATTATATTTAATATTTTTTTGGTAATTCATTAAGGAATTTTAAGGAATTTTTTCTCAAGTGGTAAGAGACTATTTTACAAAATCATCATTTTTATAATGTTTTAATGATTTATTTGTCTAAAAATTTCTTATGAATATCCATATTTTCAAAATGGAATTAAGGTTTGAATTATATGGAAATTAATGTATTAAAGTTTTAATTAAATTCATGATTTCAAATGTGTTATGAGACACATTGATTCAAATGTATTTTTTTTAATGTTTTAAATGAGTTTTAAAAATTATTCATTATTTCAATTAAATGGACTGTTTTATTTTTAAAATATACTCCCAGAATAAAATTACTGTAATTTATATTGCATTAATATTTTTATTTTTTCTTTAAAATTTTACAATAGTATTCAATTAATGTGTTTTCCTTTATTATTGAATTGTTTATAAAAATTAATTTTCATTTCAAAGTAGGAATGTTTTTTCCATTATTCATGATTTATGTGTTATGCTTATCTTATGGTTCTTGGTAATTTTTTTTATATAGGTGGTTCCATGATAAAATGAGGGTGGGTGAGCATGTGATAGTTGTCCAATTCCTTAGGTAACGTGATAGAGGTAAATGTTAAGGTTTCTTTTATGATATTTAGGAAATATAATATGACGTGTATTCCAAACATAATGATGAAGTTTACTCTCTATATATCTGTGAAAGCTAAAATGTAAGTATTTTATGAGTTCCACAAGTTACCTATAGGATTTCTTATTTTCATGAGTTATTCAAAACTTTTATTATTTCATTAGTTATGTTAAAGATCTTATGTTTTATGAGTGAAAACTATGGTGTCATTGGTTTGTATATATTCATGGAATAAAGTTTTCATTCCTTATTTTATATCCCTTTCTACGATTTTTATGCTCATCCAATTTTTTGGAAATGTTTTTTCAAGGGTATTAAAAAATTTAAGAGAGATGATTATTTCAGGAAGGTTTTTTTAAATAAATAATTCATGTGTTATTTTAAAAGGGTTTCCTTTGTGAAAGAAAATGGATAGAGTAGAAGTGTATAATTTGTAATATTTGAGTTGTTTTGTAATAGTTATGGCCTAATTATCTAGATATCCAAACCTAAAAATATCCTAAATATGAATTATTTAAATAACTCAGGATTATTTAATGTTTAAGGCTAGGGCCTTATAGTTGGTATCAGAGGTTGGTTTAGATAACATTAGAGGTTAGGGTGTTATTTAGGAATAAGTGAAAAGTTTTATATAACAACAATGGTTAGAATATTATAAATATTCATAGTTATTTTAGATAACATAATTAGATTATGATAACATGAATAAGTATATCATAGTTTTTACCCTCCTCATAAGATTGTATATGATGATTTTATTGATATACTCACAATGACCTTTTGGGTTTTAGTAAATGGTTGGATCTAGTAGGAACCAAAGTAACAATGGATATGATGTAAATTTTGGTGGTTCTCTGGTTAATAAACTACAAGAAATGTGAGATTCAGTGATAACAATAATGGTTATTCTAAACTAACTATCATGAGGAATGATACCTTGGTGAGTCCTCTAATGTATCAAATATGAGGGAAATAAATCCTTGTGGAAGTTCAAGTAATAATCATAAATCTAAGTATATTCAACAACCTATGTGTCTAGGATGTGGATAGAAATCCCTAGGAAAATGTTTTAAAGGAAAAAGAAGATGATATAGATGTTGTAATGAAGGCCATAAAGAAACAACCTTCTGTACAAAAAGGAAGCATTCGGTTAACTCTATGAAAGGGAAAGAAGTTATTTTCGAGGAATCAATTTAATTTTTTAAATGTGGGGATCATGGTCATTATGAAAATAGATGTTCAAAAAATAAGGTTTAGGAATGGATTATGTAGAAATATAAAAATATGTGTTTCAAAAAACCTAATTCCAATCCAATCGAAGATGAAGAAACTTAAAATAACCTATAAGGTATGGATTATTTCTTGTCTCCTGTTTTGACATTATTGAATCTTAGGAAATTATTCATGTTTTTGTTTCTAGGATAGAATTATTAAGGAATAAAAAAATCAAGGTTAAGGGATCATGAATAATGTTGGATGATTAAGATGTCTACATTTTATAAATTCAAGAGATATAATAGATCTATGGGTAATGAAATGTTTAAAAGTATTAATGCTATTTTGTTAATGGGATTACATTGGAAGATCTTTTTCTAGTATTTTTAACCCTAATGTTTGTTATATGGAAATTTTATTTGAGGATGAATTATCTTTTCTTGTGTGTAATTGTTTATAAAGTTAAACATTATGGTTTATATGATCCTTTTTTTGGAAAGATTATGGGATGTTACATTTTGGATGTCAAATAAAAGGTATGAGATAAATACTGAGGTTGAAACATGTTACGGTTATTTTTGACATTATAATATTTCGGGAATTTTATAAAAATTATAATGTTTTAGAAAAAGGTATTGCAAGTCAACCTTGTGAAAACATATCACGTCGGACAAGGCTTCCGAAATCGAACACACAACCACAGTGCGATATGGAATTATCACCTACCACTGACCTACATGAACTCTTTAGTAATTAAGAATTTTTCTTTTCTATTAAATGAGTTGATGAAATAAGAATAAGTTGATTTTGGGAATATATGGGTATACGTGGTATTTGAAAATGATTTGGGAATTAAGTGGAAAATGTTATTTTGAAATAATTTTAATATTTTTGGAGCATTATATGATTTTGGTAAATAGAATACTATATAATTTTATTTAAGGAATAAAGGTTGAATTATTTAATTGTGGAATTTTGGTAATTTAGATTTTTTATGAAAATGGTTGACCTTTCATGGAGAATATGTGATTAGGTTAATTACTTTTTGTATTAGACATTAAGAGTGGTTGATGTTATTTGTAGATAACTGATATAATTTATCTTGGAAGATTATGTGATTAAATCCTTCTGATTTTTTATTTTGGTTAATTTTTAAAGATAGAAGAAAAATATTGTAAAACTTATGAGGATGATATGATTTTTATAAGTTGATTATTGTTCATTAGATGTAAAAATTTCATCTTAAATACTCATCAATTGATGAAAAAGTAGAGTGTGTAGGGGAAATTGATTTAAGGATGAAACTCTTCCTTTATAGTAAGTATATTTCTTTATGTTATTAGTCTATGAATTAAATGAATTATTCATCCCTATGAAAAGTATCTAGAAACAAAAATGTTTTCCTTTTATTTTTAGTACTATGAAATAAAATACCGTTTAACCAATCACAAATTTAGGGCTTTATGAATATTTACTTTTTCTTAACAATGTTTTCTATCACTCTCCATCAAAACCATATAGTTAGTTTTTATTCCATATTTATGTTTTCTTACATGGAACCCTATATTTTTTTAACTCATGTGACATTTTTAATTTTTGTAATTTATTTTAATGCGGAGGTTATATTGAATCTTTTCTGAAGTTGGACTTCAATGAAGTAATTTTGAAAAGTGAAACCTTAGTTACTGATCCCAAATTTAAAATTGCGAGGATGTAATTTCCAAAAGTTCTAAGGATGTGTCACCTCAGGTATTATAGAATAATAGATTTTCATATCTATTAAAATTTTTGAATTAGATAGTGTTTTACCTTAATGGGGATGATATCTCTAATAGCATACTCGACACACAACAAAGGGTTTCTAAAAAATCTTATGTTTCACACAAGACCAAGGTATACAAAAAAATAATAGAATATTAATATTATTATATTAAATTTTAGGTAACTCTTATCCGTTGTATTGATGGGAATGAAGATAATTAACTATATTATCTTTAAAAACGTTTGTTAAATTGTTTTACATTCATACAATAAATTTTAGAGGTATAAAATGAGAATAAAATCAAATTTTATGCCTAAAATAATCTAATATTTTTTAAATGATTGTTTTACCACCTTTTGAAGGAAAAAGCTTTTAAAATATAATCTTTTAACACCCTAAGATTTCATGGTATGCTTCTTCTTAATAATTTAATAGTGTGTGATGTACACCACACCATGTTCAAGCGCACCATGACAAATCAAACTAGCCATTTTAAATTGAAGTTATGAATAGTATCAACCACATCTTTAATTTTATATATATCCTATTTAACATTATCATTCATATTTTATGTTTCTTAGACATAATATAAGGAAAAATTAAATTTTTAGATAAAAGAATTATTTTTCAATAAATGCAGTTTTATCAACTTTTAATGAAGATCCTTTTCTAAATCAAATATTTTACACATTTATATATTAAATTTGATGATTTTAAATTATTATTTATAATTGGGAAATAAAAAATTATTTTGATAGATTTTTGGTACTTTTCTGATAGCTTTCATATTTTGATGAAAAGTTAAAAATACTACATTTTAATAGAAAACAAAATTCAATAAAACAAATTATAGTGTTAAAATAAATATCTTAATATTTTTAAAGTATAATTAGATTATATTTTTTTCATTTAATATAAATTAGTTAATTAGAAGTATTTTTACATTTAAATTGGACATAAACACATATCAATCTTTTAATATTTGTTATTTCTTGAAAACCCACTTTTTTGTTTTGACAACGAGAATTAATTTTAACTTAATTTCTACCAAATATATATTTTGAATTTGGAAAAATGGATTCCATATTTGGAATCATAAGTTCCAAATTGTGTAAATAGGTACCTTTAATTTTTTGACATTATGAGTAGTAACTTCAGTAATTATTTTATTTACCATGGTTAAAAGGTAAATCTGGTATATAAGGGTTCAAAAATAATATTATAATAATATTAAACTACCCTAACACATGTCATAATCCTATGGGATGAGATATTTTCGACCCTTTTCTTCATTGGGTGAATTTGGGACCCCATGGAGCCACTTCTGTGTGAAAATTACATGTTATAAGAATTAATTTAAAATATAGAAAAATATAACATAAACATGTATCTTTTACTAAAACAATTCTTAGATGGGGTTATATAATTTATCTATTAAACTATAAATAAAAATTATAAATCTAAAAAGATTTTCTATATCATTATGTTTTATTTATAAATATTATACATTAAATAAATAAATTTATTTATGACACAATTATGATGTTGTGATTACTTCATTAATGAAGGATTCAAATAAATGAATTTATAAATATTCAAATAAATGTAATTTGAACATTTTTATGACATCCACGATTTTTTTGGATGAAATTGACATATTAGCGATGCGTAAATGCCTTTTATTCAAAAGAATAAATTTTTTATGACTTTATAAAAAATAAATTACGAAATAATTTCAAAATTGACATAAATGAGTTCTTAAAACAAATAATATTTTATTAAATGATATAGTATTCATAAAAATCTAAGATTATTCTAAAGGATGTAGATAATGTTATATATTTCATTAAGGAACCACTTGAGGTTCTCTTGAAATTTTATAGTAACTATATTATTCCTGCAGTATACAAATAAGAGAAGACATGGTAAGTTTTAAACCATTAAACTAAGAGTTAAGTCTATAAGATAAGTTTAATATGGTTACCAAAACTTGTCTAAAACCTATTGTTTGAGAGGATTTCAACCCATACCCACCTTATCCTCTAAATAGACACATTTTTATTTATAAAAAACTGAAAAAAATTTATAATAAATTAATATTTCATGCTTTTATTAATGTTTCTCCCACCACTCTTATAAATAGTACTTCCCCTGCTCTTAAATTCAAACATCAAAAGTCATTTGGATCATCCAACCCCTTCTGAAATCTCTTTCCAACTACCCTTAGTTCAACCTAGAGGCGTTACTTTGATCAGAAAGTGTAACATTCTAGGTAAATAAAGAATATGACATTTTCATATTTATTAATATTTGTGAATTAAATATTAATTTTACATAAAAGGGGATGCTATATTCGATGGAATGCCCAATACGCAACAATGTTTTTCATTTAAAACTCATGTTTCACACAAGGTTGAGTAATAATAAAAAATAATAATATAATATTATTTTATATAGAAGTTAACACCAAGACGTTATATTGGTGGGAATGAAAAGATCTAACAAAAATATTATTATACATTTTATTAAATGTTTTTACACATATCCAGTAAATTTTAGAGAGTTAAAATAAAAACGAATCCAATTTTAAGAATAAATACTCTAATATTCTTCAGGGGGTCGATTTACCACCTTTTGATGGAGAACCATTTTTAAATCTAGTTTTGTCACTTTTATATGTTATATTTGACAAAATAATATTATTATTTAGAATTTAGACTTCAAAATTTACTTTGGATGATATTTTGTATTTTATAATAATGTTCATTTTTTAATGATAAGTGAAAAATATTGTATTTTAATTCAAAACTGCCTTTTAATCTAATTTATTTATATGGGTAGATTATATTTTTAATTGGTTTTAAAGTTTAATTAGATATGGGTTTACCATTTAATCCAATTTTGGTTATTTTAAGTAATTTCAAATTGAAATTGGACATAAACAAGTGTCAATTTTTTGATAGTTATTATTTCTTAAAAACACGCTTTTTTGTTTTGACAAAGCGAATTAATTTTAAATTAATTTCTACTGCTTATATATTTTGAATTTAGAAAAATGGGTTCCATATTTGGAATCAGTAATTCCAAATTGTTTAAATAGGTAAATTTTATTTTTAGATGTTATAATATTTACTTCTGTAAATATTTTATTTGTTATAGTTGAAGGGTAAATCTGGTAAATAAGAGTAAACAAATATTATTATAACAATATTAAATTCTTTTAATATGTGTCTTAATCCTATTGTTTGATACATGTCTGACCCTAGGAATTCTTGGGTCGATTTTGGTATCTCATAGAGCCTATTGGGAGTGATAATGACACTTTATATTAATTAATTTCAAGTACAAAAAAATATGACATAAAAATGTATCTTTTAGTAAAACAATTTTTAAATGGGGTTATATAAGTTATCTCTTAAACAATAAATATTAACTTGAATGATAAAAAGATTTCCGAAATTATGGTATTTTATTTAAAAATTTTAGATATAAAATAAATAAATTTAATTATGACATAATGATGAGGCAGTAATTGCTTCATTAATAAAGGATTTAAATAAATGATATTATAATTGATAAAATAAATTTTTTTTGAATCTTTTTATGACATAAACTAATTTTATGGATACTAATGACTTGTCATATTTTAATTAATTTAGTTTTTTTGAAATAATAGTTTTTTTATAGATTTTTTGAAAGTCGTGATATGAATAGTTTATAAATTAACATAAAAGAGTTTTTAAAACAATTAATATTTTATTAAATGATATAATAATCCTAAAAATATAAGATTCTTCCAAATTAATTATATGAGGTCTAACATGTTATTAATGAACAAATTTTGGTTCTATTGGTATTTTATAGTAACTATATTAACATTATAGGGTGAATATACTAGAAGACATGGTAAAAGATAAATTAGTTAACAAAGGGTCAAAGATAAATGATAAGGTTAACTTTTATAGAAAAACATGTATAAAAACTATTTATTGAAATTATAAAATATAATAGTCCTATTATCTTCAAATTTAATAAATTTGGGACCTTTTTAGACCGAAATATAGTTTATAATAAAATAATATTTTCAAACAATCCTAAAGAGCCCCTCCTCCCCCTTATAAAAATCCATCACATATAACCCTTTACCCACACATCTAAAGCCCCTTGTATCATCAAAACATGGCACTATTAATCTCCCTAAATACCTATACTCAATCTATAATACTTAACTTAGGTATAAGGAACTTCAACAAATCCTTCTGGTTCAAACCAAAGGGACTTACCCGATTTAAAGGTAACGTCTTCTCTTAAGTTATTTTCTTTTATTTTACTTATCAAACCCCATAAACTTTTTTTGTTACATTATTTTATAACAGAACCAGTATCCTAAATATAATAGGTTGTTTTTATGAGAATAATTATAACTACACTTCCAAACACCTTCGTCTAATGGGTTAAGAATATACTGTTTCTATGGACGGTGAACTACTACCTCACGAAACGATGATTGTTCCAATATCTCCAACCACCTATCATTGTACCCATTATGATGTAAATGTATTTATATGTGATATATATTATATTTATATTTTCACAATACTTCTTTATTTTTTATTTATATCATAACTTTATGGTTTTTATAATGGGTTAACACGATAATTTATTTGAAGAATTACGGACTACCGCCCCTTGAAGTTATATGATTCGTCCATGCCATATGTGAAACGTATAAAGTATGGAGTTAATGAAATTATATATATGATATTATACTATAATTATAATATACCTATGTATAATTTAGTTTTTATTCCATTAAATACAAATTATAAACGAATGTAGCGTTCATTCGTCCGTACATCTTACTGTCTCCATGAACGGTGCATTTAATTTCTAACCTCCAAATGTTATGTACTATTATAAATACATATATATACTGAATATATATGATATATATGATATCTAAATCATGAATATATTTTTGGAGATAATTTAATTTTGACCCCATGAACAACTTGTAATTATAGGAAGTTCATTTTTTTCAAGTAACAAATATCGACAAAACGATCGTTAATAACATAAATGATTTCATGTTTATTTTAACATGTTAATAAGTGATATAAAAAGAATATTAAACATGAAAAAGGTTGTTAATAAATTATAAATTAACTATAGTTTATTATTTAGGAGATTAAATAATGAACGAGTCAATTCGGACTCGAGGAAAGGGACTTCGTCTCAATCTCTTTTTGTTGAGGAATATTTTGATTTATAAACAAATTTTTTTTATAAATTGTATAAAACCCTTTGAATTTTAATTTCATTCAAATTCAATAATTTATCTATGAATAATTTTACTAAACTAAAAAAAGAATGTTTTTTTAACATAGGCGGTGACAATGACCTTTCCACCGCCGCGAGCATTATTTGATCTTTGGCTTCCTTAACAAGTTGTAATATTTTTTTAATGCAGAATAAATACCATATACTCTTTTTATGTATTTTGGTATTGAAAATGGTTTTTATAATGGATTTATTATTTCAATATATTTAAATGATATATTTTTTTTCAAGTTGGAAATGTTATCTTTCCTTTATATTTTTTTATGTGTTGTAAATATGTAATGGTTCTTGGTAATTATTTACATATATGGGTGGTTCTGGGATAAACAGGTTTTGGGTGAGCCAGATATATCACTCCAATTCATTGGGTAATGTTAATGATGCAAACATTAATGTTTCCCCTAAGAGATTTAAGGAATATACTGTGATTGATATTCCAAATGTAACTCCCTATGTAGCTGTGAAAGAAACAATGTATGTATGTTATATATGCGATAAGTTACCTTTATGATTTATGATTTCCATGTGTTTTTCAGAAATATTATGATATTCTATGGTATTCTAAAGATTTAAAAGTGTGATTTCATTGACATGTTTGTATTAATGGACTAATTTTGTCTTTCATTTTTTTATGACACTTACTATGCTTTTTATGGCCATCCCATTTTTTTAAATGTTTTTCACAGGACATAATGATGAATAGGGTCATTATTGGGATCAAGGAAAATTTATGATTTCTGAAACATGGAAGTAGACATGGATCTTTTTTTAAAGAAATTATTTTACGAAAAATGGATACTGTGTAGAAGTTTCTACAAGTAATATTCAAGTTGTTATGTATATGTTATGAACTACTTCTCTAAATCAATAAACATGAAAAGATACTCAATGTGAATTATAAAAATAATTAATGATTATGTAATGTTTAATGTCGGGTCATTATAGTTGGTATTTGAGGTTAAATTAGATAACTTTATGCGTTAGGATATTCTTAAAATAATATCTATATATTAATTTATAGTAAGATTGTAATGATATAGAATTTACATATAACCATGTTACTTGGCCTAAGATATTTATGTGTTCAAAATGGTTTTCCGGATAGGAAACATGGTAGCTATGATGGGACGACATCAGGAGGAAAACATCCTTCCAAATCAGCAACCTGAGATGGTCGGAATAAAAAATAAACAGTTTGTTACAGTTATGGCACATTTGACTCATGCTATAAATTTTGGTGGTATCCATGCATGAGATCATCTAGATCAACCATATAAGAACATGTGAGTAGTAAAGGATTTCATGAGGCAAAATCCCCCATCATTCGGAAGATCATCTGACCATGTGCCAGCTAGAGGGTGGATTAAAGTACTCGAGATGATTTTTGATGTCATGGGGTGTTTAGAACATCAAAATTTTAGTCTTTTTGTTTATCATTTTGAAGGTGACGCCGATTAGTGGTGGTCGATGGTGAATAATATTAGGGATAGTGAGGAGATTAAGGCTCTTTATTGGGATGAATTCAAAGGTATGTTTTAGGAGAAATATTTTCCTAAGGTGGTTCTTCTTAGGATGGAAAAAAATATTTGAATTGAGGTAGTCGGATGACTCAGTGGCTACTTATAAAGTAAAATTCAATCGAATGGAATGGTATGCTCAAAGATTTATATAGTATCTTGATAGTAAAATCAATTTTTTCTACTCTGGATTGAAGCCAATGTATCAAAAGACATTATATTCTCATTATTTCAAAAGATATGAAAAACTTTTTTGATGTGTGGAGAATGTTGAAATGGATTTTTCGGATGATTATATGATCTTTTACAAACAACAGAATAAGGGTTTGAGGTGTCTAATGAATGGTAAGAATACTTCAAAAAAATTATGATGGTAAAAAACATAAGTTTTCAATTTGTGAAAATTTTGGTATAAAGCACAATGGGGAACACCTTTTGAATTATGCTAAGTTCTACCGATATGGTAAAATGGTACATATGGCTTGTAATTCCCCCAAAAAAGATCAGGGTAATATATAGAAAAATTATGATTTATAGTCAATAAAATGTTTGAAGTGCAATGAAATGGGTCATTATGAAAATGAGTTTCCAACAAATAACTCAATTGTGGGAAAGTATCTGGACTACAAGCAGAAAGTGGTGGTTAAACTCTTTGAAACTACTTTAGTAGATGTTGGGCCATCAAATGAAGTAGTATCAGGTACACTGTTAATTTGTTTAGAGTATGTCAATGTGTTTTTTGATTTAGGTTCTATGCATTCTTTCATTTCTGAGAAGTTTTCACGTAAATTGGGAATTCCATCTCAAGATATAAATGCTGAACTTATTGTAAAAACACTAAGAGGAAATTTTTAGACATAAAAAAATTATAAGAACCTACATATCCTTGTGTGCAGAAAGAATCTACCAGAAAACCTTATTTTTTTCCTCTAGTAGAGTTTAATGTTATTTTGGGTATGGATTGTATTTCTATTTATCTTACTAAGATTAAATGTAGAGCTAAAGATGTTTCTTTTCATAACGAATTTCAGTTTGTGTACAATAATGAACACTTACTTTTGATAACATATCTAGAAGCTGAGAAACTAGTAAAAGATGTAAATAAATGTTACCTTGCACAAATTTTTGAAAACCAAGGAACTGTTTATATTAATGATGTGTTAGTGGAAAATGAGTAACTTGAGATTTTTTCTGATGAGTTTCCTGGCATAATACCTGATCAGGAAGTTTAATTTACTTTTGACTTAGTTCCGGATGCTAATTTAATTTCAAAAACCCCTTATTGAATGGTTCAAACTGATCTTTTAGAGTTAAAGAAGAAATTGCATGATTTAATAGATAAATGTTTCATTCTACCTAGCACATAACCATGGTGTACTCCTATCTTTTTTTAATAAAATATGGTTCAATGAGACTTTGCATTGATTATAGATATTTGAATAACATCACTGTTATGAACCAGTATCATTTTCCTCATATCGATGATTTGATTGATTAGCTCAAGGGAGCTCAATATTTTTCAGAGATTGACTTGAGGTTGGGGTACCATCCATTGAAAGTAAAGGAAGAAGAAATTCAGAAACCCTCATTTCATAGTAGATATGGCTATAATGAATTTTTGGTTATTCCTTTTAGGTTAAACAATGCACCCTTTGTATTCATGGATCTTATGAATATAATTTTCTATGAATTCCTGGATAATTTTGTGGTTGTGTTCATTGATGATATTTTGGTTTCTTCCAATAGTAAATAGGAACATGAAAGTCATTTAAAGGTTTTCATATAAATCTTAAAAGAAAAGAAATTGTATGGGAAATTCAAAAAGTGTGAGTTTTTGTTAAAAAAAATCATTCCTTGGTCACATTGTTTCAGAAAAATTCAAAAATGTTGAACCTAATAAAAAAAGTTATTAAAAAATGGCCAAGATCCACAAATATAAGCAAACCCATAGTTTTCTTGGTTTGGCATGTTTTTACCGGTGTTTTGTGGAATTTTTTTCATGGTTATCTAGCCCAATGAATTAGTTAACTTGAAAAGGTGTTAAGTTAATTTAGACAAAAGAATGTGATGATTTTTTTCAGGAATTGAAACCAAGATTGGTGAATGCTCTTGTTTTGGTAATTCCTTCCAGAAATGGTGAGTTTGTTATATACAGTGATTCATCATTGAAAGGACTTGGTTTAGTTCTAATACAGAATGATCATGTAATTTCTTAAGCTTTATGTCAATTGAAACCTCATTAGTTAAATTACCCTACACATGATTTAGAATTAGATGATGTTGTTATTGCTTTAAAAATTTAGAGGCATCATCTGTATAGAGTAAAATGTGAAATATATACCAACCAAAAAATATTAAAGTATATATTCACTCAGAAATAACTGAACATGAGACAGAGAATATGGTTATAATTAATCAAGGATTATGATAGCATGATTCACTACCATCTGGGAAAGACAAATAAAGTGTATGGTTATTTGAGTAAAAAAGTAATGACAAATTATCCTTATTACGTCTGGAACAAGATCCTTTTATTAAAGATTTGATGAACATTGTTATAGAAGTTGTTGTTGAAGTAAATTCCTCTGTTTTTTTTAGGTGTTAGTGAAATAATCCCTAGTAGATAGAATAATGCAAGCATAGAAGGAAGACAGCGAGTTTCATAAAAAAGTACAGTTGGTTCAGAAGGGTATGTTTCATGATTTTAATATTGATAATGATTGTATTTTAAGATTTGGGAATATATTATGTGTGCCTTGTTATTCACAGTTGAAGAATGAGTTGTTATGTGAAGCTCATTGTTCTCTATTTTCAATTCATCCTGGAAGTAATAAGATGTACAGAGATCATCGGGAGTATTACTGGTGGGATGGAATGAAAAGAGATATTTTCGACTTTACTGTGAAGTGATTTACTTGTCAACAAGTTAATTCAGATCGACAATTACTGAAAGGGATACTTCATCCTTTACCAGTACCATTGTGGAAATGTGAAAATATATCCAAGGACTTCCTTGTGGGATTACCAAAGACATCTCGAGGTAATAATGCAATATGGTTAATTTTTGTTTGATTGACTAAATCAATTCATATCGTTTATATTCATGATACAATGTCTCTAGATCAACTTTATTAGTTGTATGTTAATGAAATAGTCCGGTTACATGGAGTTACCCTCTCCATTGTATTTGATCATGATGATAGGTTTAATTATAACTTTTGTAAAGGCCTTTATAAGTCGTTGAGTACTAATTTAAATTTTACTATATCTTTTCATCCTCAATCAGATAGGATGTCAAAATGAGATATTCAGACTTTGGAAGATTTTTTGCATGCTTTCTCAATGGATTACCAGGGAAGTGGGGGCCAACATCTTTCTTTTGTTGAATTTTCTTATAATAATAGTTTTCATTCCAGTATACAGTTGGATCTGTTTGAGGCATTATATGGAAAGTGGTGTCAAACTCTAGCTTTTGGGGATGAAGTAGGTGAAAAGAAGATTATGGGACCGGAATTGGTAGAAGAGATGGTAGAAAAGGTTCAATTGATTTAGAATCACATGAGAACAACTCAGATTAGGCAGAAAAGATATGTGGATAACTATAGGTAGGATATTTCGTTTAAGGTAAGTGATCATGTCTTTCTCAAAGTTTCTCTATAGAAAAGTGTGATTCGTTTTGGAATGAAGGGAAAGATGAGTCTGAGGTTCATTGGACTTTATGAAATCCTAGAGAAAGTTGTATCAGTTTCCTAAAGAGTTGATTTTTCTCCAATTTTATCTCAGTTACACAATGTGTTTGATGTTTCAATGTTGAGAAAGTATTTTCTGGATCCATCTCTTGTTTTTAGCCTAGAGTTAGTTCAGTTGGAAGAGAATCTCTCTTATGAGGAACAACCAGTCCAGATTCGTGACCATAGAGAGAAAGTGTTTTGGAATAAGGTAATTCATTAGGTAAAGATTTTTCAGAAAAACTATATGGATGAATAGGTAACATGGGAATATGAAAATGCAATGAGGGATAAATACCCCCATTTATTTGATAAGTGAATAAAAATTTCAAGGAAGAAATTTCCAAAAGGGGGGGAAGGATGTAACATATTATGTAAATAAAGAATATTTCATTTTCATATTTATTATTATTATTTAATAAAATATTAATTTTACTTAAAATGGGATGCTATGATCAACGGCGCACCTGACATGCAACAACAGGTTTCATTTAAATCTCATGTTGTACACAAGGTTGAGTCATACTGAAAAATAATAAAATAATATTATTTTAAATAGAAGTTAACACCTAGTTGTTTTATTGTTATAAATTAACATCACTAACTACAATATTATTATACATTTTCTTAAATGTTTTTACATTTATCAAATAAAATTAAGCAGCTTAAAATAAGAAAGAATACAATTTTAAGCATAAATACTCTTATATTCTTTATAATGGAGAACCATTTTTAAATATATTTTTTGTCACTTTTAATGTTCTACAAGACAAAATAATATTCTTCTTTATAATCAGGATGTCAAATTGTATTTTGGGTGAAATTTTGATACTTTTTTGATAATGTTCATTTTTTTAATGAATAGTTAAAAATACTATAATATAATTCAAAACTTCATTTTAATATAATTTATTTATATGGTTAGAATATCTTTTTAAGTTTTCTTAAGGTGTAATTAGATTATTTTTTTACCATTTAATAAAATTTTGTTCATTTGAAGTAATTTCACTTTCAAATTGGACATAAAAAAGTGTCAATCTTTTGAAAGTTATTATTTATTAAAAACACGCTTTTGTTTTGACAACTAGAATTAATTTTAAATTAATATCTCCCAATTATCTATTTTGAATTTGTAAAAATGGATTCATATTTGGAATAATGAGGCCTAGATTGTGTAAATTTAAAACTTTTATTTTTAGTCATTATGAATATTTACTTCAGTAAATATTTTATTTACCATGGTTAAATGGTAAATCTAGTAAATATGGGTAAAAAATATTCTTATAATAATTTCAAATTACCCTATCATGTTTTCTAATCCTATTGGTTGAACCATTTCAGACCATGGGCATCCTTGGGTATATTTTGGGACCCCATGGAGCCACTTGGGAGTGATAATGACACTTTATATTAATTAATTTAATGTAATGAAAAACATGACATAAAAATATATATTTTAGTAAAAAATATTTATATGTCGTTTTATAAGTTATCTATTCAACTATAAATATTAATTTGAAATTTAAAACAATTTCCTACATCATGTTATTTTTTTATAATTTTTTGACATTAAATAAATAAATTTAATTTTGATATAATGATGATGGAGTAATATCTTCATTAATAAATGATTCAAATCAATTATATTATAATTGTTGAAATAAATTTATTTTGAAACTTTTTATGACATAAAATAATTTTAGTGATAATAAGGACTTGTTATATTCGAATTAATGGAGGTTTTTTGAAATAATAAATTTTTTATAGATTCTTTAAAATTCTTGATATTATTAGTTTTTAAATTGACATAAATGAGTTTCTAAAACAATTAGTATTATGTTTAATGATATATTAATCCTAAAAATCTAAGATTCAAACAAATTACATGGATTAAGTCTAAAAATTGGTTAATTAATGACTTTTGGTTCTATTGTAATTTTATAGTAACTATATTAACTTTATAGAGTGAATATACAAGAAGACGTGGTAAAACTTAAATTAGTTAACTAAGGGTTAAATCGTAATGATAAGGTTAAATTTGAAACCATAACTTTTCAAAAACTGATTTTTTTGAGTGTATTTAGAATAATATATCTCTTATCTTATAATTTAATAAATTTGGGACCTTTTGAGATAGAAATTTAGTTTATAATAAAATAATAATTTCAAACTTTCCTAAAGAGAACTCCTCCCCCTTATAAAAATCCATCAACTCCAGCCCATTACTCACACATCTCAAGCCAAATGGAACGTCCAAAGTCTGCCCAATTAATCTCCCTACATTCCTCTATTCCACATAGAAGCATTACCTTAGTCATAAGGCACGTCAAGAAAGACATTTAGTTCAATCCAAAGGGAGTTACCCGATTTAAAGGTAATGTCTTCTCTTAAGTTATTTTCTTTTATTTTACATATCCAACCCCATAAACTCTATTTATTCCTTTAAATTATAACAACACCAATATACTATATATATTATATTGTTGTTAAGATAATTATTATAACTATACTTACACACACCTCCGTCTAATGGGTAAAAAATATATAGTTTCTGTGGATGGTGAACTACTGCCTTACGAAATCATGATTGTTCAAATATCTCCAACCGCCTCTCATGGTGGCCATTATGATGGAACTGTATTTATATTTGATATATATTATATTTATATTGTCACTATACTTATGTATTTTTCATTTTTATTATACCTTTATGGTTTCCATAATGGGTAAATGTGATAATTTTATTTGATGAAGTGCGGACTACCACCCCCTCAAAGTGATATGACTTGTTAATTCCATATGTGGAATGTATAAATGATGGAGTTACTAAAATTGTATATATTATATTATACTATAATTATAATATATCTATGTATCAAAAAAATTTCATTACATTAAATATGAAATAGAAATGAAATTAGCATTCATGTGTAGGTATGGCTTACCGTCTCCATGAACGGTGCATTTCATTTCTTACCTAAAAATGTAATGTACTATTATAAATACATATATATAATATACATATATTATATATATGATATATAAATCATGAATATCATTATGGAGATAAGGTAATTTTGACCAAATTAACAACTTGTAATTTTAAGAAGTTCATTTCTGACTCAAGTACCAAATATCGACAAAATAAATGTTATTAACTTAAATGATTACATGATTTTTGTAACATGGTAATAAGTGATATAAAAAGAATAATAAACTTGAAAGAGGTTCTTTAGAAAGTACAAATTCACATTATTTTATTTTTCATGAAATCAATGAACGAACAAGTCATGTCTTACACGAGGTAAGGGACATCGTCTCAATCTCCTTTCATTAAGGCATATTTTGATTTATACACAAATTTCCTTTATATGTTGTATAAAACCCATTGAATATTAATTTAATTAAAAGGGAATATTTTCTATCAATTTCATTTTACTAAATGGAAAGAAGATTTTTTCTTTTTAACGTACGCAATGACAATGTCCTTTCCGTCGTCGCGAGCATTATTTGGTATTTGGAATCCCTAACAGGCTGTAATGTTTTTTAAAAGGAAAATAAATACCATATACACTTTTTATGTATTTTATTATTGAAAATGGTTTTTATAATGGATTTATTATTTCAATATATTTAAATTTTATATTGGGATTGCGATGTGGAAATATTATCATTCCTTTATGTTTGTTTTATGTGTTATGAATATGTTATGGTTCATGAGAATTGATTAGGTATATGGGTAGTTCCATGATAAACTACGGTGGGGTGATCCCAATATAGCTCTCCAATTCATTGGGTAACATTAAAGAGGTAAATGTTAATTTTTCTCCTAATATATTCAAGGAATATACTATGATGGGTATTCCAAACGTAACTCCCTATGTAGTTGTGATGGCTACAATGATAGTATGTTATGCATTCCACAAGTTACCTTTGTGATTTATGATTTCCATGTGTTATTCATAAATCTTATGATATTTTGTGTTTTGTTAATGATTTAAAACTATGATTTCATTGACTTGTATATATTAATGGACTAATGTTTTATTTCCTTGTTTTATAACCCTTATTGAGCTTTTTTTTCTCATCGCAAGTTTTTTTTTGAAATGTTTTTCATAGGTATTAAAGATTAATAGGGTTGAGATTGGGATCAATGAAAATTCATCATATCTAAAACATGGAACTAGACATTGAATTTTTTAAGAGTTTTTATTTTTATGAAAAAATGCATACTGTGTAGAAGTGTCTACACGTAATATTCAATTTTTTATGTATATGTTATGACTTAATTATTTAAATATATAAACATGAAAATATCCTCAATGTGAATTATAAACATAATTCAATATTATGTAATTTTTATGTCCAGGTCCTTATAGAAATCCTCCTTAAGGATCCCCTTTGTTCAATTCAAAAAGAAGCATCCGAAGAAGAGATAATTATTTTATCACCTCTTTCAATGTTATTTCCTTCTTCAACTTACTTTTTCTTTGTTATTTCCATACTAAAAAAATAAATCCAGTGACTTCTATATAAATATATGTTATTATAAATATGGTACAACAATATTCATTATTCTATCCATCCTATGAATTACAAAGTCACCATACTTACGTCGTGGTGTAGTTTGTTATTCAACACTTCCTTATTTGGATGGGTATAACAAGGAGTATAATTGATGTAAATAATAAATATAACATTTTAATGATTCTGTATGTATAATATACCATCCAGTTACATACTATTTCACCATCAATAAAACGATATTGTCGCTCGTGCGTACATACAGCTTACTGTCTCCATGACGCGATGTGATTCGTTTCCACATTCACCATTTGTGGATGAATATAAAAATATATATTATTAATAGTTATGTAATATATGACCTAATAATTTTTTTGAATATATATATATATATGTGTGTGTGTATTTACATATATTTCATTCACTTACTTTCATTCAATACAATATGAAAACGGAAATAGCATCCATGCTTATGTATGGTCTACCGTCTCTATGAACGATGATTTAACTTTTTTATATGTATCTATTATATATATTTATATTATGAATATATATTATATATAAATCATATTATACATTCTTTAAGTTTGTAAATCATTATATAAGTAGCATGATCAAGAATAACAAGTCAAAACACGTACGATAAACAATGCGATATTACATGTAATGTTGCGTTAACATGGAATTGTTAATAAATGGGTAATATAAAGTCATAAAAGAATCCAATATGATATCATAAATATTATTATGATTATTATATAAGTCAATAATATGTTTAAAAACATTATAAAAGAGTTTCACAGATGTACGAAGAGTATCAGACCTAAGGTAAGGGTAAATTCCACAATCTCATTATTATCCGAGATTGTTTATGTGTAAGTATTTACTGGGATATATTTATCATCCATGTACATGTTTCATAAAAAAAATTCAAAAGTAATCTTTTAACATTTTATGGAAAGGAATCTTTAACTAGATCATCCTTTTAAATGTTTTAAGGATATAATTTTCTAAATTTATTTAATTAATGTCAATGTTTTCAAAATGATTTTAAGGATTTATTTATATGGACATGATTATTTTAAAATTCTATTTACAATAAAAAGTTTCAAAGTGGTATGGGACACTTTTATTCAATTATATATTTTAAATTACTTCCCTTATAAATTGTGTGACTTTTAAATTATTTCAGGAAAAGCGATATTACTCTCAAATAGTTTTACTGATCATTTTCAACTATGTCAACACCCTTCACTGGATATAATTCTTGATTGAGGGTAATATATTATAATATAATCTTCCATATTGTATTCATTTAGTTATTATGTGTTTGACTGTGGATGTTCTATTTTTATACCATTCATGGTTTGTGGTTAAAGTATCCACATTTTGTATGCTATTTTTCATTCGAATGATTATGTTATATTTCACCATTTTCAAATGAGGAATGTATTGGACTTATTATGTGATTGTCAGGGCCTGCTATATCCCCTCAATGAATTGGTACCTCTCAAGAGACAAAATAATGTCTTGGCACAAGGCCTTGATAGAATATTTTTGAATGGTCTTGGAACAAGGCCTTGATGTAGGCATTATACATTCCCTCATTATGAAATTAGTTATTACATGTGACTATTTTACTACTATAATATTCATGTTCATGTTTATATTGTAATTTTTGACTTATTTTCACCATAATATTTTCATGTTTTATGTTTAAAAGATGATGCATTAATTATACATGTTTCCTTAAATGTTTATAGATTCCACTGAATTATTTACCCTTATTGAGCATTTGAACTCAACCCATTATTATGTTTTATTTTCCTAGGATTAAAAGAAGTGATTTAGGATTGATATTTAGGATTAATCTAGGGGAATAATTCCATCCTCATAGGATCATTTAAACTGTATTTTATGTTAGAATGTGTAATGTAATGTTCATGTTTGTAATCTATTTTCCAAGACTGCAAAACTGATCGGTCATTCAGTACGTGATTCATTATAATCATGAAAATGTATTAAAATAATTCAAGGGCTCTGAGCATCTGGGGATGGGGAATTACATTTGGTATCAAAGGAAGCTTAGATACAACCATGGAAATAGATTTAGAAAACTAAGATTAGGGATCATAACACTAAGATAGAATTTGAGAATAAATATTGAACAGAATCCTATAATTTTAAAATTGAGATTATGTGTGTATTCCTAGAAAATAAATCATTTTCTAGAAACTAAAAGGGGATGTAGTTCTGTTACTGTCACAAACTGAATCGATCGCCACCAAAAATGGCACCAAACCCAGCCCGTCACAAGGCCCGAAGGGCGTTCCCAATCCCCACGGGCTGGCACAAGTGCCCGGGTATCATAAAATGAAAATTGGGAATGATTTACCCGAGTTTATAAACATAAAACAACAAAAGAATCCAATGAAACAAATCTGGATTTTTCAAACCAAACAATCTTTTAAAAAAATTCTGAACTAAATTACATAGCATAAAACAACTCAAAAGGTCTATACCAAAGGTACAAAACCAAATAAGTACAGCCCAAGAACCCTCATGGAAAGGGGCACCGCCCTCAAGCCACCTCCACAAGACTTCACCACCAAGGACCTGCTAGAAACCCGAACCACTGGAACAAAAAACAGTACCCAACCTGTGACAAAAAAAATAACCAAGTCTACTTACACCCAATGGTGTAAGTAGGGTGTGAGCCAATGCCCAGTAGGATACCACCACTAAGAGATTCCATGTGATAAACATTTAAAGACGAAAAGCATGCATGTTTTCAAAAACATGAAAAGCTAGTTACAATTTCTAAAAGATGCAACATTGAATAAAAACAGTTTTCAAGTGGGCTATCATTAAGAATAAACACTTTTAAAAATAATTTCAACACTAGTGAATTTTCCAGCCAACTATACCATATGACGACGGTAAGTACAAAGTAAATAATGAGCACAAGAAATAGGAAATAACCCCTAGGCACTAGCTAGCTGTGGGTCTCAGGTACCTCGTATCTCAGTGAGAGTAACCATCACAAATATCCATTCTCGTGCACGATCCACTAGTAGGGAACATTCCCATAACCTAGTGGTCCCCAATAATCATCATTATAGTTTAGTTAGAGTTGTAAGCGTCAATCTTGCTAAGTGAAACTGAGGCCAAACCCCGCGGATTCACTAGCATACTAGTACACGTCAACCCACCTAGATACCTAGGTTTTCCCCTTGTGCTCAAACAAGTTCAACAAGTCAAGAAATATACATTGAACATAAAAATATCATTTCCACATCACAAATTCACCAAAAATCCCATATTTATACCAAAAAAGTCACAAAAATCAATGTTTCACTCAAAATGATTTTGAAATCCGAATCACACCAAAATAGCCCACAACCCATTTCACATTTCTTCAACACTTTCACAAAACCATTAAACAATTTTATTAAACAATTAGAAGATATTTAAACTCATATAATATCCCACACACATGGAAAATAACACTTCTTTCATAATCAAAAATTCAATTTTTCACATCACACTCACACAAAACACTCCACATAACTTTCACATCACTTTCACTCCTCAATATCTCCTTCAAACAATTTAATAAAATATTTCCAAGATGATACATATCACATAACATTCTTTTCACAATGAAATGGAACTTTTAAAAATATACTCCTACCAAAACAGTTTGCTGATATAGTTTCACCTATTACACAACCCAATAAACCATTCAAAACTTTCATAAAACAATTATAAAGAGTATACCCAAACTTTGCACATAAAATCCATTTCAAAAACCTAATTTTAAGCCAAAAGCACACCAAGACCCTACCAAAACAGAATTGGCTTCCCAATCAACATGTAATAATCTACTTTCAAATGTTATATAATCACCTTGAATAATATAACAAAAGATACCCATGAGAACACACAAATCCATAAAACACTTTCAAGGAGTATAACAAGGTTATACAAATAAAACCATTCAAATACACCCTATTTTTAGGCCCACATAGAACTATATCATTACCCAACCATAATTGGAAGCCCCTTTCAACAACTAATAAATAACTTCCACATTTTACAAAACTACCACAAGAAATAACACATGAAATACATTTGAAAAATACACACTTCAAGAAAAAATGTAACTTTAAAAACAAATGTTTTACTATTGCTACCAAAAATGGTTTTCTCATTGTGGAAATCACATAAGTAACATGTAAAATTATTTAATCAAGCAAACTAACTCATCATTAAATGGTTATCAACGGAATCACCTACCGAATGTGTCGAAACCCTCAAATATTGGGGCGAAACACCAACTGCACGACCTCCGCACCTCAAGGAAGTTAAAAGAAACCTAAAACCTCAATATTTCACCCAAAATACAGTAATTTAGAACCTAGGCATGAACCCTAACTTCTGGTATTTTTATAATTCAAGAATTAGGGAAGAAACCCTAAGCAATTTAAAAGAGGAAAGAAATAGACTCACCTACTTGAAGTATCCTGAATTAATCACTCCAAAAACAATAGTTTCTGAAATTGAAAATAGCCAAAATTCAGGGGTTGTTTGAAAAATATTTAGGAGGTAATTTAGGAACTGGAATGGAGGGAAAATAGTAATAATTGATAGAGTTTAGAAGGGATGAAGTTACCTCTTCAATTATGGCCGATTTGAGACACCGTATGAAGTTCAGCCCAAATTCGCGATTTTAAAGAGCTCCAAAGAGGGGGTAAAGGCAATGGGAGCACGCCTGGGTTTCTTAGGGTCTAGGGGGAGGTGTAATCACTGAAAAAATACAAATAGTGAAGGAGATATAAAAACATTAAAAATTATTGTTAATGCAGGAAATGGGCCTTCGGGCAGGCCCAATATCTTAAATAAAAACCCATATCCACCATTATTATGGATTTATAAAGGATCCAAATTTTTATTTTGGTGTTAATAGGTCAGAGGAGACCATTTAGGAATTGGAATGAGGGAAAATATTAAAAAATTAAAAATTTATAAAGGAAACAAAATTTATTTTTAAATGTGGAATTGGGCTCACGGTTTGGCCCAATTCATTAAAACTCATCTATTTCTCCATAAAACCTTTGGAAACCATCCAAAACAAATAATGAAAGGAAAATAAATGAAATTTAACTTCAAAATAAGTCATTTATGTGACAATTCTTTCCACTATGAAAACATTCTGTCCCCAGAAAGCTACAGAAATACCAGATAAAAAAGCCAAACCGAACTGATAGACCAAGATGTAATCCCTTTCCAGGTTTCGCCCCCAAAGGCCAAAACACCTCCATTGATCAATTAAGGAAGGAATAATTCACAAAAAAATCATATACCACTTTCCTGAAACAATAAATCACATTTAGTCTTCATCCCAAAGGAAAACTCCTCAAACACTATCCGAACAAGACTCAAGCAATTCACTCAAACGAACAACAACATCGAACAAGGTTACACATACCTTTCTATAACTAAACCATTGGGCACTCTCCAATCTCAATGGTTACCCAAGGAAGATTTAGGTAGCTTGATAGATCCGAATGAGACTACCTACCACCAATCCTTGACCATGGATAAGTCTAAGTTATTGGTACGGGGAAAAAAACAGGCTCCCCACCATAAGAACCAACAATCTTAATCGACCAGCATGGGCCGGTACAGAAAGACCCCAAAATATAAATTGTTGGGACGACCACATGGTTAGTCTGCATGGTTTGGGAAACCATGAACTAACAGTGGATATTCTTCTATCTACATCGTTTTTTTGGGGCATGGTCACTACTAACCAAGTGAAAACTGTGTGGTCAACCTGTCAAGCCAAACTTCATACCTTTCTCTAAAGACTCAATGGAAACCAAAGGGGGAGGGAATAACATTGGGAGATGACATGGGTTCAAGGCCATCCAACTATTCCACCGAACATGAACAGTACAAGAAATATGATGACACCATAGGTTTAAACTCTTCTTATCTTTCATATTGAGGATAGGACTTTTCACAAGGGTTTAAATGAAACTAGGGTTTCCCCTGACTACGCGCCAGCTTCTCTCTAGGACCTATGGCAGGAGCTCAAAATATTGAAGCATCTTCGGCCTCGCAGTTAGGCTTTGGAAACCACCTGAATGATAATTCTTCTTTCGTTGCAAACAACAACTACACCGCAATCCCTGATAAGTTTTTCCAAGACATAACACATTCCAAACTCACTTTACCCTAACTCGATATTTCACTGAAACAAGGGATTAGAAGATGTACACACATCACACCTTGTTTTTTCGGGTGAGAAACAATAGAAGTAAAGAACACTTATACTCACCTTCCTCTAAAATGGAATATTTTTTTATGTTTTTTTCAAGGGATACATTCTCCCAACATAATAGAGACTCTCAGATGATTGCCCAACTTTCACCTTTACAGTCAATCGAGCACATGACATCACAAGGAATCACCGAACATGACCATTGCGACTGATACAAACAATGAATAGAGAGGGAACTTGTACGAAATCCCCAAACAACACACAATTCTAGAAAGTGGCTATAATATCCTCTCATGACCAGATTTCCCACACTAGTAGTTTAACATAAACTCCTTCTTTGAAGAGACTATGAAGGACCGAGAGTTCCTCTTAGACACTATCCAAATACTCATCCATGCTAACAACCCCAGAAAACTTCCACCTTCGAAAAAATTAGGAAACTAAAGAGGCTAAGGTCACTTTCAACCATCCATAATCAATCTCCCGCTACAAGAGGATACACAAAACCAATAAAGGAAAGGGTGTATACTCAATCTAAAAATCTCAAGAAATAGATTCCTTATATTGATCAACTGGAGGATTTTCCAATGGAGAAACAATCTGGGTTGCGCTTCAGTTATGAATTAACCTTTAATGGGGCTGTACCTTATCCAATGAGAGAACCCAAGGACCCAACCAATCTGGCCCATTGGTCAAAACAAGCCATAAACCAGCTCCAAACACATGAAGGGAACCACCGTAAAGGTATCCCAAAAAATTTTTCAAAAGAGACCACTAACTGTCCCTACAACACAGCTTACTGACCAAACACAAACCCAAAATGTAGTTCAAACAGAAGGGGTTATTGGAATCAAAACATCCCACAACATCAACATTTTCAAAAACCCATAATACAAACCATACAAAAATATTCATCAAGACATCATGTTTTTCTTTAAAAGTAATTCTTTGAGAACAAACAGTTTAGCAGTAAGTGTATCCACTAATGGTACCCCATGAGCCTCACACATGCAGGTTTTTGTGCCACACCAGACACCCTCCTCATATCTATCCCAGAACTCATCCAGTCGTTCCATTAACCATCCATCATCCCATATAACCCCATGCATGTGGTAGCTAATGGAAATACCAAAGGTTAAAACAAAAATTATTTCCACTTTTCAAAACCAAAACGGTCAACCAACACATCATTTTTTCTCATAACCGCTAAACACGAGATCAAAATCCCAACTCACATCTTAAAAAAAATTTCAAAAAGTCACAACCATTTGGAAAATAACTCACTTTCATGATATTCACATCAATTTCAAAACATCTCATCCCATTAAAACACACTCTGATTGTTTAGAAAACTCTATTGGAAACACTTTTCAAAACCAACTTCAATATAGTTTCTGATTTCAAAGAGGTGTAAGCGCACCATTTTACATTTCAAAACAATTCTGAAAATTCAGTTCCGGTATTTCATAAACCAAATCATTACCTCTTTATTTGAAAATCTTTTCACAAAAACTATAAACTTCTTAAAACCAAAGTGCCAAGATTTCAAAACCGAAGCACAAAACAGTGCGAGAGGAAACTAGTTTCAGTGGGTGACTTGGAAATATGGTTGGCGGCCATATTACAATCACTTCACTATCACAGAGAGTGTTCTAGGGAATATCCTTGGCTCCACATGGCTTGCCAGGCCCTGCGAGCTCACTAGGACCATTAACCCAACTCTCTTTTCATTTCCCTTAATCATCATCAAACCAAGAAAACAGAAGGACTTAGATAAATCTCAACTTCTCTTGGAAACTTGAATCCCATTATGAGGTGTGGTGATCAGGCACACTACCCATAACTAGAATTTCATGTCCCAACAATCCTAACTCCAGACTATCCTTACTCTTCCCCAAATAACATGACCCAAATAGTTAACCTGAACCTCCTCTGATACCATTTTGTCACGAACCGAATCGATCGCCACCAAAAATGGCACCAAACCCAGCCCGTGACAAGTCCCGAAGGGCGTTCCCGATCCCCACGGGCTTGCAAAAGTGTCCGGGTATCATAAAATGAAAATTGGGAATGATTTACCTGAGTTTATAAACATAAAACAACAAAAGAATCCAATGAAACAAATCTGGATTTTTCAAACCAAATAATCTTTTAAAAAAAATCAGAACTAAATTACATAGCATAAAACAACTCAAAAGGTCTATACCAAAGGTAAAAAACCAAATAAGGACAGCCCAAGAACCCTCATTGAAAGGGGCATCGCCCTCAAGCCACCTCCAAAAGACTTCACCACCAAGGACCTGCTAGAAACCCGAACCACTGGAACAAAAAACTGTACCCAACCTGCGACAACAAAAATAACCAAGTATACATACACCCAAGGGTGTAATTAGGGTGTGAGACAATGCCCAGTAGGATACCACCACTAAGAGATTCCATGTGATAAACATTTAAAGACGAAAAGCATGCATGTTTTCAAAAACATGAAAAGCTAGTTACAATTTCTAAAAGATGCAACTTTGAATAAAAACAGTTTTCAAGTGGGATATCATTAAGAATAAACACTTTTAAAAATAATGTCAACACTAGTGAATTTTCCAGGCAACTATACCATATGCCGATGATAAGTACAAAGTAAATAATGAGCACAAGAAATAGGAACTAACCCCTACGCACTAGCAAGCTGTGGGTCCCAGGTACCTCGTATCTCGGTGAGAGTAACCATCAAAAATATCCATTCTTGTGCACGAGCCACTAGTAGGGAACATTCCCATAACCTAGTGGTCCCCAATAATTATCATCGTAGTTTAGTTAGAGTTGTAAGCATCAATCTTTCTAAGTGAAACTGAGGCCAAACCCCACGGATTCACTAGCATACTAGTACACGTCGACCCACCAAGATACCCAGGTTTTCCCCTTGTGCTCAAACAAGTTCAACAAGTCAAGAAATATAAATTGAACATGAAAATATCATTTACACATAACAAATTCACCAAACAGCCCATATGTATACCACACAAGTCACAAAAATCCATTTTTCATTCAAAATGATTTTGAAATCCGAATCACACCAAAATAGCCCACAACACATTTCACATTTCTTCAACACTTCCACAAAACCGTTAAACAAATTTATAAAACAATTACAAGATATTTAAATTCATATAATAGCCCACACACATGGAAAATAACACTTCTTTCATAATCAAAAATTCAACTTTTCACATCACACTCACACCAAACACTCCACATCACGTTCACTCCTCAATATCTCCTTCAAACAATTTAATAAAATATTTCCAAGATGAGACATATCACATAACAGTCTTTTCACAATGAAATGGACCTTTTAAAAATATACTCCTACCAAAATAGTTTGCTGATATAGTTTCACCTATTACACAACCCAATAAACCATTCAAAACTTTCATAAAACAATTATAAAGAGTATACCCAAACTTTGCACATAAAATCCATTTCAAAAACCTCTTTTTAAGACAAAAGCACACCAAGACCCTACCAAAACATAATTGGAAGCCCAATCAACATGTAATAATCCACTTTCAAATGTTATATAACCATTTTTAATAATATCACAAAAGATACCCATGAGAACACACAAATCCATAAAACACTTTCAAGGAGTATAACAAGGTTATACAAATAAAACCATTCAAATACACCCCCTTTTTAGGCCCACATGGAACTATATCATTACCCAACCATAATTTTCAGCCCCTTTAAACAACTAATAAATCACTTCCACATTTTACAAAACTACCACAAGAGATAACACATGAAATACATTTGAAAAATACACACTTCAAGCAAAAAATGTAACATTAAAAACAAATGTTTTACTATTGCTACCAAAAATGGTTTTCTCATAATGAAAAGCACATAAGGAACATGTAAAATTATTTAATCAATCAAACTAACTCATCATTAAATGGTTATCCACAGAATCACCTACCGAATGTGTCGAAACCCTCAAATATTGGGGCAACACACCAACCGCACGACCGCCGCACCTCAAGGAAGTTAAAAGAAACCTAAAACCCCAATATTTCACCCAAAATACAGTAATTTAGAACCTAGGCACGAACCCTAACTTTTGGAATTTTTATAATTCAAGAATTGGGGAAGAAACCCTAAGCAATTTAAAAGAGGAAAGAAATAGACTCACCTACTTGAAGTATCCTGAATTAATCACTCCAAAAACAATAGTTTCTGAAATTGAAAACAGCCAAAATTCAGGGATTGTTCGAACAAGATTTAGGAGGTAATTTAGGAACTAGAATGGATGAAAAATAGTAATAATTGATAGAGTTAATAAGGTATGAATTTACCTCTTCAATTATGGCCGATTTGAGACACCCTATGAAGATCAGCCCAAATTCGCGATTTCAAAGAGCTCCAAAGAGGGGGTAAAGGAAATGGGAGCGTGCATGGGTTTCTTAGGGTCGAGGTGGAGGTGGAATCACCAAAAAACATAAATAGTTAAGGATATATAAAAAAATTAAAAATTATAAGGGAAACAAAATTTATTTTTAAATGTCGAATTGGGCTCACGGTTTGGCTCAATTCATTAAAACTCATCTATTTCTCCATAAAACCTTTGGAAACCATCCAAAACAAATAATGAAAGGAAAATAAATGAAATTTAACTTCAAAATAAGTCATGTATGTAACAGTTATAGATGTACCTTGGGGTTAAAACTATAACAATGTGTTCTGAGCTTGACTCGGGGTAACCTAGTACACGACATCGGGCCTTACTGAACACCTGGTTTGACACTACCAGGGGATATTCTTAGGATAATTTATATTTTCATTACAAACCATTATGACGGATTTATGAGTAAATATATCCTCATGGAACTATATTTATGATTATGTATTAGATATGCATAAAATTTTCAATTTATGTTAAGAATTTTACAAGTTTGGAATTATGAATTATGATTGATAACCTGAACTGGTGTATTCCATTTTATAGAAATGGAGCCTAGTGGAACAAATGGAAATTATATAAATGCACATAATAAATGTAGGTATTATCCTTATATACAAGATAATGATAGTGGAGTTGGTGACACAACTGGTGCTGAATAGCTTATAACTGTATAGGGATAGCTGAATTGGATTATGAATAATAACCTTACCCGTATGAAGCATATTGATCCACAATGTGGAGGATCAATGTTAAAATTAATAATGAGATAAAATCCTCCAAAATTGAATGTGAAAACAAATCCTTTGGTAGTTGAGTAGTGTAAAATATCCTTAGAGAAAAAATATTTCTTACTTTGGAAAATAATGAAAGGGAAAAGGTTGTCATGGCAGTTTATTGTCTCTTAGGAGATATGTATCAATGGTGGTCATTAATTCAAAACAACAATGATGATGAATAAGTGAGAAATATGGAATTTAGGAAGTTTAATGGAATTTTTATACAGAAATACTTTCCTCGTGAACTAGGTATGGAAAGTTAATTTCTGAGCCTGAGGCAAAAGGAGGATGAGAATGTTGCAATGTATAAGGATAACTTCACATGGTTAGAAAGGCATTCTACAAACTACATACATAACCCAAGAAGTAATATTGATCAATTATTTTATAATTTAAAACCTTTCCTATGATGGGAATTAGTCTCACAAGCATTCTCATCATACGAAGATATAGTATCGTGTGCTATCAAGATAGAAAAGGCATTCTCTATGTCTTATGATATTAAAGTAAAGAAGGATAATAAGAAAATTGTGGAGAAAGAGATAGATAAATAGAAAAAGGGAAAGATGTATTATCAGTTATGTGATAATTTTGGGAAGATACACCCTATTACTTTCCTAAAAGGATTGAGAGTTTATTACAAATGTGTAGAAAAAGGTCACTAGGCTCATGATAGTAAGGGAAATAATGAATATGTGCAATGTTGTAATTGTAAATATGTGGTAAATTATGAAAACGATTGTCAAAATAGTAAAGAAAATATATATTAGAAAAATAAAATGGATTAAGGTTTAGCATATGTTGTTACTAAAGTCAAAGTGTAATAAGTAATGTATGTGTGTTTTTGGATTCATGAATTATATTCTTATTATAAGAGGAATCTGATATATATATATATATATATAAGGATTTTACTGTAGTAATTTTTGTTTTTATTAAGGTTTCAAAATGATTAAGGTAATCATATATTAATTATGTATCAATAAGTGTTGCATTACATTATTAGGGGAATCTGATGTTACAATTGATTTTGGAAATTTAGAGACCTTTTAAAATTAGATTGGATAGAAGTATTTTAGATAACTCTAATGTTTGGGATGGATTTAGTTGAACATTATATAGTATTTTTTATCATTTTTTTGGAATGTTATAATACTATAGTTTTAGAAAAAGGACAACCTGCATGTCGGGCGATAACTCATCGTGTCGAACAATAATCTGGGAATCGAACTGACAACTGAAGTGCAACAATGATTTATGACCTACCACTATCCTATAAGAATTCCTTGGTTATTAAAAAATAGTTTTCATTATTTAAATGGTATTTTTTTATATTTGTAACCTCATAAAACTGATATAAATAGAATATTTTTTTTAGTTTTATCTATTGAAGAGAATGATGAGTTTGTGGTAGGAATTAGTTAAATGATAAAAATCTACATGTAAATTAAGTATTCTTCCTTTTTTTATTAGTATATGAATAAAATTAGTTCTATATCACTAGTTAAAGGATCATAAAACACACAAAAAACTAACACTTTCCTTTATAATGAATCAAATGGTCACTAAGATTAATGCGGGTTTATAACTTTCAATTTGTTAACATTCTCCAAATAAAAAACATTTTTCAAAAAGCAGTTATGAATAGTATTAATCACATTTTTTATTTTATATATCTCCCATATAATTTTAACATTCATATTTTGTGTTTCTTAGACATAAAATAAAGGCAAATTCAATTTTTCAGATAAAATATGTATTTTTCAAAAAATGCAGTTTTTCCACCTTTTAATAGAGAACCTTGTTAAAATTTATTATTTGAAAATTTTAAATATTCAATTTGATGAAATTAAATTATTCTTTATAATTGGGACATAAAAATTTATTTTGTATAAATGTTTGGTCATTTCTAGTAACTTTTATATTTCGATGATTTGTAAAAAATACCAAATTTTAGTTGATAATAACTTTTTTAATCAAAATAAATTATAGTGTAAAATTATATATATTACTATTTTTAAGTATAATTAGATTATATTATTATCATTTAATATACTTTAGGTCATTAGAAGTATTTTTACAATTAAATTGGACATAAACACAAATAAATCTTTTGATAGTTTTAAATTCTTGAAAACCTGCTTTTGGTTTTGACAACGGGAATTAAATTTAAATTAATTTCTACCAACTATGTGTTTTGAATTTTGAAAAATGGATTCCAAATTTGTAATCCGTGGGTCCAAATTGTATAAATAGGTACATTTTATTCTTTGGCATTATGAATAGTAACTTCAGTAATTATTTTATTTACCATGGTTAAAGGGTAAATATGGTAAATAGCGCTACAAAAATAATGTTATAATAAAATTAAACTACCAAAAAACATGTCCTAATCCACTTGGATGAGATATTTTCGACCATGTGCTTTCTTGGGACTATTTTTGTCCCTATCGAGCCACTTGTGTGTAAAAATGAAATTTTATAAGAAATAAATTAATGTATAGAAATATATTACATAAACATGTATCTTTCACTAAAACAATTTTTATATGGGGTTATATAATTGATCTCATAGAATATAAATAGTCATTATAAATCTAAAAATATCTAATACATCATGATGTTTTATTTATAATATTTAGACATAAAATAAATAAATTTATTTATGACACAATTATGATGTAGTGATTACCCCATTAATGAAAGATTAAAATAAATGAATTTATAAATATTAAAATAAATTCAATTTAAAAAAAATATGTCATACATGAATTTTATAGACGAAATTGAAATTTTAGGAATTATTTAATGCTTTTGGTTCTAAGTAATCAATTTTTTATGACTTCAAAAAAAATCAGTTACTAAATAGTTTCAAAATTGACATCAATGAGTTTTTAAAACAAATACTATTTTATTAAGTGATACAATATTCCTAAATAATATAATATTAGACCAAAGGACATAAATAATTTCAAATATTTCATTAATTAACCACTTTATCTTCTCTTTAAATTTCATAGTAATTATATTAACCATGTATTATATAAATACAAGAAGACATGGTAAAATTTAAATTATTTTACTAAAAGTTAAATCTAAAAGATAAGGTTAATATGTTGACCTAAACATGTCTAAAACCTATTGGTTAAGTGTATTTAAAACCATCCCCAATTTATACTCAAAATAAATCAATTTTTGTATGTTATAAAAGGAAATTAATTTTATAATAATTTAATATTTCAAGCTTTTCCTAAAGTGACCCTCACCTCTCTTATAAAAGGGTACTTCCCCTTCTCTTAAATCCACACATCAAAAGCCATTCGGATCAGCCAAAACCAGATAAAATCTCCTTAAAAATACCCTCAATTCAAACTAGGGGCCTTAATTTGATCATAAATCTAACCTATGGATCTCTTTTATTCTAGTCAAAAGGAAGCACCCTGAAGAAAAAGTAATTGTTTTATCAACTCTTTCATCTTTCTTTTCTTCTTCCACTTTTTATTTCATTGTTGTTTCCATACTAAAATAATAAATCCAGTACCTTATACATACAAATATGTTATTGTAAAAATGATACAACCATATTCATTATTTTATCCATCATATGAATGACAAATTCACCATACGTGTGTACGTACAACTTACCGTCTCCACGTCGTGGTGTAATTTGTTATTCAACCCTTTATTATTTGGATGGGTATAATAATGAGTATAATTGAAATAAATAAAAAATATAACATGTTAATTATTATGTATATATAATATACCATCCAATTACATACCATTTCACCATCAATAAAATGATATTGTCGCTCGTGCGTGTGTACGACTTACCGTCTCCACGACGCGATGTGATTCGTTTCCACATTCTCCATTCAAGGATGATTATAAAAATATATATTATTAATAATTATTTAATATATAAATTAATAATTCTACTTGAATATAAGTATTTATACATATATTGACATATATATCATTCACTTAATTCTATTCCATATGATATGAAAACGGAAACAGCGTTCATGCGTAGGTACGGCCTACATTCTCCATGAACGGTGCATTCCATTTTATATATCTATCTATTATATATATATATATATATAATTAATATATATGAAATATAAGTCATATTAAACATTATTTAAGTAATTAAATCATGATCTAAGTAATATTATAAAGATTAAAAATCCAAACACATACAATAAACAAAGCGATATTACATGAAATGTCGCATTACATGGAATTGTTAATGAATGGGTAATATAAAGACATAAAATAATCCTATATGATATCATAATTATTATTGTGATTCTGAAATAAGTTAATAATGTGTTTGAAAAACATTATAAATAAGTTTTTTATATGTACGAAGAGTATTTAACCTAAGGTAAGGGTTAATTCCTCAATCTCATTATTATCTGAGATTTTTTATCTGTAAGTATTTACAGGGATATATTTATCATCCATTTCCATGTTTCATTAATTTTTTTTAAAATTAAAATTTTAAGGTTTTATGGAAGGTAATTTTAACTATATCATCATTTTAAATGTTTTAATGATTTATTTTTCTATATCTATTTACTTAATTTTTACATTTTCAAGATGATTTTAAGGATTTATTTATATAGACATGATTGTTTTAAAATGTTAATTCATTTCAAAAGTTTCAAAGTGGTATGGGACACTTTGATTCAAAAATATATTTTAAATAACTGCCCTTAAAATTTTGTGACATTTAAATGATTTCATAAAAAATGATATTTCTTTCAAAGAGTTTTACTGATGATTTTCACTTTGTCAACATACTTTAATATATATCATTCATGATTAAGGTAGATATATTATAGTAAAATCTTTCATATTGGATTGACTGAGTTATGATGTGTTTGAATATAGATTTTCTATTTTTATACCATTCATGGTTTATGGTTATAGTATCAACATTTCATATGCTATTTTTAATATGAATGATTATGTTATGTTTCGCCCTTTTCAAATGAGGAATGTATTGGACTTAGTAAGTGATGGGCGGGGCCAGCTATAGCTCCTCGATGAATTGGTAGGTCTCATGAAACAAAATTTTTGTCTTTTAATAAGGCCTTGATAGAATATTTTGGAATGGTATTAGCAAATTTTCTTGACGTAGTAGTTATTATTTCTAGTATTATGCATTCCCTTGTTATGAAATTAGTTATTAGATGTGACTATTTGACTAGTACAGTATTTATGTGTATGTTTATATGGTAATTTTTAATATATTTTTACCATATTATGTTTATGTTTTATGGTTAAAATGTTTTTTTATTATACATCTTTCCTTAAATGTTTATAGCATCCGCTGAATTATTTACCCTTACTGAGCATCGGATCTCACCCCTTTATTATGTTTTATTTTCCCAGGATTCCAAGAAGTGAATAATGATTGATATGTCGGGTTAATCAAGGGGAATAATTCTATCCATGAAGAATTATTTATTCTGTATTTTATTTTAGAATTTTTAATGTAACATTCATGTATTTAATCTATTTTCCAAGACTGCTAAACTGATCGTTCCTTCGGGACTTTATTCCTTATAATCATGCCAATGTATTAAAATAATGCACCGGCTCCAGGCTTCTAGTTTCAGTTTGATACAATTTTGGTCACATTTATATATTCTATTTAACAAAATAAACATATTATTTGGAATTTGGACATACAAATTTACATTGGTTAAATTTTTGTTATTTTTATGATAAAATTAATTTTTTTAGTAAATAGTGAAAAATAATGCATTGTAATCCAATATTTTGTTTTTTTCTTAATTATTTTTATATATAGGTTATCATTTTAATTGGTTTTAATGTGTAATTGGATTAATTTTTTATCATTTAATCCAATTTTGGTCATTCTAAGTTTTTTCACTTTGAAATTTGCTATAAACACGGGTCAATATTTTGATGGTAATTACTTTTTAAAAACTTGTTTTCTCGTTCTGAAAAAAGAAATTAATTTTAAATTAATTATTAAAATTTATATTTTTTTAATATGTAAAAATTTATTCCATATTTGGAATCCTAAGGTAAAAATTCTGTAAATAGGTACCTTTTATTTTTGGACATTATAAATAGTAAATTTATTAATTATTTTTATTTACCATTGTTAAAAGGTAAATGTAAACACTAAGGGTAAAAATAATATTATAATAAACTAAAACTAACCTAAAACTGGGCCAAATCCTATTTTATGAATTATAGATTTCCAATAAAACACTTGGGATGCACATTTGGCCTTTAAGAGCCACTTGGGTGTGATAATGACATTTTATAACATTTAATTTAAAGTAAAGGTAAAATATCCTAAACATAACTTTTGTTACTAAAACAATATTAATATGACTTTACAAAAGTTATAATTTCATCTATAAATATTAATTTTAAATATAAAAATATTTAATAAATCCTAGTATTTTATTTATTATTTTTAGATATTAAATAAATAAAATTTATTCATGACACAATGATGTTGCATTGATTACTTTATTAATGAAATATTTAAGTAGTTAACATTATAAGTTTTAAAATAAATATTATATAAAATAATTTATGTCATAAAATATTTTTATAGGATAATGTGACATTTTATAAGAATATTAAATGGATTGGTTTGAATTTGTCTCTCTGTTTTGATTTTTTAAAAATTCAATAAAATTAATAGTGTAAAAATTGACATATATGATGTTTTATAAAAATATTAATTTATTAAATTATTTAAAAATGATAATTTTTTTAAATAAAAAAGTGATTATTTTTAGGTCTCCGAGTTCATTATGTGTCCAATTATTGAAATTTGACCCCATAAATGTAAAATTTAAACCCTCTTAACAATAAAAATGGTGTTACCGCTTTTAAAATAAAAGGATAATAATTAAGGGTAAACCGAAAAGATATGGTGTAAAATAAACTCAATACATGTCTAAAAATTATTGGATGAGAGGGTTTAGATATATCCTCATCTTATCTTTGACATATATCATGTTGTTTCCACTGGGTAAAATAGTATTTTAAATTAATTTAATATTTTAATACATTCCATGGGTGCCCCTCCCCTCTTATATAAAAAGCCTTTGACTCCTCTCTTTTCCATACACTCTCAAATCCTTTTGGTTCAGACAGTCCCTCAACAAAAATATTCCAACAATCCCTTAAATCATCCTATAAGCCTCGCTTATGTAATGAATCCACTCAAGGAAGCATTTTGGTATAAACCAAAATAGGTTACCTTATTAAGAGGTAACACCTTCTTTTATGTTTTTTATGTCCATTTCCATTATCCCATACCTATAATTTTCTTATTATATTATTATATAACAAAATCATTATAATAAATATACTAGGATGTTTTTATGATAAATTTTTGACCTACACTTACACACACCTCAATTTAATGGGTAACGAACATATTGTTTCTGTGTACGGCGAACTACGGCCTCATGAAATGATGATTGTTCAATATTTATCTAACACCTCTCATGGTGGACATTATTATGGACACTATATTGATATATTATATATATTATATACTTTTTATCTATTCTTCTTTATTTTTTATTTATATCATACCTTTATTCTTTTCATGTTGTGCAAATATAATTATTTTATTTGAGGAAGTGTGGACTACCTTCAATTCAAAGTGATATGACTCGTTCATGCCATACCTGGAACATATAAAGGATGGTGTAAATGAAACAATGTAACATATATAACATTTATAATATACTTAAATTATAATATACATATTTATCATTTAGTTTTCATTCTATTAATATGACAAATAAAAGACAGTAGTGTCTATGCCTACATAAGGCGTACAGTCTCCATGAATGGTGCATTTCATTTAATATCTATAAATATTATGGACTATTATAAATACATATATATATATATAGGATATTCATGATATTTAAATCATTAATATCATTCTATAGATGATATAATTATGACCACATAGACAATTTCCCCCAAAATAAGTTCATTTTTATCTCAAGTACCAAACATAGACAAAACATATGATATGAAATTAAGTAATTAATTAGTTGTTATAACATGGTAATAAGTGATATAAAATGAATAATAAAATTTAATAACGTTCTTAAGATAATATATATTAACCTATGTTAATTATTCATGTACTTTAATAATTAATGTGACAAGTCGAACTTAAGGTAAGGGGTTCTCAACTGAATTTTTATATCCCTGAGATAAATGTCATATTCACCAATAAATTATTTTTTATGAGGTAAATAATATAAATTATGATATATTATATCTTTATTTATTTATATTCATGATATTTAAATGTGTCATTTGATTATTATAACTTATTGATCTTTCGATTCATGTGTAAGAGACATCATATTCATCTCCTTTCATTGAGGTATATCTTCATATTGTGAAAATTTATAATCCATGTAACATCACATTACATTTTCAGGTACTTTTGATGTTTCTAAGTACCTCTATTTTGGAGTAGTGACTTGGGAGAATTGGGAGAACATCGAATGTTGTTTTGGGGCAAAGGGGAAGTTGCACGGGCAGTGCATGGGTTGTCTAAATCGTGCGGTCAAACTGTGCAAAGTTGGTCCTGGAGGCAGTAGCTTCTGCACGGGCAGTGCAAGGTTTGTATAACCATGTGTCCAAACCATGCATGAAGGGTGTCCAGGGAAGTATCTAATGAACGGCTAGTGCACGGTTTGTCAAACTGTGCGAAGTAACCGTGCGGGCACTTAAATGAGATCCGTATACTGTGGATCTCACTCAGTTTTGCCTCTTAGTGCCTCGTTTTTTCTCTTATGTAGCCCTAACTTGGGATTTGTCTTCTCCTATTGTTATAAAAGGTTCTCCCATCATTCTAGAGGTGATAAAAAGTCTCCTCTTGGTGAATCGAAGCCGTATTCTTGAGGTATGTGATCGTTCTTCATCGTTCTTGATCAATTTCTTAGATCTACTTAGATCTACTTCTCATATTCTCTTGGTTTCTTATATATACACCCGTTATGGGTAGATATAATTTTTTGGTACCAAATATGATGATATTTGGTCTTGATATTGCAATTATAAGAGATCTAAGGCGGGTTCTTGAAGAAGCAACCCGGTTTTCTTGAGCATTCTCGACCGTTGTGGTTTTGGTCAAAACCTTCGAGGTAGGTGGTTCCATCCTAACATGCCAAATTGATTATAATTGTATTTTCTTGATTTAATTAAATTTTTTATTTAAAATAAATTGCTCAAGTTTTCTTTCAATCAAATTCATAAAAACTCAGTTCCAGTTAATCGAGATATTTGAAATGGTTTTTCCATAGAAATTTGGAAAACCCCCATTCCATTGAATTGGGTGTGTGTATGGAAATTAGCTGATTTAAATTGTTGAATTTAAATTGTGGATTTGATGGAAATGATTTCAATTAAATTTTCTAATTTAATTATGGGAATAAATTGTGTAATAATGGAATTGGTTTTGAATGGATTTCAAACTGGTGAAAATGGCTTAAATTGATTTGACAGAAACCCATTGCTTTTATCTTGTGAAAAAGGCATGTTTTGAATAAAACCTGTTTTGGTTTTAAATGAAATGAAATTGGAAATTTGAAATGGAAGAATGGGATTGACCGTGTTTTAAGCATTCTTAAAATAGTTTTCCCATTATGTAAGAGCACATGCAAGACTTAGGTAGTTAGTGAGTTATTTGGATACACTCTACACTACGACAATGTTCTAGAACATACATGCAGTGGGTCACATCCCCGATGGGTTGGTGATGAGTCTCCATTCTATAGTTTCATAGGGACATGTGTATACACATTTTTTTGAGTTCAAATAGAGATTGTGGAATCCTATAACTGGTTAAAACTATCGTACCTTTTGGGATATGACCATGTTGCTCGCTTGTTTGTTTATATTTGAGATATAAATGTATGTCAAAGCTATGAACAACTGTACATGCCTGATGAATTTATATAAATTTTTTTATATAAATTGTTTTCTTAAACCATTGTTTTAGAAATATTCCATCATTGTAAATCCTTTTCTTAAAGTAAATTCTTCCATCATTTGAAAATGTATAGCATGTTTTGTTAAAATATTCTTTTGAGTTGTCAAACCTATTTGTTTGAAAATTGGAAGCTTTTCTTTTGATAATCTCTATTTGGAATCTGTTATGGAATCATTGGTGGTATCCTACTAGGATTAGGCTCATACCCTACTTTTTCCTTCAGGTTTTTATAGACTTTTTTCTTCTAGGATCAAGCAAGGGGAAGGGACCTCTTGGAGGCGTATCCAGCTGTTGATCTTTGGTTTTGGTGAGCTGTGTCCTTAGGGAATTTGGGGTTGTTTTTCCCCTTTTTAATACTTGGGTTGTAGTGCATTGGGATTTTTGTGCCTCTTTTTATTCTGGTACATTAATCCCAATGGAGTTCCTTTTTGTTTTGCATTCTATCTTGTTTCTTTTGCTTCCGTATTCTTGTGTAAAAATCGTTCCCACTTGCATGTTGTGTGATGTCAGGTTCTAGTCACCGACCCGTGAGGATCGGGAATGCCCTTCAGGCTATGTCAAGGTCGGCTCGGTTATCGGGTTACCAGGGTACCCGGGCTAATTCGTGACAATCCATTAAGGTGTATATACAACCCTTTTGACAGTTTTTTATCATGAGTTAATATTTTATCATGATATTTAATGTTTTTTATGCTTTAATGATTTTTATTGAAGTGTTTCTGAAGTGTTATGGGACTTTTTATCTAAAATATTGTTTTAAAATTTTTAATGATTAATTCATCAAAATATTTCTTATTAATGTCAGTGTTTTCAAAATGGTTTTAAAGTTTTATTTATATGGATATGAATGTATTAGAATTTAACTTCATTTAAAAATGTTCAATGTGGTATGGGACACTTTGAATCAAAAATATTCTTTTAAAATGTATTAAATGTGTATTAAAAATTATTGATTATATTAATAACATGGAATGTTCTATTTTTAACAAATGATACATGAATGGAATTACTCAATTTCATGTTACTTTAATGTTTTTATGTTTTCTTTACGATTTTACAATTTTATTTTCAAATAATTTTTTATGAGGGGAGTACTTATACAAATTAAATGTTATTTCAAAGTGGAAATGTTATTTTTCCTTTATGCATTTTCATGGGTCATGATTATGTTATGGTTCTTGGGTATTATTTATATATATGGTTGGTTCCATGATAAACGGATGGTGGGTGAGCCTATAACAGATCTCCAATTCATTTTGTATCATCACGGAGGTAAACAATAATGTTTCTCTAAATAGATTTATGGAATATACTGTGATGGTTATTCAAAACGTAACAATGAAGGTTACTCCCTAAATATCTTTGGAAGATAAAATATAAGTATGTTTTGGATGCCACGGGTTACCTACATGATTTATGATTTATATGAGTTATTCTGAGATCTTATGATTTGATGATGTATATTAAAGATCATGTGTTTTATAAAGGAAAATTATTGTTTCATTTGTTTATATGTATTCATGTACTAATGTTTTCTTTCCTTATTTTTTATCCCTTAATGAGATTTTTATGTTGATCCCATGTTTTATAAATGTTTTTTCATGGTATAAGGAAGGGTAAGAGAAAAGAAGAATTAAATAATATTTTTATCCAGAAACTAATTCTTGCTTTATTTTAAATGGGTTTCCTTTGAAAAAAATGGATAGGGTAGAAGTGTTTACTTTGAAATATTTGAGTTTTTATTTAATAGTTATGGCCTGATTCTCTAATACTCTAAACCTGAAAATTTCCTCACTATGAATTCTTGAAAAAACTCATGATTAAGTGATTTTTAAGGCTGGGTCCTTATATATATAATTTTGGTATTGAAAATAAATGGATCTTTAATGCAATGACAATTGTGGGATAAAAAATAAACTGATTTTTTTTTTGAAATAATAGAACATTGTTTATAACATGGAATACCCCCCAAATGAAAATTAGTAACAACCCATAGGAAAATAGAAGGATATAATTTTCATAAAATTGTTATAGACCCATTCTCAATATCATTAGGATAAAATAATATAGAAACACCTAATATATACCACACAAAACTAAAATTTGGAGATGAGATGATGATTATAGCATATAATTTATGAAGAGGGGATATCATCCTTTTATAGGGAACCTTCTTCCACTTTACCCCATCACTCCTCAACCAAACTAAATTAATCCAATTAAAAAAATTGTTTTACTTTTTTCAAATTAAGTGGTGGAGTATTTAAGGGCGAACCACCTCTTTTGACAAAATTGAAGAGTGTGAAAAAAAAATTTTCATGTCTCCCAACATATATCCCAATTGGTGATTTAATTTAGAACCAATCGCATATATTAAAATCCTTTCAATCTTATAAACCATACTAATAACATTTTCATGAATTCGTTTAAGGATCTTCACCAACTGAATGTATCAATGTCAATTACCTTTGGTATTAGATCTATTAAATTTTTAATACTAGTAATATTATGAATATCCACACTTCCTTCTTCTACCAAATCTTAAAAAATGATAAAATACTCTAGTTTTCATTATTCAAGACTGAAAATATCGATTTATAGATATGTGAAAGGCACTCTAATTATCACAAAATAATGGGATTTAGTATTATTTGTTTCTAAGATCATTTAATAAACTTATTATCCAAATATCCTCTTTTAAATCTTTTCTTTCTACCATTCGCTCTACCTTGGACATGGATATAGGAATAACTAAATGTAAATTTGAAATCCTACTCACATGTCCTCCTGAAATATTAAACACATAACTACTATTGTATTTTATTACGGTGGTAATCTCTTCCAAAATCTGCAACAACATAGCCTATGATAGTAAAATATTGTCCCCTATAACATATTATAGAATCTTACATCACTTTGATGTATCTCAAGAAAATATTCACTATGTTCCATTGTCCATATCTATAATTCACTATATACTGAATAACAAATCCCACTATATGAAAAATATATGGTCTTGTATAATCTGTAGTGAACATTAGACTCCCCACTATGGAATCATATGATACATGAAACATCTTCATCCTGTCTTTGACAATACTAAGACTCATCATAGAGGAAAAATTAAATTTATAGGAAGAGGAGTAGAGGTTGTTTTATAGTATTTTCTATTGAAGCTCTTCAAGAATTTATATATGTAATACTTATGTGATATCCAAATCCTCCTATTATTTCTATCTTGATGTGCATATATCCTATGAATTAATTTTAAGTCATAATTCCTTCATATCATGGACCCTATAATATTGTGCCTTAATGTCTAGGATTCAGTCATTATTGGTAATTGAAACCAATATTTAATCAAAATATAATTAAATAATGACTAAATAATTACCATACGAGCCATATAAATATAAATAATTATATTTATGATGTTTGTTGCATCCAACCCTTGTGATATAGGAATCAAATCTCTTCTACCACCACATAAGTGCCTTCTTGAGACCGTATAATGATTTTTTCAACCTACAAACCATGTTCTCATTGCCTTATTATTGAAAACATCCTAGTTATAGAACACATATTACATCATAAATTTCATCATGGAGAAAATATTTCTTCATAACCTACTCCTCTAGATGTAAAATGTACGTAGCACACATCGCTAGAACTACCTAAATAGTAATCAGTAAAACAATATGAGAAAATATTTAATTGAAATAAATACCTTCATTATAAAAATATCCTTTAACCATAATTCTCACACAATATCATTCCACCAGGTCATTTTTATCCCACATGATCTTAAAGACCCATTTATTTCTGATATCCTTTCACTTATGAGGTAATAAAACAATATCTCAAGTCTTGTAGTTTTGCATAGATTCATGTTCCTCCAATATCAGGACTATAAATTATGATTCATATTGACTATGGATTTCCTCCATAAAATATATGTATATCCATCCTCCATCAATAATAATTACACAATATATCCCTCAATGAAAATTTTTGAGTGCCATATCGGATCTCTTTTCTCTCAAGATGAAAATCGCAGTCCAAAATCAGCATGTACTTGGTCACCATGATCTTGTAATTACTTGAAAGAAAATGGTTTGATTTTATTTAATTCTCCACCTTGATTGTTAATGTTTCTATATTCACAATATTTATGTCTCAATAAATCATAATGTTTACATTTTAATCTATAAATATCATAGCTCAACTAATGACATGTTTGTGAACAGTATGGCCTCACAAAATATATCCCTTTACACTATCAAATTACCCTGTGAAGGTATATTTATAACCTCTAGAATAAAAAAATAACCTTTCTTGGTACTTAAATAGGGCATATATTGGACTTCCAAAAGTATGTTGTAATACCTGAGACCTCACTACAGTATAAAAGACAACGCATCTGAAAACTATTGCACAATTCACACCATAAAGAGCATTTATTCATGATTATTATTAATTGGTAAACATATAATATTCTAGGATTTATTTTTTTTCAAATTTATGTATTTTAATTATTTATCATTTCATAAATATCATATGGTAAATTTTAGTTATTTTTTTAAAAATAATTGATTTTCAGGTGAAAAGTGAAAAATATTGTTATTACCAAAACTATAAATTTTGTTAAAATGACATAAAAGTGTATAAACAATTTAATTATAAAAAATTTTATTCATGAAGTAATGGTAAACATTTAAAAAATACTTTTTTTAATTTATAAAAATAGTTATTAATATTCTGACAAATTTACTAATATATTCCAATGAAAACTATTTTTAGTCTTTTCTTATAATTAAATATTATTTTGGAAAAATTGAGTTCTGTATTTCATTGAATGAAACATACCTATTATTTTCTATATAATAAACTATTTCATAAAATGAAAATTAAATGAATTCATAATTTTACCCTTAATATAAATTTTATTCTTGAAAACACACTTGTTAACACTACTGGAAAACTAACCTTTACCAACGGTTTGGAACCGTTGGTATAGGCCTCCAAACCGTTGGTATAGCCTATACCAACGGTTTGGAGAACCGTAGCCAAGTAAGCCGTTGGGATAGGTCTATACCAACGGTTTTCCAAAAACTATTGGTATAGACCTATACCAACGGTTTTGGAAACCGTTGGTATAGGTTATATGAAATCTATACCAACGGTAATGGAACCGTTGTTATATAAATTCCAAAAATAAAACATCCGCTGGGATTTGATCCCAGGACCCCTCGTTTATAATCGAACGACTTAACCACTAAGCTAACATCACTTTTGTAAACATAATTTCATAAATATATATATTTATTATCATAATTATATAAAATTTTGATTTATATAATGTTCTCGGTTAGTGGATCTAGAAAAAAATTAAAGAACCTATCCCAATGGTTTTCAAAACCGTTGGGATAGGTTCTGGTTGGGTGTAATTTAGATGGTCGAAGGTTGAATTTCTTGGTGCTTTTTCCCAACGGTTTTGGTGAATCGTTGGGAAATGGTAGCTATACCAACGGTTTTTACAAACCATTGGTATAAAAGTGTTGGGAAAGATCATGTTTCCAGTAGTGTAAAAAAAATTGGTTTTTACTTTTTATATGTGTTAATGTTAAAATTTATATCGCTTAAATATATAAATTTATCTAATAAAATTAATTTAATATCTATAATATTTAAGATCAAATTATTTATTAATTTCCATTTTATTTGTAGGCATAAAAAATGATTTACATAGATAAAAACCAAGCTACCAACAAAAAGTGAAAATGGTAAAATTAAACATTCATTGGGTAAGGTGCATGAAAAATATTTAAAATTATTTTAATAATTGATTTTTTTGAGAAATTGTCAACCTTATATAATCTAAAACTAAATTATTTTCCATTATTTGATCCATTTTACATGTAAAAAACTTTCCCTCTATATAATAAGATGAAATATATTAATAAATCCATTCTCACTACTTATAAAAGGGCCCTCTCACCACGCCTTCAATACCACTACAAAAAATAGGTTTCCAAATTAAAATATGACCTCAATACTTAAAATATAATCCTATTTTACATAATTCATCTTCTACTGAAAAGATACAATCCCAATTCCCCCCCCCCCCCCACTCTAAGGAGTGCCCTAAGGGAATCCCCCAGTCCTAAACTTGGGTAATAATGTTACAAATTGATTTTATTTTTAATATTAAATAGAAAAATCTATTTATCCATTTAATTATAATTTTATGAGTATTATTTGTATATTATATGGTATTGTGTAAAAGGAATTTATATGAAACACTTTCCACTTTTCTATTAAGAAAAAAATGGTATATGAGTGTGTTTGAAGCCTTTATCCTCCAAAAAGAGTCATGATTCATTTTTATTAAAAATATTAAATGGATGGTCATAATATTGAATTTAATATATATTTTTGATAAATATAATATATTTCTTTTAATAAAAAATGATAAAATATGTTAAATATATATCTTGATCTATTAAAAATGAAATCATGAACCATGCATATGTGTGGATTACCATCTCCAGAGAATGATTGGTTTTCATTTTTCTTTTCATCACCTCCTTAATGGGGTGGTTATAAAAATATATATAATGGATAAGTATTATTTTTATAAAATTATTAAGGTTATGTAAATACAAATTGGGCAACCTATTAACTGTATGATCAATAAACAACTATGATAATTTCAACCTTCCAATAGTGTGTAGTAAGTGAAAAAATGAGTTATTCACACTATGTAATAACTTTATATATGTGATAATATCATAATTATAATTATTTAAAATATAACAAACAAATAAATGCTAAATTAGGTCATTAATATATTTTTATAAATATATTACAACTAAATCACTTCATAATCATCCATTAATTATTGTATGTTCTTGACTCGACTGGTATAAAATCCTAGTTGAAAAATGATATGAATTTATATTCAATATTTCTAATGTAATTAAATTTATGGTAATATATGATATATATATATATAAGTACATAATGAATTTATTTTAGATTTTAAATGGAAACATTGATATTAAACTAAGTAGTTAAGACACCAATGTCATTTTTTTCAAAAAAAATGAGAAATAAGAAACATTGATTTAAAATATGTCCATATAATGACGTTACACCTCTAAAATAATAAATTGAAATACCTTTTATGATATTATAATGATGAAATTTTAGATAATTAATAATCACACCACTTCTCTTATGAAACTAGTTCAAAATGATTAATATTACTCACACCCGATTTTAAAAATAGATGATAACTGACTGATATACATTTAGAAACTAATTATAAATGATGTAAGAAAAAGAAATAGGTAGGAATAAAGATATAAAATAGGTGATTAATGATGTTATTTTTTATAGGATCTTAGAGAACATTTGGCAAAGTGGGAATATTCTTATGGAATTTTTATCTAAAATTTCAATTCCTTGAGACATGAATATGTTATACAACATTTTTTATATTTTATTGTGTACATAATACAAATTTTATATTATATATCATGATTATAACATTATTTATGGTATTTAATGTTCTACATTATATTTTTTCCTTTACTGTATTTTTATTATGATATTACTGTTGGAGTTTGTTTCCTAAAACAAACCACTTTGTACATTGTAGTACATGTATTTGAAAAGGAGTGAATATTAATATAACTATATTATCCCATATTGATTTTTCTTCTACATAAAATTTATCTAATAATGTAATAGTGTATATGTCGCACTGATAATTTTAATGAATTTCCCTACTATGATGATAACATTGATATTTTATGATAATGTCACCTAAATATAGTCTATAGTCAGAAAACATAATACGATTGAGAATAAAGAAAATACACTATCATGTGAAATTATTTTTAAGGGTATGAGACATCTTTTAATGAAGTTAGAACATGGTAATCTACAATATGGGAGATTATGGGAAGCAAACCACTCTTAGGAATATTTAATGCTTTGGCGTCATCGGATATTCCAATCTGTAATCCTGTTTAATTGTCCTTGAACTTAAATATTATCATTAATTCAGGTCAATACTCATGCACTTAGTTGTGATAATGTAAACCATCAATCCATATGTTCTTGGTGAGGTAGGGTATGTTGGTGCATCAGTATTGAAAAGTTCTTAATAATCTGAGGAAGGATTATTCCATTACATCTTTATGAAATTTGATATCTCAACCCTTTGATTGGATTATAACCATCGCATTAAATTCTTTTCCCATCATGTAATGAAATTTTTATTTCATAAAGTCATTTAAGGGCGTATTGAGCATATAGGTTGATGTCATGGATGTAAAACATGCTTTATGATATATTATTACATAGAGATTCTATTACATAGTGAGTATTCAAATGGGGTTTTTGACATTGCGGCATTAATTTCTTTCTCTTCGGTGCCTTGACCCGTAGCTAAATAGTAATGTTGGACTATATTCTATCTTGTCTAATACTAATGAAAAATAATCCTAGAGGGTCACACACTACATGTTTTTCTTGATCTCAATTTTTTTTAAATTTAACTATTGGAATGAATATTGTTCTCAAGACTGAAAAATAATTTTATTCATCTATTATTGATCGCTAATATTTTCAATGTAATAAATAATTATTTGTTTATTAATATATAATTTATTTTATTACATGAATATATAATAAATATTTATTCACAGGATTGTGAATAAAATATTTATTTATGAATATAATATTTATTATTTTATTCAATAAAATAACAAAGAATTCAAATGGACTAAGACCACATATGGTGAAAAATATTAATTTACAAGGGATAAAAAAATATTTTTTATTCCACAAGTTTCCGTACAGACCATAAAATAGTAATAATATTATTATTATCATGTGGAATGGTTTTTTAAAAAACTAATTATATTATTTAATTTGAATTTCACATTTAAGTAACATTTTAAAATAAATAATATCTCTATAAATCTATGACTATTCCTATTGTGTATAGCTAATAAAAATACAGAATAGAAAATCATTTCACACAACTCATTTATATCTCTATATCCCTATTGAATTCATCATCTCTTCCTCTAAATAAATATATAAACACCTTCATGCTTGAAGAACCTTGTAGTAATCCAGATTAAAAACTCAAAACAATTGATTTACTCTGCTACCATAGAAAATCAATTGGCGTTGTTTGGAAATCAAAAAAGTATGTGTGGATCACCACTAGAGAGATTCTACACATGGATCCTGTAAGTGAAAAAATAGTAATTTGAAAAGGTACTTTTGGATGATCAATATAAATATCAACAATGAAATATACTAATATCAAGTATTTATTTCTCCAGATATAAATAAATTAATTGTAAATTTAACATGAAAAAATCCTATATTGGATGTTTAGGAAACTCAATATTAAAATAAATTTTAATATTATTCCCTCCAAAGGATCTTCTTTACACTAAGAACCTCTAAGTGGTATCATAGGGGTCACATTCAAAATTAATAATTATTTATTTTATTTCTGATAATTTCACATTTAATTGTAAATATTCATTTAATAATTTAATTCATTCATGATCTATTGTCAAAATCACTTATTCATCTTCTTATTCTATCACTAGTATTACCAATATTGTTTAATGATTAATGAATTTTACATATGATTATCCCATCTATAAGTTCCAAGAGTCTCGTATGTACAATACAAGAGTACATGACAATTACTCCGATATTACTGTCTATGTATCCTTGTTCATTGCTTAAGGATACCCAGATGGATTCTAGGTCATCATGTAATAAGTGCATTACACATGAAATAAATGAACCTTATGTTGACATTATAGGGTGGAACATGGTTTTATTATAGTACACACTATGTGGTTTGACTAAACTCCATGTATGCAACACATTTCAAAAAAAGAATACATGGAGTAAAACCATGTCGTGTAATTAATAGACCATATTCATTTAATACATAATATGTACATACAAGAAATCATGAATCAAAACATACATATGGTGTATCCAGAATACCTAACATGTTCACCATAAATGTTCATGATAAGTACACATTGAGTCCATAAGAGTGCACAATAGATTTCCAGTAAAGAGAAGTACATGATGTGTGGCCACCTTACACAGGCCATGTACATTACCAGTTTAGGTGGAAATATTAAATTTTATTTATTAGTCCATTAAATTCCATGTTGGTAATTAATTTTATAGTACACACCGGTCATTAGGTTTTATATTATATTAAATAATTCATTAATTCCAAGAATTATTTTATGTTATGAATCATGTATAGTTACTGTATATTAAATGATCAACGTATTAAATTATACAGAGTAAAAAATTTTAATTAATTCTGAATGGAATTAAATTGGTCATACATGCCATGAAATTATGAAACATGCTATATACACAATGTTTCATATAAGTTCAATATTTATAATTAAACCATATTAAGTAGTTCACACATGTTATCACTAAGTTTCTTCTATGTACAATGTTTAGTATTGTTTTATTTATTTTTAAATAAAATAAATTTATTTATTTTATTTAAAATCACTAAAAATGAGAATTTGAGGATGAATTAATGAAATAAGATAAAATAAATTATTTGATTTGTAAGGTAATTAATCAGATTAATTTGTGCAATTTTATCATATTAATAATCCAATTGAAATAAATTGTAGATTGTTATTTTAAATGCATAATGATTGAATGTGTATATCCGATCATGTTCTTCACCAGACCTATGTATGATATGGAATTATATAATTTAATTTTTCTAATGGTTTTTCAATTATTTAATACAAAATTAAATGAGTTGTCTTTAGTCATCTCTCCCTCTATTACTATGTAGGATATATGTGTCTATGGATATTTATGTAATCCCCATCAACCAATACATTGGATCCCCTCACCTACGTGTGATTTATAAATACTTTTAATTAATATAGCATCCCAAAATGAATGGAGCCAGTTCAAGATGGAACCATAATAAATCCAAAACTAGTAATAAATAGTTGGACAAATGTAATGATGCAACTCATGTCAACATTGGATTAAAGGGTTATTATTGAAGGTTATAGGTTGAATTTTTTTCTGCTCAATAAACCAACCATTATATAATCTCATGATTGAGTCATTAATTAATTAATTTATTTATTTCTATGTATTATTTAATTTTTAGATGTAAGAACTTGATCACATAATTAAATAAAATAATGTTTGATGATATTTTTTAAAAATAAATTGATTCTGTGTAAATGTTTTATCCAACACGATTAATTAATTACGTAAAACCCATATAATATTAACAATGATTGTAAATAATAAAATCATTTAAAATTAACACATAATAAATAAAATCCCTCAATTAAATATTAACTCACTAAGCCTCACATAGTTTTAATTAAGATGATCCTTTTGTTAAAGTGTTGGTTTAGCCAATGTCAGGGAAATTTTTTATTATTTCTATGTCTTAACTATAAAAGTGGGTTGAATTAACCAAACATGAATTGAATTTAATGGCCAAATATTATTGAGTATAAATTTACAGGAAAGACCACCTAAAAAATTCCATATGTTTTTCATGGCTGAATTCTAGATCATAAATATTATAAATATGGATACTTTCCACTTGAATGTCTTCAAAATTAGAAATTAGGAGTCCAATGATGATGGATATTGGGACATGAAAAAATAGTTTTAGAATTAATAGAAATAGTTATTATTATTTCACAAAACAAATTAATCACATAAAGTAAAAATCATCTATTTTATTTATTATATAAAATCACTACTACAAAAAAGTCTTTTAACATTACAAGAAATAGCCTTTATCAGTTCTAAAAAAGTGATGATTACATAAGTGAGGCCAAAAGACCAAGTCAATTATTAGCGTTGAAAAAGATCTAATAATGGGGTCATTTATCGATGCAAAAAAATGTACTGATAAATGGGACCTTTATTGGTGATTTTAAAATCGGTGATAAAGGACCCATTTATCAGTGCTTTTATTTTTCTCCACTAAAAGTACCCTTTAACAATTCATATAAGGTGATGATAAATGACCATTGATCAACATGAATAGAAGCACTGATAAAGTATACCTTTATCAATGCTTTTAGATATTCTGATAAATGTGTCCATTATCAACACTTTTAAATGTGCTGATAAAGGGACTTATTGTAGTGTGTTGTTATTGTACACTACAGCACCATGAAAATGTATTGTAACAGCACACTACAGCACCAAAATCACTAGAAACACCCTAGATATCACAAAAACAAGAACTAATACATATTTTAAATGAAATTAAATTTACATCACAAATACAACAAAAAAATAATATATTATAAACATTTCAAACATTGGTTTACACGATAACATAAATACAAATTATTACATACTTTCAAAAACATAAATGTTACTTTGTATTTTAATCCTGACCTGACTCATACTATTTTAAAACAAACCACCCCCTACTCGAGTATAAGAACTTACCTATATAAGAAAAAAATCTTCTATTAGTAATAATATTAGTTAATAAATTAATATAAGGTGTTACTTTTACTAAAATTGTTGTCAATATTAAATAGAAAGATGCACATTGAGTCATTATAGTCACACCGTAAGTTAGATTGAGGTTAAGTTGATTCCAACAAGTCACATATGACTTTTGGATCATTATAATAATGTATCAAAACAATATAGATACATTTTCTTACTTTTTAGTATGATAGTTCTCTTTTTTACTAAAATGTCATTTTAAACTGGAAACACACACTTTGATATATTCTGATCTCATCATCATTTGGATTGATGGAAACTCTAGTCCTACACATCAAAAATAACTTATGAATTATTTTCCAATATTATTAATAATATCCTAGTGTATTTTCTTTGTTTTCAATAAGTGACATGTTTTTAACTAAAATGATGATTTTAAACTGATAACGGACACCTTTAGTAATACTAATCACATATTGAATTAGTTTAAGTTGCAGTGGATTCATACATGTCACAAATGACATATGTATTGCTTTCATAAATTATTTAAACCATATGAATTAATTTTCTCAGTTTTGATTAGGTGAGTTGTCTATTCTACTAAAATTGATGTTAATTTTAAATAAAAAGTTATGAATTTGGTCATACTAGTCACACCATGGGTCATATTGAGGTGTGGTTGATTCCTAAATTTCTCAAATGTCATATGGATCACTATCCAAAAGTATCAAAATAATCTGAATGATTTTTCTTAGTTTTGAGTATATCTATTTCTTTTTTACTAAAATGTCATTTTAAACTAGAAACACAAACTTTGCCTCATTTTGATCAGATCATGTATTAGTTTGATGTGATAATAATACCTACACATAATAAATGAATTATAAATATTTTTCCTAAATAATAAATAGAATTTAGGTATTTTTGATCAGTTTTTAGCGAGTGACACTTTTTGAACTAAAATCTCGATTTTAAACTGATAACGGAAACTTTGGGTCATTCCGATCTCATCCTGTGTCATATTATGGTGCGGTTAATTCATAGATGTCTCAAATAACTTATTTATAATTGTATTAATCTATCAAAACAATCTAAATGTGTTTTTTTACTTTTCAGCAAGTCATTTTTTTCTGAAATTGTGGTCAATTTTAAATAGAGATGCACTTTGAGTCGTATCGGTAACATTGTGCATCAAATTGAGGTGAGGCTTACACCTAAATGTTCCAAATAAATTATGTATTTTCTTCTTAATGTATCAAAAAAAAAATGAATTTTTTCATGATTTTGAGTATGTCAATTGTCTTTTTTACTCAAATTTTATTTTAAACTTTAAACACACAATTTAACACCTACGGATCACATCATGTATCGATTTAACATGAGACTAGTTCTTAAACATCTCAAATGATTTATGAATCAATTCCCTAAATTATCATGAAAATTTGAATGTGTTTTCTCAACATTTAGTGTGTCACAGTTTTTGAACTAAAAGTTCAATTTTAATCTAATAACGAACATAGTGAGTGATATTGGGAAAATCGTGTATCAGATTGAGGTGTTCCTGATTCTTAAAAAACAAATATTAGTAATGGAACATTGTCTTAAAGTATCATAAAAATATGAATATGTTTGCTCATTTTTTAGTATTCTAGTTGTCTTTTTTTACTCAAATTAATGTTAAATTTAAATTAAATGAATTAATTGGAGCCATACCAGTCACATCATGTGTCATATTGTGGTACAGTTGATTTCTACACATCCCAAAGTCTGCAAAAATCATATTTTTCAATTTTACCACCATTTCCACTGAATTTATTTGTCAAACATCCAACACTACATGACAAATTTTGAATAAACATCCTCAAATTGAAAAAAAAAATGAATTCACCTATATATGAAATAAACTATTATGAGTAATACAAAAATGAAAGAAAATTAACATAAATACAAAAAAAATACAATAATTATATAGAAAATTATTTTAATGTGAAAATATCAAGATTACCTTTGTGATTGAGTAATGGAGAGAACATGACTGAATGTGAAATATTTCAACATTGCAGGATTGAAAGATTTTAAGGGATAAGAAGGATTTTTATGTTTTGGTGCAGAAAGGCATGAAAGATGGAAAAAGAACCCAAACTCAAACAAAAGACTCCACCTATATAAGAAACCAACAATTATGTGAGTAATACTAAAAAGATTTAAATTAAACATAAATATGAAATAATATATGAACTCCATCAACAATGATTTTACAATGAAAATATCACTACTGCCTATGTCATTTATCAGAGACAAAATCATTTCTCTTCTTGAAAAGGCAGTGGAGAGAACATGTAAGGAAAGTGATAAATGCAAAACTGTAGGGGTTAAAATTCTTTGAGGGGGAATAATCTGATGGATGTTTTTGTGAAGAAAGGCATGAAATGTGGACAGAGTATCCCAACTCAAAAATAAGAGTACACATATATAAGAAAACAATTATTATGCGAGTAATACTAAAATGACATAAACTAAAAATAAATAAGAAACTGCAAATTATTTATATAGACAATTATTTTTCTTTGAAAACATAAATATTACTACTATATTTGAGTAGAGTAAATTTTTATTCTCTTCCTACAAAGGAAGTGTAAAAAACATGAAGGAAAGTGTAAATGCAACACTATAGGGGTGAAAATGTTTTAAGGAAAAGAAATCTATGGATATTTTGGTTCATAAATGAATGAAAGATGGATAGATCACCCCAACTCAATCAATGTAATCAACCTGTATAAGAAAACAATTATTATGTGGGTATCACTAAAAAGAAATAAATGAAATATAAATATGAAATAATACATTATTTCTATGGACAATGATTTTAATGTGTAAACATGAAGATTACTTATGTGATTGTGCAAAGACAATTTTATTGATCCTTTTCAAAGTACATGACATATGGACATAAATATTCTAAAATAAATTAACTATTAAATTAATAATGAAAATTAAATCAATGTTTCATTTTTTAATTTTTTCATTAAAATAGAAATATTATATCATAACATTACCATTACATCTTTACAAAAGGTTTCCTTTATTATAGTTTTGTTATTCTAAGGGATTGGTAACATCCTCATGTGTAGAAAAATTTGTCTTCATGAGTAGTCAAACATTTAATTTATATTATCTAATGTTGTATGGAACATATAATATTATGAATTAAAATAGAATAAATTAAAAAACCCTTTTACCTTCTCATTGAACTCTATCTTTTTTTTAACGTACTCAAGGAATTTTTTTTCTATCGAGAATCTAAATCCACTATTTTTGGACCCCTATAACAAAGAAGAAATTATATATATTTGGACCGGTATGAACTGATTGTGGTGTCCCGATGAAAGGGAATACCTTGATTGAATTTTCATCCGACTAAACAATTTTTTTATTAAATAGCAGGACAATCGACCAGTTCATGTATTTTATATTGGAGACATAAAATATATACGGTGATTGTGATACTATTATGAATAACTCAAAATTATCCCCTACCATAATGAAATTCACCTTCACAAAACCCATTTCATCAACTTTTAATCTGTTTATATTTTCATCCCATTTGCAACAGAAAAGTGACACTTAAAATGTTGTATAATCCATTTCATATATCTATTATATAATGCCAAAATATGACATATTTTAATAAATTGTATTTCTATCCTTGGAACGAGATATGTGAATCACCTCATACATAAGCATAACACCACTTTTTTGTATCGCAATGAAGTCGTCATGTTATTTTATAAATAATGTCCAACCATTGATTACAAATGGAATGTAAGATATAACAACTTAAATTGGTCCTCTAGCGAGCCATTGAAATCATTCAACAATTTAATTTGAATTTCCAAATAAATCCTAATATATTTGATCACTGAACCATCCTATAAACATTTGATTATTTGTATTTGATATCCATCTTTCAACCATTGATGGATCCAAATCCAAATAATTTTTTTATTCAATTCAGTGTATGGATCAAAATCTTCGCTATTATGTAATATGGAAATATATTTTTTCTCACACTCTATCAAGGTAATTGTGAAAACACCTCTTCCAAAAATCCCTTTTCACATAAGGAATTCATTTTGATGATAATTTGGGACACCGATTCTTTCAACATTTTATAGGTAACCGGTACAAAATTATATAGTTTCTTTGATAATATATTGGTCTTCAATACAACCTTCTGGATGACTTTTCATTCATGACATAGCCATTCAAAATCATCATATACCTTTCAATGGGGTACATCCATCTGTAATGAACATGACATCATAGTTGAACCACTTTGACCAAGTTAAAAATCAGGTGAACCATTATATCAAAGACTGATGGTAGGAGGAACATCTCTAATTCATATAATATGACTGCAATCTCCTTATTCGTGATGGGGAACTATGTCAGGACTACAAATTTTTCCTATATTTCTTTGAAAAATAAGTAGAGTCTGGTTAATATATGTCATAAATTTTAAGGATGAATGCCATAGAAATCAACATGAATTAAATCTTACATCAAATCATGTTATTCGTGTGATTTTTGTCCATGTAACTTGAAATTAGTCACTGACATGACATTCATGATATTTGATTATTAACCCTGTATAACTTTTACACAATTATGAAAAAATGAAGAATTTTAATTATTCCTATCTAGATAGAGTGTAATTTATTAGTGGATAAGAATATCACCTTTTACCCTTCACTGGTACCAACTCTTCACTTATCCCCATTTTAATAAAGTCTACCCTAGCCTTGATGCCATTATCATTTTACCAGGATCATTTAGTAATGTTCCAATAACATTATAAATACATTTTTTATATGTGCATGAAATAATGAAAATGTCTTTCTTAGAAAAAATCATAATACATAGGTTAAAAGAAAACTGATCACTTATTCCAACATGGTTTTGTAAGGTTTCTGGAAAATGGTTTACTGAAAATAGTGTCAACATTTTTTAATTTTTTGTACAGATGGATTACTAGTTCTAGAGATAGTAGGGTACCATGTTCGATATTCCCTTCGAACATTGTTGTCTAGGATAAGTATTTATGTCATCGAGGTAAAAATTTATGATGTCTCAAAAATAGTGTCTATGATGAATGTTTCAAGCAACCTAAGTATGTCTGTTTTTCAAAAATGGGACACCCCAACATCCCTTTAATGATATATCCTGATAAATTTCCATAAGAGAGTATTTCATTTATCATTCCATACAGCATGGCCCTCAATGTGAATTATTTACTTCCATGAGCATCATACATTTTAAAACATCTATCCCACATCAATTTAAGATCATTATTCAGTGGATCATCAATATAATTAAAGGGTTGATTTGGTCCAGATATAAGTAGACACAACACAATGTATTTTGGATTCAGGCATAACCATGACAGTATATTATAATTTATTGACATTTCGGGCCATGTACTTTGATTATTGCACTATATGCCAAAAATATTTATTCCATTTAAAGATAATGCATGATAAATGTTTATCGGCTCATCTCCAAATTCATAATACTCGTAAACAATTTTCTTCCACTAAAGAGAATATAGAGGATGACATAGGTTTACATTATTAATTCTTGTATTTGTATGACATTTTCATTTTCTTGTAGTTTCCTAATATCCATATAGTCTTCTAAACCTAGTAATGATAGTAATTCACCATATATATTATTAAGGACTTGATATATTTTTCTTGTATCGATCTTTGGAACTTTTAGGGAATTTTATGTATGATTCATGGTCCTTGAGAAAAAAATAGACAATCATTTGGACAAGCATGTATTTTTTAGATATCATGGGCATTGAATGTAACATTTTTTTATTATCATATGTTCGGTATGGTAGTTCATTTTCTTCTTGATGTATATATTTCTTAATACCAAGTAGTTTTGTAAAGCTGGTGTCACTCCATCCGCTGCTATTATTCAAGTTATATAAGTTCAATATAGCAGGAAATGTTGTGTATTTAGTAAAAATGATATACAATGGTTTCATGGAACGTCTATTTAAATCAACAAACAACATTGGACAATCATGAAGTTCATATTCAATTGTCATTTTAATTTCTTCCCTTCGATCTCCATCATCTTCTACAAAGGTATTCTTATCAAATGATTCATAAACCGTAGTATCATCCCAAATGATGACCAAATTAAATTTTTTCTCATGTTTAGTCAAAAATTCATTGAATTGATCAATTCCATGACAAATAAAACATTTTCCTAACAATACATAGTAATTTTTATTGAATAAAAACAATATAAACATAGAAAGATGATTTTAGAGGGTTTTTTTGCATACCCTCTTGCAAACTTGATGAACTCTTTAATACTATATTTATATTCGTTTGTCAAAAAATTAACATGCATCCATTGTTTGTTAATATCTATTCTATTGGGTTCATAAATGCTTATTTTCATAAAATATATAAATCAATACACATAAGATACTCATTATCAAAAGTGAAATTTATATATAATTCTAATAAGGGAAACTCAACATTTGATTGTTTCAACGAATTTCAATATGTTGAACAAGATGAGTAATTTAATTTAAGAAAGGAATTACTCCACATCAAATCTTTGTTAAATCTGATAAAAATGAAAATATAACATCCATTATTTTTTTGAAAAAGTGATGTAGAAAACTAAGAAATAATTATATTTAAAATTAATGTTATATCATTATTTGAAAACATTTCAAGACTTTAGGGATTTCATATCACCGCACTGATCGATCCCAAGGATTCTTATGAGTCTTTCATATTAGATATAACCATATAAAGGATTCTAGGGAGGCCATATAATACACATTGACCCATTTTTTAGATTCTAGGGAGGTCCATAAAAATTTTTCATAATGAAATAACACACATCAAAAAGATATTTCAGAAAAAAGGGATCCAACCCTTGCAATGCCTATCCCATACACATTTAAACATATAAATTTATAACATGGGCTTTATAATACGCATAATCTAAAAAAATGCACATTTAAACATAATTTTTATTGAAAATAAATATAATTCATTCCTAATTTGTAATTCCAAAACCATAATTTGTTAATAAATAATTATAAAATCACCCTTACATTATATGTTCTGAAATAACATATTAATATATATAATGATATACATTTACATGTATATATATATATATATGTCATTATAAAACAAACCTAAATTGATAAAAATCTATATAAACCTTAAATGAAAATGTCACAACATAGTAAAATAAATAAAAATTATACAAATTTGGAAAATAGAGAGCCCTTGACAAAAAATAAATATGGTATCACACATTCTAAGGATTATATAAAAATAAAACAATAAAATTCTCAGCAAATAAATTTATATGGAAAAACCCTTACACCATAATATTAAAATAAAATTTAAAATAATAAATTCCCAAACATGAATTTCATAAAATCATCTTATTTTGTTTCTTCGCACCATGAAGTGACTTGGAATTGGTTTTCTAAATCATTTTTAGTGTTCATTTAGGTTTTTTACATCCAAAGACTCATATCTTTAAAAATTTGAATAAATATTTATTTAATTGGTCTATTAATAGACTGGTGGTGATTATCTAAGATTTGAAAACAGAAACAAATTTATGATTGTAGAGTAAGTTGGTGTGAAGATGTAGAAAATGAATAAAATTGATTCAAAACAACAATTTTAAATGAATATTGTTGGTAAATAAAAAAATTTATCATAAAAAACTATTTACATTCATAATCTAAAAGAAAACTATTATTAAATCATCGATCCTTAAATAATGATGTTGTAGAAGAATAAATCAAGAACAAAACAAAAAATATTAAAATAAAATTCGACGGCCTACCTTGCTAGGTTGAAGAAAATACAAGACCCTATTAGGAAACCCAAACTCCAATCAAACACCATATGTCAAATGAGATGTTTGAGCAACTAGGGGCAGTTGAGTTTTTTGATGATTCAGGCTTTGATTTACCAAGGAGGAGGACCGATAGTGGGTGGCTTCCACATAATGATTTTTATATTGTGATGGGTTCTATATTGGTTTGGGTTTTTTAAATAGATTGGGGCATATTTATCATTTCATACAAATAATTGAAGATAAAGACTTCTTTTTTAGAGATTAAATAATAAGATCTGATAAAATGTATCTTTATTAGGGATTGTTAAGCACTGATAAAAGTAAGACTTTATCAGCCTTGAAGTTATCGCACTGATAAATATTAATTTTATCAGTGCGTATTACTTAAGTGTTGATAAAGGATTTATAATTATAATTAGAAATAAAAAATTTGTAAACATTTATATATAATTATTAAATATATATTATTATAAATATACTAAGTATATTCCATTTTAAATATATTAATTATAATTTTATAATTATTTTTTAATAATTTTAGAAATATTTTTAAAAACTAATATTAATATCTTTAAATATATTTTTATAATTATACATCTATATATTTAATAAATATATATAAATATAAATATAGTAAATATATTAATTAATTAACTGAAAATTTTATAAATTTAATAATTATTTAAATTTATATAAATATTTATTTAGAATTAAATAAATAATTTTAATACAAAATATCGATTAATTTATAATTATAAATAAATAATTGTATAAATACAGTAAATGTACATTAATAAATATATTTACTTCTAAATATTTTTTTACAAATATTTTTTTAACATTATTAATGAAAATATGATATTAAGTGCATGAAAATATGGAAAAGTGAGTGAAAATTAATAAATTAAGAATAAGTATACATTATTAATATTGAAAAAATGCATAAGTTTTTTGTGTGTGAATTTGATATAATAATGCATTAATTATGTACATTTGAAATCAATATAACACACATTTAATCTATGTTAAATTGAAAAATCAAATGACATTCAATTATATATCGAGTAGTATGCAATTAGTTAATATTTTTAATTAATATTAATTTTTAATTATAATCCATTATTCATTAAATATATGACTATTTAATTTTAAAAAATATAAATATTTTTTAATATATAAATTAAATTTATATATGTTAATATTTATCTGTATATTTAATATATATAATTTTATACCATTTATTATTATGATAATCTCATTAATAAAATGTTTAATATTTAATAATGTATAATCAATTTATTCATTTTTATCAATAATTATTTAACCAGTAAATTTTTTAAAATTTTTAAATAAACTCTTTTTATTATTTATTTATTTATTTATTTCATTTTATTTATATAGACCTTTATTAGTGGTAAAAAAGAACTGATGAAATAAATATTTATTAGTGCTAAAAATAAATTGTTGAAAATGTGTAATCATTATGAGCCCTAAAAATAAAGCGTTGATAAAGGGTACATTTTACCAGTGCTGAATATAATGCAATAATAATGGATACCCTTTATCTGTGCTAAAACATAGCACTGATAAAATGATAAATTTGTTAGCGCTTTCTTCACCACAGATAAGTATACCATTTAGTAGCATTTTTTCTAGTGATAATAAATACAAGTGCTGTTAAATCCCTATTGTGTAGTATTGAATGAAAAGAAATACTATAATAACAATTTGATAATTCCTTAAATTTTGGTACGTAATTACAAATACATATTTCTAGATATGTTATAATTAATTATGATATTCATTATTATGGGGAAGATTACATTATGTTTTGGAATCCATTACTCTTGTTCTGTCACCCTATTAGTTGAGAAAAAAAATGAATGCATGATAAAGATTTGTGGAGGATGATTCCATTATCCATTGTATTATATTTTTAATAATGTCTTGAGAGTTCATGATACATCATAAATAATTGGATGCATATAGCATAATATATCATCTTATCTTTCTTTATAATTATGAGGATTGGCTTGAAATAAGTAAGGTTGTAAATGAACTATATCAGTGTAAACTGAAAGAAGGGAATATTTTTGTTGTTCATGATTTAAAAATATATGGGTATATTGATCAGTTAGCAAAATTATCCATTAATATTGATAGATTGTACTTAAAACCATGTTTATCCTTATTTATCCAAGCTTGAATAAAAAATAGGTAAATTCCTTATAAAACATTTGTCCATACATCACCAGTAAGATAAGGATGGTTTGAAACCTATTTCCCCACCCCTTATGGTGAAAAATTTAAAAGAAAAGGATAATGATCCTATACTCTGTCCTTCAAATAGAAAAATATCAAAAGAAGAAAAAGGAATGGGAGGTTATTTGATTCTTATGTGAAATAAATGACACTAGAAACAAAATTGAAATTAATTAAATAAGAATGATGTTTCACCCACATAAGTTATATTCATCATTTTTTTATTCATCCCATTTATATTAAATAAAATATGATTACCACATACCTATATTTAAATACAGGAAAAGATAATGAATATAAAGGTTATAGAGTGACCTCAAAAGGATGAGAGAAATGGAAATTCCTATGTCTACCCATGGGAGATAACTATTTCTCATTTCCAAATGGATTAATTCATGTTTTTAATTAGTTTACCAAAAAATTCATCTCAACGTCTATATTGACACAAAGAGACATTGTTTCATTTTTTTAAATAAATATTTTTACGGTACCTTAATACTAAACAAACAATTCTATATATCTTGAATCATAGTTATCTGTTGCAATTAATGTTTAATGAAAAATATAAGTCTCTAACCTTATTATAGAAAGATTATTATTTTTCAAATATTAGTAAAATTGTTTTAATTGTTTATTCATTTTAATAATTTATTATGTCTCAACTATCATTTTAATAATTTATTATGTCTCAACTATCCTAAGATGCAAGATTAAAAAAAAATATATAATGTTATAGATTAATAAAAGATTATAAATAAAGGCAGATCACTAAAATTTTAGATGTAGTTCAACATGGATATGTGAACTATTATAAAACTAATGGTAAAATTTAAATAATTTATGAGAATTTAATTAAAAATAATTAGAAATGACTAGTATAGTAAATGAGTTCATTTAATTATGATTATGGAATCTCCAAGATGTCTTGTCTTAGACCATCTTATCTGAGTAACCATTGGTCATTTATATTAAGTAAGTATTATCCCTAACACACACTTCCTTATATACATCAATTTTATGATGGAAGGAAATATAATATCAATGATGAATCTTATATATATTTCAAATCATCTATTATACCATCTAAGATATATTTTTCAAATAAAATTAAAATATATAACCATTTTACAACTATATTTCTTAATATATATTATACAATTTATGATTTCCTAAGGATATATTAGGACACTACAATAATAGTTTTCTAAAAACAAGCCGTATCTACAAAGGAACATTACAACCCTAAGGTGAATTGGTGATAATGATCCTATAGTAACTATATATATTAACATCTAGTCAACATGGACTATATTTACATAATATAAGCCTATCTACTTGAATTTTGTGGGAGAATACATAACTTCTATGGGTTAAGGCTCTAAATGAATATGATTTGTCTTATGAATAATGGATTTCACTTAGCTTAGGGGGATTAGTTCTAAAGGAAAAATATTTGTCAAAATATATATCCAAATAGGTCTTTTATGTTCACCCTTATGGGTGTTCTTTCAGAGTAAATATTCTTACAAAGAAGTGGTAAAAATTATTATTCTATGGTTGAAAATTATATATTAATTCATGTTATAGACAATATGTATCAAGATTTGAGGACTCCTTATTTTGATTATCTCTAATACATGGCACTACTAGTGAGTATTCAAGGAAAATTGGGCATCGATTATACAAAATGGTAAAAATATATCCTAAGGGATTATTTAAATGTTTGGTCTAAGACAAAACTTATTCAAAAAACATCATGAAAAAAAATATCATTTTTGAATATTACATGTGAAATAATATTTCTATGATCGTTATATCAGGCTTTTAATTTTCCAGGACTCCTCAACTAGATGAATCCTTATGGAATATTTCTATATGAAATTAAAAAATGAGGCAATATTGTATATGTCTAATAATATTAACCAAAATCGGTTAGTGAAATCAATAATGCTAATAATATTTTCATATTACATAAATTTATTTATGAATAAACCAATCATTGTGATCACAGAATATTTTTTCTCAAATATATGAGTGACATGTGTCTCAAACTAGTTAGTGGGAGTGTTAAAAAAATTTCATGATAGATATATTGATTACATATAGAAAAAAATTCTTACAAGCCTCATAAGACAAAGGAAGGAAATTTATCCAGGTTTGACATAAATTAATAATTTTTTTCTAGGGAACAATATCTACACAATATATGGATGGTTTTTCTAAATCTAGTATTATTAAATATAATAAAAAGATATTAAATAATACATGTTGAAACAATTCAAGGATAAAATTATATTTTAATATTATACTTTCAATATAATATTCATTGGAATGAGAATGGGTTATGGAGATTAAAATAATTTCACAAGATTAGGTGATAAGAATTTATTTCATGTTCCAATATATATATTAAACTTTGATATAAATAATGCATAAATAATAATAGGTTAATATCAAATATATGTAACATAATTTCATAGAATTTTTATAATAACACTTTGTCAATATTGGGAAAAGTATAATTGGATGATTTCCTAGCATCTGGAGAAGTATGAATAATAGTAATCAAGGAAATTGATCATTTATCATCATTTTTCTCAATTTGATATAGCATCTCTGATATGGATGTAGTAATAGAAAATAAGAATGTATTATGACTAGTGGATTTCATATCAATAATATCAAAGTATGTTGTAGTTTCTAGTGCATCTTAAGAAGAGGTTTAGCAATGTCATGTTCTAGTGGTGGGTTATACCAAAGGAAATATATTTTTTATTTTATGATAATATGAGATTATGGATTTAGTTTGGATTTCAGGATTCTGAAATGATAATAAGACATGGATACATGGTTATATCACTACATGAGGGATATTTTCAAGAGAAAAATGTTAGGGTAAACAAATTCACTTCACATACATATAGTTTTATAAAACCTATACCTAGAAATGTCATAGTCTGAGAAAATGTATCCATACCAATCAAAATCATGTTTAACATGTGAGGAATATCCATCCATTAATAGTTAGGTCGAGTGTTAGTGGGAAATTTGTTGGGATGGTTCACTATAACAAACTACATTGTACTTTGGATTACACATATATTCAAAGAATTGAATATTAATATAGTTATCTTACCAAAAATTGATTGTTCTTATACAGGATATTGATGTGATAAGGTATAAGAGAATATGTTTCATTGGTAAGGACATAGAATTTCATAGATTTGATAATATACTTGAGGTACTATGATGATATCTCTTAAATATAGTTTTATAGTATGATGATGTACAATAATACAGAACATTGTATATAGACTATCAGGTGTGAGTACTCATATGAAGATTATAATTTTTCAAAGGATGTTTATAGAAGGTAATATATATTGGGGAGATTATGATAATATACCTTCCTATTGGAAATCCACAACTTTTGGTGTCATCAGATATTCCTATCTGTGAGTATGTATAGTGGTCCATTAACATTAATATTATCATTAATACTTTTCATGAATTTCACTCTTAGATTTTCAGATAAAATCTATGATTTTATATGTTTCTGATGCGGTCATGTACATTTTTTGTGTCATGGTTGTCATGTTATTAATAATTAGAAGAAGTATTTTTCCATTTTATAATTATATAATTTGATATCTTAGCACATTGATTGGAAATAAACCACTACATTAAATTTCATGGCCTTGGTGTAACGACATGTTTATTTCAGATAGTCAAAGATGGACGTATTGATCATGTTTTCTAATGACTCAAATGTGAAAATTTCGTGATGAGATATTTTGACATAGTGATTATATTACACAATGAGTGTTCACATCTGGTTTTCAATGTTCTGACATTTTTTTCTATCTCTTAGGTTCCTTGACCCATTTCAAGATAGTAATCTTGGACTTTAGGAAAGCCAGACATAGGCCAACGAGAGAGAATCCAAGAGGGTCATGTATTAATTGTTTCTGTTGATTTCAATTAAATTATATTTGGATTTAATTATTGGAATAAATATTATTCCCTAAAATGAGGAATAATTTTATATTGGTTTTATTTATTTATAATATATGGAAGGTGGTAAATAATTATTTTTTTATTAATAAATTACTTACTTGATTATGATATTATATAATAAATATTTATTTGGTGGATTGTAAATAAAATATTTTTTATGAATAAAATCATTATTCAGTTATTCAATAAGTTTTGAGGAATTTGAATGAACCAAGACTATGTCTGGTAATAAATATTAATTTTAAATCCATTAAAATAAAAAAAATGTTGTGAAATTTAGCATACATACAATAAAATATTATTATTATTATTATGTTTCATGGTTTTTAATTATGATTATAATATATTTATGGGCTGGTATGCATTTAAATAATATTTTAACCAAAACCCTAACTCTATAAATAGATGGTTATGTATATTGTGTAGGATAAATCCTAAATAGAGAATATAGAATCATTGCACACAATGGAGATCTATCACTCTCAAATTCCTTCTCACTTGACCTCATGAATTAGAAGAACACCTTCAAGCCTGAAGGATCACGGAGTCATCAAGCTGGATAATGAAAGATAATTTATTCTTCATCATAGCACCTAGAAATCAATTTGAATTGTTAGGGGATCAAATGAGAATTTGTGGATCATTTTTAGAGGGATTCTACACTTGGATCATACAATCATAACAATAGTCATCCAAAAGGTGTATTTCAACTGATCATCATTGTCATTATCAAATAAATTTCCTAATACTAGGTATGTATTTCAAAAATATATATAAATTTATTATAAATTTAATCTAATAATATCTTCTATTAGAGTTTTTTGAAACTATATATTAAATGAAATTTAAATATAATGCCTACCAAAGCTTCTTCCACTATGCATGTACCCTAAAGTTTCCTAATCAATCATAATTCCAAAAAATCATAAATTTTTTGTAGGTAAATTTTATATTGTTTTCCCGAAAATTACACCCCTATATGGATATAGGTATGTGGATGAAACTTTTAAATAGATTCATGTAAGTGTAATATCCATAAAACGGCTAGTTGAGTATCAAATCAATCATCACTCATTACATGGTGAGTGTGCCTATGACTGCACACCTGGTGAGATACTCTTATTGGATATTCTTTTGATAACTCACATTATCTCTACAAACCTTAAAAAAAGTATTTTCATACCATTTTATTAGTATCCTACTATTTCAAATTCTGAACTCAATTACTATCGGCAATCAGTAAGCCAACACTTAGGAAGTAGTACCTCCTCCTCTTTGTCATTATTTAATTGAAAATGTTACATCATTTTACATTGAGAAAAACCAATATTTTTGTGATTGATTTTTTTCTATACTCCTCTTGACATAAATGTATATTGTTCTATTTTTTATTGATTATTTAATAAGTTTCTTAATAAATTTTATTAAATGTCTTGTTAACTCATATGATGAATGCATTGGACAAAATTAGTGGTGGGTGGGAATAGATATAGATAACCCTCAATTCATCAATAGGTATAAGGAGATAAAGTAACAAGGGTATTGACATACTCCTTAACAATTTATGTTTAATTTCATGGAACATGCCATTGATAGTATCTTTATGTTATCGAAAACTATGGAATTGATTCGCATGAGATTTGTAATTATTATCCATTTTTTTATTTATTATCATGGATATAAAATTTCATTAGTTTTTTTTTAATTATGGAATTATTATGATAGTCTAATTTTTTTCAAACATTTAATTCCATTCTTATGATATGATATCATCCTTTGTACACTACTACATAATTAGAATATGAGATAATATTTATTTTATTTTCCATTCCACAATAATCCTAGAATATAACTATGTGTTGTTTGCAATAATATGGTAGAAGAGGAAATAATTTTCTCATTGTGTTGTTATGTTGTACTTTATTTTCTAACCTATAATGTGAAAAACAAAATGTATCAAGTCTTTCAATAATATTAAGCAATTTTATCCCTCAAGAACTCTTGAATTTTATACCAATAATGTATTAGAATTATTTTCTCTAGATTTCTAGATTTTGGGTTATTACATTTGGTTCCACATGATGTTTTTTAGAAACATTGAGGAGAATTTTTGGAGGAACCATGTTAGATATCACAATTATTATAAAAACCTCTTATGATTTTAATTAATTTTTCCATGGAAAATATAATCTGAATTGAATTTTATAATTCAATATCATGTGCTAGTTATGTATATACCATTTTTTATAAATAGAAACTCATATAAGGAATGAGAACCATATCACAACCATAGTGAATGTTGGGATATTTTTCATAATCATATCAATGAGTATGTAGTTGGATATGATCATATTATTAACATATTATGGCAGTTTACCTAGGTTATGACATTTAACCTCACTCATATAGTGATATATTATGATCTTGAATATAGTGAAACTTTGTTAGATCACATAATGTGACATTAAACACCATAATTCATTGGAACATTTCATCCATTGGTAGCTAATAAATGGATCAAGTTCCTAGACCAGATATTTATCACATTGGGAAGTAGTGATTTGAAAAAGGTCTTCATAGTGATCTATCAAATGGAAGGATATTTCAATCAATTTTGATCACTAATTAGGAGCAATAAAGTGGATGTAGTGGTAAATCAAAAGTAATAAATAACATTGAAGAATATATTTTATGAAAATAATTTCTTCATTAGAAAAGGGATAAAATGGTATAAAAATTCCATATTGTCATACAGAAGGAGGAGGAAAACATTTCTGATTACTAAGAAAAAATTTCAAAGATAGATATATGTGCTTTATAATATGTATATATAAAAAAAATTAATATTGAAAAATTATTTTATGGGATAATTCAAACATTTCAAGTGAGTTAGTCTTTAAAAAAATTCATCATATGAAGATAGAGTCTCAATTTCCATTGAGATGGATAAGGAGTAATCCAATACATATATGTTGGATCAATGGTTTAATAAAGTTACAAATTTTTGGTATGTTTTTATATTATTAATAAATAATGTTTTTTCTGAATTAGTTTTCAAGTCATGTATGATAATATATATAAGAAGAATTTTTTTTAAAGGTTGGCCATTTCCTCAGTGTTTACCAAAATATCTATCCTGAGAATCCAGAACAAAGGCAGAGTTTCCTGAAATTTATTTTCTCAAAATAAATTATTTGGTTCTAAATTAAAGGCTGAGTTTTCTGAATGTTTGTGAAATTTAATGAAAGTCTAAAAGACATATAAATGTAGGTAAATTCAAAGGTCTCACAATTGATTTAGTTCCATGAACTGGTTGATGTTAGTTAAATTAAGGTTCCATATTTTTCAGGTGTGATAGTGTTCCTTGAAAGGTTGTTTCATTCCAATAAATATGCTTTTATGTGTTATTTATCATATAGATATTTTATATGAAATATTATCACTCTGTTTTTTTTTTTGAAATAATTAATATAATGTATTTCATATGTGAAAGATAAACTTTACATGAATAAATGTTTTTCAAAAATAATGGTTAAAAACTAAGTGGATTGAGTGAGATATATTAAATAGGGTTTCCATAATTTTAGGGTTTTCATGAAAGATACATGTTTTTTGATAGTTGGAGGTTAGGAAAAAAATTATAATTGACCGTTATGTTGATAAATTGAGGATTATTTCAACCAAATTAGTGAGTAATGGGGAGTCAGTAGATGTGATCTGAGGGAGGCAGTGTGCTATCATAGTATTCTTATAAATTAATTTAGCCTATAACAGAGTGATAGTGACTGTAACACCCCAATATTTCATAGTATGTTATCTCTTCAAAGTAATCAAATAACATGTGCTACACGCAACACCGAGTTCGAGTGCACCACGACTCGCCGTTAAAAAGGAGGTTATGAATAGTATTAACTGAATTTTGAATTTTATATACTCTATATTGTTTTAGAATTAGTATTATGTGTTTCTTAGACATAATATAAGAACAATTTCATTTTTTTAGATAAAACCATTATTTTTCAAAAAATGCAATTTTACGGCCTTTTAATGGAGAACCCTTTTAAAATCCAATATTTCACACTTTTATATATTCAATTTAATTAAATTAAATTATTCTTTTTAATCGGGACATAAAAATTTAGTTTGGATTAACATTTGGTACTTTTCTGATAACTTCCATATATTGATGAATAGTGAAAATACTAAATTTAATTTGAAAATAAGTTTTTTAATAAAAATAATTTATAGTGATAAATTATACATTTGAATGGTTTTTATGTATAATTAGATTTTTTTTTATCGTTTAATACAATGTAAGTCATTATAAGTAATTTCTCATTTAAATTTAACATAAACAAAAGTCAATCTTTTGATAGTTTTTACTTTTTAAAAACTCGCCTTTTGGTTTTGACAATGGGAATTAATTTTAAATTAATTAATTATACTTCTATGTTTTGAGTTTTGTAAAATAGAATTAATTTTTTATTTCAGAATATCAAAATTATCTTAGGGTTAATTTTTTGTATTTTTCTGAAAACATTCAATTTTGGATGAATAGTGGAAAACACGACATTATTATTTAAAACTGTTTTTTTATTTAAATAATTATTTATTTTATTTAAATGTATTTTAAGGAAAAATGTATAAATAATACCTATATTAGTTCAATGTAATTCATTAGACTCATTATACTATAAAATTAGATTTATGAAATTTTATTGAACTTTTTACCGTCTTTTACCCACCTTCTGGGAGTATTTTCAAATTTTCATCAAAAATAATTTTACCGCTTCTATTAGTTGAATTTCAAAAATAATATTGACACAGTTGAAATCAGTAAGTAATATTTGGTTCAATAAGATGAAAATAATTTTTGGTGAATAGTAACTTTTGAATTTTATTTACCATAATTAAAAGTAAATAGGGTAATTAAAGGAAAAATGATATTATAATTTCCCTAACACATCTCCTAATTATATTGGGTAAGTGTAATTCTACCAAAAACAACATTAAGACTAAAATTTGATCTTTTTTTCACTTGGATTATATTAGATCATTAATTATTATTTTATTTAATGAAGAGTTAAAAGTGTTAAATTTAATGTTTAATAAGTAAACAAGTTTTAATATAGGGTTACACATAAGATAAATTAGACTATAAATATTCATTAGAAATATAAAATTATTTCATACATAATGGTATTTTATTTATAATTTTTCGAATTTAAATAATTAAATTTATTTATGATATAGTGATGATGCAGTAATTACCATATTAAAGAATGCTTAAAATAATCGATGTTATAAATATACAAATAAATAAAATTTGAGGCTTTTTAGGAATTAAACTAATTTTAAGGGTCAATATGACATTTTCAGATTGATTAGTTAAAATTTTGTTTGAATTGATAATGTTTTTATAACTTTCACAAAAACAAAATACCAAATAGTGTCAAAATTGACATAAATTAATTTCTAAAACAATTACTATATTATTAGTTGATATAATATTTCTAAAAATATAAGGTTCATCCAAAGGGATTAAATAATATTATACATGTCATTAATGAACCACTTGAGGTTATCTTGGAAGTTTACAGTAAGTTTATTAACCATATAGTGTAAGAATACAAGAAGAGAAGGTAAAAGTTAAAGTATTTGACAAAGAGATAAATATAAATGATAAAGTTAAAATGGTAACCTAAACTAGTCAAAAACCTATTGGTTGTGAGGATTTCGGCCCATATCCACCTAATTCAGGAAATAAATTCATTTTGAGCCATTATAAACTGAATATGATTGTATAGAAAATTAATACTTTCATCTTTCCCTAAAGTGACCATCTCCCCTCTTATAAAAGGGCACATACCCTTCTCTCAAAATCACACCACCAATGCCATTTGTCTCGGCCAAAACCTACCCAAATATCCTCCAAACTACCCTCTTTTTAACATATAGTCCATAATTTAGTCATAAAGCTAACGTATAGAGCCCTATTGATCAAATCAAAAGGAAGAACCCGAAGAAGAGGTAAATATTTATCACCTCTTTCAAGTTACTTTCTTCTTCCACTTCCTCTTTCATTGTTGTTTCAATTCTAAAATAATATCTAAAGTATCTTATATATACTATGATTTTATTATAAAAATTTTACAACCATATTCATTATTATATCCATCATATGAATGACAAAGTCACCATATATGTGAACGAATGGCTTATGATCTCCACGTCGTGGTGTAGTTGTTATTCAATACATTATTTTTTGGATGGGTATAACTATGATGTATAATTGATTTAAATAAGAAATATAAAATTTTAATGATTCTGTATATATGATATGTCATCTATTTACATACGATTTTAATATCAAAAGAATGATATTGTCGCTCGTGAGTACGTACGGATTAGCATCTCCATGACGCGATCAGATTCATTTCCACATTGACCATTCAATGATGATTATAAAAATATATAATATTAATAAGTATTTAATATATTACATAATAATTCTACTGGAGATTTATATATATATGTATGTACTTAAATATATCTTATTCACTTAATTTCATTCAATACGATATGAAAATGGAAACAATGTTTATGCGTACATACGGCATACCGTCTCCATAAGCGGTGCCTTCCATTTCATATATCTAAATATTATAAATATTTATATTTTAAATATATATGATATATAAATCAATGTTTATTTTCTGGAATTATTTAAATCATGATCTAAATGATATGATCAAGAATAACAAGTTAAAACATGTACGATAAAGAAAGCAATTATTACTCGAAATGTTAATTTAACATGGAAATAGTTATTAAATGGGTAGTATAAAGTAATAAATGAATCATGTATGATATAATAAATATGATTATGGTTATGGTATAATTTAATAACATACTATGGGAATTATACAGAAGGTTAAATGTACCCTCGACCAAAGGAAAGTTCAAGGTAAGGGTTAATTCCTTAATATCATTATTATCTGAGATAGTTTATGAGTAAGTATTTACTAGGTCATATTTATCATCAATGTCCATATTTCATAAAAAAAATTCAAAATGAATTTTTTAAGGTTTTATGTAAGGTTCTATTAAACTATATGATCATTTTAAATTATTTAAATATTTATTTTTCTAAATCTTTTTAATTAATGTCCATGTTTTCAAAATGATTTTTAAGGATTTATTTATATGGACATCATTATTTTAGAATGTTAATTCCTTTAAATGATTCAAAGTTGTATGGGACACTATGATTCAAAAATGTATTTAAATGTATTCTTTTCTAAATTATGTGATTTTTAAATGATTTCAATAAAAAATAAAGAGATATTTCCCTCAAATAGTTTTGATTTCATCTTTGTCAAAATCCTTTGATGGATTTTATAGTTGTTTTAAGTTGATTCATTATGATAAAAATCATCCATATTGTATTGAAGGTTTTGTGATATGTTTTACTATGGATGTGTTATCTTTATACCATTAATGGTTTATGGATAAATTATTGATCTTTTTTATGCTAGTTTTAATACGAATGTTTATGTTATGTTTCAACATATTCATATGAAGAATGCATTGGAATTAGTAAATGGTGAGTGGATCCTGCTATAGCTCCTCGATGCATCTGTAGGTCTAATGAGACAATTAGATGTGGAATTGGTTGGGGTCTTTCCCAATTTGATATATTGTTTTGGATGAGGCATAAATAATTTTTAGACATCTTGGTCAAGGCCTTAACAAGATGTTTTAGAAATTCTGGCATTCTGCATTTCCTCATTATGAAATTAGTTATTTCATGTGATTATTAAACTAGTATAATATCCATGTTCATTTTTATATGGTAATGTTTGTTTTATTTTTTCAATATTATGTTCAAGTTTATGTTAAAAAGGTTTTTTTTAAACATCTTGACTTAAGAGTTTACATCTTCTGCTAAATTATTTACTCTTACTGAGCATCTGAGCTCACCCCTTTCTTATGTTTTATTTTCTCATGATATAAAGAAGTTAGTTATGAGTGACATATAGAAATAATCTATGAGGATTAGAAGTTTCTAATGGAATAAATTACTGTTGTTTTTCTTTTCATGTTATAATGGTGAACTTCATGTATGTAATATATTTTCAAAGACTACTAAACTGATCAGTCCTTCAAGACTTGATTCCTTGTAATCATTCCAATGTATTAAAATATTTCACCAAATCTCGGCTTCTGCGGTTGGGATGTTACATTTGGTATCATAGGAAGATTAGTACAAACCTGTAAATAGGATTCAGAAAAACTATAATTAGAGAACACTACCCTAAGATAGACATTGAGAATTAGTATAGAAGAACATCCTAGAATTTTGGTAATGTAAAGATTTTGTGATTTTTCCAAGAAATATATCCATGTCTTGATTTGAGTAGGTAGAGGTGGATCTGATACAGATTTACCTAGGGGTAAAACACTAAAACACTACTTTGAGCTAGACTCGAATGAGAACTAGTGTACAAAAATGGGCCTTGTTGAAGTCTTGGTTACGACACTCCAGGGGGATATTCTTAAGATAATTCTCATTTACTTTATAAACCATTATGAAGGATTTATTAATATATACATCCACAATGAAAAAGTTTTTATGAATATGGATTATATCCATAAACTTTTCAATTTATGTTAAGTATTTTACATGTTTGGAATTATGCATTGCGATTCATAAATTGACCTAGTGTATGCCATTGTTTATAAATGGTTCCCAATAGAAGGAATGAGAACTCTAGTAATATGCATGATCCCAAGAGTAAGAAGGATCATATATTTCATGGTATTATAAAAATATTTAATAAATAGTCTCCCATTTATTCTCATCATATGAGGAAATAGTTTCAAGTGTTAATAAGATATGTAAATAATTCTCTATGTCCTAAAGATTTTAATGGATGAAAGAGAATAAAGGGATGGTAGAGATAATGATAGATAAAGGGAAGAGGCAAAAGAAGGATTTTCCCATTTGGGATAATTGTGGAAAGAATAACCTTGGTAAATTCTTCAAGGGAATGAGTGTTTGTTATAATTGTGGAGAAAAAGTACACCAAGTATGTGATTGCAAGGGTAAGAGAATGTTTCAAATGTACAATGCTTCATCTGCAAGGAGTTGAGACACTATGCGAATCAATGTCCAAATCATCCGAGAAATCCCCAAATGATGCTATTGTATAATAATCAAGTTATGATACTAACACTTATAAAGAGGAATGACTAGTGTTATTATGTTGTTATTAATTAATTATTTCATTTGAGTGTTGTATCAATGATGTAATGGATATATGAATTATTTAAATAAATAAGGATTGTACTGTAGTACTATTTCATTGAGGATATGAGATTATATGGTACTATGAAAAGTGACTCAACGACAAGTTAAACTTTTTGGAAAATACATGGTTGATGGAAAGGTAATCCTTAACATGGTTCTGATACTAAGATAGTGTTTTTGGAATAAGGTATGATTGATTTGGATAAATTATATTCGATATTCTTGACTACATTGAAACTAATTAATTTTTTGTTTATTCCATTATTATTATAGTTTACAAAATTTTTGTATATAAGGAGTATATCCCGAATTCCATATGGAATAATGGATCTTGATTACAATCAATAAGGTTTTATGGTAATTCAGGGTGTTACTATGTTTTAAAAGAATACATGATGAATGTATTCAAATGTTATTACATGGAAAAAAAAAGATATTCATTATGTTGACCTTCCTTATAAATTTTGGACTGTGTGTTTGGACAGAAGTATTTTGGATATGTATAAAGGTTGGAATAGATTATATTTGACATTGGATACTATTTTTAAGGTTAAATCATTTATTAAGATTATTTTTGGATTGTTATAAAAAGGACAACCCAGAGGTCAAGTGACAACCCATCGCATCCGGCAAGGTCATGAGACTAGAACCCACAACCGAAGGGTGACAGGGGTGCATCACCTACCACTTGCCTACGTGATGTCTGGGATTGTATAATGTAGTTTTTTTAAAAGTCTAATAGATGAATTATAAATTCCTTTTTTTAACCCTATACGATTAGGGTAAATATAATATTTTTATGTTTTATTATCTTTTAGAGTGAAAGACGAGTTTCTGATTGAAATTAGTTAAAGAATGTAACTCTACTGGTCAAGTATATTTTTTTCTCTTATTCAATGAAGAAATAAATCATTAATCATTAGGGAAGGGATATTAAAATGAAAAATTTATTATCCTAATACCTTATGTTTTGTTGAACCGGTGATATTTTAAATCATCATAGATTGATGGCTTTGAGGCCCTCAATTTTAAACTTGTTTGTGATTGATGACCTCAATCACTCCCTATAAATATTTACGTTTGCCTCCAATTATGTTTCTACAATTTGCACCAATGTTCTCTTATTCAAAACCCTAATTTGGGGGTGACCTTCTCATTTCTCTTTCCCACTTATTAAGACTAAATTTCATTAACCCTATTTCCGATGTGGGTTTTCTACAAAGGTATTTTCTATGATAAAACTTTTATTTTTGAAGAAAAATTTTAAATTGCGAGGATGAAATTTATTAAATGAGGGAAGAATGTAATGCCTCAATATTTCATACTACATTATCTCTTCAAATATATCCAATAACTTGCGCTACACACAACACCGAGTTCGAGCGCACCACGACTCACCATTCAAAAAATCGATTATGAATAGTATTAACTGAATTTTGAATTTTATAAACTCTATAAAATTTTAGAATATATATTATGTGTTTATTAGACTTAATATAAGAAAAAATTTATTTTTTTCTGATAAAAGAGGTATTTTTCAGAAAATGAAATTTTACGGCCTTTTAATGGAAAATCCTTTTTAAATCCAATATCTAAAACTTTTATATATTAAACTTAATGAAATTAAATTCTTATTTAGAAGGAGGACATAAAAATTTAGTTTGGGTTAATTTTTGGTACTTTTCTGATATCTTTCATATTTTGATGAATGTGAAAATAATAAATTTTAATTGAAAACAACTTTATTAATCAAAATAATTTATAGTGTTAAATAATAAATTTGAATGGTTTTAATGTATAATTATATTTTATTTTTATCATTTAATACAATTTATGTCATTATATGTAATCTCTCATTTAAATTTGACATAAACACAAGTCAATCATTTGATAGTTTTTACATTTTAAATACCCACTTTTTTTGTTTTGAAAATGGGAATTAATTTTAAATTAATTAATGATACTTCTATGTTTTTAATTTTGTAAAATAGACTTCATTTTTTGTTTTAGAATATCAAAATTATATCAGGGTTAAGTTTTTTGTATTTTTTTGAAAACATTCAATTTTGGATGAATAGTGAAAAAAACTACTTTATTATTTAAAACAAACTTTTTATTTAATTAATTATTTGTTTTATTTAAATGTATTTTCAGGTAAAATAGATAAATAATACCTATATTAGTTCAATTTAATTCATTGGATTAATTTTTATTATATAATTAGATGTATGAAATTTTATTGGACTTTTTACCGTCTTTTACCCACCCTCTGGGAGAAATTTCAAATTTCTATACAATATATTTTTACCGCTTATGTGATTTGAATTTCAAAAATCAGAGAGACACGGTTGACATCAGTAAGTAAAATGTGGTTCAATAAGATGAAAATAAATTTTGGTGAATAGTAACTTTTGACTTTTATTTTCCATAGTGAAAAGTAAATAGGGTAATTAAAGGTAAAAATGATATTTTAATTACACTAACAGATGTCCTTATTCTATTGGGTAAGTGTAATTCGAACAAAAACAAAATTATGAATAAAATATGATCCTTTTGGTCCACTTGGATTAGATTAGAACATTTATTATTAGTTTATTTAAAGATGAGTTAAAGGTGTTAAAGTCAAAGTTTAATAGGTAAACCATTTTTAATATAGGGTTACACATAAGAGAAATTCAACTATAAATATTTATTAGAATTATAACAAGATTTCATACATAATTTTATTTTATTTATAATTTTTAGACATTATATAATAAAATTTATTTGTAACACAGTGATGATGCGGTAATTACCATATTAATTAAAGGTTAAAATAATCGATGTTATAAATATCCAAATAAATGTAATTTGAGGATTTTTGTGAATTAAAATAATTTTCTATGTTAATATGACATGTTAGGATATATTATATAAAATTTTGATCGAATATATAATGTTTTTATGACTTTCACAAAAACAAAATACCAAATAGTTCCAAAATTGAGATAAATTAATTTTTAAAACAAATACTATATTATTGGTTGATATAATATTTATAAAAATATAAGGATTGGAAAAAGGGATTAAATAATAATATATATTTCTTTAATGAAACACTTGAGGTTCTCCTAGAAGTTTAGTGTAAGTTTATTAACCATATAGTGTAAGAATACAAGAAGACACTGTAAAAGTTAAACTATTTAACTAAGAGTTAAATATAAAAGATAAGGTTAAAATATAAACCTAAACTTGTCTAAAACCTATTTTTTTAGAGGATTTATATCCATAACCACCTAAGTCTATAAATACATTCATTTTGTTCCATTATAAACCAAATATGATTGTATAAAAATTAATACATTAATCTTTTCCTAAAGTGACCATCTCCCCTCTTATAAAAGAGCACATACCCATCTCTCAAAATCACACCTCCAAAGAAATTTGGATAAGACAACCCCTACCCAAATATCCTCCCAAATAGCCTCCCTTCATTCTAGAGGCCTTCCTCTGGTCATAAATCTAACCTAAATATTCCTTTTGATCAAATCAAAAGGAAGAACCCGAAGAAGAGGTAAATATTTCATCAACTCTCTCAAGTTATTTTCTTCTTCCACTTCCTATTTCTTTGTTGTTTCCATTATAAAATAATAACTCCAGTATATTATATATAAAATTATGTTACTAAAAAAAATTTACAGCCATATTCATTATTTAATCCATCATATGAAAGTCAAAGTCACCAAATGTGCATACGTACGTCTTACCGTATCCACGTCATGGTGTCATTGTTATTCAGTACCTTATTTTTTTATGGGTATAATAATGATATATAATTGATTTAAATAAAAAATATAAATATTATTGATTCTTTATATATGATATAACATCAATTTACATACGATTTTCATATCAAAAGAATGACATTGTCACTCGTGCGTACATAAAGATTAGCATATCCATGACGCAATGAAATTCATTTCCACGTTCACCATTCAACGATGATTATAAAAAAATATATTATTAATAAGTATTTAATATATGACATAATAATTCTAATGGAGATTTATATATATGTATGTACTTAAATATATCTTATTCACTTACTTCTGTTCAATACGATATGAAAACGGAAACAACGTTTATGCGTACATACGGCATACCATCTTCATAAACGGTGCCTTCTATTTAATATGTCTATATATTATAAATATTTATATTTTAAATATATATGATATATAAATAAATGTTTATATTCTGGAAGTATTTAAATCATTATTTAAATGATATGATCAAGAATAAAAAGTTAAAACATGTACGATAATGAAAGCGATTATTACCCAAAATGTTAATTTAACATGGAAATAGTTATTAAATGGGTAGTATAAAGTAATAAATGAATCATGTATGATATAATAAATATGAATATAGTTATGGTATAATTTAATAACATAATATGGTCATTATACAAGAGGTTAAACGTACCCTCGACCAAAGGAATGTTCAAGGTAAGGGTTAATTCCTAAATCTCATTATTATCTGAGATTGTTTATGAGTAAGTATTGACTAGGACATATTTGTCATCAATTTCCATATTTCAAAAAAATGTTTTCATATTAAATATTTTATGTTTTTATGGAAGGTTATACTAAACTATATCATCATTTTAAATGATTTAAATATTTATTTTTCTAAATCATTTTAATTAATGTCAATGTTTTCAAAATTATTTTTAAGGATTTATTTATATGGACATCATTATTTTAAAATGTTAATTTATTTAAATGTTTCAAAGTGGTATGTGACACTTTGATTAAAAAATGTCTTTAAATTTATTCATTTCTAAATTATGTGATTTTTAAATTATTTCAAAAAAATAAAGAGATATTTCCCTAAAATAGTTTTGATTTCATCTATTTCAACATTCTTTGATTGATTTTACACTTGTTTGAAGTTGATTCATTATGATACAAATCTTCGAAATTGTATTGACGGTTTTGGGATTTGTTTTATTTTGGATGTGTTATTTTTATACAATTCTCTGTTTATCGATAATGTATTGGAATTTTGTATGCTAGTTTTAATACGAATGTTTATGTTATATTTCAACCTTTTCAAATGAGGATTGCATTGGACTTAGTAAGTGACGGGTGGAGCCTACTATAGATCCTCGATGCATTGATATATCTCATGATACAATTAGATGTGGAATTGGATGAGGCCTTTCCCAATTTCATATATGGTTTTGGATGAGGCATAAATCATTTTAAGATGCGTTGGTCGAGGCCTTGAAAAGATGGTTCAGAAAGTCTGGCATTATGCATTCCCTCATTATGAAATTAGTTATTATATGCGATTATTTTACTAGAAGAATATCCATGTGCATGTTTATATATTAATGTTAGATTTATTTTTTCCATATTATGTTCATGTTTACGTTTAAAAGGCTGTTGTTTTTACTGTACATCTTGACTTAAAAGTTTATATCTTCCACTAAATTATTTACTCTTACTGAGCATCTGAGCTAACCCCTTTCTTATGTTTTATTTTCTGAGGATAGGAAGAAGTCAGTTATAAGTTACATGTAGGAATAATCTAGGAGGCTTGGATGTTTCTAGTGGAATAAATTACTATTTTTTTCCTTTCATGTTTTATTGTTGAACTTAATGTATGTAATATATTTTCCAAGACTACTAAACTGATCGGTAATTCGGGACTTGATTCCTTGTAATCATGCCAATGTATTGAAATATTTCATTGAATATAGTCTTTTAGGGTTGGGACGTTACAGTTGGTAGCAGATGAAGATTAGTACAAACCTTGGAAACTGGATTTAGAAAAACATTGATTAGAGAACACTACCCTAAGATAGACTTTGAGGATTAGTACAGAAGAACTTCCTATAATTTTGGTAATTTAGCGATTTTGTGAGTTTTCAAAGCAATACATCCCTATCTAGATACGAGTAACTAGAGGTGGATCTAGTACAGATTTACCAAGGGGTAAAACCCAAAAACACCGCGTTGATCTAGAGTCGAACGGGAACTGGTGCACGACAATGGGTCTTGCTGCACTCTTGGTTACAAAACTCCTGGGGGATATGATTTGAATAATTCTCATTTACTTTACTAACCATTATGAAGGATTTATTAGTGTATACTTCCACAAAGAAAACATTTTTATGATTATGGATTATATTGATAAAAGTTTCAATCTATGTTAAGTATTTTACATGTTTGTAATTATGCATTGTGATTCATAAACTGACCTAGTGTATTATATTTTTTAGAAATGGTGCCCAGTAAAAGGAATGAGAACTCCAGCAATAAGTGTGATCCCAAGAGTAAGAAAGATCATATCACTCATGGTATTAATCAAACATTTAGGAAATATTCTCCCCCATATTCTCATCATATGAAGAAATAGTATCACGTGTTAATAAGATAAGTAAAAAATTCTATGATACTTATAGATTTTAAGGTAAGTAAGAGAATAAAAGGATGGTATTTATAATGATAGAAAAATGGATGATGGGAAATAAATATTATCCTACATGTGATAATTGTGGAAAGAATCACCTTGTTAAATGATTGAAGGGAATGAGAATTTGTTATAAGTTTGGATAAAAAGGACACCAAGTATGTGATTACAAGGGTAAGAGAAAATTTCAAATGTACAATTCTTAATCTGCAAGGAGTTTGGACACTACGCGAATAAATTTCCAAATCATCATAGAAAGCTTCAAATGATTCTATTGGATAATAATCAAGTTATGATACTACCATAGATAATTTAGAATGACCAGTGTTCTTATGTTGTTATTAATGAATTATTTCATTTAAGTGTTGTATCAATGATGAACTAGTTATATGAATTATGGAAATAAATAAGGATTTTACTAAAATACAATTTCATTGATGATTTAAGATTATATGGTACTATGAAAAGTGACTCAACGACAAGTTAAAATTTCTGAAGAAGACTTGGTTGAAGGAAAGAAAACCCTTAATGTGGTTTTATACTAAGGTAGTGATTTTGGAATAAGGTATGATTGATTTGGATAAATTATATTTGTTATTATTGACTACGTTGAAACTAATTAATTGTTTGTTTATTCCATTATTATTGGAGTTTACATAATTTTTGGATATAAGGAGTATATCCAGTATTCTATATGGAATAAGGGAGGATGATTGTAACCAATAAGGTTTTATAGTAATTCAGGGTGTCACCATGTTTTAAAAGAATACATGATAAATGTATTCACGTGTTATTACGTGGAAAAAAGGATATTCATTATGTTTAACTTCCTTATAAATTTTGGACTGTGAATTTGGAAAGAAGTATTTTGGATAAGTCTAAAGGTTAGAATGGATAATATTTTACATTGGATACTGTTTTTAAGGTTAGAGAGGTTATTAAGATTATTTTTGGACTATTATAAAAAGGACAACCTAGAGGTCGGGTGACAACCTGGAGGTCGGGAGACAACCTGTCACGTCTGGCAAGGCCGCAAGACTAGAACTAGCAACTGAAGGGCGATAAGGGTGCATCACCTACCACTGGACTACGTGATGTCCTGGATTGTATAATGTGGTTTTTTAAAGGTCTAATAGATTAATTATAAATTCATTTTTTGTAACCCTATACGATTAGGATAAAAAGAATATTTTTATGTTCTGTTATCTTTTAGAGTAAAAGATGAGTTTGTGGTAGAAATTTGTTAAAGGATGTAACTCTAATTTTCAAGTATATTTTTTTCTTATTATATGAAGAAATTAATCATTAAAATTTAGTGACGGGATCTTAAAACCAAAATTGTGTTATCCTAACACCATATGTTTTGTTGAACCGATGATATTTTTAATCATTGTAGATTGATGTCTTTAAGGGCCTAGATTTTACACTTGTTTGTGATTGATGACCTTAATCACTCCCTATAAATATTTACGTTTTTCCTACAATTATGTGTCTATAATTTCCACCAATGTTCTCTTATTTAAAACTCTATTTTGGTGGCGAGCTTTTCATTTCCCTTTCACTCTTATTAAAGTTAAATTCTATTAACCATATTTCTGATGTGGGTTTTCCACAAAGGTATTTTCTATTTTAAACATTTTATTTTTGAAGAAAATTTACAAATCACGAGGATGCAATTTATTGAAATAGGGAATAATGTAACGCCACAAGATTTCATAGTACATTATCTTTTCAATGTAATCCAATAACTTGTGCTACACGCAACACTGAGTTCGAGCGCACCACGACTCACTTTTCAAAAAGCGGTTATGAATAGTGTTAACAGAATTTTTAATTTTATATACTCTATAATATTTTAGAATCCATATTATGTGTTTCTTAGACATAATATAATAACAAATTCATTTTTTTCAGATAAAGTGTTATTTTTGAAAAAAATGCAATTTTACCGCCTTTTAATAAAAAACCCTTTTTAAATCCAATATTTGAAACCTTTATATATTAAATTTAATGAAATTAAATTCTTCTTTAGAAGCGAGGCATAAAAATTTATTTTGGATTAATTATTTTTACTTTTCTAGTATCTTTCATATTTTGATGAATGGTTAAAAATACTAAATTTTAATTGAAAACAACTTTTTTAATCAAAATAATTTATAGTGTTAAATTATACATATGAATGGTTTCTAAGTATAATTAGATTATATTTTTATCAGTTAATACAATGTAATTCATTATAATTAATTTCACATTTAAATTTCACGTAATCACATGTCAATCTTTTGATTGTTTTTACTTTTTAAAAACCCACTTTTTGGTTTTGATAACGGGAATTAATATAAAATTAATTAATGCTACTTATATGTTTTGAATTTGGTAAAATATAATTTTTTTTAGATTTTTAAATATCAAAATTAGATTAGGGTGAATTTTTTGTAATTTTCTGAAAACATTCAATTTTTTATGAATAGTGAAAAACATTGTGTTATTATTTAAAACCAACTTTTTATTTAAATAATTGTTTATTTTATTTAAATTTATTTTAAGAAAAAAGAAATACATAATACCTATATTCGTTCAATTTAATTTATTGGACTCATTTTTATTATAAAAGTAGATGTATAAATTTTTATTATAAAATTAGATATATAAAATTTTATTGAACTTTTTACTGTCTTTTACCCTCCATCTAGGAGCATTTACAAATTTGTATAAAACATAATTTTACTACTTTTGTGAGTTGATTTTCAAAAATCAAAGGGACACGGTCGACATCAGTAAGTAAAATTTTGTTCAATAAGATGAAAAAAAATTGGTGAATAGTAACTTCTGACATTTATTTGCCATGGTTAAAAGTAAATAGGTTAATTAAGGATAAAAATTATATTATAATTAACCTAACAAATGTATTAATTATATTAGGTTAGTGTAACTAAACCAAAAACAACCTTATGAATAATATATGATCCTTTTGTTCCACTTCAATTAGATTAAGACATTTATTATAATTTTATTTAAAAAAGAGTTAAAAGTGTTATATTCAAAGTTTAATAAATAAACAATTTTTAATATAGGGTTACACATATGATAAATTTGAATATAAATATTCATTGGAAACCTAAAAATATTTCCTACATGATAGTATTTTATTTATTATTATTTTATAATTACATATTTTATTTTATTTACCATTTAAATTCTTCATTACAATTTTAATTTCATATTTTATTTTATTTTCATATTTTATTTTATTTTCTATTCTAATTTTATTTTTAATTGCATATTTTCAATGAAAAATTATCACTTGAATCTTTTAGTTTATGATTCTACTGGATAACTTTTTGTGAAAATTTCTACATAAATTTCCAATAAAAATTATGAATGTATATTTTCTACACACTTTGTCTATGTGAACATTTTTATATCATAAATAGTTTGGTTCCATGACCAATATATCCAAGGATCCTTTATTCGAAAATCATTATTCAAAAAATTTTGAAAGATCAAATATTACAATAATCCATATCAAGGCGATTAGATAATTAGATAAGAATCATGATTGACCAATCAAGGTCTATGTAGGTTACTAGCCTATTAAAATGCACATCCTCTAAATAGATCATCTCTTGGTAGACATTAGTAATGTTATAATTGATGATGGTGAGGAATTTATACATACAATCCATCTAGTAGTCGGGTTCCAAAATATATGGATAATGTTTCTTCAAATGTATTAAATAATTGTGGTAGATTTGGTCTCCATACACATGTTTTATAAACACTTTTTATTTCTGAAGTAAATAACATTGGTGTTCCTGAGTATCTCAGATTCAAAGGAGAGTTTACTCACACAAGCTCCACTGAGGAATCCAAAAATAGTCAAGGTATGATCTCTAAAGACAATTATGTCAAATGAAGGGCATTGGATTCATTTTGATACACCTCCCGCATTAACTTTAATAATAAAAGGAAATAGAGTTTTATAGAAGACATCCATGGATCAAATACAAGTCTTGAAATTACATTCGATGAAAGGATTCCTTAGGACCATAAAATCATGGTGGTGCTCTGAGAAGAAACCCTATAGGGATGAATTGGAATCCCTAGTGGTAGGGATGGTCTCTTCTAAGGAATATTTCTAGTTGAAGGGGGATTTTTTGTGGATGAATGCATTGAAAGTATTCCTTCTCACATAATTCAACTCAATAGTAACCTCATGGGGTAGGTTGAAGATTTGTGGGGATAGGTGATGTTCTAAGAAATAATGAATCATTTTCAAGAGGGAACCAACAACTAGATCTGGAACATAAAACAAGTTAAATAAAAATGTCCAAAATGCTGAGATACTAACACTACACAAGATAAGTTTTTCATTATATACCATGTTTTAGTAAAATAATAAAAATAGAATAAAGATAAATGAAAAAATACTAGAAGAAAGAATCAGTGGGGATCATATCATTACCCATTATCTGAATCGTGGCTTTCCTTAAGGTTATTATCTGTGTATTATAGTATTTATAAATCTAATAAATTAGATAATGAGGTTTTATATAGAAATAATAGTAATAGAGTTTGATGATAAAGACTCTATTCTTTGTAGTTTACAATATCTGGAGGTCATTTCTAGGAATGAAAGTGATGCTTTATGTAATATTGTCAATCAAATTTGGTAGAGAAGGTTGGGACTTAAATAATTTATCATTCATGGATATTTGAATGTCCAGAGAGGGTTCATCATTGTGAAGAGATTTCAGACGGGTCATACCTATACAATTATCAAGAATAAATTTAAGGTAAAAGTACCTCCCCAAAATACATCTTGAATGGGGTAATTTATTGGATTAAAAGGCCTTGAGAGTTATCTAAATAGGTGATTCAATGTAGTTGAAGTTGGAAGCACTGATTCTCATCAGAATATAGGATCTAGGTAATCCTATAGATTCATAATTTTTATCCAAAAGTCTCCACAAAAACTGATATTTAAGATATTTATTAACATTTCTGATGTTCTTGATGCACAAAACCCCTGATATAGAGGGATTATAAAAAATTATTCAAGGTATAATTACCATTTTTCTCTCAATAACACATTAACTTCAAAAAATTGGAGATTTAAATGTTGATAATTTTAATCAGATCAACAGGATATATATAGAACAAAAATGAGTAATGAAATTTAAACTTGATCTTTGATTTAACTAGTAAAATTCTTCCCTCTAAAGATATGTATTTTTAATTCCAATATGATTATTTATTTTCTCTTCTAAGGAGATTTCAGATAAATGGAAACCTTTAGACCTACCCTTAAACATGGGAACTTGAATATACAAAAAGGGATGATAACCATAACATTGATGCCCAACCCATTAAAAATGCAAGCTCTTCTGGTAAAATAATTGATTTTACCAAAGGAGTCGAAGGATTTTCCCTAGATGATATTTGGGTTAGAGACAGTCTCTTAGTGTGAGAGATATTTGTTTAGGATTTTTTGTTTGTTTGAATGTGCTTATATGAAATTAATGACATCATTGGTTTATAATATGCATTTTGTGGTAGCAGGTCCACTAGTAGCCAAAATGGCCTTATGTTTTCCCAAATCAATTAATTGTATAGGATTATACTCAGATATTACTTGGAAATGACACAATGTTATTTATGAAAATGATGATAAATCCCCATTCCTACATGTCAAAGGCTTTTCACATCAATATTTAGAGTAACTTTACCATCCTTTGTGGGTTTTTAAGGATGGGATCACATTTATATATTATGACTAATAAATCTTTGATCGACCTCCCCTTCATAAATCTATTCTATTTTCAAGAAAAATTTTATTTTTTTGAAAAAAAATTATTATCTAAGATTTTTTTGATGATTTTAGGAATAGATTTTACAATGGAAATATACCTAAATTTATATATATCACAAGCATTTCCAACATTCAGGAATAAAGTGAGGAATTGGGAATTGAATCCCTTGGGAAGATTTCAGATATAAGATAATTAGGTGACCAAACTAAAAAATAATCATGAACCACATCATTGAATTTATGATAAAAGAGGATAGTGGATCTATCCATACCAAGGGAACATCTAAAATTCTGGATAAAAACAACATCTTTTATATTTATCCAACTAGATTACTTGTGATCATATCATTATCCTCTTGAGATACAAAGGTAGAAATGACATTTTAAAGCTATCCACCACTGAGGCTAGGTCCATTGAATAGATTTTAATGAATGTTGAAAATATGATTTAATATTTCATCCCTATTTTCAAAAAACTAACCTACCTATTTGATTATTGATATAGTTCTTTAAACCATAATGGTTCTTCAAAGAAAGGTGAATAATGTGTCATTTATATCCCATACCGTATCAAATTTAATTATGAAATTTTCTCTCTAGATGGATTCATTCAAAATAAAAAGGGTTTTTATTTTTTTATTTTTATTTCAACCTCACGGTGATTATCATGAAAAATGGTGATTCTAGGATTGATTCCTCAAGATATGAGATTTCCCTATCCATTAAGTTGAAAATGTATCTACACAAATCATTAAGCTTATTCTTCGGTGATTTTAACTCTATAACCCAATTAAATGTATTTCTTCCACTGAAAATATAATCCCAAAGCTCAATCACCATATTTTTTTAGTCTATTTGAAGTAACCAACCTTTTTTAACCTAAAATGGAGAGTATGTTTCAAGACCCTAATCAATTGACTGACTGATATCAAGTGATTATAATAATTTAGCATTAGGATAGTGATTCTAGAGATGGAATCCCAGGGTTCAAGATCATGACCATTTAAAAAATAATTTCCATGTTTTCTAGAAACCAATTTATTGGTATGTAACCTATAACTATTTAACTTGTGTAACCTAAATATATGTTACATATAACAAACTCATATCACATCCACAGTATTTTTCTATCAATTAAGGCCTATAATTCACTAGAAAATACGGATAATGAAATAACACCAATTTTATCATCTGGATTTAGGATACTGTTAACATCCCAAAGAATCAACCATGTTTCCTTAATTATGGTATTAAGTATATCTGAATCATACTTTAGTATTATTTTTTTCTTGGTATATTTTCTTGGAATGAATGAAATACCAATATAAATAAGTAACAGATGATAAAATTTTATAGTGACAAATTAATCACTTGGTATAAATATAGAAAAATATCCCAAAAAGGTTTTAGTAAAAACCTAATGCTTTTCCATAGTTATAGTGTAGTTATTGATTCCCACAAAGTGGTAACTCATTTTATCAAGATTGATAAACTAAATGGAGAAGTTATTAATTGATTTAGAAATAGCCAGAAAAATTGGGGAGATGCTTTTGAAGATATCATTTCAATGAGGTGGTAATTTATGAGTCGTAAAACCTATGGAAATTTGAATTCAATATATTGATTTTGATTTTGATTTCCCTTTTCCCCCATAAATTATTCTTAAAAGATATGAATTTGGGCCTACTAGGATATGTCTTATTAGTATTTTCCATTGCTATAACGCAAATTTATCTTTTAATTAATTCCATAGATACAACTTCAATATCCTTAGTGCCATAATCTCAGGTCATAATTTGAACATTGGATTCAATCACTGCCACCACTACATGAAGACATTTTTGAAAATTAAAGAGAGGGGAATCCTTTTGAGCTTGAATCTGATTTTATTCTTGAGCCTTTTGGTGATGAATAGGCCTTATTTTAACATCATCTTTGGAGAAAATCATTTCATCACACTTATTTTCATTTTTATCTTTAATTTTTAATTTTTTTTAACATGTGATATCCCTTTAAACCCAAAAAGGGTTCACCCCATTTAATCACTTGGGGAATGAATCATATCATCCACATGAGGGTTCACAACTATATCTATAATGAAAATCTCATTATTTTTATTTTATTTAGTTTCCATATCATTTCCAGCATTAGGAATTTCTAGAGTTGTGTTATTATTTTCTAGAGAAACTGGTGTAGAGAAAAAACAATTACCATCATTTTCATTAATGAAATTCTCATCCATTGGGTGTATTTCAATATTCTTTCCACATAATTAATTTCTAGATTAGAGGATTGACCATCATTTTCTATATAAGATTGTGGGTAATTCCCATCATTTGAATTAATTCCTTCATTCCCAATAGGTGATATACCCAAAAACCACATTGTATTATTCTTTATTTGTGACCTATAAATACTCAATATCCTCAACCAATAAAACCCATGATTTGTTTCCCGTCTCCTTCAGTATGGGGTTCATATAAATGGAATCTTAGGGAAAATCACATTCACTCAAAGATTTGTCACATTTTTTTGAACATTCATGCTTATCAAATGTAGCAACCCTAACCTTTTCATATTTACTAACCTATTTATAGACCTTAGGTTTGTCTGATGTTAGAGGTTGTTCTTACTTATAAATGACTCTATATTTAGAAAAAATGTGCCCCATAATTTTTTAAATATTTTTGAATGGGGGGAAACTAAAATTCATTATCCACCAAATATTTATTGTCAAGTGCAGTAAGAGTGATATATTCTAGAAATTTAGATTCCATTGAGGAAAATGAAATTATGTGGGAAAACATACCTAACTCTGACTTTGAAGCATGTAGGTCCATTTTTTAGAGGTAAAAACACATAAGGGGTTATTTCAATGATCAATTTATGGTTTTGGAGAAAACAACCTAGATGATGTAATTGATAATTTTGTAGAAATTTATTGTGAAAATATTCAGTGTATATATAAATGCATACATATATACATACCAAATTTGTATGTATATATTTATAGAAATATATATATACTGTCTAATTTTCAATTCTAAAATTTTTAATATAAATATTCTGTGGATGTACATATTCAAACATACATACATATAAAATTTCAAATTTTATAAATCATTATTTTTTAATTTTTTTTAAATAAAATATATTAAATATTAAATTAATATATATTAATTCATAAATAAATAATATGAAATTTTAGGTATATTTTTCATGAATAAATTTTACAGGAAACGTTTAATGTAAATTATCACTTAAATTTTCAGAGACCATTTCACTTAATTTTTTTATAATAATACTATAAATTTAATTACAAAAATTATAATATAAATTCATCTTTAAGTATTAAATGCATGTTTATTAACACATAAATAAATAATTCAATTTTTAGCATAAAATTTGAATGAAAATTTTGAATTGGAAAAAACATGTGTGAATTTCCATTGGAAATTCTCAATTCATATTTCTATAAGAAATTTATAGTTTTTTGTTCCACAATGAAAATATATAAACCCAAAAATAAAAAATGTCAAATTTTCACGCAAAAAGATTATTGAAAGTATACATTGGAATCATTCATTGAAAACTTCAACTAGATAATTATAGTCCAAATTTGAAAATAAATTTTCTGCTTGAATTTTCACTTAATTTGTATTAAAATTTTACTATAATTTTGATTTCCAAAATTCTAAGTTAAACATATTTTTAATGATAATTATTATAAAGGTTTTATTTTTTAAAAAATACTTTATATTAATATTTATATATATAATTCTAATAGTTGGAATTATATTTTTTTGACCAATTCCAATATATATGAATAAAAATTATTGTATTAATACTAATAATTATTATGTGGTTTTTAAGAAAATTACTTATCACCTTATAGTGGGAATAAATAATGTGTGATTATATATAAATATATATTTAATATTTTTTAAAAGGTTGTATTAATTTTTATTTTTTTCTAATAAATAGTGAGAATTAAATAATAATAATTTTAAAACTTCATAATCATTATATAATTATTGATATATATAAATGTTATTACAATATTAATTTTTTTATAATTTTAAATTTTAAATTTGATTAAAAATAAAGTTCTAGAATTATATTTTAAAACATTAAAAAATAAACATTCAAATATAGATCAATTATTATTAAGATACTTTTTTCACTTATAATAAAAAAACTGTTTATCAAAAAATAATTGAAACTCTATTATTTAAAATTGTATGGAGATTCCTCAAGATGTATTACTAGGAATAGTTTACATTCATGGGTTTCCCTTACGGATAAGAGACCAAACTATACCCAAGTAAAAAAGGGGATCTTGTTTTATGAGACTTTGAATAAGCTTTATGCCATTAATTACACTTCAAAATTGAAATTAGTATATGACGTGAGTAGATTGGAGGATGGGAAAGTTATAATTTTTAAAAACATAATTGTTCCAATGAATCATTAGATCATTGTAAATTTTTCATTATTATTCAAATCATTTTTTAAGGGTTATAATCAATGAAATTTAATGTCAAATCCCGTCAACCAGGGCCCATTCCATGACTACCCCAAACCCGCCTTCCATAGGAAAGGGGTTCGATACTAGCCCAGGAAAGGCATATCCCTAAAACGGGAAGGCATTGCCTTTAAACCTATATAAACACACAAACCAAGAACACAACAAGATGCATCCATGAAGTAAAACTGCAGTAGTAAAAGTTTTGGACTGAATGTAAAAGGGGCTGGAATACAAGCCCAACTGAAAGATACAACTACAATAGAAAATAGTAAACAACTCCTATAATCTTCCACTAAGGTTCCTACCTAAAGGGTAGGTATAGCTCGTATCCACAACTCTCCATGTCAACCGTCACTGTTGTCCACGGTTCGGTCCTAGCTCCTCAAGTCTTAGTCATGGATGCCCATTGTTTGTAAAGACACAACAAGTTGCGGGCAAAGCCTGTGTAGGGTTCATTATAACAATACCCAGTACGGACCCCGAGACCCCCGAGGGTCTCTCAAAATTCTACAAAGGAAAACCACAAAGAATGATCTCAATCAAAAATCACAAAGAAAAGACTCATCTCAAACCAGGTATAACTTAAGTACAAAAGTATAGATGATTATTCATAGAGCTAGATTATCTTATTCTGTTTAAGAGACACTACTGCTAACCCACAGAGGATCAATATGTACTAACCCTTACAAGATCCACACAGGATCGATACATGTTGATTCACAAATAATGGATGGGTTCTAATTCAGACAGAATCATTATGTGTTTATTCACATAGAATCCCTCTATATTGATTCACACGGAATCGCTAGGTGCTTATTCACATAGAATCACTAGGTTCCAATTCACACAAAATCTCTAGGTGATGATTCATACAGAATTGGTGGGTTCTGATTCACACAAAACCGTTGGGTGCCCATTCACATAGAATCACTCGGTGGTGATTCACACAAAATTTCTAGGTGCTAATCCACACAGAATCGCTAAATGATGATCCACACATAATTGCTCGATGATGATCCGCACAAAATCGCTAGGTATTGATCCACACTGAATCGCTCGGTACTGATTCACATAGAATGTCTAGGTTCTGATTCACATAGAATCAATAGGTGCTTATTCACATAGAATTTCTTAGTGTTGATCCACACAGGATCACTCTTCATTCTTCTCATCTCAGCCAGCCATAGGATTCCTGCTCATAGTATTATTGCTTCTGGGAGAAACTACTCCTCAAGTGTTTTGTCATATTTCAACCGACACGAAGTCCCACGAAAAATTTACCTAATGATCTGTCACATCATAAGGGTTCGAACACAATAGACATTGCATCAACCAGATGCCGAGTTGGTAGGTTATTGTCATTTTAGTGTTGATGGTTTGGTTGGATTTAGAGTCCAAACAACCCGATCATACTCCAACATTATCCAAATTTCTCATGTATTATATCAAAAGGACCATCTCACTCCAAGGATCCCAGCCCCATAGATGGTTCATCAAACGGAAGTCTGGTTCGCAAGATACGGCATTTTAAGCATATCTAGGCCCGAGAGGGGTCCAGGTCTGGTTCGACATGGTCGGACCGCCCGACCTGACCCGGTTCTGTTCAACCCGACCTGGCCCAGGTCTGACTCAGCATGGCTCAAACTAGCCCATTTGGGATGAGCCGTGGCAGCTTGGCCCTCCAGCTGGAGTGACCCACGTGTGGGTCTCGCAGTCCACCTCCCAAACGGATCAAATATCCATTCATCTCTTTAATCAGTGGCACCAAGTGGTGCAGCCTGGGTGTCTGCAGGACTCGTAGGGAGCGGGTCCCTCCCTTCGTTGTGGCCTGCTTCACTACGGCATGAAACAGCGCACTGCCTTCTGCCTCTGCTCCCTGCTGAGAGTCAGCCGCCTATTCGTCCACTGTGGTGCTGAGCGGCGTTTCCCTCATCCGTAGTTGGCGAGCGCTGTTCGACGGTGCCACCACACCGGTGGATCTTTAGCTGGCTACTAGGTGAGCACCAGTGCTCTGTTCATCCTTATGGATGTGCCTACAGCCCTCCCAGGATGTCGTTCTCATTGAATACCACCTAGTTTCCACTCTCCGTCAAATCTAAATTGTCTCACGAAGAACGCATCAAGAAACAAAGTGGTGGAGGGCCTGGGCCTTGATCATTTGGCATGTGCCCTCTGCGTTAACAACATAACAGGTGGAACCAAATTAAGTCAACAAAGATAAACATTATTATTAAACCCCTACATCGAGAATCGTTGGAGTCATCAAGGTGGTGGGAGGAGAATATGCGCTTTGATAAAGCTGCTGGAATTCATCATTCCTTGTTCGATCCCTCCAACTACATCTAATCTTTTGTTCCTTGTCTGGGGAAGATGTCATGTCACATTGCCAGAGGATCCTTGCTTGGTGAAGTCATGTAAAAACCCCAACCCAATATCCATTTAAATAAAAGGTGGATGAGAGTTTAATTCAATGTATCTTTAATGAGGATCATTATTAAGTTAATTAATGCATCTCTAATCTCTCAACAGACTGGTTATGAAGACAAAGGGTCAAGCCATTAAATGGGTTGACAACACAGCGGTCCCACCACCACCGCTCAACTGTTGGGAAAAAATAAAATAATAATTACATGTTATTTTATTATTCAATTAAAATTATGAAAAATTATATTTTTCTCCCAACCTACTATATTCGAAATGAAGCCACCCTTAAGCGAAAATCAGTGTTGCAGATTCAACAGTGTCTTCATATTTCTATTTTGAGCCCTGGTTCAAATGTAAGAAAACACCGCCCACTCATTTACTAAATGTACCTTAAAAATTCAAAACATTATTAACATTAACCCTCAACCCATGCTTGTAAAGGTAAGTCTCTTCCTAAGGGGAACATGACCTCATGATCTCAATGGTACTCTCGAGTTTCCAATCCGAGTTACCGTTTAGGAGTTATAGAAATTAACAATATCATAATTGTTACATAATTATTATATTTGTGGCCAAAAACTAACCTACATTGTTGGCCCACATAGGGCAATGTTAGGATCTACCAAAGGAAATCATATCCTCATGAGTTCATCAGTGGTCTCTGATTTTTAATTTGAGTTTCCATTCGTGAGTTATAATCATTTGATAAATAAAATAATTCTATTTAATAATTTTATATAAGGTTATTCCGTTTTTGGGTTTTCTCAACAGAGGCATGCTCCAACTAAACATAAGTTGCGCCTAGGGTAAACCCGGCATCATAAACGTAATGGTGGCCTCAAATTTCTAATACGAGCACCCATTTAATAGTTATTCCACTTTTTTAGGAAAATTTTTCACACACAATAATTAAACCATAGCATTTTTTCACGGATCATTCTGGATAATCCCAGCCCCAAAATCACGTGCTTTCAATGTTCTTAGTCTCGTAATAATTCCATATAATTAAAAAAATATGGAATTTTCAGTACATTACATTCTCCCATCTTTAGGGATTTACATCCCTGAAATCCAAAACAACATAAAATCAAACAAATGAGAGGACTGGGCATGCATCTGAGTCTCTCGGTCCCATGTGATCTCCTGGAGGTTCCCTTGCAGCCATCAAACTCACACCGGAGGGATCAAAACTTTTCACAAAGTACTCGCTCCTATAGATCCTCTATCTCCACCAGGAACTCTGTAAAAGTAGCCACATCAACAAAGTCCAAATCACGCTATTCAATAACCTGAGATGGATCATTCACACATATCCTCAGCTGAGACACATGGAAAATGATATGAACCCGGTGCATCTGTTTGGGAAGATCTAGGTGGTACGCCACATCGCCAACTCTTATGAGGATCTAGAAAGGTCCGATGAACCTCGAAGAAAGATTTTCTCCCTATCCAATCCTTAGTAATCCTCATCGGGTTGAGACCCTTATGAAGACATGTTCTCCCTCCTCAAACACCAAGGGTATCCACCTCCTATCAGCATAAGACTTTTTCTAGCTCCATACAGTATTCATCCACTCGTAGATGATATGCACCTTCTCTATGGTAGAATATACCAAATTTGGACCCATAACTGCTGACTCTCCTTGGTTTTTCCAACAAATAGGTGATCTGCATGGTCTCCTGTACAAGGCCAAAAATGGAGCCATGCTGATAGTGGAGTGATAACTATTGTTGTATGAAAACTCTACTAGGTTCAGGTGGTCCTCCCAACTACAGCCAAAATAGAGGATGCAAGCAAAAAGCATGTTATTGGGTGTCTATATGGTCTGATCAGTCTGACCATCTATCTGAGGATGAAAGGTTATGCTCAAGCGTATTTGAGTCCCGAATGCCTCCTGCAATCACTTCCTCAAGAAGGATGCAAAATGAGTGTCATGATCTGAGATGATCATCGATGGCACCCTGTAAAGTCATACAATCTTCTGTATGTAGATATTTCACAAGATCTCTAGAGATCTCTACTCTTTGATGGGTTGGAAGTGGGCCTACTTGGTGAGTCAGTCAGCGATCACCCAGATGGAATCATGGCCCATGTATGTACGTGGTAGCTCTTTCACGAAGTCCATAGAGATACCATCCCACTTTCACTCCGGTACCTCAAGTGGTTGATCTAAGCTTGTTGGTACAAGGTGCTCAGCCTTCACTTGCTGACAAGTGAGGAATCGGGAAATGAACTTTTCCACTGTTATCTTTATCTCTGGACACCACTACTGACATCAGAGGTCTTGGTATATATTCTTCACACCAGCACGTACTGCCAATGTGAATATATGGATCTCCTTCAACACCTCATCCTGAAGTGTCAATGGTACCATAGTGCGTCCTCTAAAGAGGATGGCATGCTCCCCAACTTCAGAAAATTTTTTAGGAGCTCGTCCTGAGGATATCTGAGCACGTCGGGCCTCGCAGTCAATGTTCCCAAGTTTTGCCTCCCTGACTCACATAAGGAGTGGGGGAGTCACTGTCATAGACTAGAGGTAAGCTGCTCAATCACTATCCACAAAGGATATCTGCAATGCGGCTAGCTTCTATGTCGCCTCACTAAAAAATTGTAGTACATACCTCTTGTTGAGTGTGTTTTTCACTATGTTCCTCTTCCTAGGAGTGTAGACTACCTCAATGTAAAAGTCCTAGAGGAACTCCAACCATATATGTTGTCTTGGTTTTGGGTCATTCTGTGATAAGATATACCTGAGACTCTTGTGATTAGAGTTGACAGTAAAATGTTTTCCCAACTACACTATCATCTCTCGGAGCTCTGCGGAAGCCATCTGATATACAGTTGTAGATATTGGTGTTGTCCTTGGGTACAATCAAATGTTTATATCTCTCTCCCTATGGGTAGGAAATCCTAGAAACATCATTAGAAAGGATGTTCCTTCACTCTTCCACTGTTGTTGGGAACTGAAAACTCAAAACTCCAACAACCACAAGGGTAAGGCTGGCTAAATCAAGAGTGATCTGTTTCACCCTCTTATGCATGAGTTTATCCTGTGATACCTGGGTTTCCTTTTTCACTAACCAAGGACAACCTCATTCCAACATTATAGATATAATACATCATTTTTTTCATAAAATATTCAATCTGAGCAAGAACTTTTGATGACCAGTATACACCCAAACTAACGTCATAAGGCCTCGATGCTACCACCAAGAGGTTCCAATCGAAACTCCTACCTCAAGGGTCATATCACACTATCGGCACAAGTGTTATTATCAAGTCTCCATTAATATGTTTCTCCAGATATAAGGGTCAAGTAAAAGGTTTAACTAGAAACTCTAGGTCTTTAACAAGACTTGTGACAAGAAGGAATGATTAGTAGCTATGTATATTAACTACGGAATCTATTAGTAGACACATACCAGACCTGGAATCATTCATGAAGCCCTTGGGTCACACTCCTTGACAGCATGCCACTACTCCCTTCCCCTATCCTTTAGCTCCCTGAGCCTGGTGGGGACCAAATTGGGGTGGTGGTTGTAACATGTCAAAATGTATACCACCTCATGCTGCTCTCATATCTCCTCTTCCACATCTGCTGCACTACAGATTCACCTATCCCTATCACTTCCTCTTCCTAAAACATTTTACAAACACAAGTCTCTGAGACTGGTGTCAGTTTCTTATTTTCCCACTGCTAACATTCACTGGATGAATATGTTCAATAAAATAACATTAAACCAAAAAGTTTCTCTCTAGCATCCTATCATAAGTAGGAATTTACAGAGAAATAGTGTTGGATCGGATATCCATAAACACATCTTGCTCAGAGGTCCAAGCCCTGAAGCACTATTTGTATCATATTCATCAAGTACCATGAATGGACATTACACTGCTATGAATACTCAGCTACTAACATGTCATCTTTCCAAAGCTATAGAAGCTCTTGGGAAACACATACCCCCATAGCTTTTTATGGAAAGATACCCCATCTCTAAGAAAGGTTCCCAAGATATGTCCATGGAAAAGTCACATCATCATAAGATTGGGGTAATCTAAACCCTTCCATCACTCTGTTGATCCACGTATAATTCATACTACCTAGACTTCCAATGGATCTAATGGTGCCCTGTCTAGATGGAAACTCGGTCACCACCTCAGGCCAGTCCTTAGTCTCCTATGAGTCGGGCTGGCCTCAGAACCTGAGGGGTATCTATAACAGAAACTCATGTAAGGCACTGAGCCTATATGTGTCCTCTACCAGTAGTGTCTGTACTAACTGCTAACCAATGGGTAGTGGTATCACTGGGACACAGCCTGAAGGTACCATCTCACGCAGCAGTCCTTGTACTGAAGCCTCATCACACTGTGGACCATCCTCATGGTCACTCATTGGAATCCTTGATGGATGTCTTTGTGGAGAAATCTTGAAAGGGAATCAAGATGAACCATGTTCAATATGTTTTTTGACTCTCCTTTCCGTCATAGGGCCTACCAAATGTCAAAGGGGAATAACTTAAGCACAAATAGGGTCACCCTTTGAAGAAACATCAAAAATTTGATAAAGGAATGAACCAGGATCTCCATTTGGAGTTTGCCGCGCACGTTACCTGTGCACCGTGCAAGTCACTTGCGCGCCACATAAGGGTTGCGCAAGTCACTTGTGTGCCCCATTTGATTTTTTTTCCAAGGTGCACAGTGCATAAAAATAGCCGCTGTGGGCACCCAATTTCAAAGACAGATTTTCCAGAAGTCAAATTCAAGCTCTGGTCACCCATGAATTCAACTCAACTCATCCAAAAACTTCTAAGATAACTTTATACCTAGAAAGGAAGACTTTAAAGAGTAGGATAAGGCCTAAGTTTTTATAATTCATCAAACACTTGCACACCTAAGTGTACATACCTCCTTAAAAGTAGAAACACTTCCACGTCTCCCTATCCTTTCAATAAAACTTGTACGCCACCCTTTTTTAAACATCTTATAATAGTACTAATGGCTTTATTTAAGTCTTGACCAATTATTACCCTACTGATTCTTGGTCGCCCAGTTGAACCCATGCCACACAAGTACACTTGCACGATAAATACTTGCACGCCAAATGACTCGCGCGACCTACACTTGCGCGCCAACTTCATTAATGTGCCTCTTTCTCCCGTTCTCCTCTCCTAGTAATGATACTAGCCATCGAAACCCTATTAAAATCCATTTATGGCATGGTTACTTTGTTGGATTCCTTATATGAAAGGGATTCTATGATAACCTCTCCCAAAACCTTGTGACTTACAAGCTTTATGTCACTATGGTTAGAAGATTCCTCCATATAACATCATCCTTTAAGATGAGAATATCTTTTTAATTTTGGGAATCCTTCTCAGGAGTAATCCCCAATCATAATTCCTTTAACTAGGCCCTACTTCTCAGGAGTAAGCCCCAAGATACAAGTCCCCTTATCCTGGGCCTCCTTCTGAGGAATATGCCCCAGTCATAGTTCCCTTTAATTTTGGGCATCCTCATCAGGAGTAATCCCCAATCATAAATTCTTTTGATTTGGGCCTCCTTATCTAGAGTAATCCCCGGTGATAATTTCCTTTAATTTGGGCTTCCTTATCAGGAGTAAGACCCAATCTTAAGTTCTTTTGATTTGGTCCTCCTTCTCAGGAATAAGCCCCAATCATAAGTCCCTTTTAATTTGGGCCTCCTTCTCAGGAATAAGCCCCAATCATAAGTCCTTTTTAATTTGGGCCTCCTTCTCAGGAGTAAACCTTGGGTTAAAATTCCAAATCTCCATAAAGTGCACATAAATTTATGGACCCTACTCCTTGGCTTCTTTCCCTGATGTAAGTCCTAGTCTTCATCTACTTGGGCAGTCATTCATATGTAATCCCCACATCATTTCTCATCACTGCATATTTTGTGGCATCATCGTCAAGTATACTAATACCTCTTGTTTCTCACACCGAACATGACTCACGTGAGTTTAGAGTGTAAAAGTAATCATGACATCTATTTTTGGGTCATTAACCATGCATAAACCCCATCATTCTTATCAAACTACGTGGGTTCTGATTCCTTATTAATGAGGATATGTAGGTAGCCCATCTGCGGGTATGATCCCAACTCTGAAATAATCCCTATCTTTCTGAATGACAATAAAATACAAGTGCACCACTGAGTGGCTTTAAAACTAGTATGGTCATCATAATGACCAAGGTATTTCTATATAATATATTTAAGGATACCATTGACTAAGAATCTCCAATACATACAGATGGTTCTCTATCGATGAAGAACCTCAAATACGTATAAAAGATTCTCTAAATCCCATTCATATCAATCATTTTTTCCAAATCTAAATGAAAACTCATTTTCATGCATGGTGAATTAATAAGTATTTGTGAACATAACTCAAATCTATAAGAGAGTCCCGAAGTAGGAAATAATTCCACTAAAAAATGTGTGATGAGCCTGACCTCCAATCCTCTCGACCAATGCAAATTATTAACCCTCATTAGTCCAAAACAAATGAGAACCTACCTTTGGAAAGTATGTACAAAAGGATATAGAATCATTGGGTGATTCCGGTTCTACAAATAATCCTGTTAGAAACCGATTGTTAAGTTTTAACCTTAAATAAACAAGGTTATCCCCATTTACAGAAGAAACAATGGTGCACGGTGGCCTATAAATAGCCCCTGTGGGCCCCCCATTTTGAATATGGATTTTCCAGAAGTCAAATTCATTCTCTAGTTTACCAAGTCTTCAACTAAACTCTTCATAAATATTCTAAGGTAACTTTTTACATAGAATGGAAGACTTGAAAGAGGATGATAAAGACTAAGTGTTTAGAATTCATCAAACACTTGCGCGCCTAAGTGTCCAGACCTCTTTAAAAGTAGAAACACTTGTGTGTCACCCTATACTTTTAATAAAACTTGTGTTCCACCCTTTTGGAAACATATTAGGATAGTACAAAAGGCTTGAGTTATGTCTCACCCAAGTATTACCCTACAGATTCTTCGTCGCCCAGTTCAACCCATGTTGCGCAAGTACACTTGCGCGGCCAATACTTGCGCGCCGAATGACTTTTGCAACCTACACATGCACTCCAACTTCATTTGTGTGCCTCTTTCTCCTGTTCACCTCTCCTCTTCATGATATTAGCCCCCGAACCCCTGTTCAAATCCATTTAAGTCATGGTTCCTTTTTTTCTTCTTTATATGAAGGGATTCTGTGAGAACCTCTCCCAAAACCTCAGGACTTACAAGCTTTATGTCACTACAGTTAGAAGTTTCCTCGATATAACTTCATCCTTTATGATGAGAAGATCCTTTTAATTTTGGGCATCCTTCTCAGGAGTAATCCCCAATCATAATTCCTTTAACTAGGGCCTCCTTCTCAGGAGTAAGCCCCAACTTACAAGTCCCCTTAACTAGGGCCTCATTCTCAAGAATAATCCCTAGTCATAGTTCCCTTTAATTTTGGGAATCATCCTCAAGAGTAAGCCCCAATCATAAATTCATTTTATTTGGGCCTCCTTCTCAGGAGTAAACCCCAATCCTAATTTCCTTTAATTTGGGATTCCTTCTCTGGATTAATCCCCAATCTTAAGTTCTTTTGATTCGGGCCTCCTTCTCATGAATAAGCCCTAATCATAAGTCCCTTTTAATTTGGGCCTCCTTCGCAGGAATAAGCCCTAATCATATCTCCCTTTTAATTTGGGCCTCCTTCTCAGGAGTAACCCTTGGGTTAAAATTTCAAATCTCTATAAATTACAAATACCTTTATTGACCCTACTCCGAGGCTTCTTTCCCTAATGTATGTCCTGGTCTTCATCTACTTGGGGAAGTCATTCATATGTAATCCCCACATCATTTCTCATGACTATATCTTTTGTGGAATCATTTTCAAGTTCACGGATACCTCTTGTTTCTCACACCGACCATGACTCACATGAGCATAGAGTGTAAAAGTAATCAATACATCTCTTTTTGGGCCATTAAACATGCATAAACCCCATCCTTCTTATCGAACTATGTGGGTTCTGATTCCTTCTTAATGAGGATACGTAGGTAGCCCATCTGTGGGTATGATCCTAACTCTGAAATAATCCATGTCTTTCTGAATGACAATAAACTTCAAGTGCACCACTAAGTGGCTATAAAACCAGTATGGTCATCCTAATAACCAAGAGATTTCTATATAATATATTGAAGGATACCATTGACTAAGAATCTCCAATACATGCGGATGATTCTCTATCGATGATGAACCTCAAACACATATAAAATATTCTCTAAATCCCATACATATCAATCATTGATTTCCAAATCTAAAGGAAAACTTATTTTCATGCTTGGTGAATTAATAAGGATTTCTGGACATAACTCAAATCTATAAAATAGTCCCATAGTACGCAATAATTCCCCCCAAAAAGGTGTGATGATCTTGACCTCCCATCCTCTAAACTAATGAAAATTCTTAAGCCTCATTGGTCCACAACTAATGATCACCTATCTTTGGAAGGTATTTCCAAATGGATATAGAATCATTGGATGTTTCTGGTTCTACGAATAAACCCATTAGAAACCAATTATAAATTTTGAACCTTAAAAAAACAAGGTCATCCCCATTTCCTAAAAAACAAAAAATGGTGAACCTAACTTGAATCCTTAACCAAGTTAAATGAAGTTTTACTTATTTGTTAGGCCCATATTAAACTCAATTTCAAGGCCAACAAAGAAATCAATAACATATGTTCTCGTCCAAAATATGTAGTCTAGCCAAACCTATCTTGATTATGTCTTCTATATCAAATAGGAACTCTTTTCCAAGATCTATCTGCAACACAGAATGGCTTCTTTAAATTTCACACCTGTGAATGCATCGGCTGCTACTCCTGTTGGATCCTTGTCCACTCTGAGGATGACATCACCTACTCAGTGTCTTCAATTCTAGGTCTCGAATGCATTGGTGAGGGAATACTGTCATCAAGGTACCATCCCGACTTTGGAGGTTGCTCGACAAGCCCTCCAAGTTAACAACTCACCCTGGTTTTCCAGACAGCAATGACCAGTGGTCAAGCAGCAGGTGGTTCCAACCACCGTCTCCAAATGTTTTGGGTCGTTATCCCTAGAACGCAACAACTAGTCCCTCCCATATTACCGGGAGGTGAATGAGGAGGTCACTCAAGGCCTCAGTTCAAGAAGACATGAGTCCATCCTGAGGACTCCCACCAACAATCACCACTAGACTCGTGCGGTATTGCACCCCCTACATGATGAGGGTATCGCCTCTAGGTGTTTGTCTTAGGTTCCTCAGACCCGAGCACGCAATAAGAACCGTCAGAGGTGAAATTAGAATAACAGGGATCAGGTTCTTACCTCTTCCACCTTTGGAGAAGTCCATCAATCTAACATGATGACAAACAACGAGCGGGCATATAAACTCATTCGTCCTAATTTCACCGCCCTGCAAACTCGTCTGGCAGTAACATACCAATACCGCCAGGAAATTCTGGAAGAGTACTATAGGCAGGCACATGCACCTTTTATAAATCAATAGCCAGTCATCTAGCTTGTCTGACCGCATCCAAAGAAGTCTACCAACCAAATTTGGTGACCACCTATAAACAGGCACATACACCTGCTTACACTCGTCAATTTTTTCAGTAGTCTCGTCTTCCAGTATTGAAGGAAGTTCATCAATCATATTTGGTGGAGGACAATCAGCATGCACATACACCTGCAATTAATCAAGCTAACCAACAGTCTTGTTTGGTAGCACCTGGATGTGTCAATTGGAATTCTCCAATGAAAAACAGGAGGCAAACACAACTTTATGCCCCCACACATGAGTACTGTCAAAATTCACTAACAAGAAAAGGAGGGCAGGAGCAGGAATACACACCTACTCCAAACACATAATGGACTTATATTCCCATTCCAGTAGCTGAAGTCACCTTGCACATTCTGAAAATGGTGAAAGAGCATAAGAAAATCCCTGCCTATATTCTGGACACCTGTTAGAATATTATAACAACTTCAGTGACATCATAGGTAAAGAAACATAAATCTATCCCTATCAGTGGAGTGAATCATCAACATGTCACCCAGAGTATATACGCACCTCTGTTCTAGTCCAGTAGTTCCATGGGGAATACTCCCACATGTCATACGGACAATCAAGTTGGGCACATACACTCGATTAAAATCGAGATAATCAGCCAAACCTGACCATTTCTCCTGAGCAGGAACATACACCTACCCATAATAACCACTATAGTCAACAAGTGGTTTCCAAAGTGAGTAAAAAGGTTTTTATGAAAAAGACTCATCCAACATAGTTAAAAATCAAGAGCCAATCTACAATAAGGCCTTTCTTAATGATGGAGTTCTTTAGGCCCTCAAAAAATTATCTATTGCAACTCAAGATTCTACTCCCTATCATTTCCAAATTCCAGAAGTAACAATAATAATTCTGAAGGACTTCATCAGACACTTCCTCATGAAATCTTTCTTCATGAAAGTTTGGTCAATATTGAAATATCATTTTCAGATGAGAGCCATGATAACTCTCTTCATGTCCAAAAGACCAAAGAGAAAAAGGTTTAATCTTTGGATGTAACCCACCATAGTGGTCCTCTCCATGATGATGAATTTAACTGCGAATGTCCTCTCCACAGTAGTAATTCGTATTGCCTGGAAAATTATTCAATGGATAATGTAGTAACGAGAAATCCCTCTTATCTTGAGGCACATGGAAATGCAAATCCAGTCATGTCTGATGCCTTACCAATAGCTGGTGAAATACTTTCTCAATCAGAAGATAGTCTGGGGTGTAGGTCATTCTCTAAACTACCCCTGGGTCATTCATCTTCTATTTTGGAAAATTAATTCTCTACCAATCTTGTTGAATATGATGAAGAAACAAAGAAGAAACATCTTTGTTCTAATCAGGTAGAAGAATATTCATCAAATGATAAAGAGGATGTGTTGAATATGATAAAACAACTGGAAAAAGGTGAGATACCATTCATGTTTTGGACTTTGGGTGACTCTCAGTATGATATTCCAGAAATGTTGATAGAAGATTGTATTCATGATATTCATCTCAACACATTGAAAAATATTTTTCACTTAAAAGGGAAAATATTATCTTATGATGAATATCAAAACCATGTTAAGGTAATAGAAGGGTTGAAATTCCAAATTGACTTGGCATCTCTCTTAGTTTCTCGACATCTAAAGGTTGAAAAGTAGCAGAGAGCCCTTCAGCGTACATACCTTAGCGCATTAAAAAGGTTGTGCCAGTTAATTACTAATGTCCCATCTGGTATTCATATCAGGGGATGGGGTGTTCATGGAGAATGTCATTTCACTATGATCTCTAGTCAAAAAGTGTGCCAAAAGTGGTATCATGCAATGTTATTTCCTCGAGCTGGCCACATCTAACTGGTTTTTTGTGTAATAAAAGGATTTCTCAAGAACAGGCTTTAACTTGTTCTCCCCAAAAACAGAAATATAAAGAAAAAGTTGTTGAATTACTCTTGAATCAAGCAAATGAGAATATCAGACAAGATTCTCATTTAGAGCATGCACATCATTAGGTGACAGAGGTGTCAGAAATAATCCAACAGTCATCTAAACCAGGTAATTTGTGTGGGTGTAGGATGATGCATCCTGCTAATTTACGGACTAAAATCCGCAAAATTAGAAGAGATTTTAAGAAAGTTTTAGATGTAGCAGCTCAAGATCCACCTCACCTTTCCAGGCTAGGGACTCTTTTAATCCAACCCTCGGGATCAATAGATAGGATTCGAGGAGTTGAGCAGGAAAAACAAGAACAGTCCCAGTCCACCAGACCGGGGACTTTTTCAAATTATCAATCTCTCCCTTAGTAAAATTCAGTATTCTCTCGATTAGGGAAAAATCCACAAGAGGAACACAGAGCCGAATTATCTGGAATTTCCCTTCAAATTACAGTTCATCAAGAAGTTCTTGAGGGATCAACCAAATAAAAGGCAATGTCTCATAAAGGACATGGAAGAAGACAGTATTTCAGAAACAGTGAAAGAAGGACTACAATGCATTATGCATCAATAAATGTCATCAATTTCATTGTCACTAATCCCCCAGAACATTAGGCTTACTCCGAGGGATCAAATGAAGAAGTTTATGTTCAAGAGATTGAACACACGGAAACAAATGATGGAGGTGTGCGCACCAGAAGCCAGAGGGTTTCCTAGAGGCAATACATTCTTTCAGGTAATGCCCTTCCATACTCCAAGTAGGCACATACCAAGGAAAAGGGTAAAAGTAAGTTTACATTCCACCCTACCTATGTAGAAGGCCAATCACTCTCATTAGAGGAAAGGTTCTCACAACAAGAAGAAGAAATGAAGGAGTTAAGGAGGTTAAGTGCATAACTACTTCAAGGTAGTCTTCAACCTAATCATGCTAGAGTAAATCAGTCAAGGAAATTTGTTTCAGCTACTAGGATGGATCAAGAATATCCCCCTTTACAAGTACACCCTCACAAGTCCAATACTAGGGGTCATATGCGACAGAAACCAACAATACTACCATCAGTGGCAGTACCAGTCACCACACCAATCCAAACTCTAGTTATTGAACCTCCTCAGATCCAAGCTCAACCAGATATTTCTCAAAAATTAATGACTAACATTGAGTCCTTAATAGTTCAGTTGGAATCTATGGAAGTAAAACTTGCACAAGTTCAGCCGGAAAAGAGATCTTACCCTGAATGGGTGGATGCAATTCCTCCCCCATCAAATTTTTTGAATACCACATTCCCAATTTTAAATGGTTTGGTAGATCCAGAACAACACATAGAAAATTTTATTTCTCATTGTGATCCTATGATGGGGACTCCTAAAAAACATGAAACAGTTAAGCTCAGTTGTTTTGTGCAGTCATTACAAGGACCTACTTTTGTCTAGTATACAAGTTTGAAATCTTGGTCAATTACTGGGTGGGAAGATCTCCATCAAAGGTTCCTTCTTCAATTTATCTCAATATTAATAAACCCGATAGTTTTTTATCTTACCAATTTTAAAAAAAAGGTAAAATGAAGGAGATTCAGATTTCATTGCTCACCGGAAGGGATTAACATATTCCTTAAGTTTAGCACTCCCTCAAGAAGATTTGCTACCAATCTATGTGGCAAATCTGCGTGATGAATTACGCACACCATTGATCCCTGTGAAATACACAGGAGGATTTTTAGACCATACATCAATCAATCAGTAGATAGAATACTCTCTTATAAAGACTAAGGCTAAAACTCATGTAATTCCATTAGTTCCAGTAAGGAGAATAGGGAAAGCAGAGATTGATATAGTTACACTTAAACAAGAACTTGTACCTACTTCCACCTCAAAACCTTCATCATATCAAAGGGCTCCACCTCCTATGTGTCAAAAACAATGTCCTCCTCGTCAAGAAGATCAAAAAGATCAAAGGTAGAAATAGTTTGAGGATTTAAAGAACAAAGTTTATTTTTTTTGGAATGAACAAGTTCTTGGTTACTTCATCTCGGCTCTAGAAAAAAATCTAGTTCAGTTTCCAAGGCCCAAAAGGCTAAACAAGGAAGGAGATTAATACCTCCCCAACTATATCCCATTTCATCAGATGTTAGGGCATCCCATTCAGGAGTGTTTTTTCTTCAAATACCTCCTGCAAAAGATGGTGGACTCTAGACAAGTAAAACTGAAAGGTTCTTTAGCCCATATAGCATGTGTTACTGCTACTGATCCAGAGAAAGAAGATGAGTGTCATGAAGTCAAAAGTAAAAATGTGAAGAAATATGATGATTGGATGGTCAGGAAAATGATCAACCTAACTCATTCCATTTTACGAACACAATTGAATCAACCAATTGTGTATTATGCTATTTCTGCCATAGCAAAACCCCCTTCATCAAATGGAAAATCCTCAAAGAAGAGGCGTAATTTGAAGAAAGAAGAGTAGTCAGAATAAAATGAGCTCGTGTCAAAGCCTAAGTTGTCTTTGACTCTGGAAGATTTTATGCCATCTGCTTCAAAAGAATGGGCACCGCCCCACCAAACGGCACAGCCTGAACTGGTTTATCAGGCAGAATCATCATTAGATGAAGAATTGATCTTTGGTTCTGTTAACATGATTCATTTAATGGATCCCTATGCCAATGATAGTTTTGGTCATGATGAGACTGAGTTCCATATATCTAACATTGGAATTTGAGGAAGAGACCGAGGTCTAGGATATAGGGGGAGACGCGGATATTCCAGAAGCCACTATTTTTATCCTACCCCTGGTAGAACTATATATGCAGCAGAAACTCATTGAAATGCTCTTCAGTAGGATCAACAGGAACAAGAATGTTCTTCCACACATGGCAGATTCGGTCCTAACACAGTTATTTTGGAGGACCGGTTAGAGGTTACACCTTCTTCCCCTCAGAAAATAGATAGGCCTAGTCGGTGTAACCTATCGAAGCTAGGAGTATTTCCAATTCCTACCCCAATATGGGATGCATCTACTGTCAATGCATCAACATCCAAGGCACTTGCAAAACCACATTTTCATGATGGGAAACATAGAGCTTTGGACCAAAATTATGATGTCTTGAAACATTTGGCCCATGTAATGGCCAAGTTATCAATTCTAGATGCCTTGAATCTATCAAAATATCTTCAGGAGGCACTTATTGAGGCTTTGTTATGTCCTCAAGAATTCGAAACTAAAATTGTTGCGGATGAGGTCTACCATATAGAGAATGATCTTCTAGAATACCATGCAGTGATATCTTTTACAGATGAAGATGAAGATGATGTTGTACATGGACATATCAGACCTTTGTATCTATCTGGAAAAGTCAATGATATAGACATCTGATGAGCTTTCATTGATAATGGCTCAAGAGTAAATCTCATTCCTATTCGTACACTTCGTCGATTTTGCCTCACCAAATCTGATTTATATCATTCTTATTTTATGTTGTAAGGATATGATAATAATGAACATGAACCTCTGGGCAAAATTACACTCAGAATTCAGTTTGAAGACCTTGTGTCTAATTCATATTTGATGGTTGTTCGTTAGGACATGGCCTTCAACATTTTTCTTGGAAGACCTTGGCTACATCATCATGTGTTCATGACATCGTCATACCATCAATTTCTCAAATATTGTTTCAATTTTCAAATTGGGACCTTGTATGGTGATAAGGCCCCATTCAAAATGTGTGAATCTCAATACATTGAGGCAGAATTTTATCACATGGAGGGAAAGAAAAAAACCACGGCAAAGAAGGTCACCAAAATTAATGCTCCAAATGGTTTGGAAAAGATTCTAGTAAAACCATTCATACATGTGAGTACAGATTATGTGTTTCATATCATTCAGATTGACCAGATAGACCTAAATCTAAACACTCTTATGGAAACTTCCATAATGTCAACTATATCTACCAAGCCATACAACTTGAGAGAAATTGTTGATTCTCCAAGTAGTGATGAAATCTTAAATGGAGATGTCTTCATTTAATCCATTGAAATCTAGAAATTCTATACTTCATCAACTGGGCCAGAAGAAGGTATAGCAATACCAGAGGAAAACAATGATGTTGATTCTCAATCCATCATCTCCTCTATATCACCCTAGGGAGACCCTTCATCATCAATAGGGTTAGAAATGGCAGCCTCTTCTTCAATATATTAAAATTTTGACATCTCTCCAGACCATGGAAATTATGCTTCATCATCTACTATGCAAGTAGAAAAAGAAGAAGTAACACATATTGAAGAAGAATATGAAGATCTCAGGGATGCTCTTCTAGAATTTGAAGAGGGTAACTCTACCACTATGGATGAACTCAGAGAAATAAATCTGGGTACAAAAGAAGATCCACACCCCACTTTAATTAGTGCCTCCATGACTCTTGAAGAGCAAGAAATGTATACTTCATTTCAAAAGAAAAAATGAGATGTATTTTCTTAGAATTATACAAAAATTCCAGGTCTTGATCCTGATGTTTCCACTCATCATTTGGGTTTTCTAGAAGAATATCAAGGATTCAAGCAATCCCCAAGAAGAAGACACCCAACTTATGCCTCCAAAATTGATGCTAATGTTGATAATTTTATCAAAGATAACTTCGTCAGAGATGTTCAATATCCCAAATGGCTGGCTAATATTGTCCCTGTGAAAGAGACGAATAGAAAAATTAGAGTTTGAATTGAATTCAAAGATCTTAATTGGCATTGTCCCAAGGATGATTTTCCAGTTCTGATCACAAAACTCTTAATTGATGCAACAGCTAGCTACAAAGCTCTTTCCTTCCTGGATGGTTACTCTAGGTACAATAAAATATGAATGGACCTAGAATATGAGGAGTCTACATCTTTTAGAGCTCCTCAAGGTGTGTTTTTCTATCGGGTAATTCCCTTTGGCCTGAAGAATGAAGGTGCAACAAATCAACATTCCATTCACCATGTATTCAAACCCTTTTTAGAGATATTTGTTGAATGTTATGTGGATGATTTGGTGGTTAAATACAGACAAAATTCTGATCACTTGTCCGATCTGGAAATCATATTTGACAAACTTTGACAAAAAAATTTGAATATGATCTGCTTGAAATGTGAATTCCGTGTAACCTCAGGAAAATTTATCAGCCTTGTTTTATGCCATCGTGGTATCGAAGTTGATCATGAGAAGAAGAAATCAATCCTTGACATGTCACCTCCAAGAAATTCGATAGAATTAAGTGGAATTCAAGGAAACTTGGCCTATATTTGGTGTTTCATTTCCAATTTGGTAGGAAAGTGTTTTCCCTTCACCAGATTAATGAAGAAGGGAGTCACCTACCAGTGGACTGAAGAATGTCAAGAAGCATTCGATATCCTCAATAAATATATCTTGATTCCACCAGTATTAATGCCACCTACTGAATCTAGACCACTTATTCTTTATGTGACAGCTTTAGAGAAATCATTGGGTACCTTTCTCTCCCATAAGAATGACGTTGGGAATGAAAAAAGCAATTACAATCTCAGTCGGACTATGCTTGAGGCAGATACTCGATATTCGAGTATTGAAAACTGATGCCTAGCATTAATCTTTGAAGTTTAGAAATTGAGACACTACCTGAAACATCATGAGGTCCAATTGGTATCTCACAATAACCCACTCAAATTTATCCTCACTCATCCAATTCTTATAGGACGTCTGGAAAGGTGGGCAGTTATTTTGCAGCAGATTGATATCAAGTATGTGTCTTAAAAGAAAATAAATGGCCAAGCTCTAGCTGATTTCCTTGCTGAACACCCATCTGTAGAAGATACATCTTTAAATATTGAACTTCCTAATGAGGAAGTCTTCTATATTCAATATAATCCTCAAACATGGGAAATGTACTTTGATGGTGCCTCCAGAAGTCCAACAGGAAAGAAAATGGAAGATCCTAAATTCAAAAATGTTGGGTTAAGAATCGTACATGTTTCCCCATAAAAGGTAGTGTTACCCAATTCCTTCATATTGATGGAAGGCGGTACAAAAAAATGAAGCAGAATATCAAGCTCTCATCGCAGCCTTGGAATTGGTGCTTCAAGCACATATGAATCACATGAAGGTAAAAGGTGATTCAGATTTGGTAATCAAACAAGTCAATGGGGATTATGCCATTAGAAAAGAATATTTAATCCCTTTGTGTGATTACATCAGAGAATTAATGGAAGAAATTTCCTTGGAACCGACATTTTCTTATGTCTCGTGATCACAAAATTCCCAATCTGATGCACGGCTAATGTACCCACAGCTCTGGCAGATCCAAAATCGGGATGAAACAATCATCAGTATTGCCCACCGTCATATATTTTCACCTTATGTTCAAATTAGAACATAGAAAATCAATGAACTTAGTCCCATTTCTAAACCATATGGTCATACTATAGGATGGATGACACCTATCAGGGAATACCTTCCAAGTGTAACACTACCACCTGATAGAGCCGGGAAAGAACAAGTCTGGCTACGTGTGGTCAATTTTACTCTTTATGATAGCCCAAATCACCAAAAAATTATCTACAAGTGAGGTTTTGATGTAATTCTCTTCAGAGGTATTGATGGTTAAGAGAAAATGGTTGTCATGAATGAAGTACATGCCGGAGTTTGTGGTTCCCATTAGTCTGGACATAGACTGTCTGGTCAAATTCGTAGGCTTGGATACTTCTAGCCTTTATGATACAAGATTGTGTTGATTTCACTGAGAAATGTCATTCTCTCCAAGTATGTACCAACATTATTCATCAACCCTTGGAGTTTCTTCATATGGCTAAATACTTTTGGCCATTTTCTACATGGGGAATGGATGTAGTAGGACCTTATCCTCCGGCTACAGCTAAGAAGTTTAAGTATATTCTTACTGCTACTGACTTCTTTTCCAAATGGGCAGAGGAAATACCTCTCAAAGAATTAGGTGCTAAATTCATTTTTGTCTTAGTCATGTCCAATAGAATTACCATATTTGGTGTTCCTCATACCATATTGATGGATAATGGCACCAAATTTTGTTCAGCCGAGGTAATAAAATTGTATCAAGAATACAATATCATATCCAACCATTCATTGGGTATCATGCTACGTCCAATGGTTAAGTAGAAGATTTAAATAAGACTCTTTAAAACATACTTCAAAAGATGGTGGATAAAGATAAGAATTCATTTTCTGATAAAATTTTTCATGCTCTATGAGCTTATCGGACTACCACCCGCACTGCTACATGATCAACTCCAATTTATTGGTATATGGAACAAAAGTAGTCTTGCCTATTGATGTTCAATTAACTTCACTTAGAGTGACCATTTTTTATCAGTTATCTACATATGAACAATCAAAAAAGTGATTGGATGAATTGGAACGACTAGATGAAAAAATATTGTGTACAACACACCATTTAGAAGTCTATCAGAATCCAATAGCATGAGATTTCAATAAAAATGTTCATCTTCATTCATTCATTCCAGAAGAATTGGAATTGTTCCTCAGAACCCCAATAATATCGGGAAAGAATCCTCCAAATATTGAGCCAAAGTGGGAAGGACAATACTCAATACATAAGGTCTACTCTAATGGAGCTTATTCTTTAATCTCAATGGATGGATAAATCATTACAACTCCAACCAATGCAAGATTCTTGAAGAAGTATTTTGTGTAACACAAATACTCTCATTGTCCATGCCGAAGGACATTAAACTGCATAGCCACTTCTATCATCCAACATGACATTAAACTGTATCCCCTGTATCGTCCAACATGACGTTAAATTATGCATCTTCCGAGCTTCAAGATATTAAACTGCAAAGCACCCCATGTATATGATAAATGACATTATACTATGATCATTGCATGCACAATTTTCTTTTAAACTTTGTTTCCATGCATGACCCGAGTAGCTAATCATGCATAAGCCCCACACCATCCTTCGTGGTCTCATCTTTCACAACATGATTGTCAGTTCTATTGCTACTTCTTGTTTCTCACACCAAGCATGACTCACGTGAGCTTAGAGTAAGCTTTGACCATGAAATATTCTTTGGGATTCTAACCATTCTTAAGTACCAACATCATATTTGGTTTGTTTTCCTCAAGTACACCCCGATCTCTAAATCCCTCTCAATTGAACTACGCGGACTTTGATCCTTGCCTCCTAGGCCGGTTACGTACTCAACCTCCTATGGTTCAAGCCCGAAACCACTTTCTTCACATTAATTCACCATCATCCCTTATGATGTTGATCAGTAAATTCCTTGTCAACCATATTATTCATATCGGTTCACTTTCATCCTAGATGATGTTAAACTATGTATGTCCCATCGTCCTAACTATATGACGTTAAACTATACAGTCCCCCATTTCCCTTGATGGAATACATTAAACTGCATAGCACTGGTCCATGCATATGACCTTAAACTATTTTTACTTTTTTCCTATATGACAATAAACTGAAACAATCCCTGATACCCTCAGTTGAGAGGAATCATCATCGACATGGTCTCCAACCATGTCATATTTCAAGAACTACGTATGGCTTAATTCTCATCCTAATGAGATACTTAGTGACACCAAAGTCATTCATCTTGGGTCCAACCATAATTACAATAAAGACCCCTTTACCCCTCATATGTATGAACCAAATATTTACAAAGTATATTTCAAGAATTATGTGTGGCCTGATTCTCATCCTTGTGGGATACGTAGGAATGTTCGAGCATTCCTTGAGTCCAGCCTCGAGCCTTTGGGCCCAACCCCAAACTCTACTTTCGGTCCCTTCGTTGAAAAGTCCCCCTAAGAGCACATGGTATGATATGGAACACCCTGGTCTTTATTCGCATCAGATTTATAACAAATGCACGATGTGTCTCCCTCACTATGGTCTGAGATCTATGACCCAAAACTAAGATCTTCCATGCTTTAATCTTTTATGGAATTAAAATGTATTTCAAGAACTATGTGTGGCTTGATTATCATTCTAATGAGATACGTAGTGACATCCAAAATCTCAATTCAGGACCCAGCTGCAACATTATACAAATAATATTCATTATCTCTATAACCCTTTTCATGACTTCTGGTCGCAAAATGTATGATACATGAGAATTATATTTCCTGACTATGTAGCACGAGCCCTTAGGTGGCCTTGCGTAAGTTGTCTACATAACGGACCAGTCAGCCCAAAAAAAACTAATATTTGACTATGCAGCTTATGCCCTAGTTGGCACTGCATAATTCAACCTCCATAACGGGTTTGTCAAGTAGTGGTAACATCATTCTTAGTAGAATCCTCTTTTGTCCTTATTGGTCTTAACGATGATATGTAAGGATCTAAAAAAACTACCATCCTTAAAATATTTGTTCCATACTCTTTTCCATGATCTAAAAATATTATGTCGTATAATGTTTCTATCTCTGGTTTTGGTCGTATGATTTAAAACCACAGATACCTTTTTTCCTATGTTTGGGTCAGACCTTCATAGAAGTCACATTCCTCCAATTCTTTGACAATTTTTATATGAAATATCCTCTCTATATTCAAGTACCTTTCTCCATAAACTAGACTATATGCTTTGGAAAATTTGAATCCCCATAAAACATTCTTTGGATTTTAGCAATAGAAAGTCAAATTTCTAAGAGTTATTTTCACCAACTATGCAGCATGTGCTCTTAGGTGGCCTTGCATAAGTTGTCTACATAACGGACCTGTCAGCCAAAAGATTCTACTATTTGACTATGCATCTTATGCCCCAGTTGGCCCTACATAATTCAGCCCCCATAACGGGTTTGTCAAATAATATTAACTTCATTATTAAAAAAGACTTCATCTAATTCCTTTTAGCTCTTTTCCCATGTCATTCCTCAGATTCAAAATTTTTCAAGTCACAGTTTACAATTTTCCCCCTCCATACTTGAATATGGTAATATGTTTCCCAAAAAATTATCAATAATTAAGTCAATATCATCCATTCAGTCAAAGTTATTAGACCATAAATATTATCCTTTTTATAGTCCAACAGTCATGACATTAAACTTCCAATAACAAAAGACATGGTACTCATTAAATTGGGAACCTATAAAGGGTACTCTAAACAAAAGTCGAGTCCCAGCTCGCTAAACATACATTTTGTATGATTTAGGAAATATTGAGAAATTAAAAGATAAAGTTTTTGGGGTTTTTTATATAACCCTAATAAAAATTGAAATATGTTTACTAGGCCCATTGGATTAGGTAAAAATAATGTCAAGTATCAAAAAAAATGAAAGTACAGATGATTGAAGATGAACTGTTTTTCATTGATGAATAAGATTAGAAGAACATCCACAGATTGGAGTCTCTTCCCTTTTTTTAGAAATTACAGAAGACATTCAACGTGAATTATCATCTATTTCACAGCATCTTGAGCTTCATCAATAGCCACTTGAAGTTCATTTACCCAACCAGATTCACTCTCTTTAGCTCGACGAAGTGCTTCTTTGGCATCTTTGATAGTTTTTATACCATCCTCTTGGACTTCTTCCAATGAATTATGAAGCTATTCAAGCTTCCCAGTAACTGCATATAGCTTTTTTTGAAGGTGAAATTGTTGGAGAATCTTCCCCTTGATCTTTTGCTTCAGTTCCATCAGCTTTGAATCCTGATCATCCTCAGCTCGGGACACTACAACATGAAATTAACTGGTATTGATCAGAAATCTGGATCTGATCAGGTCTTGATGACACATTTTCTCTTGCTCCCTCCTTCGAATGACTTGTTTCACTGCAACTTCGATTTATTGATATCCAAAACTACTAAGTACCAACATATTAAACAGGGATGAGAGTCTTGGAATTTTTAAAGGCAGCTCTTCAAGAGGCACCTCAAATATTATCTTCCATATATTTTTTCATGCCTAGCGACGTGATAATTTTGAGCGCCTTTTGCACCTATGGGTCTGATTCAGCATTGCTATCATAGGGAGAAACATAGTCTAGGATTAATGCACATAAGTAAGTTCCCTATTCTTCTCCTTCCCTAATCTTGGTTGCTTTACCTTCTGCTACTATTTGGGCTGAGGCTGAGGCTTCACCTCCATATCTAGCCATTGAAGTTGACAGCCCTGTTTGGTCAATTGAAAGTATGGTTAGTTTCAAAGGATAGTAAAAGTTGATTGGTTTTCTTGTAGGTTAAGTAAGCCACAAATATCATCATCTTTTACCTAACAGTAGATAAGCAACTTGGGAAGACTCCTCTCCATCTTTCTTAGCTTCAACCGGATTTTCAGGATGGGTTTCAGGAGGGTCTTCCATGTCAAGTTCCACCTAATCCAGTGTTTCAGGATTAATGATGAAACTCATGTCCAGTTGACTCTATGAATAGATCTCCAAAATCTTGTAAATCACATTTTAATTCAACATGGTCTAAAATTTCTTGAAAGGAAATGCCAATAGTCATCATTATATCCAATGATATCTCAGATCCCATGTTAGTCTCACTAGTGGGAGCACTCGGCATGTCGTCTTTGTGACTTTCATCTGGCAATCTCTAACCCTGGATAGCTTCTTCAAAGATAGCTGTGGGGTCATCTTTGGAAGTTGAAAAATGTTCTGTTGCATGTGTTGAACCTAAAAAAATCAGAGAATGGAAGTCAATTGTTGTCTCAATTGAGGTTTTATGAAGTATTGTTAATTTACCAGAAGTCTTTTCTCTCCTGGCATCAGAAACATGAGTGGTGTTGGGAACCGACGCCAGCTCATCTGCTCTCAGTATTTCTTCAGGAATAGCTATTTGAGCAGGTACTTTCGGCTGTTCTCCAACACCCTCTGTTGTACTTTGAGGATGGTCAGTCATTTCCCTTAAAGGTGAAACTGAAGAAGCCCCTGCAATCCCGAGAAGTTTGATCACTTTTTCATAAGTTAAGATTCATGACTACCAGAAAGACTTACCACTACTAATAAAATGTTTGGCTATGGTATTCTTTCTACGATGCTTCTACTTCTTGGATTTTTTTGGTGGACTGGAATAATCACCTCCAAAAACAGGTATCGGAGATAATAATTCTCTTTCTAACTCCTCATCCATGGCTTGATGGCCTGGAGATACTTCGACTGGTTCATGAGGAGATTCAATGGCTCCAAGAGCGGTGACACCAGGGCTATACCACGGTGAATGGATTTCAGTGGTTCTTTCCATTGCAAGTTGTAGGATGAAGATGATTATTTCCATGAATAACAATGATTTCGAAAAATTAAAATTGAAAAGAAAATTGAAATATGAGATAAAGGAAACTTACATCTTCAAGAGCCACATAATCACGCCACTCTTCATCTAATGAAGTACCAATCCCCTCAGTGGTACTACGGTCTATCATTTCCTTCACCTTCTTGGTGACAGGAACTGACTTATAAGTGGCATATATGCACATTTCTAGATCTTTGATGTAATCCCTCACTTCATTGGGGTTTTCCTCAAAATGTATGTCAGAATAAGCCTAGAGATTCCCCACTCCAGGTATATGTAGCCCGTCGCATAAGTCCATCCAAGCAGTTTTAGAATCACAATATAAACTCTGCCATGTCCAGACAACCTCTAGTGGTAAATATTTAGAATGTGCACCAGAAGGCCGTGAGGATGGTTCTACAATCTGGGACATCAACTTATTCCCAGATCCTGAAATCACAGATAAAGGATATGAAAATGAAACCTGTTGCTTTTTAAAATAATGGCGACTAAATTGCCTCAATAATGTAACTCACCAGAAGCCGATGGAGTAGGTCTCTTGACTCTGGCAGGTGGATTATATCTGGTACAAGGCCGCTTTGACGCATTTCGTGACTCAGCATCCCCATCCTAGGAATCTGATGAATCAACTTTGGGTGTGGAATCTGGAGATGAGGAAGAGTCACTTCCAAATGAATAGCTTCATTCCTAATGGTCGTCTTTTTTATTCCCACCCGAGGGACTTGCTAATTCAGAACCCCTTCAGGGTATGATGCTACCCAGCACTCAGCATACCATGTAGTCAATTGACTTGCCTCTCCAATAGCGAGTAGGTAAAATACCACCCTAGTCTTCTCCATAGATTTCAACAACCATAGTTGATTTGTAACCATCAGATTTTGCTCTAACTTGACATGTACTGGAGGGGATATGGTAATTTTCTTCAGACATTTGAATTTATGTGTGAATCTGTATGGAGCATAGGCCTCGCATATAATTTCTCTGTCAATCCTTGTGGCCAGTGTACCATCTCTACATGCCAGCATATATGCCCTTAAATCCAGGCCTGTTGTTCCATCATCAACAAATCGCCCAGTTGATGGATTTCTATAAGGAAAGAAGTGAAACTCCTTAAACATGCTCAGCCTTATTTTGATGTCATAAGCGTTAAGGGATAATGGATAAATTCCAAAAATGTCCTGAACAGACGGCCAAAAAGAACTTTCAAGAACCTGTACTCCACTTTGTATATCATATGTCCTAAAATGGGTGGCGATCCATCCCCATAAAACTCGGAATGGTCTCACAATTCTTAAAGGAGACTTACCTAGATAAACATGAAGTAAGATCCTATGAATGTTTTCCAAAACTGGGGTGGCAAACCCAACCATCTTCTTTTCATCCAGCTTGGTTGCAATGAAAAAGTTCCCCAGCCTCACACATCCTTTTGAATCCTGAACTGGTAAAAGTTAAACACTGATCCACAAGCCCAAAAATCATGCCAGATGGTTCTTAATTGGAATTTTCTGGTTAACTTCATACCCCTACTTATCAAACTCTCGTGCTTCGAAAGTTTTCCAAAATGTGCCCAGACCACCCCTCTTTTCTGCTCTAGGGAAACTCATAGGATGAGGGCAGGAATGTCCCTTTTCTTTCTTCTTAATCAGAAACATGTCCATCCACTCCTCTAGATGAATATCTTTTCTGGAATGCGTTTTCATGGTGGTGGTATTCTTAATCTTGTAGAAAATTTTCATTAAATCTCGAGCCAAAGCCGGAGTATTCTCTGAATCATTCCAGGTCACCTTGGGGGGGGATGAATTCATCATACATATCTCCCAAAATTTGGGACCCTAAAATAATATAGACATCCCACAAACTGATGCCTACTTCTCCATGAGTCAGATGGAAATAATTTGTTTCCGGCCTCCAGCAGCTGATTAACTCCAGCACGAAATTGTCATTTCTGTAGACATATGTCTTCCCAGCCCAGATAGATTCATATATTGCAGATCCCTTCAGATCTTCGACAATATCTACATAGTTTTGTCGCACCCAATATTCCCACATCCAAGTAGGCTTCACACCTCCTCTATTATAGAAATCCCAACTCTTCTTCCATCCCTTAGATTGGTCCATCTTAGAATTTCAGAAAATAGATGGATAGCAATGTGGCTGCTGATCAGGTGAGTGAGGCTTAAAATATGGAGCACATGGGCTATGATGCGTTATGTATGCCTTATCCACTGTCCCAGCATTGGAAAATGATCCTGCAACTGAGACATTTGACGAAGAAAAGATGGTGTAGGTCTGAAACCAGGAATGAGGGATGTAATTATTTGCCTCTAGAATGTGAACTCCTTGCAGATGACCACGACCATACAAAGGAAAGTTCATGCTCTGTGGAAAATTGGCATGATATTTCTTCAAGTAATTATCCAAATATGGGAGAGTGTTGTTGCCGATATCATAATATTCATGGTTGATGATGTTCATCATATCATCTATTCACTTGCTAGCCAACTCATCAGCTAATCTAATTATTTTGGGAGCCATTGAATCAGCACAATGATCAAACAATCAACTGTTAAGTAAGTTTTTTTTGTGAAAATTTGATGAAGGAAATCCAAAAAATGGCAAAGGCATTAAGGCATGCAAGTCCCAAACTTGTCGCGCAAGTCAGCCCTATCGCGCAAGTATTGTCTCCCTAGTCATGGGGTGAAAGTCAAATACCTTTTGTAGAAGTGCGAAAAAATAAAAGAAGGGAGATTTTCCAAAGAAAAGAAGCACCTGCACGACGAGGGATCAAGTTCTAGAAGCCGAGTGAGTTTTCGCAAGAGTGAGCCTATATATATAGGTGATCCATGACACCTACGCACCATACTTGTGTGCCCCAGAAGTTGCGCGCCAAACATGTGTGCCACAGACCCTTGATTTCTCTTACTTTACCTCAGATACATATCCTCTTTCCTTTTTAGATCCAACTCTGAGGGGGGACTTTTATTGACACACCATTCCATCATAGGGTCCAACAAATGGAAAAGGGGAATACCTTAAGCACAAAGAGGTTCACCCTTTGAAGATACATCAAAAATTTGATAAATGCATGGACCAGGATCTCAATTTGGAATGCGCCGCGCACGTTACCTATGCGCCACACAAGTCACTTGCGCACCACATAAGGGTTATGAAATTCACTTGAGCGCCCCATTTTATTTTTCCCCCAAGGTGCATGGTGGCCTATAAATAGCCCCTATGGGCCCCCCATTTCGAAGATGGATTTTTCCAGAAGTCAAAATCAATCCTTGGTCACCCAAGTCTTCAACTCAACTCTTCCAAAAACTACTAAGGTATCTTTTTACCTATAATGGAAGACTTGAAGGAGTAGGATAAGGCCTAAGTTTTTAGAATTCATCAATTACTTCCGCGCCTAACTGTCCAGACCTATTTAAATGTAGAAACACTTGTGCACCACCCTATCCTTTTAATAAAACTTGTGCGCCACCCTTTTAGAAACATCTTAGGATAGTACTAAAGGATTGAGTTAAGTCTTGCCCTAAGTATTACCCTACAGATTCCATGTCGCCCTGGTGAACCCATGTCATTTAAGTACAATTCTACGGCTAATACATGTGTTCCAAATGACTTTTCTAACCTACACTTGCGCTCTAACATCATTTGTGTGCCTCTTTCTCCCGTTCACCTCTCCTCTTCAGGATATTAGCCCTCAAACCCCTATTCAAATCCATTTATGGAATGGTTCCTTTGTTGGATTCCTTATCTGAAAGGGATTCTATGAGAACCTCTCCCAAAACCTCGTGAATTACAAACTTTATGCCACTACGGTTAAAGGTTCCCCTTATATAACCTCATCGTTTAAGATGAGAAGATCTTTTTAATTTTGGGAATCCTTCACAGGAGTAATCCCCATTCATAGTTCCTTTAACTAGGGCCTCATTCTCAGTAGTATGCCCCAAGTTACAAGCCCCCTTAACTCGGGCCTTCTTCTATGGAATAATCCCCAGTCATAGTTCCCTTTAATTTTGGGAATCCTCCTGAGGAGTATTTCCCAAACATAAATTCTTTTGATTGGGCCTCCTTCTTAGGAGTAAGCCCCAGTCATTATTTCCTTTAATTTTGGATTCCTTCTCAAGAGTAAGCCCTAATATTATGTTCTTTTGATTTGGTCCTCCTTCTAAAGAATAAACCTCAATAATAAGTCCCTTTTAATTTGGGCCTCCTTCTCGGGAATAAGCCCCAATAATAAGTCCCTTTTAATTTGGGCCTCCTTCTCAGGAGTAAGCCTTGGGTTAAAATTCCAAATCTCCATAAAGTAAAATACCTTTATGGACCCTACTCTTGGGATTCTTTCCCTGAAGTAAGTCCTGGTCTTCATCTACTTGGGCATTCATTTATACGTAAGCCCCACATCATTTCTCCTAACTACATCTTTCGTGGAATCATCATCAATTTTACTGATACCTCTTGTTTCTCACACCGAGCATGACTCACGTGAGCTTAGAGTGTAAAAGTAATCATGAAATCTCTTTTTGGTCCATTAACCATGCATAAACCCCATCCTTCTTATCGAACTACGTCAGTTCTGATTCCTTCTTGATGAGGATATGTAGATAGCCCATATGCAGGTACAATCTCAACTCTGAAATAATCCTTGTCTTTCTGAATCATAATAATCTTCAAGTGCACCACTGAGTGGATTTAAAACCAGTATGGTCGTCATAATGACCAAGATATTTCTATATAATATATTTATGGATTCCATTGACTAAGAATCTCCAATACATATGGATGATTCTCTATTGATGAAGATCCTCTAATACATATAAAAGATTCTCTAAATCCCATACATATCAATCATTGATTGCCAAATATAAAGGAAACTGATTTTCATTATTGGTGAATTAATAAGGATTTGTGAACATAACTCAAATCTATAAGAGAGTCTTGGAGTAGGAAATAATTCCCACCAAAAAGGTGTGATGAGCTTGACCTCCCATCCTCTTGACCAATGAAAATTCTTAAGCCTCATCGATCCAAAACTAATGAGCACCTACCTTTAGAAAGTTGGTACAAATGGATATAGAATCATTGGATGTTTCAGGTTCTATGAATAAACCTATTAGAAATCGATTGAAAAGTTTGAACCTTAAACAAACAAGGTCATCCCCATTTCTAAAAGAAACAATGTTATACCAGGTGAACTGACTCAAAAGTGATCAAAAGTAAAACACTTCCAAAACACACACAATCAGTGTTTTCATGAAGCGAGTTGTAAATCAGAATTCAGGGTCCTGGTGTATAGATATGTCAGCCTCTGCACCAACAGTAGACTCCTTGAACTGAAAACCACACTTAAAAAACATAACAATATTTCTCCATTGAAAAGATTATAGTCCTAGTTCTTCGGTAGAACCGACTCCTCGGATACCACTTTGTCATGAACCATCCCCCGGGGACCGTGCTTGACTACCCCAAGCCCACCATCCATAGGTCCGAGGTTGGTGACTAGCACCAGAAAGGTGTATCCCTAAAATGGGAAGGAATTGCCTTTAAAATTGTACAAACACACATCCCAAGAACACAACAAGATACAACCAAGAAGTAAAATATTAGTAGTAAAAGTGTGTACTGAAAGTAAAAGGGGCCAGAATACAAGCCCAAATGAAAGATACAACTACAACAGAAAATAGTAAACAGCACAAGGAATCATCCACAATGGTTCCTACCTGTAGGGTAGTTACAGCTCATCTCCACAGCTCTCCATGTCAACTGTCGCCGCCGTCCATCATCAGGTCCTAGCTCCTTTAGTCTCAATCAAGGCTTCCAATTGTCTACACAAGACACAATAGGGTGCGGGCGAAGCATATGTAGGGGTGAGTATAACGATACCCAGTAGGGACCTCGAGACCCCTTAAGGTCTCTCAAAATTCAACAAAGGAAAACCACAAATCATGATCTCAATCAAAAATCACAAGACAAAGACACAACTCAAACTAGGTATAACTTAAGTACATAATTATAGATGATTGGTCATAGAGCTAGATCATCTTTTTCTGTTTTAGAGACAATGTTGTTGACCCACACAGGATCAAAAGGTACTAACCCCTACTAACCCACAGAGGATCTGACCCGCCTAGGATCAATAGGTACTAACCCCCACAAGACCCACACAAGATCAATAGGTGTTGATTCACACATAATCCCTAGGTGATGATTCAAAAACAATCTCTAGGTGCTGATTCACCCAGAATCTCTAGGTGCTGATTCACACAGAATCTCTAGGTGCCAACTCACATAGAAACACTAGGTGATGGTTCACATAGAATATCTTGGTGTTGATTCACACAAAATCATTGGGTGTTGATTTACACAGAATCGCTTGGTGCTGATTCACACAGAATCACTAGGTGGTGATCCACATAGAATTGCTCAGTGCGGATTCACAGAGAATCATTAGGTGCTAATCCACACAGAATTGTTCAGTGATGATTCACCAGAATCGCTAGGTGGTGATTCACATAGATTCACTAGGTGTTTATTCAAATAGAATCTCTTGGTGAGGATCTACATAAGATCTCTCTTCAATCTTCACATCTCAGCCAGCCATGGGATTCCCGCTCATAGTACGCTTATTTCTATGAGAAAATAACCCTCAAGCCATCAGTCATATTTAAACAAGAACTAATTCCCCTGAATATTTTACCCAAAAACCTGTCATGTCATAATGGTTCCAACACAACAGATGGAGCATCAACTGGACGCCCGGTTTGTAAATTATTGGAATTTTAGTGTCGAGGGCCCGGTTGAATTTGGAGTCGATCCATCCCAGTCGTACTCCAACATTCTCCAAAACTCTTGTGGAGTATCTCAAAAGTTTTTTCATGCTCCAAGTATCCTAGTGCCATAGACCGTTCTCCAAATGGACGTCTGGTTCACAAGATACGGCCTTTTAAGCATATATGGGCCCGAGAGGGGTCTGGGCCCAGTCCAACCCAGCCGGCCAACCCGGCCCAGCCTGAACCTACCTGGGCCGGCCCGGTTGGGTTGGGTCATGGAGGGCTTAGCCATCTAGGCCGAAGATCAGCCCGGCCCGCCCCGACTGGGCTGGGTCGGGGCTGCTCGGCCCGCCGGCTGGCTCGACCCGTACGTGGGCCGCGCGGTCTGCCTCCCGAATAGCTCAAAGTGATGTTCAGATCTATACTTGTTTGCACCAGGTGGAATTGCATGGGTGTCTGTGGGACCCACATAGAGCGAGTCCCTCCCTTCTTCGAGCCTTCAAAGTCGTGGTGCATGACGGTGCACCGCCTACTGCCTCCGCGGCCGGCCGAGAGTCGGTCGCCTGTTTGTCTGTCACGGCGTCGAGCGGCGCCGCCCTCATCTACGTCCAATGAGTGATGGCCACCACCTTTTCCACTAGTTTCTTTATGTTGTAAGAGCTTTTATAGATCACCAGGTGAGCTCTGGTGGTTTTTTCTTCATTCCAGATGCACCTACGACCCTCCCAGGATGCCGCCTTCGTTGGGTGCCACCCGGTTTCATTATTCCGTCGAGTTGAAAATTATCCCATTAAGAGTGCATCAAAAATGAACCATCTGAGGGTTTTGGCCTTATTTTTTTGGCCCGTGCCCTCTACATTAACATCATAACAGGTGGCACCAATTTAATTCAACAAAGATAAACTTTATTATTAAAACCCCTGCCTCGAGAATCGTTGGAGTCATCACCATGGTGGAAGGAGAATCCACGCTTTGTTAAAGCCACTATAATTCATTGTTCCTTGTTCTAACCCTCCAATGACGTCCATGATTCCATTCTTCATTGTAGGAAGACGTAATGTCACTTTTCCATAGGTTTTTTTCTTGGTGAAGCTATCTCAAAACACCAACCCAAGCTCAATTTAAATAGACGGTGGATGAGAGTTTAATTCAACATAGCTTTAATAAGGTTAATTAATAATTTAATTAATAAAACTCTCATCACTCAATGTAGTGGTTACTAAAACAATGGTCAATCCATTAAATGGATTTAAAAAACAGTGGTCCTGCCACCACCTCTCAACCGTTGGAGAAAAATAAAGTAAAAATTACATGATATTTTATTATTTTTTTAAATGGATGAAAAAATATCTTTTTTCCCAACCTATTGTGGTCTAAGTGAAGCCTCCCTTAAGAGAATCCCAGCATTACAGATTCAACAGTGTCCTCATATTTCAATTTTGAGCACTGGTTCAAAATATAGAAAATGACGTCTGCACATTTAGTGAATGTACCTTAAAAAAAGTTCAAAAATTATTAACAGTCACCCTCGACCCACATCGATCAAGGTTAGGCTCTACCTAAGGGGAAAACGCCCTCACAAGCTCAATGGTACTCTTGGATTTTCAATTCGAGTTACCGTTTAAGAGTTATAGAATGTAACAATAAAATAATTGTTACTTAATTAATTTATTTATGGCCAAAAACTAACTTCCACTATCGGCCCCCGTCGTCCAATGTTTGGATCTTCCTAAGGAAACCATAAACTCATGAGTTTAAGTCGTGCCTAGGGTAAATTTGTCATCTGAAATGCAACGTTGGCCTCGTATTTCTGATCTGAGCACCTGTTTAATAGTTATTACACTTTTTCAGGAAAAGTTCTCGAGTGAGTTATTTAAAGCTAAACATTTATCAATGGATCATTTCAGGCACTCCAGGCCTTGAAATCACATGCTGTCAATTTTCACAGTCTCAAAATAATTTGATATAATTAAAAAAATATGGAATTTTCAGGACATTACGTTAAAATGATTTCTAATATACTCTTATAAAAAATTGGGTTTTCAGAAATATCAAATTAACACTAATTGGTATGGGGTTCTTTCAAATCATTCTAAATAGTTAGGAGGAATATAACAAGCTTTAGAATGTTGGAAATATAAAATTCTATCTTGTTTTATTTAGGTATTCTCAATGGGATGGGAATTTCAATCTGTTTACTTAAAAATAGAAAAGTCAAAAAATTTGATCAGGCTTCATGATATGAGTTGGGTATTTTTTCACCCATAGATTCATAATTATATAGCTTCATATATTGTAATAACACTGAATATAGAAGAGAATACTATTATAGGAGAGCTGGGATATTATACTATATTTTTTTATCAATTCCAATAGTGATTCTAATCTTCTAGAATCAATCATCCTTCATGAAAATGGCTCTATATTTGAGTTTTATAATGAATATCAGTGTGTCCCACATATTTTTAATGTTTTTATGATTTCTTTCATATAATTTCAAAATTAAATGTTGGTTAGAAGAATATTAACCCCTCTAAACATGATATCAAAGCCTAGAAAATAGTGGGTATGAGAGGTGATAGTGAAAATGGAAAAGATATGGTAGGATCTGAGGAATCAAAGTAATGGGTTCCTAAATGTTTGGAGGAAAATCGTGTTTTAATTGAGTCTTATATAAAATTTATATCTAGTGTTGGCCATGATTCCCTAGATTTTGAGCCTCAAAAAATGCATAAGGGATTCACACAAAGATCATATCTACAAAAACATGGATCTAAGTTGTTGAGGAATAAGGGAATTAAGTTCTCATTTAGTAGAATTTTAATCTTATTAACAAGATTCTAGGATCATCTTTTATGGATAGCCAGAGTGATATGACTATTTCTAATAAGAAAAGAATCATATATTACTCTAGGTTGATTGGATTTAATGTATATGTTGATGTTTGGAGAAATAATGTTTTTTCTTATCCTACCTCCTATAAAATTTATGGGTATGGATCTTGGGGGAGGATTAATGTTGTTCATAGATCTATTGAGATTACTAGGAAAGTTGGAAATAATAAATTGGTGAGACAACTTGAATTAATGTAACGGATAATGTGGATATTAATATTAGGAATATGGATGTTGATTCTTTTACTTGATTTAAAGGGGATTCTTCACTGGTGGATATTTCGATTCTATCAGATTTCGTTGGAGAACATTGTGAGCATATTAAAAAAATTTATGTAACCATTAATGATTTATTTTCAATTACAATGTGTTCCATGGATTTTTTTGGGAGCCTTCCCATAAACAAAAGAGTTATCCAATGAATTCTAATGAAAATTCTTCTGAGAAGTCAATTTATACTATATAAATTCATGATCATGCTAAAAGAACAATATCTAAAATATAGAATAAAAAATAATATACCTATGGTCTCTATAAATAAGAAAAGAAATAGTGGAAATAAAATATAAGAAAATATTTATACAAATGAATATCTTATTCTTAAAATTTATGGATATAATAAATGTTTGGGAAACTAGATCCCACAAAAGATATATTTTCATGTTTAATATTATAATTACTAGTGTTATTGAGCCCATAATATATTTCAATAATAGTCACTATGATCAATTTGAGAAAATGGGTTTTAGTTTAGTATGTATTATTACTACCAATACTAAGGTTGAAACATTATGGGTTCTTAATTTTATGTCACTACAACGACTCTCAATTATTAACATCAATAATAATATTTTTTATTCACATTTTTTTCCAGGAGGGGACATTTCATGTTCTATTATTTATGCCTTTATTAGGTAATAGGAATGAATAACCCCATAGTTTGATCTCCCTATACATAATAAAATTATCAATGGTGGTCTTTAGTGATTTCAATTCCATTATATATTCTAATGAAAATATTGGTTATACACCACTGATGATTGAATGAAGGTAATTCAGGGAATAGATTGAATTCAACAATCTCTTGGAGGTCTCTCTCATGATTTTAAGATTCACCTAGAATAAAAAAACATGATGCTAGAAAGCTCGATAGATCATTTGTGAATGAAAATGTTGTGGAATCATGGGTATCCGTAATTAGTTCCACCCTTTCTAGTCTCAAATTGAATCACTATATTATTTATTATTTTTATTTATCCTACCATGAAATCATATGACATGAAAGTCAGGTAGATATTCTGCATATTTATGTGTTTGGTGAGATTTGAACACCTTACCTCTTGGTTACCCTACAAATTCATTACCACTTCAACAATATCTTCAGGTGTTGGGTAAATTGAATTTAATATACTTATATAAATATACAAATAAATACATATAAATTTGTATACATAAATAATTATATTAAATAATAGTAACAAATAATAATAATACTAATAATAATTAAACAAATAATACAAAAATGATGTGAACCATGGGTAAAAACCCATGATCCCAAAACTAATTGAAAATAAAACAAATATAATGTAAAGAGCAATTAATAAGGATTTATTAATAAGTAATAAATAAAAAAGTAATTAAATAAATTATAAATAAATAATATAAAATAATTGAGAAATAATAAATGAATTGATAGTAATAAATAAATATGTAATTAATAATTCATACATAATAAATAATTAATAATTAATTAATAATTAATAATAAAATATAAGTACATTAATAATAAATTAAAAATAAATTAAAATAATAATAAATTAATATATCTTATGTAATCATAGATGGTCCTATAGGTTACAAGTAAAGGAAAAAACACACACATATAATAAATAATATATTATAAATTATAATCGATAATCGATAATAGATCATTAATATATATGTATATAATTACATGTAATAATTAAAAGAATTTGGGGTTATTCCCCTTTATTAAAATATGGAAAGGATGAACACCTAATTGACTGGGATTGTGACCTATTACATGTCAAGTGACCCGACGAAAATTGCTAGATTCCTCATAAAAATTATAATCAAATAAGATGATCCAAAATACCCAAAAAATCAAACATCCCTAAAAAAGCCCGAATGAAAATTTGAGCACAAAATTGTCTACTACCAGAGAAAACCCTTGATGCTGCTAGAATCTGAACCCCATTCTAGCTAATAGGTGGTGTGGATCCTTCCAGCATCACTATCACCCTCTTTGACAATTCCATGGAACCATTATGGTTGTTAATGCCCTCACTCATCAATACCCTACCATTAATGTTGTGAGGCCAATCTGTCTCAACAACAATCATGATCCTCATAGAAAAAAGTTTATTGTGTAAAGTGGTTGGACAACTGATGATCCAGAGAGACATAGTGCCCTCATTGATCAATAGATCCACACCAGCACCGATCAACCAATGAACAAGCATCACCCAAACCACTTCTTCGATTCTACACCTTCTCTATATCTAGAGGCCACAGATATAAGGATATATAGATTGGATCATACACCCAGATTAGACTGTTCTTTAAAATAGGCTCCTTAAATGAAAAAATTGACACCCTTGTCATCATGCTTCACCACCACTGACTCCCATGCCGAACAGGGATCTGCAAGCCACACAGTCAAACTAACAACATTCTCGTCAAACAGGGAAACTCCACTATCCATGTTGTTTTTGATTGATGTGGAAAACCCTTTATAGATCAAACTTTAATGTTTAAGGAAGTCTTCCTCCACCAAATGATGGACTGCAATCAAAATATCCTTATATCTGAGGATATCTTATGCCACCACTTACAGTCTTCCTCTTCTCATAAGATCTTCTCATGATAGAATCAAGATCACCACCAACCCATTCTTCATATGACTAAGGTTCACAACCACATGAGTCCTACCCCCACTAAAGAGATCCAATCTCACCATCAAACCCTACTGGATAGTGTTATACCTCACTATCGTATGTGGGAATCCCCTTCATGGTAGGTTCAATCTCACTGTAATCCCGAGCCATATAGGGATACATTTTCTATCAGGAACAACCTTCTTTCAACCAAGAGATCCATCATATATATATTACATATAAATTTATTTAAAGGAAGTCATATATATTATATATATAATATAAATATAAATAAATTTATATAAATTTATATAAATACAACCACAAAGACACACACACACAATGACCAACAAAATATATATAAATATATATAGTGTAAATGAACATCCAAATCAATAGTTGTGGATTTTTGAAGTTAAAATATAATGTTAAATTTATCTTAATTTGGATAAAAAAATATTAGTTATATTCAAGTTATTATCTAATTTTTTTGTAGTTCATTTTATAATATTTGATTTGAATATTTGTAGAGAAAAAAATTGACAATCATGGTCTCTCTGGTGATTCACATGTTTGGTTGTTTGATTTCCCTATTTGGGTAAAAAATTTATTGTTTCGGATCTCTAATAATCATTTTAATATTTTTCCATCTTTTAAAAAAACTGTTTCAGGCATAAAATTGAATTCTTTATATTCTCTGATTATCAGTATATTTTTTAAAGTTTCCCTATGGTCTCATTAATCCTCAACATTAGAGGTTTTCTTCATGTTAAAATATGTTTACCAATTTATTATTCAGCTATTTTTTATTCTTGGTTTACGTTGGCGATTTTCATGCTCTAGTTTTTTCAAAAGTGAGTTATTATCCTAGGAACTATCCACATTCAACCCAAAAAACTAACACCAAGTGGACAGTGGTAGGGTATTTTCCCTAACATCCATGTTGGAAAGGAATAGATGGAAAACTAAGCCCTATGACCCTACTCTTTTATCCTTGTAGTATTATGTGATGGTATGAATGGTGGTGATATATTCTTATATATTTTTGTAGAGATATGTAATAGATTTTGGTTATTTTAACACACATTTATCTCCAGATATAGTATCCTATGGATTTTTTTAGGTATGTAATGTGTAGGATGTCATAGACTGAGGTAAAATACTCAACATACTAGTTGTGGTGAATTTTTGGAAACTAATCATTTATTATATGGATATGTGGATGGTATGATGCAATGCATGGGGTTCCTGTATATTAGTTTATCCTAGATATCCTTGGTCTGGCCTACATTATCCCATGTGTCTTCGAGCATGCTTAATTTTAGTGAGAGATGGGTTAGGGTGTACTATGTTGGGGAATATCATCAAATTAGTGGGGAAGTGGTAGAGATGTCACTTTATAAATATATTTGATATTATCTTATTGTTCTATGAAATATTTTGTGAGTGCTCTTTGTTGATGATGGGAAACCAATAGAAAACATATTTAGATGATGAGTTAGTTTTGTTTTCTTACTCATTGAGCTTTAATGTTCTTATTTAACATCATTCATGACAGGTTATATGGAGGACCCTATTATGTGTGCATGTAATGATCACCCTATGTATATAGAATCGTTTTTTTATGAATGAAGTTGTTGGTTGGTCATTGAGAAGGACATTACTTATTCGAACAGTTGTTTAGGAGTTGTTCAAGATTCATGGTTACTCCCGATGATCTATTTTATTGTTTTTTATTTTTTAGATATCATGTTATATTATATACTATTTTGGGATTACTTCATTTCCATGAATATGAGTTGTTTGGTGGTTGTCCTTATTGAATCTATTGCTTTTAAATTTGTATGAGGGTAATGCTTCCCATTTGAGTGATTATATACACTCGATTCTTGTCATTAACCTATTCACTATTGTAGGTGGTCATTAGGTGTTATTATCTCTCTTTCACTATTTTCAGTCGAGGAGGGGTACCGTTGGAGGGACGGGAAATAAAAAATTAATTAAATAAGTTTTCTTGTATCATTTTATTTTTTCTCTCTACATTTTTTATGCAATATTAAATTATAGTATATAAAATATTAACCATATTTTTCTCAAGCATTATTTTTTTATTTCACTATGGATTCCTCTCAATAATTTTCTTAAGGTTCCAAAACTCTGAGCATTTGTTTTTATAGACTATCATTCTAATTTATTAGAATTTAATAATGGATGGTTTTTATTATCTAACGTCTCCTTCTTAGTTTTCTTCATTTTCACTTTTGATTTGTAATATTTGGGACATTAATGTTGTACCGAGTAGTTTGGTGGAAAACTCTTTTCATGACCATTAAATGATTCATAATATTGTAATTTCATGTTTATTCAATACTTATAGAGGTACTATGGGTATTTTTTGGTTGCATGTACCTTCTATTGAGTTGAAGATTAATTCAGAATGTGCATCAAATGGGAACCCAAGGGGTGTAGGTTGGAGTGTTGTTTTCCAATCCCCTATGGGGATATCATCAACAGCTTATTTTTTCCTTGTTCCATAGATTATGCTTTGAAGGTTGAAATTATTGGTTTCATTCATGTAATATGTGTCATTGATATTAAATTATGTGGAAATCTGTGGATTTAAACCAATTCTGGAGTTATCAATCAAGCGCTCTAGAGTGGTTAGGTTTAATTGTCATGGAATATTTTATATTAATGGATGATATTCTTAAATTACTTATCTTCTATCAAACATGGTGACCACACATGTTTCTTTTGAAAATAATTCTCTCGATGATTTCGTAGAAAATAAGGGCATGTCATGTAATGCCTTTACATCGTTAGATGAACTACTTAAGTATCTTATTGATATCTCTTTTAGATATGTTTATAAAAACACCTATCATTAGACTCTTGTAACACGTTTCTTTTCATTGAATAAAAAGTTTCTATGATTCTGATTTGTATCGATTATACTTATAAATAATAACTAGTGTATTAGTGGGGGTGATATAAAAATTGATTGAAGGGTATTTTTTACAAACCATAAATATGTTCAAAATGTTATTTTTTTTAAATACACACAATCCAGGAATCCTTAACATGATGCCATGTATTTCTCCTTTTATCCATCCAACCATATCATCCAATGATTGAATGCTCATGTTGGCTCCCAAAATCGAGACTAAATTTTTTCATTTGGGCAATTGAACGCCCATTTCTAGAAAATAATACCCCTTACGACCCTTCTTTTAAAGGGTTCCAGTCATTATTTTTTCTCTTATATATATATATTAATAAATAATATATATATATATATTTAATGTGATATTTTTTATCTATATTAAAAATATAAAATTTATTAATAATATAAATATACATGAAATATATATATACACACTCAAATTAATATGTATATTATAAATTTTATTATGAACTAATTATTGTGTTGGTATTATTATTTATTTATTATAGTTAGAGAGGATTAAGAACAATAAAACAATCACACACAATAGGAAACCCATTACATCATGCCTTATCCCACCCCTTAAGATCAAAAATATTATAATTGTCTTATTTATTAATTTTTTTTTGACCTTGATGCACATTGGAAAATTAATTTTGTGGTCATTTTTAAGAAACAATCAAATGGCACAATCAAAACCCATGACCCATAGGCCTTGAAGTCTCTAGCCCTGCACCCATGGGCTCTACTCGCACCACATGCCTACTGCTACGACAGACCAGCCTTCCACCCTTGCAGTCATCCACAAGCCACCAATATCTTCACTGAACTACCACTCTCACCATCATCACGTCGGCCTACCATCACATAAGATTTTACCAGCATTCGCGCTGCCAACATCACTCGCATCCGTTGCCGAACAGGATGTCATCCACCACCCACGTGACTTCCTCCCTCACGGTCCACCTATGTGCATAGCTAACCTTACAACCCCATTTACAGCTAGTATGTCAGCCACCAACATCACATGTATTCCACTGTCGAGTGAGATATCGTCCACCGCACGCACCTAAGGGTGTCGCCCGGCGGCCACCGAGTGCTGGCACCAACTAAATTGGGGGAAACAGTGAACATTCGAGGGTCAAATACATATTTATATCTACATTAATAATCATATTCATATTTATAAATTATTGAAAAATTAAAATTTCAAAAGATGGCTTCCCAAATTTCAATATAAATTTTTCAAATTTATTTACATATACTAGTGAAATTATATAATCAAAATCTAATTTCCAATAAAGACAATAAAAATATCCATTCGAATTCTAAATGAAAATCTATACCAATAATTTCTAGTTACATGTCTAAATTTATACTCGAAATTAAATTTCCAATGGAAACTTCCATAATAAAATTAAAATCTATAGTGATTTTTTTTGAATCAAATGAAATTTACAATGACACATTAATATAAGTATATACATTATATATTAGTGCTTGTATATATATATATATACAAGAATATATATTAATATAAGTTCATACCATTATATATTATAATGTAATTATATAATATATATAATTATGTACCTTAAAAATTGAATTTATATATACTCATATAATCATAAAGTGTTAATCAATAGTAGAAATTTCCACAAGATTTTCATAAAAGATTTTGATGTTAAAATTTTTGCTTAAAATTATAATTAAATTTTATTAATAAAAAAATAATAAATGTAAACATTTTCATGAAATTTACATTGAAAATTTCCAATAAAATCTTTTAGAGAAAATCATGACCAGAAAATTTTATTTCAAATATTTTCTTAAATTACAAATTCCAAATTCCAAATATTTTTGTTAATTCTAATGAAACTTTGATTACAAAAATTCAAAAAAATAATCATGTTTACATTTTCATTGAAAATATTTTAACGCATAAAAAACAATGTAATTTTTCACTAAAAACCTAATAGGGAATTTCAAAATGAAATTTCCAATGCACATTTACACAGAAAATTTTAGGTTTAAATATTCAAATAAAATTATATTTCAATTATATTATTAAATAAACAAATTAATAATGCAAATTTTCAGTGGAAATTTATATTGAAAATTATCACTATAAACTTTCATTGTAAATTTCTACACGAAATTTTTAGTGGAAATTTATAATTAAATATTAAGTAAAAATTTTCAAGATATATTTTATATGTCTTATGTGTGTTTTTGTCTTTATATATGTGTGTATAGATCCAAATATAAATATATAATGCAGTTTTTGTGGAAATTTATAATGAGAATTTCTATTGTATATATACATGCATACATTTCTTTTTTAGGTGAAAAATAACATTACATTGACTAATAAATATGCATACATATATACAAAAATACATATATTTGTATATATATTTACACTAATATAAATAAAATGTGTTTTTCTAGTGTAAAGTTAACATTGAAAATATTATGTGGATATACACATGTATGTATATATATACATATAAAGTTTTCTATTTTATTAATATTTATTATTTAGGATATTTGTAACATAAACAACTATTAACAAAGTGATAATTAAAATATATTAACACATAAACATAAAATGTAAATTTTCATCAGAAATTGGCATTTAAAATTTGCACAATAAATTTTTAAGGTAATTTTCTACATAATTTTTCGGTGAAAAGTTCCAATTAATTTTTATTATAATTTAAATGAAAATTCAATTAAAAAAATTAAAAATAAATTAATTTTTAAATTTTCAGTTTAAATATAATAGTATATAAAAAAATGATGTATGATTACACATAAAATTTGAAATAAAAATCTCCATTGTAAATTTTCATAGGAAAATTAAATTTTGAAGTTCAACAATGAAAATATATCAATAGGTAAATAGAAAAATCTATTTTTTCCCATGAAATTTGAAATATATGTTTTCACTCAAAACCTTAAATGAAAATTTGCACTGGAAAATTTTTCTTTAAATTTCCACTTAAATTTCCAATTCATATTTCCATTTAATTAATTTTTTAATCTTACTGGAAATTTGACTTCAAAAATTCTAAAATAAATATGTGTTTATTTATCTTAATTACATGGTTTTTAGGATATTTAAATAGTTTATATTAGAATATATATTTTAAATGAATGTAGTGGGAACTAAATCTTTTTTAAATATTATAAACATCTATGCATTACAATTATTAATACAATAATAATTATTTTACAGTGTTTTAAAAAATACATACTACAAATTTGCAGTGAAAATAAATAATGTGTGTGTATGTATAAATATATACTTTTATAAATATATTATTCAGTTTTTTTAAAATTTATATTAATATATTTTTTTTAAAATAAACAATTGTAATCGTAAGTTTTTTTATTTTAAAACTCTAAATATTAAATAAATAATGATATGAAACTGTTTTTATGTAATTAATTTTTTATAATTATTATATATAATATTGATTAAAAATTATTTTACATAATTGTATTTTGAAACATTATATAATATCTAAACATACAAACATAATTATAGTATCATTATGCAATTTTTTCATAGATAATGAATATTATTTTATCAAAATATAATAAATTAAACATCAATTTTTAAAAAAAATTAATGTTTTATTATTATTATAAATAATTAATAATATTTATAAATATTAATTTAAAAAAATGTTAGTATTTTAATAATAGTAATTATTATACACGTATGAATGAATGTATATATCCATAAGGACACATATTTTATCAAAAAAAAAATTGGTTTTCAAAATTGATTGTTTGTTGATAGAGTTGGCCATGATAATGGTCTTGGCCTTTAATGAAAAGATGGATTAGATGTCACTATTTTTCAATAATCCCAAAACCATATCATTACTTCTGTTTGGGAAAATGCTTAGGGGGTCAAATTTTTTATTGGTTTACATATATATTTATTAGAGAGAATATAATTAATTAGACAATCAAAGATCAATAATTACAATAGATGATAGCCAAAATGGGAAATTATCCAACAAAATATGAAACTCGCCCAAAATTCCACAGGTCACCAATATGTCAGCGTCCCTATTTCCACCAATTTTGGTAAAATAGAAAGAATACTCCACTAAATGGTGTTAAAGGGGGATAATCATCATGACCAACAAACCAAACTGTTGCAGACCACTTTCTAGAGAAGAGATAACATTGAGAATGGTATGGAAATCTAATTCCAAGAGGATAGAGTTTCATCCTTGTTCGATAGTGAATTCCAATCTGATAATGATAGCTTGGGATTTATACACCAGTGGAATTCAAGTAGCGGAAAAGAAATTCTGGCATGCTGTAATAATCAAGTAGAGGGAATCCTAAAAAATCACACTCTCATCAGTTGTGCATCCATCAAAAAGATATGCATCAACATTAATATTCAAAAAAACATGTCACATGATAGATCCATAAACCTGAACTAGGCCACATGGATGGGATGTCTTGTATAATATAATTGTGTTTTTATATGGAAAACCATGAAGCATCCCGATCAATCCAAAAAAAATTATTTCCAACTAATTGAAAATTATGTATTCTCATCTATCCCAGATCATACAAGCCATTATGCCAATAGAATTCACCATCTCCACTGGGAGGGAGGAATCCCACATGAACATGAATGGATAATTGGAAGACAATGAATCAACCAAATGAATTACATGCAGGACCACTACTAATTGGAGGGGATTTTTGTTAAACTATTTCTAATATGGAGAAGATTGGTGGGGAAAGGAGGAATTAAAATTAAATACAAACTTTCTAGAGTGCCTTTGATGATGTATCCTTGGTGGATTTTGGGTTCTAAGGTGAGCCTTTTATGTTTTCATAGTGAAGGTGCATTTACTCTTGTATATCAGAATGTATTGACAGGTTCTTGATTTCCTATAAGTGGAAGGAAGATTTTCCCATCTCGTATGGTTACACACCTAGCACCCATTGTGTCTCTTCATTGGCTAATTATAGTTGTAAAAATGTTTGGAAGGAGATTTTTTAAATTTTAATAGGGGTAGGGTTAGTTTTATTAGTGAAATGGGAGGGTCAAAATCCAATAATAGGGTATTGGCCCAAAATGGGGTGAGATCGAATTCATCCGGCACTCACCCCCGTCAAATTTTGAAAATAATAATTTATATATATATAACAAAATTTAATTTAAAATTATTCTCTTATTATAAATCCAGGTGATTTTTGGTAATATTTTAAAAATCGAACCCTATCCAAACCAAAAATATAATTTTGAAAAGTTCATTTATCAATATATTTAAAAAATATATTTTTAAATAAAAATTTATAAATAAAAAATTAAATATTTATATATAAATATATTTTTTAATGTATATTTACTATATTTATAATAATATATACTTAATTATACTTATTTAAAATTATTTAATCTTATTTAGAATTACATACATTTATCACTATAAATATATCTAAAAATGACAAATTTATTTGACATGCATATTATTATATAAATATATATAAATATATTAATACATATAACTATATATATAGTTTTTTATTATTATATTTATAATTATATATTTGAATTTTTTTAAATATATTTATTAATTATATTAAAATATATATATTTTTATATATAATTATTAAATATATTTATAAATAAAATTTAAATTTATTTATAAATATTTTTAAAAATTAATTAGTTATAAAATTTTTATATTTATATAATTATGAATGTATTTATTATTTATATATATATTTTTATAAATAAAATTTTATTCATAAATATATATTTATTAGTATATTTATAAATACATATTTAAAATTCTTTAAATATATTTATAATTACATAAATAAAAATACATTTGTATATATAAAAATATAAATTTATTTTTCAATATATTTTAATAATTATATAATTATAAATATATTAATATAGATAGTTATAAATTTTTATTTATAAATAAAATTTGAATATATTTAACAATATAATAAATTGTTAATAATAACATTATAATTAATAATAAATTTTCAATAATAGCAATTTAATTTATATTTAATTTTAATTATATTATTAACTACTTTATGTCTATTATTTTAATTATTGGTCATATTTATTAATGTAATCACTGAAAAAAAATTAATTTAATTTATTAATAATGTAATTATTATAATTCAATAATAATAAAATAATTCATAATAATTCATAATAGTTAAATTAATAATATAATACTTAAAAATAAATATGATAATGAATTATTCAAAATATAAATGTAATGTTTTTAAACAATAATGTTTTTTCAAGTAAATTTGTTTTTTTACTTTATTTTTAATGTCTATTTATTATTCAATAATTTATTATTATTTTAGATACTGTAACAAATGTAATTTAGATAGTATTTATACATTTTAATTTATATGCTTTAAAAGTCACCAACATGAGGGAAAATAATTTTACAAGAATGTGAATTTGAATGTTTACAAATTATAAAGTATAAAAACAATCTAAATAAAATTTAAAACATTGACTAAACAAATAAATAATAACTAAAAATAAAAATAATTTCAAAATAATAAATTAATGAAAAATAATTTTAATGGCCCGAAATATTTTTATTTCAAATCATAACATTTGTACTTATGTTTTTTTTTTGACATTCCATTCAATATTTGAAATCTGATCTATACAAACATAATAAATCAATGTCAATTCCCCTCAGTACCAAAAATGAGAGTGAGGACCATACATCAGGTTGTAGTACTAAGGGCATCGATGTTCATTTCTTAATTTGGTATATTGATGATAAACTAATAGTGAAAGGAATGTCAAAAAGAAAAATTTTATATAAATGTTATGTTTTGAAAAAACAATATTTTTTTATATTAAAATTATTTCTCATTGAATATTTTTATGAAATTCATTTTATTTTTTGTAAAGACCCAGAAATTATGTGGAAATTTTTTTTCCTAAATAAATTGGAATTTTACGAGTCCGTGAAAATTTATGGCACTTGATTTCGAGGCCTGTTGTGCCCGGAGTCAATTACTGAAGTTTTGTTTGGGTACGTTCAGGAAACATACAAGCGTGTTTTTATAACATTTGAAACGGTGCTCGGAATTGAAATCTAAGGGCAGCGTTGAACTCATAGCGCCAGTATTCTCTTAATAAGGCTTTCACCTCGATGGCATGTGGTTGGGAATGAATGTTAGTTTTTGGGTTTTTACGTTGGAATAATAAAATAAATTAAGTGCTTGTCTTAATTTATTTTTATTTGGTTAAAACCTCCATGAGAAGGTTGGAGGTGGGGGCCACCACACCTTAACCTCCCATGAGAGGTTATGGTGGTGGGGCCCACTCGAGGTCTACTCACCTTTTCTTAATTAATTTGGTGGGGACCACCTGAGGTTATAACCTCTTGGATCCCCCATTAAGTGGGGAGAAACCCCCTTGAACTCCCCACTTATGGTGCCAACCCTCTCAATTTAATTAATTGAACACATGCAATTAATTAATTTAAACCTTTTAATTCTATGACAACAATTTAATAAAATGTCATAATTTATTATTTTGTGAGCATTTGTCTTTTTGGTGGAGTTTGGTAGAAAGAGAACTCTCTAACGAAGAACACTTCATCCGCCAACAAAGAACGATCTTCAACCGGCGCAAGGGGGAAGTGTCGTCCTTGAAGAACGCTATCGCTCATGTCCTCGACTTCTTCATCTTCTTTTCCAAAGTCAACGAATTGACGTCCGTCTTTCCGTGACATCTTCAATGAACAACGAACCTGGGGTAGGGGATTTAAGTTTGAATTTGTTCCTATTCTTCATCGTTCAAATCTTGGTTTATGATTTGCCAATTGATATCACCATAATGGGGAGGGCATGGGCCAAACAAACATGGACCGACCTTCCACCTCCATTTTTCCTCGCTTGTTGATGACGGTGGCTCTACAATAACAGCCGGTGTCGGGATGGACGAGAAGGAAACCGGCGGCACAGGGCCGCAGGGTCGCCGAATTGGTGCGGCATCGCCGCACCGCGTGGGAGAGTAGGTCATGGGCCCTGGCCGCGGCGGTGCACATAGGGGGGCGCCAGGCCGCCAGAGGGGCACGGCGCCGACGCGCCGCGCAGAGTAAAAGCTGCGTCCCCTAGTAGTGGCGGGGTACACAGGCAGCTGGAAGGCCGCCGGAGGGGCGCGGCGTTGTCGCACCGCTCATAGGAAGAAGTCGCGGCCCCCTGGCCGCGGTGGTGGAGAAAAAGTGCCCGGCTGGGCTAGCCGCCGGCGGAGCAGACCAACTAGCCGCTCAGCCAACCAAAATATGTGGGACCCTCCTGGATCCCACGGGCTACCAAACCGGCACCAGGAGATGATCCCATTCGGGATATGGGGGGCACGGACCCCCCCCCCCCCAATTACACGGTAGGACGGGCCCCACTGGCTAGCCAGGCCACTCGGGCCACGAGCGCAAGCCACGCGGGCCGCCAGCCAGGCCACGCGGGCCGCGCTACCCATGGGCCGGGCCGCCAGTGTTCGTCAGGCCATCCCCTGTGGGTCGGGCCGCCCCCACGGTCTGGTTTGGACAAGAAGGCTGGGTTGGACACCAGTCCGGACCCGGGTCGGGTCAGGTCATTCCGACTGGGTCGGACCGGACCCGGATCCGTTTTGGCTGGATTGCACCTTTTCGCCTATAACATGGGCTACAGGTGTCCAATTGAGAAACCATCTGCGGCGAAGGAAATCCTAGAGCGAGACTGTTCTTTTAGCATTCTCCAATTTAGGTTTGGTTTCATTTGGGGTACGGTAGGGTTGGATTGAGCCTAAATCAAACCGGGCCCTCGGAACGAAAATGCCAATAACTCTCAGAATGGGCATCTGATTGACGCACCGTCTTTCGCATTGTGTTCCTTTTGAAGAGACAGAAAATTGGGATAAATCAGCTTGGGACAATGTGTCAGTTGATGTATCGACTCTTGTCTTGAGGAGAAAACCCTCCTGGAATCAAGCTTTCTGGTGGAAACCCTGACGCTGGCTATGCACTGACAACTATTCCTGGATCATGTGTTTTTCTGACAGTTCTGATTTCTATTCCTAGATCATGTGTTGGTCCAACAGAATAGCTCGTCCTAGATTATGTTTTGGTCTGACAGCTATGACGACTGTTCCTGGATCATATGTTGGTCCGACAGTTCTAACTTCTGTTTCTGGATCATGTGTTGGTCCAACGGAATAGCTGGTCTTGGATCATGTGTTGGTCCGATAGCTCTGATGATTCTGTGGCTATATCTGATCATCTCTATCTCTCTACATAAGTTATATACCTGTGTGAGATGAGTCTGTGACTTCTGTGTTTTCCTCATGATTGAGAAGGGTTGCTTGATAACTTAGGTATATGTATGGGCATATACCTAAGTAATGGGTATTCGTTGATTTCATAGTCTTTGGTTTCTCCTTGTTGGATTTTGTGAGACCTTAAGGGTCTCGGGGCCCCTACTGAGTATCGTTATACTCACCCCGACATGGGCTATGCCCACAACTCGTTGTGTTGGATGCAGATGATGAACAACGCTGATTGAGGCTGAGTAGCAGTACTAGATAGTACCTTGAGGTGGACCTTACGATGAGTCGGTACACGGAGGAGACTGACAGACGTGGAGTGCTAAGGAGGCCATTTGTACCTACCCTTTAGGTAGGAACCCCAAAGGATGACCCAATAGATGCTTTTATTTTTCAGTTGTACTTGTTCTTCATTTGTACTTGCACTTTCCAGTTGGTCTTTTATTTCGGTCCCCTTTACTTTTCATCACTATTTTGTATACAACATTACTTAGCATTTACTTTTAGCTCGTACTCTTTTGTGTGTGTGTTTTCAGTTTATAAAGGCACTTCCTTCCCAGTTTTAGGTATTTACGCCTTTGGTGCTTGTCGCCAGCCCCTGGCCTATGGAAGGCGGGCTTGGGGTAGTCACGACATGGGCCCCAGGGGATGGGTCGTGACATTTTTAGTTATTTTTTATATATTTAGTCAATATTTTTAGTTTCATTTATATTCTATCTGTAATTTTTAATTTATAGACTTTTAAAGTGAAATATTTGGAACATTATTATGTTTCATATCGGTGAGTTTGAAAGTTTATAAATTATAAAGTTTAAATATGATTTAAAAGAAAATTTTATATATACTAAATATATAATAATTTATTAAGAAACAAATAGAATTTAAATAATATTTTAGACAAAAACTAATATACATAAAGAAATTCACTGTTTAAAAATATGACATTTAATGTTAAATAAAACAAAGTGCAAAATTTTTTATTTAGTGTTATATTATTATTTACATTATTATAAATTATTATTAATTATGTTATTATAATTTAATATTATTAATTACATTATTACTAAATATTTTTTATATTGTTAAATACTTACAATAAATACATTAATATAAATGAATAATAATTCTAATAATTCAAGATGAGATGGGGAAAGGCCTATTAATTAAGGAAAAATAAAATGATACAATGTTGGATATGGGGTAAGATATGGCCACATCTTCCCCCATCAGAAAAAAAAACAGCGAAAAAAGTTACTAGAAAAATCATCCCAGATTCAAATCCAGAGCCTGGGATCTTGTGCCCAGGCTGTGATTGGAGACTCATCATCCCCGGCAACTAGGATGCTTCCCTATCTTCCATGTCATGGGTATTTTCCATGAATCCTCTTTATCATCCATATACAACTATACTGCTGGAATGTTTTTACCAATCTTGATATTTCTAAAATAAATCGAGTTAGCATTGGTAACATGTGATTATCCAGTATTTAGTGATGATAAACCAAGTTCCCTTGACCTCCTCATGAATCCTTATCTACTAAGAACCTCCAAATCATCAGTTTTAAATACATGGTTCATCTCTACACCATCCTCCTTTGAAAAAAAATCAAATTTACCACCTCACTGATCTTCCTCAAAGGCACCAAGTAACTCAAACATGTTAGGAGTGTAAAATAAATCCTAATGCTTATCCTTTGGATATTTATCTTCCTCCTATAGGAAAAAATATCTTGACCACCTTGTTTAGTGTGGACTGTATTAATAATATTATATTTGGAAGATAATTCCCAATATGTAATTGGTTATAGACTATATTCTATGTTCCCTGAATGATCATGACCATTCTTGATTAATGATGTCGAAGGAGAAGATGAAAAATCCCTAAGACAATCAAGAGATCCTAGGATCTTCCCCTGGGTGCCAGCAACTCTATAAATCACAACATCCACTACATCAACATTTTTTACGACAATACCCATGGTCATCAATGTTGGCTTGGTGTACTATTTATGACCAAAATCTATTGTTACCCTATGCACATTATGCCTTCCTACCTTAGTGTAACATCCTAGGTAAATAAAGAATATAACATTTTCATATTTATTAATATTTTTGAATTAGGTATTAATTTTACTTTAAAGGGGATGCTATGTTCGGTGGTGTACCCAACACACAAAAATGGCTTCCTTCAAAGTCTAATGTTGCACACAATGTTTAGTCATACCGAAAAATAATAATATAATATTATTTTAAATTATAGTTAACGCCTATCTATTTTATTAGCGGGAATGAATAGAACTAACCATATTATGATTAAACATGTTATTTAAATGTTTTTATAGTTATGAAATAAAATTTAGAGGCTTAAAAATGATAATGAATCCAATTTTAAGCATGAATACTCTAATATTCATTAAAAGGTTGATTTTCCACCTTTTGATGGAGAACCATTTTTAAATCTAGTTTCTATCACTTTTTTATGTTTTATTTGAAAAAATAAAATTATTATTTATAATTGGGATATCAAAATTTACTTCGGATGAAATTATGTAATTTTTCTGATAAAGTTCTTTTTAAATGGATAGTAAAAAATACTGCATTTTATGTCAAAAATGTCTTTTCATATGATTTATTTATATGGTTAGATTATATTTTTAAATATATTTAAATTTTAATTGGATTATATTTTTTCAATTTAATCTAATTTGGGTAATTTGAAGAAATTTCACTTTAAAAATGGAAATAAATACATGTCAATCTTTTGGTAGTTTTTACTTCATAAAAACACGCTTTCTGGTTTTAACAACGGTAATTAATTTCAATTAATTATTAAAATTTATATTTTTTGAATTTGGTAAAATATACATCATTTCTTAATTGGGAATATCAAATTTTTCTTTGGGTGAATTTTCTCTATTTTTCTGAAAGCCTTCAATTTTTAATGAATAGTTAAAAACACTGCATAGTAGTAAAAAACCCCACCTTTTCATTTAAATAAAATATTACTACTTCTATGAATTGAATTTCAAAAATCCAACATACATTGTTGTCATTAGTAAGTAAAATGTGGTTCAACAGGATGAAAATAATTTTTTGTGAATAGTAACTTTTGATTTTTATTTACCGCGATTAAAGGTAAATAGTGTAATTCAAGGTAAAAAAATACTATTATAATAATATAAAATTACATTAAAACATATCCAAACTTTATTGGATTAGTCATGGCCGACCAATAAAATCCTTAGGTGGAACGTTTTTTCTTTGAAATACGTTTGGGTAAGAAAATGACATTAATAACTCTTTATTTAAAGTAAAAATAATAAGATCATAAAAAAGTATTGTTTTGCTAAAACAATTTTAATGTGGGGTTATATAATTGATATATTTGACTATAAATATTTATTAGAAATATAAAAGTATTTCCTACATCATTGTTTTTTATTTATAATTTTTAGTCTTCAAATAAATAAATTTATTATGACACAATGATAATGAAATGATTACCTCATTAATGAAGGTTTTAAATAAATGAGATTATAAATATAAAAATAAATTTATTTGAAACATTTTATGTCATCCCTGAGTTTTAGAAATGATTATGACTTGTTATATTTGAATTAATGAAGTTTTTTTGAAAGAATCATGTTGGTATGGATTTTTGAAAAAAGTCATGATATGAATAGTATAAAAATTGACATAAATGAGTTTTTAAATCAATTAATATTTTATTAAATGATAAAATAGTCCTAAAAATCTAATATTTTGAAAAATAACATATATTATGTTAAAAGTTTCATTAATGAAACACTTTAGGTTCTATTGTCATGTTATGGTAATTATATTAACCATATAGAGTGAATACACAAGAAGACATGCTAAGAGTCAAATTAGTTAACTAAGGGTTAAAGCTAAATGATAAGGCTAAATTAGACACCAAAACTTGTCTAAAAACTATTGGTTGAGTGGATTTAGAATAATAGTCATCTTATCTTCGAAATTATTTAGTTTGGGACCTTTTTGAATCGAAATCCAGTTTATAATAAAATAATATTTTCAAACTTTCCAAAAGAACCCATCCTCTCCCTTATAAAAAGGCATCACCTATAACCCATTACTTACACCTCTAAATCCCCTTCGATCATCCAAAATCAACCCAAATAATCTCCCAATATCCCAATATTCCTCCTAGAATCCTTCCTCGAGGATGAAAAAAATTCAGTAAAACATTTTGGTTCCAACCAAATGGAGTTACCCAATTTAAAGGTAATGTCTACCCTCAAGTTATTTTATTTTATTTTCCTTCACCAATACCTATTATATTATTATTAATTGATTAGATAACAACACCAGTATACTAATAATACTTGGTTTTTTTATTATAAGTATTCTAACTACACTTACACACACCTCCATATAATGGATACGAACATATTGTTTCTATGTACGGCGAACTGTTGCCTCATGAAACGATGATTGTTCAATTTTCCCCTACCACCAATCATGGTGTCCATTATAATGGAACTATAATTATATATGATATTTATGATATTTATTTTTTCCCTATGATTCTTTAATTCTCTTTTATAACATACCTTTATTCTTTTCATGTTGTATATATACGATACTTTTATTTCTGTAAGTGTGGACTACCACCCCCTCAAAGTGATATGACTCATTCATACCGTACATGGAACATATACAAGATGGAATTAATGAACTTATGTAACATATATAACATTTATATTATACTGGAATTAAAATATACCTATGTATTATTTTGTTTTCATTCCTCTAAATATGAAATATAAATGAAAGTAGCATTCATGTGTATGTATGGCTTACCGTCTCCATGAACGGTGCATTTCATTTCTTAACTACAAATGAAATGGAATATTATAAATAAATATAAACTAGATATATATTATATATATTATATCTAAATAAGGAATATAATTCTGAATATAATAGAATTTTTACCACAAGGAAAATTTGTAATTATAACAAGTTCATTTTTTACTCATGTTCTTAACATCGACAAAATATCCGTTATGAACTCAAATAATTAACTAATTGTTATAGTAAGGTAATAAGTGAAATAAAACGAATAATAATCTTTAAAATAGTTCTTAATAAATTAAAAATTAACTTATGTTTATTATTCAGGAAATTAAAGAATGAACAAGCCAACTCAGACACAAGGTAAGGGACTTTGTCTCTATCTCTTTTCATTGAGGCATGTTTTGATAATATACAACTCCTTCTTTTATACGGTGCATGATAAACCCCTTTGAATTTTAATTTCATTCAAATTTATTCTTTTTTATATGAATAATTTTACTAAATGAAAAAAGGAATGTTTTTTTAACGTATGTGGCAATAATGTCCTCTTCGCCATCGTAATCATTATTTGGATTCCTCTATAAGCCTTAATGTTTTAAAAAAGAAAAGAAATCCCTTATTCACTTTTTGGGTGTTTTGGTATTGAAAATGGTTTTTGAAATGGATTTATTATTTCAATTATTTCATATTGTTGTAAATGAAATGTTATTAGTGAAATGTTGATATTAGCATTATTTTATGTGTTATGATTATATAATAGAACTTAGACATTTGAAGGGTGGTTACATGATAAACCAAATGAAGGGTGGTTCCATGATAATCCAAGGAAAGGTGGTTACATTATAACCTCCAATTAATTGGGTATGGAAGTCGGCCATATGGCTATTCCATTTAGTAATATATGTTCAAGTTGACCGTATGGTTATTACATTAAGTATTTTTATGTCCCAAGTAATATTTATAAGTTATGTGTTATTTATTTGGGTTTTATAGTAAAACTTTAGTTAATAAAATGATAAGAAAATGGATTTTATTTAGTGAAGAGTATTTACTACTTTATAAAGGTGAAAAGTATTACTTATGATAAATAATTCATGGTTTATTTGTTATCTTGAAAAACTAACAGTTTTCCTTCTTTGTGTATCCGTTACTGAGATTTTTATGCTCATCCCAAGTTTTTGAAATGTTTTTTATAGGAATTAAAGTGGAATATGGTCAAGGATGGGATCATGGAAAATTCATGATGGTTCAAACATGGAACTAAACATTTTCTTTTCTTTTAAGAGTTTATATATTATGAAAAAAATGGATACTGAGTATAAGTGTCCACTTGTAATATTCAAATTGTTATCTTAATGTTATAACCTAATTCCCTAAAGATAAAAACCAAAAAATATCCTCAATGTAAATTATTCACTTAATTCAAGATTATGTGATGTTTAAGGCTGGGTCCTTTTAAATAGATTTACCTTACAACTTTTTGGATTCATTTAGAATGTTCTTGATTTAGTAAAAAACTCTTTTCCTTTTCCATTGGACCAAAAATGTTCCTCTAGTAAGTAGGCATCATCCAGAGAACCCTCACTATCATCTAATTATCTTATTGTGTATCAAAAAAATCTCCCCATTTAATTATCTAACCATGGGTTAGAGATACATCCATTGAATATGTAACTTCTTTAATTGAAGAAACACAAACATCACATATGAAAAGAGTCTAGGAAGCATCACCAACAACCACATTGGCATAAGCGGTAGAAAGATCCTTATTGTGATCATAATTCCTATAATTATATATATCCCTATTTCATTTATTAATATCATTGGAATTGATATCGTTAACAAAGGACATACCCCTAGCCAAAATCTAACCAATCAAAGCCCTAATTTATTTCATAGGGTGAAAACCAAATATTTTCTACATTTATCTATGATAAGTCCAATTCATGAAGGGAATACAAAATAGGGTCTTCTTATTGATCTCAATTGAGGGTTAAAAAAATTCACCATTGAAAATATAATAATTTTTTTAATAAATGTTGAGATTAGAACACTTTCTATAAAGATACTTGTAAAATACCCAAATTTTGTTCTTTCAGTTTCACAATCAGTATTGATCAAAATCCAATTGTAGATGAAATAACCCATCGTATTTAAAGATTCTAAAAATTTTAGTTCAGGTTATAGAGTATGTGTTGTGTTGGATGGAGATATAGTAAAATTTAATTTAATAATCATTTCCTAAATCCAAAGGTGAGTATTTTTCACATCAAAACTATAATTTATTTTTTTTAATTTCAGAAGAAATAAATACCTTGGATTAGGAACATTCTTTGTTGATGATTTTTTATCTTCATAAAAGACCCTTTAAAATTTCCTTCATTTCACTTTTCTAGATCTAAGGGTAGAATACATATATTAGTGATCCACATGTGCTCCAATGATCTAAGATAAATGCCACTGGTTGTCCTGGTGATAGAGTGGCTAATCAAATTCCATGCATGGTTCATTCTTGATTTCTTATTCATCGGTCTTAAGGAAATTCTCTCTTGGGTTTCTAATGCTTGTATGGTATAGAGGAGGATTATTTGAGAGAGATAATTCATCGTGCACGGCAATTCAATACTACCAAACATGGAATTGGTTTCGAATTCATTACACAATCGACATAGACATCTATTTATAGTGCTCGGATTTTGGTTGCAAAATAAAATTGTATAACAGTCATTAAATATAATTATAACCATTAACAAAATCTAATTCCACATAAAAATAATAATAGTATTAGTTTTTGTGGTTTAACAACTTGTAAAAAATGGATAAATAATATTTACTAGCTCATAAATTATTATTTTATCACTAAACACAGTCTTGGTCCATTCGAACTCATATTTCATTTATTGAACACCTGAATAAATATATTACTCTCTTAAATAAAAATTTTCATTCACAATGTAGTTATGAAATATTTAATAAATATTCAATAAAATAAATAAATATATTTTATTCACAATCTGGTGAATAAATATTTCATTAATTTATGCAATCTATATAACATCAATTAAATTATTCTTCAATCATGAAAGTAATATTTATTCCATTGATTAAATTCAAATATAATTTGATAAAGACCAATAAAAAACTCAGTGTGTGACCCTCAAGGAATCTTTCTCATTTTCATTAAACAGGCTTGCCTGAATTCCAATATTACTATCTAAAAATGGGTCAAGGAACCCAATAGATAGAACTTAAAGTCGTTATAACAAAAACCACACACCAATGCTCACTGTATAATTTAATACCTTTGAAACAATATCTCATCAAGTAGGTTGAATGATTGTTTTATCAACCTATATTCTTGATACATAATTCTTTGTCTATATGAATTAAACTCATCGTTACACCATGTACATGGAATTTATGTTGATGGTCCTATTTCAATCAAAGGGCTGAGATATCAACTTTCATGAATATATAAGGTAAAATCCTTCCTTGAATTATCCATTAATAACATGTAATTTGTGACACAACCAATGTACCCTACTTCCATCCAACATATGGTGTGAAATTTTTTGTTAGCAAATCTATGTGTGCACGTCGTGACATGCATTAATTATAATATTAAAGTCTAAGGACCATTAAAAAAACTCATAGATAGGAATATCAGATCACACCAAAAACATGTGGAACTTCAACTACTTGGGATTTTCTAATAATATCATGTATTATAGATTACCATGTGTGAACATATTAAGAATAAGTCAAATCTTCTTATCAGTACTCTCACATGACGATCTATATACTATGTGTACCATTAGTATGTTATCCAACCGCATAACTATATTAAGAATATTTTCATAGTACTTCATGATTCTCATCATATGAAGGAACCACTATTCCCTTTTCAATGTGACAAATAATCTTAGACATTATTACATTAAACACATATAGAATAATGAAAAATATGTACTAAGATGTTAAATTTAATATTTAATACATCAAATATTCATGTAATAAAAGTACAAAAAATTGGTTATTGGACACCAACTCTAACAAACTTTCACTTGGACTGTATCCAACTTCCTATGACTTTTTTTCCACTATACCACACAAGATAATCAATTTTTTTCTTACACAAGGATTTAGTCAAGGGGACTACCATGTCATCTTCCATGGAAATACCAATCACTGCAACCTCACCTCTTTGAGAAAAATCTCTCAAGATATGATACTTATAATGTATGGGTTTTTTCTACTAATGTGACCTTGGATCTTTTACGAGAGGCACCAAGGAATTATTATCACAATAGAGTGTGATGGGATATCTACTGCTAGGTACCACATCATGCTCTTGGAAAAAATATCACATCAAAACTACTTCCATATCTACCTCAGAAATTTAAATATACTATGACTTTGCATTAGAATCTATGACCATAGCCTTCTTTGATCTCTTCCAACTCACATAACCTCCATTAAAAGTGATAATGTTTCACATTTGTAACTTCATGTAATCTTGATCAGTTTGGAAAATAGAATCTATATATCCTATGATGACTAGTTTTTCATCTACTCTATAAACCAAGAACATATCCTTCTTACACCTCAGATACATAATGATAGCCCTGATTTCCATCTAATGGAGGTCACCTAGATCAACCTGATATATTCCAACCACACATAATGCATAGGAGACATCTATCCTACTACATAGAATAACATACATGACTAACCCAATTACTGATGCTTATGGAATTCATTCCATTGTATTTCTTTTCTCATGGGTCTAAGGACACTTTTTTGTGGACAGATGAATGTTATGTGATGCTACCAACAATCCCCTCTTTGATTTTTCTATATAGAATCTCTTCAATATCTTGTGAATGTATGTACTTTGACATAGGCCATGAAACCAAGTGGATCTATCATGATGGATCTTGATCCCAATAACATATGTTGTCTCACCCAAGACTATCATGGAAAAACATTTATTCAACCATTCCATAACAGACTATAAGACTATTATTTCATTTCAAATAAGTAATATGTCATAAACTTATAATATTAAGAAAACGATTGCACTACCACAGAACCATTTGTATACCCAAGCCTCATATTAGTTCTTTATAAAATCATATTGCATTATGGATTCATCAAAACAAATTTTTCATGACCTGGTTTCTTACTTCAATCCATAAATGGATTTTTTTTCATTTTATATATCTTATTGAATTATTTGGAGTCAAAAACCATTAAGGTTGTGTCATGTTGACATCTTCCTAAAGGTTCCCATTTAGGAAGGCTATTTTGACACCCATTTTCCAAATTAAATAGTCATGTGAAGCCGCAATAGAATTTATAATTTAGATATATTTCATCATTCCAACTGGTAATAAGGTATCATCTTACTTTATTCCTTAATGTTGTTTGAACCCTTTTATAACCATTCATGCCTTATAGGTACTGTATTTTCCTTTAATATCCATTTTCTTCTTGAATACCCATTTGAAACAAACCATAATTACATCCACTAGAGGATCTACCAAAATTTAGACATGGTTTTGGTACATGGAATCCATTTCATAATTCTCAGCATCTTTCCAATTTGAAACATATGTTCCACTTACTACTTCCTTGTACATTAGAGGATCATTATTATCAACTAATAACGAGTCACTATCCTTGGTAACTAGAAAACCATGTCATTCTGGTTCTCTATCCTCTACTTTACTCCTTCAAATTAAATTTGTCTCTAGAACATTTTCTCCTTCCATAGGGAGTTATAAAAATTAATCTCTTACCAATACTTGTGTGATTTGAGCCTAGACTTCGTCGAAGTTTGTCTAGCTCCCACTGTCAATTTTGGATATTTGGTCCTTCTCAACCAATATAGTGTGTCATTCCATTATAACCATTTTCTCCAAGGGGTTTTATATGTATTATCCTCATCTTTCCTTAGGGTATCCTATAAAGGTACACTTTGTGTCTCGTGGTGCAATTTTGTTACCTAAATAATCCTTGGAAAACACTTCGCTTCACCACACATGTAAATTTGATAAAATTGTTTTTCTTCCACTATAAATTTCATATAGAAAACCATCTATTGATTTAGTTGGTACTTTTTTTATTATTTTCAACATTGTTTGAAATGAATATCCCCAAAATGATAATGAAATTCTCGCATGACTCATCATTGATCTCACCCTATCCAACAAGCTTTGGTTCCTCCTTTCACTAACACCTTTTTACTAAAGCATGTAAGAAGGAGAGAGTTGGGATAAGATCAAAGACTCCAGTAAGTAATCAATAAAGTTCTGATTAAGATATTTTCCACCATAGTCTGAGTGGAGATTCTAAATCTTCCTACCAATATGGTTCTCAACTTCATTCTTGAATATCTTGAATTTATCTAAAAAATCATAATAATACCTCATTATGTAAATATATCCATATCTACTAAAATAATCGGTAAAAATTATGATGTATGAGAACCCACCCCTTGATTCAACAATAAATAGTCCACACACATTTGATTGAACTAATTAAAGAATCAATTTATCCCATTAACCTTACCAACTAAATGGGGCATCAGTTATTTTTCCTTGTAAACATGGTTGACATATACAAAGTGTGTTTACTTTGAAAGAATATAAATGTACATCATGATGTAATTTTTCTGATAATTTTTCATTTACAAGACCTAGCCATACATACCAATGTTGGGTGTGGCATGAGTCATGTGAAGTAACTTCACAATCAATTCCCATTACATGGTTCATGTAATCCAACACATAAATGTAGTTATATAAATGTTCCTCACAATAAAAATGTCATATTTATAAAAGAAGAAACATTAATTTAAAAATTTGAAAATGAATCAACTTTTATCTCGTCTAGATACAGATATAATACTTTTGGTAACTGAAGTCACATAATAAAAACCCTTTAAATCCATGATCATTATAGTCAGAAATGTGAGGAGGTGGTCTATGATAGTTAAAACAATAAGTTTAGATACGTTGGATTCTCATATATCTAACTCCCCATGGTCAATTTTTCTGAATATACTTAGTTCTTGTATTTTAATACATATGTGAGCACCAAAAGTTTTATATTATACTAAATTTTTATAAATAGATAAATTGAACTTGATAAAAAACACACTTAAAGCTTCACCTTGATTATTTTTTTAGATGTATTTTTTCTTCTTGTGGCCCTCCTTCCCACATGAAAAACATATAACATAATGTTCCCTTGATTCCACATTGATATTCGTATTCATTGAAGGGTATAAAAATGTTTTGGGATTAAAGATATTTACATTCCCTTTATGTTTATTAAACATAAAGACAAAATTCACTCACACTTCAAATATTTATCTACTTGGTAAAAAAGGTTAGGAAGATCTAACAAAGACTTCTCAATGTTCTTCATATTAAAATGTACAAAAAAACTAGAAAAACGTTAAGGGATTGATGATAAAATGAGATAGGTTCCTAGTTCTTTAGAGAGTTTAAACCCTAGAACCTCTTGGTGCTCAATGTATCAAATGAGCTTGACTATGTGAGATCCAGCTAGGGAACCATTTCCAAGCTCACTCTAAAAGAGTTACTTGGAAATATCAAACCATTCCTATCTAGATCTCTCCTGGTAAATACCATGGAGGTTCTCAAGTATACTATATGGATCCATGATTTGTGAGACTTTATAAGTTCACTAGATATAGATGAAAGCATCAAACATCAAACATTGATCGCGTCATTCATAAGTTTTTCATTGACTACGAACTCTTCATCCCTTACCTCTTAAGTAGGGAGATCATGAATTGAGTATTCTAGCATGTAAGAAAATTTTTCATGCCATAGAATAACCTGAAGAAGTCTAAACAACTCTTAAAAGTTACTTCTAGTGAGGATATTATCTTTATCCAATATTGATTGTAGGGACTATGTGGATTATGAGCTTGTAATTTTATTATAAATTTTAATGATTATATTATTATTACTTTTATAGATTAAAAATTTTGTGAGGAATAATAAATTAATTGAGTTTATTAAATCTCTAATAATTTTATCAAGCCCTAATATCCCTCACCATTGAACTTGGAATGTTTAGTTTATAGAAAATTATGGAGGAAAGGATCCATATCCCCCTTCTCATAACACCAATATGGGTTGGCCAAGATATTTTAAAGGTATTTAGGTAGGCATGTATTTTCCAACTATGGGCTTGTATCTCCTTGATTTGTTGAGTGGACTCCCCAATCTTGAAATCCTAACATGGATTTTCACAACACTTTTCTCTAAATTAAACCTAGTCTAGAAAAGGCTACTATATATGATGTAAAATGGTTAATTCAACTTGAAAACATCATAAGAACCCCTTATTAAAGTAAGTGTCTTAATAAGAGTGGGTCAAACACATTGTTCTATTGAGTTTTTTTCATAATCAAGTAACAGAAGGCATAGTCTAACTTAATATTACATTGAGTGATTTTAATTTTTTATTCAAAAATTTTTATCTTATTGTATCCTTTACATGTATTGTTAATATTTAAGTGTATTTTTACATAATTAATTAAAAAAATTTGGATTAAACATTTACACATAATCAGTTTATTTAAATTCCATTTTTTGCATTAATTCATTTATGTGGGGGAGGTATTAGATTAATAAATATAATTTTAATTCATTGGGTAGAAAATAATTAATTAATTAAATGACAATGACAATGAATTTATCTAATGGTTGATTTAATGAGAAAACAATAAATAAACCTATCACCTAGGAGAAATAACTTCTTATGAAATACCTATCATGAGCTACAACATTCCACATTCCCACCTATGTATCACTGATTTGGCTTCATTATAGTTCCATCTTGAACTGTCTTTGTGTTCCCTGTGATGCTCCATTAATACCAAATATTTATCGCACACATATAGGTGAGAGGAACCAAATTATTAGTGAAATGGAATTACATAATTATCCTTGGAATCAAATTTCCTACATAATATTAGATAAATTGATGAATCACATGCCATATTTTAATTTAATATTAAATAATTTCAAACTAATGCAATAAATTTAATTAAATAAATTCCATCAAATACATAGGTATTTTTCATGGTCATTATCGGATGTACATGAAATTAATAAACAAAAAAATAATTGTCTAACATTCATATCTTTATTCCTTATTTTATTATTAAGATGAATACACTTGTATTAATTAATTATTTATTTATTTATTTCTATTTCATCTTAATGATCATCTAATCTTAATTAGAGATACCCATAATTTTTTAATTCTGGGAAACTAAAAATAACAACCATTAATTACATATTTATTACATAAAATTTATTAATAATTTAAGATTTTTTAAAAATATTATTAAATTCTCAAACATAAATCAGTGTTCCTATTAATAAAATAAAGTTTTAATGCTATAATTTTTCAAATTTAATGTATTTTTAATTTTTTCCCATTAATGGGAGACTAAATGGTGTGTATGTGTAGCAACACACTATGTACATCAGTTTCTTTTTATCCATTTCCCATGCCTGGGGGTTTAGCATGTTAACTCGTCAAAATTACATGGTGTGTAAATGATAACTACACACCCTGTATCAGCTTGCAGCATGCTAGTTTGGCCCTGTAAACATGTTGTGTGAAATAAAAGCACCATGTTTTTTTAATTTCTTAGAGCATATAGATAAAATCCACATGGGTATACAGTGTGTTCTCTAGCCACACACCATATAACCCAGCTTTAAAGGCCAATGATATGGAACTAACTGATGGTATCTCCGGTCATTCATCAATTTTTTCTTAAATCACTGTGAAAATGAAACACTAGGAAAACATTATTAATATTTCAATAACATGTTAATTAAAATATGATTAATGAAATAATATCATGAAATGAAAAACTAACCACCATTGTTTATGGATAAATAATAAAATAAATAATTTTAAATTTAAACATGACCACTTAGATACCAATTGTTAGTTCTAGGTGTAGAGAAGGTTTTCCAGTACATGGATATATATTAATAATTGTTTTACTAATCATTTCACAGAACCATGGGCAAGGATTTTTACATCAAATTTATAATAAATTTATAAAATATATGAAGAAATAAATACTGGGGCTTAGAAACTTTCTTCCCTGATTATTGATGATCGTCTAAGAATTACCTTTACGACTTCCTTTCTTGCACTTGTGAGGATACAAGGGTATAATCACTCTAGAGGTGATCGAAATGTGCTCCAATTGTCTCTGATAAATGCAAATCATTCTATTGGTGCTGGAACAGAAAAACAAATGTCTTTCGTTGTTTGTTCTTGATCACTCGTTATTCGGTCTTGAAGAAATTCCCTCTTGGGTTTCAGATTCTTGAGAGGGAGAGAGGGGGAGTATTCGAGATAGAATTCATTATGTGCAACAATTTTTTATTCCCAATCATGGAATTTGTTTCCAATACATTACACAATAGACATAAGCATCTATTGGTAGAGTGAGGATTTTGGTTAAAAAGATTAATTTCATAACAACCAATAAATATAATTATAATCATTAATGAAATCACACGACACATAATAATAATGATAATAATGTAATAATTTTGTGGTGTTACAACTTGCACAAAAAGGATAAATAATATTTACCAGATTGTAAATAATTATTTTATCACTGGACATGGTCTTGGTATGTTCAAACTACTCTTGCATTTGTTAAACACTCAAATAAATATTTTATTCCCTTAAATAAATATTTTATTAATAAAATAGTAAATAAATATTTTTTAAATATTCATTAAAATAAATTAATATATTTTAATTAAAATCCAGGGAATAAATACTTATTAAATTTAGGAAATCAATATAACTTGAACTAATGTATTCCTCAGTGTTGATAATACTATTTATTTCATCAATTAAATTCAAAGTGAATTTCATTGAGGCAAACATAAACACTTAATGTGTGACCCTCTATGATTGTTTCTCATTTTAATTAGGAGGGCTTTCCTAATGTCTAAGATTACAGTCTAGAAATGAGTCTAGGCATCCAAATGAAAGAACATAAAGTTGAAATGATAAAAACCACAAACAAACACTCAATATGTAATATAATCATCTGGTCACAATATCTCATCGTGTAGGTTAAATGATTGTTTCATTAACCTATATACTCGATACATGATTCTTTGAATATTTGAAATAAACTCGTCATTAGATTATAGAAATAGATTTTATATAGATGGTTCTATTTCAATTAATGGCCCAATATATCAACATTCATAATGATGGAAGAGAAAAATCCATCCTCGAATTATCCCTTAATAAAATGACATTTGTGATGCACCCAACATTCCCTACTTCCCACAAACTTATAGCATGACAATTTTAGTCAATAAATCTATGTGCCCAATTCATGACATGCATTGATGATAATCTTATAATCTATGTACCATTACACACACTTATATGTTGGAATATTTATTGACACCATGACATGTGACTTCATGAGGACTTCACAAGAGGAAGTCTTATATTATTACAAGTACTCACACCTGAAAATATATATACTATGAGTCCCATCATAGTATGTTATCCAACTGGATAATAATATTAAGAATATTTTCATAGCACTTCAAGTTTCTGATCATAGCGGGGAACTATTATGACCTTATTAATGTGAAAAATACAATATCACATTATTACATTAATTAAATGCATAATAATGAAAAAAATGTAATAAGATGCTTAATTAAATATTTAATACATAAAATATTCTTGTCATCAAAGAATAAAAAGTTGGTTCTAGGACATAAACTATGATAAAAACACCAAATATGACCTCCAACACTAATCCATGCCTGATTGGTATAATTTTTTTCTTTCTCTATATTGATTAAAGGGACCCATTCATTAAACATAAAAGTACATTGATGGAGTTGCATAATGTCAGATCCCCTAGAATGATACTTGAATTCAAAAAGGGGTAAAATAACCTCAAAGAAACCCTTCCCAATGGATTTTATTCTCCAATCCCTATATTTGGATGATTCTCCTTTAGCGGTTTTTAATAGTCCAACTAGCTATATAAAAGAACTTTCATTTGACAGGGTTGATGTTTCTTCAAATATGCGGGTCATCCTATGTGAGGCTGCATATTTGGGGGCTAGAATCGGTTAATAGTAGGGTCTATTTTTTGTATCTCATCCTGTTGATATGGATTTTAGTGCTTCTTTAGAACCTCATCATGTTAGGTAGTAGGATTAAAAAGGTTTACATTTAAATTTTTCTTAATCTGGTAGATTATAAATAAAAGAAACTTAGTTAAACATTTTTATCAACATTTTTTAAAATTTAAGGATCTGTAGTATCAAATGTTTGGATACATGACAACAAGAATGGAATTTTTTAGAAAACATGTTTATGTTCTGTACACCATATCCAATAAAGACATAATGAATTGTTGTATGTAAAATAAATAAATTTAAATAAATTATTTTCCTAGCATACTATGATAATATTTTTCATGTAATGTTAAGTATTCAATATCCTGAATTTTATGGATTAAATTTACTAGCATGGTAAATAAAAATAGGGTATGTATAGTTTTTGAATTAATTTCATACTTCATAAAAAATTGATGATAAGATGGATATATAGTTTTTTATCCCAAACGGAGTTCTTTGAACTTTTTTAATTGATGTCAAATATTTTTTAATGTATTCCCACTACAATGTTGTTTTAATTTTATTATTGTTAGATTAGTATATATTAATTTCAATGTTTTTTGACTATCTATATGGCCTTTGATGTGATTATTTGACCTTTATTGAGAAGGAGATTCGTGGATTTTTGCTTAGTAAGTTGTTTAATTATTGAAATTTATTTGATGATATATATGATATCATGTTGATATATGTGATTGATTATCTCCAATGATGAAATATTTTATTAATGGACTAGTTCTTCATTAAGAGGTATCTCACTTAGGATATCGTATTGGAATTATTTTAAAGAGTTACATAGATTTATACATTATTCCTCTAGTTGTTATTGTGTTTCAAAAAAAGATATATCCTAGTTATATATCTCCTAGGTTAGTTGAATACTTCTATATTAATTTCCTCTCTAACCTGATTTTATTTTAATTTTGGATGATTGGAATTATTTGATAGGTTTCAAATGTAACTGCCAGAATTTTCCTAAGCCCTTCCATGTTTGTTCTGGGCTATCTAGTGGATCGAGAGAAATTTAATAAATTTTGAAGTTATTTTAAAATACTTTTTTTATATATAAAGTTATTTTGAAATTTTTTATCAAGTTAAGGAAGTAATTTAAAAGTTTTAAACGTTTTTTTTTTGGAATTTAATTTGGATGTTTTTAAATTTATTCTATGTGTTTTAAAAATTTTGTAGTGATAATAAACCCTTTTCATAATTATTGATAAGTTATTTTAATTAAAAATTTACTTTTATCAAGAAAATATTTAACATTGATCATGAAAATGGAGTTTTTAAGGGTAATTCATGTTTATTAAAAAGTGATATAAAGGTAACTGTGATATTTATTTCTATGTGTTTGTGTAAGAAATGTTTTCCATTAGTTTTTTGAGTGTATGTGTCTTTTTCCAAGTGTTTAACAAAGGTAGAGCTCATTTTTTATGAGCTGCATAATTCTATGTAGGTTTTGTTACTAGCTGAAAAAGGGTAACTGGTAATATTCTATGTTCACGTAAAGTAATGATTAGTTTCCTTAATCCCACATAAATGTATTTTTTTCCTCACATAAGGGCATCCATGTTTTTAAATAGGATAAAAAATGTAGCTTTTACATCTATAAGTGCCATCCAAATTTTTTCTTTGTCATGTAAAGGTAAATAGCCTTGTAGGGGTAAGGGTGCGTTACCACTACACCATATAAAATCATAGAATTAAGTTCTTTTGACTCATTTAAAATTATATATAATGTTTAAAATTATTTTAAATGGATTGTAATTAATTTTTTTGTTAAAATTGATTAAAATAGGGGATAAATTCAAATCTGATAGAGTTTATACAATATTCATGGGGAGATTTTTGTGTGTCTTAAAATGGGTTTTTTCTATCATTTGAGTGTCTCTTTATTTATATTGATTTATGGTGATCCAAAACCTTTCATTTTGAGTTTTTTGACTATTATTAAAATTTTATAAGGCCTCTCCTACTTCTAATAGTGTTTTTTTCTAGGATATTAAAACTTCTTGTCTCACTTATTTTGGATTCCTCTATTTTCATGATTTAAAAACACCAAGATGGGGTTCTATGACTTCTTCTTATTTTTATATCTAAAATTGTGAAATTATCGTGCTTTAGACTTCTCTATTTAGATTAATGTGATTTACCATAATCAGAAGAGAAAAAATATATAAAATAATCACATGATGGTAGAATATATGATTATATTAAAATTACATATGTTTAAGATGAATTGAAAATAATGAAATATTGATAATGAATTTTCCATTTATTACTTATGAAAAGTGAGAATTATCTCATGCTGAAATTTTCATGAAACATTTTTGTAATAAAAATTTATTTTTCCTAAGGTAGATAGATAATTATTTTGAAAATATTATCTCATGTCAGGAAATAATTACTCTATCTTTAAAATAATCCCTACATGCTATAGATTTTTATTGTTCTTTATTACATAATTATTAGAGTTTGTTATGGATTAACAAAAAATATGTAAATTATCTGAGTGAGGGAAAAATAATTTCATTCCATTGTCTAATTAATATTTGATAAAATCAAAATGATAGCATACCATGGTTATTAACCAATTAAATAATATTAATGAGAATAATTTGATTATTTTTTATATTCAAAATTTTAATAGAGATTATCTCATGAGTTCTGTGTATTATTATTTGACTAAATAATATTACTGCATGTGTAGAATTATTATTATTGTTTTTTTAATATTATTATATGTTATAATTTAATTTAATTATGGTAATTGAATTTTTTATCACATGTAAATATATTGATATTTTAGAATAATTTTTTGGGATGTGTGATTGCATGATTTTGAAATATATATTTTTACCTATGATATTTACTAGATAGTATGAAATATATTATTATTTTTTGTGAGCCTAGCTAATATGATTATATAAAAAACATATTTACAATAGTAGTACTTTGATTATAAAAAAAAGATACATGTTGAAATAATTGTTTTTGATATTTTTGATATATGAAAAAAATTACAGTGGAATGCCAAATTATATAATTAATATTTAGTTTATGAAATTTATATGTATATAGTTCAGGAGATTTATTTTAAAATTAATATGTATGTTAAATATGGTGATGTGAATTTAATGATTATTTATATCATTACTTTTGATTAGAGTGAGCCTGTTGTTTCTTGGTAAAGGCTCGAATGAATTATTTGAGTTGTTTATGATTATCTACAAATTTTGTGATGAATAATACAATTAATATGTGTTAATATTATATGGATTGAGATCCATGATGTTATTAGATGATAACATTGTGCGTTATGGAATAAGAGGTGGGGATTCAAAAGAATATGATGGTGGGACAATGTTCCAGATATGTTGATGATGGTGGAATGGGATTCTAGTAATGGTGATGATTTTGAAAATGGATGAAGAATGTGATATTATGTGAAGTGGTGTCAGGGATTGCATTGGGATTTATAGAATGGGTTTAATAAGGGCTTTTCTATTATTTTAATGTCAAAAGATGTGATTCTTACTTGGTAATGAATCTTCATTCATAACGGTCGATAGTGAGTAGTTATTTATATAGTCATTTATAGAAATGGGAATAAGTTTCATATTATGAAATATGGGTGAATCATTTATGTATCATATTAGGTTGATTACTAACCTAGTTGTTTTTCAATAAAAAATGAACTAATGAAAGAACAGGATTGGTTCTTGAAGTGTACTTTATGATGAGCACATACTTGATTATAAAATCAAAGGATTAATAGTTATATCGATGCTTGAATCAGAACATTAAAATTTTAATCATTTAAAAGAAAAAATAATAATATTAATTAATGGATAATGGAGGAATTAATTATTTTATTTATACTTGTATTAATTAGATACCATTTCCTTATCAGTTGTAGTCATGATTCCAAAGCGATGTTAGTGAAAGATGATTCTATTTCTATGTAGTTTCCTATAGTGTGGTTGTAAAATTTATATCCTATATGGTTTTTATTTCATATGATAACCCACCCATGATGATAGGGAAACTTGATGGGGTTCTTTCCACATATTTTCTTTCTTTGAATATATTTTTTTTAAAATATAAAATTTACTCCCTTTTTGTTTTAATTTATGAAAATTAGGATTTTTTGTGATATTATTACATCCTTTTTTATTCTTTTTCAAATGAGTTTGAGAGTAGATATTCCTTTGTTTATAAAAATGGTGAGGAAACATCTTCCAAAAAGGGGTGTATCATGTAATGTTATAGAAAATTGGTCTCATGCATATATATCACTAGTGGTCTTTAGGAATGGGAATCCCTATGTAGTGGGTAGATCAGGTTATGAAAATGTTGTGCAATGGTTTATTTTAGGCACTAAAAAGACACATCATGTGCGGTGTTGTTCTTTGATGGGTGATGTTATATCATTAATGGTTATTAGAGAGGCAACAGATTTATATTAGGCTGTGGATTTTCAAATAGTTTTTTTGTGCTATATATGTAATTCATGTTTTGGTCTTTATTTGGATTTTTCTATACTCTCCAGTTATTAGTTGATCTTTTGGTGTTGGCCTATGGATTTTTTAATCCTATTCATTAGAGGGTTTTTCCATGATAAAACATGTCTCCCCATTTATTATTAGGCTATTTGGTTTTACACTTTATTTATGTTGGCGATTCTCAAACCTTAATTTTTTTCAACGATGCTATTATCTTTAGACTGATCCGCTTTTAACTTAAAAATGGTATCATAGGCGTATAATATTTGTTTCTTGTAGATTAAATATTTGTGATTTTTTATATAGGACTTGTTAACTCATTAAATGGATTAATGTTAAAAATTATTTTAATCTTTGTCAGTAAAGACTTAAAAATATTCTAGTCCATGAGAAGACAATGGAGGTATTGAAGAAAAAATTAGATAAACCAAATATGATGTGGGATAGTGATTAAAAGTACATGAGAGAGTTGGAAACATGAACTAGTCATATGTATTTTTTTTATAATTCTCTACAGGAAGTGATGAATCTGATGGTTCTGGAGGATATCTATATGATGCTTGAAATCTAGTATAAATCAAAGTTCCTCACAAATTAGTTATCTCGCAAGAAATGGTTGTCTCATTTTTGTATACTAGAGAATGGATATTTAGGTAACCATATAGAGGAGTTTACCAAACATATAAAGGATCTATCATTGTTGGAGTCCAATATCGATGAAAAAAGTAACGTCGTGCCTCTTGAAATAGATTAAAAAGAAAAAGAGTTAGTTATTTTAGGTTTTTTCTTGATTCATATGATAATATAATCACCACATTTTTGTTCAGGAATGACACACTAAAATCAGATGATGTGATTTCATTATTGTTGATGAATGTGACTTGAAAAAAAAACAACGATGGTGAATCATCTAGAAATAGTAGTATTCTAGCTATGGAAGATGAATGTGGTAATCAGAGAATTCACTCGATGATAAGATGAAAATACAAGTTCTTATTTTGCGATAAGGAGGTTCATATGTAGAGAAACTGCTATGAATGGAAAAACATAAGGATGGAATGAAGGTGAATGAAATAGATTTTGAGGATACTAGTGAAATTCTCATTCAGGGGGAGCGAGATTTAGATTCAATTAGATTTGATTGTCACATGTCATATTGGTACACTGAATTGGAGGTTGATTCAGTAGTTTCATGTCATATTACACCAAAGTGGGAATTATTTTTTCCAACAAAGAAGGTGACTTTGGTATTTTAAATATGGGAAATGGGGATTTTACTGATTTCCTTAGTGTTTTTGATATATGTATCACTAAAAATGCATATTTTGCACTGATGTTGAAAGATGTGTGACATGTTCGGGTATATGCCATAGTTTTTTAACTACTTTTACTATTGATACTGATGTATTCAGTAGTTTGTTTGGTGGTGCAAGATGGACCTTGTCCAAAGGATTGATGGATTATGCATGAGTAAAAATGGATGATAAAAATTATAGAATATATATTTAGGAATGCATTGATATGATGAATCTATTTGTGAAGAGTAATTTGTCATATTTTTGGCACAAGAAATCGTCACACATGAGTCAAAGACCTACGACAAAGATAAATAAGGTTTGGATGACAAATTATTCCTGGTAAGGTGTTTCAGTTCTTATGTATAATTCATTTCCTTTTTAGAGTTCCAGTAGTGAATAAAGAAGTAAAATTAATGATCGGGGTGATGCTCTATGAGTTGTAGACAACATGGTGGATGTTGAGTAGAGGGATAAATTATTTCTTATAGTTTCACCATATTATGTTGTGATCAATGTAACTGTTGAGACAAGTATTGTGGATTATGGTATTGGTAGTGCATACATAGGTGTTATGAATACTTTTGCATTTGGAATTCATTTTAAAGGGAGCATTTAGGTTTCCATCGTAGATGAAAATTTGGGATACCATATTTTCTTCAAAGGATGAAGACTGGTGAGATACCAAATATATTTCCTTCCAGCTATGTTTATTTGATTTGATCTCCTTCATTAATGGGATGAATAGAAATATTGATTGATTTCATACCATGAATTTTGGAGTTTTGAAGATAAATTTCATAGAATTAAAAATTTATGCCCTTTTCAATTTCATATCTAGATGTTAGGATTTGGTGAATATATTTTTATATCATTATTGATTCCTTTTTGAATGAAGCAGAGTTGAGATATTCCTTTTCTTATAAAAATTGTCAGAATCCATATACCAAATAGGGTAGTGGAATTTAATGTGATACTGAAGGCAACTTGCGTAGATATGTCACTAGTGGTCATTAGTCCTGGGAATCACTGTGTGGCGGGTAGATCTAGTTATGAAACTATTATGCAATGGTTTATTTGAGGAGATGGAATGATGCCTTGTATGGTAGAGTCAATTTGTATTTTACCTAGTTTGTTTTGAAGAATATGGTCTTCTATTCTAAATGTATTTATGTTTAATGAATGTTTTTTCCACTATCTCATTTAGGATTAAAATCAATGGAGAACTATCTCAGAGCATAACCCCCTACAGGGGTCTTTGGCAGGGTGACCCTCTCTCCCCATTCCATTTTTATTTTGGTGGATTACATTTTTGATGTTAATCTATATGGTAGATAGAGACAATTTGGTGCCTGGGTAAAATGTTTTTCAACAAGTCCCACCTATTATTAACCTTTTCTTTACTGATGATAGCTTACATTTTTTAGAGCAATGAAGAGTGTGGTAATGTCTACCTAATGATTCAAAAATATGAGAGGGAATTAGGGAGGTATGTTAACAGCTCCAAATATGAGATCTCATATTTCTTAGGAGTCTCTCTGTGTAAGAAATATGATATTCTCAAAATTTGGGAATTACAAGGGGTGTAAAAGAACAAAAAAAATATCTCAATATTCCTACCATCATTGGGTGCTAAAAAAAGACGTGTTTTATAGGATTCTAGATAAGGTGGAAAAAAATATAGGGGTGGACCAGTAAAAGGGTATCTAAAGTAGGAAAGGAAATCCATATCCTGGTCATTTCCCAATCAATCTCCAACTATGTTGTATCCCTATTCAAACTATTTTTCATATTTATCGACAAACTATATGTTTGATGGGAAAATTAATGGTGGGGTATGAATCAAGGAATGAAAAAACTCATTGGGTGGCTTGGGACAAGCTGTGCCACAGCAAGGCTCATAGAGGGATGGGGTTTTGAGATTTCTGATGATTTAATGATTCCATTTTAACCAAAAAGGGATGGAGACTTATGGAGTTTCCTTCTTCTCTTTGTTCTTGGTTCCCTCAAGTCAAATACTTCCCAAACTCTACATTTGGTGGATCTAAACTTGGGCCACTCACTAGCTTTTTTGGAGGTGTTTGTGGGGAGCTTGTGATTTTCTCAACAAATAAATTTATTGGAGGATAAGATATGGTTCCAAAGTGATTATTTGGAAAGATCATCTACTTGTTGATAATACTGTATCCATGGCTACATTTCGAACTTTTGATGGTTTGTAAAATTCAATTTTTCATTCTTTGTTTAGAGAGGATGGTGGAGGCTGGTGCATCGATACATTGAATGCATGGAATAATAAAATATATTTAAAAATTATTCATAGTGTCCTAAGGGAAATAGATCTTGGAATGGAAAACCTCAGATAGATAAAAAATTATTTATGTGCATACTCTATGAAATCAATTAATTCGTTAGCACTGGGTGAAATCAGGACATCTACTACAATGACATGGAAATTTTTTAGCGTCTCTGGGTACTGAAAAATGTATGTTTATTCATGAGACAATATTCCATTGGTATTCATCCTAATAATGAGTTTCTCTTTGGTTCCATTTCATCAATTACCTGCTCTTACCACTATGTTTGGCTAAGCCCAAGTCCTCTCTACATGCAATTTTTGTGTGTCCCGGTGTCAAGGATCTGTGGAGTGTATGGGATGTTAATGTTTTTATTTACTTGGACCCATTATCATATTATAAAGATATTCTAATGAAGTGGGTTCCAAACATGGATGTGAAGTCATTGTGTTTCATGTGAACAATGTCCTAGATGATTTCAATTCAGAGAAATGACTTTGTCTTTAATAATATAGTCAGACAAAACATCTTTTGGGATGACTGGACCACCCCTGGATTTTCAAATAGGGACCAAATGAGTCATAGTTAGAAATTAATTAATAAATTTATGGATTAGTTTTTTGGAAGAATCTTTGAATGGGGTTATGAAGGTGAATGTGGATGCCTTGGTGGTGGATGGATCATTCACAGGGGTTAGTTTGAATTCCTGGTATTCCATTAGAGTTTTCTTAGAAGTGACAAAAAGGATAATTATTCTTACTGGAATCCATAGGTGGATGACACTCAATATATTATTTCTTGAATGGATTTGTCTTTGGATATAGGATGTAGTTATATTATCCTCAATTAAAATTGTCTTATTTTTCTCAATTCCATCACATCAACAGAAAGTGTATTTTGGTTGTTTGGGCCATCTTTTGGCATGATCCTCTCTTTACATCACCACTTCTCTTCCTATTATTTATCATTTTTCAGAAGGGATAGAAATAGATCAGCACTTCTTTTCGTAACCCATGGTCTCCCAGAAGATTCACATGTTTGGTTATTTGATTTCCCTATTTGGGTAAATTGTATTCTTGTTTCAGATCTCTGATAATCATTTTAATAAGTGCTCTATCATTCATATATATGTTTCAGGAATAAAATTTATTTCTTTGTACTCTCTAATTATTAGTATATTTTTTCTGAGTTTCCCCATGGTTTTTTTAATCCTTGACATTGGATGGTGTTTCCACATTAAAATTTGTGTCCCAATTTATTATTTTTCTATTTTGTTTTATTGTTTGTTTACGTTGGTGATTATAAAACTCTATTTTTTCACAAGTGAGTTATTATCCTATGACTGATCTACATTCAACCCAACAAACTAACATCTAGTGGACTATGGTAGGGTGTTTTCTCCAACATCATTGTTTTCAAGGAATTGATGGCTAACTAATCCCTACGACCCTAATATTTTCTCCTTCTAGTATTATGTGATGGTATTTGTTGGACTCACCTATTTGGATAATCCCAAATCATGTTTCATTTATGTGATAATCTAGTTTTCATTATAACAATAATCGTGTTTCATTTATATTCCTAGTTTGTATCAAGTGATAACCATATACTTTCAATCTCATGGTTCTATTGTTTAATCTTATAGTGCAAAATTTATCTAAGTAAATGTCTCCATTGAAGGTCACCGATGCAAGGTAACTGATACAAAGGTCACCGATACAAAGGTCACCGATGTAAAGGTCACTGATACAAAGGTCACCGATGTAAAGTTCATAGATATAAAGTTCACTGATACAAAGGTCACTGATACAATGGTCACTGATACAAAGGTCATCGATGAAAGGTCACCGATGAAAGGTCGTCGATGAAGGTCACCGATGAAGGTTACCAGAAAAAGGTTACCACTGAAGGTTACTGATAGAAGGTTACTGATAGAGGGTTATTATTGAGAAGGCTACCTATGAGAAGGCTACCACTGAAGGCAACCGATACCATCCTACCAATAATTACTCTTCTACTCCATACTATGTAAAATTATTAGTATTATTCCAATGGTCGTATTTGGTAAATTTAATCCTTCTGACATTAATTAATGATGATTATAGACATATCAAGAGACCATATCTGGAGATAGTATGAGGTACGTGGTGGAGCGCACATGGTTTACTTATTCCTATTGTCAAATATCAAATATAAAATAGTAGACTGAGAAAGAAATCATTGACATGAAAGAAGCGTGATACAATAGAGAAATACATGAGAAAGAACATACTCGTTAGATCAAAGAGAACAAAGGAGAACCATTTGATGCTCACACTGTGAACCCAAGAACCACAAGAACATTTTTTTCAGATAACAATTTCAAGTCTACCTTCTATTCTTCGTCAACTCTATATCAACACGAGAAGTAGAACAATAAGTTCTGGAAAGCTAGAACCTAGAGTTGTGACACTCTATTTTGAGGACATGTTCCAGAGAAAGACTCAAACTACAATTTCCTCACTCCAAGGAGTAAAGAGTTGAACTACAAACAAATAGAGCTTTATAAACTCAATATTATAATATTATATCTATTTTGTTCTTGTCTTTTACAACTCTAAGAAGTGTATATTTTTCTGTTACACACATTGTCTCATGTGCTTGAACTGATGTATACTGAAAACCTTACACGAAACCTCACTTACACCATGTTTCCAATGTATAACTGTAGAAGATACCATGTGTGTTCTGTATTGTTTTTTTCATGAATAATGGTGGAAGAGGGTGTGAACCCTGGATAGTTTGTGAAAACTATTGTAAATCCCGATACAAGATATGTATCAAGTTTATTATTTATATAAACTTCTTTGTGGTAGGTGATCACTAACTGGAGATGATTATGTCTTGGATAGACACTGAACCTCTTATTTAACTCCACTGTGTACAATATTTTTTAATACTTTGTTTTTTCTATTTTCATCTAATTATAATTTCAAAAATAGGGAACTGTATAGCATTGACTTCGATAGTTATTTATGGTTAGTGTGTGAATGTGTTTAATTCAGTAAACATATTTCAAAAGTTGAATAAGTGACTACATTGATTCAACTGAGGTCTAATTACCCTTTAATAAACTTTTTGACCAACTAAACATTTATATCTCTACTACCTTAATTAACTGGGCCGTTTCAAAATTGGGGGTTCTTAAGCATAAAGGTTTTAACATAAATTTTAAGTAGGAACTCAATTAACTCCCCTCTTGAGATTCCACTCCAACCAACATTTGGTATCAGAGGGTTAAATTTTTATTACTATTATCTGAACTGTTGTGCAAGTTTTCAAATTATTTTCAACTGTGATTTTAGTTGTATCATAAAGATATTAAAATATCCGTCATATCTAAATTTTTAGTTATTTAAACTTAAGATTAACTATGGATAACAGAGTTGAGGGTGTTGTTACTAATAGGCCACCTTTATTTAATGGTAATAACTATGCTCAGTGGAAATTAAAAATGAAAATGTATCTAGAGAGCATGGGTCCTAAAATCTGGGACACAATTGAAGAACAACATGCATTTCTTGCTACTACTAGGGACACATGGTCTCAGTTGACTAAATATACATATAATAATAACTGTAAGGCAATGAATTCATTGTACTATTCTCTATGTAATGAAGAATTCAATAGAATATCTTCCTGTAAAACTTCCTATAAAATTTGGGATACTTTAGCTGTTTCACATGAGGGAACAACCAATGTCAAAGAAATGAGATTAAATACTTATACTATTAAATATGATAATTTTAAAATGAATCATGAGTAACTTATATTTGAAATGTATCTCAGGTTTAATGAAATTGTGAATACCATGAGTCTGCTTGGGAAACCTATGGATAGTAAGAATCATATTATGAGATTTCTTTGATGCCTACTGGATATATGGATAGGAACTTCTGTTTCTATCCGAGAATCGTGTGACATAGGCAAGCTACCAGGGAAGGAACTAATTGGAAAACTTATGATGTAAGAAGAAGAGATTAAGGTTAATCAATATGCAGATAAAGAACCAAGAAAAAAATCTATAGCATTCAAGACTACTACCTCAAAGAGAAAAGACAAATAAAAATTTCAAGCTCATGTAGACACTTCCACTAGTGAAGACTCAGCTTTTGAAAGTGATGATGAGATGGCTCATCTTGCTAGGAGATTCAAGAAGTTCTATCGAAATAAAAATCTCTTTAGAAATTAAAACTATAAAGGAATTTATGATAGTAAAGGATATTGGAAAAGGATAGAAAATGGAATGACAAAACAAATTAGATAGTTTTCTATGAGTGTCAATGAAAAGGCCATGTGAAGGATGATTTCCCCAAGCTGAAATTTAAAATGAAATATGAATACAAGAGAAAGGGATATAAAAAGAAAATAAAAGATACATGTATTTCTTCAGAAGATAGCTCCAGTGGATCTGACACTTCTGATATTGAAAAGAAAAAACATGCAAACATGTGTTTCATGATAGAAACATCTGAGGTAACACCTAATTATCCTATACATAATGCTTATTATTCTGAAAATGAAAGTGAATCAAATAATGATGAGAATATGACTAAGGATGAAATATTTGAATATTGTAGAATTATTGAGGACACCTTTAATGAACTCAAAGATAAATATAAATTATTAAAAATACAATATGATTTAAATGCCAATTATAAGTCTGATTTGGATATTGATAAAGAAAAAAGTGCTCAACAGCTAAAATAAAATACTGAACTTAAATTATCAAATAAGCAATTAAAAAGATATCTTCAGGTGTTTACTATAGGTAGAGATACCTTGACTTAGGTTCTAGGGAAACAAATTGCTCCAAAATATACAACTGGTCTAGGATATCAACTAGGATAGAGAAGGATTATTAAAAATAAATTTGTTCTGAAATCTGGACAGTTCAGTACTAGTTCATGTTTTGGACCATCTTTTGAAAAAAAATCTCTAAAGGACCTAAAAAAGTGTTCATGTCTCAAAATATATCTGTTGATTATAGGAATCCTGTGAGAGGAATATGGGTTCTCAAATTTTTACTTGTTAACCTCTCTGGACCCAAGAAAATCTGGGTACCAAAATTACCCTACACTTAATCTATTTTTAAGGAATATTGTTTAAAGATATCATGTAAAACTGTATATTATTTTTATAATGTATGTTCAAGACATATTATGAGAGACCATTCATGCTTCAAGAGACTAATTAAAGTTAATGGTAGACATGAAATATTCAGTGATAATTCCAAAGGGAAGATCATAAGCTTAGGCCAAATTAATAACCCTAATAATGTATTAATTTCAAAATTACTTTTTTTTATGGGTAAAAATACAATTTACTTAGTATATCTCATTTGTGTGACGATGGTTTTAATGTTAAGTTTGAAAATGATGCATGTAATAACTTTAATTCAAAAAATGATTTAATATTTACTACTCTTAGAAATGAAAATGTATATAATTTTGATTTAAATTCTTTGGCTAAGTAAAATGTATCTTATTTAAATTCTTTTCATAAGGAATCCTGGTTATGGAACAAAAGATTAGGACACTACAATGTGCACTCACTTAGGATACTAACTAGGAAATTTTTAGTTAGAGACTTACTTAAATTACAATTACCACTTAACAACGTTTGAAATCCTTATCAAAAAGAAAAACAACACAAGGTGTCTTTCAAACCAAAGAAAGAATTTTCCACTTCTCAACAGGTTGATTTGGTTCGCATGGATTTCTTTAGACCATCTAGAGTTTCATGTTTAAATGGGATGCACTATGTTTATGTTCTTGTAGATGATTTTTCTATATATACTTGTGTATAATTTCTAGCTCACAAAAGTGAAATATGTTCTTACTTCATTAAATATTCCAAGTTTGTAGAAAATATTAGTGGACTTAGAATTAAGACCTTGAGAAGTGATCATGGTCGTGAGTTTGAAAATAAAGATTTTTCATCTTTTTTCTCACATAATGGATATTATTACAATTTATCTAATCCTATAACACCTCAAAAAAATGGATTTGTAGAAAGAAGAAATAGGAAACTTCAAGAGATTTCTCAGACTATGCTAAATTAGTATAATCTACCTATCTATTTTTGGGTTGATTCTATTAATACAGCTTGTTACATTATCAATAGAGTCTTAACTAAACATTTTCTTAAGAAGACCCCTTATGAGATCTTGAATAATAGGAAGCCTAATGTTAATTAATTTAGAGTTTCTGGTTTCAAAGTCATTTTCCTTAACACTAAGGATAATCTTGGCAAATTTTCTTCCAAGAGTGTTGAAGGAATGTTCCTAGGTTACTCAATATCTAGTAAAGCTTATAGAGTATTCAATAAGAGAAGCAAATGTCTGGAAGAATTAGTTCATGTCAAAATCGATGAGACAGGTCCACATGAACTCAAAACCGATGTTGAAAATCTCGAAGTGGATATGTCAATTATGGACCTTAATGATAAAGACAATAAACCCTTAGTGAAAACAACTAGTTATGGAAATTTTCCAGAATTTGTGCATAGTGGATTTGAAACTATAGAAAACCATGAGGAGTGTAGTTCAACTCTTTCAAGAGGTATTAGAACTCTAAAGAATCTTCCATTAGATGTTGTAGTAGGTGATTTAAATAGAGGAGAAAAAACTAGAGCTTCTCTGAGAAACCAGGTTGAATATCCATCCTTTCCATCACAGCTTGAACATAAAAATATTTATGATGTTATCAATGATGAATTTTGGGTGATAGATAGGCAAGAAGAATTAAATTAGTTTGAAATAAACAAGGTCTAGTAATTAGTTGAAATACCTAAAGACACCTTGACCATAGGCACTAAATGGGTGTTTTGAAATAAATTTTATGAGTCTGAGAACATAGTTAGAAACAAGGCTAGGCTAGTTTCACAAGGATATAGTCAAGAAGAAGGAAAACACTATGTGGAAAACTTTCACCTGTAGCTATATTAGAAACCATTAGGATACTACATTCTTATGCAGCTCATCATAATTTCAAACTTTATCAAATGGATGTCAAATGTTCATTTCTAAATGGGTACATAGTTGAGGATGTATTTATTGAACAACCCCCTGGTTTTACAAATCCCCATTTTTTAAAATCATGTATTTAAACTTTCAAAAGCCATATATGGTCTAAAACAAGCTCCAAGAGCTTGGTATGATAGAATTAGTTGTTTTATTATTTCAAAATGTTTTACTAAAGGAATAGCAGATCCTACTCTATTTATTAAAATGATTTCCAAAGATATTTTAATAATAAAAAATTATGTAGATGACATTATTTTTTGATCCTTAAAAAATTATTTACGTAATAATTTCTCAAAAATGATGGAAGATGAATTTGAAATGAGTTTAATGGGGGAACATTAATTTTTTTTAGTATTTCATATTTTTCAAAATAAAAATCCTATTATTTTATATTAGAGTAAATATACTAATGATCTTTTGAATCATTTTGGAATGGATGGAAATAAAGGTAGTGATATACCTATGAGTACAACCTGTATGTTGGATGCTGATGAAACTCATAAACTAGTGGATCAAACCAATTACAGAGTTTTGATTGGGATTATGCTCTATATTACTACTAGAAGACCTGATATTATGTTCAATGTATTCATGTGTGATTATTTTCAATACAATCCCAAAGAGTCTCATTTAAATACTGTTATTATTTTTTTTAAATATCTCAAGTATACGACAAAATTAGGATTATTTTATCCAAGAGGCCAATCATTTTATTTAATAAGTTATTCAGATGCTGAATTTTCAAGTTGCAAGTTAGATAGAATTATCACCTCTAGAACATGTCATATTTTCGGCAAGTAACTAGTATCATGGTGTAGTAAGAAATAGAATTATGTTGCATTATCTACCATTGAAGCTGAATATATAGATACCGGTTATTTTTGTGCTCAAATTCTATGGATGAAACACAGTTTACTAGAAAATGGATATCAATTCAAACATGTCTCTATAAACTGTGATAATGCAGGTCTATAAACATCTCTAAAAATCCAGTATCTCATGCTAGGACAGAGCACATTGATGTGAGGCATCACTTCTTGAGAGATCATCATCAAAGAGTTGATGTCACTCTTGAATTAATTGGCACTAAACACCAATTGGATGATATATTCACAAAGTCTTTGAGTTTTGAGAGGTTAAATTACATTAAACTTGAGTTATGTATGATAAACTGTTAAGTTATGAACCTTGTTGTTAGGAATCTCATCGTTAAAAACCTCACCATTGGGACCGCACCGTTGGAACCTCACTATTGTAACCTCATTGTTGGAACCTCACTGTTGGAACCTCACCATCGGAACCTCACCGTTAGAACCTCACCTTTGGAACCTCACCATTCGCACCTTACCGATAGTTGATGTTTTTGGGACTTAGCATTTTCTAAGTTGGAATCTGAAACATTTTCTGTATTACTTATCACTTTTTTCTTGATTTATTTTTCTAACCCTAAATGATAAAAATAATGAACACACCACATTTCAATCCACCTCAATCATCTCTTGAACCTCTTTCTCCCTAATCTTATAACCTCACCTTTTGTTGAAACCCTCAAACCACTCTGGATTGAATTGGAAAGATTTAAGAGATCGTTGGTCAGTGATGAAAGAGATGTGCCGAATCCAAAGAGACCTCGAGCTAGGTTGATTAGTGGAAGCCATTTAGTGGAAAATATAATCAACCCACATTTTTTGAAGAGGGAAATCGTGGTTGAGAAGGAACTAAGATCATAATGGATGATGTCAAGTAGGTCTTTGGTGATGGAGGCACTTGAAGCTCAGGTCTAGGTCCAATGCTTTTCAAATAATAATGAACCATACTACCCGAAGTTAGTGAAGCGGTTTTATGAATTTTTGGGATTTGAGCAGTCTAAGGATGAGAACATAATGTCTTCAATGATAAATTGAGAAAGTTTGATCTTCTCCTATCTTGAATGTGTTGAGTGTTTGAGATTACCACATGTAGGTATTTTCGATTACTAATAAAGGGTGGTTCCTCCCACTAGTGAGTTATTCTGTTATGAAGAAGATCTAGAAGAACTGACATGGAATGGGATCCCTAGGAAAGTAATTACTGCTGAATTGGATGGAGAAAACAGGTTGTTGTTTATATTTGTTCAGCATGTTTTGAGTCATAGGAGAGGGGACATTGTTACCTTGAAATATCAAGATGTTTTTCTCTTGTATCTTTTAATGCATGGACAGAAGACAAATTTGTGAAGATTGTTGATGATTCAATTAGAGGATATGAAAAATCTTAGTTCCAAGTCCAATGCCTTTTTTTCATTCTAGATTTATATCCTTAATATTGAAATTGAAAGGAGTTGCTAGAAATAAAGAAGAAACAGTTGTTGTGAGAGAAAATCTCTACATCACCAAGATAATTTTCATGTTTATGATGATTAGCCGGAACCCTTGGAAAAGAAGATGGGTAAATGATCAGGTTAAGCTATATAAGAAATTCAACCCAGTTACTCATCCTACTAGGCTTGAAGATAAGAGAGACCTTGGTCTGGATCTTAATGAAGTAGAGCCTGCATACTCATATGAAGAATAATAGGTTGCTGTTATAAATGTCATAGAGGATTCTCTTATAGATGATAGGAGTGATCCTAACCTTCCTCATGAAAATATTGTATCTTTTGGTGATCCTATACCACCAAAAAAGACAGCCTAGAAGGGATATTTTCCTAATGGACAGTGATGATGAGGAAACCAGGGAAGAATAAGGAGATCAAAATGTCTTAAAAACATTAGAGAGACCTCATAGGATGAAGATGAAACTAAATCTAGTCATGATGACTTTGAGACAGCTACTAGTGAAAGTGAAGAAGAATGTTTAAGCCTCAATCCTTTGATCGGACATACAAAAATGGTAGAAAGTATAGATGAATAAGTTGATGAATCTATTGAAGGTGTAATTGAAATGGGAGTAGTTGAAGATTCTATAGAAGAAGTGGCAGTGGACTCTACTATTGATATTGTTGATCAAGAAGGTATGGAAAAGGTGAATGTGGTTGTTTAGGATAATGCACCAAGTGAGGGGGAGGAACCTATTGCTATAGGTTCAATTTTTGTTTCTCATGGGATAGAATATTGTTCAGAAGACCCTAGATTTGTGGTTTTGGGCATAGATTATGGATATTCTAATGATGACCAGCCTATCAGAATTCCTCTTATTCCTTCAGTTATGGAGACTACTTTTGTGCACCCAGTAGTAATTTTACATCGAGACTATGTAAATAAGGATGGTTTGGAATCATTGAAGTCAAATCTGAAGAGACACTATGATGTGAAATCTACTGAGATATAGAGAACAGTATCTCAAAATCAAGATCTTATGTCATCTTTAGGGGAAATTATTATTTCAACCTCTCACTCGACCTTGCTACATAAGTTAAAGGAATGTCAGAATCAATTCAGAACCTTGTAAGAGTCTATGAAACCTGTAAAAAAATCTATTACCATTTTAGAATCATATATGGATTCAAGAGTGAAAGTGGACAGATATCACAGATATTATAAAAGTGTGGTTCTTCATATGGTCACTGTGTTTGAGGACTTTAAGAAGTCTATAGAGACACATGTGAGTGGATAGGATAATGATGTGAAGAGGATAGTTAGTGGGATGACCAAATAATTTAAGGAGACTGTGACTTTTATTATGGCACCACTATGTGCATCTTCTTAATCTTCATCTTATCATCCTATTGATCTAGAATCCTTCTGGTCAGTTGTCAGAGAAGAAGGGGAGAAGTTCTCTGGTGCAAGTAACTTAGACCCTCAGTCTATGACTTAGGTAATTTCCACTCCAATAGAAATTCATATTCTTGTGGGAGATTATCTAAGGTACGCTGTTCAAGATCAGAAGTCCATCAAAGAGAAAGTTGATTATACTACAAAAGAGTGTATACTAAGCATCAGATGGATGGTCACATTAAGCAACTATTGGATAACTTGAGGATCCCACCTTTCACTTAGGCATTTAATGACCAAGTAATAGACTTAGAGTGTTGACTCCTGCCTTAGAGAAATTAATGGAGAATAAGGATGATTTTATTTCATCTATGTAAAGAGGATGAAGTATTATTACGGATTTCTGAAATCTCCTTTTACTCTTCCTCCATGAGGACAGCACTCCCATAATTGTTCGTCCAACCTTACCTTCTCCCTCAACAGCCTCAGGATCTTCCAATTCTTCCCCATTGATGACTCCTAAAAATTCCATCAAAAGATTGACCCATATGATTCTTCAGAGATCTACTCACTATAGGTCTACCAATGCCTCTTTAGCAGCTCCTCCTACCCTTCTGACTGTCATACCAAGGCTTATCCCTCCATCTTCAGAACCTGCATCCTTAGTTTCCAAAGACAAATCTCCCTTGGACATATCTGATGTGGATTGAATGTGGGATGACTTTGTTGATAGGTATCTTTGTACCCTTTTTGTATCTTTTAATCTTGGTTTATTTATAATAAAATACTCTTTTGTCTTCCTGTATTTTTGTTAATCACAAAGGGGGGTAAGTTTTAAGTTTTCTAAAAGGGGGAGAAATTTTTTATGTTTCCTGGAATTTTTTCATATATACACTATTTAAATTTTCCACAATAAACATGGTTCAATTTTAATTATACACACCTATAAAGATATTATCATATGTTCTTAAGCCCGATTCAAAAAATACTGACAAATTTTTTGATTATCAAAAAGGGTGAGATTGTTGGACTCACCTATTTTGATAATCCCAAATAATGTTTCATTTAGGTGATAATCCTATTTTCATTATAAAAATAATAGTTTTTCATTCATATTACTATTTTCTATCAAGTGATAAACATATACTTTTAATCTCACTGTTCTATTGTTTAATCTTACAGTGCCAAATTTATCTATGTAATGGTCATCGTTGAAGGTCACCGATGCAAGGTCCCCAATACAAAGTCACCAATACAAAGGTAATTGATGCAAATTTCAATGATACAAAGGACACCAATACAAATTTCACTAATGTAAAGGTCATCTATACAAAGGTCACGGATATAAAGGTCACCGATGAAGGTCACCGATGAAAGGTCACTGATGAAGGTCACCGATGAAGGTTACTAATAAAAGGTTACCACTAAAGGTTACCACGGAAGGCTATCGATAGAAGGTTACCGTCAAGAAGGCTTCTAATGAGAAATCTATTGTTTAAGGCTACCGATACCGACCTACCGATGATTACTCTTCTAATCCATACTTTGTCAAATTTTTATGATTATTCTAACGATCATATTTGTTAAATTTAATTCTTCTAACATTAATTAATGATGATTGTAGACATATCAAGAGACTGTATATGGAGAAAGTATGAGGTACAAGGAGGACCTCATATGGTTTACATAATCCTATTGTCGAATATAAAATATAAAAGAGACAACCAAGGAAGAAACCATTTACATGAAAGAATCCGGAAACAACAGAGAAATACATGAGAAAGAACTTAATTGTTAGATCAAAGAGAACAAGGGAGAACCATTCGACGCTCACACTATGAACCCAAGAACCTCAAGAAGATAATTTTGGGAGAAAAAATTCAAGGATACCTTCTATGCTACATCAAATCTCTGTCAATACGATAAGTACAACACTCAGTTCTTGAAAGCTTGAACCTGGAGTTGCGACACTATTTTATGAGGAAAACATCCTGAGAAAGAATCAAACTACAATTTCCTTAATCCAAGGAGTCAAGAGATGAATTGAAAACACATAGATATTTCTAAAATCAATATTATAATATTATCTCTATTGGGTTCTTGTCTTTTACATTTCTAATAATTGTGTGTTTGTCTGTAACACACACTGTCTCTTATGTTTGAACTAGAGGATACTGAAAATCCTCACTTCAAACTTCACTTACACATTTTTTCCAACGTATAACTATGGAAGATATTATGTGTGGTCTATATTGTTTGTTTTTCCATGAAGAATAGTGACATAGGGTGTGAACTCTAGAAAGTTTGTGAAAAATTTTTTAAAGCCTGATATAGGTTGTGTATCAAGTTTATTATTTATATAAACTTCTTGGTGGCAGGTGATCACCAAATAGAGAGGATTAATTCTCGGCTTGATACTAAACCTCCTATTTAACTCCACTGTGTACTATATTTTTTAATACTCTATTTTTTCTATTTTCCACTACTTATAATTCCAAAAACAAGAAACTATTTAGCATTGACATCGATAGTTAGTTCCGGTTAGTGTGTGTATGTGTTTAATTCAGTAAACTTATTTTAAAATTTGAAGAAGTGTCTACATTGATTCAATCTTGGCCTAATAACCCTTTGAGAAACTTGTTGACCAACTAAAAATTTATATCTCTACCGCATTAATTAACTGGGCCGTTTCAAAATTGGTTGTTCTTAAGCATAATAGTTTTAACAGAAATTTTATGTAGGAACTCAATTCACCCCCTATTGAGATTCCACTCTAACCAACAGTATGCATGGTGGTTATATTTCCCTATACATGTGTGTAGATCTATGTAATGTATTTTGGTTATTTTCACACACATGTATCTCTAGATATAGTATCTTATGGATTATTGTAGGTATTTCATGTGTAGGATGTCATGGATTGAGGTATAAAACTATACATATGGGTTGTGGTGACTATTGGAAACTACTCTTTTACTATATGGTTATGTGGATGGTACGATGCAATGCATGGGATTCATGTATATTATTTTATCCCAGGTATCCTTAGGCTAGCCTACGTTAGCCCATTTGTATTTGAGCAGACTTACTTTTTGAGAGAGATGGTTTAGAATGTACGATGTTGGGGAAGAGCAGAAAACCAATGGGAAAGTAGTATCGAGGTCACTTTATAAATATGTTGGATATTATATTATTACTCTATGAAAAATTTTGTGAGTGATCTTTGGTGATGATGGGAAATAAAATGAATACTTGTTTAGGTGATGAGTTAGTTTCATTTTCTTACTCATTGAACATTAATATTCTTATTTCACACCAATCTTGAGAGGTTATATGGAGGACCCAATTATGTATACATGTAATTCTCACCCTATGTATATAGAAACATTTTTTGATGAATTAAATGCCCGGTAGGTCATTAATGTTGACATTACATATTCAAGAAGTTGTATAGGATTTATTCAAGATTAATTGTCACTCCTGATGATCTGTTTTAGTGTTTATTATGGTTTCAATTTTATGTTATTTTATATAATGTATTGGGACTGCTTCATTTCCATGATAAAGAGTTGTTTGGTGGTTGTTCTTATATTATCTCTTACTTCTCAAATATATATGAGGGTAATTCTTCCCATGTGAGTGATTATATTCACTCGATTCTTGTCACTAACCCATTCCCTATTGTAGGAGGGCTTTAGGTTTTATAATATCTCTCTCTCTCTCTATTGTCAGTCGAGGAGGGGTACTGTTGGAGTGAGGGGTGGGAAAATGGTTATTAAAGAAGTTCTCTTGTAGCATTTTAATTTTTCTCTCTACATTGTTTATGCAATATTAAATTTTATTATATAAAATATTAACCATATTTTTCTAGAGAATTATTTTTCTATTGTACTATGGCTTACTCTCTATAATTTTCTCAAGGTCCCAAGACTCCGAATAGTGGTTTTTAGAAAATATCATTCTCATTCATTAGAATTTAAGAATGGATGGTGTTTATTATCTAACATCTCTTTCTTAGTTTTCTGCATTTTCACTTTTGATTTGTAATATATGGGACATTAATTATATACCAGGTAGTTTTGTGGAAAAAAAATCCATGACCATTAAATGTTTCATAAAATTGGAATTTCGGGTTAATTTAAAGCTTATATAGGTACTATGGGTATTTTTTTGGTATCATACACCTTTTGGTTAGTTGACAATTAATTCAAAAGGTAAATCAAATGGGAACCCAAGGGGTGTAGGTTGGAGTGTTGTTTTCCAATCACCCTCTCAGGACATCATAGATAGCTTAGTTTCTCCTTGTGCAATAGATTATGCTTTAGAGGTTGAAATTATTGGTGTCATTCATGTAATCTATCTCATTGATATTAAATTATGGGGAAATTTAGGAATTTAAATCGGTTCTGGATTCATCGTTCACGTGCTCTAGAGTTCTTAGGTTCACTAATCATGGAAACATTTATATTAATGGATGAGTTTCTTAAATTACCTATCTTATAACTAACAAGTTGGCCACACATGTTTCTTTTGAAGGTAATTCTCTTGTAGATTGCTTAGAAAATAAGGGCATGTCATGTAATTCCTTTACATCGTTAGATGATATACTTAAGTATCTTATTGGTATCTCTTTAACAGATGTTTATAAAACACCTTTCATAAGACTCTTGTAACTCTTTTCTATTCATTGAATAAAAGGTGTCTACGTTTTTTATTTTTATTGATTATACTTATAAAGAATAACTAGTGTATCAGTGGGATGTGATATAAAAAGATATTGAAGGGTATTTTTTCAAACCATAAACATGTTCAAAATGTTATTTTTTTTAAAGACCCACAATCTAGTAATCCTTAACATAATGCCATGTATTTCTCCATTTATCCATAGAACCATATCAATCAATGATTGATGGCTCATGTTAAATCCCAAACCCGATACCAAATTTTCTCATTAGGGAAAGTGAGTGCCCATTTTCGGAAATTAATACCCCCTGCGACCCTTCTTTTAGAGGGTGCCTCTCATTATTTTTTATCTTATATCTATATATTAATAAATAATATATATATATATATATATAATGTGATGTTTTTATCTATATTTATTTTATAAAATTTATTAATAATATAAACATAACTGAAATATATATATACACACACACTCAAATTAATGCGCATATTATAAATTTTATTATGATCAAATTATTATTTTATTATTATTTGTTATTTATTATAGTTAGAGATGATTACAAGCAATAAAACAAACACACAAAATATGAAACCCAATTTATCATTCCTTATCCCACCCCTTAGGATCAAAAATCATATAATGGGATTATTTATTACATTTTTTTGTGACATAGAGGCCCAGTGGAAAATGACTTGTATGGTAATTTTTAAGAACCAATAAAATGTCCCAATCAAAGCCCATGACCCATAAGCCTTAAAGTCTCTATCCCTGCACCCATGGTCTCGACTCGCACCACGTGCCTACTGCAACGACGGACCGTCCTGCCACCCTTGCAGTCATCCCTGGTCACCACCATCTTCGCCAACCTACCACCCTTGTAGTCATCATGTAGGCCTTCCATCGCATAGGCTTTTACCAACATTCATGTCACCAACATCACTCATGTTCGCTGTCGAACAGGACGCCATCCACCATAAACGCGACTGCCTTTCTCAAGGTCCACCTATGTGCATTGCTGACCTACCTACCCCATGTCCTGCTATAATGTTGGCCACCAATGTCACCTGTATTCCATTTTTGAGGGAGAAATTGTCCACCGCTCACACCTAAGGGTGCAACACAGCTGCCACCTTGAATTGGCACTAACTAAATTGGGGGAAACAGCGAACATTCGAGGGGGGGGGAGGGGTCAGATACATATTTATATCTATATTAATAATTATATTCATATGTACAATGTTTTACAGAATTTAAATTTCCAAAGAAGGCTTCCCAAATTAAAATATAAATTTTCAAAATTTATTTACATATACCAGTGAAATTATATACTCAAAATCAAATTTCGAACAAAGACTTCAACAATTTCCATTTGAATTCTCAATGAAAATCGACAATGCATAAATAGAAAAATATATATTTTCCAATGAAATTTAAAACGTATGTTCTCACTCAAAAAATTAAATTAAAATTTCCAGTGGAAAATTTTTGTTTAAATTCCAACTTAAATTTAAAATTCATATTTTCCTTTAATTTCTATTTTAATTTTACTAGAAATTTGACTACTAAAATTCTAAAATAAATACATGTTTATCTATCTTAATTACCCAGTTTATAGGATATGTAAATAGTTTATATTAAAATATATATTTTAAATGAATGTATTAGGAATTAAATTTTTTAATATATTATGAATATCTATGAATTCACATTATTTATACAATAATTATTATTTTATAGTGTTTCAAAAAATGCATACTACAAATTTTTAGTGAAAATAAATAATGTGTGTGTATATATATATATATTTGTAAACATATATTATTTATTTTTTTTAAAATATATATTAATATAAAGTTTTTAAAATAAACAATGGTAATTTTAATTTTTTTTATTTTAGAACACTATAATTATTATACAAAATAATGATATAAAGATTTTATTTTTTAATTTATTTTTTATAATTAAAATAGATAATTTTGATTAAAAATGATTTTATATAACTTTATTTTGAAACATTACACTATATCTAAATATAAAATCATAATTATCATATCATTATGAATTTTTTTACATATAATGAATAATATTTTATCAAAATATATTAAATTAAACATCTATTTTTAAAACAAAATGTTATTTTTTATTATAAAAAATTAAAAATATTTATAAATATTAATTTTAAAAAATGTTAGTATTATAATAAGAGTAATTATTATACATGTATGAATGAATGTGTATATCCATAAGGACATGTATTTTCTCAAATAGAAATTTGGTTATCAAAATGGATTGTTTGCTGATAGAGTTGGCCATGAAAATGGCCTTGGCCTTTTATGGAAAGATGGATTAAATGTCACTATTTTTCAATACTCCCAAAACCATATCACTACTTTTGTTTGGAAAAATGGTCAGGGGGTCAAATTTTTTATTGGTTTACATATATATATATATATATATATATATATTATAGAGAAGAGATTTAATTAGATGATCGAAGATCATGAATTACAATAGATGACAACCAAAATGGAAAATTATCCAACAAAACATGAAACTCGTCGAAAAGTCCACAAGTCACCATCATGTGATCATCCCTATTTCCACCACTTTTATTGAAATAGAAGGAACATTCCACTAAATAGTGTTGAAGGGAGATAATCATCATGACCAGCAGACCAAATGGTTGTAGACCACTTTCCAGCGAAGAGATAGCATTGAGAATGGTGTGGAAATCTGATTCCAAGATGATAGAGTTTCATAATCATTTGATAGTGAATTCCAATCGAATAATGATATCTTGGGTTTTTTTCACCAGTGGATTCCAAGTACCAGAAAAGGAATTTTGGCATGCCGTAATAATTAAGCAAATAGAATCCTGAACAATCACACCCACACTAGGTGGGAATACATCAGAAAGAGACACATCCTCATTAAACATCAAGAAACATGCCATAGGAGAAATCCATAAACCTAAACTAGGCCACATGGTTGGAATTCCTTGTGGCATATGATTGTGTTTTTATATGTAAAACCATGAAGCAGCCTGATCAATACATAAATTTTTTTTCCTTCTAACTAATTAAAAATGAAGTCTTTTGATCTATCCCAAATCATCTAAAACTTTGTGCATAGAGAATTACCCATATCCACTGGGAGGGAGGAAGCCTACTTCACCATGAATGGATACTTGGAATACATTGCATCTTCCAGATGAATTATTTGCAAGCCCTCTACTAATTGTAAGGGATTTTAGTTAAACTATTTCTAGTATGGAGAAGATTGGTGGGGTCAAGAGGAATTAAAATTTAATAAAAGGTTTCCAGAGTGCCTTATATGATGTATCCTTGGTGGATTTTGGCTTAGAAGGTGACCCATTTATGTTGTCTTGGTGAAGGTGCATTGACTCTTGTATATCAGAAAATCTTGATAGGTTCTTGGTGTAAGGACCCAACCATGGTTGCCTGGTGCCAGTTACTTATTTAATTACAATGTAATATAAAAAAGGAATATTCATCCCAAAGGACCAAGTATTTTAGTAGAATGGGAATAAATATACATACATAAGTTCATCATTGCAACATGAAATTAAAACATCATAGAAATTTCATCGACAACAACCATAACTCCTATGTTATTTATGTATGTCATTCATTATAAAAACCATCATGTCCTAATAAAGTGAAACATAAGAAAGGGGTTATCTCAAATGCTAATTAATGGTAATAAATACAGCATAATATATAATAAACATAAATACTGGGCATCTTGAATAACTGAAAACACATACGTTTAAAAAAACGTGAACACATTATGGTAGGAAAATGAGGTGAATAAATAATGTCATAGTAAAACATAATCATGGGTATTATACTAGTGGAATAACCACATGAACCATCAATATTATTTTCATAATGAGGGAATTAATAATGAGTGACATCATAACCATACTAGAAAGGACTCATTCCAATACCATAAATAATCATTTTGTCAAGGCCTTGTTCCAAGACCATAGTTTGTCTCATGAGACCTACCGATGCACCGAGGAGCTATAGTTAGACCCCCGGCAGTTACTATGTCCAATTAATTACACATATGGGTTAAAAATAATCAACATATACATTCATATTGAAACTAATATATGAAATATAAATAACATTCCCCAAACATTAAGCATAAACACTAACCATTCAAAGTGAATTGGTGAATGGTTTTAAGATAGTGCATACATAGTCAAAATAATCATAATCCATTAAATTAAATATGGTAGATTACTCCACAAAATATTAATCCCAATAACACATAATAATAAACAATATTGTTGAAATAGATGATGAATCTCTTACAAAATTGTCGACTAATTCTTGAGATAGATGCTCTTTTACTTTGAAAAGAAGAGTTCTTTTGGAAAAATCTTTTTATAAAACCAGAAGTTAAGTATGATGTTATTTTCATAAAAATTGAGTGATTTTATAAATATAATTGTTTCCAAAAATAGATTATATATTTTCTATGAAAATATGTAAGAATTTGAGGAATTACTTTGAAACAGGATTGTTTATTCAGAAGGATTTTTGAAATATCATTTTAAAATATATAACTCCTGATAAATGAAGGTATGATTCTAGTTGTAACACATATATAGAATATTCACATAGAATTTATTATTAGTACATATGAATGAATAATAATTTAATTGATGTATGTATATAATAAAAGAAACCTGAATGAAAATGGAGGTTCGTGTAGAAAACCCTTACCTTAAATCTGAATGTGTTTCTCTCTTGAACTTAAGGTCCTGGAATATGAAATTAGACTTGTTTATAACTTAATTCAGAACCCTTTGACATTTATTTAGTTTATCATAATTTTATTTATTTCATTATTTCTTTATTGATAAGTTATAAGATTGAATTTTGTCGTTCCAGAGTGTTTTCTTCTTTGGTTTTCATGATCAGTTCACTTGTTTTTAAGTAATGGAGTTCATGTGGAATGGATGTAAATCTCCAGAATTTAATTTACACATTATTTATGAACATAAATATGTTTTAATGGTCATTTATATCTTTTTGTTACACGTAATTAGGATGAATCATTAGAATAATTACTAATGAAAATCACATAGATTATTTTAGTAGTATTTTGATTATTAGGAACTAGTTTAGTCATATGATATAATATTATGTACATATACTAGTTCCTCAGAATTATGTAGGCTATAATACATATTTTATATTCATATTCAACCATAAAAATGGTTTCATGACCAGTAATTTGGGAGAAATTGAAGAACATAACTTCATCATCTATGAAGGTTGTAAATTGGAACCTCACAGACGATGATTTCATTTATAAAAGAGAGAGGGAGGGAGAGAGTAAGAATATTGATAATGGTCAATAAATTATCATGGTATAATTATAGTATATAAATGATACATAATTTATAAGGATCAATTGGAAAGAGAAGGTTATAAAAGAATGAGAAAATAAGATAAATTTAAATGAAACTAAATGAAAAAGAAAGATGTTTTACCTCTTGAAATAACCTCCTTGAGAACTTCTTTAAGGGATGGGTTTTTGTCTTTTGGAAATTCCAAGATCTTATTGAACTTGGGTAGTGACTAGGGAATGGAATTTTGGGATAACATTGTAGATCTTCAAGGCTTATAGTAATGAAGAGAAGAGGGATTGAGGGGGTGTATAGTGAAGGAGAGGAGTGAATTTTGAATATTTTAGTCATTATTTTATTAATTCCATCAAGACAACCAATAGTGTTGATTCATGTGACCCATAGTAGTAATAAGGTCATGTGAGTTCTAACCTAGTGGGATTACATAATATTTACATCACTTATCACCCAATAAACCATATATTTAGCATTTATCGTTAATTATTGTATTTTACTATTCACCCAAAATTCAAGTATTTTTTAAAAATAAAAAAAATCACACAAACAATTTTTCAATGTGTATAATTTAAAAATGAAATTCATTTTTTGAAAATAATTTTCTAAATATTTTTTAATTTAATTTTTAAATAAAATCATATTTTTTCCAAAAAAACTACATTAAAACTATAACTCATTTTATAAAACTTGGAAAATTAATCAAGGTCCAAAAAATTATCTTATAACCATAAGATAATAAATTAACAATTTATTATTACATTTTATGAAAATAAATTTCCATTTTAAAATATTAAATTAATCATAAAATTATAACTAAAATATTTTTGACATAAAAAAATACCAATACTTATACTATGATCATTTTTTTCACTTATAAGATGTCTAAATTGTATGTATACACTCATGGGTGAAGTTTATATTTTTTTCAATTTACTGTTCTTTAAAATTCATAATGGTATGTTACTATTCATAAGGGTATGTTACTATTCCTCAAAACCTAAGTTGATTCTATCAGACTCTAAATATCTTACTGAACACAACCGTCTATGTCAGTTTTTTGAAATTAAAATCACAAACGTGGAAAAATTATGTTTATTGGATAGTTTATAACAAAGTGGTGTATTGTAGAGACATAATGTTTCATGTATTCAATATTAAATTTATGTTCTGAAACTTGGGGTGTTACATTATCCCCTCCTTAAAAAAATTTCTACCTCAAAATTACCAAAATGTTAACTCACAAAAAGATTTTGCTAGTTCTTCATCATAAGATCCTCAGGTTCCCATATTGCCTCTTTGATTTTATGATTTTTTTCAAAGTATCTTTACCAGTTGATTCATTTGATTCCACAACACTTTTTCTTTAGTTTCCAGAATCCAGATAGTATCTTCTCAATAAGAGAGGTGAGGTTCTAATTTTGTACCTTCAGAAGTGAGGACATTTGTTGGGTCAAGCATGTTCCTTCTCAGCAATGAGACATGGAACACATTGTGTACTTTAGACAGGATTTGTGGCATATTCAAATGATATGAAACATCTCTAATTCTCTATAAAATTTAAAAAGGGCCTATGTATCTAGGGCTCAGTTTCCCTTTCTTCCCAAATCTTATAACAGCCTTCCATGGAGATACTATTAAGAAATCATGATCTCATAAATGAAACTACAAATCCTTCCTTTGATTATAATCATAGATTTTTTCGTCATTGAGATGCTTTGATATGGATTTGAATAGTATTTACCTTCAATATCATTTTCTCCCCAAACTCAGGCCCACAAGACTCCTTTCTCCAACTTCATTCCAACAATTTGGTGTTCGACATCTCCTTTCATACAATGCATCATATGGTTCCATTTAAATACTTGAAAGGAAACTATTATTATAGGAAAACTCCAAAAAAGGTAAATATTGATCCCACGTACCTTGAAAGTCATATGAACATGATCTCAACATGTCCACTAAGGTTTGGATTGTCCTTTCTGATTACCTGTCAGTTTGAGGATGATAAGCAGTAGTCAAATGAAGCTCAATATCTAAGTATTTTTGAATACTTTTCCATAATTTTGATGTAAATCATGAATCATAATCCGAAACTATTGAGATATTTTCTCCATAAAGTCCCACAACTTCATTGATATAGAGTCTTCCAAGGTGCTCCATTGGAAAATCCTCCCTTATATCAAATAAATGTGAAGATTTCATCAGTCAATCAATTATTACCGATATCCCATCATTATTCCTTGGATTTTTGGGTAATATAGTGACAAAATCCATGGAAATGTCATCACATTTCTATGTAGGAATAGGTATAGGTTTCATGAATCCTCTAGGAAGTTTTTTTTACCTTTACTTATTCACAGACTAGACATATTGATACATAATCTGCAATTTCACACTTCAGGTTGTCCCACCATAAATATTCCTTCAAATATCTTTACATTTTAGTTCCCCCAGGATTTATAGAGAAATTCTAACTATGTGAATCATCCAATAAATCCCTTTTTAGCTAGGGTATAACTGTAACACAGATCCTCTTCCCAAATTTCACAACACTATCTTCACACAAAAATGCATCAATCTTCCCATCTTCCACAAAAATAATTTTCTTTTTAAGGTTCTCGTAATCAGGCAGAGAACTTTTAATCTTTTATAATAAATATAGTTGGGAAACCAACAGCAAAAGTAGTGATGTTTCACCTTCTTTGATAATTCTCATATCCAACCTCACTAGATCCATGTATAAAGGATCCTTGCCAATCATCGTTTTGTTGATAACTCCATGATCCTTCCTTATCAATGCATCCTCTACCTTGTTTCCCTTTCCTGGTAGGTAGTGTATAGTACAATCATAATCCTTGAGTAGTTTAAGCAATCTCTTTTTCCTAATGTTGAGTTCTTTTTGTGAGAATATTTATTTTATAATCTTATTATATTTATATATCTCAAATTTTTCTGCATATAGATAATGCCTCCATATCTTCAGAATGAATATTATCACTGCTAATGCAAGATCATGAGTAGGATAGTTTTGTTCATGAATTGTTAACTGCCTTGATGCGTAGTCATAACTCTATCATTCTTCATAAGGACATAACCATGTCCTTTCCTTTATGAATCACTATAGATCACAAACCCATCATTCCCCAATGGTAGAGTTAGGATTAGATCATTCACTAATATCTTCTTCAATTCATCGAAAAAATCCTCGAAATCTTTTTTTCATATGAACTTAACCCCTTTATGTGTATGCCTGGTCATTGGGTCCGCTAAACAGGTGCAGTTGTGAACGAAACACCGATAATAACCTTCTAAACCAATAAAACTATGTACCTCGGTTATGTTCATTGTAGTAGGACATTCTTACACAAACATTTTCTTCATAGGATCAATAGATATTCCATCTTTATAGACAATGTGTCCATGAATGGAAAATAATTATAGCCAAAATTCACACATGCTAAACTTCGCATATAATTCATTTCTTCTAAGATTCTTTAGAATAGTGCGCAAGTGATTTTCATGATCTTCGTAGCTTTTGGAGTATACCAACATATCATAAATAAATACCACCACAAATTCATTAAGATATTCCTTGAAAACTCTATTATTTAGATCAATGAAAAAAGAAGTTGCATTAGTCAGTCCAAAAGGAATTACTGAAAACTCATAATGCCCATACCTAGTTCAAAATGCTGTTTTTGGAATGTCTTCCTTCCTCACAAGCAACTGATGATATCCAGATCGAAGGTCAATCTTTGAAAAATGTTGAGCTCCATGAATTTTATCAAACAAATCATCGATGCGAGGTAGGGGATACTTGATCTTTATTGTTATATCATTGATCTCCATGTAGTAAATGCACAACCTCATAGATCCATCTTTCTTCTAAATGAAAAGAACAGGGGCTTCCCATGGAGAAACACTAGGGAGAATAAATCTTTTATCACTCAATTCCTCTATTTGTTTCTTTAGTTCCACTAATACATCAGTGGAAATTATAAAAGAGGTATTTTATATGGGCCGTGAATCAGGAATTATGTTAATGGAAAACTCAATTTCCTGCTCTGGAGGATGTCTAGGTAAATCCTCTAGAAACACATCAACATATTCTTGCACAATAGTCACATACTCTATTTGAACATTCCTTTCCTCACCCATAATAATTACATTCCCTTCCTCTGCAATAATTTAATTTAGTAGAGATACTGGGGGTGGTTCTAGATGAGAACTATATGGTGATGTTTCTTCCCTAATGATAAGGGATTCCACATTGTCCTCAAAAATTGTAACCTCCTTCTTCTTCAATAAATTTTTGCATCATGGTTCAAAATCCAATCCATATTGAGGATTATATAAAAGTAAATCATGGGTAGGATAATCAAATCAATAGATAACGCATGTTTATATGCCATAATGGGGACTGACTGACACAAATTTATTGCAATGAAACTCCCCTTAGGAGTTTGGACTCACAACTCCCTTATTCAATAAAATTTAAAATATCTAAGTTTCATGGAAAACTAGGAAGATATGAAATAATTTGATGATTTAGAATCAAATAAATCATTGGCTAAGTTTGAGGAAAAAATTAAAGTACTTGCCACTACATAATTAGGAACTTCAACCTCCATAGTAGTGACTGCATAATCTTGGACTTGATCCCTTGAACCTATCTGAGGAATGATTCCCTGATTCTTAGGACAATCACGTGCATAATGTCCCATAACTCTGCTATTTTAAAATTGAACATTGGTATCTTCTTTCTTCCCCTTGAAATCATGATATTGGTGGCAATTTTCTATGCACTTGTAACAGACTCTTATTCCCTTTAGGCAAGTGCCATGGTGTTTCTTACCACAATTACTATATGATGGAAGGTCAACTCTTCCCTTCTTCCCCATTTCTTTATTTTCTCCTCTGGAGTTTCTGAAATCTCTATTCTTATCTTTTATTCCTCTAATGTCATAAGACATATAAAATTCATTTTCTATCATGATAACACTTAATAATATATCCTCATATGATGAGAAACTTTGGGAGACTAGATCCCTTTCAAAGAAATGGTTTTAAATCATCAAAGAATAGATCAATTTTCCTCCTTTGATTACGTATGTAGAACAAAGCATGCCTTTCTAGCCTTGTAAAGTTGGCTTCATACATGGAAACATTTCTATCCTCCTTCTGCCTTAGATTCAATAATTTACTTTCAATATCTACTCATTGTTCGTGGGGGAAATATTTTTATAATAATATTTCCTTAAAATCCCTCCATTTTGTCTCTTATATTTCTTACACCTCCTTTGTGTTTTGGATTAATGACCATCATTGATCTGCATCTCTCAATACATGATAAACTGTCACAACAACCTTATCTCTTACATTACATCTCAAAGTGAGAAATATCTTCTCTAGGGAACATATTCATTGATCAGCTACAAATGGGTTTGTAGTCCCATTTAAATATGGAGGTTGTTGTATCATAAAGTGATCCAACATAGCTTCTACACATTGTGGATATGAATTATCCATATGGGTATGGTTATTATTCATAACATGAGTCAGTTGTCCCAGTATAGTTATAAGTTCCTCATCACTAGTCACAGCACACGAGCCAACATCATTATCTTGCATCGGAGGAAAATCCCTCCATGGGACACATGCATTCATGTGGTTTCCATTACTTCCACTATGAAACATCTATAAATAATGGTAGACACTTTATTAGGTTATGAAATAGAATGTATAATATCAACTTAGAAAAGTACTTTCCATAAATTGAAATCATATGCATGGATAATCCCATAATCATAAACATGGTTTCTTTGAGAACAAATTTACATTTCAATCCTTCATAATGGCTTGTAATGAAAACGTGAATTATCCTAAGAATATCCCAAGGGGTATCAAACCAAGTCTTCTAGAAGGTACATTTTCATGTACCGGGATACACTAGGTCATGCCTGACACTCCTTGTGGGATTTTTCACTCCTAGGTACATCTGTTCCAGAACCACGTCCAATTGTAGTATCCAGAAAAGGATATATTTTCATGAATAATCCCCATAATATATTACTTACCAAAATTCCAGGATGTCTTTGTATGTTTATCCTCAAATATTTTCATAGGGATTTGTTCCCTAATCTACATTTTCTAAATCAAGTTTCCATGTTTTCTACTAAACTTCATCTAATACAAATTGTATGGACCCGACCCTAGTTTCTTAGAGTCAGTGCCTTATTTAATTAAATTAGCATATAAATAAGGAATATGAATCCCAATGGACCAAGTATTTTAGTATAATTAGAAACAAGATACATACATAAGTTCATTATTAGAACTTGAAATAAATAATAGCATATAAATTCCTTCGATAACAACCATAACTCCTAGGTAATTTATGCATGTCATTCATAATAAAAATATTCATGTCCAAAGAAAGTGAAACATAAGAAAGGGGTGAGCTCAAATTATCAATAAGGTTAATCAATACAGTGGAAGATATTATAAAAATAAACATTAGGTGTGTTGAATAACTGAAAACACATGCCTTTAACAAGAAACATTAACACATTATGGCAGGAAAAAGAGCTGAATAAATAATTCCATAGTAAAACATAATCATGGGTATTATACTAGTGGAATAACCACATGAACCATGAATACTATTTTTATAATGAAGGAATTCATAATGTGGGACAGCATAACCATACCATCAATTCCTTGTTCCAAGACCATAAATAATCATTTTTGTCAGGGCCTTGTGCCAAGACAGTAGTTTGTCTCATAAGACCTACCGATGTACCGAGGGGCTATAGAGGGCCCCACCCAACACTTACTATGTCCAATTAATTACTCATATGAATGGATTTAAACATAAACAATATATACATTCATATTGAAACTAATATAAGAAATATAAATAACTTTCTCCATACATTAAGCAAAATCACTAACCATTCAGAGTAAATTGGTGAATTGTTTTAAGATAGCACATCCACAGACAAAATAATCGTAAACATTTAAATTATATATGATAGAATATAAAATAAAATATTAATTCCAATAATAAATAATAATGAACAAGAGTTTTTATATAGATGAGTATACTCTTATAAAATCGTCGAGTAATTCCTGAGATAAATACTCTTTTACTATGAAAAGAAGAGTTCTTTTAGAAAAATATTTGAATAAAACTAGAAGTGATGTAAGATAGTGTTTTTTTTAAATGATTGGTTTTATAAAGATAATGTTTTCCAATAATATATTATAGAGTTCCATTTAAAATAGGTATTAATTTGAGGAATTCTCTTGAAATGGGATTGTTTATCGGGAAGGGTTTTTGAAAGATCCTTTTAAAACATATAAATCCCCATTAATTATGGTATAATTCAGGTTGGAACCAATATATATAATATTCACATATAATTTATGATCAGTAAATATGAATGAATAATAATTTTTTTGATGTAAGTAGATAATAAAAGAACCCCGAATGAAAATGGAGGTTTAGGTAGAAAACCCTTAACGTAAATATAAATGTGTTCCTCTATTGAACTTATGGTCTGGGAATATGAAATTAGACTTATTCATAAAATAATTTCTAAAATTTTGAAATTTATTTAGTAAATCATAATTTTATTAAGTTCATTATTCTCTTATTGATAAGTTATATGATTGAATTTTGTTTTTTCAGAGTGTTCACTTCCTTGGTTTTCATGATCAGTTCACCTGTTTTTAAGTAATAGAGTTCATGTAGAATGGATGAAAATCTCCAAAATTGAATTTAAAAATTATTAATGAAAATACATTGGTGTTAATGGTAATTTTTATCCTTTGGATACATGTAATGAGGATGAATAATTAGATGAATTATCAATGACAATCACTTATATTATTTTAGCGGTATTTGGATTATTAGGAAATAGTTAGTTCATATGATTTAATATTATGTACATATACTGGTACCTCAATATTAATTAGGTTATAATACATACTTTATAGTCTGATTAAACCATAAAAATGGTTTCATGACCAGTAATGAGTGGGAAATTTAAGAAAGAAACTTCTTCGTCCACAAAGGTTATAAATTGGAACCTCGTGGAAGATGATTTCATTTATAAAATAGAGAGAGATAGAGAGAGAGTAAGAATATTGATAATGGTTATTACATTAAAATGGTATAATTATAGTATATAGATGATAATAGAGTTATAAGGATCAATTTTATAGAGTAGGATAGGAGATAATAAGAAAATAAAATAAAATGAAATGAAACTAAATAAAAAATAAAGATGTTTTACCTCTTGAAATAACCTCCTTGAGAACCTCATTAAGGGAAGGGGTTTTAGTATTTTGGAAAGACCAAGATCTTCCAGGTTGTGGGGAGTGAATATGGAATGGTATTTGGGCCAAATATTGAAGTGATTCAAGTCTTAGAGTAATGAAGAGAAGAGGGAGTGAGAGGGGGTTATAGTGGAGGAGAGGAGTGAATTTTGAATATTTTATTCACTATATTATTAATTCCCTCAAGACAACCAATAGTGATGATTCATGTGACCCATAATTGTAATAAGTTCATGTGAGTTTGAACCTAGTGGGTTTACATCATCCTTTCATCGCTTATGACCTAATAAATCATGTATTTATCATTTATCACAAATTGTTGTATTTTACTATTCACCCAAAATTCAAATATTTTAGAAAAAACCAAAAAATTCACCCCAAACATTTTTCAACATGTAGAATTAAAAAATGATATCCATTTTTTGAAAATAATTTTCTAAATAATTTTTATTTAATTTTTTAATAAAATCCTAATTTATTCCTAAAAACATATTAAAACTATAACTCATTTTATAATACCTTGATAAACTAATCAAGGTCCCCTAAAATTATATTACAACCATAAGACAATAAAGTAACAATTTATTATTACATTTTAAGAAAATAAAGTTCCATTTTAAATTATTAAATTAATCATGAAATTGTAATTAAAATATTTATGACGTACAAAAATTCCAATACTTATACTATGATCATTTTTCACTTATAAGATGTATAAATTATATTTATACAGTCATGGTTGAAGTTTCTATTTTTTTGTCCAATTTACTATTCAAACTATTCATAAGGGTATGTTACTTTTCATCAAAAACTATATTGATTCTATTAGACTCTAAATATCTTTCTGAACGCAACTGTGTATGTTAGTTTTTTAAAATTAAAATTAAAGTGATGGAAAAATTATGTTTATTGGATAGGTTATATCAAAGTGGTGTTTTTTAGAAACATAGTGTTTCATGCATTCAATATTACATTTATATGCTGAAACTTGGGGTGTTACACTTTGTTTCCTCAAAGTGGATGGAATATTTTCCAATCGTGTATAGTTACACACTTGGCACCCATTGTGTCTAGTCATTATCTAATTATAGTTGGAAAAATGTTTGGCAAGATATTTTTAAAATTTTAATTGGGGTAGGGTTAGTTTTAATGGAGAAATGGGAGGGTCAAACACCAAATAATAGGGCATTGGCCCAAAACGGGGTGAGCTCCAATACATCTCGCACTCACCCCCCTCACATTTAGAAAATAATAATTTATATATACCAAAATTTAATTTAAATTATTCTCATATTATAAATACAGGTGAGTTCTCGTAATATTTTAAAACCTGAACCCCGTCCAAACCTAAAATATAATTTTGAAAAGTTCATTTATAAATATATTTAAAAATTATAATATTAAATAAAAATTTATAAAAAAAATTAAAATATTTATATATAAATATATTTTTAAATGTATATTTACAATATTTATAATAATATATACATATTTATATTTATTTAAAATTATTTAATCTTATTTAGCATTATATACATTTATTTATATAAATATATCAAAAAATACGAAATCTATTTTACATGCATATTATTATACAAATATATATAAATATATTAATAAATATAACTATATAAATATTTTTTATATTATTATATTTATAAATAAATATAAAATTTATTTATAAATTTTTATTATTATTATATAGTTATACAAAATTTATCTATATTATTATAAATATATTTATTTTATATATATATATTTTTATAAATAAAATTGTATTTAGAAATATATATTTATTAGTATATTTTTAAATACATATTTAAAAGTCTTTAAATATATTTATAATTACATAAATAAAAACACATTTGTATATATAAACATATAAACTTACTTTAAACTTATTTTTAATTTTTTTAATAATTATATAATTACAAATATGTTAATTTAAATAGTTATAAATATTTATTTATTATTAAATTTTAAGTATATTTAACAATATAATAAATTATTAATAATAACATTATAATTAATAATAAATTTTCAATAATACTAATTTAAATAATATTTACTTGTAATTATATTATTAACTAATTTAATTATATTATTTTAATTACTAGTCATATTTATTAATATCATTATTAAAAAAAATATAATTAGAATTTATTAATAATGTACTTATTAAAATTCAATAATAATTGGATAATTAATAATACTTCAATATAATGAAATTAATAATATAATAATTAATAAGAATTATGATCATAAATTTTTTAAAATATAAATGTAATGTTTTTAAATAATAATTTTTTTGTCTTGTAAATTAGTTTTTTTACTATATTTTTTAATATCTATTTATTTTTCAATAAATTATTCTTTGTTTAGTTAGTGTGAAAAATATAATTTAGATGGTATTTATACATTATAATTTATGAGCTTTTAAAGTCACCAACATGAATGAAAATAATGTTACAAGTATGTAAATTTCAATGTCTACAAATTATAAAGTATAAAAAAAATCAAAATAAAATTTAAAACATTGACTAAATATATAAATAATAACTTAAAATAAAAATAATTTCATAAAAATGACTTAATGAAAAATAATTTTAATGGATCAAAATATTTTTATTTCAAATCATAAAATATGTACTTAAATATTTTTTGACAATCCATTCACTATTGGAAATCCGATCTATACAAATAGAATAAATCAACTTCAATGCCCCTCAGTTCCACAACCTAGAGTGAGGTCCATACATCTGGTTGTGGTACGGAGGGCATCGATGATCATTTAATCTTTTGGTATATTAATCACATTTACAATAGTGAAATGAATATCAAAAAGAAAAATTATGTACAAATGTTATGTTTTGAAAAAACAATATTTTGTGCCATTAAGTATTTTTTTCATTAACTATTTTTATGAAATTCATTTTATTTTTAATTATTTTTTATATATTTAGTCAATGTTTTGAATTTAATTTTTATTATATCTATGATTTTCAATTTATAGACTTTCAAAGTGAAATATTTGTAACATTATTATGTTTCATACCGGTGACTTTGAAAGTTCATAAATTATAATGGTTAAATATGATTTAAATGAAAATTTTCACACAGACTAAAAATATAAAAAGTTATTAAGAAACAAATATAATATAAATAATATAGTAGACTGGTCTCACCTGTCGTTGACTGAAGTTATATGCATCCCAAATTAATTACCCATTCTTAGAACTTTAGTATAGCATAAGTTCAGGGTCGATCCACAGGGAACTATGGCGTGCATGAATTCAATTGAGTTAACACTTAATTAGGTGAAGTATGTAGAATTTAGAGTTGATTGGTTTGATTTCGATTTTTTATTAAAACGATATTGTTTTACATTGAAGAAATGATTAACAGTTTTAAAGAAAACAACGAGTGAATTTAAAGAGTTTAAAATGGGAAGAAAAAGACGTGTCGGGGCTGTGGTGTTTAAGGAGTTCTTATGCGGATTGCTTAAATGGTTGTGTTGTTCATGATAATTCAACATTCTGAATTTCCTTTTGTTACAATATTTCCTTGGTCTGGTTCCTCTTGTTTGGAATTAGAGAAGTTGACTCCTTGGTCCGGTAGTCAGTGTTCTTAATTCTTTATTAAGTTGAGTCCATTATTTGAATCGGTGAAATCTTTCCAATGGTCATGGATGTTTTCACTGCTACTTCTCTTTTGTATCGCTGATAATTCTTCCCTTGGTCCGGCTCAGAATTCTCAGTTATATTTTACAGTGAATTAAGAAGAGTAAGATGAATTACAATGAGCAAACACAACTATATAAAACAACACACAAATTATGATCCCTTCATCCACAGCCCCAACACGAAGGGTTTAGTTACACATAGAAATCAGGAAAGAAACGACACATGTGATACCTGACGGATTCATCGTGTAAGCGTTGAGGTAAGGTGTTGGAAGGTGGAATGGCAGAATGGCGGAATGACGGCACCTCGGTGGCTTCCAGAATGGTGGTAGCAGAGCTTCTCTCTCCTCCAATGGGTTATGAACTCCAAAATCCGTAGGCCAAGGCCTCTTTTTATAGAAAAAAAAAAGTACAGGGCGTGTATAGAAAGTACACGCTGTGTACTTTTCATCAATGCGCTTTGGCGCCAATTTCTCCATGGGTAGGCGGCCTAACACGCCGTCTTTGACTTTTGAACACGGCGCCGCCTGATAGTTGAGTGTACATGACGTGTAGCGCCACCATACTTGGCGTGTAGTTTAAAAAATTTTCCACCAATCCCGTCTAGAATAGCAGACACGGTGTGTAAAAATGGAACACACCGTGTCTCCTTCAACAGCCACATGGGCGTGTGGACTCTTCTTCGGCAACAACCGCTTCTAGAATGCAGTACACGGCGTGTATCACCGCTATACATGGCGTGTATCTTCTTCCTTGTGACATGGGCATGTACTCCCTTATTCGGTCCATGTCCCTGTCTGGATTTACACGGTGTGCATAAAAGTACATGCCGTGTAGTTTCAAAATTTTCACAGGCTTCCCTTGATTCGTGTATTTAGCCAGAAAGCTCCTGAAAGTAAACAGAATCACCAAAATCAATGAATATGTTCATAAAACAACGAATATTTTCTGAAAAAAATGTTTTTATATTAAATTATATATATGTAAATGTATACACAAATTGGGTGCATCAAATTCCCCCACACATAGTCATTTTCTTTCCCTCAAGCAAAATCTCAACATCTAATTAAAAGAGCCTATAAGTTTAAAAAGGAAGGAATTTAATTGGTCAAATGTATAATTGATAAAGTTACTGAGGAAAAATTCTAAAAGGTACAAACAAATTCAATTCATAAGATATTAAAATCATGCCTCATATATAATGCAATTAACTATTCTCACCCTCATTCAACACATTTTTCAACCTTTCAAAAATAATCATGCCACTTGATGATTTACCTTACCGGTCAAAATCACACTCCACACTCAAGATATTTTTATTCAAATTTATGCTCAATCTAAGGTATATACACTCTATCTATAGGTTTTAAGATTCCTTTTTCTCTACTTCAGAAAAATCGAATTAAAAATATCATGAGGGCTTTAACAATAAGGTTCATATGTCTCTGTGGATAAGGGTTGGTAGGTTCAGAAGTGAAAATAAATTCTAAGGCTTGAAAAAGGAAGGATAAATACTTTAAACAACATTGCATGATATTAAAAGTAAAGCTCGCTGAAAATGATTCCTTCAGAAGCTCAGTCAAATGCTTTTGTAATCGTAACCATCTTCCTTAGGTAAGTAGGGTTCATGAGTAAATAAGCATAAGGTTCCCTTTTTGTTTGTTTGTTTGTTTGTTTCTTTTTTTTAACAAAACACAAGGGAAACACTTATGAATACAATGAGTATATGTTAAGAACCCATTCTTCCCCAAATAATCAATAGGCACTTCCCCACACTTTATTTCATGGTTGTACACAAAATATGCCATGTATTTCCAACTCCCTCTTTAAAGCTCAAATGAATAATCTTGAAAAGTTTAAAAAGAAATAGGCTAGGAAGGGAAATAGTCTTGTAATGTGGCTTCCTATAAAGGTTGTTCATGGCTTCTATGGGATTATGAAGATTAAATGTAGGGTAGGTATTAAGATAAAGGGTTTGAAACAATCTAATGTCTCAATCATTTTAATGTAATTCAAAAATTTCTTCATGTTTTGGAAAGAAATATTGAAAATTCTAGTAGTGATGTATATACTAAGAATCACTCAAGAAATAGGGTATTAGAAAATAAATACAAAAAAGGGTTTAGAATACCTCTCAGGAGTGGAAAAATAATAAAGGGACAATCAGGTCATGACATGCATATAAATTATTAGCCTAATCAATGTAATTTAATCAAGGATGAAAAGTTATAATTGAAACTATATCAGCAATCATTTTAAAATACTTAAAGACTAAAAAAAGCATGCAACCTTTCCAAAAGTTCCTACTGATAACTCTAGCATTTATAAGAATGATTAACCAAAATTGATTTACATTTTCAAATATAGAATCTAATAATGATGTCTCCTAGATTAGTTTAATGGAAAATACTAAGGTGAGAGAGAAAATGCTCCCCCACACTTAATACTGCACATGGTCCACCAAGTGAAATACTAAGGTAAAGGGTGGGCAACAGGGAGATATGGGGGATAAAATGAGGGAAAGTAGTGGAAGAAGTAAATCCAAAAAGAAAGAAAATATAAATGAAAAAATACTCCCCTCATGAAAAGTGATGCCCAAGGTGCTCCATGATACCTGTGACTGGCGAGGAAAAAGAAAACTGCAAACATGCATAACATAACAGCACAAAAAATGACAAAAGAGATGTATAAGATAAAGAAAAATGTCACTATAATGGGGTCGCCACAGGGGACGGCACATCTAGTATAGAATTGGCCAGTAGAGACGGCGCTGGAGGCGTGGAAGTGGGAGGCTCAGACTCTACATCGGGAAGGGGAGCTGAAGAAGTAGGAGCCGCAGGTGCTAGACTTGGGGTAGGAAGCTTAGTAGCAGGCCCTGTCCCGGCAGAAGTGGTAGCAGCAGGGCTCACCGTAGTCAGTAGAATAGAATCTGTGGCCTGTGTAGGAGATGGCAATGGAGCAGCAGCAGATGGGCTAGGAATGGAGGCAGAAGCTGGTGGTGGAGGCAGTGGAACACCAAGATCCTGAGCAATATGCGCCAACAGATGCTCCATGTGGTCCTGGCGGTCGTCCAGATGAATCAAATGGCGCGCAATGGTGTCCGGGAGGCCAATGATACGAATGAAATACTGCTCCATCTGAACCTGGAGGTTGTCCAAGCGAACCAAGACCTGCTCCATCATGGCTAGGCGGTGGGAAAGGGCAAGATCGACCGAGGGTCCGGGGGTAGGTGGGATGGGTGATGGTACAGAAAAATTAAGGTTAGAAGAAGTGGGGTCATTAGGAGGTGGGTGAGGTGGAGAAGCTGGAGGGGTGGGGAAGGAGGAGCAGGGTCAGCAGCTGAGGCAGGAGGGTCATCAGGTGGTGGGGCTCGAGCCTGAGCAAGGATATAGGCACCCCCTGCTTCCGGAACAATCCCATGCGAATGATCATGAGAAAGTCCATCTGATGGGGTGAACCTAACAAGTCATGAGGTAAAGAGGGCTCGAATACCCCGAGGTGGTGGGCAAGACGGGTGGTGTAAAATCCGCCGGTCAGGTTGCCCTGACGGCCGGTAATCATGGAGTGGAAATAGGAGGCGGCGAGATAGGGGAGGTCTGGGTAGTCATGCCGAATGACACAGGTAAAGAGATCCATGTCACGGCTAGTCACAACCCCCATATCTTCAAGGTGAGAGAAAAGGATGGAGCTGAAGCACTGGTGGGAGAAGCGAAGGACGGGGTCGGCTATAAGAGTGCTCTTCTGGGAAGTGGGGGAGTATCGGTGGTCAGGCCCAGAGATCTCCCTCCACATGGCAATGAGGTCAGAGCGCTCGGGCTGGGTCAATGTAGAAACGGGGGGTGGGGGATAGGATGGGGGTAGAAGCCTCACCCTCGGCCAAACTCTGTCATGGTAAGAGAAAATTTTCAACCACCTAGACGGAATCGAACTACGGGTACCGCATCGCCAGGTGTCTCCCGGTACTCCACTCCATAAAACTCAAACGAGGCTGCAAACTCCAAAGATAAATCACGAAACACAGGAGTGCTGACCTGGAAAATATCAAGAAGCGAGGTGTTCCCTAGAAGTGCCTCCAACTCCTCCCAAATACCGAGCTGCTGCGGAACATTGCTATCAAGGTACCGGACACTCAATGGGATTGGTCGATGAGAGAAGCACCGGACCCTGTCGTATACTAGATCGGTGACCGGGAATACCATGCAAGGATAAGGAGCACCTGCAGGTCCCGGCCCAGGTGTCAGTGTAGCAGCAGCGGCAGGCTCTGGAGATGGATCTGCCGAAGTAGAGGGTGGCTCGGTGGAAGGTGTGCTCGAAGAGGGACCAGCTGCTGAGGAAGATATCATAGAGATAGTGTCAGCTGGTGCAGCAAAAGTAGGTTTGGCCTCCGCTGATGGAGTGAGTGGCGGCAGAATGGCTAATGGAGGGAGCTCGAAGAACGGAGCATCTGGGTCCGGCTGCGTAGGTGGTCAGAGTTGGATCTGATGATAGATGGGCCCCTCGCCCTCAACGGCGAAGGCTGGCCGCTTCCCTTGAGAAGGATCGTGATCATCCATATCCTGAAATAGAAAGAAAAAGAAAAAAAAGGAAAGAAAACAAAATAAAAAGAAAATGTGAGAAAACCAGAAAATAAAAGTACACGGCATGTACTCCAGAGTACACGGCGTGTAGTGAAAAATGTAGAGTATCCCGTGTTCACTGGATAGACAAGCCGAGGGTGAAAATAGACCATGTAAAAGTACACGGTGTGTACCAAACATACACGTTGTGTTCACTCAAAGTGTAGGTGGTCATGTGTGAAAAACGACACAGTCATGTTTTTATCATTTCAAAAAAATAATACACCCCGTGTAGGTGAAAGGCACGGCATGTACTGCACACGAAAAACATGGCCGTGTAGAGGGTGGACACTGGTCGGCTCATGGAAAAAGCATACACGGCGTGTACATGACATACACTTTGTGTTCATTAAAAGTATAAATGGTCGTGTATTCATCAAGGACACGGCCATGTTTGTGAAAAGTATAACAATAAAGGACACGTCGTGTAGCGATAGGACACAGCGTGTTCTTTACTAGAAGAACATGGTCGTGTGGAGGGGGAAACACGGGCTGGACAAAGGAAATGGTATACACGGCGTGTACTGAACACACATGCCATGTAGGGGAACATGGGGTACAAGGCCGTGTTAGGAGCCAAACACGGAGGGGTGAAAGGGAATGACATACACGGCATGTACCAAACACACACTCCATGTACGGAAACATGGTGTGTGAGGCCGTGTGCAAAGGGGTACTTGGGTACGATGAGGAAATGAACATGGTGTGTACCGAACATACACACTGTGTATATTCAAATTTTGAAAAATTTTGTGTGTGGCCATGTACAGAAGTACACGACGTGTGTTCTTCATTTCGTGGTCGTGTACTGGCAGAAGCCTAATGGTCTTCCAATCCAAAAAACACCCTAAATAATTCTAAAAACTTGAAATAGAGAGTGTAGAATGGCGTGCCTTGACCGAGGATCATAATGTGAAAGGAATCAGAGCATGAAACGTCCTGAAATGACGGATCTAGAAAATTGGGGTTCGGGTGGTGTTCGTGAGAAGAAAATGGGAAGAGGGGAGGAAATGTTGAGGTCGGGCGACACGAGATCAAGCCAGGTGGCCCGCGGCCTATATAGGCGAGGTACACGGTGTTTACATTTGGACTACACGCCATGTATCCCCAATTTTTTTTTTGAATTATATAAATAAATATAATTATTATAGTAAACTATATAATAATTATTATTAATAATTAAAATAAAATAGATATATCTACAAATTCTATTATACATAAACCTATACATGAAATATATCGTGAAATACACATGGTGTATTTTAAAATTAGAAAACGAGTAGTACAAGATTTGGTCTAGTGCTTGGGGCGGGATTCGAACCAGCGATCGGCCATTCCTAATAAAAGCCCTCAACCACTGGAGCAAAGGTTGTTCTACTGTTCACATTTATTTTATATATATATTTATTCTCTACGTCCTATACACACGGAAAGAAAGAAAATCATGGCTTGTTGGTTTTATTTAGGAAAGGATGGGGATGAAGCGGGGAGATTAGCGCGATTCGAAACCGGGTCTTTTGAACCTAGTGCTGAGACTTTGCCAATCCGACAACTTCACCCACGTGTAATTTCTTATTTTAAAACTTTTTAAATTTATATTGAAATATTATGGCACACACGGCATATATCGGAGTACACGTCATGTGGTTTTATTAAAAGAACAAATTATGGAAATGGGACGGTTTTCTGGATTCGAACTCGGGTCCTTTGGAACTGGATTACGATTCTAGCCAACCGGTCCATCCCCATCATGGGTTTTTTAAAAAAATTTATATATATATATATATGGAAAATACCACACATGCTGTGTAAATAAAAGGAGGAACCCTGTGTCGAAGGTAGGTCAGGAGGATTCGAATCGGGGATGGGTTGAAATAACTCTAGTGACTTTACCATCATCACCAGCATCATCCCTAGTTATTTATTTGTTATTCTATAGATTTATACTATTAAGATTATAAATTTAAAAAGATAAGTACACGCTGTGTATATAATTGGGACACGGCGTGTAACCTCTGGGTTGCCTCCCAGGAAGCGCCTTTGTTTTAGGTCATTGGCTCGACCTTCTTACATTTCTTAGCTGATATTTACGGTAGATAATGGTCCCAATAGTGGCCGCCCTGGCCATCTAGGAGTTGCAAGTTCTCTGGCTCTTCTTCAATAGGAATGTCTGTATTGTTAAAGTTATCAGAAATATAGGAACATACCAGATCATCCACCAGGCGATCGTCCATGGTAGTTATTACAGAACAATCCTCATGATCAGATGATGATGTCTGCTTGATGGCTGTGAGAACATTGTAGGAGACTCTCTCGTCTCCTACCTGGAAAATCAGTTCTCCCTGGTGCATGTCGATGAGTGCCTTCCAGGTGGCTATGAAAGGTCTTCCCAATATAAGTGGTGCCTCTGGATCATCCCCCATGTCGAGGATAATGAAATATACTGGGAGGATCAATCGTCCCACTTTCACCAGTACATCTTCCAGTATCCCCTTCATATACTTAATGGATTGATCAGCAAGTTAAAGGGAAACTCGGGTTGGCTTTAGATCATGGAGACTGAGATTTTGGAAAAATCTGAATGGCATGAGGTTGACACTTGCTCCCAAGTCTCATAGAGCTTTTCCAAAGTCACAAGGTCCAATTTTGCATGGAATAGTAAAACTACCTGGATCCTAGAGCTCAGGAGGAATGGAATGTTGAACGACCGCGGAGCACTCCTTTTTCAAGGAAATGGTTCCCAGATACTCCATCATATGCTTATTGTAAAGGATGTCCTTCTTGAATTTGGCGTATGTAGGAATTTGTGTCAGGGCCTCCACAAATGGGGTGTTGATTTGGAGCTTTCTGAACACTTCCATGAATTTACCAAATTGTTGGTCCAGCTTTCTCTGCTTCATTATTTCTGGGAAAGGTAATGCAGGCAAAAATGGTTTGACGACTACTTTTCCCTTGCCTTTTTGAGCCTCTGGTGATGGCTCTTCAGATGAAGAGGGATCTGAAATTGGGTCTTCTTTATCAATAGGGGATGGAGGTGCAGTTGACTGGTGGGTTGGTTCCTTCTATGGAAATGCTTTTTCACTACGCAAGGTGATAGCATTGGCCTCCTCCTTTGGGTTCTACTCAGTGTTTCCCGGTAGTGTACCGGGCTGCCTCCCTGATATCTGGTTTGCTATCTGGCCAATTTTACTCTTGAGGCTTCATATGGAAGCCTCCTGGTTCTGGAATTTCGTTTCAGCAGTTGATATAAATTTATTCATCAGGTCCTCTAACCTTGATGTGTTCTCTTGCTGAGATGGTTGGGCAGGTGGTGAAGGTGGTTGTTGCCTTTGTTACTGCGGGTGAGGGTTCTGGTACCCTTGCTGCTGATAGGACCCCTGCTGGAACTGCTATCTCGGAAACTGATTCTGGAACTAAGGTTGATTGTAGTCGGTCGGTCTCTAGGGCGGTGGGTTTTGCTGTTGTTGACCCCAGACTTGGTTTTGATTATCTCGCTATTCTGGTTTTTGGTACTGTTAATATTGATTCGACCCTCGATTTTTAGTGACAAATCTCACCTCACTTGTCAAAGGGTCGGATGGAAGTCTCGGGCATTCTCCCAGATTGTGGTTGTTCCCACAGTCGCCGCATGCCGGATGGTTCGCCGCATGAATTTGAGATGCTCCTTTGAGATTAAATGTGTCGATTTTCTTGGACGAAACGTCCAACTGAGCAGCTAACATAGTGGTAGCATCAATATTGTGCATACCTCGCTTTTGAGTCCCCCACTCAGAGTGCCACTGGAATCTGTTGGCTGACATGTCTTCTAGTAGTTTGAATAGTTCTTCGGGGGATTTCCGCATTACCATACCTCCAGCAGCAGTGTCCACCACGGACTTGGTATTCGTTGTAATTCCTCCATATAAGGTCTGGACCTGCATCCAGAGTGGTAGTCCATAGTGGGGGCATTTTTGTATCATCTCCTTGAAGCGTTCCCAGGACTCGTACAATGACTCGTATTCGTGCTACTACAAGTTATGAATCTCGTTCCGAAGTGTCACCATCTTCGATGGTGGGAAGTATTTGGACAGGAATTCCTAGGCTAGCTCCTCCCAGGTGAGGATAGATCATCGTGGTAGCCCTTTGATCCAGTATTTTGCCTTGTATTATAGAGAAAATGGAAATAGGTGAAGACGGATGGCGTCCTCGGACACGCCATTGTACCGAAATGTGTTGCAGACCTCTAAAAAGTTGGAGAGATGGGTGTTCGGGTCCTCGCTGGGCAGGCCTCCAAATTGGACAGTGTTCTGGATCAACTGCATGATAGCAGGCTTGATCTCGAAGTTCTGGGTCTGGACTGGAGGACGTACGATGTCCGTATCAGCTCCGTTGATCGAAGGAAGCCCGTAATTCATAAGGGTACGTCATGGAGGTTGTTGCTGAAGGGGTGGAGCTTGCATGAACCGGCCCTAAGGGGCGAATTATGGTCATGGGAAGAGTTGATGTGGTGGCCATTGGTAATCCCCTGGGAGTAATTCCATGAATGCTCCAGGATCCTACTTCGGTAGACCAGCAGCGGGAGGCTGCTGATCCTGGTATTGATTTTCAGCCACAGCATCCACGGATGGTGCTCCCTATTCTGTGTTTTCCATAGTTTGTGGTTACTGGTTGTGAGTTTCTGTCAGTGCACGCTGACGTTGAAGCAGGGTCCGTTCAATCTCCGGGTCAAGTGGAACTAATTCCAAAGACTCGGCACTTCTGGATCGTGTAAGACGTCTGATCATAAACTTTAGGTTCTGTACAACACAAAAATGAAAAACCAAGTGTAAAATGGAAAAACAAAAGAGAAAATTTGAAATAGGATTAGAAAATAGATTTTTAATAATTTTTTTATTTTTATTTTCACTTAAATCAATTATTAACAAAATTTATATCTTAGCACTAAAACCAAAGATGTTCCCTGGCAACGGTGCCAAAATTTGGTCTCGCTTGTCATTGACTGAAGTTATATGCATCCCAAATTAATTACTCATTCTTAGAACTTTAGTATAGCATAAGTTCAGGGTCGATCCACAGGGAAATATGATGTACGTGAATTCAATTGAGTTAACACTTAATTAGGTGAAGCATGAAGAATTTATAGTTGATTAGTTTGATTTCGATTTTGGATTAAAACGATATTTTTTACTTTGAATAAATTATTAACAGTTTTGAAGAAAACAATGAGTGAATTTAAAGAGTTTAAAATGGGAAGAAAAAGACGTGTTGGGGTTGTGGTGTTTAAGGAGTTCTTATGCGGATTGCTTAAATGGTTGTGTTGTTCATGATAATTCAACATTCTGAATTTCCTTTTATTACAAGATTTCCTTGGTCTGGTTCCTCTTGTTTGGAATTAGAGAAGTTGACTCCTTGGTCTAGTAGTCAGTGTTCTTAATTCTTTATCAAGTTCAGTCCATTATTTGAATCGGTGAAATCCTTCCAATGGTCATAGATGTTTTCACCGTTAATTCTCTTTTGTATCGCTGAGAATTCTTCCCTTGGTCTGGCTCAGAATGCTCAGTTATATTTGACAGTGAATTAAGAAGAGTAAGATGAATTACAATGAACAAACACAACTATATAAAACAACACACAAATTATGATCCCTTCATCCACATACCCAACACGAAGGTTTTAGTTACACATAGAAAGGAGGAAAGAAATGACACATGTGATACCTGACGGATTCATCATGTAAGCGTTGAGGTAAGGTGTCGGAAGGTGGAATGGCGGAATGGCGGAATGACGGCACCTTGGTGGCTTCGGGAATGGTGGCATCAGAGCTTATCTCTCTTCAAATGGGTTTTAAACTCCAAAATCCGTAGGCCAAGGCCTCCTTTTATAGAAAAATAAATTACACGGCTAACACGTCGTCTTTGACTTTTGAACACGGCGCCACCTGATAGTTGAGTGTACACAGCGTGTAGCGCCACCATACATGGCGTGTAGTGTAAAAATTTTGCCACCAATCCCATTTAGAATATCATACACGGCATGTAAAAATGGAACACACTGTGTCTCCTTCAACGGCCACATGGGCGTGTGGACTCTTCTTCAGAAACAACCACTTCTAGAAATTAGTACACGGTGTGTAGCACCGCCATACACGGCATGTATCTTCTGCCTTATGACATGGGCGTGTACTACCTCCTTCGGTTCGTGTCCCTATCTGTATGTACAAGGCATGTATAAAAGTACACTCCGTGTAGTTTCAAAAGTTTCACAGGCTTCCCTTGATTCGTGTATTTAGCCAGAAAGCTCTTGAAAGTAAACAGAATCACCAAAATCAAAAAATATGTTCATAAAACAATATATATTTTCTGAAAACATGTTTTTATCTTCAATTATATATATGGAAATGTTTACACAAATTGGGTGCATCATAGACAAAACTAATATACATAAAGAAATTCACTGTTTAAAAATATGACATTTAAACTCCTAAAAAATAGGGTAAATTTTTTTAATAAGTGTTATATTATTGTTTACATTATTATAAAGTATTATAAATTATTTTATCATATTTAAATATTATTAATTACTTTATTAATAAATATTTTTTATATTGTTAAATATTTACAATAACTATATTAATAAAAATGAATAATTATTTAAATAATTCAAGATCATATGGGGAAATTCATCTTAATTATGGAAAAATAAAATGATACAATGTGGTAGATGGGGTAAGATATGGCCACATCTTCCCCCATCTAGAAAATACACAACAAAATAAGTGACCAGAAAAATCATCCCAAATCAAAATCCAAAGTTTTAGATATTTTATACCCTTGCTGTGATGAGAGATTCATCATCCCCTACAACCAGGATTCATCCCTATATTCCATTCCATGGGTATTTTCCATGACTCCTCTTCGTCATCCAGAGACAACTCTACAGCTAGTATTTTTGTACCAATATCCATGTTTCTAAAATAAATCAAGTTAGCATTGGTTACATGTGATGATCCAGCATTTTATAATGATAAACCAAGTTCTCTTGACCTCCTTAAGAATCCTTCTCCACTAAGAACCTCCAAATCAGTAGTTTTATAAACATGGTTTGTCTCTACACCATCATCCTTTGAATAAAATTCAGAATTACCACCTCTTTGAGCTTCCTCAAAGGCACAAAGTAACTCATACATGTTAGGAGTGTGAAGTAAAACGTGATGCTTATCCTTTATATTTATATCTTCCTCCTACAGGAAAATGGATTGACCACCCTGTTTAGTTTGGATTGTATTAATAATATTATATTGAGAAGCGAATTCCCCACAAGTTATTGGTTATAGACTAGTGCCTATTCTCCCTGAATCATCATGACCATTCTTGTTTAATGTTTTCGAAGGAGAAGATGGAAAATACCTAAGACAATCAAGAGATCCTAGGATCTTCCCCTAGGTGTCAACATCTCCTTAAATCCCAACATCCACTACATCAACATTTTTTATGACAACACCAATGGTCATCACAGATGGTTGGGTGCACTATTTAGGACAAAAATCTATTATTACTTAAAGCACACTATGCCTTCCTACCAATAGAGTTACCTCACAACTTTGTGGCTTCATTTAGAAATTTCCTGATATATTTGAAAAAAATTTCCCTTTTAAATTGGAAAAAAATGTTCCTCTAGTAAGTAGGCATCATCCATAGAAACCTCACTATCATCTTAATTCTCTTGTTTTGTATTAATGAAATCAACCCATTAAATTCTAAAACAATGGGTTACAGAGATATTAATAGCATATGTAACTCCTTTAGTTGATGAAACACTAATATCACATATGAAAATAGTCTAGGAAGCATCACCAACCACCATATTGGCATAAGTGGTAGACGGATCCATAGTGTTATAATAATTATTATCATTAGAGATATCCCTATTTAATTTAGTAAGATCATTGGTAGTGATGTCATTAACAAAGGACATACACCCCTATCCTAAATCCAACCAATCCAAACCTTGATTTATTTCATATGGTGAAAACAAAGTCATTTATACATTTATCTCTGGTAAGTCCAATACATGAAGGGAATACAAAAGTGGGTCTTTTTCTTGATCTCAATTAAGGGTTCAAACAAATTATCCTTGGAAACTAGAATAAAAGTTCCAATAAAGGTTGAGTTCATAACAATTTCTAAAAGGATACTAGAAAAATGCCCAAATTTTTCTCTTTTAGTTTCATAATCAATATTGTTCAAAATCTAATAGTAGATACAATAACCCATAATATATATTGATGCTAAAAATATCAGTTCATGGAATAGGGGATGCATTGTGGTGGATGGAGATGTAGTCAAATTTAATTTTATAATCATTTCCTAAATCCAAGGATGAGGATTTTTCACATCAAATTTATAATTAATTTATTTAATTTCAGAATTAATAAATACCATGGCTTAGGAACATTCTTCATTGATGATTTTTTAACTTCCTAAAAGACCCTTTTGGATTTCCTTCAATGCACTTGTGATGATCCAAGGGAAGAGTCCATCTAGTGGTGATCCAAACGTGCTCCAATGGTCTCCAAGCAATGCCACTACTTCTCATAGTGCTAGAGCATCTAATCGAATATCGTGCATGGTTTGTTCTTGATCATTCGTTCTTTGGTCTTAATGAAATTCTTTCTGGGGTTTCTCATTCTTGGGAGGTAGAGAGGAGGAGGAGTCAAGAGGGAATTCATTGTGTGCAACAATTCTATATTACCATACTTAGAAATAGTTTCGAATGACTTAAACAATATACATAGACATCTATTTATGGTGATGGGATTTTGGTTGAAAAATTTAAATGCATAAAAACCATTAAATATAACTATAAACATTAAGGAAATATAATTCCAGATAATAATATTATTATTATTATTATTTGTGGTTCACCAACTTGAAAAAAATGGATAAATAATATTTACCTGCTCGTAAATTATTATTTTATCACCAGAAACATTCTTGGTCCATTCGAACTCCTCTTTCATTTATTGAATATCCGAATAAATATTTTATTCTCTTAAATAAGAGATTTTATTCAAAACTAGTTATGAAATATTTATTAAATATTCAATAAAATAAATAAATATATTTTATTAACAATCCAATGAATAACTATTTCATTAATCTATGCGATCAATATAACATGAATGAAATTGTTCTTCAATCATGAAAATAATATTTATTCCATTAATTAAATTAAAATAGAATTTAATCGAGCCCAATAGAAACACTTAGGGTGTGACCCTCTTGGACTCTTTCTCGTTGGCATTAAATGGGCTTACCTAAATTCCAATATTACTGTATAACAATGGGTCAAGGAACCCAATAAATAGAACTTAAATTCATAATGAAAAAACAACATATGAATGCTCACTATGTAATGTAATCCATTTGACATAATATCTCATCAATCTGGTTTCATGATTGTTTCATCAACCTATATGATCGATACATAATTCTTTTACTTTCTGAATTAAAATTCTCATTACACTAAGTCCTGGAATTTGGGTTGATATTCCTATTTCAATCAAAGGGACAAGATATAAACTTCCATAAATATAGAAGGGAAAATCCTACATTGAATTATCCATTAATATTATGTAATTTGTGATGCACCCAATGTACCCTACTTCCTTCCAACATATGGCATGATATTTTTTGTCAGTAAATATATATGCACAAGTAGTGACATGCATTAATGATAATATTAATGTTTAAGGACTATTAAACGCCCTCATAGATGGGAATATATGATCATGACAAAACATGTAGAATTTCTACTAGTGGGTCTGTTCTCATAATCTCATGTATTAGAGATTACAAAGTGTGAAAATATTGATAAGAAGTCTAATATTTGTATGAGTACTCTCACCTAACGGTCTATATAATATGTGTCTCCTTAGTATGTCAGCCAACCACATAACTATATTAAAAATATTTTCATTGTACATCATGGAAATCATCACAGTAATGATGTACTATGACCTTATCAATGCGACAAATAATCTTGGACATTATTACATTAAAGTCATCCAGAACAAGGGAAAATATATACTAAGATGTTAAATTTATTATTTAATACATAAAATATTCATTTTCTCAAAGTACAAAAATTTGGTTCTGGGACACCAACTCTAAAAAACATTCACTTGGACTATAGCCAACTTTCTATGACATTTTTTCCACTCGACCTCACATGATAATCATGTTTATACTAAATCAAGGATTTCATCAGGGGTCTACAATGTTGTCTTCCATGGAAATACTGGTAACTATAACCTCACCTCTTTGAGGAAAATCCCTCAATGGATGATACTTCTGAAGTATGTGTTTCATCTACTAATGTAACCTTAGATCTTTTGCAAGAGTCGCCATTGTAGTATTATCATAATAGAGTGTGATGATATCGTTACTACTAGGTACCACATCAAGCTATTGGAAAAAAATTCACATCAAAACTACTTCCTTATCTACCTAAAGAGCCAAAATATACTCTAAATCAGATGTTGAATCTACAACCATAGCCCGCATTAATCTCTTCCAGCTCACATCACCTCCATTCAATGTGATGATGTGTCTCGTTTGTGACTTCTTGTCACCTAGATCAATTTGGAAAATAGAATCTACATATCTTACGATGACTTGTTCCTCATCTCCTCTACGAACTAGGAATATATCCTTCATACACCTTAGATACATAATGATGGTCCTGATTTCCATCTAATGGAGGTCACCTGGATCAACTTGAAATCTTCCTACCACACTTAATTCATAGGAGACATCTAGCCTAAAACATAGAATAACATACATGACTGACCCAATTTCTGATGTATATGGAATTATTTCCATTTTATTTCTTACCTCATGGGTATAAGGACACATTTTTGTGGAAATATGAATGTTATGTGATGCTTCCAACAATCCCCTCTAGGATTTTTCTATACATAATCTATTTAGTATCTTGTCAATGTATGTACTTTGATGTAGGTCGAGAATCCTCTTAGATCTATCATGGTGGATCTTGATCCCAATAACATATGTTGTCTCACCCAAGACTCTCATATAAAAATGTTTATTCATCCATGAATTAACAGACTGTAAGATTAGTATTTCATTTCAAATAAGTAATATATCATCAACATATACTATTAAGAAAACTAATTCACTCCCACTAAACTATTTTTAGACCCAAGGCTCTCAATAGTTCTTTATAAAATCATATTCCATTATGGCTTCATCAAAAAAAATGTCTCGTGACTTTAATAAAGGCTTTAATCAAGAAATGGATGTTTTTCATTTTATTTAACTTACTGGAATCCTTTGGAGTCAAAAACCCTTTAGGTTCGGTCATGTTGACGTCTTCCTGAAGGTTCCCTTTCAAGAATGTTGTTTTGACATCCATTTTCTAAATATAATTTTCATGAGAAGCCACAATGGAAAGTATAATTCAGACAGATTTCATCATTTCAACAGGTAATAAGTTATCATATTACTCTATGCCTTGATGTTTTTCAAACCCTTTTACAACCAATCGCGCCTTATAGGTACTGGGTTTTCCATTAATGTCCAATTTCTTCTTGAATACCCATTTGAAACAAACAAGACTTACATCCATTGGAGGATCTAAAAAAATCTAGACATTGTTTTGGCACATGGAATCCATTTCAGAATTCAAGGATTCATTCCAATTGGAAACATCTAGGCCACTTACTACTTCTTTGTACATTATAGGATCATTATTATCAACTAATAATGAGTCACCATCCTCAATAACTATAAAAGCATATCATTCTGGTTCTCTATCCTCTATTTTAATCTTTTAAATTACATTTGTCTAAGAAAATTTTCTTCTTCTATAGGGAATTATGGGAACTTATCATGTACTAACACCTGTGTGCCTTGAGCCAAGACTTCATCAAAGTTTATCTTGCTCCCACTATATATTTTGGAGATGTGATCCTTCTCACGGAATATGGTATGTCATTTCTCTATATACTTTTTCTCCAAGGGGTCATATAGGTAATATACCCTTTTTCCTTGGTGTATCCTATAAAGGTACACTTTTTGTCTCGGGGTAAAAGTTTTGTTACCCTAAGAGGCCTTAACAAATGCTTCACTTCACCACACATGTAAATTTGATAAAATGGTTTTTCTTACACTATAAATTTCATACAGAATACCATTTATCAATTTAGTTAGTACTTGTTTTATTATGTGTAACATTGATTGAAATTCTTATCCCCAAAAGGATAATGGAAGACTCACATGACTCATCATTGATCTCACCATGTCCAATAATGTTTGGTTCCTCCTTTCACTTACACCTTTCCACTGAAGTGTGTAAGAAGAAGAGAGTTGGGATAAGATCAAATACTCCGGTAAGTAATCAATTAATCCATGATTATGTTATTTTCCACCATAGTAGGGGTGGATTTTCTTAATATTCCTACCTTGATGTTTCTCAAATTCATTCTAATATTTCTTTTAATTTCTCTAAAGAATCGGACTTATACCTCATTAAGTAAATATATCCATATCTACTAAAATCATCAGTAAAAATTATGAAGTATGGGAACCCACCCCTTGCATCAACAGGAAATGGTCCACATAGATTTGTTTCAAATAATTAAAGAATCACTTTATCCCTTTCACCTTACCCACTAAATGGGGATTTGGTTATTTTTTCTTGTAAACATGCCTAACATACCCTAGGTGGTTTTACTTTGAAAGAATCTAAATGTCCATCTTAATGTAATTTTTCCATGAATTTATCATTTACAAGACCTAGCCATAGATACCAATGTTGGGTGTGTTATGATTCATGTGAAGTAACATCATTATCAATTTCAATTACGTGGTTCATGTAATTCAACACATAAATACTTTTATGTAAATGTTCCTTACAATATGAATTTTAATCTTCATAAAAGAAGTAACATTAATTTCAAAATTTGAAAATGAGTCTATCTATATATATTCTAGATATAGAAATAATATTTTTGGTAACTTAAGGCACAAAATAACAACCCTTTAAATCCCTAATCATTATGGTTAGTAATGTGAGGAGGTAGTCCTCGATAGCTACAACAAAAAGTTTAACTCTGTTGGATTCTCATAGATATACCTCCCTAAGGTTAATTTGTCTGAATCTAATCAGTTCTTGTATTTTAATACATATGTGAGCACTAGAAGTTGTATATTATACCAAATTTGAAGAAATAGATAATTTGAACTCGATAATAAACACACCTAAATATTCCCCATGATTATTTTTCTAGGTGTAGTTTTTATTCTAGTGGCCCTTCTTCCAATATGAGAAACAAATAGCATAATGTTCCCTTGTTTCCCCGTTGATATTCTTCTTCTATGAAGGTTGTGAAGATGTATTGGGCTTAAATATATTTTCATTCTCTTTCTGTTTATTAAGTATAAGGATTTAAATCTTTCCACACTTTATATCATTATCTACTTAGTGATGGAGGTTATGAAGATCTAGCAGATACATCTCAATGTTGTTCATATTAAAATTCACAAAAAAATTTGAAAAACTTTGTGGGAGTGATACCAGAATGAGTTAGGTGCCTAGTTCTTCAGAGAGTTTAAATCCTAGAACCCCTTTGTGATCAATGTATACAATGAGCTTTACTACATGAGATATAGATAGGGAATCCTTTACAAGCTCACTCTGAAAGAGTTCCTTGTAAATATCAAATCATTCCTTTCTAGATCTCTCCTGGTAAAGACCAAGGAGGTCCTCAACCATGAAATATATATCCATGATTTCGTGAGACTTCATAATTTCACTAGACATAGATGAAAGAATCAAACATTGAACAATGATAGTGTCATTCATAATTTTTTCATTGACTAGGAACTCTTCATTTGTTTCCTCTTAAGTAGGAAGATTAGGTAATGAGGATTCTAGAACGTAAGATATTTTTTCATGGCATAGAATAACCTGAAGGTGTCTAAACCACTCCTAGAAGTTACTTCTTATGGGGAGATTATCATTATCCAATATTGATTTTAGGGATAGTGTAGATGATGAGCTTGTAATTTTATTCCACTTTTTAAAGAGAAGATTATTTGTAGTGTTCTTGATTACAAATTTTTTGAGAAATAATAAATTAATTGTGTTTATTAAATCTCCAACAATTTTATCAAGTCCCAGTATCCCTCATCATTGAACTTGGAATGTCTAGTTTCTAGAACATTATTGTGGAAAAGATACATATTTCCCTTTTCATAACACTAATATGGGTCGGTCAAGCAATTTTAAAGGTATTTATGTAGGCATGTCTTTTCCAACTGTGGGCCTATAGATCCTTGATCCATTGAGTAGACTCCCCAATCTAGAAATCTTAACATCGATTTTCAAAAACCTTGCCTCCAAATTACACCGACTCTAGAAAGGGCTACTTTATATGATATAAAATGGTTAATTCAACCTGAAAACATCATAAGAACCCCCCCCCCCCCATATAAAAGTAAGTGTCCTAATAAGGATTGGTCAAACACATAGTTCTATTGAGTTTTGTTCCTAATCAAGTAACAGAAGGATTAGTCTGACATAATATTAAACTGACTAATTTTATTTTATTATTCATAAATTTTTTTCTTGTTTGATCCTTTAAATGTCTTGTTAATATTTAAGTGGATGTTTACTTAATTAATTAACCATATTTGGATTAAACATTTACACATAATCTGTTTTATTTAAATTCTATTTTTCCATATTAATTCATTTATGGGATTGGGGTCTTGAATCAATAAATATAAGTTTAATGCATTAGATAGAAAATAAATAAATAAATAGATGACCTGATCATGAGTTTCTGAAATGATTGATTTAATGATAAGACATTAAATCAAACTATGATCTAGGGGAAATAACTCATTATGCATGACTTGTCATGAGCTACCACATTCCACATTCCCACCTCTGTATCACCGAGTTGGCATCATTATGGTTACATCTTGAATTGTCTCCATGTTCCTTGGGATGCTCCACTAATTAATAATATTTATTACTCGCATGTAGGTGACAGGAACCAAAGGATGGCTAAATGTAATTACATAAATATCCTTGGACACACATGTACTACATAATATTAGAGGGAGTGGTGAATCACATTCCATCATTTAGTTTAATATTAAATAATTGAAAATGAATGTAATAAAAATTATTAAATAAATTCCAACAAATACATAGGTCTTGGTCATGCTCATTATCCGATGTACATGAAACGAATATGCAAAAAACTAATTTTCTGGTATTCATTTCTTTTTTCCTTATTTTATAATTAAGATGAATATGCATTTATTAATTAATTAATTAATTAATTAATTATCTTTCATCTTAATGATCATATAATCTTATTTGACATACCCATCAATTTGGAATTCATGGAAAATAAAAGGAAGAACCATTAAAGAAATATTTATTACAGTATATTAATTTAGAATTTAATATTTATTAAAACCAATATTAAATTCTCAAACATAAATCAATGTCTCTATTAATAAAATAACTTTTTAATGCAGCAATTTTTCAAATATAATGTGATTTTAATTTTTTCTATTAATTAGGGACTAAATGGTGTGTACATATAGTAACATGCCATGTACCTTAGTTTATGTATATCCATGTCACACACCTGGGGGTTTAGCATGTTAACTCATTCAGATTACATAGTGTGTACATGCTAACTATACACCATATATCAGCTTGCAGCGTGCTAGGTTGGCCAGGTCAACATGCGGTGTGAAATAAAAACACCATGTGTTTTTAATTTCTTGGAGCATCTTGATACAATGCACATGGGTATATAGTGTGTGCTCTATCCCACAGCGTATAACCCAGCTTTAACGGAAAAAAATATGGCCCTAACTGATGGCATCTCCGATCATTCATCATTTTTTCTTAAGCCACTGAGAAAATTAAACACTAAGAAAATATGATTAATATTTTGATAACGAGTTAATTAAAATAAGATTAATGAACTCGTATCAAGAAATTAAAATCTAACCATGATTTCACAAGGATCAACAATCAAATAAATAATTATAAATTTAAACATGACCACTATCATACCACTTGTTGGTTCCATGCGTAGAGAAAGTATTGTGGTGGATGGATATATATTAAAAATTATTTTACTAATCGCTTCCCAAAACCAAGGTTGAGGATATTTTACATCAAATTTATAATAAATTTATTTAATATCTAAAGAAATAAATAATAGCACTTAGAACCTTTCATTGTTGATTATTGTTGATAATCCAAAAATGCCCTTTAGGATTTTCTTTCTTGGACTTGTGAGGATCCAAGGGTATAATCCCACTAGTAGTGATCAAAACATATTCCAAAGGTCCCCGAGCAATACTAATCGTTCTATGGGTGCTAGCACAACAAAGAAAATGTCTTGTATTGTTTGTTCTTGATCACTCATTTTTCGATCTTGAGGAAATTATCTCTTGGGTTTCATGTTCTCGAGAGTGAGAGAGGGGGAGGAGTAAAGAGAAAATTCATTGTGTGAAACAATTTTATATTCCCAAACATGGAATTGGTTTCAAATACATTACACAGTCGACATAGACATCTATTTTTAGAGAAAGGATTTCAGTTAAAAAGTTTAATTTAATAACATCCATTGAATATAATAATTATCATTAATGAAATCACATGACACATAATAATAATAATAATATAATTATTTTGTGGTGTTCCAACTTTCACAATATGGATAAATAACATATATCAGATTGTAAATAATTATTTTATAAAGGGACACCGTCTAGGAATGATCAAACTACACATACATTTTTTGAACACTCAAATAAATATTTTATTCTCTTAAATAAATATTTTATTCACAAACTAGTAAATAAATATTTATTATATATTCAATAAAATAAATAAATAAATTTTAATCACAATCTGGTGAATAAATATTTTCTTAATTTAGGCGATCAATATAACTTGAATTAACTTATTCCTCAGTGTTGATAACAATATTTATTCCATTAATTAAATTCAAATTGAATTTAATTGATACCAAGAGAAACACATATTGTGTGACCCTCTATGATTTTTTCTCTTTTTCATTAGGTGGGTTTTCCTAATTTCTAAGATTACTATCTAGCAAAAGTTCAAGGAATCACAAAGAAAGAACTTAAAGTTGCAATGACAACAACCACATACAAATGCTCAATATGTAATATAATCATTTTGTCACAATATCCTATCATGTAGGTTACATGACTATTTCATCAACCTATATGCTTGATACATCATTCTTTTACTATTTTAAATAAACTCTTCATTATATCATGGAAATGGAATTTACAGTGATGGTTCCATTTCAATCAAAGGTCCAATATATCAACATCCATAAACATGGAAGGGAAAAATAATTCCTAGAATTAACCTTTAATAACATGTAATTTGTGATGCACCCAACATACCCTACTTCTTTACAAATTATAGCCTAATGATTTTTATCAACAAATCTAAGTGCACAAGTCAAGACATGCATTAATGATAATATTATAGTCTATGGACCATTACACACACTCGATGATAGAAATATATGATGACACCTAAACATTTGACTTCATGAGGACTTCATGAGAGGAAGTTTCATATTCTTACGAGTACTCACACGTGAAAATATATATATTATGAGTTACATCATAGTATGTTATCCAACTGCAGAACTATATTAAAAATAGTTTCATATCACTTCAAGGTTTTCGTCATATCGGGGAACTACTATGACCTTATGAATGTGAAAAATACTATAGCACATTATTACATTAATGAAATGCATAAAAATGAAAAATATATAATAAGATGCTTAATTTAATATTCAATACAACAAATATTCTTGTAATCAAACAAAAAAAAGATGGTTCTAGGACAACAACTGTAAAATACCAACTATAACCTCTAACATTGATCCATACCGAAGTAGTCTAATTGTTTTCTTTATCTCTATTGATAAAAAGGACTCATTCATGAAACATCAATGTACATGGATGGTTATGGACAAAGTTAGATCCTCAATAATGATACGTGAATTTAGAAAATGGGAAAATAAAGTGGTGAAACCTTTCCAAATGGATTTCATTCTCCAATCCCTATATGTTGATGATTCTCCTAGAGCTAATTTTAGTAGTCAGACTAGCTCTCCGAAGGAACTTTCATTTGACATGGTTGATGTTTCTTCAGATATGTTGCTCATCCTATTTTTTTCTACATAGATGGGGGATAGATTCATTCATTATTAGAGTATTTTTTCTGTTTCTCATCTTATTGATATGGATTTTAGTGCTTCCTTGGATCCTCAGCATGATAGGTTGGGTAATATCTTGCATCTTGATCTTGAGGTTATAGACATTCAAAAAGATATCTAGGATTCCTAGAAAAATTATAGTTTTTCATGAATTGTTAAATGCAGAAAAATTTCAGATGATGGAAGTGATAAAGAGAAGCCGATGATTTTATTGGACAACCCTCATCCTTTAGGCATTGTTGGAGTTAATTCTTTTATGGATGCTATTATAAATAGTAAGGGAATGATGATCTGAAATGAAAGGATAAATATGAATCCTCTAAAAAGAAGGCCATAGAAGTATTAATTCACTATGCTATGGAATGTTTCTACAAAATAATCCTCCAAGTATTTAATGGTCAAGCAAACCCTAGAGTAAGAATGGTCCAAGGCACTAATGCTTAAGATTCTCAATCTAGCTCACTCACAATTGGAGTGGGAAACTAAAAATGATTCTAACTATGACTATGAAATTAATATTTCATTGTATGTTTATTAAATTGGTTTTCTAGATGAGGAAAAGTCTCTTTATTTTACCTCGTCCATTCTCTTGTTATCCTTTTCTTTTATCATTTAATAAAAGATCATCAGATTTTCTTCTGGATAGTCCTTTTTCATATGTTTATAACTCTATATATAAAAAATATGTGTAATTATATAATCATTGAAACATATCTACAAATAAATTTCAAATATATTTACATATTTATATATATAAATGTATTTTTATTTCTATATTTATAAATATATTTAAAAATTATAAATATGCATATATAAATATATTTATAAATGTAATTTTCTAAATTTAATTTTTTAAATAAATATATATATATATATGATAAATATATTTATAATTATATATTTATATTTATATTTATAAGAATACAGTTTTAAAAATATATTTATAAATAAATTTAAATTTAATCTATAAATATATTTCAAAGTAATATATAAATATACATATATATTTATGTAATTAACATATATATTAAAATAATTAAAGATATTAAATTAGAATTATATATTTATAAACATAATTATAAATAAATATATTTATATATTTATGTATTCATTTAATTATATATATTTATATAATAATATGCAGTCTAATATATTTATTATTTTTATATATAGTTATATAAATAAATTTATATTATTCTTAATATATTTAAATAATTTTAAATATATATATATATATAATGATTTTTTTATAAATATAGTAAATATAAATTTAGAAAGACATTTATATATAAATAACAAAACATTATTTATAAATTTAAACTTACAAATATATTGAAAACTACATATTAATTAATAAATTTTGGGTTCAGAGAGTGTTTGAGTTTTAAATATTTTTTCTAAACCCATCCGGATTAATAATCAGGTAATAATTTTAAGTTTAATTTTGTTATATATAAACATATTTATAAGTTTATACAATTATAAAAATATATAAACAAAATTATAAATATATAATTATATAAATATATAAATATATTTATAAATATGTAATTTTAATTATATATATAAATATTTATTCATAATTGTAAATATATAATTATATATATATATGTGTGAATTTTTGTTGAAAATGTGATGAGGGTGAGTGCAAGATGAATTGGAACTTACCCCATTTTGGGAGAGCGACCACTTTATTTAGGGATGGACCCTCCCATTTCCCCAATAAAACAAAACCTAACACCATTAAATTTTATAAAATACCCTGATATAAATGTTGACTTTCATTAGATGTAATATTTATGGGCCCAATCATAAAAGTTTTTATTTTTAAACAACGTGGTTGAATTATGAAAATTGAAAGAGAATTATTAATGTGTCAAGGAGTCAAAGAGGTGTGAGTATCCTGAATAAAATTCAGAATGTGGTTATATATTTACTAGCATGGGGAACAGAAATTGCCAAAATGTAGACATTTGATTACTAATTTTGAGAATGTATTGGGTAAGGATTAGGGATGTTTTTCATTTGGGTTTTTATCTTGGAATATTCATTTTATAGAGCCAAATATGGATTCTTTTCTTCTGATTATGGATCAGTTTTTGAATATATATAACCTATATCTCTTCATGTACTATAAATACATATGAATACAAATTTCATTTAAAAAAAGTCATATACAAAGTGTAAATGACATAATTAATATGATTAAAGATTCTTATGGGTGGTGGGTGGATTCTAGAGAAGGTACGTTGAGGCAGGTTTTGGTTTTTTAATGTTAAATGTTAAAATAAGAAATGGAAATTATTTTAGAAGATGTTGATACATGTATTCACCCAGTTATTTCATCAGATATAAATTCTAGATTACTTGGTGATATTTAGTAGAGTGAATTTATCAATGTTTTAAAATGAATTCATTCATTAATTATAACTGTGTTGGATGGATTCCATGTAATTTTTTTAAAATAATTTTTTTCATGTGGTTGGATCAGATGTTTTAATTCTTGTTAACCAATTCAAGAATAGAAAAATGAATCTTGGACCATATAATGATACTATAATGGCATTTGTTTAAAAATTCATAGGTCCTTTCATGGTGATGGAGTTTCATCCTATTAATATTTGGTATGTGATTAATGATATTTTTTCTAATTTTTTGGCCAATAGATCATGGATTATATTTTTATAAATTATATTAGATATTCAAAGTTCATTTATGAATAAAAATTTTATCACATATAATGCTATTAGGCCCTTGAGGTATTAGATTCGATGACCAAGGGATCTTTATTTATAAAAGGCTTCATGGATTTCAATCTTGACATGATGAACACATATGATATGATTGAATTGAATTTATCTTAGTATATACTCTCTAAGTATGGGTTTCATCATGTTTTTATTTTGAACATCATTAGATGTTCTTCAATAGTTACCCATACTAATAATGTTAATTGTGACTTTACTAATCCATTTTTCCTTCAAGAGGGTTATGAAAATGGGATCCCATCTGACCATACTTTTTATAATAGTTTTTGATTTTTTTATGAAGAAAATATCAAATGCAATAATGTAGACTAAAATTCATGGTGTTAGGGTGAGTAGGAATGGCCCTGTGATATCACATAGGTTCTTTGTAGATGATTTTTTACAAATATTTGTGAACACCAGTGAGGATTGTCCTCACATTGCTCATCTTATTCCTTGTTATTATAAGTAATCAAGTTCGAAGATTAATTTTTCAAAATTAGAGGCCTCATTTATAAAGTACATCCATCAATAGTGGAAGTATTTGTTAAGATCATTTTACATGTTAATTATGATGTTATGAAAAAAATTATGGGGCTATTGATAATTATGAGAAGATCTAAAATGGAGGTTTTTTCATATGTTGTGGAAAGGGTTTGGAATAATATTAAAGGTTAGATAGGGAAGGGTCCATCAATGTCTGGGATGATTGTATTGATCAAATTAATGGTGAAATCTATCCTTATATAATCAATTCCTCATTTTAAGCTTCCATAAACTCTCATTAATTATCTTCATTCCATGTTTTTAGACTTTTAGAGGGGCTCCAATGATAATTTTAAGAATATTATCATGGTCTCCAGGGAATGATTATGTCTCCCTAAGTTGAAAGGATGTATCATATTTAGGTACGTAGGATACTTTAGCACCGCTCTTATCACTAATTATAATTGGAGTTTTTTCAATTTTTCGAGTTCCCTTCCTGCTTGGGTACTTAGTGGTAAATATTCTTCTCATTTGGGTTTGTTTAAATCTCTCCTTGGACCATTAATGAGTTTCATCTAGATATATATTTAGTAATACAAGGTCTTTCTCTGGGATAGTGTCTGTTGGAATATCTAAAATGGGTTATCTATTATTATTTGGATGGATCATTGGATTTCAGGTACAGATTGACTATTTATATCACCGACTACCTCTGCTGGTATGGTGATTGTGGTGGTATAAGAAATTATTGAAGATGATTTTTTGGATGGAATTTCAAAAAAATCAATTCATTGTTTAACGAGAGGGATAGAAGTTGGATCTTTATATCAAATCTTGTTATAGAATGGTTTGTGACATATTATTATGGATTTTATATCAATATTTAGAGTATACTTTTCAGGACCCTTCCCAATGTGACCTGAACTATGACTACCCAAATCCCAACTTTTATAGGTCATGGGTTGGATACCAGTGCCGAGTAGACATATAACTCACATGAGAGGGATAAGCCTAATGTACTTGTACACACATGCATGTCCAAGACCATACAATGCTAAAATGTAAAAAACAATTAATAAATAATGCATGAATACAACTAAATCCCACATTAGAGTATTATAAAAAGTACTAAAATGAAAAAGTTCAAAATAAAATCCCACCTAAAAGTGTCTAAAAACTAGTCCTAACAAAAAAAATATAGGGGTACATTTTTTAATACTATAATAAGAACACACCATAGTCTGTCAAGATCACTAATCTCTACATGGTCTTGTTCCCTCTTGGACACTATCAAAAGATCAATCGTCTTCATAATACATGACATGTGTCGTAAAATCCCATGAAGGGGTGAGTATAATAATACCTAGTATGAATCCTCAAAATCACTAAGCATATAACAATTAGAATAAAAAAATCTCATTATAGGTATATGTCTATAACATTTTTAACAAGAATATCCAGTTATATTCAACAAAGCAACATCATATCTAAGTAAATCCACAACAGTAATTCCAGTTTAGGAATACTGCTCAAAGGTTCCTCATAGAAGTACTCTTTGAGAACATGATCCACAAGTTAGATATCACTAATGGCATCCTTCCGAGTTATACTACTCATCAGGTCTCTCCATAGGAAGTATACACTAAAAGTCTTGTAGGAATAATACATTGATGATAATTACTCCCAAGGCAATGGGGTTTACCAAAAAATCTCTATAGAATAACCATCTAAATAGAGGATTAATAAACACATAATGTTGGTAACAATGATACCAAGAACTCCACCTAGGGAAAGATGGTGATAGGGGATCTCACTCCATGCCACACAGAAGTATTCCAAAAAAACTATCATAAGAGTCCCACTGAAGGGTTCACCATCCAATATGTAGGAAATTATTTTATATTAACCCTTGGGGAATGGATTAAGGAAATGTACCATAAAAAACTTTTCCAAGATGAAGATGAAAATGGATCTATGACTTTTTTGAAGGTGTACATGGTGTATACTAGTAGTACATGGTATTCCCCTTCATCACTAGTTCATGCATGTGTATCATGACCCATGCTTGTGTCCTTGTCTATTCCTAAGTACATTGCATGTCAGAGACCATGTACTCTTTATCGTGTCTATGTCTGACTAGCCATATCCATATACAGCTAGTCATGATCATGTCTATGCCTGTGTAACTTTCAAGGTACACATCAATCCTCCAAGTATCAGTCACACATCATGTGACAGAGGTCACACACCATGTGATATTTATCATCTCAAAGAAACCCAAGCAATATAGCATAGGCCGCACATGTTGGGTAATCCATTATAACATGTTTTGTTTGACAGGATTTCATAAAAAACATGATTTCTTCCTCTATATATTCCACACCCCCCACCTTTTTTTCTACAACAAATTGCTTCTGTATATTATAGATCTAGTCGAACCAAACATCAATCTTTCCACTCACTAATGTTCTAGATTTCAAATCACATGAGAATCCCTCACTATTAGGCTATTCCATTATCGCATGAAGGAATTGAAACTAGGAATTCTAAATCCAAACTTATTCCCTATCTTTAAAATCATCACATGATCCCCAAATTAGATAGATCCCAGGATGGTGATATCAATCTTTTGTGACTAGAAACAAGCACACAATGAAAGAACTCTTGGTATTTTAGTAAAACCAACAGTCAATGAAACACTATAAATGGTCATGCGAAGAACGATGTGATGTTGGACCATGTTTTCTAGAAATGGTTTTTTTATGTAAGAAGATGATTTTTAAAAAGAATTTTGTCTTTTATTGTCAAATAAGAAAAAACACTATACATTTTAAATCTTAGTGATTAGACTCACAACTATATTTAGGAAATCAGATTCGAATAGCTTAAGAAATTACATAGGAATAGGTAGATGTCTTATGGAAGAAAATATTTATTGGAATCACTTTGGGTCTGGAATGAAAAGAAAATTGTAATGAGGTGCTTCTTCAGAGTCAACCTAGCTCTAATATGAATCGGATTATGCTTTGATAATTTTAATTTAAAAAATAACATATATTTTTTGGAGAACATGTGATGCAATATTTATGAAGTAATGTTGGAGAAAAGTTTATGCCAATCGCATTCGGGTTTTATTGGAAAGAATAATGTTGCTGGAAGATAGGGATGTTAAAATAATATCCTTAATAAGTCATATGACGCTAAAGATAATCTTACATTTTTTCGAAGTCATGAGGAAGTCATGATACAAGCAACAGTTTGTTGAATTATAAATTTTTCTGAATAAAAAAAATCTATCTCAATTACGTCAGTATCTGATCACCATATTAAGAATTTTTTGAAGTCTAGGTGACTTAGAGTATCATATTCAGAATAAGAAAGAATTTTATGATGATACCAGTCCATTGGAATTGGAATTACATCAATAATCATAGTAAATATGACACCTGTTAGTCATTACAATTATTCATCTATCTTAGGACATTAGAGAAATATCGATATGAAATGTTTGTATAAGAAGAAATGTTTTTTATAATGAATTTTCATGGGAGAGGTTGGGACCATTGAATAAGAAATGTTTATTGATACTACGATTAGTCAACAATATAGTCAACCATTTCTCATCAAGATGATTTTTTGATTATGTCAAGTGATAAAGAATGTTTTGAATATCTCTAAAAAGTGGTTCTATAGAAAATTAGTAGAAAAAGAGTCTTATTTAATGAATTATTGAAGTATTTTAAAAGGGGGATCAAAATCTTTTTTGATGTTCCAAGAATTTTATTGCCTTTTTTTATCATTTGGTATGTTGCTTAATAATGTTAATACTTATGTTTTTCACAGTTGATATAGAGATAAATTTTTATGAAATCCTTTTCTTCATCGTAATGTGGAAATATGAATGGGAAGATTTGTTTTTCAATTAGGGTAGATAAATTTTTTGAGAATTCCTCAGTTATAATGTATTTGAAAGTGGGTCAAGAAAATCAAAGTGACCAAATATCTTTATCTTAATGAGGAAATCATATTTTGAAATCAGAGTCAGGAATCACATTCAAACTAAAGATTTATAAGTATGTCTTAAGAATTGAATAAGTAAAAGAGAGATACAAAAATCAAGGAGATTTTAATATTTGAAAAGGTGTTGAATAATTATAAGATAGATACTATATTTAAGGAAGATTAATTATTATAGAAATTTGGTGAAGCAGGAAAACCTTTTCAGAATCCTACGTAAAACATTTTGGCATGTATATAAAATTAGGAGAATACCTTGTGTATTCTTAAACTTGAATTATTCATGAAATAAGAGAGAGAAGACTTGTAATTTAAGAATGAATAATTTTCTGGAATTTTGTATTATTGAAGAGGTTTTTGAGAAAGAAGAAAAAATGGAAAAGATAGAAGATTATAATCAGAGTTTCCATATTTGGAAACTGAACTGGGGTTTATAGGCAAAAGAAGTAGGATGTTAAATTTTATTTCAGGGGTATTGAGACAATGTTATATTTCTATTTTGAGAAACTATACTTGAGAATTGTTCATAGTATCATTACGAAGTCTAGGAAAATTATTACCTTATATTGGGTAATAATGTGACCAATTTTTTTGAATGTTTATATTTTTGTGAAAGTTGATCGAGAAGCACAAATATTATGTTACATCATTTAGTGATACTTGTCTAACATATACTATTTCATTGAACACAATGCTAAAAAATTGTATGAATGTATCCTACTAAGTGTATTCAACACAAAAATATATTCTCAAGTGTATTCTATGGTATTGGATTATTTTCAAACCATAACAAGGACTAGATGATCTTGTTGAGTAGTGAAACATGCAAATTCTTGTGTTCCTGTGGTTGATTGTTTGATTTGTTTTTAGTAGTGAAATAAATCTTAAATAAGAGTAAAATGTTTTTATAATGGACATAAAAGAATTGATATCACTGATTCACCCCCTCCCCCTCTATGTGATACTTTAATCCTAGCTAAGTAATAAAAATTGGTATCAGATATGAAGGTTCCCTTCATTTATTCTTCTCTTGTGTTTTGAAAAGAAGTTGTGATGGGGAAACTGAATTGTGTGAAAAGTAAGGGGATTATGATCTATGATGGAAATAACTATCATACCTAGAAATATATAATGATTCCTTATCATATATATCTTTAGTATGATTTTCTTGAAGCTAAAATATATAGATTACCTTCTCTTTACGATAAGGTTCCTCTTACACCTTCTAATAGGACGAATATTTAGGATTATGGAAGATCTAAAAATGTTTTACTCTCATCACTTTCTAAAAGTGATTTTTTAAGAGTGAAATGTGTTTCCCTTGACAAAGGTGTATATGATATGTTGAAAAACATTTACAAAGTCAATACAAATGTAAAGAAGGAAATTTTGAAAATATGGATATTGAAGTATAATGATTTCAAGATGGGTGAATACAAATATATTGGTTAATTTTCTATAAGGGTAAATGAAATAGTTATTACTATTAGACATCTTGGTGAAAAGAAGGAAAATTATACAGTTGATGAAAATATATCAATAATCCTTCCTGAAAAATTTGATGCCAAAGTATCATCATTGGAAGATAGATATCTTAAAACTTTATCTCTGGATTATCTTAATCGTTATCTAATTACTTATGAAATGTCAACGGAAAATGTTATGAATTAAAAAAATGATAGTTAAATTCCTATCAAATCTATCTAGAAAAAAATTATAATAAAATTCTTGAGGAAGATTATGTTGTTGACTTTGAATCTTAAAATGCGGTATATAAAAACCTTGATGAATTTTTAGGCATGTTTTCTAAAAATTTAAGAATAAGTACTTGTAAATATAAAGGGAAGCATACCTTGATGTTTTTTGAAAAGGGATCCATTGGGAATATTATGAATAATTTTCCTCATGTAAATAAAGAAGAAGATAATGATGAGGATGATAGAAGATGAAGAAAGCTGTTGAAGAAATAGGGTGATAAGGATAAATATTTTTCTAGAGGGAAATATAGAATGTTCATCAAATATAAAAGAAGAATACTTTTTTCTAAGGATGATGAATAATAATATAGTGAAGCTGAATCCTAAAAAACATTTTAAAATATTTGATAGAATACATTTTTTGCAACAGTGAATAATGAGAAATTCAGAATCATCGGTTCTGAACAAGAAGAAAACTAATTAGAGTTTCATCATATAGAAGAATTGAAAGAATTTATAAGAAATATTGGAAGGAATGAAAAACAAATATAGAAGTTTAAAAATGAAAAATCATCATCAAAATATCATGAAGGTTTTCCTAATAATAAATTCATGTTGTTATAATAGATAGATGATTTGAAGAAATATCTTGATAAATAAATAAATCATAATGAAGATATGAATGTAAAGATGAATGAAAAAGAATAAGAGTTGGAACTTATCCAATAAAATATATCTAAATATGATCACATGGATATAATATTACAAAAATTATCTTGAGAGTTACTGAAAGTTATCAAAAGGATAAAACAAATAATGATAAACAAAATTTACCTTCAAATATTGAGAAGAATACTAGAATTTTTCATGAGAAGTGTAAATCTGGGAAAGTCGGGTATGTTGTAAATATTAAAAAATTGGAGAATTCATAAGTCTATAAAATATCTAAGTCTATAAAATATCTAAGTCTAAAAAAATATCTAAACACTAAAATGTTAGAAAATATTCATTTAGATTTGGAACTAATTTGGTTGAAAATATTTTGAGCTAAAAAATAATATTTTGGTTGAAAATGGAAAGGTCATTGGTCAAAAAAGTTCTGTTAAGAAGGTTGCTAAGAAACATACTCACAACACTAGTCAATTAATATTTTTAGAGGAAAATACTCTTTTTTGGATACTTATAGTATTTTTGGTGGATTCCTACATATATATGTGTGTGTTGGTTTAACCCACAACATTACTACTATTACATCAGTTATGGAAGGTATGGTTTGAGCGGAACTCAGTCCTCTCAAAAGAAGTTGTCTAAGAATGATGTTTAGAAGAAACCAGAGAAGGTTAGTGTGAAAGTTGAAAATAGGTTCCAAACACTGGATACTATTTAAGAATGATGGAATTAACAAGGATATATATCTATGTATTTTCTTGTTTTTTTACCAGCACATCAAAAGTTTCTTAACAATATTGAAATGCCAGAGTTAAAGAATGAAGAGGTAAAATAAAAATATCTTGTTGTTGAATCTTATTTGAAAGATATAAAAGGATAATGACCATGGATTATTGATAGTGGTTATTATTCTCAAATTAAAATATATATAATATTATTAAATAATGTGAAAGACATCAAATAAAGAATGATGACATTGGGAAATGATGAATCTCTATGAATCAAATGTGTTGGATCATCCATCATTGGGAAAGAAAATATGAAATACAACAAACATTTGTATGTTTATGGGATAAAACACAACCCACTGAGGGTTTCAAAACACTGTGATGAGGTTAAAAAAGTTATCTTCAGAAAATATGGATTTTTGGGTGAAAATTTAGGAAGATTAAAAGGTATTTACAAGAGGCGAATATAGAAAAGGAAACTTGTTCCAAGTTTGTGAAATAAAAAACTCTTTTTACTTGGGTATGGTGGAGTAAAATTAGTTATGGCATAAAAGTATGGGAAAAATGAGTCTATGAAACATGAGAAATATATCAAATAAATAGAGTGTTTCTAACATTCATGATATTTCAAGAAGAATATATTGTTGTTGCACTATTTTTCAAATTGTAAAAATTACAAAATAAGTGCATAAGAATGATTAGATTTGTTTGAAACAACCCATGGAAATTATTCATTCATATATATATGGAAAAATGAAAAAAAATCAAAAAATGGTGTTATTTACTTCATAAAAATAATTTATGAATTCTCTCGCATTACTCGTGTAATGTATATGAAACAAATGGAAGATGATTTGAAAATGATTAAATATTTCAGGAGGAAATATGAGAAAGAATGTGAGTATTCGATGATGATATTGAGAACTATTAATGGTTGTGAGTATAGAAATGAATAATTTTAGATTTTTCATCAAATTCATGTAATTGGTAATTATTTCATATCACCATACACTCCTCATAAAAATGGAGTTTTGAAAAATGGAAAAATTTGTTTTGGTAGAAATGGAGAGAACTTTGTTACTTGAACATGGTATTTCCAATTAAATTTAGAGGAAAGACATGAGTACTACTATATATATCAAAATCATATGTTTCTGTGGGGAAAGTTTAGATATGACTCCATATGAAATTTTATATGGAAAAACTATAAGTTTAAAATAGTTAAGAGTTTTTAGGATTCCATGCATTATTAATTAGAAAGGGGAAAACATTCAAAAGTTTTAGTAGAGAGGTGAAATGTGATTTTCCTTGGTTATGCTTTAGAAGGAAGAGGATACATATGTTTCAATAATGATACATGAATAATTTTTTATTCTACTTATGTAAATTTTATTGAAAATTCTGAGTAAGATAATAATAGTCTCCCAAAATAGAAATATGTGCAGGATAAGGAAATATTTTTTAACAATTCTGATAAGGATGTCAAAAGTGGTAATCTTACTCAAGAATAAGAATCAGAATCATCTACTTCATGTGATGAAGATGAAACTAAAATAACATATCCAAGGATGATGAATCTATTGGAGGATTATAAAATTATTGGTTATCAACATCATATGGTTCAAACAAGAATAACATTAAAAATTGTAACACATAATTCTTTTTATTCATAAGTAAAGTAGAAATGTGAATGATGCTTTTAAGCATCCAGAATGTGTTCAGGCTATGAATGAAGAGCATGATCCAATTGAAAATAATGAAACTTTATAACTCATACCCTTGAAAGATATCAATAATTTTATTGGTATAATGTGGGTTTTCCAGAGAAAGATGAATGAATAAAGTGAAGTGATAAGGAGAAAATAAATATTAACGTGAAAGGGATACATAGAAATTGAAGGTGTGGATTTTTATGGTACATTTTCTCTAGTGGTGAGGATAGAAAAAATATGAATCTTTCTTGATATTAATTCAAAATAATGTTACACAATTTTTCAAATAGATGTGAAGTCCACATTTTAGAATGGGGATCTAGATGAGAATGTTTACATTGACCAACATTATGTTTTTTTTTTGGGAATGATGAAAGTTGTGTGTGTGAGCTAAAGAATTCATTATATGGGCCAAAATATTCTTCAAAGGATGGTATTCCAAATTTTATACATTATTGAGTAAGATGAGTTTCATGAAATCAAGATTTGATAATAGTATTTACATTGTGAAAAGTCAGGAGTTTTTCATCATCATAATTTTTTATGTTGATGATATTATCTTTTTTAAGAATTATGAAATATATTGTAAAATATTTGATGAAGAAATGAAAAGGTTGTCTAAGATGTCCATACTGGTAGAAATGAAATAATTTCTTAGGTTACAAATATTAAAAAATAAGATTAACATTTATCTTTCTCAAGAAAATTATGTTAAGGAACATATTAACAAGTTCAACACGAAAAATTAAAAACCATTTTGCACACCGATTTCAGTGGGAATGAAGATGATTAATGATAGAGATGGAAATGAAGTTGATCAAAAAGAGTTTCAAATGCTGATAAGAAGTTTTTTATATTTGACTGCCACATGGCCTGACATTTTTTATATTGTTACCTTATGTGCATCATTTTAGAGTGCTCCTATTGAATCAAATTTACTTTCTTGAAAAAAATTCTCTGATATACCACAGGAATGAAATAATTTAGAATCTTGTATGATAACATAGAATGTATTAACTTTTTTTGGTATTTATATGCTGATTGGTATGGAATTTTGATTATAGATGATCCACATCTGGTGTAGCTTTCTTTCTAGGAAAAATATGTGAAAGTTGACATACAAAGAAAAAAAATTAGTAAATCTTAGAACATATGAAACTAATTCAAGAAAATTTCTACACAACTTATGTGTAAAAAAACAGTTGGTATAGTTACTTATTGATGTAATGTTACCCTTTCTCTTAGGATGGGATAATCAAATTAAAATCAAACTTACAAGGAATCTGGTACAAAATTCCCATTCAGAAAAAATTGACATAAAATACCACTTCATCAAGGAGAATATGTAGAAGAATGAATTCAATCTGGAGTATCCTCCTACTTTAGAACAAGTTGTTGGCATATTCAGAAAACTATTACCAAAGGAAACTTTTTATAAATTGTGGTTCAACATGGGCATCGAACCTATTTCTCATAAAGGTTTTGATATGTGTTTGTTCATTCTCTCATCTTATATTTGGATAGGTTTTTCAAGGGGTAGAATGTTTTCTTAAATCATTCCATATGGAAGCATGCATAAATATGGATTGTGGGTAATATTTGATCCAGATTGTATGCCTATGAACTATTCTAATGTTTCATTGGAGTTGTTGTGTGAAAAGAACTTTTTTTATTTTATGGAATTCAAATAAGGGGATACAAGTCTGAGGAAGAAAGATAAGGAATAAAACTAAGGAATAAATATTAGGAATAAATATTAGGAAGAAAGGATGAGGAATATAGCTGAGTAAATTTTACATGATGCTCTAATTTTGTACAACATGGTTTTTTCTATCAATTAATCTTGTTTCCTAGAATGATATATCTCATGTAGGATTATAATTGGTATATGTAATCCATTTCATGAGTTTACAATGTTTAGTGATATATAAAATTTTTTTGAAAACAAAATCCGAAGGAGGAGATTGTTGGAATGAAGTTTTTTAGAGAAGGTTTTTATAAATTAGTTGTTGTTTGTTTAATAAGTGTGTTTTCATTTGTTTTCAAATACGAAAAATCACATTACATTGTAAATCATAGTGATCAGACTCAAAATTATATTCTAAAAATCAAACTCACAAAGCATAACAAATTTCATAACAATAAGAAGATGTTTTCTAGAAGAAAATATTTTTTGGACTCCCTCAATGACTAGAATAAAAGGAAAATCATAATAAGGTGCTTCTTCAAAGTCTACCTAGATCCGATATGAAACTGATGATGAATTTCAGATTTTTTTTCAAATATATCATATATATTTTTGATAACGTGTGATGAAATATTTATTATTGAAATGGGGAGAAAAGGTGTTGCCAAGCATATTTAGGTTTGACTGGGAAGAAATATTTTGTTGGAAGATATGGAAGTTACAATACCTTCCTTAGTAACTTAGATGATACTGTAGCTTATCTTCATTGTATTCAATGTCATGGGGAATTCATGATACAAGAAAGATATTGTGGATGTAGAATGTTTTTTGGGGGAATATTTTTCCAATCTCAAGTTCATTATAATGGGATCGCTATATTCTGAATTATTTGATGTATGGATGACTTGGAGTATCGTATTCAGAAAGAAAATAATTTTTTGATGATATTGGTCCATCATACATTTTATTCCACCAACAATCCTAATTAATATAATACCAATTAGTCATCACATTTTTTTTGTATCCTTGTGAAATTTAATGTAGATTGATAATAACATTTTTTTGAAGTAGAACTATTTTTTATAAAGAATTTTCTTTTGGGATGTTGGGACAATTGAATAAAAAAATTGATGAGACTATGGTCAATAAAAAATAGAGCCACCCATTTCTCATCAAGATGATTGTTTGATTAAGTTAAGTGATAATTATTATTTTGTGTAACTCTAGAATTTTGGTCAAGAGAAAATAATATGTAGAATAGTATTATTTAAATACTTTTTAAAGTGTTTTCAAAGGGGGGAGGAATCTTTCTTGATGTTCCAACAAATTTATTACGTTTTTGTATCATTTTTTGCAGAGCATCGTATTGGGAAGACATATGTTTGTCACAATTGATTCAAAGAAATGTATTTAAGAATATTTTGTCTTTATTGTAATGTGGAAATATAAATTATCATATTAGTTTTTCAATTAGTGCATAGAAAAACTATGATATGTATTCAGTTCTAATTTTCTTGCAACTTGGTCAAAAAAACTGGAATGACCAAATTTCCTTATCGAAATGATGAAATCGTATTGGTAAATCATAATTGGTAATTGTATTTGGTCAAAAAAATTATAAGTATGAATCATTGAATAAGTCAAAGAGAGATCCAAAAAATCAAGGAGATTAGAAGATTCAATAAGGTGTTGAAAAAGTCAAAGAGTGATACAATATTTAAGGATGATTAACGATTTGATAAATTCACTTAAGTAAGAAACCCTTTTTATAATCCTGCTTAAAACTTTTTGGAATGTATATACTAGGAGGATAATACATTGGGTATTCTATGACATTCATTATTCACGAAATTAGAGGTATAATCTCCGAAATTTAAGTAAGAATAAGTTTCGTGTCTATGCTATCTTGAAGAGTTTTTCAGAATAAAAGGAATAAATTAACAGAGAGAAGATCATAATCAGAGTTCCTGTATTGTGAAACCATACTAGGATTTCTAGAGTAAAGAATAATTATGTTGAGATTTGTTTCAGTGGTATTTAGACAAATTAAAATTTCCATAATGAGCAATCATACCTAAGAATCAGACTGGGAAATTGGAATGAGTATCATTAGGAAGTCCAGGAAAGTTCATACCTACTTATAGGTAAAAAACTGAATAATTGTTTTGAATGATTATATTTTTGTGAAAGTTAATCTGGAAGCACAAAAAATGAATTACATCATTTAATGCTACTTGAAGCACATGCAGTAATATATTGAAAAAAGTGCTACATGAGTTTAATGGAATATCTTACTTGTTTTATTCCACACAAAAGTAATGTTTTATAGTAGATTTTGTGGTATTGGATTATTTCCAAACCATAACAAGGACTAGATACTCATTTTTAGTAGTGAGCCCTATAAATTCTTATATTCTTATGGTTGTGTGTTTGATTTGTTTTTAGAAGAGGAATAAGTGTTTTATATGATGTGAAGGTTGTTTCTATTTTATGTAAACATAAAAGAAAAATATATCATTGATTCACCCCCTCCATATCTCAATGATACTTTAATCCTTCCTGGGTAATATCTTGAATAAATCTAAGAAACTTATTGAAGAGGAATAAACCTCAATCATGTTTAGTTGGAAATGATATGTTGTCGTTAGAATGACAAATGAAGATCCAAATGAAAATAAAAATTCTCTAAATAATCGATGTAGATAATCTCATACTCATAATATGATTGATCTTTGAATATATCCATTGGTCTATGGATTCACGTTTATAATAGAAATAAAAATAGGGAAGAATAAAAAAAATCATACATCGGTTTAGATCAATTTATGGTGAATAATGTTTCTATTTTTTTGTAGGTAAGATCCTCGAGTTTCATTGTACATCAATCGATGATCCATGATCCATGATCTGGTCATCACTCACCAATATAAGCTCATCCAATTCTCTCTTATGGTTCCTTTCAATTTTCAGGATTATTATCCTAACCTTATAAATTGTCTATAATAGTGTATTTATATAAAAATTATTCGATAGGGTAATTATTTAAATAAATAAATATATTTAATTAATTTATAAAAATGTCCTCCCACTATAGCGCTCTAACCCAAATTCCTAACGTATTCAAAGGTTATATCCTGCATAGGGTAAAACCCACACTCTAAACTCAATGAAAGACTTAGATTTTATATCTTAACATCTTTTTGGTCGTTATTCATGTTTTCAGGAACACTGTGTGGAGGTACATTTAATATATATTATATATTTCAAAAAGTAATTCAATGGACACTAGGTCTTGGAATCTCACATCATCTCTACTCAAAGATCTAAAAATAATCCATAAAATAGTCTAAAACAATATATTGAAAAATTGGATTCATTACACTCTCTCCACTTTGGGGATTTTTGTCTTATAAAGAAAAAACAAAAAGGCTACACAATGAGATGTGGATAGTGAGAATGCATATGATTCTCCCACTCATAGGTTCTCTCCTGAATATTCTCATGCTACCACTAGACACACACTGTGGGAATCGATCGTCCATGAAGTATCCTCTCTTTATGATCCTCGATATCTATTGGGTACTCTATAATGGTAGCTTCTTCCTCAATGTCCATATCTCCCTAGTTGATAACATGTAATGGATCATGCATGTACCTCCTCACCTACGACATAGGGAAAACATTGTGTACCCAGTATAACTATGGTAGTAGAGCTAAGTGGTAAGCCACCTCATGAACTCTATATAGTATCTGGAAAGGGATAATGAATCTTGGAAATAACTTTCCCTTGACCAAATATCAATAACCCACGTCAGGGTGAGACCCTTAGGAACACATGGTATACCTAATCAATCTCTAATGGCCTCCATTGTCTATTCATATAAGATTTTCTATGGCTTGGTTTAGTCCTCATCAACTCTTGGATGGTTTTTTCCTTCTTTATAGTGGCCCACGCATACTCTAGGCCCATATTTGCTAACTCTCTTTGGATGGTCCATAAATGTAGTGACATGTAGGATCACCCATATAAGGCCTCTTATAGTTTGATACCAATGGTTGAATAGAAGTTTTTTTTGTACAAAAACTCCACTGATGATATGTGATCCTCCAAATTATAGCCAATGTTTGACATGAATTCTCACAAAAAGTCCCACAAGACCTGAGTGGTATGCTCATTCTGGACATTTGTATGGGGACAAAACGCCATGATCATACATAACAGAGTTCAAAAACCCACCTGAAATCCTTTCCATAAACAATATGTGATGTGAACACCATGGTTAAAAATTATTGTGAAGGGAACTCCCTGGAGTCAAACTATCTCCTGCATGTAGAGGCTACCCAATATCTTTATAGAATATTTCTCTCAAATAGCTAGGATGTTCACTGACATGGTGATTCGGTCTTCAATCACCTAGATGAAATCGTTCCCCCTACACATATATGGTAACTCCATCATGATTTCCATGGATATCAGATCCTACTTCTACTATGACACCTCAAGGGGTTGAGTTAAACCCACCAAAACATGGCGCCCAACCTTCAGTAGCTGACATATAATGCATCAAGAGGAAAACATTGCAACTATCTTCTCCATCCCTAGACACCAAAACTAACACTAGTGGTCCTAGTATATATTTTACACATCTGGATGTACTACCAATAATGATTTGTGAAACTCACTCAGAACCTCCTCCTAAAATGTCACGGGTACCATTGTGTGTCCCTTAAAAGGAACAAAATGCTCTCCACCTTCAGAAAATATATCAGGATCATGTCTAGAAGATATATGAGTTTTAAAGGTCTCGCAGTTTGTGTACTAATGCTATGGATACCTAAATCAATGTACAATCCAAGGGGGAAAACCATCTACTAGAGGTAATCTTCTCCATCCCCATCTATAAAGGATATTTTTAATGATACCAACTGCTCTGAAAAATTTCTTTACAACTGTGAACATGATCTCCCACTGAGAGGATCTTCTACCACATTTGACATCCCATAAGTATAGAAAATTTTGAAGTTATAATCCTAGTGGAACTCTATTCATACCCTCTATCTCAAGTTATGATCCTTTTGAGTGATGATATAATTGATACTATTAATCTCAGAATAGATGATAAACCACTCACCCATAAGGTAGTTTCACCTCATCTTTAGCGAGAATACTACTACTGCTTACATATGATCATGGGGAACATAGTTATCATAATGTGGTTCTAAATTAAATGAACCATAGAAAATCACCACCTATATCTATATCAAAACACAACCATGCCCAGTCCCTGATGTATCACAAAACACTATATACTTGACACCCACTTCTGGTAATCTCAAGATGGGATCACTCATCAATCTCTACCTTAACTCATGAAAATCCTTTTTTCACCTCTTTGTACACATGAAAGGATTCCACTTTAGGTTTAAATATTTAAAGTCAAATGATATCCAAGAGAAGTCAGGTATTAATATTCAATAGTATCCTTCTAACCCAAGGAAGTTATGTACCTCCATCATGCTCTTGGGTGGCTCTAATTCTTGAAACCATCTCTACCTTTTCTCGTTCTCCTTCCACACTATCGGTTTAGATAAAATTTCCTAAAAAGTGGACCTACTGAATCAAGAATTGGAACCTTGAATTATTACCATATATTTGGTTCTCTTGGAGTACATCCAGAACAATCTACATTTGTCTCTCATGCTTCTCCTTGGACATTGAATACACTATAATATAATCGATGAAGACATCTGTGAATCAGTCTAAGAATGGATGAAATATCCAGTCATGATTCCTATGAACACTAATAGGAGGTCATAATTCCAAAGGGAATCACCATGTACACATAGTGACTATAGTGACATCAAAATTCCATCTTCATTATATCCTCACCCCATACTCTCAAATGGTGATAGCTTCATCTGAGGTCAATCTTTGAGAACTATCATGCTCATCTCAATTGATCAAAGAGGTCATTGTTTATCAGTAGTGGATACTTTTTCTTTAGAGTCACCTAGTTTTGGATATGGTTGTCACGACCCGCCCTCGGGGTCCGTGCCGTGACTACCCCAAGCCCGCCTTCCATAGGCCAGGGGCTGGCGACTAGCACCAAGGCGTAAATCCCAGAAAAAGGGAAGGCATTGCCTTTGTAAAGTAGACAAACACCACAGAGTAAGCAAGCGGAAGTAAAACACTAAGTACAAAAAGAAGAGCTGAAAAGTAAAAAGGGGCCGGAAATACAAGCCCAACTGTAAAGTACAACTCGAAAGGGAAAACAGCGACTGAAAAGTAAAGCTGCTACGCTGAGATGTCCACTGGAAATCCCACCTGAAGGGTGGGTACAGATAGCTCCTCTGCTCCTCGGGTCCCGCCATCCGCTCCGAGTATGTCCCGCCCAGTGGTCCACCTCCGGGTACCGCCTCGTCGTATAGTCCACCTCCAGGTACCGTCCAGTCCTCGAACACTCGGCCTCTGCCAGCACTGTCCGTCGTCTGCAACCAACACAACGAGGTGCGGGCATAGCCCGTGCAGGGGTGAGTATAACGATACTCAGTAGGGACCCCGAGACCCTCAAGGTCTCTCTAAAACCAACCAAGGATAAACACAAGAAGATCACAACAGATAAACTCTACTTAGGTATATGCCCATACATATACCTAAGTTATCAAGTAACCCATCTCAGTCATGAGGAAACACAAAATTGTGAAATCGACGGATAACCACTACTCGGGTATATGCCCATACATATACCAAAGTTAGCAAGTGACCCATCTCAATCATGAGGTAAACACAAGGTCAAAAGTCTCAGCTCAAACCAGGATTTTCATTATCGAAACCGTAACTGCTGAAGAGCTCCGTCTCTAGAGTGTACAGTGGTCCTGTCACGACTCCGAGGCTGCCGCTCACTAACCTAGGACTGCTGAAGTACTCCTCCTGTCGAGTACTGCGGGTTTGCGGCCAACTACCTGGCGCTCCGTCCGCTGAGGGTCTGTCGCCAAATACCGGGCGCTACCCAGATAGCCTACTGAGGTACTCCTCCTGTCGAGTACCGCGGGTCTGCTGCCAACTACCAGGCGCTCCGTCCGCCGTGGGTCTGCCGCCAAGTACCGGGCGCTCCGTCCACTGGGCTAGTCGACTCACTCCAAGTCGAGTCGGTCAAGCAGTCGTCAGGTCTCAGCCGGCTACACGGTCTCCGTACTCTGCACGCTCGTCTCCGGGAGGGTCCGCTCCACGAGCTACTGGTCGATACTCCAAGTATCACAAAGTCCCACAAAGAAGTGTCTCAAAGGTCCGTCTCGTCACAGGGGTCTCAACGCAACAGACGGCGCGTCGATCGGACGCCCGGTCTGTGAGTTATTAGCCTTTTCGTCCCAGGGGCCCGGTTGGTTTCGAGAGCGAAACCAATCCCGGCCGTATCTCAACTGTACCCCGAACTCCCATAGGGTATACTCGAAGGGACCGTTACTCAACGTAACCACCAACGCCGCTGACGGTTCGTCAAACGGACGTCCTGTCTGATAGATATCAGCTTTCCCGTCCCAGGGGCCCGGTTGGATTTCGGGTACAATCCAACCCGGCCATACTCCGACTGCATCCAAAACTCGGGCGGAGTATGTCAAAAGTTCCGTCTCATCAAGAGGAAGTCAACGAAACAGACGGCGCGTCAATCGGACGCCCGGTCTGTGAGTTATTGGCATTTTCGTCTCCGGGGCCCGGTTGGTTTTTATGGAAAAACCATCCCGACCGTACTCCACCTGCATCCAAACCTCGGGCGGAGTATGCCAAAAGATCCGTCTCACTAAAAGGAACACAACGCGACTGACGGCACGTCAATCGGACGTCCGTAGCTCAAGATATGAGCGTTTCCGCTCCGAAGGCCCGGTTGGTCTCGTGAACGAACCAACCCGGCCGAACTCAAAGTAAACCGAAACCTTGAGTGCGATATACCGAAACGACCGTCTCGATCCAAGGATCGCGTTGCCGCAGACGGTTCGTCGTTCGGAGGTCCGAGGCTCAAGTTATGAGCCGAAAACCAAATCTGGTTCGAAACGGGGGGGTCCGGGTCCGGGCCGACCCGGCCCGACCCCCCCCCCCCCCCCCCGGGGCGGCGCGGCGGCCGGCGGCGGCGGTCGGCGGCGGCGGACGGCGGCGGACGGCGGCGGCGGGCGGCGGCGGCGGGCGGCGCGGCGGCGGCGGCGGCGGGCCGCGGTGGTCGTTCGTCAATTCCGTTGACGAAGGGACGCGTCCGAAGAGGCACGTCGTTGGCGAATCCCTGTACGCCGACGAAGGTTGTCCGAGGAAGGTGCGGTGTTCTCTCTCGTTGACACCGAAGACGAAGAAGAGCGGTGCGGCGTTCTTCGTCGGAAAAAGGGCGTTCCTCGTCAAGTCTTGAGGAAAGTCAAATTATAAAGAGAACAACGAACTCAAGAATCTCTACCTCGATAGTCGCACGGTGACGGAGTCGTGGAATATCGGTGTCGATTCCTTTGACGTCGGAGGAAGAGTCGTTATCGAAGGCGTTCGTCGCGGAAAACCGTCGCGGAAGAGATGACGCGGAAGAAGTACGTCGCGTCGCGGACACGGCGTCGCGGAGATCGTGTTCTTCGGCGGAGAAGTTCTTCGTTGAAGAACGACGTTCTTCGCGTTCTTCGTTGAGTTGAAGAAGAAGAAGAAAAGCTTCCAAAGCTCTCAAGAAATCCTTCCAAGGGTAAAAGAAACTCCTAGAATAATATAAGCTTTAACTTATATTATTTCCTAACTTAACCACAAGAATTTCAAAGGTTTGAAATTCAAAATGGATAACTCCAAAATTAACTCACTTATTTAATATACATGAATTGTATAATTAAAAATAAGTTAACTTGTCAAGCCATTAAGAGGGAGAGTGGGGAGTTGAAAAGGTGGGGGTTCGTGTGGGCCCCACCACACTTAATCCTCCCAAGGGAGGTTAAGTGGGTGTGGGTCCCACTTCCAACCTCCTTTGATAGGTTTTAAGAAGTTATAATAAAATTTGTTCTACACAAATTTTATTTAACTCAACTAAAAACCTCAAAAATTAACTTTCAACCCGCAACAAACGCAACTCCCGAAAAGGTCTCTTTAAGCGAATATCGGCGCTGCGAGTTCATCGGTGCCCTCGGATTTCAATTCCGAGCACCGGATCAAAAGTTAGGAATTCCCGCTCGTTCGTTCACTGAACGTACCCGAGCCAAACTTCGGAAATTAATTCCGGGCACTCCGGGCCTCGGAATCAGGTGCCGTCTGAAACCGCGCTCTTGTAAAATTCTAAAGAAAATTAAGAAAAAAAATTTCCCTTGAATTTTACGGGTCTTTACATTACTCCCACCTCAGGGCTTTACGTCCCCGTAAAGATACAACAAAAACTAGGGTAACAAAAGAGGGTACTGAGCACGCATCTGAGCCTCCCGCTCCCATGTGCTCTCCTGGAGATTCCCATGCCGCCATCTGTTGCGCACAAGAGGAATCGATCGTCCATGTAGGACCCGCTCCTGTCGATCCTCTATCTCCACCGGGACCTCCGTAAAAGTCACCCCATCGTCAACGTCAAGCTCCTCAGCTGGAATACGTGGAAGATGTCGTGCACCCGGTGCAACTGAGGTGGTAGAGTCATGCGATAAGCCACCTCACCAACCCTGCTGAGGACCTGGAAGGGTACGATGAAGCGCGGAGATAACTTGTCGCCTCGGCCAAATCTCCGAATACCACGTCGAGGTGAGACCCGCAAGAAGACGTGGTCGCCATCCTCGAACTCCAGTGGCATCCGCCTCCTGTCAGCGTATGACTTCTGCCGGCTCTGTGTTGTCCTTATCCGCTCCTGGATGACATGGACCTCTTCTGACGTGGCCCGGACCATCTCTGGTCCCACAAGAGCTGCGAGATTTCTTCTTTGCCGATAAGAGAAACCTGGTCTCATCCCCTGGATGAACCACATTCTTTGCCTAAAACAGTCAATCCTAACATGGATGATACTAATCCATACCAAGGATGACGTCGTAAGGCCTCGACGCTACTACTAAGAGATCCAACCGTTACTCTCGCCTCCAAGGGTTGAGTCACACTGTCGGCATCAGTGTGTGGTAACTGGTCTCCTCCAGTAGATGTCTCACAAGTGAGGGTCAAGTCAACAGTCAACTGGAACCTCTTAGTAACATCACAAAAGAGAACAGGAAAGAAAACATCACAAAGGTATGCGTCTTTTATTATTGCAGCTCATAATACAAGACGCTACACAAAAGCAACATCAACATGGAACTAGAAGTACAAGAGACGTATCCACTAGTTCCTCCCCTGTCCACCTGCTTTACTGTTGCTCAGGCATTTGTCGCTGCCTCTATCTCGGTGGCTCTCCCAAAGCCTGCGGATCGGGAGTCGGACAGTCACGTGCCAGGTGACCCTTTCCGCGGCATGAGTAACACAACCTGCTCCTTGCACGGCTAGCTTTGATCCCACTCCGGGTGCCCTGCACCACTGGTCCTAAAACCCGAGATCGCCCAACTACTGGTCTGGTCCTCCTGGACCTCTGCATCATCTGTCTACTGCCCACAGATGACTCGGCTTCTGATCGAAAAACACGCGGTAAAGGCAGAATCTCCTGTACATGCTCGGGGTGTAGAGATACTGGCACAAACTCCACCCTGAAGAAGGTCTCGAAGTCTTCCCATGTGAAGTTCATCTCATCGCAAAACTGAAACAAGTGGCTCCACCACCTACCTGCTGCTGCGTGTAGTAGGCTCGCAGCGAGGATCACCATGAGGTCTGCTGGTGTCCTCACTAGCCTAAACACTCGAACTACTGCCTCCAGCCAGTCCTCTGCTGCCTGGGGATCCGTCTCCCCGCGAAACCTGGGCGGTCGCTGGCGCTGAAACTCATGCAGTGAGCTGAGGCGACGTGCATCGTCAGCGGCTGCTGCTGGAAGCATCGGGGGCTCGGCGGGTAGAGCTACCGCCGGTGCCACTGCTGACAAAGGGCCCTGCACCGAGGCCTCGTCGCTCGGTGGGCTGTTGTCACGCTCGACTCTCGGAACCCTAACTGGCTGCCGTCGTGGGGCCATCCTGAAAGAAACAACGTAACACGATCAAACGATTATACCTGGTGAGCTGACCTGGTTTGAGCTGTTTTAAGGGGAAAAACCTTTGAAAACACACACGCAATCAGTGTTTTTGTGCACAAAGTCGGAAATCAGTTGTCAGGGTCCTGGTGTATGGATACGTCGGCCGCCCGCACCAACACTGGACTCCCTGAACTGAAAACCACACTCGGTACCCTTAACACTATCGCTTCACAGAAAGAAAGATCAGAGTTATAAGTTCTGCGGTAGAACCGAACTCCTCTGATACCAATTTGTCACGACCCGCCCTCGGGGTCCGTGCCGTGACTACCCCAAGCCCGCCTTCCATAGGCCAGGGGCTGGCGACTAGCACCAAGGCGTAAATCCCAGAAAAAGGGAAGGCAATGCCTTTGTAAAGTAGACAAACACCACAGAGTAAGCAAGCGGAAGTAAAACACTAAGTACAAAAAGAAGAGCTGAAAAGTAAAAAGGGGCCGGAAATACAAGCCCAACTGTAAAGTACAACTCGAAAGGGAAAACAGCGACTGAAAAGTAAAGCTGCTACGCTGAGATGTCCACTGGAAATCCCACCTGAAGGGTGGGTACAGATAGCTCCTCTGCTCCTCGGGTCCCGCCATCCGCTCCGAGTATGTCCCGCCCAGTGGTCCACCTCCGGGTACCGCCTCGTCGTATAGTCCACCTCCAGGTACCATCCAGTCCTCGAACACTCGGCCTCTGCCAGCACTGTCCGTCGTCTGCAACCAACACAACGAGGTGCGGGCATAGCCCGTGCAGGGGTGAGTATAACGATACTCAGTAGGGACCCCGAGACCCTCAAGGTCTCTCTAAAACCAACCAAGGATAAACACAAGAAGATCACAACAGATAAACTCTACTTAGGTATATGCCCATACATATACCTAAGTTATCAAGTAACCCATCTCAGTCATGAGGAAACACAAAATTGTGAAATCGACGGATAACCACTACTCGGGTATATGCCCATACATATACCAAAGTTAGCAAGTGACCCATCTCAATCATGAGGTAAACACAAGGTCAAAAGTCTCAGCTCAAACCAGGATTTTCATTATCGAAACCGTAACTGCTGAAGAGCTCCGTCTCTAGAGTGTACAGTGGTCCTGTCACGACTCCGAGGCTGCCGCTCACTAACCTAGGACTGCTGAAGTACTCCTCCTGTCGAGTACTGCGGGTTTGCGGCCAACTACCTGGCGCTCCGTCCGCTGAGGGTCTGTCGCCAAATACCGGGCACTACCCAGATAGCCTACTGAGGTACTCCTCCTGTCGAGTACCGCGGGTCTGCTGCCAACTACCAGGCGCTCCGTCCGCCGTGGGTCTGCCGCCAAGTACCGGGCGCTCCGTCCACTGGGCTAGTCGACTCACTCCAAGTCGAGTCGGTCAAGCAGTCGTCAGGTCTCAGCCGGCTACACGGTCTCCGTACTCTGCACGCTCGTCTCCGGGAGGGTCCGCTCCACGAGCTACTGGTCGATACTCCAAGTATCACAAAGTCCCACAAAGAAGTGTCTCAAAGGTCCGTCTCGTCACAGGGGTCTCAACGCAACAGACGGCGCGTCGATCGGACGCCCGGTCTGTGAGTTATTAGCCTTTTCGTCCCAGGGGCCCGGTTGGTTTCGAGAGCGAAACCAATCCCGGCCGTATCTCAACTGTACCCCGAACTCCCATAGGGTATACTCGAAGGGACCGTTACTCAACGTAACCACCAACGCCGCTGACGGTTCGTCAAACGGACGTCCTGTCTGATAGATATCAGCTTTCCCGTCCCAGGGGCCCGGTTGGATTTCGGGTACAATCCAACCCGGCCATACTCCGACTGCATCCAAAACTCGGGCGGAGTATGTCAAAAGTTCCGTCTCATCAAGAGGAAGTCAACGAAACAGACGGCGCGTCAATCGGACGCCCGGTCTGTGAGTTATTGGCATTTTCGTCTCCGGGGCCCGGTTGGTTTTTATGGAAAAACCATCCCGACCGTACTCCACCTGCATCCAAACCTCGGGCGGAGTATGCCAAAAGATCCGTCTCACTAAAAGGAACACAACGCGACTGACGGCACGTCAATCGGACGTCCGTAGCTCAAGATATGAGCGTTTCCGCTCCGAAGGCCCGGTTGGTCTCGTGAACGAACCAACCCGACCGAACTCAAAGTAAACCGAAACCTTGAGTGCGATATACCGAAACGACCGTCTCGATCCAAGGATCGCGTTGCCGCAGACGGTTCGTCGTTCGGAGGTCCGAGGCTCAAGTTATGAGCCGAAAACCAAATCTGGTTCGAAACGGGGGGGTCCGGGTCCGGGCCGACCCGGCCCGACCCCCCCCCCCCCCCCCCGGGGCGGCGCGGCGGCCGGCGGCGGCGGTCGGCGGCGGCGGACGGCGGCGGACGGCGGCGGCGGGCGGCGGCGGCGGGCGGCGCGGCGGCGGCGGCGGCGGGCCGCGGTGGCGGCGGCGGCGGCGGCGGGCCGCGGTGGCGGCGGCGGCGGCGGCGGGCCGCGGTGGCGGCGGCGGCGGCGGCGGGCCGCGGTGGCGGCGGCGGCGGGCCGCGCTGGCGGCGGCGGCGGGCCGCGCTGGCGGCGGGGTGCCGCGAGGTGGGTGGCACGCGGGGCTAAGCCCCGCGTTTTGCTGGAGGGGCGGCGCGGCACAAGGGTCGCGCCCCATTTTTTTCAAAGAGCCCCCCCCACGTGGGGGGCCTGCTGGTGGAACCGAGGGGGCAGCCGGCCCCCTCCCTTTAAAGAAACCCCCCCCCCCTCTTAAAGAGGGGGGTTTTCATGGTTGTCCGGGGAATTAAATTCCCCGGTTTTAAGTCATCCGGCCAGCCAGCTGGCCGGCCGGTTTTCTCAAACGGGACCGGAATTTCCGGTCCCCTTCTTCGGCTTCCGACGCCGGCGGCCCGGCCGCCGGTCTTCCCTTCCGCCGCGGCCCGGAACTGGCCGCGGTCTCCTCGTCCCGCCGCGGCCCGGAACCGGCCGCGGTCTTCTCGTCCCGCCGCGGCCCGGAACCGGCCGCGGCGTTCGTCATCCGGCGCGGTGCGTCGGCACCGCGCCCCTTCGTCGTGCTTCGATTCTTTTCAACGCGGCGCGACGGCGTCGCGTTCTTGAAGATTTTTCCTCGGCGTGGCGCGACGGCGCCGCGTAAATTAATAAGCACGATCATCCGCGTGGTGCGACGGCACCACGCCACTTGCTTCCACCCGCATGAATAATCATGAACGATGGAGGGGGGGTTCGGCCGTGTTCGTGCGGTCCGGCCCCCCTCACGTTAAATTAAAAACGCAACTTAAAATAAATCAAGTCACACGTTAGTCTTGATAGAATCACGATCAAGAATAAAAAAATAAGGAAACCAAAAGAAAACGACAACCCCTACCTCGGGTTTAAGATTCGAAGATTTGACTACGTCCGCGGAAGTCGACGTCGCGGAGATCGGGCGTCGCGGTAGTCGTTCGTCAATTCCGTTGACGAAGGGACGCGTCCGAAGAGGCACGTCGTTGGCGAATCCCTGTACGCCGACGAAGGTTGTCCGAGGAAGGTGCGGTGTTCTCTCTCGTTGACACCGAAGACGAAGAAGAGCGGTGCGGCGTTCTTCGTCGGAAAAAGGGCGTTCCTCGTCAAGTCTTGAGGAAAGTCAAATTATAAAGAGAACAACGAACTCAAGAATCTCTACCTCGATAGTCGCACGGTGACGGAGTCGTGGAATATCGGTGTCGATTCCTTTGACGTCGGAGGAAGAGTCGTTATCGAAGGCGTTCGTCGCGGAAAACCGTCGCGGAAGAGATGACGCGGAAGAAGTACGTCGCGTCGCGGACACGGCGTCGCGGAGATCGTGTTCTTCGGCGGAGAAGTTCTTCGTTGAAGAACGACGTTCTTCGCGTTCTTCGTTGAGTTGAAGAAGAAGAAGAAAAGCTTCCAAAGCTCTCAAGAAATCCTTCCAAGGGTAAAAGAAACTCCTAGAATAATATAAGCTTTAACTTATATTATTTCCTAACTTAACCACAAGAATTTCAAAGGTTTGAAATTCAAAATGGATAACTCCAAAATTAACTCACTTATTTAATATACATGAATTGTATAATTAAAAATAAGTTAACTTGTCAAGCCATTAAGAGGGAGAGTGGGGAGTTGAAAAGGTGGGGGTTCGTGTGGGCCCCACCACACTTAATCCTCCCAAGGGAGGTTAAGTGGGTGTGGGTCCCACTTCCAACCTCCTTTGATAGGTTTTAAGAAGTTATAATAAAATTTGTTCTACACAAATTTTATTTAACTCAACTAAAAACCTCAAAAATTAACTTTCAACCCGCAACAAACGCAACTCCCGAAAAGGTCTCTTTAAGCGAATATCGGCGCTGCGAGTTCATCGGTGCCCTCGGATTTCAATTCCGAGCACCGGATCAAAAGTTAGGAATTCCCGCTCGTTCGTTCACTGAACGTACCCGAGCCAAACTTCGGAAATTAATTCCGGGCACTCCGGGCCTCGGAATCAGGTGCCGTCTGAAACCGCGCTCTTGTAAAATTCTAAAGAAAATTAAGAAAAAAAATTTCCCTTGAATTTTACGGGTCTTTACAATGGTAGTCCAAACATAACCTCAGGATCCCATCCATCATCATGGAAAAGAACAATTGGGATTCCCAGGGTGAAATAATAGGTCTAACAAAGCCCTTCCACTACAATTCCTCCTACTACACTATTAGTTTGTGAAGCTCTTTGGGTGCCATATGAAATGATGGTAAATATATAGGGGTAATCCTAGGGTATTGATCAATATATAATTCTATCACTTAGTTGGAAGGTAATGGTGGAATGTCTTAAGGAAATATCTCTTCATACTCTTCCACCACTACAAAAAACTAAAAACCCATAGAATCCCTTATACCAAGGGTCATTCTAGCCAACTGATGAGTAATGGTCTAAACCATTCTATGAATGATCCCATCTTAGACTACCAGGGATTCCTTTTCACACACAAAGGAAAACTAAGTCCCATCGCTATGAACACACCACATCCTATGCCTGAAATAATCTATCTAGGAATGAACTATAGATAACCCATGATAAATAAAATGAAGTCTTTATGGACTCATCGATAATACAATGTGATCCAAAAGTAAAATATTTACTCAAAGAGTAAGGATACATCTTTAGAAAAAGTTTTTGATTACTAATTCATGTCCAATTGAAGACTCCAAGTGCAAGGTTTAAGCCAATGGATCAACCAAAATCGCTATGTCTCAAACTAGATAAGTGGAAATAAAGGAATTACTCGCACATGTGTCCATCATTACTATAGATAAGGTTGAAGATTTAAATACCATTACTTGTATCATCCCTAGATCCTCTGGGTTATAAGACCAGACATCCTAAAACTTCCATAATCCCTAAAGAACAGCACACTATGAATGGAAAGGACTACCTAGGGGTGGCAGTTATAGAAAGTCAAAACGTCTACCACATCCAGATACTCTCTCAGATCCTCTACCACATCCTCCACCCTATGGTTCTATATTCTCTTATTACTACCTATGAATAGGAAGACCATCTACTATCTGTTATTAAGACATATAACATTTCAAAAAATTACATGAAATATTTCCTTGAACATTACAATAGTTGCACCATATCACCTAGGGCTGAAAATACCCATCCTGTGAGCCCTAAACCATAGACCCTAGGTCAAGGGACTCCAACCAAAAACATCTTTTATTTATACTTAAATGAGTCTTAATTCAGATACATACTACCAAAGTCTATTCTACTTTGTGCCTACTACCGAAAAAACTATTAGTGACTTCTTATCCATGAATCTTTTGACTACATCAAGGTACCTATATAACTATTGGTCAGGCATTCCTTAGAACATAATGGGTCACTATTATTAAAACTCATGAATGGCGCACAGCCTGCTCCCCACATGGGATGATAATGTGGGTACCATCTCCTTCTTGATAGGTGGTGGTATAACTGGTGTGACACCTATAGGTACCACCTTCAAATTATGTCCCTATATCGAAGCGTCATTATTGAGGGGATTATCCTTGTGATCCAGATGTAGAATCTATGTTGGCATACATCATGGAGGTATCCTAAAATAGACAATACGTACCATGGTCAATGAATATATCAAGAGAGCTAACACAAGAATGAAATGTAAACCAAAACCCATTTCTATATGATGCAAGCACCATTTTTCCCAATAATCTATGTCTATATTTATCGAGTCCAAAGGTTGGTGATCAAGGCTTTGGTGTATGGATATGTCAGCCGCTGCACCAACACAGAAGTCACTAGCCTAAAATATGAAATCAATACACTTAACACTATTTCCCAAAACCAATGTCACACAATATAGTCCTAATATAGAAAAAAATTCCTCTGATATAACTATGTCACAACCAAGACCAATGGGGCCAAAACTGTTACTATCAAAAGCCCATCTCTAATAGACCAAGGGCTGGAGACCAGCGATGAGCAGAAATATCACTCATATGAGTGGCCTTAGTCAAATGTACTTGTAAACATGACCACATTTAAAAGCCCATACAATGATGAAATGTAAAACAAATGAAAATACATGAATGCATACAACTAAATCCCACCATCAGAGTCCAAAAAAATTAATGTAAAGGAAAAGGCCCAATCACAATCCCACCTCAATGTACCTAAAGATATTTCCAACCTAAAATTAAAGAATGGACTTCTATCACTGCTACCATAGGAACACACCTCGGTATGTCTGTCTCACTAAGCTCTTCCTGGTCCTGGTCCCTCTAGGAATCTTTTAAATGGTCGATCATATGAAGAAGACACGACACATGTGGGAAAATCCCATGAAGGGGTCAGTATAAAAATACCTATTTGGACACCCTAAAATCACTAAGCATATAAAATAAAGAATAATAATCATCTCATCATAGGTATATTTCTATAACATATATAACAATAATATCCAGATATAATCAAGAAATACACACCATCTCAAAGTAAATTCAAATCTATAAATCCAGTATAGGAATCCTTCTTGAAGGTTCCACATTGACCTTTTCTGGGAGAACATGCTCCATGAGTCAGATAACACTGATTTCATTCGCCTGAGATGTAACAATAATTGGGAACCACTGTAATAAGTATTTTATGGAAGTCTAAATATAATTATACATTTATGAGGACCATACTCAAGGCCATGGGGTATACCGATAACTATATATACAATAACCCACTATATAGAGGATTAATAACTACATATTGTTGTTCATGAAAATACCAATAACTCCCCCTAGGGAAGGAAGAGAAAAGAGGATCTCACTCTAGGCGTCATAGAAGGATTCCAAAAACAATATACATGGTGTCCAACTAAAGGTATCACCATACTATTTTTAGGATTTTATTCCATACTAACCCTCGGGGAATGGATCAAGGTATATACCATAACAAAACATGTACAAGCTAAAGAGGACAAGGGATCTATGCCATATTTAAAAGGATTATGTGGTGTGTACTGGTGGTACACGATGTTCCCCTTCAGCAACAGGTCCTATCCTGGTATTAGGACCCATGACATTGTCCATATCTGTTACTTAGTACATGGAATGTCTGAGCCAATGTACTCCTTCTCATGTCCTTCTCCAAATGGTTGTGTCCATGTAAGACTAATTGTTCCCATTTTCAAACCAATATATGTATAACATCCCAAGTACAAACTGAGCCACCAATCATGTGTCACACTCCCTGATATAGAGGAAACACATTGTGTGATATTTATCTTCTCACAAAAATCATATCTCTATATCTAGGGACACACATTCCATGTAATCTCGGATGAAGCGTCGTGTTCTATGGGATTTTATAGAACCCACAAGTTCTTCCTCCACGTATGTAGAATTTCCTTCACCATTTTTTCCAACTCTAATCACACCTAGATGTCATAGATATGTTCCGACCATTCTTCAACATTTCTTCCCACTAAAGTTACAACCATCAAATCGCATGGGAAACCCTCACCATTTGGTTGTTCCTTTCTCACACACCAGAACCACAATCAGGAATCTCCAAACTAAATTGATCTGCTATATTTACCATATTCAGACAATACCCATGTCATACTAATCCCAGATCTATGATATTAATCCATTGCATCAAGAAATAGGCAAACAACAATTGATTTCTTCGTATTTTAGTCGAACCACTGGTCAATGAAAAACTAGTGATGAACGCCCAAAGAAAAATGGGGGAAATTAAAGAAACATATAGAAGAGTAAAGAAACATAGCCATGTTTGGTTTTCCTAAATTAATATTTATTATATTGATGATTAAAAATCCAAAAAAAATCTATTAATAAATCGTGCAGATAATCTACTACCCACAATATGATTGATCTGTGAATCAATCTATTGATCGATTGATTCATGTTTATCATAGGAAGAAACAAACCTGGACGAATATAGACAAAAAAATATCCTACCTTGGATTGGATCAATTTCTAATGAATAACAATTATGATTCATTGTCATTGGAAAGTTCCTCAGGTTCCATCACACAACGACTGTTGATCCACGATCAGGTCATCGCTCGAAAATGGAAGCTCATCCAATGCTCTCTAATGGATCCTTCCAACTATATGGGTTATGTGAATAACCATGAAAGCTCTCCATAGTAGAATATTTATAGAAAAAAATCTAGGTTAGGTTAATTAATTAAATTAATTAGTTAATTTAATTTATTTATTAAAACAACTACCCATGACCGTTCCCCAATCCGAACACCTGATGTGTTCCAAAGTTATAGCATGCATAGGGTAAAACCCATGTTCTAAATTCAACGGTGACCTCATATTTATTATCCAAGAGTACGTTTAAATGTTTTTCAACAATTTTAGGAAAATTATGAAATTTTTCATTTAATATATATATATATATTATCTTTCAAACATTTATTTTGTGCACACTAGGACTCATAATCTCACACCGTTTATGCTCATAGCTCTGAAAATAATTTATATAATATTCTAAAACAATATTATGAAAATTAAATGTCATTACTATATTGATGGTTCTAGGTGTGGTGTAAGCTCTTGTCGAGGATAATCCTAAATCCAAAAATGATGAATTCAATGGATTATTTTCATATTGTACAAGAATTAAGCATCATGACCAATGAAATTTTTCCATATGATTATTTATAGAATATAAAAGAATCAATAGGTTATCTTTTAATGTTAAATTTATAAATATTTAAATTAAATTAGTATCCATATTACCTTGATATTGATATATTTTTTTAATAGGTGTTGTTTTTCATAAATAATTTTTTGTAATCCATAATTTTGATTGTTGGATAAAAATGTAGAACCCCTCTAGTGGTGATCCACATTTACTACTATGATCTCCAAATGAAACCAAAAATCATTGGTTGATATCTTGGTTAATTGATCGACTTTCATTTTTCATCTTGACTTCATCACATTTCATTATACATGATGAAACTCTATTAATATTCTTCTTCATGTGAGGATGAGAGAAGGAAGAGGATGATTTTTTATAACAATATTTTATTCACATAGAATTTTGATTAACCTCACTCAAAATGTTTTAGAGGACTATTTATAGACCTAGGGTTTGGGAATGTAATATAATTAATTGGAAATGTTCCCTTACTAAGATTTCCAACCCATGTCTAACCCCATTCCATGTATTAATAATAATAATAATATAATAATAATAATTTTCTTCCTTGGGATGTTCTAACTAGACAAATGAAAAATATTATTTTACCAGCTTACAAGTTAATATTTATTATCAGACACAATCATTCTCTTCTCATACTTGTTGGAATTTATCAAAAAACCAAATAAAATATTTAATTAAATATTTTTTAATTAAATAATAATTCTATTCATATTCAGGAAAATAAATATTAAAAAAATATTAAAAAAATAAATATGTATTATATTTATGTGTAATTTGAAAATTACCTTTTGAATAAATTATTATTTTGTTTATGTGATGATTAATTCTAAAAAATTTCATTCCTCAGTCTTGAGGATAATACTTATTATAATAATTATATTCAAAATGAATTTAATTGAGATCAAGAGACAAACATGGTGTATAACCCTCGAGGCATCTTTATTATTTGAATTAGGTGGTATTTCCAAACATCCAAGATTATTGTACAGTAATGATCCAGGGAACCAAAGATAATGTATTTAATGATGTGATGTCGATAGTTATATAAGATCACTCACTATGTAATATAATCCATTTGTCACAATATCTTGCAATGCAGGTTTCTGACCCATGTCATTAACCAATATTCTTGATATGTCTTTCTATGACTATATGAAATAAACTCATCATTACACCATGGTCATGGAATTTAATGTTACAAATATATTTCACTCAAAGGGATAATATATTAAATTACATTAATATAGAATGGATGGATCCTTTGTCAACTTATTCATTGAAAAAATGTCCTTTATGATGTAATAAACATACCCTAATTCCAAAAATCATATAGAATTACATATTTGGTCAATATATATATGTCCATGAGTCATGACATGAATTAATAATAATCTTAAATTATAAGGAACATTATACACACTCACAAACTGGAATATCAGATGACATATAATTATACAAAATTTCAACTAGTGGGTTACTTCTCATAATCTTCCATATTTGATAGTACTTAGTGAAAACATCCTATGAATAATTATCATCCACTTATGAGTATTTGGACATAACATTAAACATACTATATTCCCCTCATATAATGTTATCTAACTGTAGAATTAGGTTTAAGAATATTACCATGGAATTTAAATGATCTCATTATATCAGGGAATTGTTATGCCCTTTTAAAAGTGATAGGTACTCTAGAAAATTATTAACATAATGTGATGAAAAAAATGAATAGTATGTAATAAAATTTTCAATTAATATTCCATTCATTAAATATTTATGTAAAACACCAACTCCAATAAACTCCCACTTGTACTAGGGTGAACTACCTATGACTATTTGTTCTGTAGACCACACATTGTGTCCATGTTTCTGCTGAGATAAGGATTTATTCATGGGGTACACTATATAGTATTCTATGGATTCTCTTCTCACCACAACTTCACCTCTCTGGGAAAAATCATGAAATATTTTATACTTTTGTTTCATATGATTCATCCTCATATATGACCTTGGATCCTTTTTATGAGCCACCATTGTGGTATTATCACAATTGAGTGTGACAAGGTCTTTACTTCTAGGTACTTAATGAACCTCTTGGACAATGTTTCATATCCAAACCTCTTCTTTAGATTTCATAGAAGTCTCTCTTTAATATTTCTCTATTATAAAATATTTGACCATTCCTTTATTTGGGATCTTCCAACTCAAAACACCTCCATCGAGGGTGAACATGTATCTTGACTATAATTTCTGATTGTCTTGATCTATTTGTAAACTAGTATATATATATCCTCTAATGCCTTGTTTATCAACACATCCATATACAAGAAACACATCCTTAGATCATCTTTGACACTTATTGAAAGTCTTGGATTCTATCCAATAACAGTCACTTAGGTCATCTTGGTATCTTTTTTATACACTTAAGGTATAGCTGAAATCTAGTATATTACATAACATATCATACATACTTGTCCCAATATTCAATAAATATGGAATTATTTCCATCCTTTTCCTTTACTCATGCGTCTGGGGACACACTTTCTTTTAAAGATGATTTCAATATGACTCTAGAAACAATCCCTTATTGAATTGTTCGATACTTAATCTTTTCAATATCTTTTAATTATATGTACATTGACTTAGACCGAGAAGTATCATGTATCTATCATGATGGATCTTGATCCCAATAATATATTTTTATTCACCTAATTCCTTAATGGGTAATTATGTATTCAATATGGATATAATAGAAAATATCACTAGTATTTCATTTCCATTAAGTAGCATGTCATTGACATAAAATATAAATAAAATGAACACACTCCCGGTAAATCAATTATAAACCAAAGACCAACATTAATTCTTTATGAAACCATATTACAATTTGGATTCATCAAATTTAATTTTCTCTAACCTGAAATATTTCATTAATTCATAAATGGATCATTATAATTTTCATAACTTGTCAAAGTCTTTTAGAGTCAAAAACCCTTTAGGTTGTGTCATATAGGAATCTTCCTAAAGGCTCTCATTAAGGAAGGATATTTTGATAACCATTTTTAAAATATCATAGTCATTCTAAGCGACTATGTAATTTAGAATTATTAAGTATTAGTGAATTCAAAATGGAGAAAATGTTTCATCATAGTCTATGTGACCATAATATTTTATGAATACATTTTATGTATTAATTTGTTTAATTAAATGGATTATATTGGAATTTTTGGAATGATTTGATATGTTTTATGTTTTTTGGTAGGAAATGTTGGATTTATGAAAAGGTAACAAAAGGGAGAGACATTACAAGCTTAAAGATAGTTCACGACATGAGCGAAGTGAAGTGGCGTGACACCAGATTTTTAGAGATGGAGAGGAGATAGAAATTATAGAAAACACTGATTACACAACATGTACTAGATGTAAAAATATTTAACATTTTGAAATTAAATCTATTCATTGAAAAAGTTGTGATGAAGGAATACGCTATGAACTAAAGGTACATGACATGTACCATAGGTACACAATGTGATCGGGGTCAAATAGTCAAAACAATGTATGAAATTCATGTGTGATTCATGGGATACAGAGGCAAACTCAGATATAAAGTACACTATGTGTACCCCAAGTACACATAATGATGATAGTGGCACACAGATAGAAAATTAATGCACCATGGCCACAAATTTCGATGTGATTTGGCTATAAAATGAGCCCTTCTCCACCATTACTAAACATTCCAGAGCATCCAAGACCAGAGGAGGGATTGGGACTACTTATTTAGGATTTTTCTTTGTTTTTTTTATTTTAGTTTTCATTTCTATTTTAACACATAAATATTTTTAATTATTGTGTTTCCCTTTCTTTTTCCTTCTCTCTTTATTCTACCATCACTAATCTAATTTCTTTCTTTCTTCCACCTTCCACCATGATCTCTTCTCACTTTTCAATGGAAAGTGACTAACCCAAGGCTTGGCCCTGGGGGAGGTTTCACGATGTTCTTTGGTATTTCTCTTCAATTAAAAAATGTTTTAAATCTATTTTTCATGGATAAGGGGGTATTGCACATGTTCAGCAGCCGTCCACCACTACATTATTTCTAAATCCATTCATTTACTTTGTTTCATTATTTTCCACTCCTTTTTATTTGGAAAACCCATCATACAGTGGATTCGGGGATTCTTGAAGGGATTAAATGGAATATGTTGGAGCTGTGTATTTTATGAATAACATTCTCATATGAGGTGTTACTCTACATGACTATTGGAGGAGGTTTGGTTTGGTAATCCAGACGCATGCTAAAATCACACACTATATAAATCAAAGAAAAGTAATTCATTAATGAGGATTCTTAAAATGAATTATCAAATTGAATTTGAACAAAAAATAAATATTCAATGAACCCGTGATGTCCAACCCTATGACCAAGACCATTCTTCTATAATTCATTTTTTCTGCATTTTCATTTAGATTTGAATTCTTCATTTCGTTATTTTAATTTCATGTTTTCCAAAACCAATACCATTGTTTTCAATAAATATTAAAAAACACAAAAAAAAATTTATTAGGTGAATTATAATTTATGATTTAACTGATTCCAACACTCCTCAAGTGAGACAACCCTGGTCAGCCTTTATACATCATTAGGAAAATAAGTTATCTTTTTTCAGGCCCTACGACGGCTATGTGTCGCTATGCATTGATGATGTTTGAACCCTTTATAAAATAGTAGTGCCTTATATATAATGACATGTCCTTATATATCCATTTTAATCTTGAATTCCAATTTGTAACTAATAGGATTTACATAAACTAAATGGCCTACCAAAATCCAAAATTGGTTTTGATATAAGGAATCCATTTTATGTTTCACGGCTTATTGCCAATTAGAAACATCTATTCCACTTAATACACTCTTATAGGTTACAAGATAATTATTATTAACTAATAATGAGTCACTATACTCATTAGTAAGGAAACCATATATTTTATTTTATTTGACCTCTTTTGCACTCCTATAAAGTACTTGTGACTCCAAAAATTCATCTTCCCCGGATATTTTTAAAATATGTTCATTTGAGAACTATTTGTTACCTGGATCCTAGACATAATTAATGTTTCACACAATTTAGAGATATGATTCCTCTCATGTAAAATTCTATTTCTTACTATAGTAACCTTTTTTTATAAGGGATCGTGTAGTTTCCATGTGGTTACCTATAAAGTTAGTCTTTGTGCCTTGAGGTGAAACTATGTTACTTGAATAACCCATGAAAATTTATTATTAACCCCACACATGAATATTCAACAACATGGATTTTCATCCACACAAATTTCTAAATAGAATACTATTTTTCACATTAGTTAGCACTTGGTTTAGTATATGTGTAGCTATATACAATGTGTATCCATAAAAGTAAAATGGAAGAATCTCATAACTCATCATTCATCTCACCATGTATAATAGGGTTCAATTCCTCCTTTCACTTACACCATTCCATTGTGGTGTATGATGAAGAGTGATTTGGGATAGAAGCATGGATTCTTATAAATAATTAGTGGCAACTATATTATGATATTATCTGATATGGTCTTAGTGGAGTTTTTTAATCTTATTACCAAGTTGGTTCTAGAATTTATTCTTAAATTTTTTTAATATAAAAAAGGAATCTCACTTATACCTCATAATTTCAACATATCCATTTCTATTAAAATCATTAGTAGTAGTTTTAAATTATGATTACCCACCCCTTTCTTAAACTAGATATGTCCCACACACATCAACATTAACTAATCATAAAATACCATTGTCCCTTTCACTATTTCCAATAAATGATTATTTTTTCATTTTTCCTTGTAAACTTGCATGTCATACACCAAGTTATTTTTGTTCAAAGGAAAAAAATATCACTCTTAGTATAATTTTGTCATATTATTTTTGTTTATATTACAATTCCAGAGACTCCATAGATGAGTGTGGTATGAGCCATGTGAACGAGTTTCATTATATATTTTTGTTACTTGGTTCGCATTATCTATCATGTGAATACCATTAATTAATTATATTGTACCATAAAATATTATTTATTTATAAAGTAAAAAACATTTATTCAGAAATTTTAAAATAAATCTATCTATATCATGTTTTGATATTGAAATAATTTTTTTAGTAATTTGTGGAACATAATTACAATCATTTAAAACCAATATCATTCTTAATGGAAAACTAATATGGTAGTACCTAATAATATTAACAACAAGTCTAGATAAATTTTCTACTATAGATCTATCTCACACCTAAAAATATTTTAGAATCTACTTGGTTCCTATATGTGAGCTCCATATACTATATCTAATTTCCAATTTGCAGAATCAAACAAAATGAAGATGATAAAAAACTCACCTGAATCATACCATAGATTCTACTCCTGGGTGTATTCTTTCATCTAGTGACTCTTTTTTACACCTGAAAAATAGAAATAATCTTTTACTATTTCTTTCCCATTGATATTTCTATCCATGGAAGGGAATTGTGATGAAGTTTTGGACTTAGAGATCTTCAAGAATTCTTTACTTTTATTCACCTTAAGTACAAGAAGATATTATCTATTTATATACTTGTCAACATGGGGATGTAATGTGAGAATATCTGAGAGTTCCACCTCTAGGTTTTTCTTATTTAAATTAACAAAAAAACTATAGAATATTTTAGGGGGTGATGAAGTAATGATATTGGCGTGTAGTTCATCATGTAGAATAAACCATAAAATTTCAATGTTCTTGAAGTATCCAATTATTTTGACTATGTCAGGCATACCTAACATGTACATTCCATTTTTATACTAAATGGGTTCCTTTTATATCTCAAACTTCTCCTTTTTAGGTATCTCTTGATATATACCACTGAGATGATGGAGTATGATATAGGAAAGCTTGTATTCATATGACTTCTTATGTTCATTAGAAATGGATGAATGCATTAAACAGCAAAAACATATCATATTACTAAAATAATTATGATATTTAACAAACTCCCCATAAATCGCCTCCTTTTTAGGTGGTTCGGGAATTGAGGATTATAGCATGTAATACTTCAGCATGGAACAATATTACCCGTAGGAATCTGAAAAATTCCTAGAATTTACTACAACTATGGAGATGTTATTTCTCTAAAATTGATCACTAGGATAATATTTTTGATGAAAATTAAATTATTATAAAATTATTAATGAGAAGATTATTGTTAATTCATTTTATTATAATTTATGTGGTACTATAATGAATTTAATTTTATTAAGTGTCTCACTATTTTAATAAGTCCAACAACCTTCAGCATTAGACCTATAATGTATAGTTACTAAGAAAATCTAGTATAAAAGATCCACATTCCACTTCTCATAACCCCAGAAATGGATTATTCAATTACTCGTAGGTATTTAGGTAGTAAGTTCATTCTAATTATGGCCTTTCATCTCCTTAATACATTGAGTGGTCTCCCAAATCTAAAAATACTAACATAGATTTTCTCAACACCAACCTCCATGTTACACCAAGCCTAGGATGGGAACATCCTCATGATATAAAATGGTTGAGTAAACCTAGAACATTAATAATAACTCCCATTATAATTTTATTTTTCCCAATAGGGGTTGGTTAAACAAATAGATCTATTGGATTCATTACCTATCAAGAAATGTAAGGATTAGTCTGACTTAATATTAAGTTGAGGGATTTTATTTATAATGCAGTAAATTTTATTATTTTATCCTTTAATAAATTCTTAATATAAATTTTATTTTACATTTGGGATTAACAATTTTTTTATACCACATTTATACATAACCCATTTTTTTAAATTCCATCATTTCATAATTTTTCATTTATTTATGTGATCGTGGCTTTGCATCCATATAATAAATCATGCATATTATAGTACTAAAATAAATAAATTAAAATATATTTTGATTAAACTAATGGTAAATTTATAAAATGGAAAATAAATTAACATATAAACCTATGGATAAATTCATTGTACTAGTCTTGGCATGATTTTCCGCATCCCGCATATCTACCAATGTGTCTCTTGCGTTGGTTTTATCTATGTTTCATCTTGAACCACATCTTCCTTGACTCCACCATAAACCAACTCCATTTTCCTTTAGATACTTATTTATATTACATATGATTTATACCTTACATACTGGTGAGGGGAACCAAATAATTAGTTAAGGTGAATTATATAAAAAAAATGTGTACATGCATGTCCTACATAATAAAAGATGGAGGGATGACTCATAGGCCATCAAATTTAATTCAAAAACTATTCATTTTAATGCCAGGGAATAAAATTAAATAAAAATACTCCAACCCATACATCGTTTTGGTAAATATTCATGATTGACCATACACATGCAATGACTATTCATTTAAAATAACTAGTAGTAAATCATTCAATTCATCCTTTAAGAAGATAAAATATAAATGAATTGATCCAATTAATTATCTTATTAATAAAATAATTTATTTAATATTATTTCATTCAATTACCCTATAATTCATATCTACTATGATTATAAATAAAATAAATTATTTTATTTTATTTATAACTCAATAAAATAGTACACAACTTTTTACTTGGAACCAACTCAGTGATTACCCATCCAAACTAATCATTATTGTATTAGTTATAATCAATGCTCTAATACGACCTATTATCTAAATGGAATGTTTCATAATTTCATGGTCAACAAAAAAGGTTTTATTCCCTATAGAACACATGAATGTTAAATAGCCTATACAATTTATTATATTGAGTCTTTAATATGAAATAACCATACATGGACATAGTTTTTAATATTACATGTAATAAATTAACTATATATTATAATATAATACTTAACAACCTACATGTACTGTCAACATAATGACCTATAGAACTCAGTTCAATGAGGTTCAATGGGTTATTTATTGAATTTATTATCTATAAGTAAATAGGTAAAGTATACAGTACATTTAATCTAGCCGCATGGCGTATACTTTACTTCACCAAATATTTACACTACCTAACTAATAACTTGGATTTTACTCCTCATATAAATTTCTAAAGTCCATAGCATGTGTAGAGGATACACAACATGTAATTAATTTAATATTTATTTCATCCTTTATTAAAATTTTATTAAATATGTGCGGTATATCAATAATGAAATTCATTGTTACTCCATTTTTTCCAACTTAGATGTATGTGGACTTCACATCTTCTAGTAAATATATACAGTGTGTACTCCGATCAAGATGTGTGGAACCCTGACTAGTCTACATGTGGTGCATTTATTACACATGGTGTGTACTAATTAAACGATGACCTAGAGACCATTCAGACATCCTTATGAAATTGAACAAGTATAAAAAACATATACCAAATAGGTACATGTTGTATAGTCTTTCATTATTGAGCCATATTTCTTGTAACCCCAATATAGGATCATTATATATGACATTTCTTTTAATTATTAAAAAATATTTTTAATATCAGTGAGAAATGAAGAAGGGGATGAATATATTTCAATAAAATATCGAGAGTGAATTATAACTTGAATTCAATTTCATCTTTTAAATGAAAAATGATAATAAATCAAATAAATTAATATAAATTTGAATGAGATCTCACTAATAAATCATGATGGTTTCGATAATTATGAAAGGGATTATTAGGGTCAATCATGGCTCAGCAAAATCTGAATTCAATGGGTTATTTAATTGTTCTACAAGATGTAAATGTCTTGAACAGTGATGTTTTTCCAATAAAATATTGATAAAATATTTTTTCCCATAAGAATAGATATTTTGATGTTAAATTTATAATTAATTTAATTTAATTAAAAGAAATATGACCACATTTTGGAGGGTTTCCTTCCTAGTGGATGTTGATAATATGAACCCCTCTTCATTAATCTATCATTTTGCTAGTGGGATACAAGTGCAGAGTTCCTCCAACAATTACTCACACATTCTAATATAATATATGAATTTCACTGATGAATCACAAGGTGAAAGAATGGATGATTGATCATCTTTAGTTGTTCCTCTTCGTTGATTCTTATTTCTTAAATATTGAAGAATCTTACTTGATCTTCCCATTTATGAGAGGATGAGAGAAATAAGAGGAGGATTCTAGAGAGTAATCAATTATGAAAAATGATTCTCAACAAAAATATCTTAAAATGTATTCTTGGTTGATTTATAGATTTTGGGTTAGGGTATGTAATTTAATTTATTGTGCAAGATCCCTTAAAACAATGTTAAACCCATGTTTGACCCTATGATGAGTATTAAAAATAATATTTTATTATTTTTATTACATGGATTTCACTAACTTGCATAATAGTAAATATTATATTAACATCATGAAATATAATATCTATCATTAGACACAATCTTGGACCACTCATCCTCCTATTAATTTATAAAATATCTGAATATATATTATAATATATATTTATTCATAAAAAGCTATTATAATCACTTTTGTGAGAATAAAAAATCATTAAATATATAGTAAATAATTATTATATATCCATATAATTTAACAATTGCCTAGAAAATAAATATTTATTCAATTTATTCAATCATTAATTCTAAATAATATCATTCCTCGGTCTTGAGAATAATATTTATTCAACTAATTAAATTCAAATATAATTTAATTGTGATCAATAGAAACACTTACTGTGAAACCCTTTAGGATTCTTTATCATTGATTTTAGGAAGAATTACCTAAATTCCAAGATTAATATCTTGTAAGGGGTTAAGATACTCAATAGAAATATGTTAATGAAATGAAATCGATAACCACATACGAGCACTCATTGTGTAATATAATCCCTTTTTCATAATATCTCATTAATTAGGTTTTACACTTATGTCATAAACCTATATTCATGATAAATCATTCTTTGACTATATGAAATAATCTAAACATTACACCATGAACATGGAATTTAATGTTATAGTTCAATTTCAATCATAGGTCCAAGATACGAACATCCATAAACATAGAAGGTATAAATCCTTCCATAACTTATTCTTTAATAAAATTTCATTCATGACACACCCAACGTACCCCAATTCATGAAAAAAAATGGTGTAACCATTTTGGTCAATAAATATATGTGTGCAAGTCATGACATGTATTAATAACAATCAGAAAGTTTATAGACCATTTCACACACTCACATATATGAATATACCATTATAGATAATGACATGGAATTCTTAATAGTGGGTAAGTTTGGATGACTCCCAACTTAGAGATTACAAATTATAAACTTTATGAGATGAAGTCTCATCCTCTCTTGATTAATAGCACCTAAAAATAAACTTATTATATTCCCCATAATATAATATTATATGACCATTGAACTAGTCTTAAGAATATATTCAGGGAATTTCATGGTTCCCATCATAATGGTAAACTTCTATTACCTTTTCAATAAGAGATATACACTGGGAAATTATTACATTAAATTCATACATAAAAATGAACAATATGTAATATTTTTTTTAATTATACTCAATTATTATAATATTCATGTAATCCAAAAAACAAAGAGTTTGTTCCAGAATTCCGACTCTGAAATCTACTGTGATGTTTGGATATTGGTCAAAAAATTGGAGGATTGATCACAGATTTAATATAATCTTGATGAAAATATGATCTGTTAATATATTACCAAAGGTTAATGATTTTTTATAGAGGTATGTTACTTTTCTAATTCAGGTTAGAGTTTTTTTTATGGGGGTGTCATATTATTATAGATATTTATTCCTTTTTTAATTGATCCCAAAGAAATAATCGTTATTCCCCCTGTTTGTTCTCTAGAATTAATCCAAATTTGGAGAGATGAAAAAATGAAATATCTCTAAGGCTTGAAAATGTTTCAACTTTTGAAAATATAATTTTCAAATGGTCTTACACATTTGATTCTATAGTTTTTAAGAATAACTTTGTAATTTCTTGGTTTATCTGGATATGAAAAAATGAATTCATTTTTTGATAATAATATAATTATTTTTGAATCATCGGTAAAATGATAATATTTTTTCATTGGAGGGTTAAAATAATCATGTGATGGAAGGTTTTTATTGCCAAAAGTGTTGCATGATTTGTCCCATTCTATTCCACCTATGGATGTTGTTATTGTAAATGTGGATATTGTGATATTTTATGTTGTTTGGGTTGGAGTGGTCATGGGGAGATTGAATTATGCTTTGGTAGTTTTGGATTATTTGCATCAAGATTTCACTCTAAATTGGTTTTTATAGGTTGTTGAAGTTGTTTTATGTTGTGTTGGCCTCAGGTTTTATAAGAATTAAGGTTGGAGTATGGTTATTTTGGATTGTGATTGTCTCCCTATAATATATTTGGTTAAGGCTCATCCAAAATATATCTCTATGTTTGTAGATCCATTTAGATGAGAACTAGTGTACTTATTCATATTTCTCCCATTTTTTTATTTCATGAAGATGTATGGTTATATAGTTCTTTATTATGTTATATGCCCTCATAACTCTTTAGATGTGTCAGTATGGTTTAGTTCTATGACTCTTGTGGCAATATATATTGTATCCAAGGATTTGGAACACTTATAAACGGATTTTTGAATATATTAAAAAAATATTTACTTTATTTGTGGGATTTGATATAAATAAATATTCAAGGGTATTTTTAAAACACATAAATGTGTTCAAAATTAAAGTTTTAAAAAAATACTTTCATATCAAAATTCTATTATTTGATTCCATATATTTCTCCTTTATCCATGGAGTTATCCCAACGATGAAATGAATTGTTAGGTTGGATCCCAAACTAGATTTGATATTTTTCCATCGAGGATTAATATCATCTTATATTAAGACTCCCAACCTGAGAGTCCAAACCTTTTTATAGACATTAATAACTGAGAATCACTTTTTTTGAGGCTACAAATTATTCTTTTTTATATTATATTTATACATTTATAAATATAATAAAAATTTTATATATTTAATATAATATTTATCAAATATTTCTATGATATTAATTTTATTAATAATATTTTTTGAAGGGATAAATATATTAGATTAACCAAATGATCAATGATATAGTAATACATGGGAGGATATCCAAATTATAAAATCATCCAACTAAACCATTGAATCGCTAGAAAGCCCATTGGTTTCTAGCAAGTGTATGTCCCTGTTCCCCTCTCCATTATAAAAAGATAAAGTGCATATAGAGAAGTTGAAGAGTAGAGATAAATCTTCATAACTAAATTTTAGTATTAAAAATTAATTTGGGCTTCGATACAAATATAATTACAAGATAAAAATAACGTGAAAAAATGTGGAAATAATAGTGAACACTTGATGTAACATGGAAAAACAACCAAGATTATGTGTTCAAAAAAAACATTTTAAAATAACTCACAAAATATTATATCTTGAATACATGGAGAAACAACTCACAAACTACCAGACTCAAAGTTTGAACTATGAGATGATGTGTTTCTTGAGAATATGTGATGAAAAATGTTAGGGTATAAACCTTTTTATAGCCTTATCTCACCCTAATTTTTCCTTGCATCAAAGAACCTATTTGTTCTTATGGGTGAAATGTACAAGGAACTGGATATAGTTATCACATCAATTACCTATATGGAAGAATTTGTGACATTATGGCATGAAATTCTTAGTTATATGTTTGAATGAGGTTTAATGATCTTTTAATGTCCCAGAAATTCCATATAATTTTTTTATTATATGGAATTATTACGAGACTGCTAAATTTGATGGAACGTGATCCCGAGGCCCATAGTACCTTGAATTATCCATCAAAAAATGTTATGCTTTAAATAGAATGTGTGAGCAGTTTTCTGGAAGAAGTGAAATAAATCTTAAATAGGATCATGCAAAAGAAATCTGAGGGAACCATTGCATTTAGAATGGTAGTTTTACCCAAGGTGTAACTTAAGTTTAGTAGGTGTAGGACTCCAGTGATAAAACCCAAAAATGGAATAACCGTAAATAAAATAATTAAATAAAATTATTTTATTTTTCAAATGCTTATAACTCACGAATGGAAAATCTGATTAAAAATATGAGACCACCACTGAACTCTTTAGGGTATTCTTTCATTAGGTAGATCCTAACATTGGCTGGAGTGGTCCAATAGTGGATGTTAGTTTTTTGTTGTAAATAGAATAATTAAGTAACAATTATTTTATTATTAAATTCTAAAACTCCTAAATGGTAGCTTAGTTTGGAAATATGAGAGTATTGTTTATCTCATGAGGGCATATTCTCCTTAGGAAGAGCCTAACCTCGACCGGCGTGGGTCAAGGGTGACTTTTAATAATTTTTGAATTTTTTAAGGTGCGTTCAGTAAACGTGTGGGAGGAAATTTCTATTATTTGAACTGGTGCCCAGATTAAAAATCTGAGAGCACCATTGAATCCATAGTGCCAGGATTTGCTTAAGGTAAGCATAACTTTGACCGCAGTTGGTGGGGTGAAAAAGTTACTTTTTGGGACTTTTAAAGAAATAATAAAATAACATAAAAAATTTATTTTATTATCCTACCTCCTATTGAGAAGAGGTGGTGGGACCGATGGGTTTTCAAGCCATTTAATGTCTTGAATCTACAATTTTGTAACCACACCATTGGTAATTAAGAGGTTTATTAATTTAAAACTCATTAATGGGCCTCATTAATTCTTTCGATGCATTACACACCCTCCCCCTCTATTTAAATAGAGCTCGGGTTGGGGTTTTTGAGAGGGATTCATCATGCGAGGAACCTTTGGTAATTTAATGCAGAAACTTTTATCAAAGGAGGATGGAAGCTTGGGCGGAAACAATCCAGGATCGACGAATGTCGGCTACTTCATCCAACGAGGACTCGTATTCCGCCACAACCAAGACACCTCCAAAGATTCTTGAGATAGGTTGTTTTGTATTGGTTTATTCTAGGAGTTTGAAGATAAATTAATCTCACCCATTTTATGATGCTAACACGGAGGGAACGGGCCGAACGAACAAGGCCCGAACACTCCGCTGCTTGTTTTATCATTGCATTCTTCGGGGGCGGTTTTCTCAACTTGGAAAAACCTTGAAACTGGGAGGCACGCAGAAACAACGACATTACGGGAGGCCCATAGGCATATATGGGAGTGAAAATAGAGCTTTGAAGCATCACTGGAGCCCAGCAGAAGATGTGTCGGTGCACCAGTGCCGGTGAACAGTGTCGTTGGATGAGGGCAGTAGCCAGCAACCGCCGGCTGCAGTGGAAGAGGGCACCGCTCAGCACCGCGGTGGACCAAAGGGGCGGCAGGCTCTCAACCGACCGAGTTGGTGGAATATCGGCACGCCGTTGTGGGCCATAGGTATAATTCACGGCTTCAAAGTCATGGCAGAGGGTGACTCACTCCCTGTGGGTCCCACGGATAGCTAGTAGGTTCCATGTGTCACTTCCACCTAAAGAGATGAATAGATCTTTGATCCATTTGAAAAAGAGGGGACACGCGACCCCTAGTTCAGGTCGTGTCGGCCGGTGGGCCATGCTGGTCCACTACCCAACGGGCTAATCCCACCACGGCCTAGCCGGTTCGGATTCGGCTGGGCCGGGTTAGACTGGACCGGGACCCTTTTCGGCCCAGATATGCTTAAAAAGTCTTATCTCACAAACCAGACGTCTGTTTGATGAACCATATGTGGCACTGGAATACATGGAATGAGACATTCCTTTTGAGATACTCCAACTAAGTTGTTGATAATTTTGGAGAATGGATCGGTTGGATCGAACTCAAATCCAACCGGGCCCTAAGCACTAAAATGCCTATAACTCACATATTGTGCATCTGATTGACACACTGTCTATCACATTGGAACCCTTACAACATGATGGTCCTTTGGGTTACTTATTCATGGAACTTCTTGGTAGTGGAGGCATGACCAATATCTTGAGTATCAGATACTCCTCAACTCAAGCGCACTGGGTGCGGAGAATCCAGTGGCTGGTTGAGATGTGAAGAATGAATAGAGATCATATGTGGATCAGTCCCTAGCGATCTTGTGTGGATTAGAACCAAGATATCATGTGTGGTTCATCACCTAGTGATCCTATGTGGATCATCACCAAATGATCCTATGTGCATTAGCACCTACTAATCCTGTGTGGGTGAGATCCTTTATGGGTTAGTGATTGGTGATCCTCGGTGGGTTAGCACATACTGATCTTGTGTGGGTCATATCCTATGTGGATCAGTGCTCAGTGATCCTGTGTTGGTAAACACATACCGATACTATGTGGGTCAGATCCTCTGTGGGTCAACTCTTAGAGATCTTGTGTGGGTTAGTGCATATCGATCCTGTGTGGGTCAGATCTTGTGTTGGTCAACGGGGGTTAGTACCTATCAATACCGAGTGGGTCGGATCCTGTGTGGGTTAGCGGGGGTTCGTAACAAGAGATATTATGTGGATCAGTAGTATAAGCCTTGACAGAATAAGATTATCTATATTTATGAATAATCATCTATACTTATGTACTAATTTTATACCCTATTTGAGCAAAGCCTTTTTCTTTATGATTTGTGATTGAGATCCTGCTTTATGGTTATCCTTTGTGTAATTCTGAGAGTCGTTTGGGGGTCTCGGGGTCCCTAATGAGTATTTTTATACTCACCCATGCATGGTCATCACCTACACCTTGTTGTGTCTTGTGCAAATAATGAGAAACTTGGCTAAGACTACAAGAGCCAGGACCAGGCAGTACTCGGAGGTGACTCACTGACGTGAAGATTTGTGGAGACGATTTGTACCTACCCTTCAGGTAGGATCCTTGGTGGATGATCTCAGGAGCCATTTTCAGTTTTCTGTTTTCTATTGTAGTTGTATATTTTGAATTGGGCGTGTATTTAACCCCATTTACATTCATTACATACCTTTACTACTGTAGTTTTATTTCATGGTTGCATCTTGTTGTTTTCTTGGATTGTGTATTTATACAGGTTTAAGGTAATGCCATCCTGTTTTAGGGATATGCCTTTATAGTTCTAGTTTCCAACCTCTGGCCTATGAAAGACGGGCTCAGGGTAGTCACGGCATGAGCCCCGGGGGGATGGGTCGTGAAAAAGTGGTATCAAAGGGGTCGGTTATACCAGAATAACTAAGAGTGTATGTTTTCAATGGATTATTATTATTAAGTGTCTAGAGTTCAGGTTTTAGTTTGGGGAGCCCAGTGTTGGTGCGGCAGCTGATGTATCCATACACCAGGACCCTGAATTCTGATTTCCAACTCGGTACACAAAAACACTATTTGTGTGTGTTTTGAAAATGTTGGTTTCTTTTTTATCTCTTTGAGTCATCTCACCAAGTATAACTTATTGATCATGGTTCATCTTTATTTTCTTTCATGATTCCTCCATGAAGACAAACAGCCATTATTCCAATGAGTGACCATAAGGATGGTCCATAGTGTGATGAGGCTTCAGTACAACGATTGTTTTCCATGATGTTACCTTCGAGCGGTGTCCCAGTGATACCACTGCTCGTTGGTCAATAGTTACTACTGGAACTATCAGTAGAGGACCTGTGTAGGCTCAGTACCTTACATGAGTTTCAGTGAAAGATAACCCTCATCTTCCAAGGTGATCCTGACTCACAAGCGGGTGAGGACTGGCTTGAGGTGGTGATTGAGTTTTCATCTAGTCAGGGAACCATTAGATCATATGGTAGTCCTGTAAGTGATCATTATACATGGATCATCAGGGCGATGGCAGGGTTTAGATTACCCTTATCTTATGATGAGCTGAATTTTCCGTGGACAGAGCTTGAGAACCTTTCTCAGGGAAGATATATCTTTCCATAAAAAGCTAATTGGTATGTGTTCCCAATAGCTTCTATAGCTTTAGTAGGATGACATGTCGGTAGCTGAGTATTCATAGAGGTGTACCGACCATTCCAGGTACTCATTGAATACGGTACAACCAGTGCTTTAAGGCTCGGATCTCCGAGAGAGATGTGTTTAGGGACATTCGAGCTAGTACTATTCCTCTGTGCATTCCTAATAATGATAGGATGCTAGAGAGAAGTATAGTGGTTCAATGTTCTTTGTCTAGGTAGATACAGCCAGTGAATGTTAGCAGTGAGAAATTTGGAAACCGACGACAGTCTCAGAGACTTGGATATGTAAAAATGTTTCGAGAAGAGGATGTGATAGGTACAGATGAATATGTAGGGTAGAAGATGTGAAAGAGAATTAGTAGGTAGTATACATTTTGACATATTACAACCACCACCCCAATGTGTTCCCCATCAGGAACAGGGAGCTAGAGGACAGGGGAAGGTAGTAGATTCATGAGGTCAAGGATTGTGACCCAAGGTCTCCATAAATTATTCTAGGTATGGTTTATGTATACTATTAGCTAATGTATTAATAAACATAGTTACTAATCATTCCATCTCATCATGAATCTTCTTCAAGACCTTGAGTTTCTGGTTAAACTGTGTACTTAACCCTTACATCTCGAGATACCTATGAAAGGTGACTCGATAATCACACTTATTCTGATAGTGTGATCTGACCCATGAGGAGAGAGATTCGGTTGGAACCTCTTGGTGGCATTGTCGAGGCCTTATGACGTTAGTTTGGATATGGGATATTCATCCATAGTTCATGCTCAGATTGACTGTTTTAGGGGAAAAGGTTGTTGTTTATCTACAACATTGAAATGGGGTTTTTGATGGTTGAAAAAAAAAAGGAAACCCAAGAATCAAGACATAAATGCATGCATTGGATGGTGTAGCCGATCACTCTTGATTTGGCCAGCCTTTCCCTTGTGGCAGTAGGTGTTTTGAGTTTTCAGTTCCCAGCTGTAGTGGCAGTGTTCGGGAACATCCTTTAAAAAGATGTTTCCAGGATTACATCCATTTAGTAATTGGGACTTATGCATTGGCTTTTACCCAAGGATGACACCAATATCTACAACTGCATATCGGATGGATCTCATGGAGCTCTGGAAGATGAGAGTATAATTGGGAGAATAGTTTATTGTCCACTTCGATCACAATAGTCTTAGGAATATCTTATCTCAAAAGTACCTGAACCTAAGATAGCATCGATGTATAGAGTTCCTCTAGGACTATGACTTTGAGATATTCTACACTTCTGAGAAGGGGAACGTAGTAGCAGACACGCTCAGCAGGAGGTCTGGTCTACATTTGTTGAGTGAGGTGATAGAGTAGCTAGTAGTGTTGTATATATACTTTGTGGATAGATATGGAGTAGCTTATCTCCACTCTATGACTATCACTCCCCCACTTCTTCAGCAAGTTCGGGAGGCTTGGCTTTGGGATGTAGAATATGAGGCTCGACATGCTCATATATTCTCCAGACAGGCTCCTGCTGGATTTAGAAGGTGGGGAGCATGTCATCCTATTTATAGGACGCACTATGGTACCAATGATACTTTGGGAGGTAGTTTTCAGGGAGTTCCATGCATCCCCTTTGGCGGTACATCCTTGTGTGGAAAATATGTACCAAGACCTCCGGCGTCAGTACTAGTGGCCAGG